>OX637466.1:19281825-20766007 GCA_951799995.1 Trifolium subterraneum
ACTACATTTTTTCTGCATAAGTGTAGGTTTCATAATAGAAGAGGAGAAGAAGAGAGTAATTTATACACATGAAATAAAAATATAGAGTATGGAATAAATATTCAAAAAGTGGCTATATTGGGAAATATGTAGATTACATTATATGGTCACATGCACTTTGGAGTTTAGTTGCACTTTTTTAATCCAAGAACTCTTAAACAGTGTATTACAATAACAAGCATCGTCTTTAACCAAGTGATTTGTGGTTCAAGTGGTAAATGAGCTCCCCCTAGCACGAATCGTTCCAGAGAACCTGGTGGGAACAGTTTTTGGCCAAGCTTTACTTACCTCACTACCAAAATCTGGATTACCAGGACCTCCTTCCCCTAGGAACCCGAGGGTTAATACCAAAAAAAGCTTCGTCTTTTCCTTTTAGGTGGGGTTGGTTATGATCAAACAATATTATACTCTGTTACGAATCATGTCTAATGACCAACCAAATAAATCCAAATCATTCGTAATGGTTTGGCCCTATATTTTTTCCTTGTTTTCCCTTTATTTCTTACTCTTGGACTAATATTCGATCTGTTAAAGCTCACATGTTTCATTAATTACATGCTTATGATAAAAAGTGTCACATTTTTTTTTATATCCTATCTTATGAATAAACTTTTCGTTCTTTATCCTTAACATGTTTCACTTAGCTCGAGTCTCTTATCTTCCTTTCTCTTCCTTTAGTGAACCTGTATATATTGTGTTTCTCACCTTTGGTGATTAAATTGGTATAACCTTTTAATACTCTAACTCTCACTTCGCTCCGTGCTTCCTAGTGTTTTGCTTAGTACTTTATATTTTCCCAATTTTAAGCATTGTTAAGCATATTTACACAAGTATCTTACATAACTTTATGTTTCATGGTTTTTTCCCTCCACCAAGATTCTTTTTACCTCCTAGTCTCTTGATTCTCCTAGTTTCTCTTTGGATACCTTCCAAATCCCTTTGGCCATCTTGTTTCACAAGTTGATAGTACCAGCTTCCTGAAACAGTGGATTTCTTTTCATGTGTGAGATTATATTTTGTATTTCAGATGCATATATCTAGTAATTACATTGGATTTGATTAGTTAATATCCATTATTGCAGGGAAATTCAATATCAACTACAAAATACAACTTTTTCACCTTTCTTCCAAAAGGATTATTTGAACAGGTAAGTTACTCTTAACTTTTGATTTTGTCCACATTATCATGCCTGTTTTTAAATGATGGGGTCTATCCTTGGCCACATTTCAGTGTTTTTATGTTTTCTCAGATGATAGAAATTCCTGTTTCCTCTGCAGTTCAGACGGGTGGCCAATCTCTACTTTCTTTCAATCTCAATTTTGTCAACTACTCCAATTAGGTATGTAAATGCTATAAATATTGTATTTAAAGGTTTATTTTGCAACATACAAGCTCAACTGTGATTCACGAGCCAAGAGCATACCCACTGGTGGCACACAGCACCGTCTTATTTTTTCACCGATTTTTCTTCTTAAGGTTACTGCTTTCTTCTATTAGGTTGGATGATAGTATATATCGGGTAATTAGACACTTTTTTTATTTTATTTTAATTGAGTTAGTATCTGTATGGATGATATGTGCTACAGCTGCATGCTTGAATTGGATATGGGAATTTGTATTAACTGGTTAGGTTGATATGGGAGGATATTTAAATAGTCTGGTTAGAATATGTATTATCAATTTAGCTCATATGTAATTTTGCCATTAAATTGGTTGTACTTGGCACCTAATAATCACGGTTTCCTATCTGTGTTACTTTATGCATAAACCTTAACTGAATCAAACAAGAAGTTGGAAGAAAAGAATGATATTTGTGTAGGAAAAAATCTTGAATTAAATAGTTGAAAACGTTCAGAAATCATCATGTACATCTGAGTTACAGAGCATATCTTTTCAAGAGAAGTATACCTTCAAATTGGTTAACCAACTAAATTCAGCTTAACTGACTTAACAGCCTTGCCTTAATAGAGGCCTACTTTATAGAATTCTGATTACAATATGTGAATAATATCTCAATATTTCGGATGTATATTAGAGTAATTCAGAATATCTTTGATTATTTCTTAGGATCAGTGTAGAAAATAATACATGAATACTGTTATATTTTATTCATCAGCTCAAGGCTGGTATTTATAATAAGGATACAGCTAGCTATAAAAGGAAATAATAGAAAACATAAAAAACTAGAATCTCCTATAAATAATAAAATAGGAAACTATATATTTTCCAACCCCCCCCTCTCAAGTTGGTGCATAGATATCTATCATGCCCAACTTGCCTATCAAATGCTCAAAGGTGGGTCTTGCTAAACTTTTGGTTAAGATATCCGCAGTTTGCTGACTCGAAGTTACAAAAGGTAGACATATAATTCCGGCATCTAACTTCTCTTTTATGAAATGTCGATCAATCTCAATATGCTTGGTTCTGTCATGTTGAACTGGGTTATGAGCTATGCTAATAGCAGCTTTACTGTCAGAGTATAATTTTAACGGAAGCTCAATTTTCATCTTAAGCTCTTCTAGGACTCGGTGGATCCATAATCCTTCACAAATACCTTGAGCCATAGCTCTAAACTCGGCTTCTGCACTACTTCTTGCTACAACGCCTTGTTTCTTGCTCCTCCATGTCACAAGATTATCCCAAACATAGGTACAATATCCAAAGGTTGATGTTCTGTCAGTGACTGAACCTGCCCAATCAGCATCGGTAAAGATAGACACATTTCTTTCACTAGTCTTCTTAAAAAATAATCCCTTTCCGGGATTTGCCTTCAAATATCTGAGTATCCTATAGACCGCCTCAAGATGTTCCTCAAAAGGAGAATGCATAAACTGACTTACTACACTAACCGAGAAAGCAATGTCAGGTCTGGTGTGTGACAGATAAATCAATTTTCCAACCAATCTCTGGTATCTTCCAGTATCAACAGGAACACTACCTTCTTTCCAAAGTTTTGCATTAGGATCCATGGGAGTATCTGCTGGTCGACATCCAGTCATTCCTGTTTCTTTCAATAAATCTAAAATGTATTTTTGCTGGGAAACTACAATATCATCCTTTGATCGAGCAACCTCCATACCAAGAAAATATCTCATGGATCCCAAGTCCTTGATTTCAAAGTCTATTGCTAATTTCTCTTTTACTCTTCCCATTTCAACTGTATCATTTCCACTAAGAACAATATCATCGACATAAACAATCAGGATAGCTATTTTCCCATCTTGGGAGAACTTTGTGAACAAGGTGTGGTCAGCTTGTCCTTGAATGTACCCTTGTTTCTTCATGGATTGGGTGAATTTTTCAAACCAAGCTCTAGGAGACTGCTTTAATCCATACAAAGACTTATTCAGTTTGCATACATTTGATCCAAACCTATCTTCAAAGCCAGGAGGAATGTCCATATATACTTCTTCTTCTAAATCTCCATTGAGAAAGACATTTTTAACATCCAACTGATGTAGGGGCCAATCCAGGTTAGCCGCAAGAGATAAGAGAATTCTGACAGTATTTAATTTAGCAACAGGAGCAAATGTCTCTGAGTAGTCTATACCATAGGTCTGAGTAAAACCCTTAGCCACCAATCGAGCCTTATACCTTTCAATTGACCCATCTGAATTAGACTTCACAGTAAACCCCCATTTACATCCAACTGTCTTCTTCCCATTCGGTAGTGTCATAACACTCCAGGTTTTGTTCTTTTCAAGGGCTCTCGTCTCCTCAAGTACAGCTTCCCTCCACTTTGGAACTTCTAGAGCAACCCGTACATTTTTTGGAATTTCTACACTAGACAGTTTTGAGGTGAAAGCATAAAAAGATGAAGACAAATTTGAATATGATATGAAATTGGATAAGGGGTGTTTAGTGCAAGATCTAACAGGTTTTCTAACGGCAACAGGATCATCTATATCGGGATACAAGATACGACTCTCAGAAATAGAGATAGACTTACCTTTTCTGGTTTTAGGAGGTTGATCATTCCCCGGTTCAGATTCATGACGCTGTTGAGATGTGGACTCATCACTTTCTTTGCGGTTCTTCCTTACAAAAACCTTTCCTTTCCAAATATTGTTTCCTGCTTCAAACCTATTCTCTTTAGATGACTCATTATTTTGTGGCATTTCAATTAGATCATCGTTTTCAAAATTCTCATGGTTTTCTTCATGAGAAAATGTAGGCTCACCAAGTTCCTTACTCATAACAGGAGTAGGATCAGATAAAGAATCAAGTTCTTCATGAGAAAATGTAGGCACAGATTCACCGAGTTCCTTACTCATAACAGGAGTAGGATCGTATAAAGAATCATGGCCAGTGTTTATTGGTGCCGAAGTGCTAGTGTCAAAATTTTGTGATACTGGCAAAGATGAATTAAAAAAACTTATGTCAGTTTGAAACAAGTCTTCTTCCTTAAAAGTCCCCTCCTGAAGATGAGTATTAAAAAAGGGTGTATTTTCAAAGAATGTTGCATCCTTAGTGACAAACATATTTTTGTTCTTTGGATTGAAACATTTATATCCCTTTTGAGTTGGGGAGTATCCAACCAAAACACATTTTATAGCACGGGGTTCAAGTTTGCTAATATTCTTATGTTCATGAACAAAAACTGTGCAACCAAAGATTTTTAAAGTCAAATCATTTGAAACACGATCAAAAGGAAAACATTCGTTGAAAATATGATTGGAGTTTGAAAATTAAGAACTTTGGAGGGCACTCTGTTAATTAAATATGCGACAGTTAAAACTGCTTCACCCCACAAATAATTTGGTACTTTACTTGGGAAAAGTAAAGCTCTAGCCACCTCCAACAAGTGTCTATTTTTTCTTTCTGCAACTCCATTTTGTTGGGGAGTGTTAGGACACGAACTTTGATGCACTGTCCCGTTTTTACGGAAGAAATCACTCAAATTAGTGTTGAAGTATTCTTTGCCATTATCACTTCTAAACACTTGAATATTAGTTTGAAATTGATGTTGCACCATTTTAAAAAAATCCTGTACAGCCTGACAAACATCGGATTTCCCCTTTAACAAATACACCCAACACACTCTTGAATGGTCATCAATAAACGTGATAAACCATCTTTTGAGAGAAAGGGTACTCGTACGGTTAGGGCCCCATACATCACTGTGAATAACAAAAAAAGGTTTTGATGGTTTATAAGGCTGTATTGGAAAACTAGACCGATGATGTTTTGCAAATTCACATGTTTCACATTTAAACAAAGAAATATCCTTATTATGAAATAACTTCGGAAACAGGTGGCTCTGATACCATGTAGAAAATAATACGTGAATACTGTTATATTTTATTCATCAGCTCAAGGCTGGTATTTATAATAAGGATACAGCTAGCTATAAAAGGAAATGATAGAAAACATATAAAAAACTAGAATCTCCTATAAATAATAAAATAGGAAACTATATATTTTCCAACAATCAGTTTTCATATTCTTTGTAATTATATATCATGATTCTTTTCCATGTTTCAATAAGATTAGGTCTTTAGCAATGTAGTCTATTAGTACAATTAAGCACCGGTGCTTATTTTTTTAATCAAACCATTGTCACAATTCAAAGTCTTCATTCTTTGTCTTCGTTTTTTCATTATCTAAAACCCCATAACATTTATAGTTCTAACTAACTTTATTGTTATTATTGCAACAAACTTCTAATCAAACTGCCAGTCTCATTTACCATGCTTTTCTTGGATCTTGCATCATGCTTTTGCCATTTTGAAAGTTTTTAGAGTCTAATTACATGTTTTCTGATGTTGTAGTCCTGTCTCTCCAATAACTAACGTGCTTCCTCTATCGTTGGTGCTTCTCGTTTCTCTTATTAAGGAAGCTTTTGAGGATTGGGTAAGAATATTATTTACTCTCTTTGATCATTACTTTCCTTTTGGTATGTTTTACTTAAGTTTTTGGTAGTAGGAGATTCAGATTTCATCTTTTGGATAGACATTTTATAGGAAATTCCAACTAAGGATGATATAGGAGAACATTGAATTAATATATGCATTTTATCACAAAAACGCCTCCAAGGTTTTGAAAGATTATATCCTTATTTTGTTTTATAATGTGATTACGACTTCCATATATGTAATGAATTAATATATGCATATATGCATGCATGTGTGTATGTTTATTTTGATATTTTGGTAACATCGGTATTGCAAATTATTGAAGCTTTCTCATAAATTTATATATTCCAGTGGATTTCATTGTATCACTCTTACTAATATGTTTTCTCCTTAAATTGCTTACAACAGAAGCGTTTTCAAAACGACATGTCCATAAACAACAAAAAGGTAGATGTTTTACAAGGTCAAAGGTGGGAGTCTATGCCCTGGAAAAAGTTGCAGGTCGGAGATATTATCAAGGTGAGTGTGTAGTGTACTATATGTTTCTCTGCTAAAATTTAATTTTGTTTTGTCTTTGAACTAGAACTTACAACCTAAAGGAAGGGTTTTTATAATTGTCATTGATCCTATGCTTATGAACTTTCATAAGATGTTCGATGTTGGCTATCATGCCATTGTGGGTCGCAGTCCTCCTAACATATGTTCAAAATATGTTATTGCCCTCATATTATCCTATGTTGTTAATCTCGGATAGCGGCGTGGAGTGCCTAAATCCAAATCTGCTAAAGCAGAATAGCAGAAAACGGGATGACCGATATTCTAAATGTTGTTATACATAAAAAATAATTTATACTCGTACTAAGTAATTTATACTATATACTTCTGTTAAATAACCAATTATCCCAAAAGCTTAAGCTGTTAGGATAGAGTCATATTAATGGTTTTATGTTATTTCTAACACGCCCCTCACACAAGAGCCCACTTGGGCTTGAAGCGTGGATAATGCATAGGCCCACCTACCATATACTTAAATTCCACTTTTTAATTATAAAGTGAGGGGAGCGGGGATCGAACTCTGGACCACTTAGTCATAGAGGCTCTGATACCATGTCAAATAACCGATTATCCTACAAGCTTAAGCTTTTAGGATAGAGTCATATCATATCAATGGTTTTATATTATTTCGAACAACTTCTTAAATACTTTTATTTTATTTTCTATTTTATTTTATTTTATTTTATTTGTTTATTTACGTATTACTACCTCTATCCATAAATAGAAACCCCCTTTGGAACTTTTTTGTCCCTAAATATGAGCCTCATTTCAAATATACCCCTCATTGATTCTACTAAGTGTCATAGGACTAAATAATATAGCATTCATTCTACACTGATTTTCCAGACTAAAAGCAAACAGGACTACCTAAGATAAAGTAAAATCATATCTCGCCTGATTCTCCTACATATAATACTTAATTAACAATGATTTCTATATTTTTTGTATTTTTATGCCCCTATCATATTATGACTTTCTTGTCAAAAAAATTATTACGACTTTGATAATAATTTGTTCCTGTACTCTTTGTTTTGTTTTTGTTTAGCTCCTCAAATTATTTTCTTTATCATGTTTGTTATATTTGTTTCCATCTTGTCTAGGCATGCAGGCATCTTTTGGGATAGTGAAAAAAATGATTTTGTTGCAGGTTAAGCAGGACGGATTCTTTCCTGCAGATTTGCTTTTCTTGGCCAGTACGAATGCAGATGGTGTCTGTTACATTGAGGTTGATTTGTTTGTTAATATGTTTGAATCTAGTATGAGTGTTTTTTTAATGTTCTCTATCAGTTTTTTCGATTTATTAATGTTGGGTTCGGGTGACAGACTGCTAATCTGGATGGGGAGACCAATTTGAAGATTAGGAAAGCATTGGAAAAGACCTGGGATTACCTGACTCCAGAGAAGGCATCTGAGTTTAAAGGTTTGTATTTTATTGATTAATAATTATGCTGTCCCTTATCCCTTATTTACAATTATTTATTATTTGCTGCTTAAGTTCTAGGATACATACACCATCAAACCTTTCATCTTTTAATGTATTTTTGATTGAAACATTTTTAGTAAACGATTTTTTCGTGACATTATCATAATTTTGACTGATATATCTGAGTAACGAGTACATGAATTCAATTTAATCAGTCCACTGTGTATGTTAATTACTATGGATTGGCTATGTGCCTAATTTCTTTGAGATACAATTCTGATTCCAATTTAATGCTACTACTGAGATATACAGTATTTTTCGTTATGCTTTCTCTTTGTATTGGAATTTAGCCGGTAAATTAGTATCTTGTACATATGCTATAATTACTTGTGAAGGTACATACTGTTGGATTTTCGTTGTTATTTTACACAAATTTTCCTGTCTATTTATCTTACCTAAAAGATGCTACAAATTTATAATCTCCTTTCCAATTTTGTGTATTTAATTGTTTGTATTCATGTTTAGATTCACCATTCTTCAGCATCATATTAGCTGTGAATTCAGGCTTAGTAAAAGTAATATTAATTGTGTAATTGATTGTAATTTATTATTAGATGTATAGATCCTCCAATTAGACGGAATATTCACGTTGGGGTTCACTAAAATACTAGTAACTTTATATTCATAAAATATTGAATTATTATTTGTCTGGTTAATTGTTCCTAAGTCTATACAATACTTGTCTGGAAATATCTAAATTGCAATTTGCTGTAATTGGAATTTTGTATGGCTCCCAAAATGATTGCTTTTCATTTAAATTTTTTTAGAACATATTTACTCCAAAGTCTATACAATACTCATTTATTATCAGGTTGATGAGTGTTGACTCCAAAGCTAACTTTATCTATTATAAATTCTGACAAGCTGTCTTATTGCTATTTGCAGGTGAAATTCAGTGTGAGCAACCGAACAATTCGTTGTATACATTTACTGGAAATCTTTTGATTCAAAAGCAAACACTTCCCCTCAGTCCAAACCAGATTCTTTTGCGAGTATGTTGTGTTTATTTTCCCCAATGCTGTTTGTGTTTTGTTGTTGTAGCTTTGTGTACTATTAATAAGCTAGCCATAATTATTCTATTTGACAATGAGTGGGTGTTTTTTCTATGTTGAGTTTGTTTTTAACATTGTATATTACTTTTTTTTAACATCATAGATGCTTTTGTTTTGTTTACTTAGTTTATAAAATTGAGCAGACATTAGCTTATTGAATCTCTGCATTTTCAGGGATGCAGTCTCAGAAATACAGAATATATTGTTGGTGTAGTTCTTTTTACAGGACAGGAAACAAAGGTATGTTGTTATTAATGACGTCTAATGTTACTACCTCCGGAATAAACTAGCCCTTGGTGTGCATTTAGCCAAAATTAGTTATTAATACTAGTAATGGATTGATTGTTGAAATGTTACTACTGACATAGTTTGTTATTTTGCTTTTGTTATGCTATTACTCCATCCGAAATCATTTAGGCTAAATATGTTTTTGGTGTCTATAAAAATCTCCAATTTTGTTTTTAGTCCCTGTACCCAGGTTTCAGTCATAGGTTTTACTTCACTGATGTTTCTTAATAATTGGTTGGTGTTGAATGTGATGATTTCCGTGTCCTATTCCTGAGTACTTCTGTAAATGTGGATTAAGTGAGGTTCATTGACTGAGTTGTATTGGAAAAACCAAGTTCCACATTGATTAAAGATAAGTCTTGACTAGAGTTTATAAAGAGTGGCACTTCTCACCTTACAAGCCGGTTTCTTAAGGATGAGTTAGGCCCAATATAAAATTCTAATATGGTATCAGAGCCTATCATTTCGGGCCACCCACCATTTATATCCACGCACCAAGCCCAGTAGTGCTGGGCGTGAGGGGTGGTGTATTGTAAAAACCAAGTCCCACATTGATTAAAAAGGCTTGACTAGAATTTATAGAGTGGCACCCTTCACCTTACAAGCCGGTTTTTGTAAGGATGAGTTAGGCCCAATATAAAAATCTAATAGGCTGGGATAAATAACTTGGTCTGTATATGCATTTTTAGGAAATATTTGTGATATTCCACTTTGTTGCAGCACATTTTCCTTCTGTAATTGTTCAACTGTATTACTGATGTTCTGAATGACATTGCAGGTGATGATGAATTCAATGAATGTTCCTTCCAAAAGAAGTACATTGGAGAGGAAACTTGACAAGCTCATACTCGCTCTGTTTGCAACACTCTTTATGATGTGTTTTATTGGAGCCATAGGCAGGTATGTGAGTTAAATGATGAGTTTGCTGGACCACTTCTAGTCTGTTGCTAATGTTTATGGGCAGTGCTAGGAAGGGTTGTGTTGATATTTAATATTATTATAAATATATTCTAGAGTATTTGTTGTAAATAAGTAGTAAATATTTTATTACTTGAAGCAATCTTTTATTTTTATTAGTAATATGTATTCGGCCCATGGCCCATTAGGTTAGAATAGCCTATATAAACATATTAGTGATTGTAAATTATTCAGAACTTGAAATATAATAATATATTCAGTTTTCACATGGTATCAGAGCTCTCGTTCTTTGAGGGCCTTGCTTCCGCATAAACCCTAGCCGCCTTCATTGCGGTTTTTTGTTTTTGTTTTTGAGATTCGAAGGACTGCTCACGTGTACTGTTCACGCGTACTGTTCATCCGAACAAATTGTTCATTCGATTCACTGTTCGCGCACTGTTCACTCGCGCGGTGCACTGTTCATCCAAAATCAAATTCTTTTTTTTAAGCTTTGTTGTTTCTGAGTTTTTTTCTCGATGGCTGATGACAAAGACAAAGTTGTGATAAATAATGAAACTGAAGATGAAAGAGGGGATTACAAATCAGAATTGCCACACTTCCCTTCGACTTACAAGTTGCATGCGAAAAATTACTTGAAGTGGTCTCAACTTGTGAAAACCCTCTTGAAAGGTAAAGGGAAGGCAGGACACTTAACTGATGAACCTCCCAAAGAAACAGATCCCAAGTTCAAGAAGTCGGACACTGAGGACTCGGCCATCATGGGATGGTTATGGAGTGCAATGGTCCCAGAAATCAGTGACACTTGTATGTTTCTCAACACAGCAAAGGAGAATTGGAAAGCATTAGAAGAGTCTTATTCTAAAGCCAAAGATGCTGCCCAAATATATGATGTGAAGGTAAAAACGATGGCTGCTAAACAGGGAAACAAGACGGTTACAGAGTATGCAAATCATCTCAAAGCCCTGTGGATGGAGTTGGATCACTACAGGGTTGTAAAAGCCAAGTGTCCTGAAGATACGACCATACTCAAGGAGTATATTGAGCAAGACAGAGTCTATGATTTCTTGGTGGGACTCAACAGTGACTTTGACCAAGTTAGAGTACAAATTCTTGGCAAGGAAAAAGTACCTAGTATTAATGAGGTAGTGGCTATAGTGAGGAGTGAAGAAAGTAGAAGGGGGTTAATGCTAGCACCCCCTTTAGTGGAAAGCTCAGCAATGTTGGCTGGGAAGAATTCGATCATGATAGCTGACCAAAAGAATGGGGGAGGAACCTATGTGGAGTAGAAAAGTGAAGAAACATGGTGCACTTATTGCAACAAGCCTCGACACATTCGTGAAAACTGTTGGAAATTGAAAGGAAAGCCACCTAATAGACAGTGGGGAAAGAAGGGAGGACAATCACACATGACTGCAAGCACTAGTGAAGCCGGTCTAGAACGTATGAAGCAACTCAATCAAGATGAGATAGAGAAAGTGAGATCTTTCCTTAGTAGGTTGGAGAGACCAACAGGTACTAGTACTTTGTCACATTCAGGTATGTTTTCATTCCCCTTTTCCTCTTGCAAATTTCAATCTTCTGTTGGACTTAATGCTTCAGATATACCCTTTAAACAATATTGGATTTTGGATTCCGAAGCCACTGACCACATGACACCGTTACCTAAACATTTCTCCACATATTCACCTTGCCCTAGTAATAGGAAAATATCCATAGCAGATGGGACCCTTTTAACGGTAGCATGTCAAGGGGATGTCCGCATTAACTCATCAATAACCCTTAACAATGTTCATCATATTCCAAAACTGGCTACTAGCCTAATCTCCATTCAAAAACTCACAAAAGACCTATCATTTAATGTTATCTTCTATAACAACTCTTGTGTTTTTCAGGACTAACAGTCGGGGAGGACGATTGGCTATGCTAGAGAATGGAATGGTCTTTACTACTTCGATAACCAAGACTCAAGCCCAAAGTTACTCAACAACAACTCTTTCTTTTCAGAATCAATAAAGACCAACAGGGAGAAGGTTCTCTTGTACCACTGTTGCCTGGGTCATCCTTCATTTAGAGTCATTAAGCAGTTATTTCCATTGTTTTTTAAAACATTAGATGTTGAGAGTTTTCATTGTGAGGTGTGTGAGCTTGCTAAACACAAGCGTGTACCTTTTTCTATTAGTAATAAAATGAGCATTTTTCCGTTTTATTTAGTTCTTACAGATGTGTGGGGTCCCTCAAATGTTTCAAATATATCAGGTACACGATGGTTTGTGACCTTTATGGACGATTGTACTCGAGTTACTTGGGTATATTTACTTAAACAAAAATCTGAAGTTAGTTCTGTGTTTCTCCAATATTTCTCGATGGTTAAAAATCAGTTTGGTGTGAGCATTAAACGAATTAGATCCGATAATGCCAAAGATTACTTTAATCACAGTCTCAATTCGTTTTGTCAAAAAGAAGGCATAATTCACGAGTCATCTTGTGTTAAAACACCCCAACAAAATGGCATTGCCGAGAGGAAAAATGGACACTTGTTGGATCAAACACGTGCTATGCTATTCCAAAATAACGTTCCCAAGAAATATTGGGGAGAGGCGGTTTTAACTGCAACATATCTCATAAATCGTTTACCATCTAGTGTCCTTGCCTCTAAAACTCCTATGGAGGTTTTATCCTCATTTTATCCCGACGTGTCCACCTCTTGTAACCTCATTCCTAGAATATTTGGTTGTAAGTCGTTCGTCCACATCCATAGTGATGGTAGAGGGAAACTTGATCCTAGAGCCTTAAAGTGTGTCTTTATAGGGTATTCTTCCACCCAAAAGGGTTATAAATGTTATCATCCACCGTCTCATAAATTCTTTGTCTCCCAAGATGTCACCTTTCATGAACAAGAGAGTTACTTCGCTCAAACTCATCTTCAGGGGGAGAGCACAAGTACGGAAGATGAGTCTCTTATACTTCCTGAACTTAATTTCGGACCAGAAGTGGAGGCTGAAACTAAAGTTGACAATGTTGAGACTGAAATTGATTCTGAGAAAGATGGAAATGTTGATGTAAGATATGGGAAGAATTTAGTATACACAAGGAAAAACGAAACCATTCCTGACTCTACTCATATCCATGAGTCCGATCCAACATTACATGAGGTAACTTTCCTTGATCCTTCAAACTCTAGTGTTTCAATTTCAGAATTTTCTCATGCTCAAGAACCAGAATCTAGCTCAACCATGCAAAGGGAACCAGAACCCGTCCAGATAAAACATAAAAAACCAAAATCCAGAGAAATAACACCAATACACTCTAAAGACTCACATCTCCCAATTGCCCAAAGGAAAAATACTAGAACCTGCACCAACAAGCCACTTTACCCTCTATTTAATTACCTATGCTTTGAACAGTTATCACCTACTCATAAAGCCTTCCTCACAAGTCTAAACAGTACCACAATACCTACCTCCTTATCTGAGGCATTGTCTGACAGGAAATGGAAACAAGCCATGGGAGCTGGTTTCTCTACCAAATGGAAAGAAACCGGTAGGGTGCAAATGGGTATACACTGTAAAATACAAGGCTGATGGATCTATTGAGAGGTACAAGGCAAGATTGGTAGCCAAAGGGTTCACTCAGACTTATGGAATAGATTACTCAGAGACATTTGCTCCAGTTGCAAAAATGAATACTGTTAGGGTGATATTATCTTTAGCAGCTAATTACAATTGGAATTTGCAGCAATTTGATGTAAAAAATGCCTTCCTTCATGGAGAACTTGAAGAAGAGATCTACATGGATGTACCCCCTGGATATCGTGAAGATATTTCTGCCAAGCTAAAGCAATCACCACGAGCTTGGTTTGGAAGATTCACTAAAGTCATGGTTGGTTTGAGCTTCAAACAAAGTCAAGGAGACCATACTTTATTTGTTAAACACTCTGAGTCAGGGGGAGTTACAGTGTTATTGGTGTATGTAGACGACATTATAGTAACAGGTGATGATGAACAAGAGCAAAAATTGTTAGGTCAACACTTGACCAAGGAATTTGAGATTAAGACCTTGGGAAAATTGAAGTATTTTCTGGGAATAGAAGTGGCTCATTCTAGGAAAGGGATTTTCATATCCCAACAGAAATACATCACTGATCTTCTACAAGAGACTGGCAAGACAGCATGCAAGCCTGCATGTACACCAATTGATCCAAATGTAAAGTTGGGGAATGCAGAAGAAGATATTGCGGTTAATAAGGAAATGTATCAAAGGTTGGTCGGCAAACTTATATACCTATCACATACTAGACCAGATGTTGCTTTTGCTGTAAGCTTAGTGAGCCAATTCATGCACCAACCGAAGGAGATTCATTTACAAGCTGCACTCCGAATTGTTCAATATTTGAAAGGAACCCCGGGTAGAGGGATTTTGTTCGAACGAAATGGAAGTGTGGACTTGAAGCATATACTGATGCTGACTATGCAGGGTCAATTGTGGATAGAAGATCAACTACACGATATTGCACTTTCTTAGGAGGGAATCATGTGACTTGGAAGAGTAAAAAACAAAGTGTGGTATCCATATCTAGTGCTGAAGCAGAGTTCAGGTCAATGGCACAGGGAATATGTGAATTACTATGGCTGAAAAGTATCTTGGAAGACTTGAGAATAAAGAGTGATGAACCAATGAAACTCTATTGTGATAATAAATCTGCTATTAGCATTGCCCATAATCCCGTGCAGCATGATAGGACCAAACACATTGAAGTTGACTGACATTTCATCAAAGAAAAATTAGACAGTGGTCTAATCTGCACTCCATATGTCTCTTCCCAAGGCAACCTTGCAGATCTTCTAACTAAGGGGCTGAACAGTAATAACTTTGAAAGAATTGTTTCCAAGCTGCGAATGATCGATATTCATTCACCAGCTTGAGGGGGAGTGTTGTAAATAAGTAGTAAATATTTTATTACTTGAAGCAATCTTTTATTTTTATCAGTAATATGTATTCGGCCCATGGCCCATTAGGTTAGAATAGCCTATATAAACATATTAGTGATTGTAAATTATTCAGAACTTGAAATATAATAATATATTCAGTTTTCACAGTATTCTTAGCATAGCATATTCCATAGCATATATTCCTTTGTAATTAATGCTCTTAATATTATATAATGGAATGTCCGTGATGCTCTATGACACAAGGTTTTCACCATATGCCTCTTGTATTTTTCTTATTTCTTCCCTTTCAACATGGTATCTAGAGCCTAGAAAGAGGCAAACACCCTACATCGTGCTTACCCGGTGGACCCACTGTCCTCCGGTGATATTTTTTTCCGGCAACCTGTGAGTTAACTCCGGTTTGTCCATTATTCGCTTCCGTAACTCATTCCGACGTTTTTCCGGTCACTTTTCATCACCTCCCACCACTGTCGCCGTCGCTGCCATTTATTCCGGCAAATAACCACACCATCAGATCCGGCACGTCCCCGAAACCGCGTCGCCAAAAGCCAATACACGCGCTCTCACGCGCCACCACTCTCTTGCGAGTTTCACCACTCGCCGTCGCTTCAGCCGCGCATGGAGGCGCGTCCTGCCGCCGTTCAGGTTGCTGTTTGCTTTGCCGGACTCGCCTCTCTGTGTCGGTTCCATATCCGTCGTTATTTTTCAGTTTCGATCAACGTAATTACGTGTTCTTTCACAAATAGTCCATATTTACACCGGATTACGAGTTGTTTATTATCTCCTGTGTTACCCATGGCTGCTATTGGTATTTCTGATGTTCCCAAAAGTACTTTTACTAAATATGTTGCTTCGGTTGGTACTTCTCCCCAAGGCTTCTCGGCAAGCTATGAAGATTTCCTCAGGTGGTGTCAGAGTAATTAGAACTCTGTTTCTACTACTTCGGTTGCACACACTGGTAACTCATCTGTTTGCCTCTCTCAATCATCTTCTCTTGGCACTTGGGTTCTTGATTCTGGTGCGTCTGATCATGTTACCGGTAATAAAAGTCTTTTTTCTTCTCTCTCTACATCTGGTTTCTTACCCAGTATAACTTCTGCAAATGGTTCACAAACTCAATCCCAAGGGATTGGTACGGTCCAAATTCTACCTTCCCTCTCGGTTGATTCTGTTCTCTATGTACCTGGTTGTCCATTTAATTTACTTTCAATCAGTCGTTTAACTCGTTCTCATGATTGTATTGTTACTTTCACTAATGGTAGTGTTACCCTGCAAGATCGGAATTCGGGACGGACGATTGACGTTGGATGTGAGTCTCAAGGCCTTTATTACCTATCTTTGTCATCCAACACATGTTCCGCCATAGATTCCCCACTTACTATCCATGCTCAATTGGGTCATCCAGGTCTTTCCAAACTTCAAAAGTTGGTACCAAGTTTATCTAAGTTGTCTGATTTACATTGTGAGTCGTGTCAGTTAGGGAAACACACTCGTAGTCACTTTCCCGATCGAGTCAATAAACGAGCTTCGTCTCCTTTTGCTTTAGTACACTCTGATGTTTGGGGTCCATCACGTACTATCTCTACTTTTGAGTCAAAGTATTTTGTTACTTTTATTGATGATTTTTCTCGTTGTACGTGGATTTTTTTAATGAAAAATAGATCTGAGTTATTTTCTATCTTTGAGCAATTTTATCAAGAAATAAAAACTCAATTTGGCGTGTCTATTCGTACCTTAAGAAGTGATAATGCTCGTGAATATTTGTCACATCAATTTCAAAATTTTATGACTTCTAATGGTATTCTTCACCAAACATTTTGTCCTCATACACCTCAACAAAATGGGGTAGCCGAATGCAAAAATCGGCATCTCGTGGAAACCACACGGACCCTACTTCTTCATGGTAATGTTCCATTTCGATTTTGGGGGATGCTGTCATAACGGCATGTTATCTTATAAACCGCATGCCTTCTTCTGTCCTTGATAACAATATTCCTCATTCAGTCATTTTTCCCGATTCCCCTCTTCACCCGCTGCCTCCTCGTGTCTTCGGGTCCACATGTTTTGTTCACAATCTCTCTCCTGGTCTCGATAAACTGTCAGCTCGATCACTAAAGTGTGTCTTTCTTGGTTATTATCGGTCACAAAAAGGTTATCGTTGCTATTCTCCAACATTAAAACGATACCTTGTATCGGCTGACGTTACCTTCTTTGAATTTGTTCCATACTTGAAGCCCAATATTAAAACTCCTGAACCCCTTCAAGACATTAATCCTGAACCCATTCAGGAAGTTACTATTATTCCTCTTGAGCCTTGTCAATTTGTTCCACCAGATACCCCTCCGGTTGAACCTCCAACTTCACGACCACTCCAAACATATCAGCGTCATCCACGACCCTCTGTTGCGCTTGTTCCTACACCTGTTCCATAGGCCATTGAAGACTCTCCGCCAACGCCATCTCCATCATCGGATCCGGTTCTGCAACCTGAGCCTAATCTTCCCCCTGTAATTCGTAAAGGTACTCGTTCAACACGTAATCCGTCTCCCCACTACATTGATTTGTGTTACAATCGTGTTTCACCTTTACATTACACTTGCTTGTCATCTTTGTCGTCTGTTTCTATTCCTAAATCTCCAGGTGAAGCATTATCCCACCCTGAGTGGAGGCAAGCAATGATTGACGAGATGTGTGCTCTCCAAAGCAGTGGTACTTGGGAACTGGTTCCTCTACCCTCTAGGAAGTGTTTGGTAGGTTGTCGTTGGCTTTATACAGTGAAGGTTGGTCCGGATGGTAAGATTGATCGATTTAAGGCTCGCTTGGTGGCCAAGGGCTATACTCAGATTTTTGGGTTGGATTATAGTGATACATTTTCATCTGTAGCCAAGATGGCATCTATTCGACTTCTTCTCTCCATTGCAGCCATTCAGCATTGGCCTCAACATCAACTTGACATTAAAAATGCATTTTTACATGGTGATCTTGAGGAGGAAGTGTATATGGAGCAACCATCTGGGTTTGTTGCTCAGGGGGAGTCATCTAATATGGTTTGTAGATTACGCAGGTCTCTTTATGGTCTTAAACAGTCTCCGCGAGCTTGGTTTGGCAGATTCAGTACAGTAGTCCAAAAATTTGGCATGATACGTAGTGAAGCTGACCATTCTGTTTTTTATCGTCACTCTGTCCAAGGGTGCATTTATCTTATTGTTTATGTAGATGATATTGTCATAACTGGTAGTGATCAACAGGGAATACTTCAGTTAAAACAATATCTCTCAAATCAGTTTCAGACTAAAGATCTTGGCAAACTCCGTTATTTTTTAGGCATTGAGGTAGCTCAGTCTAAGGATGGTATTGTAATTTCACAACGAAAATATGCTATGGATATTCTTGAAGAAACAAGTTTATTGAATGCAAAGCCTGTTGATACTCCTATGGATCCAAATGTCAAGCTCCTACCAAATCAGGGGGAGCCTATCAGATTCAGGGATATATAGGAGATTGGTAGAAAAATTGAATCATCTCACAGTCACTCGTCCAAACATTTCATTTGCAGTTAGTGTGGTAAGTCAATTCTTAAATTCTCCTTGCCAAGAACACATGGATGCTGTAATCCGGATTCTGAAATACATCAAAGGTGCTCCAGGAAAAGGGCTCATTTATGAAGATAGAGGTCATACTCAGATAGTTGGTTACTCAGATGCTGATTGGGCAGGCTCACCCATTGATAGATGATCCACTTCTGGGTATTGTGTACTTGTTGGAGGAAACTTGATATCCTAGAAGAGTAAGAAACAAAATGTAGTAGCAAGATCAAGCGCTGAGGCAGAATATAGAGCTATGGCATTAGTAACATGTGAGTTGATTTGGTTGAAGCAGATACTCAAAGAACTTCAATTTGAAAAGGCTAGACCAATGACTCTCATCTGTGATAATCAGGCTGCACTGCACATTGCCTCAAACCCAGTTTTTCATGCGAGGACCAAACATACTGAGATAGACTGTCATTTTGTCAGAGAGAAGATCGAATCAGGCGACATTGTCACAAGTTTTGTTAATTCTAATGATCAATTGGCAGATGTCTTTACAAAATCACTGCTAGGTCCTAGAATCAACTACATATGTGACAAGCTTAGTGCATTTGACTTATATGCTCCAGCTTGAGGGGGAGTGTTGATATTTAATATTATTATAAATATATTCTAGAGTATTCTTAGCATAGCATATTCCATAGCATATATTCTTTTGTAATTAATGCTCTTAATATTATATAATGGAATGTCCGTGATGCTCTATGACACACGGTTTTCACCATATGCCCCTTGTATTTTCTTATTTCTTCCCTTTCAACAGGTTGAAATTTGTTTTGCCTTCCCTTATGTAGTTGTGTATATTATTGAATTATATTATTGGAATCTGTGAATTGCAGTGCTATTTTCGTGAACAAAAAACACTTCTACTTACATCTTGATTCATCAGAGGAGGGATCGGCACAGTTCAATCCAAAAAACAGATTTGTGGTAACGTGTACTTGCTCTGTCAAGATAAATAGCCACATCTGTTCATTTTTCCTCTTAACTTAATTGTTAATGCTGAGTTTTCTGTTGTCAGGTTTTTGTTCTGACTATGTTTACCCTTATCACACTATATTCAACAATCATCCCAATTTCACTTTATGTGTCTATAGAGGTTTGTGTCTCAGTCATTTGAATTTATATACTCTAATGTTCCATGTCTTTGTAAAGAGAGATGTTATTTATTTGGGTTATTGTATCAGATGATAAAATTTATCCAATCAACTCAATTTATCAACAAGGATTTAGGCATGTACCACAATGAAAGCAATACACCGGCATTGGCCAGAACTTCAAATCTGAATGAGGAACTTGGACAGGTAAGTAGGTACAACATGTTTTGCTTGTTGGCATAACATAACTTTTCTTGATGTAGAAGAAAGTGAGTGAAAGAGAGGGTACAATATATACCCAAAATGGTGGTGATTTTAAGGCAAACGTAAAAGAAAGGTTTCTAAAATAATAAGAATAAGAATGACCTAAGAAACCCCGAATGAAAGTGATTAAGTATTATGAACAATTACATCTCCACCACACCAGGTTTAATATATGCCTTTTCCTCTGTTCTCTTCACCCATTTTGTTTGTTGCTTTAAATTATATATTGAATAAATATGAAGTGGTATCTAATGAAAGACGATGCATACATTTTTGTCCATGTGTATCATTGAAATATGAAATATAAATTGTTTTGCTGCTTCTGTATATTTTTCTTGTCATATTTCCATTTTAATAAAGTATTATTGATTTTTTAGGTGGAATACATTTTCTCTGACAAAACTGGGACCCTAACAAGAAACTTAATGGAGTTCTTCAAGTGTTCGATTGGAGCAGAGGTCTATGGAAATGGTGTGACCGAAATTGAGAGGGGACTAGCAGAGCGCAATGGCATGAAAATTGAGGTAGTACTCTTGTTGCGGTTTGTAAGAAAGTAGATGATCTATCTTGAAATAGCACAGTTATGTCTTATTATTGCTCTACAGGAAAATAGATCGCCCAATGCTGTGCAAGAGAAGGGTTTTAATTTTGATGATGCGCGGCTTATGAGAGGAGCTTGGAGAAATGAGCCCAATCCGGATGCCTGCAAAGTAAACACTTCTGCTTTACTTTGAATTAGTGGTAGTAGTTTGTTTTATCTTTCAACCTAGTCTTGAGTTTTTGGTTTGTAAGTTTGTTACTTGCTGAGTAAAAAGGTTCTTATTCTTATATACATCCATCTACTTTTCGGAAAATCAGTTAGCTTAAATCTGTGCTTGCTTGTTGCATTTTATACATAAGTTATTGGTTCACATTTATCTTGGAAATTATACAAGATCTCTCAAATGTAACCATCTGTCAGTTAGCTTAACCATCTGTCTAATTAATTTCATATAAATGTGTGCGCGCGCGTGCGTGCGGGCATGTGTGTATGATTTTATTTTATTTGTGTAGTGTACTATCACCCTGTCACGTTCTATAATTTTATTCATTGTATCTATATCATATTATATTATATTATATGCCCTGTCATGTTCTTTAATTTATATCTTTATATATGTATCATTTCATATGTATGTCTGTGTTGTATATGTGCTTCCTAGGTAATAATTATATAGTTTAGTTTTGTGCCTAATTTTCAAATACAATTGGTACAACCTAGATCCTTAAATCTTCAGAAAATGTTGACTCACATTGTTTAATCATGTTGCTCTTTTGGTAAGGATTGTATATAGTTAAGCACATAAGCTGCTTTCATTACATTATGCTCATACTATGAATTCAAAAGGTGCAATTTGGTACCATGGTTTATTATGTTGTTAAATATTATATAAGATAAAGTAATATCCCTGTTTTATATGTGTAGGAATTCTTTAGATGCCTTGCTATATGCCATACTGTACTTCCGGAGGGTGATGAGAAGTCCCCTGAAATGATCAAATATCAAGCTGCATCACCTGATGAGGCTGCGTTGGTTATTGCTGCAAAGCACTTTGGTTTTTTCTTCTACAGGTTCAAAGTTCAAACTTCTTGATTATGTTTCTAATTTTCTTGGTAAACAATGCGAGCACCTAAGTAGTGGAGAGGGGGAAAGGTGTGCATGGTTAAGGATTGAACCTCCAACACTAACATTGCAACCAAGTCTGTGCTGGTTCCAATTTAGCTACACCTGCAAACTCATTGGCGGTTTCCTCTTTTAAGAGGATGGAGATCCTTTGTCCAAATGTTTAGTCTAAATCTGTTATAATATATGTTCACTGTTATAACAATTTCTTTATCCAGAGTGGGGTTTAATCTGCTGTATGATATATCGGCTGAGTCTGAATTGAGCTATTGTTTGAGAATCAATGATAGCATGAGTGCACGACTACTACAAAACCCTAAATATCTATTTTAGTCGACTAGTTTTTCAACAACAGAGCTGCTAGATTTTGAGATTATTTCTATTTGAGTTGATGCTAATCTGAAAGATTCTTTCAGGCGCACACCTACAATGATATATGTTCGTGAATCTCATGTTGAGAAGATGGGCAAAGTTCAAGATATATCCTATGAGATTCTCAATGTGCTTGAATTTAATAGGTAAACATCCCTCCAACTGGTACATAATTTTAAGGTCCTAACTTTTTCTCCTGACAATACTTGTAATCATTGCTCCGTTTATAGTACAAGGAAGCGCCAGTCAGTTGTATGTCGTTATCCAGATGGAAGGCTTGTGCTATACTGTAAGGTAATAGTTTCTTGAGGTTTAACCACATGATTTACAAGTTACTTGGGTTTGGCTAGGATGACATCTTCTGAAGAACTTGCTTTTCACAGGGTGCTGATACTGTAATCTATGAGAGACTGGCTGATTCTAACAACGATATCAAGAAAATCACCAGGGAGTATTTGGAGCAATTTGGATCTTCTGGACTACGTACATTATGCCTAGCTTACAGAGAATTGCATCCAGATGTTTACGAAAGTTGGAATGAGAAGTTTATCCAGGCCAAGTCTTCTCTACAGGATCGTGAAAAGAAATTAGACGAGGTACAGTTTATCATAACATGGAAGCTTTTCTGTGCATAATTAGCATCGATTTGTTTTTGTTTATGAAATAACTTTTGTTAATAAGTATTAAGTAGTTAAATTCCACTAGAAACTATTCTTTTGGTGATAGTTTTTCTGTAGGTGGCTTGTTTACTTTTTACTTTGTAAGAACAAAAATAAAATGTGAAATAAATAAATGAAATTGTAGAAAAACTACAAACTTATATCGATGCATAATAGTTGTTCCTCACAATATAAGATTCAGAGAACTTTTAGAGCAATTAGAAAATGGTTATTGATTCATAAACTATTATTGTGAAACTGAATTCTGTTACAATAAAGTGAAGAGAAGCTTTTATATCTTTCTCTTATCCTGCATTAGCAGGTTTATACTGCACTAACAGTGGACAGTTGTCAGTTACAATGGACAGCTGTCACTGACTAGCTCTCTTCTATACGGCTGTCAATTATAATAGACAACTGTCACTAGCTAACTCTTTTATATTCTCATACACATCAACACTAAAATTGTAAGTTTACATAAAACTAATATATTACAACACAAATAATTAAACCAAATATAAAAAAAATATTGACCAAAATTTTACATTTGAAGTTCAAATCAATGTAGAATTGTAAACTTGTAAACTACTAGTAAAATCGAGAGTTTACTGATTTTGTCAGAGTTTACACAATCTTGTAAAAGTTTATCAAAACAGTTTACATGTGAGTTAATTGGTCTTTGTGACTTAGAATAGTAAACTTCGTAAGTGTTTAAGAGTTTACTCATATTGGACAAAACCCAAGTCCCACATAGAATAAGAATATTTCTGAAATGGGTTTAGTTGAATAACATATTGATTAACTTGTATTTCACAACAAGATTCAAACTTAAATACAAGAGAGAATCATAAAATAAGGAAATTAAATATCCTATTAAATAGAGATTAATCAACACTCCCCCTCAAGCTAGAGCATATATATCATATGCATCCAAGCTAGAGCATATATATCATATGCATCCCAGCTTGTTACATATATAATCAACCCAAGGCCCCGTAGAAATTTAATGAAGATATCAGCTAACTGATCAGTTAAGCTCACTGAAGAGGTTTTAATGATGCCAGAAAGAATATTTTCTCTAATAAAGTGACATTTGATTAGTCCTCTGATGAAAAACTGGATTTGAAGAAAGATACAATGCAGACTGATTACACACATAAGTTCCATAGGACCTAGTTCACAAAACTTCAACTCTTGTAACAAGTGCTTCAACCATAAGAGCACACAATTCACGTCAGGCTAATATGGTACCACAGGCTATATCTAGGTTCTCTTAGTCTGTCCTTTCCTTTCATTTACCTTCTGTTATCTGGTGGATGTAGCACCATTGTGTCATGAGTTTGGACATGATCATCTGTTACGATTTTTTCGACAGAGTTTGCATGCTTTGATTATGATTTGATTATTTCCTTCCGATGAAGTTAGGCAGTATCATAGCTTCCAATGCTTATCTATTCAATCATACTTTTCAGTCTACTCGTTTTCTTCTCAGAACTGCATATTGTATGAAACTAGAAATAATTGTCATTGATAAATTCAAAAACTGTATGAAATCTCAAGTTATCAAAAACAAACTTGAGTGCACAATGTCCAGGCTTCATTGTAAAGTTACTAGTAATATAATTTTTTTTTACACTTCTAATGCCTTAAGAATTAATACAGGTGGCGGAACTCATAGAAAATGATCTCATTTTAATTGGTAGCACTGCAATAGAAGACAAGCTTCAAGAAGGAGTACCAAGATGCATAGAGACGCTTCAAAGAGCTGGCATTAAAATTTGGGTTCTGACTGGGGACAAGATTGAAACAGCAATTAACATAGCCTATGGTTAGTCAGTTTGAGTTTAGGATGGTTTTTTATATTTTAAATACGACAATTTACACGAATAGTTGAGCTATCATTTTAAATATTTTTTCCACCACCTATTGCTGCAGCATGCAGTTTGATAAACAATGAGATGAAGCAATTCGTTATCAGTTCAGAAACTGATGAAATTAGAGAAGTTGAAGACAGGGTAGGCTGCACTTTTTTTATTCTCATATTTCCTCATTTTTTTAGTATATCTTAATATGAATGTTATACTATTCTGTAAATTTTCAGGGTGACCAAGTGGAAATTGCACGATTTATTAAAGACGAAGTGAAAAGAGAGCTTAAGAAATGCCTCGAGGAAGCACAAAGCTATTTTCACACTGTATCTGGACCAAAATTAGCACTTGTAATTGATGGGAAGTGTCTAATGTATGCGTTGGATCCAAGTTTAAGGGTGATGCTACTCAATCTTAGTTTGAATTGTCATGCTGTTGTTTGCTGCCGGGTTTCTCCTTTACAGAAAGCACAGGTAAAACTCATTCAGTATATCAAGAACTTGTTATTGAATTAATGCCTTTTGCAGTTTTTCTTGTTTATATGTATAGTTAATGTTTCAATTTTCAAGAAATCTCACTGTGGCTCAATTGATGGTCAAGTTTTGAAGTGTTGGAAGTAACTTCCTAGTAGGATTTGGTTCTATTTGGCTTATGAAATTTCGCCAATATCCATTTACCTTTTCTGTTTACAGGTGACAAGTATGGTCAAGAAAGGTGCAAAGAAAATAACCCTTAGTATTGGTGATGGAGCCAATGATGTAAGCATGATTCAAGCTGCTCATGTTGGTGTTGGCATAAGTGGAATGGAGGGAATGCAAGCTGTGATGGCTAGTGATTTTGCCATTGCACAGTTCCGTTACCTTGAAGATTTGCTTCTCGTTCATGGCCGATGGTCATATCTGCGAATATGCAAGGTGTCATGTTTTTATAAACTAGCTAAGGCTGTATGGACTTGCATAGAATTTTATTTATAATACACTTGAAAATTTGCTGTTTGCATATTGCAGGTGGTGATATACTTCTTTTACAAGAATCTCACATTTACTCTTACTCAGTTTTGGTTTACTTTTCAAACTGGGTTTTCTGGTCAAAGGTTCTATGATGATTGGTTTCAGTCTCTATATAATGTTATTTTCACGGCACTGCCTGTGATCATTGTTGGACTATTTGACAAGGTAGCACATTCTCTCCAACAATTTCTGATTTCAGGTTGCCTCGTGCTTCGCTTTTTACAATGCACTTTCTTCATGTATGGCATCTTTTGATTCGTTACCTGTGCTTTTACCAGGATGTTAGTGCATCTTTATCCAAGAAGTATCCCGAATTATACATGGAGGGAATAAAAAATGTCTTCTTCAAATGGAAAGTCGTGGCTATATGGGCCTTTTTTTCTGTGTACCAGTCTCTAATATTCTTCTATTTTGTGAGTACATCAAATTTAAGTGCTAAAAACTCTGCGGGAAAGATATTTGGTCTCTGGGATGTCAGTACAATGGCCTTCACTTGTGTTGTTGTAACCGTCAACTTGAGATTACTTATGATTTGCAATTCAATCACAAAATGGCACTACATTAGTGTTGGTGGAAGCATATTAGCTTGGTTTGTTTTTATTTTTATATATTCAGGGATTACCACTCCGTATGATAGACAGGTGAATTCACACCCTATCTCTTTATGTATGTTTGGTGTGTTGAAAAATAAACTTTGGGACTTCCTTACCCCTTAAAAGTATTAATAACAAGTTCTTTGTAATTTGTCTGCAGGAGAATATTTATTTTGTCATATATGTCTTGATGAGTACTCTCTATTTCTACGTCACACTACTACTTGTTCCTGTTGCTGCACTTTTCTGTGACTTTGTTTATCAAGGGTAAGGAACAGATTTTAAGGATTCTTATATTTTTGTCCGTAATATTGATAAAGCTAATGTTGCTGTGCAAGTTTAGTTACAGAACTTAAAGATCAAGATACACGAAATAACTTTTGCATTGGAAATTTTATATTCACATTCACACGAAGCCATTTTTATTTAAATATCACAGTTGGTTCGTGTTTTGGATGCCAAACTGTCAAGAAAACTTTGGCTTCCAGATACAATAATTTTTTTCACTATAACGTTTAGCTGATAAAAAAAATTGATGCAGTATTATCTCTCATGGTACTCAGCATGTTTTGTGCCAAGGTAAAACTCTTCTATGGACAGGAGAATACTGAATAAAAGTGAGAATCTTGTGTTATTTTAATGTGGTTGCAACATATTGTTCGTGCATACTATTCAAAAAAGGTATTAGTAAGGAGGGTTACTAGATAGGCTATAGTCAAATAGTTTGAGGTAGAAAAAGATAATAAACTTAAGAACAAACTGTTATATGACAGTAAGTGAGATTATTAGCAAAAAAAATATCTTTGTACTTTATATATGACAGTATCATGACATCAATTCATTGATGTAGCTTCTCTCACCTAGTGAAAGGCGTAGATGATGTTACTGCTGCACATTATAAACTGATAAACTGTGATCTCTGTTTTGATTCCCGCCACCTGTTTTAGGAGAACGCTGACTTATATTCATTTTGCTTCATCTGGTTACAGGGTTCAAAGATGGTTCTTCCCCTATGATTATCAAATTGTTCAAGAAATACATAGGCATGAGATTGATAGCACTGGTAGAGCACAGCTGCTGGAGATAGGGAACCAGCTTAGTCCAAGTGAGGCAAGGAGCTATGCCATATCTCAACTCCCACGAGAGATATCAAAGCACACCGGATTTGCTTTTGATTCACCTGGTTATGAGTCTTTTTTCGCTGCACAGCTTGGTGCATATGCTCCACCAAAGGCATGGGATGTTGCAAGACGAGCTAGCATGAGATCACGGCCCAAGACTGAGCAGCAAAAATAATTTGGTATAGAATGATTGTACATTACATAGTTTTGGTTTTCCATTGAGAGCCAGCCATAGGAATTCTGTAAAATTAGAATGTACCATAATTATTTGGTCATTTTCATGTAACATAATTGTGTTTTGATTTATCTTTTTGAGGAATTAGAGCAGGTTTTCAGGATTTTCAGATGTACATTTCACGTCATTTAGTAATTCAGTCATTTTTGTGAAATCTAGAGTATAACTTTTGAGAATTTATTTTAATTGCTTTTTCGAGGAGTTTCAGTAGTACTTTTTATTTGTATTCAATTTACTATTTTATTCACAATACCTGTAACGTTGGACTGTTGAAATTTATGTCAAGCGTTTGATTTTAAAAGGGGGTGGATGATCATTTATCATATTATTACTATCATTACTAGAGATATCACGGTTATTAAAAAGACAACCTGTAATTATGCCATTGAAAAATATTTGCAACATCTACTAATATGTCATCTTTAATTAATCTATTATTAAAGAAGATAAAAGAAGATGCCATGGAATTTCTATAATTGTCTCTTGTCCTTTATCTTTTTTCGACAAGTCATTAGATTAGGATAATTTTGTCTTTTCATACAGATTTTGGCAAACAGAAATATTTTTAAGAGATTAAAGTGAAAAGTTTATTCATTAAGTGCCCTGGAGCACATGTTAAGGAACCCAAAAAAAGAAAGTCTCAAATTGGAAAAAACACTTTTTAAATTTTTGAAGTGTTGACTGCATAATCTTCAATGTAATATTATAATACTGCCTATGGTCTTGAATATTAGAAACAACAAAAAAAGGCACACTTTTTAAGAAAAGTGGATAAAGAATAAAAAAATGTCATTTACTATTTTACCCTTAGTTTTATTTTCAAATAAATTAAAATTTGCTTACTTGTGCACATTTTAAGCCACTAGTGGAGCATAGCTTGTGGAAGTAGTAAAATTAAGCCTTGATACTTCTTTTTTTCTACGGTTTTGGGGTGTAAGCTTATAGTAGTATGAAAAAGCAAAAATAAACGTAAAATTGAAATATTCAAAATAAATATAATAATTGTAGTACCTTTTGCTTATATTTAAGACCTTGTAAATACCTTAAACAGTGCCTTTTCATAATAATATGAAACATAAAAATTCTTTAATGAATCAAAATAGTGTGGCATTTAGTATGGTGAAGGAGAAAATGTGTCCACCATGATGAAGTTGTTTTTTGACCATTAGATTAAATAGAGAGCACAGTTATGGTGACTTTAGTGTAATTTTGGGTGTTTTATGAGAGAGAAAAATAAAAGAGAAATTATAATTAAGATGAGAGAGAGAGTAATATAGGAGAGAGATAGAGAGAAAGTCATGGTGACTTTCCCTCCACAAAGTCACCCAATCCTTACCCTAATTTTACTATAGTCTCTCACCACTATATTTTTATTCGAATGAAATGCCAAATACCCCCCTGAAATTTCAAAATCCGTCAAATACCCCCCTGAAATATGAAAATAGGCAAATACCCTCCTGAAATTGTAAAATGTCAATCAAATTGCCCCCTGCTCCGTTTACCCTGTCTATTTTAATGAGGAAAAGAGAGAAAAAGATGGATGAGACAAGAATTGATAAAGAGTATGATGTTGGTGATGATTGTTTCTTGTCTGATTTTGAATCTGGTGACTCAGATTGGTCTATTGGGTGGTTAGAACCTCTTGGTTATGATTTTGAAAGCAATGATAATGATGATGAGGATGATTTTGGTGATGATAATTTTGTTGTTTTGGTTCCTTGTTGTTCACTTGGTTGAATAAAGGAGGTTGAAGATTCAAACAATGCGCTTTTGAAGGCTCAAAATAAACGAGGTAAACGGAGCAGGGGGCAATTTGATTGAATTTTTACAATTTCAGGGGAGTATTTACCTATTTTCAAATTTTAAGGGGGTATTTGACGAATTTTGAAATTTCAGGGGTGTATTTGGCATTTTACTCATTTTTATTCTCTTCCACACTTGAATCTGGCCTACCATCCTCTTCCTCTATAACCCATCTCATTCTTTGCCGAGCCACCACCGAAAACACTGTTCATGTTCAAAATCAAACTAATCTTCCCCAGATTTAATCATCTCCTTCAAAACTACATGAACTTGTTGCACATATTATAGATCCATCTAACAAGAACTAAAATTTCGTTTTCCCTTGCAAACACATTTATTCAACTTTTCTAGTTTGAGAGAAACCATTTTGAACATAGACAAATCATAAGGAAACTCAAACAAAACATAAGAAAGAAACCCAAAAAAACAAAATCATTAACGGTCAAATATAAAAGTTATATAAATCTTATATGATATTGGACTAAAAACAATTTAACTTGTTAGATATGAAATTGACACCCCCGTAAATCTAGGAACTTTGTGTGAAATGGGAATATATAATTTTTTTTATGAAAATATGAATTTTTAAACAAACTTAGATTTAGTCAATTGAATTTTAGATATGAAATTTTTTTTGTTTTGTTTTTTTTTATCGGATGAAATTACATTATTTTACGAGAATGTGGAAAAAAAAGACAAAACTTACGTGTATATCCTTACATGCAGTTTTGCTGTTTCATTCACAAAGAGTTGGTTTTTCGTGTTTTTTTATTTAAAAAAAATAAAACAAAAACTGTTTTTTAATTAAAAAAAGGGATAAATATCTTTCTGGTCCCTATAAATATTTCAAGTTTTGTTATTAGTCCCTCTAAAATTTTTATTCAACTTTTAGTCCCTCAAAATTTTTCAATTAACACTTTTAGTCCCTACTTCTAAATCAACTCATGTATAAACTTCATATTTTTGATTGAACTTTTTTATGAATGTTTAAAATATTATAAGAATCTCTCCAAAAAAATTTTTTGAATTTTTTAACAAAGCATATATTAAATATAATTTTTTTATTTTTGGTGCTTAAAAATTCATATTTAATTCATGTTTTGTTAAAAAAATCTAATTTTTTTTGAGTCATTTTTAAAATATTCTACACTTTTCTTGAAAATTTCATTAAAAAATATGAAGTCTACACATGAGTTGATTTGAAAGTAGGGACTAAAAGTGTTAATTCAAAATTTTTGAGGGACTAAAAGTTGAAGAAAATTTTTAGAAGGACTAAAAACAAAACACGGAATATTTATAGGGACCAGAAACATATTTATCCCTTAAAAAAAGTACCTCTTTATGAGAGGAAAAATAAAAAGTATAAAAATGCATCTAAGTTTTTTCCAAAAAAAAAATCCTACTTTGATATAAAAGACACCCATTAAAACTTGAAACTTAGATTTATGAAATGTTTTTCATGACAATGGGTTGCAGGTATAGTGGTAGTGGTGTAGTGAGCAAAGTTGATGAGAGAGAAAGGAAAAGGGGAAGTTATATGGTGTGAATGATGTTTGATAAGATTTAATAACCTATAAAATCTAGCCAATAAACAACTATTTCACAATGGTGGGAACATTTTCTAGTTCACCCTACTAAACACCGGCATAAGTTAATATGCATAAGCCTATTATTAGTATGGTACATAAGTCCTTCACAGCCATGAGATTGATTGTACACGTTTTGATCGAACGACGATCAAAACAGTATAAAAAACGTCGAGTTTCGTTGAGTATTAAGGGAGAACGAACCGGGTCGACAAATCGGGTCGCGCGACCCGTTTTTGCAGAAAACGGGTGAGAGTGATGATGAACAGTGACGCGCCGGTCAAGCCCACTCTCACTGGCGGCGCGTGCGAGGCCAAGGAGACTCCAAATTTTTTATTTTTTTTACTGAAAAATAGTAAATAATTTGCTGGGAATTTTGGGACCAGTTAGGTATTTTTCTGAGACCCGAAACTATTTTTAGTTAATTAAATGAGGTAAATATGCTTTTATAAATATCTGGTATTAATAAAATTTTCCCAAAATTTTATTTATGGTATTTTGAATTATTTGGAACAGTTGTGGATAGATCACTCTCTGGTTTTATATCCTCTTAAGAATTTAAATTTATTTCACAATTTTTATTAATTAAGTTGATTTAAAATATGTACTTTCGTCGGTAAATTAAAATCAAGTTAATTGGGTTGAGATACTGATAAGAGGAGTAGTAGGCTTTTGTTTTGAGAGAGTGAAAAACTAATTGAGTGTTGGAGTACATCTAAAACTATTAAGTACATCGAATGATTTTGGAGTACAACTCTTTGAAACCATTCCACAGCAAAAATGGTTTCATACCATTATACACTGAAACCATTAGTCTAGTTAAATGGTTTCATGGCGTTATACACTGAAACCATTATTATAGTTAAATGGTTTTATATGAGCATTAGTGCCAAAATGTTATACATTGAAACCATTAGTCTTGTTAATTGGTTTCAAGATGTTATACACTGAAACCATTTGTCTAGTTAAATGGTTTCATAACGTTATACACTTAAACCATTAGTCTTGTTATTTGGTTTCAAGATGTTATACACTGAAACCATTTGTCTAGTTAAATGGTTTCATACCGTTATACACTGAAACCATTTGTCTAGTTAAATGGTTTCATAACGTTATACACTGAAACCATTAGTCTTGTTATTTGGTTTCAAGATGTTATACACTGAAACCATTTGTCTAGTTAAATGGTTTCATACCGTTATACACTGAAACCATTATTCTAGTTAAATGGTTTCATATCGTCATACACTGAAACCATTAGTCTTGTTATTTGGTTTCAAGATGTTATACACTGAAACCATTATTCTAGTTAAATGGTTTCATATCGTTATACACTGAAACCATTAGTCTTGTTATTTGGTTTCAAGATGTTATACACTGAAACCATTATTCTAGACAATGTGGAGCATTTGTATTGTAAAATAATTGTCTAATGATTTTGTAATAAAACAAAAGATTAATGGTTTCGTCCAATGGTTTATGTTAATTGTAATAAATAAAAGCATAATTATAGTACATGTTTTAGTATGTAATTTTAAATTAAAATATGACTATATAATCATCCAACACAATTAATTAAAAATGGATTCTTATAATATATACTTCAAAAGGAACAAAAATTATTATTTAATTGGAAACGGGGGGTGCGCTAGAAATTGGGGCGGGGTGTGTTAGAAGTTTGGGGGAGGAAAAAAAATTGGGGGTGCGCTAGAAATCTGGGGGAGAAAAAAAAAACTGGTGGCTCGCAAGAAATCTAGGGAGAAAAAGAAAAAAAAAACAGGGGGGTGCGCTAAGCAATTATGTTGGGCTTGGGGGTGTATGACTAAATTGGAGGGGTGTTCGAAGCAATTATGTTGGACTGGGGGGTGTATGACGAAATGGGGGGGTGTACGAAGCAATTATGTTGGGCATGGGGGTGTATGAAGAAATGGAATGGCGTACGAAGCAATTATGTTTGACATGGGGGTATATGACACAGTGGTAGGGGTGTGCTAAGCAATTAGGTTTGGCTGAAGCAACCAAATGGGATGTACGTAGCAATGGATGGAGGTGTACATAGCAAGCCTATACATGGTGCATAAGCAAAGACTTATGCACCATAACCACTCCCATAAATACCACCTCAAAATACTCATCTAGTCTTAAATATAAGAAACAAAAAAAAAAGGCATACCCTTTAAGAAAATGAAGTAAATGATTAGAAAAAGTACATTTACCCTTAATTTTTGTTTAAATTAAATTATTATTTATTATGGATAAAAGTGAAACTAAGGGCAAAATTGAAATATTGATAATAAATATAATAATTATAGTAGTTTTTTCTTATATTTATATTTGAGACTTCCAACTTCGTTACCCACTTCAACAAAATGGGATGCTTTACCCTTCCGGGTTGTCACAAATAGATTGGTTCAAAGATGTGTCGTTATGAAAAAGAGAATAATTTTCAATTATAACAATGAAACTTTTAAAAATAACATATTAACCACGCGACCCTGCAATCACACCATTGTCCAACAATGCCTATGGGAAAAAACAAAACGTGGATAAAAATACAGTAACGTCAAACTAGTATAATAATACTCCATCGGTCCCAAATCTTTGGTCCTTTTAGCTTTCTAATTTTGTCCCAAATTTTTAGTTCTTTTTAAGAAACCAATGCATAATTAGTGATACTTTACCATTTGTACCCTTACTAAAGTTAAAACATTAATTAATATTTTTTTTTCATAATAAAGTAAAGGTAAAAATGACTTAACTTATCGATCTTTATAATTTCTTAATCTCCGTGCAAAACTCTAAAAGGACTAAAGTTTTGGGACGGAGGGAGTAATTAGTATCCAGACCCGTGCCAAGCACAAGTAAAAATGCGTTGTAAATTTATTGACTTATAAATAATATATTTTATTATATTTTATTTTAAATTGAAAAATTAAAATTTTAATTTCTATTTGGAAGATAATTAATGACAACTACATAAATATTTACAATTTTATATAATTTAATAATTAAAATAATACTATGTGATAAAAACTAACTGTAAAATTTATGTAGCATCATAGATTTTCTTAGGGAAGATTCATATAGTTTGTATTTTCTTTATCAAATTAAAAATGTATCATAATTATTGTTTCTATTATTCTCCCCTAAAGAATTATAAAGTTTATGGAAAATAATTTCTCTATGAGATATATGGAAGAAACTTTGAGGTGGATATGAACATAAATTTTTTTTTTTTGTATCAATATATAAATAGAAATATATACTACAATATAAATAATAAAAAAAATCGATTCTCGTATTAATATTTAAGCGAAAACACAGGTTCCGGTTGAAATTAAAAAAAATAGTATCACTATTAATATATGACTAAAAATATAGATTCCATGAAAATTATAAAATAAATAGGTTATATGAGTAAGAATATAGATCTAAGTAGGATTTATAATTCGTCAAAAAAAAAATGTAGGATTTATAAAATAAAAAGTCATCCGTATAAATGCATAAGTTGAAACATCTGTTCCCGTAGAAATTACATTAAAAAATAGGCCATCGTATTATAAATTTATGTAGTAATTAAAAAAAATAGCCCCCGTATTAATATGAGTAAAAATATATAGATTTCGTAAAATTTACAACAAAAAAAGGTCTTCATATTAATATATATTAAGTTCTCGTAGAAATTACATTAAAAAAATAGTCGTTCGAATTAATATGTGAGTAGAAATATATGTACCCATAAGCATCCGTATTACTATATAAATATATAAATGGAAATATATGGACATTTTTCATGTTATTTTTATTTGAAAAATACTTATTATCGCCTAAGAGATTTCGTGAAATGATCGCGAATGACAAATGGTCTATTTCATTTTTTTTATTTGACGCCTCTTTTGCTTTTTGGTAGTTTTGTTTTTACCCATCGCTTCTTCCTCTTGGTTCCCTCCTCGTCTTAATTAGAAATTTCAATTTCCATTTGATTTTAATCTTAACCTCTTTGATCCAACATATACACCAATCTCTTAGCACCACTCTATAGACTCCTATTCACTTACAATCGCATATGGGGATCCAAACACACATCCCTTACCGCAAATATATACATAAAATATATAAATTTACTCTTATTCCTTATTTAAACTCCCTCTAGTCCTACGTATAAGAAAAATTTTGCTTTTTAGATTCATTGTAAAAAAAATGTATCTAGACTATATTACAAAGGAATAGGTCATGTATTATCTGTCGTTAAAAAAAAAAAGGTCATGTATTATTTGAGTATAAATGTAGGCATCATATAAGAAAAATATTACTTTTTAGATTCATTATAGAATTGATGTGTCTAGGCAATATTTTAGTTTAAAATTTACATTTTTTTTTAATTTACTTTTTTTTTATTCCAATTTAACATATGCATAAACTTTTATAGGAATTCAATAATTAATGTACAAACCTATAAAAGAATGAGAGAATCTCAAAAATTGCAATCAATATCAATATTTAATATACAAACTTCTAAAAAAGACAAGAATTTCGTAAAATCGGAATCAATTTATTATTTTTTTATAATAAATCGGAATCAATTTAATGCTAATAATGTATGACAAAAAAATATCAAGGGTATCATAAAATAAATAAAAGTATTAATTTCACAATATTTTGGTGCATTTATTAATTAATATAAAATTAAAAATATATGAAACTAAGATGCATCTACGTTTTTTCTACAATATTTTATGTCTTTACTTTTCATGCAAATTATGTAAGACTAAAATGTTTTCTTCATTCTTTTCTATAGAACTAAAATCTTTGTACAATGATACATGAACACCTAATACTCAATTATTTTATAAAAAAAAAAACTACAAAAAAAAAGATCAAGTTGTTAAAAAAAACATAAAAGAAAAGGTATAAGAGAAAAAAGATACAATAATGATAAAGTCAATATCATTGAGAAAATACATTATTTGATTAATTTGTTGGAAGATTCATCAATAATCAATAAGTACACATATGCCACATTTTTTTTCTGTGTACATTTTCACTATACTCCATTTTGTATCCAACACATTATTATTGATTAAGTAATATAAGCAATATTTTGCCAATAAAAAAAATTACGATTGTTAAGAACAATTGAGTTTCATCTTGGTTCTGTTAATTTTGTGAGAATGTGATGCATATTTTCTTGCTTCTCAATTGGTCTCCCTGTCAAAAATAAAATAAAATAGGATTAATGAATTAAAAACTATATAACCACCAAAAGAAAATCCATAAAAAGAAAACTCTGAATAGTAAAAAAGCAACATAAGAATTCGCACAAAAAGAACAACATAAAAAATGCTCGACAAAGAAGAAGTAAAAGAAGCAATTCATTAGCTTTCTTTGTGATAGTAATGTACAAAACTTTAGATCATAAATTGTATCAAATCTCAAATAAAATATAAAAGTGATGTCTATGAGTAAAGAAATGCACCAACTCTTTTTTCTTAAATAATCAACAAATTCTTTTCACCATGAAAACAATGATTTTCAATTACTATTTAAGAAATCAAATACTATAATTCAATACTAAGAGATCTATAATCACAAGTGTGGTCAGAAACAAAATAAAAACAAAAAGAAAATACAAAAAACATTTAAATGATGAAAGCAATTGAATAGTAAACATCATCATATAATGCTTGAAAGTTATGATATTTTCCTACCTCAAACTTAATCATGCATTGCCTTGCACCACTCAAAACTTCACCCCATATGGAACCCTTAACCTGTGAAGAAAATAACAAAATTATTTCAAAACTATAATGATAAATATATATTCTAACAAATCATATATATCTGCTCTACACATAATTTTTTAAGTGGAGGTTCTATAATTAAATTGAAAAAAAATTAGGAATACAAAATATGTAGATACAAAACTCATATAATTCAGGAATAATAAACTAATAAACTAAATAAAGACTATCGTGCAAATTGTGCAACAAAAAAAGAGACACTTAAAGACTGATGACTAATGTAAAATGTTTGTTGGTTAATATCTTTTTTATAGACGTAAGAATTAGGGTTTTGTTGAATATGTGTAGTGCAATTTTTATGGTAGTACCATCTTTAATGTAAAATAGTGTGAATTGATTATATATCCAAAAATAGGTGAATTGATTGCTATGCCTTAATTTTATTTTATTTTTATGAAAATGATTTTTTATCAATGCTTGCAACATTCCAACTTTAATTAGAGAAAAAAAAAATTATTGGAATTACTTGGAGAATAATTGACCAAAGTATGAGTAGTCAAAAGACACAAACATGTTGGGTGATAATTTAAGGGGTAATATGGACAAATGTGATTGCAAATTGTTGTATATATATATTAGAAGGAAACAAATGAAAATGTTAAGAAGTTGTGATATAACCCCTCTGCTTTCTCTCTCTCGTTGAACAACAACAACACATCTAGCCATCTTCTCTCACAATAACCCACCATCAACACCAAGTTTCCCTTTAGTTTTACTATGATCAGAACAACAAGCTTTTCAACTTGTTCCCCCCCCCCCCCTCTCTCTCTCTCTCCACGCAAACATCATCATCAACACCATAAACCTCTTTGTTTTCTTTGATTTCAATTTCACTCTTAAGCCCCAAATTTTGTTTCTCTTCAAATCACTTCTGCATGTATGTTAAGAATCTAAGAGGTTAACATTTCACAAATCTCTTCCGATTTCATTATGATCAAAAACCTATCTTTTACACAGTGTAAGGTCCTATAAGTAGTGTACACATATCTTGCTAGCTCGCAGTGCCAGGTCAGCAATCTCTAACTGACTCATTGCCACATCATCACTGATCTAAACTAATTCCTAACAGACTGGTGCCACATCAGCACTAGTTGTAACTGACTTAACAATTCTTTATTATTTACACAAAGGATATATGAGTACATACTCTAATATCCCCCCCTCAAACAAAAGTGGTTTCATGACAAGGAAACACTTTGAGTTTGGACCTTATAGTTGCATAGTTTGAAGGAGAGAGTGGCTTAGTCAGTGGATCTGCTAGTTGATCAGTTGCAGGAACATGAAGCATATGCAGCTTCTTGGCAAGGACCTTTTCTCTGACAAAGTGAATGTCAAATTCAATATGTTTGGTCCTGGAGTGAAGAATGGGATTGTGAGCTAAGGACACTGCACTGAGGTTGTCACACAGTAGTGTAGAAGTGTGATAAGGTACTTGAAGCTCACAAAGGAGAGACTGAATCCATAACAAGTCAGCAGTAGTGTTAGCCATGCTTTTATACACTTCTTCTGTGCTGGATCTTGCTACAAGAGGCTACTTTTTGGAACTCCATGAGACCATGTTTGGACCAAAATATATGCAAGATCCTGAAGTGGATCTTCTATCATCTTGATCAGTTGCCCAATCAGCATCACTGTAGGCTCTGAGTGAGAATGGAGGACTGGAAGAGGACGGATGCAGTAATAGACCATGATTGCTTATACCTTTAAGGTATCTTAATATTCTCTTCACAGCCTTCCAGTGTGTCTCAAGAGGATTGGCCATGAATTGACAGACTTTATTTACACTAAAGGATATATCTAGACGAGTTAATGTTGCATATTGTAGAGCCCCTACTGTAGACCTATAGAGAGATGGATCACTCATGGAGTCAGTTCCAAATTTGCTGAATCTACAACTACTGACCATGGGTGAGCCAATGGCTTTACAGTTTTCCATGTTGGTTCTGCTCAATAAATCTCTGACATATTTGGATTGATTCAATAATAGAGCACCCGAGGGCATATAGTGTACTTATATTCCTAAAAAATAGTCAACTTCCCCTAACTGCTTAAGAGCAAACTTAACATTGAGTTTATGAATCAGATCCTGAATTAGATGAGGGGTTGAACCTGTGATGAGAATGTCATCCACATAGATAAGAACATAGGTACGAGCACCTTGCTGATGATGAATGAGAAGTAAAGGATCACATTTGCTAGTTACAAAACCCATTTGAAGGAGTGCTTGGGTTAACCTTTCATACCAAGCACGTGGGGCTTGTTTTAAACCATATAAAGATTTGTGTAGTTTGCATACTAAGGTCTTGTCAGCTACTTCAAAACCAGAGGGTTGAGTCGTATATACCTCTTCTTGTAATACACCGTTGAGGAAAGCATTGTTGACATCAATTTATTGGACAGGCCACTTGTAGGTCACAACTAGTGTGAGAATGATTCTTATGGTTGTGGGTTTGATAACTGGGGAAAATGTTTCAGTGAAGTCAAACCCAGGAGTTTGAAGAAAACCTCTGGCTACCAAGCGTGCCTTGTACTTGTTTACTGTTCCATCAGGATTTTCTTTAACTTTGAATATCCATTTGCAGCTAATGACCTTCCTATGAGATGGGAGAGGCACTAAGGACCAGGTTTTATTGTCCATGAGAGCCTTGTACTCACTCTGCATTGCATGTAGCCATTTAGGGTCCTTTAGAGCTGTTTTGGCAGAGGTTGGTTCAAGGGTGGCTGAAAAAATCTTGGGTTTGAGATTTCCTGTTTTACCTCTTCTAACCATGGGATGTTTGTTGGGAGTTGATATGGGAGGGGTTGTCTGAATAGCTGGTGGGTTGTTGCCAGAGGTGAAGTCAGCTTGTTGGCTGATGTTTGGTGTAGAGGGAATGGGTTGGGAAATTAGAGAGTTGATTTGATTGACAGTGAAGGGTGGATTTTGTGGAGGTATGATAGAGGGTGTGGCAGTGGGAGTTGTGTATTCAGTGAAAAATTATGAGGGATAAGGAAATTGAGTTTCATGAAAAATTACATCCTTAGACACATAGATCCTACCATTGGCATCTAGACACTTATGACCTTTATGTTGAGGAGACACACCTAGATACACACAAGGATTTGATCTGAAATGAAGTTTATGTTTGTTATATGGTCTAAGATGAGGGAAGCACATACAGCCAAATATTTTGACTTGGGAGTAGATAGGTGGTGTGTTGAATAAGGTGTGGTAAGGTGATTTGAATGAGAAAAGGGCACTAGTTGGTAGTCTGTTTATTAAATAAACAGCTTGAGTGAAACTATGATCCCAATACATAAGAGGTAGGGAAGCATGTGACAAAAGTGTAAGTCCCATCTCCACAATTTGTCTGTATTTACGTTCAACTGTTCCATTTTGGTGGGAAGTGTGTGGACATGTTAGTTTGTGTTGAATTCCCATAGTGTTTAACAAAGATGTAAAAGGACGAAATTCACCCCCCAGTCAGATTGTAGGGCTTTAATAGACGTTTGAAACTGATTTTGAATAAAAGATACAAATTAAGTAAAGGCTTTCAAAGCATCTGACTTGTGCTTAAGAAAGTAAACCCATGTATACTTTGTGTAAGTGTCAACAAAGGAGATATAGTAATTGTACCCTGAGTAAGAGGTAAATGGAGCAGGGCCCCATAAGTCACAATGAATAACTTCAAAAGGTTTAGTATATAATGTGGTAGATAAAGGTGCATACAATCTATGAGATTTACCAATGCAACAAGGAACACAAAAATCAAAGGAATCTTTATTAGAGTAGGGAATTTTACACCATTGTAGTACAGTTTGGACTGCTTTATTATGAGCATGGCCTAGTCTTAGGTGCCATTTATAGAGCTCATTATCTAATTGTCCAATGGATAAGGAAGTATTACAATTAGGTGGTTTATTCAAAGCAGAGTATTGACTAGAATTAAAGCTAGGGCTAGTAGATTTTTTCAAAGTAAAAGCAGGACTAGACTTGGTCTTGGTATTGTCCTCATCATTGGTAATGAAGTGAAAGGGTTGGAACTTGTATAGTCCATCAGATCCCACTGTTCCTTCAAGCAGAATTTGCTTAGAATCCAGAGATTTGACATAACAATGATAAGGGTGGAATTAAAAAATGACAGCATTATCTTGAGCAAATTTGCTAACAGATAATAGATTCCTAGAAACAGTAGGAACATGCAGCAATTCATTGAGTTTTAAATGTATAGCAGGATTATTAGGTGCATAGAAAGATGATTGACCTAAAGATTTTATTGACACACCTTGGCCATTTCCCATCATGACTTGATCATGGCCTTGATAGGGGGTATGTTGGGTTTTTGAAATTGGCTACATTTTGCAAAAACAAGATTTAGTCAGATGTAGGGTCAGATGTGGCAACATCTGGAACAACATCCTGAAGCCAAAAAATGTGCAAAGTTTGTTACATAAGAAACACGCGTTTTATTTGTGAAGTAAATCCATTAAGCGACTTGCTTGTTCCCAAAGACAAGGATTTCAGTTTATTTCCTGATTAGATCGCTTTTTGCATCGTCCCTAAAGATATGCCTATATTTTAGGGATTTACTGGATTTGCTTGAAGAATATGTTTGTACTGGATTTTCCCTATATCTAAGCTATTTGTGAAGCATGAAATTCATGATCATCCCATGCTAATTCGTGGCTATTTAAAGGAAGACTCAGACCTATTTTATTTACCGAAACCGAAGCTTAAACAAATATATCAAAGATGTAGTGTTTTAGGGTTTCGTGTCTTTAAGCCTTGTGCTTTATTTGTGAGCCACTCTTGTATCATCTTGATGCTAGAGTAGGACTGTTTTTAGTTGATTTGTAATTTTTTAATCTACTCATAAGCTTTAAAGTACGGAGATAGGTATTTGTTTGAAGTATGTTCTTCGCCAAATTATTGTTAGTGTTATACGGTCACGCTGGTTGTGTGGCTAAGAGGAAGTGAGATGGGGCGTCTCATATCTAGGAGTTCCTAGGTAGGATTGCATGAGATAGTGTCTAGGCGATAAGATAGAAACGGGAGGTTTTGGAGTCTTTGAACTAGAACTATAGTAGTGAATTCATTCCTGGATTGGTATCCCCCGGAGTAGGAGATGTTGCTCCGAACTGGGTTGACAACATACTGTGTTATTTTAATTTCTATTTTTTATTGTTTAATTGTCCATTATGTTCTGCTGGGAACTGTGTTGAAGCACATGCTGCCCCATCCGGTACCCCATCTGGACTGCGCCAGAATTTCAATTGGTATCAGAGCAGACATCCTGTTCTGTATCTGGGTGAGCTCCAGGGAAGATACTTTCTGGCATTATGGACGATGAAGAAGGAGTTGAAGAAGTATGTTATGACTGTGTGCATGCGGTAGCAATATGTGATATGCATGAGAAGGAATAGTAATTAAAGGGGAATATTGAAGGATGTGCTTATTGTGCATAAAAATACTTAAAAGCATTAACTTTTTCTAAAAGCATAGGGCATGATTATTATCTTATAACCATAGAAATGTGGATGATTTATCGTGCTTAGTCATCATTCATAGCAATATGGGTGACTTTTTATGCTTAAGTCATCATTCATAGAAATATGGGTGGCTTAATTAGTTATCATTCATAGCAATATGGGTAACTTAACAATGCTTAAATATTTAATGTACTCAAGTATGTCTAGAGAAACCACTACGCCTTGATCACTTTGATCTTATGTACTGATGTATGTGGAATTGAGGGGGAGTAACAATGTTTTATATGCATGCAGTAAGGGGGAGTGTTGTATTGAGGGGGAGCAGATGTTTATTCATGTGTGCTGCATGTGCTGGAAGATGTTCTTACATCTGGATCTACATTTGTTGTGTGTCTGTGTTGATAAATACCATGTTGTGTTGAGGGGGAGTAACCGTTTCTCTTGGTTTGTCGTCTATGCATTAATTAAGGGGGAACACATGTGTTCTGTAGTATGCATGTTTTCAGGGGGAGTAAAATTTCTGATGATATCCTGATGTGTATTAATTGAGGGGGAGGAATTTACATTTTATCCCAGATGCTCTGCTGAATGCTGCCCCATCCTGGCTATTATCCAGTCTGTTTGATTTTGAACTCAGATATTATTTGGAAGCTGTGTACTATATCTCTCCAAGGCATGTCTAATATTTTTTTAGCCAAAATTTGCCAAAGGGGGAGATTGTTGGGTTTTTGAAATTGGTCACATTTTGCAAAAACAAGATTTAGTCAGATGTAGGGTCAAATATGACAACATATGGAACAACATCCTGAAGCCAGAAATTGTGCAAAGTTTGTTACATAAGAAACACGCGTTTTATTTGTGAAGTAAATCCATTAAGCGACTTGCTTGTTCCCAAAGACAAAGATTTCAGTTTATTTCCTGATCAGATCGCTTTTTGCATCGTCCCTAAAGATATGCCTATATTTTAGGGGTTTATTGGATTTGCTTGAAGAATATGTTTGTACTGGATTTTCCCTATATCTAAGCTATTTGTGAAGCAAGAAATTCATGATCATTCCATGCTAATTCGTGGCTATTTAAAGGAAGACTCAGACCTATTTTATTTACCGAAACCGAAGTTTAAACAAATATATCAAAGATGTAGTCTTTTAGGGTTTCGTGTCTTTAAGCCTTGTGCTTTATTTGTGAGCCACTCTTGTATCATCTTGATGCTAGAGTAGGACTGTTTTTAGTTGAGTTGTAATTTTTTAATCTACTCCTAAGCTTTAAAGTACGGAGATAGGTATTTGTTTGAAGTATGTTCTTCGCCAAATTATTGTTAGTCTTATACGGTCACGCTGGTTATGTGGCTAAGAGGAAGTGAGACGGGGCGTCTCATATCTAGGAGTTCCTAGGTAGGATTGCATGAGATAGTGTCTAGGCGATAAGATAGAAACGGGAGGTTTTGGAGTCTTTGAACTAGAACTATAGTAGTGAATTCATTCCTGGATTGGTATCCCCCAGAGTAGGAGATGTTGCTCCGAACTGGGTTAACAACATACTGTGTTATTTTAATTTCTGTTTTTTATTGTTTAATTGTCCATTATGTTCTGCTGGGAACTGTGTTGAAGCAGATGCTGCCCCATCCGGTACCCCATCTGGACTGCGCCAGAATTTCAGGGTACGATAACCTAAGTTGTTGGAATTGTAGGTGAGATGGTGTGAAGCACCTGAGTCTGGGTACCATGAGGCATTGGACATATTGTCCATGTCTGGAATGGAAGAGTAGTACTGTGGTATAGCTAGATGTGCAGTGGGACGGGGATAAGGGTTAAAGTGTGGTGGACGAGATGGAGGTCCTTTAGAGTAACCACGATTATTGTGTCTAGCAGAGGGAGGATCATACCTGTACCAGCAATCAATTGCTTCATGATTTTGTTTAGCACAAATTTGGCATTGAATTTTGCCTCCAGTGGGCACAGTTTGCGCTCTACCTCTGCCACGACCTCGTCCTTTTCCACGCCCTTTTCCTCGACGTGCAGCCACATTGTAATATTCAGATCCATATTTGGACTGTTGGATTGAGTTTCCATTTGAGCTACATTCGCAGATACACTAGGAATTGCCAATTCCTGCCTGAATTTCTCGAATTGTGCCTCTTGAAGAAGAAGCAAACCTTCAATGTCTTCAACTGTGGGATTATCAGACCTACCATACACCATCATTATGGATTAGTTAAAATCTTCCGGCAAGCCTTCAAGAATAGCGTGCACTTGTTCTTGTTCAGTTACCATATCTCCCATAGCAATGAGTGAATTGACAATTGATTTGATGCGAAGGAGATATTCACTCACCGATCTCGCCGATTTCTTGGTATTCTTGAGTTCAGAACGCAATTGGCGTGCGCGAGACGAGGTCTGTAGGTCGTTCCGAAGTTGGAGTACTGATGCAGTTTTATGCAGAATTCGTGTTGGTACAGGTCTGCACTTAAATGATAAATTCTCCCTCTCTGTAACTCCGGTTGGATTGATTCTTATTGTTTCAGAAAGCTAACACAATTATGGTTGTACTGGCACCAGTTGCATAATTTTTGGACAAGAAATGAGATTGCTAGGATTTTCTGAAGTTGGACATATGATGCAGAATTATGCAGAAAATTCTGATTACGAGTTCAAAGCTTTTCAATTTCAAATTCGGGTTTTCGGCGAGCTCCTAAGTTGTCATTAACACGTTTCAAGCGTCAATTTCAGGTGCTCTCTTAGGATTAGTTAGTTAGTTTCCCAATTTATAACTTGCATGATAATATTAAGTTTTAGGGTTGAATTGTGCATGAGAGGGGTTTAATTCCCAAAACTCTTCTCCATTTTAATTGTTATAAGACCTTATGATGTTAATGGCTTGAAAGAATGATAATTGTTGTGTAAAAATTCTGGTTTAGAACTGAATCTGCAAAACAGGGCAGAAATTCATACTGTTCGCCAGGCGACCAGTGGCGAGCTCTGGCGATGGAAGCCACGAGCCTTCTGACTTGTGGTCGCCAGGCGACCAAAGGCGAGCTCTGGCGACCAATACAGGTTCCAGCCATCTGTTTTGGCTTTTAAAACTCATACACGTTTTTGAATTATTATCTTTCAAGGCCTGTGTTCCATTAACATTGTGGGTAAATAATAATTATGATGTTAATTGCACGCATAGGCTATGAATGTAACTTAGGCTAAATGCTAGATTAGTCCCCCGGGATGGGATTTATTGGTTAGTATGTTATCACACTAGTTGTATATAGAAGTCAGTCGAGAGAAAGTGGTTGCTATGCACCACTGAAGGGATTCGAGGAATCCGTAGTAAAAGATGTAAAAGATTTATGATGCCGTACCATATGTGCTCTAGTTCACGAAGATTGGTGCGGAGGAGTAAGGCCTCTGAGAACGCGTCACCTCAGAGTGTCCTTAGTAGCTAAAACGAACCAAGATAATAATTGATGTTACACCTTTATTAATTACAATATTATGTATTGTGTTACGTGAATGTTTTATGGACTGACTTTTACAAAGCCCCGCTGTAGTCACCACTAGGAGGGTAGTAGAACTCACGAGGTTTAGTAGTCTCACCCCCCCTACTCTTCATCATTTCAGATAACAGGTTTGCAAGTGTCGCAGAGCTGAAGCGTAAATAATCGCATACATGGATTACATTAAGGAGCTGACAACAAGTTAATTTTATTTTAGCATAAGATCCAGTCATGTTGGTATAGTAGTTAGCTCAGTATGTATTCTTTAGTGGATTTTATAATCCTAAGTATGTATCAAATCTTTATTTAATGTAAATTTTTAATGTGTCCCGATCCATTTATGTACACTTCTATTGATATTCTAAATAAATTGATATGGGGTGTTATAATTGGTATCAGAGCAGGTCGATTCCGTATCAGTCCTTTCCGCGGATCATTAATTTCAATCCAAAGAAGTAAGGACCCTTTGGAGTCTGACTGTTTACGCTGAAATCCTCGCGTACTGAGCCCAGTCAACTCAGTGTCGTGTGTGATAGGCAGGGTGTTACGGTTGAGAACCGAAGTGGACCAAGGAGGTCGGGTGGTAAAAAGGAAGTTGAAGCGCAAACTTGGACGGAAGTATGAGTGAAGACCGTTGGAAGGACATTGGAAATGCAGTAGTCGACGCCACAAGAGGAAGTGACGCCAACAGAGGATGCGTGGAAGTTGGAATAGTACGTGGCGAGTTACAAGTAGCAAGGAGCAAGTCTGGAGATGCACGAAGCGAATGCGCTCAACTGACGATAGCATGTTTAAGGATGCGGAGAATTATGGGAATGATAACCCAGTATAAAAGTGTGCGTTGAGTTGAGCGGGACAGAGACTGAATATTGAGGTCCGATAACCCGATAGTGGTAGTAAGACTGCTGGGTGCAGTAATGTGGATAATGGAATTATGAGAGCAGAGTGCAACGTGGAATGAAGTGTAGTACGCCAGTGGACACCACTCTTGTGAACCATGTTACCAGAAGTGCGGTAACTAAAATAAGACCTAGCAGAAGTCAGTGAATCAAACCCTTCCGAATCTGTCAAACTTTTTCAACCTATTAGTTGACCCCAGTGACCTAAGTCATTTAGCTACACTACCAGAAAAGACAAACCAGACTCCACACATTTCTTAAATTTTCAAATACCAGCTTGTTGTACCATTCATGTAGAATAAAATACTAAATGTCCCTTCAAGATAAATTCAGCCTCTCAGTTCAAACCTATATCTTAGCCAGACCAATAGCAGCCAAGTTTTGTTTAGAGTAGCTCGGTTCTATAACTACACCAACAAGCTGACAAATAATTTTCAGTATTCAAACCTTTCAGCCAATGACTTAACATTCTGGTTAAACCTTTTGTTAGAACTTATCTGAAATAGATAGTTATGAGAAGTTGTGAAGTGCCAGTCTAATGCGATAGAACTAAGACTTTCGGTTACCTACCCCTTCGCGTAAACTCTAATTCAGCCAAATTCATGGAATCAATGTGATACATGATTCGTAACTAGTAAGCCTTGTTAAGATGTGACCATATGTTTCCCCGTATCTACCTAAGTCTAGTAATGAGATAAATTCTTAGATACTAAGAGATCTATCACCTACAATTAATATAAGAATCCAGTTAACTTGAGAACCTCCCAAACTCCTCAATATAAGTGAAATCAACTCACCAGAATAGTGTCATCCCTATGTAACCCTGACAAAATGTCTTCAGCTTTTCAGCTTTGTTAACCGTAAACAACTCGGGCCTATGAAAATGTGAATTTCTTGGTAAGAGTAATAAGCCATGTCTCCTAAAGGACTAACAATTATTCATGTCTACCTTTAGAGCAACACCCTTACGTTTACTACCAAGAAATTCTTCAAACTTTTAGTTTCTTTACCAATGAACGATTCAAAATCACCTAAGCCTATCTAGCCATTAAAGGTCACGAGTAGTTTTAGTTTAAGTTCTTCTAGACCTTGTTAACCTATCAAACAACGTCGTAAGGTAACTCAAATGTTGGAGACGTTAACGTAGTCAGTTCAGTTCACCTTTCTTTATAAGGTCTCACCAACTCGTTCTAGATAAAAATCCAAAACCAACCAAAGATATAGGAAGTAGTGTCAAGATTAGTACTAATGGTATGAACCTTCCTAATCATATTCGCCGTAACCAAGTTAAACCAGTACAAGCCTAGATGTGCTAGCCAATAAACATAAGTATTCTTTGGAAACTATCAAGTAATTCTTGATCGATTAGTTAACTGCAACCAATAACCCAGAGTTAGGCAACTTAATAACTAGTGGTATTCCCATAAGCAAACCAAGACAATTGTGCTTGACCTTCCTTAGCAATTAGTTGTTTTGGTCGACTCTCCACTATAAGATAGCATCGGACCATTCTGTCGAAACCCAACGTTGCTCTAACAAAGTTAAGAGCTTGCACCAGAAGGTATGGAATCTTAAGCAGTATGCGACAAGAAATGGTTGGATTAGTCTGTGTAGGTATTCAAAGCTTGTATCTTTAAGATAACCTCTTTGCATCAGCCAGTGTCTCATGTTTCAGTACATACCCAACCAGGCCAGATACCGACTTGATGAAACTTGTTGAGTAGTGGGGAAATTGTCTGGGAAATAAAGAAAGCAAATACTAAAAAGGATTAAATGCAGTTGAGATCAGTGAAGTGATAAGTTAAGTAGAAACCGGACGTGAAGGGTAAGAAGAGACGTATGTTTGGAGGATAGTAATATGAGACAATTGTAAGCAGTATGAGTTAAGGAATCGTAGATATGTAAGAATTATAATAATAAGTTAAGTATAATGTGGTGTATCTGAAGTCACGAAGTGATGTGAATTCTACCTAGGGATGTCTACGGTAGTAGAAGTAACAACAGAAGAGATGACATCAGAAAGATGTGATGATGTAGAACAACATCTGAAAAGTTACATCTAAGACGGCAACGACGCGTGGGGAGAATGATAGTAAGTAGTTGATATCAGAGTGCTCAGCCGAAATTGAGTAAGAATGTAGTTAACAAATTGGTTTGAAGACCAACAACTCTTTAAGAGAGGAAAATATTATTCCAAGGAATTGTAAGTAGAAGACAGTAAAGATGACCAAATAACGTATAACGAGTAAGTTTTGCATATGTTGATGCCTGAGCTTGGATTTGTAAGTAATGGAATACCCTTGAGAGCAAGATTATGAAGGGAAACCAGTTCAATTTAGAAATTCGGCGCGGTGAACTAGTAAGGTAAGTATGCTCCTGTGTGAATTTGAAGAGTGCAGAGAAAGGGAAAGTTCCGCCATGAGCATATGAGTTGAAGAATAGTTGGAAAGAACTGATATAAGATGAGCGTGCACCAAAACTTGTATTATGGGCTGAGGTTATGAGTTCGATGTCATTAAATGAACAAGTAGGACTTCCAAAAGTATTAGGCGCGAGTGTTAAAGCAGGGAAGAATGATGATTAAAAATCTATTGAACGACGAATCATGGACGATTAAGAGATGAGGTATAGAATCTGTAATAGGATGTAAACAATTTACGTTGGTGTTGAATAAAGAAGTTCTTGAATTTCGCGGACGAAATTCTTTTAAGGAGGATAGATTGCAACATCCCAACATTAATTAGAGAAAAAAAAATTATTATTGGAATTACTTGGAGAATAATTGACCAAAGTATGAGTAGTCAAAAGACACAAACATGTTGGGTGATAATTTAAGGGGTAATATCGACAAATGTGATTGCAAATTGTTGTGTATATATATATATATATATTAGAAGGAAACAAATGAAAATGTTAAGTTGTGATATAACCCCTTTGCTTTCTCTCTCTCGTTGAACAACAGCAACACATCTACCCATCTTCTCTCACAATAACCCACCATCAACACCAAGTTTCCCTTTAGTTTTACTATGATCAGAACAACAAGCTTTTCAACTTGTTCCCCTCTCTCTCTCTCTCCACGCAAACATCATCATCAGCACCATAAACCCCTTTGTTATCTTTGATTTCAATTCCACTCTTAAGCCCCAAATTTTGTTTCTTTTCAAATCACTTCGGCATGTACAAGGAATCCATTCAATATCAAGCTTCTGGATCTCATGGAAACCCAGGTAAAGTTGTTAGTTCCAATTCTATTCCTTTCCATCCATTTGAGTCTTAATCAAACCCTTATTTCCTCTTAATCGGTGTTGCATGTGTTGTTTCTGAGTGTTTTTGGATGCCAAAAGTTAAGCTAAAAAGGATTAACAGAAGAAAATCTTGGATTGGTGATTTTTGGGGAAAGTTATATCAAACCCGTAATCTGGACAGACCTGCACTAAAATGATAGATGCTACCTCTTCATAGCTCGGTTTTAAAATCCGTTTGTTTCTGTGGTTAGCTAACGAAATTACCTTCGATTTGGTACCAGTTTCATCAAACTTCAACATGGGATGAGGTCTGTAGGTCGTTCCGAAGTTGGAGTACTGATGCAGTTTTATGCAGAATTCGTGTTGGTACAGGTCTGCACTTAAATGATAAATTCTCCCTCTCTGTAGCTCCGGTTGGATTGATTCTTATTCTTTCGGAAAGCTACACAATTATGGTTCTATTGACACCAGTTTCATAAATTTTGGACAAGAAATGAGGTCGCTAGGAGTTTCTGAAGTTGGACATATGATGCAGAATTATGCAGAAAATTCTGATTACGAGTTCAAAGCTTTTCAATTTCAAATTCGGGTTTTCGGAGAGCTCCGAAGTTGTCATTAACAGGTTTCAAGCATCAATTTCAGGTGGGTTCTTAGGATTAGTTAGTTAGTTGCTCAATTTATAACTTACATGATAATATTAAGTTTTAGGGTTGAATTGTGCATGAGAGGGGTTTAATTCCCAAAACTCTTCTCCATTTTAATTGTTATTAGACCTTATGATGTTAATGGCTTGAAAGAATGATAATTGTTGTGTAAAAATTCTGGGTTAGAACTGAATCTGCAAAACAGGGCAGAAATTCGTACTGGTCGCCAGGCGACCAGTGGCGAGTTCTGGCGATGGCAGCCACGAGTCTTCTGACTTGTGGTCACCAGGCGACCAAAGGCGAGCTTTGGCGACCAATACAGGTTCCAGCCATCTGTTTTTGCTTTTAAAACTCATACACGTTTTTGAATTATTATCTTTCAAGGCCTGTGTTCCATTAACATTGTGGGTAAATAATAATTATGATGTTAATTGCACGCATAGGCTATGAATGTAACTTAGGCTAAATGCTAGGTTAGTACCTCGGGATGGGATTTATTGGTTAGTATGTTATCACACTAGTTATATATAGAAGTCAGTTGAGAGAAAGTGGTTGCTATGCACCACTGAAGGGATTCGAGGAATCCGTAGTAAAAGATGTAAAAGAATTGTGATGCCGTTGGCTCCGTACCATATGTGCTCTTGTTCACGAAGATTGGTGCGGAGGAGTAAGGCCTCTGAGACCGGCTCACCTCAGAGTGTCCTTAGTAGCTAAAACGAACCAAGATAATAATTGATGTTACACCTTTATTAATTACAATATTATGTATTGTGTTACGAGAATGTTTTATGGACTGACTTTTAGGAAGCCCCGGTGTAGTCACCACTAGGCGGGTAGTAGAACTCACGAGGCTTAGTAGTCTCACCCCCCCACTCTTCATCATTTCAGATAATAGGTTCGCAAGTTTTGCGGAGCTGAAGCGTAAAGAATCAGATACATGGATTATATTAAGGAGCTGACAACAAGTTAATCTTATTTTAGCATAAGATACAGTCATGTTGGTATAGTAGTTAGCTCAGTATGTATTCTTTAGTGGATTTTATAATCCTAATTATGTATCAAATTTTTATGTAATGTAAATTTTTAATATGTCCCGATCCATTTATTTACACTTCTGTTGATATTCTAGATAAATCGATATAGGGTGTTATAATGCTTTAATTTGATTGTCATTGTGTTAAAAAAAATTATTGTCACGCATTCAATTAGTTTTTCACATATCTAAAAAAAAAAAATCAATGTAATATAAAACTTCGTCTTGGCCAAAAAAAAAAAAAAAAAACTTCTTCTCACATCTTTAATTTAAAAGGTAACTTTAGTAAAAAAATACAAATAAATTAAAAGGTAGCTAAATTTCACTCACGTTTTATTGCAATTAATTTTGTTCGGATTTTTATATTATATTTAATCTAAAAAATTGTAGTACCATCATATCATCTATATTACTTTTATTTTATTTATTTTTATATTCTTGAGAATATATTAGTTTGACATTTATTTATTTATTAAGTCCTAATTATACATTTAATTTAATCAATTGAATTATATATATATATATATATATATATATATATAATATCTTTGGTATTTTGAAAAAAAATTGTTTAAAAAATGTCTTGCACAAAACAATAATTTATTTGACGTTACAAATTATTTTAACTTGAAATAATAAGAATTTGAAAATTTGAATTATTTACCTTTTATGCTCTATTAGAATTTGATTTTTTTTTGAATTGTTTCATTTTTAATATCGATACGCAAAAAAATAAATAGAAAAATCTTTTAAAGAATTTAATGCTTTTATTGCAAAAACAATATGGTAGAAGAATTACCATGAAAATGCCATGTGTATAACCCCATTTGAAAAAAGGCTATCAAATAATATTATTATAGATAATAATATAATGCAGTAATAAATAAGGTTTTTTTTTCCAACAAAATACGGCTCTATTATTTTAGTTTTTTTATAGTGTATTATATACTTATATCTAATATAATAAAATTGATTACTACTCCACCCATTTCTTTTTAAGTATCCGTTTATAATAGTAACAACAAATTAAGAAAATATATTTTTGTATTTTATCTTTTTTTTTTAAACCAAAAGGTTGGAAGCTAGAAGCTAACCAACCCAAAATATATTAAAAAGATAAACAAACCACAAAAACAAATGGAGGGGACATAAACCAAAACTCCATTAACTATAAATTCTAAAACTAGGGAAACCAAGCTTGTTTTTCTCCAGACCATCTCTAATAAAGCCAGGAGCTTGATGCCAACTAGAGGAAGAGGTTAAAGTGCAGCCATAATTAGCAAGAGAGTCTGCAACCTGATTACCTTCACGAAATATATGAGACACGATGCCATTCAATTGCTTGAACAAAAACAAAGCATTCCTCCATTTGTTCCTTAAATTCCAAGTTACCACATAACTAGGATTCTGGAAGGCACGAACCACAAGGGTTGAATCAGTTTCAATCCATAAATTGTGCCAATTAAACCTGAAGGCAACTTCAATAGCTGAAATTGCAGCACTAAGTTTAGCTTGAAATGAAGTGAAAAAACCTAGAGGTTCAACAAAACAGTAAAGCAAATCTGCCTCATGGTTTCTAAAAACACCACCACAACCAGCAAGACCAGTGTTACCTTTAGCAGCCCCGTCAATGTTGCATTTAATCCAAAGAGGAAGGGGAGGAATCCAAATAACTTCTTTAATGATAGGAACATAAGAATGATGCAAACAGACATTAAAATGCTTCATGATGATAAAGTCTCTCATGGAGTTGGAAGAATATTTTTTTGTATTATTACCTGAGAGAGAGACATTGGCAATGATCATAGAATTTACGGACTGCCAATTGATTATCTTGTTATTGAACTTAATCTGATTTCTGGCAAACCAAATAACATTTAACAAATTGATCAAAGCTGATGTGATAACAACCTTACATTGAGGAGCCCAATTCAACTCACAAATCTTCCACATATCCTCCATGCAAGTAAACTGCATAACCATATCTAAACAATTTGCTAACCAAGACAAAATTTTAACAGCAAAATCACATTCAAAGAAAACGTGAAAAGAGGATTCTTCCTTTTTGCAACAAAAACAACACATAGAAGGTAAAGCACACCCTCTGATTTTAAGATTATCATCTGTTGGGACTTTATTATGCATGAGTCTCCAAACAAGCAAAGATTTGGAGGGAGGGATATCCGGACTCCAGATGTCTTTAGCCCAATCAAGGTCTTGCCATTGATCCAAGATGAAATGATAAGCATCAGCTAGAAGCAACTCACTTGAGTCAGTATGCTTCCATAACAATAAATCTTGTGAAGGCTCCATAGGGATCGTGACTTGTTGCACAATCAAACTAAGAGTGTTGAACTGTTGTGACAATTGAGAAGGAATGTTCCATTGCCCATTAAGAATGTAATCACCAACTGAAGAGGTGAGTTTTCTACTGATATGAGTTGGAATATTAAACACCTCAGAAAGAGAAGGACCACACCAATTGTCATTCCAAAAATTGATGTCATTGCCATTCCCAAAAAGCCAAATGGAATTGTCAAACATTGTTGCTACTTCTTCTTTTATGCTGCTCCATAAGGAAGAGAAAATATGATGATGAATTACTTTATTACCTCTCACAACTCGAGCTTGCAGAAGCTTGGCCCAAGAACTTTGAGAATGGAACAAAGACCACAAAGCCTAAGATTAGAAGCTTTATTCAAACAAGTCAAAGATCTAATATTGAGATCTCCTTGAGAGAAGGGCCTACATAATTTCTTCCAAGCAACAGTGACTAATTTTCTTTTTCCAACATCTCCACTCCAAATAAAATTCTTAACATCTTTATCTTCCTATTATGCCATAATTTTAATCTACCAATAAATTCCTATTTTTTGTACACACTTTCTCTTTTCAATAAAAATTTGATATATTATGTACAAAAAAATTAATATGTTATGTACTAGAAAAAATAAAAAAAATTTATAATCGACAAATCATACCCTTAAAATATCACAGTCAAATAGAAACGCTAAATTCGACGATAATGGACACTTAAAAAGAAACGGCTGGAGTACTAAATTTATTAATTTGTCCTTATCCATTTTAATAAGATCCCAAATTTTGTATCCTTATGTTTACACTGATTTTTGGTAAACAATCGCTAGTTTAAATTAATTACTTGAAGGATCAACTAGTAAATCCTGGGACTATAATTTTGTGCGTGAATCATTGAAGAAGTAAACATTTTTGTAGTTTTCATATATTTTCACAATTGCATATAGATTGAAATAAAAACCTGATGTTTACGAAAGATGCATAAACAAACAAATTTCATGAAAATCAGTAAATTGCAAAAACTTTAAAGGGAAAAGATTTAAAGGAAAGCAAATTTGCATAAACTTGTTAAATAATTTACATAGAAATGTTCACAGAATCATACATTTTCCTGTTATCACTCAGCTTTCTCGATAACATGAGCATTGTGAGTTTTCTAGGATTTGTATGTGAGTTTGTGACCCTGAATTCGACTTCCAAACTAGTATTTATAGCCTAAAAGCCTTAACTGCTAAATGACGGTTACAAACACATATCTTGACACGTGGTCACGTTCTCTGATGATTTCTTCAGTTTGAAATAATGCAACCGTTGGCGAAATCGAAGTCGAACTGTGAATCGAAATGAAAAGGAAAAACGCTTCCTTCTTTCGATCTTGAATACCCTTTTCGATTTTTCTATAAAAAAATCGAAATAAAAGAACTTTTGACTTTTAAAAGACTTCAATGCCATTTAAAAAGCGTCTTTTCAAACATGATATGTTTCCTTAGACGTCAGACTTAAAAAATGGAACAAATACGAGGTTTCCTCGTACTCTTAAAGATAGTCTTTATTTTTTCATTTTTTGTTTTAAAGATTTTAAAACATTCTCAATAAGCATTTATTGCATATTTTGACTTTACCAAAATATGGGATAACAAATTGCCCCCAAAATCCAGTTTCGATTTCGAGAAGCTCTTAATCGAAGGAAACGATGCTGGCATTTTAAACACTGAAACGTTTTATCTTTAAAACAAATTTCTTCACGTTTCTCAAAGACAGTGATGACGTCATAGTCATCATTAGTCTTTTCAACTGTCACACTCGTCCACTACCATAAATGCATCTACTTTTTCGCTTTTAGTGGGACACGTGGCGAGTCCGGAAGTTGAAGGAAAAAATGTAAAAAGCATAATTTTCTTTTTTATTTATTTAAATCGGAGCTAAATCCGAATATTATAAATAGCATTCATCTCCTCCATTTGAAGGTTTCTGAACTTTCTGCCATTTTCACACATTTCTCAAGCTTTTCTACAACTTTACTAAGTTCCAGTGCTCGTTGCATAAATCTAAACCGTTCAAAATCTTCTAAAGGTTTTAATTTAAACTTCCACCGGTTTAGATCTCAAAAATTAAAATTTTAGATCTTTACATTCTTAGAAAGTTAAGGCAAAAACCTTTCTCCTTCAATCATGTCTGAGAAAAAACGACAAGGAGTTCCTTTTGCTGGCAAATGGAGCAATTTCATCCGATTTGATGGGAAGAAAACAATGGTGCCTAAACCTTATGGTGATGAAGAAACATCCAAAATCTGGCATTCTGAACTCATGATTCCTTTCGCTGTCGAAAGGAACGTTTTCGTATTTGGAGGTCCAACGCCAGATGAGAAATCTCTGTCTTTAAAAGTAAGTGAATTATTTCCCTGCTACAAATCTTGTGAACCACCAATTTTCGAGGAAAAACCCTTTCACTTAGGTTATTTGAATGTTAGGAACAAACTGTTTAGGTCAGCGCCTTCGATACCCAATAAACATTATATCCCTTGGTTAGATCGAGTTGAGAAGGAATACAAAGAATATTGGCAGAGTTATGGGATTTATGACCTAATCCAACTCTCTCGATACGGCCCTCAATATCATCCTGAACTATTGATAGCTGCCATGCATTTTTATGAAAAATCCACCAACACCTTTCAATTCCCTTGTGGGATGATGACTCCAACACTTTTAGATGTTGCTGCCTTAACTGGTCTTCGACCAGTAGGGGAAACTTTCGATCCAGCCAACACTAGTGATAATATTGAGTTCGATTATGATGAACCTTCTTTTACCAAATATATAGGCAAACATCACCAAGATGAAGGGGAGGTTTCGAATATTGAACACATAGCCTTTTTGACATTATGGTTATCCCATTATGTTTTTTGTTCTCGATCACTTCAGATAGCCAAAATGTTTGTACCCATGGCTATTCAGATCCATGAAGGCAGGCATTTTAGCCTTGGTAAGTTAATCCTTGCTGTCCTTTATGAATCTATACGGGCAGCTTGTGATGAAATTAAGAGATCGGAAGGTGGTTCGACCTTCTTAGTGGCTGGACCTATGTGGCTACTTCAAATGTGGCTGTGTGCCACTTTTGAGCAAGAAATAGGTTTTACTATTCCTGAGAGTAGACAACCCCAAATTCAAGAGAGGACCTTTGAAGGAATGAGGACAGTTTGGTTGACACCAAATTTTATCGAAAATGATCCCAAAACCCTTTTTATGAAGTATGCCAAAGTTTTTCTGAACTTTGATAGTTTTAAACCTCAACATGCTCCGTTTTCAACTAGAGAAATAGGACCAAATTGGTATACTGATGAATTTCCACCCACTGATCATGATCTGGATGATGAGGTAGATGAACTTTGGTCTACCTACCTTGACCCAACATTACTATCATGTAGGATTGGCTCTATGGCCAAGAATTTTGGCTTGGTTGGGTACCAACCAAATTTGGTCTCATGGCAATTTGGCTTTAGCTAGATTCGACCAAAAAGTCTATTCGAAACTCAAAAGGAAATGTTTATGGGTTCTGGTATTTCTGAAGGTTCTTTCAGAAAATATTTCAAAATTGCTGAAGGACATACATATGCTCTTACCACTTTCCATTTTAACAATTCATTCTACTGCACCACTGATTTTGATAGCTGGTGGGAGGCATATTTTCTGACTCGGTTGCCCAACAAAGATGTTGTGATAACCAAGCTCGAGGAAGGATTTGCTAGGCCCATTGTAGAAAAGCCTAAAAAATCGAAACAGGGAGGTAATGGCCTTTACCATTTTTTCCTTTTTGCTTCTTCCCATTTCAATTGCAAATTTTATTAGGCCAACATTCTATTTGTCTTCGCTTTTTTAGTTACAAAGAAAATGCTAAGTGAGGCGATGGATACTATCAAGCAGACAACCAGTATTTCGACAAAACCTGCTGAAGTAAAGAGAGTAAGTTCTCTTTAATTCGAACCTTGTATAAATCGAAGTAAATATAACCTTACACCTTATCTTGTCATTTTTACTTTTTTAGGGTGTAAAGAGAACTGCTAGTTCTACTGATACCACCAGGACAAAGAAAACTAGAGAGACTGTTACCATTTCGAGCGATGCCTCTGTGAGTGTTTTCAATCCTTTTCTTTCATCTATTAAATTTTTTTTTTATATCATTTTCCTTGTATTGAAACCTAATTCAAATAATAATAGGAAGAAGAAGTTGAGATTCCTTTCCAAAGGAAACCTATTAAAAAATCCACTACATCAGTGGAACAACCTAATGCTGAGGTTGTGGGTCCTTCAAATACCAATTTATCAAAGAAAACTATTCATCCTTCGACTATTGAGCCGTCAGATAAGGCCAATGCTGACACAATTATTGAAGATGTCAGTGTAAAGGAACCAGGCCCTTGCGATGGAGAGAAAAAGAAAAAGAAGAAAAAGAAATCTAAATCCTCTGATGAGAAAACTCATAAGAAGAAGAAGAAGAGAACAAAGTCTCAATCTTCTGATGAGGGAGTTCAGCCAAATCCCAATGATTCGATTCCTGCTAAAGATCCAGAAAGACCACCAACACCAATTCCTGAACAGCTGGTTGAAGAAACTATGGTCGAAGAAACCATTGTCGAGGAAGTAATGGTAGAAGAAACAGTTAGAATTGAGAAGCAACCAAGCAATGATGATGGAAACAACAATGTAAGTTTCACTGGTCCATATTTCGTATGCTTGTTACATTTTGTTTTCAAATCTTTCCTTCATATACGTTTTCTTTTTTTTTAGGATGTAGTCAAGGATCAAGACGATGAAACCCAGAGGGACAATGCTCCTAAAAATGATGCTTCGACTGATGATCCCAAAGAACGGGCAGAACCAGTTTCGAAAGAGACAACTCAACTTGATCCTGTTGAAAGTAGCAAGAAAGAAGAATTTGTGGAAACCACCTCTGCTTCTCAGGCAAATCCAGATACTTCTAATGAACATTTGGATTTCGAAGTATCCAATTATGATGAAGATATGCCAGAGGCTGAAATTGGTGGTTCGTCTATTCTTCCAAAGACTTCTACTTCAAAATTGTCAGCAAGCATAGGAATGTCCGAAGGGGATTTCGAAAGTTTGAAGGCTAAACAACCTGATGTTGCTTTGCAATTGTTGATGGCTAAAAAATGGGAGCCAGCTCGAACCTCAAGTAATGAAACTGGAGGTAGCTCCAATCAAAGTGATGCTGGTATTAAGCAATCTGTTCGCCAAGATTCAATGATTTCGAAGCTGCACCGGGATTATATTAATGGTGATATTTTGGCTTCAATCGAAGAAAATCCTAGTGAAGCTTTTGCTCACAAGAATTTTTTGAGTAAATTTCACAACCCTCTTACTGATGAAGCCACCCTAAGCAAAGTTATTCAGCTCGAATCCATTATTGAGAACCTTGCTAAAGCTGTCCAAAAGAAAGAATATACCATTGGACGCATAAGCCATCAAAAGATTGCTCAAGCTGCTGTATTCGATAAGGCTAACACCTCTGTCGAGAAGGTCGAAAAGATGAGATCAGAGCAAATTGTCCATGGAAAAGAACGTCAAGAAAGCGTTTCGAAGATTGAGCAGTGGAAGGAGGAAATAACAAAATTCGAAGCTGAAATTGCTAGGCGCCAACTCCTTATTTCTGAAGAGGAGAAAAAATGTGATGCCATGGATGAGGCTGCCTCTACTGCTCGTCAAGAAGCTATTAACAAAGAAGCAAGGAAAGGATTAAGTTATTTTAGTGCTTCCGAAGCCTTGGATGATGAAATCAAAACCCTTCAAGCTTTTGTTCAAGTGATCGAAGTCGAAATCAACTTGATTAAGGCTCAATACAACGCCTTGAAGTCCAATCCTTGAAGACTTGCTGTTTTATTTGTTCTTTACATTTTCGAACAATTTTATTGTCTTTCGAATATTTCAATTTGTAATCTGACAACGCCCATTTTGTGGCAAGTTATTATTTGTTTGCCATTTGATTTCTTCGTTTTTCCGATATTTTCGAATTATTTTAAATGGGCCTTGTTGATTTGAATAGAACTTTAAATTTAAATAGAACTTATCCTTTTGTAACTAAATCCTCGGAATTAACGGCGAGAATATCTTTTTACACTCCTAAATATGTGTAACTGACAAAGATTTTTCTAAACGTAAGAAAAATCATCCTTTCAAAATTAAATCAACCCAATCTTCTCAAAGAATTCCAACCAGGTCTCAACGCCATGCTCAAGAACAAGAAGATTCTGGCTCAAATGAGATTGACCCAGATTATGCTGAGTTTTTGAAAACTTACGTTCCAGAGGAAGATCTCTGTGACTCAGATCATGATGGTTCTCTTTTAACGGTTGAGGATTCTACCAAATCTGCTCATGTGAGAGGGAAGGACCTCAAATCCAGTTCTTCAAAGATGAAGTGAGGTGGATTGATCTCCCTGCCTATTGTTGGAAGTTTCTCCTTGTGTGGTGGAACTTCTTAACCAGTTGGGAAAGATTGATGGTTGCGCCTTATTTCTTGTTTTTCTCTTTGTTGTTTAAAATAAAGACGCATTTAAGATAGATTTTAGTTAGGATAAATAAATCCAAATATGGTTTTTAATGTAACCATTTATGTAATCTCAAACTTGGAATAAAGTTTCGATTATTGGATAAGTTTCAATTGGTTTGTAATCTTTGAGAATGCCCTATTTTATGGCAATTTTACTGTTTTGCCATTTCGATTTCACTATATTTCTATTATGCGCTTATGTTTACTTCACATAATGTTGGTTTATATTTTTTCAAATACTTACCATTTATATTTAATGTACGCTTTTCAGAGGTTAACTCTTCAATTTCATATGCGCCATTAGAAAATATTTGTGAAATTTTAAAAGGACCTTCCTAGTTGGGTGACCATTTTCCTAAAATCCTATCTTTTCGATCCATAGGCAGAATGGTTTTCCAAACTAAATCTCCAACATTAAAGGTTTTAGACTTAACCTTTTTGTTATAAGCTTTGGCTACTTTCTCTTTTTGCTGAGTTAACTTTTCCAAAGCTCCTATTCTCTCTTCATCTAAATCAACTAATTCATCTAACATCATGTTCCAATAATGGTCACTTGGTATTTCCATTTGCCTTTGGATTCGAATTGATTGCAAATGTATTTCGACTGGTAAAACTGCGTCGTGACCATATGTCAAACGGAAAGGTGTAGTATTAGTTGATTCTTTTGGAGAATTTCTACATGCCCACAATACTTGATCTAAAGTATTGTTCCAATTTCTAGGTTTTTGGGCAATGTGTTTTTTAATTAACCCTATAAGGATTTTATTGGCTGCTTCGACCTGACCATTTGCTTGTGCATAGTATGGTGTCGAAGTTAGCAAACGAAAACCAGTATGCTTTGCAAACTCTTGCATTTTTCGACCAGTAAAAACTGAACCTTGATCAGTAGTGATAGTTTCAGGAATTCCAAACCTATAGATAATATGTTTTTGGATAAAACTGATCACTGCTTCCTGATCTACATTTTGCATGGGTATTGCCTCAATCCATTTTGTAAAATAATCTACTCCAACTATGATAAATCTTTGATTTTTTGATGAAGCAGGTTTTATTTCACCAATTAAATCTATAGTCCATCCTCTGAATGGCCATGGTTTAATAATGGAATGTAATTCACTTGCAGGCACATGTTGTATTCCTGCATGTTTTTGACAATCTTGGCAACCCTTCGCAAATTCTATGCAATCTTTTAACATGGAAGGCCAGTACAAACCTTGTCGAAAGAGTAACCATTTAATTTTATGACCTGCTTGATGAGATCCACAAGCTCCACTATGTGTTTCAGAGATTTCTATATAAGCTTCCGATTCGTTTAAACATTTAAGTAAGACTCCTTCAAAAGTCTTTTTAAACAAATTGTCTCCAATTATAACATAGCTTAAAGCTCTATACTTGATCTTTCGAGCAGTATCACTTGTTGGATTTTGTATGTACTCTACAATTGGTTTTCTCCAATCAGTGTCTACTAAATTGACAATTGCCAAAATTTGGAATTTCCTTTCATTAATGCATTCACTATCGTTGATCTCTTGTGGTATATCTGCCCCCACAAGTTTTGGCATTGACAAGTTTGGCAATTGTAAATCATTGGATACCAATTTTTCTTTGATTTCGATTAATTCAGATAATTGTTCCTTTGATACCTTGTATCCTGAAGCAATTTGAGTTAAGTCATTTGCTTCTTGATTTTGCAATCTAGGAACAAGTTCGAAATCAACAGTATCGAAACAACGTAAAAGTTGACTTGCAGTTTCGAAATACTTAACAAGATGTTCTTTCACACATTTATATTCTTGTGTTAATTGTTTCAATACCAACTCTGAATCTCCTTTTATTTTTATATTCTTTGCCCCCAAGTCTATTAAAATTTCTATACCTACTATTAAAGCTTCATATTCAGCTTCATTATTCGAGCAAAGACCTTTGATTTTATATTTGAACTTAGTTGGAATTTTTAATGGAGAAATTATTAATAATCCAATTCCAGTTCCAAGTTTATGTTTGGAACCATCAAAATATAAAATCCAAGGCCGAGTCTCCACATATTGCTGTGGTATTTCGATCACAGAATGATCAACTATAAAATCAGCCACAATTTGACCTTTTACTGCTTTCAAAGGTTTGTAAGTTAATGAATATTCAGTAAGAGCCTGAGCCCATTTTCCAATTCGACTATGTAGAATTGGCTTTGATATCATGTGTTTAATAACATCAAAACGAGAATAAACACAAACTTCAACAGGCTTTATATAATGCTTCAGTTTCATACATGAAAAATATAAACAAAGACAAAGTTTTTCTATACTGGTATATCTAGTTTCAGCATCATTAAGTACTCTACTTAAATAATAAATTGCTTTTTCATCTCCATTTTCATCCTCCTGTGCAAGCATACTTCCAAGAGTTGATTCTGACGTTGAAATATACAACTTCATAAATTTGTTTCTTATTGGAGGCATCAGAGTTGGTGGATTCGACAAATAGTTTTTTATTTCGTCAAATGCCTTTTGTTGATCCTGCCCCCAAGTGAAGATCTCTTCTTTCTTGAGTCGAAGCAGTGGTGAGAAAGGTTGGGCTTTACCACTTAGATTTGAAATAAATCTTCTCAAGAAATTAATCTTTCCAACTAATGATTGAAGTTGCTTTTTGTTTGATGGAGATTTAGTCTCCATTATTGCCTTCGTCTTATTTTGGTTTATTTCGATGCCTTTCTTATGCACCACAAAACCAAGGAAATCTCCTGCATTAACACAGAAAACACATTTTAATGGATTCATTTTCAATCCATATTTTCTCATTCTTCCGAATGATTTTCTTAGATAATCTAAGTGATTATCTTGCGATGAAGATTTCACAATTATGTCATCAATATATACTTGCATAAAATCATCTATAAAATCATGGCTCTTTGATATGTTGCCCCAGCGTTTTTTAAACCAAAAGGCATCACAACCCATTCATATGTACCTAGAGCACCAGGGCATCTAAAAGCAGTTTTAGGCACATCATTTTCAGCAATAAAAATTTGATTATAGCCAAAATATCCATCTAACATGCTTAAATATTCGAAACCTGCTGCTGAATCAATTAGCATTTCTGCCACAGGCATTGGATATTCATCCTTAGGAGTAGCATTATTTAAATCCCTAAAGTCTATATATATTCTTAAGGAACCATTTTTCTTAATAACAGGGACTATATTTGCTAACCGTTCAACATACCTGGTTGTTCTGATGAATTTACTCCTCAGCAACCTTTCGATTTCTTCCTTGATTTTTGACATGATTTCTGGTGCAAATCTTCTAGGCAATTGTTTAACTGGCCTTTTGTCTGGTCGAATTGGTAATCGATGTTCCACCAATTTTCTACTTAAACCTGGCATTACGTTGTAATCCCAAGCAAAGCAATCCTTAAACTCTTTAAGGAGTTCGACCAATTTTTGTTTCGACTCACCTGATAAATTAGCACTTATATATGTTGGCCTCTTTATTTGGCCATCTCCAATATCAATTTCTTGTAATGGATCTTGTGCTTGCATTTTTGGACTCGAACTCAAAGGATCCTTTTCAAATCCTAAAGGCTCATCATCATAGATGCAGTCTATCTTTGGTGTTTCTGGCAATATTTTACCATGATTTGGATCGTTGGCTTCGACTGCCATATTTTCTTGAAATGAAATGGCTTCCAAAGCCATGTTTATTCTATTTTCGGCCACATAAGCCGAAATCTTAGCCCATGCTTAGGACTCAGTCATTGTAACTCTCATCAATATTCCACCTAGTTGGGTAGATTTTGCCATCTTCCTCATAGTGATATTCATCTATCTCTTCTCGTTCCCAAATGAACCCATGTGTTGGATCCAATTTAACAGAGTGATAGACATTGTTGGCAGGAGCAAATGCAAAGTCTCGCTCAGTACATGGCGAAATGTTCGCCAGTTTCTTCTCGAAAGTATACCTGGATATATGGTGAGAATCAGATCTGTAATAACTCTATTCTGCTTCTATATTTTTCAACAATTCCATCATCTCTCCAGATACTCACTCTCTGATGTAGATTCGAAGGAACAGCGCCAACACCATGTATCCATTCTCTACCTAACAGCATATTGTAATTTGCCTTGGAAGCAATTACAATAAATAGGGTTGATCTCACTGTACTTCCTACAGCCACCTCTAACTGAATTGCTCCTAACGAGTATCCAGTCTCACCCTCATAATTAGATAGAATGATGTTATGAGTATGAAGATCTGTTGTGCGCTTACCAATCTTGTGTAGCAAGAATTCTGGCATAAGGTTCACAGCAGCACCTCCATCTATTAAAACTTTGTTTACCCCAACATCATTTATCTTAGCCTGGATAAAAAGTGGTTTCAAATGACTTTTCATCCCTTCGTCTGGCCTCTCGAAAAAAGCCATTTGCTCTTCTAAACAACCATTGTTCATTACATAATAACACATTGGCTAGTGTAAAGCTGTCGCGGTGATTTTTGGATATCGAGTTATTAATTAACTTCGAATCGCAATTTAATATTCCACCACCGATCTTTAATTTATCCGAGTGAAAGGGGAAAAGTTCGAAAAAACCCTATTTTTAGAGAACAAGGTTCGGGGGTTGGTTATACAAAGGGAAGGTATGAGCACCCTAAGTATCTATAGTACTCTATAGGAACCTCTTGTTTTTATTCTAACTTTGCGCTTAATTTTAATTGCCTGGGAAAAAGTATAAGTGTGAGAATTAAAGTAGTGATCGAGAAAAGTTTAAAGTGACGAAAAAGAAAGAAAAATGTTTTTGTTGATTTTATTGATTGGAGAGACAAGTCTCATGCCTACGTACCCGAGGGATCAAACCACCGTAGTTCGGGGTAAAAGTTACGAGTAAATTTGTTTGTTTTGATTTTAAAGTTTTGAAAGTGGTTTTAAAGACCAAAAGCCAAAAGTGGCAAAATGTGAGTTTGATTGATGTTAATTTGTGAAGAAAGTCTATATGGTTAAATTGATTGAAGTTTGATTATGAAATAAGACGCGGACACTTGATTTAAAATCCAAGGTTTGTTGAGAAAAGTTTTGAGTGATAAAAGGACACTTGGTTTAAAATCCAAGGTTTTTGCATGATTAAAGATGTATGAATGAAGAAAATGCACTTGGTTTAAAATCCAAGGTTTTCGCGAGAAAAAGGAACACTTGGGTTAAAATCCAAGGTTTTAGCGATAAAAGAAGCCATTGGTTTAAAATCCAAGGCACTTGGTTTAAAAATCCAAGTTTGGTGATAAAAGACTCTTGGGTTAAAATCCAAGGTTTTGACGATAAAAGAAGCCATTGGTTTAAAGTCCAAGGCACTTGGTTTAAAATCCAAGTTTGGTGATAAAAAAACACTTGGGTTAAAATCCATGGTTTTCACGATAAAAGACGCCGTTGATTTAAAGTCCAAGGCACTTGGTTTAAAATCCAAGTTATGCGATAAAAAGACTCTTGGGTTAAAATCCGAGGTTTTCACGATAAAAAGAAACGTTTGGTTTAAAGTCCAAAGTTTTGAAAAAAATGCTTGATGACAAGATATTTTTGATGCTTTTTGATGTTTGAAAATGAATTGTTTTGACTTTTTGAAAGAGGTTTTGACCTCATTTTTGAGAATAAAGTGACTAATTATCTCAATTGGAATGTTGGGTTCCAAATTACTAAAAAGGTAGCGCTAAAAGAATAATAACGTCGCAATAAGCAAATTAAGCGCGAAGACAATCCGTAATGATATTTTGATCAAAACGGTGTCTTTTCCCTCGGAATTAATATTCTAACATTTTTTGCGGAAAGCGATAAATAAATATGCATGAGATGCAATTTTCATTTATAGTGTACACTTGTTCCTAATTACATTCTAAGGTATTTGCAAGAAAAATAAATATGAGATGAATGCAAGAGGATGCTATGCAATTTTCATTTTAAATTTACATTAAATCCTAAAAATACAATCTAATGTCCTTGCAATAAAAATAAATGGTTAATTAATTAGGCAATAAATTAAATGTTAAATTAACAAGCAATAATAATAAAGTATGTTAGTGACAATAATAATGATAAGTTAGTAAGTTAGTAATAATAAAGAATAAAGCATGAATAATAAAAGTTAAGTTAGTGAGCAAGATTAAGCACAAATAAATAGTAAAAAAAAAAGAGAACCTCAAATAAGTGCTTATTTTGGATTTAATAGCTTATTGAAGCACATTCCATAAGCACTTTTATCATAGACAAAAATAAAATAAAATAACAGAAGGGGGTGCAAATATCAATAAAACAGAAAAGGGGTGCAAAAAGCAACTCTGGGCCCAAGCCCAGCTGGGGGGCGTGGCCCAGAGGGGGTGTGCAAAGAAAAGTTTAAAAACAAGATCAGAGCCGTCTGATGGATCAGACAGCTCTAATTTGATCTCAGGAAGATGGAAACAGAAGCGTTTGATTAAGATCTGAGGGACTTAGGCACACGAGTGCACCTCAAGGCCGTGCACCCGCACACACTGGATCAATTCAAAATATATAAAATCCCAAAAAACGCTAAAAAATCAGTTTAATCCTTTCTTTCTTCTTTCCTCTCCGTCGTAACCTCTCTCTGAATCTTCTCTCTCACGGCCGATCAACCTCCATTTTTAAACCTCAAACTTTCTTCTTTTTAAAAGCAAATCAACGCCTAATATACATAAAACTTCCTCTTAAACTTAAATCTAAACTCAAAATCAAAAAAAGGAAAACCAAAAAAACAGATCGGAGGACAAAGAAACGGATCGAAGAAGGAAGGAAAAAAAAACCTCTTGTGTGTTCGTTTCTTATTTCGGTTTTTGGATTATTTCTGTGTTCTTCTTCTTCTCATTTCCGTTTTTGATTTTGTTTTGATTTGCGTTTGTTGTTGATTTGATTCTGTTTTGGTTAATGATTTGCGATTTGGATTGATGATGATGGAAGGTTTCTGGGTTCGATTTGGTTTGAATTTTGATCTGGGTTTCGAGGATGATGAATGATGGTTATGATATTGCGTTTCTGGATTTGTTTTTTGGTTTTTTTGGTTTGATTTGGATTTCTGGGTTTTGAGGATTTGTGAGGATGAAGGTTGATGATGATTTGTTTTGTTCTGTGATTTGCGATGATGAATGATGATTCTTTCTGTTTTGATTTTTGGTTTTCTATTTTTTTGATTTTTGATTGGAAGAAGAGGAAGGTTTTCCTACGGCTGATGAATTCCTTTTCTGACTTGGAAACTGTGCATAGTATAAATACTGTGTTAGACCTAGGGTTTTGCAGATGAAAAATTACTCCATTTGGACAAAATTGCCCTTTTGGGCTTGGATTGGACAAAAATACAGATTTGGACTGTTGACAAACTGACTAGAAAAAAACACCTGATGAAAAAACGAAAATAATAATAAAAATGGTAAAAAGACTTAAAAAAGAAAAAGAGATAAAAAAACAAATTAAATAATAATCAAAATAAAAATATATGATAAAATAAAAATAAAAATAATAATAAAATAGAAACAAAAAGAACCAATAAATGAGGTATGTTAAAATACCTCTCTGCCGAAATTTCGTCAGAAACGAACAAAGAAAATCCGTCTTACAAAGACCTATAAAAGCGATCGGTCAAAAAATGGGGTATGACAGATGCCCCTATTTAAGTTTCTTCCATCGGAGATAAAAAGAAAAAGATGATTTTTGATGATGTTTTTGTTTTGGTTCGACGATGAAAGAGACTTAAATACAGAGTACACCATTTTTTGACTGGATTGAACTATAAAATGCTATGATATGAGGTTATGAGTGTTATGCTTATGAGTGTTATGTTTACAAGTGTTATTTTTACAAAGTGTTTGATTGTAATGAAGACTATTTGACAGAAAACGATAAAGTCCTGTATGCGGACAGAAAGCGGTAAAGTCCTGTGTATGGACAGAAGTAAAGACAAAAAGCAGTAAAGTCCTGTGCGCGGACATAAGCAGATAAAGTCCTGTGTGCGGACAGAAGTAAAGACAGAAAGCAATAAAGTTGTCATACCCCATTTTTTGACCAATCGTTTTATGCGTCTTTTTACGACGAATTTCTCTTTAACCGTTTCTGACGAAATTTCGGCAGAGAGGTATTTTAAAATACCTCATTTATTTGGTTACTTTTTATTTTCCTTTTATTAATTATTATTTTTATTTATTAATTTTATTTTATTATTATTTTCGTATTTATTATTATTATTAATATATATGTATATTTTAATTTTAATGTTTATTTGTGTATTTTTTCCATTTTGATGTTTTTGCCAATTTTTTTAAGAGGTCCAGATCAGATTTTTTGTCCAGGCCCAAAGGGGCAATTTTGTCCAAATTGGGAAATTCATCTGTCAACCCTAATCATCTGACACAGTATTTATACTGTAATTATGACACTGTTCCCTAGGTCAGAATTTTTCCTCAGCCGCAGAAACAGAATTTCACATCTCTTTCTTCCTTTTCAAAGATCAAAACCAAAAAATAACCAAAATAAAAAAAAACAGAATTACGAGTTCATCCTCCATCATCAATCATAATCCAGAAATTCATCAACCATAACCCAGAAAATCATCAACGAACCCATAAACCATCATAACCGAAACAATTCATAACTCGGAAACAAAACCCAAATCGAAATTAAAAACCCACAAACATCAAACACTTTCTCAAATCCGAAACCGAAACTGATTTTATCCGGAATCATTGTTGTTCGTCTTCAAAGCCAGAAGAGCGAATCGAACCGAAACGAGAAGTAAGAAGAAGAAGAAGACCGAGACGGAATCAAAAGAAGGAGAAGAAGTAAGAACAGAACGGAAAGCGCAAAAAGGTTGAAAAATCGTTCCTCCTTTCTTTTTTCCTCACGGATCTAGTTTTGTTTGTTTTTGAGTTTGGATTTCTGTTTTTTTTTTTTTTTTTGTTTTGAGTTTGAGTTTGATTTTGTACTTTGTATTTGGTTTATGTGTGATTAATATCTGTTTCTGTAAAACTGGAATTTGAAAAAATGGAATCGAGAGAGAAGAGAGGAAGAAGAGGATACTACGGCCGCTAGAGAGAGAAATGGGTTGATGATTGTGAATTTTTTTAGGGTTTTGGGGTATTTATACCCCAACCCGATCCGGTGTGCGCATGACCATTGCAGCACACCATACGCCCTCTCTTCTCTGCCTTTTGATTTCGATCGTGAGGCCTAGATCTCATCACCGTTAATTTCAGATCAAGGCCGTCTGATCCATCAGACGGCCATAACTTGATCCCGCGTTTTTTTGTTTTTTGTTTGAACAGAAGGGTTTTCCTTTGGACTGGGCTTTGGTTTGTTTTACTGCTTGGACCCCCTTTTATTTTTTCTGATTTACTTCTGCACCTCCCTACTTATTTATTTTTGTTTTAGATTATGTGAATAAAGTGCTTATTTGAACAAGAGCTTATTTAAGCTTTTGAGTCAAGTGTTTTCACTAATATGGAAGATCTCTTTAGATCACAAATCTTTTAGCTTATTTAATTACTCACTTAAGTCTAATTGTTTGTTTATTGCTTTTATTGATTAATTTTTTATCTCTATTACAAGAATTTTAGAATGTATTTTAGGGTTTGGTGTAAATTTAATTTAAAAATTGCATAGCATTATGTTGCATTCATTTCATATTTATTTTTTCTCGCAAATACTTTAGAATGTAGTTAGGAGCAAATGTACACTATAAATGAAAAAATCGCATCTCATGCATATTTATTTATCGCTTTCCGCAAAAAACGTTAGAATATTAATTCCGAGGGAAAAGACACCGTTTTGATCAAAATATCATTACGGATTGTCTTCGCGCTTAATTGGCTTATTACGACGTTTTTATTCTTTTAACATTACCCTTTTAGTAATTCGGAATCCAACGTTCCAATGGAAATAATTAGTGTTTTATTCTCAAAAAAAAATGAGGTCAACACTTCTTCAAAAAAAAATTAGTCGCTTTATTCTCAAAAAACGAGGTCAAAACCTCTTTCAAAAAATACGCATTGATTTAGCTTCAAATATCGAAAAACATCAAAATATTTTTATCACTTCAAACATTTTTTTTTTTAACAAACCTTGGATTTCAAACCAAGTATCCGCGTCTTATTTTCTTAATCAAACCTCAATCAATTTAACCATATAGACTTTTTTTCACAAATTAACATCAATCAAACTCACATTTTTGCCACTTTTGGCTTTTAGTCTTTAAAACCATTTTTCAAAACTTTAAAATTAAACATACAAATCTACTCGTCTTTTTATCCCGAACTACGGTGGTTTGATCCCTCGGGTACGTAGGCATGAGATTTATCTCTCCAATCAATAAAATCAACAAAAAACATTTTTTCTTCTTTATCATTCTTTACGCATTTTTATCATCCCTTTAATTTCGCACTTATACATTTTTTACAAGCAAATGAATTAAGCGCATAGATAGAATAAAACAAGAGGTTCCTATAGAGTACTATAGATACTTAGGGTGCTAATACCTTCCCTTCGTATAACCAACCCCCGAACCTTGTTCTCTTAAAAATAGGTTTTTTTTCGAACTTTTTCCCTTTCCCTCGGATAAATTAAAGATCGGTGGTGAAATATCAAATTGTGATTCGAAGTTAATTAATAACTCGACATCCAAAAATCACCGCGACAAAAGTCCTGTGTACGGACAAAAGTAAAGACAGTGTCCACCAACATTGTGGGATGGTGAGGACAAGTAAAGGCAGTGTCTACCAACATTGTGGGATGGTAAGGACACAATGAGAAAATAAATTGTCTGCTATCATTGTGGGAGAGCGAGATGAAATTCTGGCGTAGCCATGGGGTACCGGATGTTCCTACCTTTGCAACAACAACGTTCACAGCGAAATGAATAATATGTAAAATAATAAGCAACTGGAAATAAAAGTTACGCAGGAGTTTGTTAACCCAGTTCGGCGTATAACACGACCTACTCTGGGGGATACCAATCCAGGAGTGAATCCACTATGATAAAACTAGTTAGAAGTTTCCAGCAAACGACCCGTTTACACTTCGTCACCTAGTTTCTACCCGTGCTTCCTTCAACTTAGGACCACCTAGATCAGAGACCCTTATCTCTCCTCCTCTTAACCACACAGTCAGTGTGATTGATCTAACCTTGAAAATAGTGAAGTCACACTTCAAACAATAACCTATCTCCGTGCTTAAAAGCTTAGGAGTAGACTAAAACCCTTACAACACAAGAACCCAGTCCTAAGCAAGTATCAAAGAGATACGAGATAGGCTCACAATAAGACACGAGATAAAGCTAAAACCCTAGACACAAATAATATATTTCTTCACAAGAGTTTCAGTAACATAAAACTGTCTATGGTCTTCAATATATATAGAGCACAAACCAGTCACACTGGTGCCTTGAATTTAGCCTTCAAAAATAAGATCAAACTATAGTATATCCGATACAAACTCTTTGGTCAAGCAAATCCAACAATATCCTAAAATATAGGAATATATTTTAGAAATCATATGCTATCGGATAACTTCAGTGAACAAGCGAGTTCCATATATTGAGGAACAAGTAATGCGCTAACACGGCGCTAAAGGGATAAACTTGAGGGATAGCGCGCGTAACAAACTCTTCATATCTTCAGGCTTTAGGATGTCGTTCCATATGTAGCCACATCTGCCACTACATCTGGCTAAATGATGTTTTTGTAAAATTAAGCCAATTTCAAAAACCTAACACGAGACATGACAAGAATATGTATTTGTCTGGACCAGACGCACTGGAGATGACTTCTTTTTTTTTGGGGAAATTAACCTCAAGTTTGCAGTTGATTGTTTGCAAAACTTGCCACTTGACATATGTTTGATGGAGACATCTCTAGACCAGACTTACTGGGGATGACTCTTTTTTGTTTTTTGTGATGTATGATTGATGGAGACATCTCTGGACCAGATACACTGGGGATGACTCTTTTTGTGTGGTTTGAAGCAAGACACATGATGGTCAATGCAGTATGTGTGAATGATTTTGTGTGCATGTTGCATGTAAATATGAATGTATGTACACATATGTGAATGATTGTATGTATGTATGAATGTATGTATGTATGTATGTATATCATGAGGCTTGTGTTTGTATGATTGAATGATATTTGTACATGACTGGATGAGACAAAAGCTTGATCAGATATGATGAGCATTGGGCCGACGTATCCCTACAACCACTCAATAGTTCTCCACCAGGGTAACACTTTTAAAGGTGAGATAAATCAGATCCTCAGGGTAAAACCTGGTATGGTATGTCAATCCGTGGTAAGAATGATTGCTTCTTGGGGTAAAGCCCGTTGGACAGAGGTTTGGCAGAAGTCGCCATTTTGTACACTGAAACCGAATATTTTCTCATGGTCTTGTTTCGACAGTCATGCTTTTGTTTTCTTTCTTTTTTTTTACTTTTTTTTTTGAATCCCTAACTTTTTCCGGGATCGCCCTTTTTGAATCTCTTTTTTGTTTTGTCCCTAATTTTTGCCTGGACCGCCCTTTCGGGTTTACAATCCACCGGGTCGCTCATTCTTGCCTAAGTCGCCCTTTCGGGTTTTCAACTTAGCGAGCTGTTTTTTTTTTCTTTTTTATTTTTATTTTAGAAAGAAACAAGATTGATATGCTGATATGCAAACTTCCCAAAGAGATGCCATTTGCCGTTGGATGAGCCTTCCAAACGGGTCTCAGCTTTTTCTTTCACTGGGGAAAAGAAAATCATACAAGTTTTTTGAAGATAACCACTTGCCGGAGATTACCGGAGAACAGTCAAGTTCAGTATTCAATTATGGACTGTTGGATCATACGCTGAGTATATCACAGCAACAACATGTCCATAAGAACCCCAAATATCAACTCGATGATTATTGGCTCAAGGAGGTAGAAACATAACAACTATCTTAGCAGATCTGGATTGCCCCTGGAAACCACTTCTGGTGCCCCAAATAAGTGGAACCCTGACTTCGAATCTTTGAAGGGTATGCCACTGTATGTAAATACTTGCCCCTGATTGGCGAGTTCCTGATGTAATTTGCCCCAAGTTAGGAGCGTTTTGAGTTGATTTGCTCTTGATTAGACCATTTTGATTGAATTTCCTTGATGCCAAATATAAATTTGTAAACAAAATTGTTTCTTTTGAAAAATGTTTCTGATGTAATGTACATGCAGGTTTTGGAATCGCAGAACTTTATATAAAACATATGTGGTGTGTGTAAAAGATTGTTACTCAACAAACAGGTGGAGTCAGTTTTAACAATAATTTTGCTGATTATGCTTTCAAAGTAAACCTAGCTTCAATTAGGTCTTTTGAGGGTTATAACGTGGCCTGGTTCATGGTTTTGAAAAGAAAAGATTATTAGGCTCAAAATTCTGTTTTAACCCACCCACTCTTCTTTGATGTCCTTCATTCCTACGTTCAATTAATTCATCAGACACGCTTTGGTTGACAAGAGGATTTCTTTTGACAATGATGTTTGAGGTTGACGCTTTGGTCGAAGCTTTGATGAGATTCTTGAAGTGGCAGTCACTTTTTCATTCACAAGCTTGTTTTCAACATTTTTGCTCATGATCCCTTATTTTTGCATGGACCAATTCTTTTGGATTTCGCGGTCCATCGGGATGCCCTAAATTTTGCCTAAGTCTTTTTACCTAGCGGGCTTTTTGTTGTTGTTTTTGTTTGTGTTTTTTTTGTTTTTTTTTTCTGGTGTAGGACAATTGTGACTGCCACATGCTATTGTGAGTTTTGTCTACTCATGACTTCTTGTATCTTAGACTGATTGATCCTCTTGTATTGGGATGTATTATTGAATTAATTGAAAGACTACCCTGCCCCGGGTTAAGATTAAGGGTTTTTTTTATAGAAAGAACACCAACTTCTGGCTCAAAGGGGTTGACTACGGATTATATCCTTATTTCTCCGGTGTTTGGGAAGTGAAACAATGTCTTACATCATCAACCGGGTCTTACTAATGAAAGCATATATCAGCAATTTTAAACATTTAGTTTACATCATTCTCCCCTCAAGTTTGTTAATATGAAAAGTGAAAATAGAAAAACATTGCCATTTGTGATGGGACAAGAAAAAAGTGAATACGAATGGATGGATTCCAAAATATGCATGCTCATTGTTCAGAAATTTTAATTTAAAAGATACATTTTTAAAATGCAAATAAATGCTTGGCAAGAAAGAAATTGCAATTTGAACATAAAAGGTCTAGTGATCCTAGGGACAAACTTCTTGCTTCTCTTGAAAATGACGGAGGACCCATGATTAGGCTGAGGATGAACCTTGAACATTAGGGTTCTCATCCTTGAAAGATAGCACCTTCTTGCGGATTAAATCCTGAACAGCTTTCTTGAGAGGGTAGCAACGTTCTACATCATGGCCAGGGGCCCCTTGATGGAAGACACAAGTTAGATCAATGCGGTACCAGGGAGGTAGTACTGCTGGCACAGGGGGAGGTGGCCTTGTCTGGACAAGATTTTAAGCAAGTAAAGCGGGGAGTAGGTCGGCATATTTCACGGGTATGGGGTCAAATGGTTGATTTTTCTGAGCACGTTTATGATTGAATGAGGGTATTGTGGTGGTAGTGCTATGGCTGCAATATGTTGATAAGCTGGGTTTCTCGAGTGAGGTCCTCCTTGAGCCACCATGCCAACTTCCGATTCTTTCTTCTCTGAAAAGTTGTTGCCATATCTCTTGGCAGTATTAATCAGAGCTTTCTCTCTTGTCAACCGTCCCTGACGGACTCCCTCTTTAAGCACATTCCCATTTCCACCATTTCGGTGAAGCTTCTTGATACAACACCAACCATTTTCTCATAGAAGAATGGGCTCAGAGTATGCAAAAATAACTTACACAACTCTTTTTCTTCCACTAGAGGACGAATCTGAGCAGCAAGCTCCCTCAATCTTTGAGCATACTCCTTAAAAGATACCCTCTCTTTTTGTGCCAAGGCCCGTAACTCATCCCTATCAGGGGCCAGATATGAATTGTAATTATACTGCCGAATAAAAGCACTGGCCAGATCATTAAAGGAACTGACGTTAGCCCTATCAAGGTCCATGTACCACCTCAGAGCTGCACCGGTCAGACTGTCTTGAAAATAATGGATCAACAACTTGTCATTACTGGTTTGAGTAGACATTTTTTAGCATACATTATCAGGTGAGCCTTGGGATAAGTACTCCCCTTATACTTGTCAAAATCTGGAATTTTAAACTTATGAGGGACCACAACATCAGGGACCAAGCATAGTTCATGAGCATCCTGGCCAAACAAATTTTTCCGCCTAAGAGCCCTCATTTCCTTCTGTATCTCGTCATACTTGGTCTGTAAGTCGTCGACCCTGTCATATCCCCCTACACTTTCAGCATGAAAGATGGGCATTTGAGTTTTCTGGATAGTATGAACCAAAGGTGCAGTCACAATTACCGTAACCTGAGGAAGTGTATTGCCAAGCTGAGGAATAGGCACTATCGATTGGACATGAGGAATCTCAAATATTACAGGATGTGATTCTTCCCCAAGAAAGCCAACTGACATGCCCCATGGGTAACCTTCGGGCATAACAAACTGAGGAGCGCTAAGAGGTGCAGATGAAATAGGAGGAGGTACAGGAGCATTACTAGACTGTGGTGCTGGTGCTGACACCTGATTCTAGGTAGCCATCAAAGAAGCCACCATGCTAGTCAATTTCTCGATTTCTGTTTGCATAGTTGTCATCTGTTCACCACGGAGCATATGGTTTTCTTCCTCAAAACTATTCATCTTGCTCTTCAACTTAGACCGAGTATTGTAGACACGAGTTGCTTTGTAATGGATACGTCGGGCCACTTTGTTTGACTGAGGTAGAGAGAACAGGAAAATATGAGACTTGAGTTTGGAAACTTATGAATGTAGTATGATGCATGATGTATTTATGCTAAAATATGCAATGTTTTTTTTTTTTTTTGGTTATCGAAGGACTTATCCCAAATTGGTTGTAAACATTTAGATATGGATTTTGTAAGGAGAAAAGAAGAAAACATTTATTATGTGTCAATTGAAATGAATGTTCTCTACAATGTTTGCAAAAAATTTGTTTACGTCCTTCGATATCGGATGAGGAAAAAGAATGAGTGTATGCATGCATGATGCGGAAAACATGGTGGGGTTAAAGTATAATGTTGGAGTCAAAGGTGAAACCCCCCCACATGGTATGTACTAGGGTTCATATGTACCTGCATCACAGGTTCTAATAAGTTCCCAAAGTCATCAACCGTCTTATGAACATCACTGGATTACATGACTACTCTCGTTCCAATAATATTCACAAGATGATCTCTATCACATCACGTTTTTAATTAATCAATTATTTGATTTAATTTATTTATTTAAATTCCATGTTGTGTGATTTGTTTAAATATGTAGCTTTTAGTGTAGTGGTGTGAATAGAATAGTAGTGTTTTAGGAGGTGTAAATAGAGGATTTGAGTGGGCTTATGAGGAAGGGCAATTTGGTAAATTGAGAGGGAATTAACCTAAATATAAGTTTGGAAACTTAGTGAGAGAAAGTCATTTGTCACACTTTTATGAAGAAATAGAGAGAGAGAAAGCTAGAGAAGAAGAGGAAGAACATAGAAGAAGGAGCTAAGAGGGGAAGATTGGGGAGCTAATTCTTGAAGAATTAGAGGTAAGAGAGTAGTTATTTATGATTGTGGGTGACCAAGAGGGGGGAGAAATTACATTTCTCTTTGCCCAAACCCTCTCACCCTTTTATACTCTAAAGTTCATAACTTTATGAGTTCTATGAATCAAAATGTTATCTTTCTTGTTGATTTAGTGTTATTCATGTATTATAATGCTAGGAATATATGTTGATGATTTCAATTTCGAAAATCTATGGTTGTTGGTTTGAAATTGCATGTTCATGAGCTTTTGATGAAAAATATGATAAATCCCACATTGGTGATGATTTTAATGGTTTTAAGTTATGAAACTTGTACTTCTATGTATGATAACATGTTTATGATCTAAAAGAAACACCTTTTTAAAACTGGACCACGTTTTGGATGATTTGGGGGTGGAATCCGAACGGTCGCGAAAGCAGAGCATCAATTTTGGGCATGTGTCGCCAGGCGGGAACTAGCGAGAGCTAGCGAGGGAACTTTCTAGGCTCGCCAGAGCTCGCCAGCCAGCCCTGTGCTCTCTGACTTGCTTCGCTACGGCGAGAGATGGCGAGAGGTCGCCAGGTACTCGCTAGGACTCGCCAGAGGGCGAGTAAGCCTCTGACCTGCCTCGCTATGGCGAGAGCTAGAGAGAGCTAGCGAAAGTAGTCAGGTTTATTTGATTATTAATTGATGAAGGGATAGTTTGGTGTATAGTTTGCTAGTCTTATAGTAATACATAAATGATTGATGTTGGGATTATAATGAATTTGACGGATGGTGATGTTTCTATATGATTGTTGAAATAAATATACATAATAATATTGATGATGAATGTATATAAGTATGTTATGTATTGACGAATGATTGATGGTAGAATTATGTATACATGAGGTTGCATAATGGTGGTGAATAACATACGTTATATATATGTTCATGCATCATGATTGAGTCTATTGATGAAGCTTGGGCGTTTGACCCATAACGAATTGATGAAGCTTGGACGTTGATCCATAACGCATAGGATTCTTGTATCCTTATTTTGGTGAATGGTACCGCATGCATGTAGTCGTGTCTAGGGGACATGGCATGAAGGTGACATTAGATGCATTTAGGAAGGTGAACCGTAAATGTGATATATGTGATAATGATGTGATAATTTGTCTAATTATGTGCTAAGTGTTTCTTGCATATAAGTTGTTGATCATTGATGGGGTGAATTTGAATACGTATATTAGATGATTAAATGTACGTGTCTTATTGATGTCGTTGGATTGCTATTATATACATGCCCAATATATGTACAATAGATTTATATATGCATGGTATATGTTGGATTAAATGTTAGTATTTTACTTGCATTTGTTATATGTTGATTATAAGTAACTAACTCTCTATTTTTGTATGTATTGGATCGTTGGGCGATTCAGATTCTCAGGCGTGAGGATTTGCTTTACCTGCTTAGGAGGAGTACCCGGAATTTGTTGCTAGTATTCAGGGTGAGGAAACGAGTCGCTATTCTTGTATCGTGTCTTGTCCATTTTCTCTGGTGGTTGTAACACCGTGTTGGGGTTTAGTCTTATCGGACTTATGTCTAGTGTTGCTTTTAGACCTTGTCTTTGTGTGATGTTGTAAGGCTTTATGCCAAGTACTTAATTATCTATTTGTTGATGATGAGACATGTGTAGGTGATTTACGTGGATGTGGATTTTATTATGTTGATGGATCATTTAGCCGATGACTAGCGTTTATGATTTGAACTATATTCATGATGATAAATGAATGATGATATGTTATGTTGTTCCGCTGCAATGATCTCTTAATCATGTTTTGTATGATATGATATGCTATTTTTAGTTTTCAATTTATACGTGTAACGCTCTACTTGATTTACTTGATTTCATTTGCTGTTTAGTCGCGAATTTTTGGGTAGAATTAAGTAGGGTGTTACAATTGGTATCAGAGCAAGGTCGATTCATTGGAATCAATTAGGCTTAGAAACCCGTTGTACAACATGTGTAGGGTGTACTGTTTGTACTTTGTTGTAATGTTTGTTTGTTGATTGGAATTGATTGTTCAGGACCATGACGTCGGCACGTGCTAATGCTCAGATCGCAGAGTCACTTGCTACCTTGACTCATCTTTTTGCAAGAGGTGATGATCCGGCTAGGGATGGAGAGAAGCGCTTGGATAGGTTCTTGAAGCACAAGCCATCTTTCTTTGTTGGAGGTTTTAACCCGGATGGAGCGGTTAAGTGGGTTGAAGAAGTTGAGATTATCTTTGATGCCATGGAGTTTGCTAATGAGAACAAGCTTGCATTGGGAACCTATATGCTTAGGGAGGAAGCAAACCAATGGTGGAAGAATGCTAAGTTGAGGATAGGTGATGGAGGTGTTGTCATCACTTGGGAAATGTTCAAGCGGGAATTCTTTAACAAGTATTTTCCGGCGGATGTGAAGAATAAGAAGGTGGTAGAGTTCATGAAGTTAGAACAAGGGAACATGTCGGTAGCGGAGTATGCGGCTAAGTTTGAGTCCTTGTGTGCTTTTAGTCCTCACTACAATACCCCGGAGGCAGAGAACGACAAATGTGTTAAGTTTGAGGGTGGTCTACGCCCCGACATTAAGCATATCATTGGATTTGCGGAGATTAGGAACTTCACTACTTTGGTGGCAAAGGCTAGAATTTGTGATGAAGATGGGAAAGCTAAGAGTAACTACTTCAAGGCGGTTAGAGGAAAGAGTCAAGACCGTGCCAAGCCTTATGAGGTTAAGGGTAAAGGAAGTGCTAGAGGTGGAAAGGGAAAAGAGAAGGTGGATGGTGACAAGTGCTATAGGTGTGGCAAGATTGGACACCATTCTTTTGAGTGTAAGAAGGATAAAGATGTGTGCTATAGTTGTGGAAAAGAAGGACATAAGTCTAAGGAGTGCAAGGCAACTACTCCTACTTGCTTTAACTGTGGTGAAGAAGGTCACAAGAGTCCGGAATGTAAGAAGCCGAAGAAGGTTACCGGGAAAGTGTTTGCTTTGAATGGAGAAGGAGCTAATCAAGTTGATAATCTTATTAGAGGTACGTGTTTCATTCATGACACTGCTTTAATTGCGATTATTGATACCGGAGCTACACATTCTTTTATTTCTATGGATTTTATGAAGCGTTTGAATATTCCTGTTTATGAAATGTCTGGTTGTATGAATATTGAGACTCCTGCTAGTGGTTCGGTTATTACTCGTCTTGTATGTCGTAATTGTCCTGTATCTGTGTTTGGTAGACATTTTGGTATGGATTTGGTGTGTATTCCACTTAGTGGTATTGATGTTATCTTTGGAATGAACTGGTTAGTCTTTAACCAAGTTCATATTAACTGTTGTGAGAAGACTGTGATTTTCCCGAAGTCAGAAGGAAGTTTGTCCTTGATGAATGGGGAAGAGTTGAAGGAATCTTTGAGTGATCACGGAGAGTTGTTCATGGTGTTTGGATCATTGAAGCTTGAAGGTGGAATTAAGTTGGAAGAGTTACCAATCGTTAGAGAGTTTTCGGATGTATTTCCGGAAGATATATCTGATTTACCACCTGAACGAGAAGTCGAGTTTGGTATCGATTTAGTACCTGGTACTAGTCCTATATCAATGGCACCGTATCGTATGTCAGCATCAGAATTAAATGAATTGAAGAAGCAACTTGAAGAGTTATTAGAAAAGAAGTTCATACGTCCAAGTGTGTCACCTTGGGGTGCACCAGTGTTGTTGGTAAAGAAGAAGGAAGGGAGTATGAGGTTGTGCATTGATTATCGTCAGTTGAATAAGGTAACGATCAAGAATAAGTATCCACTTCCGAGGATAGATGATTTGATGGATCAACTAGTTGGAGCTTGTGTGTTTAGCAAGATTGATTTGAGGTCCGGATACCATCAGATAAGGGTGAAGACGGAGGACGTTCCTAAGACTGCTTTCATAACAAGGTATGGTCATTATGAGTATACAGTGATGCCTTTTGGAGTTACGAATGCCCCTGGTGTTTTCATGGAGTACATGAATAGGATCTTTCATTCGTTTTTGGATAAGTTTGTGGTAGTGTTCATTGATGATATTTTGGTTTATTCTAAGTCGGAGGAAGAGCACAAAGAACATTTGAGAATTGTATTACAAGTCTTGAAGGAGAAGAAGTTGTATGCCAAGTTGTCGAAATGTGAATTTTGGTTGGAAGAAGTAAGTTTTCTTGGTCATGTAATTTCTAGTGGAGGTATAGCGGTGGATCCTGCAAAGGTTGACGCTGTGATGAAATGGGGAACGCCTGAGTCTGTTTCAAAGATAAGAAGTTTTCTTGGATTAGCTTGTTACTATAGAAGGTTCATTGAAGGATTTTCGAAAATGGCGTTACCATTGACTTTGTTGACTCGGAAAGATCAAGCATTTGTTTGGGATGAGAAGTGCGAGAAAAGTTTTCAAGAGCTTAAAGAGAAATTGACTACCGCGCCTGTGTTGATTTTTCCCGATGCCAAGGAATCGTTTGTGGTGTATTGTGACGCATCAAAGTTGGGACTTGGTGGTGTGCTCATGCAAAAAGGAAAAGTTATGGCTTATGCATCTCGTTAGTTGAAGGTTCATGAGAGGAACTACCCCACCCGTGATTTGGAATTAGCAGCCGTAGTATTTGCTTTGAAGGTATGGAGGCACTACTTGTATGGGTCAAGATTTGAAGTGTTTAGTGATCACAAGAGTTTGAAGTATTTGTTTGATCAGAAAGAATTGAATATGAGGCAACGAAGATGGTTGGAATTCTTGAAGGACTATGATTTTGAGTTGAGTTATCATCCTGGAAAGGCTAATGTAGTAGCAGATGCTTTGAGTCGGAAGTCATTGCACATGTCTTCACTTATGGCAAAGGAGTTGGAGTTGATTGAAGAATTTAGAGACTTCAGTTTTGGTATGTGAAGTCACCTCCAATAGTGTGAAGTTGGGAATGTTGAAGTTAACCAACCCTTTTCTTGAGAAGATTAGAGAATGTCAAAAAGAAGATGAGAAATTGATGAAGAGAGTGACACTAGTAATTGAAGGACAAGAGAATGATTTTAAGGTCGATGAGAATGGAGTAGTGAGATTCCGAGGAAGAGTTTGTGTACCCGATGTGCCCGAGTTAAAGAAAATGATTTTTGATGAAGGTCATAAAAGTGGATTAAGTATTCATCCTGGATTGGTTAAGATGTACCAAGACTTGAAGAAGTTATTTTGGTGGCCTAGGATGAAGAAGGAAATTGCGGAATATGTGTATGCTTGTTTGGTTTGTCAGAAATCGAAGATTGAGCATCAGAAACCGTCTGGTTTGTTACAACCGTTGTTCATACCGGAATGGAAATGGGATAGTATTGCCATGGATTTTGTTGGAGGGTTACCAAAGACAGCAAAAGGGAATGAAGTGATTTGGGTTGTAGTCGATCGTTTGACGAAGGCGGCTCATTTTATTGCTATCAAGATTGGAACGTTGGTACCCAAGTTAGCAGAGATTTATGTTGAGCAGATTATAAGATTACATGGTATTCCATCTAGTATTGTGTCAGATAGAGATCCGAAGTTCACTTCTAGATTTTGGGAAAGCTTGCAAGAAGCGTTGGGAACTAAGTTGAGGTTGAGTTCTGTTTATCACCCTCAAACGGATGGTCAATCCGAAAGGACGATTCAGTCTTTGGAAGATTTGTTGAGAGCGTGTGTTTTGGAACAAGGAGAAAGTTGGGATTCATGTTTACCTTTAATCGAGTTTACCTACAATAATAGTTTTCACTCAAGTATCGGAATGGCTCCTTTTGAAGCTTTGTATGGGAGAAGATGTCGTACGCCCCTTTGTTGGTATGAATCCGGTGAGACTGTAGTTTTGGGTCCCGATATTGTGCAAGAGACTACGGAGAAGATTAGAATGATTCGAGAGAAGATGAAAGCATCTCAGAGTCGGCAGAAAAGTTACCATGATAAGAAGAGGAAGGATGTGGAATTCCAAGAGGGAGATCATGTGTTCTTAAGAGTGACTTCTACTACCGGTGTGGGAGAGCATTGAAGTCTAAGAAGTTGACGTCGAAGTTCATTGGACCGTATCAGATTTCGGAGAGGATTGGAAAGGTATCTTATCGGATTGCTTTGCCGATAACACTATCTAATTTACATGATGTGTTCCATGTGTCACAATTAAGGAAATATGTTTCGGATCCATCTCATGTAATTGAATCGGATGATATCCAAGTGAAGGATAATTTGACTATTGAGACTATTCCATTGAGAATTGAAGGGAGAGAAGTCAAGAAGTTGAGGAACAAAGAGATTGCATCGGTGAAAGTTATTTGGGGAGGTCCCGCGGGGGAGAATGCAACTTGGGAATTGGAGAGCAAGATGAAGAGTTCGTATCCCGATTTGTTTTCAGGTAAATTTTCGAGGGCGAAAATTCTTTAAGGGGGGTAGAGTTGTCACATCACGTTTTTATTTAATCAATTATTTGATTTAATTTATTTATTTAAATTCCATGTTGTGTGATTTGTTTAAATATGTGGCTTTTAGTGTAGTGGTATGAATAGAATAGTAGTGTTTTAGGAGGTGTAAATAGAGGATTTGAGTGGGTTTATGAGGAAGGGCAATTTGGTAAATTGAGAGGGAATTAACCTAAATATAAGTTTGGAAACTTAGTGAGAGAAAGTCATTTGTCACACTTTTATGAAGAAATAGAGAGAGAGAAAGCAAGAGAAGAAGAGGAAGAACATAGAAGAAGGAGCTAAGAGGGGAAGAGTGGGGAGCTAATTCTTGAAGAATTAGAGGTAAGAGAGTAGTTATTTATGATTGTGGGTGACCAAGAGGGGGGAGAAATTACATTTCTCTTTGCCCAAACCCTCTCACCCTTTTATACTCTAAAGTTCATAACTTTATGAGTTCTATGAATCAAAATGTTATCTTTCTTGTTGATTTAGTGTTATTCATGTATTATAATGCTAGGAATATATGTTGATGATTTCAATTTCGAAAATCTATGGTTGTTGGTTTGAAATTGCATGTTCATGAGCTTTTGATGAAAAATATGATAAATCTCACATTGGTGATGATTTTAATGGTTTTAAGTTATGAAACTTGTACTTCTATGTATGATAACATATTTATGATCTAAAAGAAACACCTTTTTAAAACTGGAACACGTTTTGGATGATTTAGGGGTGGAATCCGAACGGTCGCGAAAGCAGAGCATCAATTCTGGGTATGTGTCGCCAGGCGGGAACTAGCGAGAGCTAGCGAGGGAACTTGCTAGGCTCGCCAGAGCTCGCCAGCCAGCCCTGTGCTCTCTGACTTGCTTCGCTACAGCGAGAGATGGCGAGAGGTCGCCAGGTACTCGCTAGGACTCGCCAGAGGGCGAGTAAGCCTCTGACCTGCCTCGCTATGGCGAGAGCTAGCGAAAGCAGTCTGGTTTATTTGATTATTAATTGATGAAGGGATAGTTTGGTGTATAGTTTGCTAGTCTTATAGTAATACATAAATGATTGATGTTGGGATTATAATGAATTTGACGGATGGTGATGTTTCTATATGATTGTTGAAATAAATATACATAATAATATTGATGATGAATGTATATAAGTATGTTATGTATTGACGAATGATTGATGGTGGAAATATGTATACATGAGGTTGCATAATGGTGGTGAATAACATACGTTATATATATGTTCATGCATCATGATTGAGTCTATTGATGAAGCTTGGGCGTTTGACCCATAACGAATTGATGAAGCTTGGACGTTGATCCATAAGGCATAGGATTCTTGTATCCTTATTTTGGTGAATGGTACCGCATGGATGTAGTCGTGTCTTGGGGACATGGCATGAAGGTGACATTAGATGCATTTAGGAAGGTGAACCGTAAATGTGCTATATGTGATAATGATGTGATATTTGTCTAATTATGTGCTAAGTGTTTCTTGCATATAAGTTGTTGATCATTGATGGGGTGAATTTGAATACGTATATTAGATGATTAAATGTACGTGTCTTATTGATGTCGTTGGATTGCTATTATATACATGCCCAATATATGTACAATAGATTTATATATGCATGGTATATGTTGGATTAAATGTTAGCATTTTACTTGCATTTGTTATATGTTGATTATAATTAACTAACTCTCTATTTGTGTATGTATTGGATCGTTGGGCGATTCAGATTCTCAGGCGTGAGGATTTGCTTTACCTGCTTAGGAGGAGTACCCGGCATTTGTTGCTAGTATTCAGGGTGAGGAAACGAGTCGTTATTCTTGTATCGTGTCTTGTCCATTTGCTCTGGTGGTTGTAACACCGTGTTGGGGTTTAGTCTTATCGGACTTATGTCTAGTGTTGCTTTTAGACCCTGTCTTTGTGTGATGTTGTAAGGCTTTATGCCAAGTACTTAATTATCTATTTGTTGATGATAAGACATGTGTAGGTGATTTACATGGATGTGGATTTTATTATGTTGATGGATCATTTAGCCGATGACTAGCGTTTATGATTTGAACTATATCCATGATGATAAATGAATGATGATATGTTATGTTGTTCCGCTGCAATGATCTCTTAATCATGTTTTGTATGATATGATATGCTATTTTTAGTTTTCAATTTATACGTGTAACGCTCTATTTGATTTACTTGATTTCATTTGTTGTTTACACTACAACATTTTTAGCTTTAGGCAACGAAACTATAGGCAACGGCTGGAAAACCGTCGCCAAAAGGGGTCATAGCCAACGCTTTTCCACTTGTTGCCAAGTTTTATACTTTGTTCACTTTTGTAGTAAAACCGTTGCCTGTTTATTTTAGGCAACGGTTGTGTACGCGTTGGTGAAATAAAACCGTTGCCTGTTCACATTCTATAGGCAACCACACTAAACCGTAGACTGAACCCATTTTGGCTACGGTTTTGTAGTTTTTTAGGCCACCCTTATTGAAGTGTTGCTTAAAAATTTACAAAAGCGTTGCCTAAGGTCACACATTTCAATTTCCCCAATTCATGTTGGGCGCTAAATTTTCCCTCAATTTTTTTCAGACTCCCTCTTTTTTTTTTATCATCAACTAATTAAATTAAAAAAAAAATTAAGACAAAATAAACCCAAACAAAAAAAAAAAAAACCAAAACACACACACAGAAGAATGCAGAAACGCATCACGCAGAAACGCATCCTTCTTCTCCGTCCTTCTTCTCTGTCTTCTTATTCAAACCAGAAACGCATCACGCATCTCTAACCCAGAAACGCATCTTCTTCAAATCGCAAAAACCAAAACCGATGAATACAAAATCGCAAATCAAGCTCCTTTCCTTCTTCTTCTTCCATATCGTATGACCTAATCCTAACCCTAATCCTAACCCTAATCCCAATTTCTTGTCTTCTTCCATCATTCCCTTCCATCAATTCATTCAACTGTGAAACCACAAAAAATCCTAATCTCACAAAAACCCTAACCCTTTTATCGATTCAAAGATTGAAGCTCTCGGTTGGTTGTGATTGAAGCTCTCAGGTGGTTTAATTGAAGCTCAGGTTAGCAATTTTTCCTTTCTCTCAGGTGGTTTAATTGAATTTGTACTGCATTTGTTTTTAGTTTTCCCTTGGCATATGAAAACATGAAAAAAATTGTACTGAATTTGTACTGCAATTTTTTTTAGTTTTCTAACTTAAATCAACTTGAGATTTTCCTTGTATGCTTTTATCCTCTTTCAAATGTTGTAGTTATAAATATTGTTGCTTTTATCATTTGTATTTTTTAAGTATATCATGGAGTTTTTTGTCAACTATTATATGATTAGTTCATCTTTGGTATATGAATGGAGGTGGAACCCTTTTGAGTGCTTTCACAGATGATCGGGGGTAGTGAGGTCAGATGGTGGTTGCTGGACTGCTTCTTTGTTTTTCTGATTTTGTTTTTGGGACTTTGCCTCTTTGTGTGGGTGAAATGTTACTGGCCTGTTGTTTTATTTTGGCCTTAGTCTTGCTGTAGTTTGTTTTTGCGTGTGTGCTGCTATTTTGTTGCCTGTGTTTGTACTCAATCTGTTACCACTTTTATAGTGGGTGTTAGTTTTCCCCCTGTCAAACACTCCTTGTGTTTTATTGGGGTTGTTAATAAAATTATTGCCATTCAAAAAAAATGGAGTTTTTTGTCAACTATTAAATATCATCAAGGAATGAACCAATGCTCAGATTGAGTCTAAAAGAATAACTGTTATGATTATAAATTGAAGTTCTAAAAAAAATTATATATTAAAGAACCCTTAAAATGTAACTATTGTTTCTAAAATCTAAAAATTGTATCAGTAAAAGATGAACTAATCATATATTTGAATACCAAAGGAAAAGCCAGGCAACCAAAATTAGAAATTAAGGATGAAAAAAAAAATTGAACAAAATTAGTGTGAAGGAACTTAGAGTAGCTTTATCCTTTCAAGTTCAATCACATAGCACCTAAAGGAGTTTTTGGCGGTTTTGTGATTGGGGCTGGTGGTTTGTTTGTTTCAGTGTTGTGTCGCCTTGGTGCTTTGTTAGTGTTTGGGTTTGGTTAGTGCTTGTTGGTTTAACTGTTTTTTATGTTTCATTAGTCACCCTCTGCTAGTGCTGTTTTTTAAAATACTTTTAGCCTCTATGTACTACTTGTACCTAGTTGTGCTACTTAATAGAAATCATTTTGCAGTTAAAAAAAAACATAGTACCTAATGGAGAAGTAGTCAACTTTTGAGCTGTGTATTGTGATTGGTGTCATAGAAATTCATGCAAAAATCATGTGAGGCTTTTCCCTGTTTATGTATGATTTTATTTTGCAGGACTGTATTTTTCCAAATTTATCATGCTTCTATACAAATCATTTAGTGATAGGAATGATTTTATATGTTTCCTATTTTTGTTTCCAGGGTAGCATTACTCATGGGACAGTGTTGATAAGTCTTCAGTTGTTATGGAAGAAACAAGAAATGAAGATTCTGATTTTGACTAGCTCCTTGTGAAGACTTGCCATTTTTTTTTTTTTGTTAACTCAATAGTTTGATGTAACATGAGTTACCTTTTTTGATTAGATTGTAAAAGAAATATTTATGTTCAAACATATCCTTCAATTGTGGTATCGTTGGTGTGTATGTATATGATTTTTATGGTGCGTTTGTGCTTCCTTTTGGCATTGATAGGTGGTTGTTTTTAGTTTTCAGGAGCTGTTGTTTTGGTTGTTAGTTCATTATATGTTTTGTTATAGCCATATAATTTCCTAATTTGTTTCTCTAATTTTTTTTGTGTTTAAATACTTTCAGAACAAATGAAGAACGAAATAAACAACAAGAAAAATATGAAATGTCATGTCAAGAGTCAAAGGGGTGCTTCTAGTTTTGAGCTTCCACAGGTTAGATCGAGTGCTGAATTGGCGAAGCGTTACCAAATCAAGCGTGAGGAGGGAATGGCCAACCTTCGACAAAAGAATGCATCTACAACTAAAGTTGAAGGTCCTTGTAACAAGCAAAATCAGCCCCCAGCTAGTAAACCATTCAAATTATCTATGTTTGCAACAAACACAAATACAAATATGAATTCAATTAAGGATCCAAACATGGAGCCTAATCCAAAGGAAATTGTTTCTGACAATGCAAGTAGGACTCAAACTAATGTTATTGCTGAAAGGAGTGTAAAAATGGAAGTATCCTTGAATAAACACAAAGGATTGAAGATTCAAGACTCAAAAGGTCAGTCTCTAGTTGCTGAAAGGACTCAACCTAAGGTTTCTAAAATCCAAAATCCAAAAGACCAAAGTTTGGTTCAACGTAGAGGACTGTTACCTACACAGATTCAAGATCATCCAAAGAAGAAAGCCATGAAAAAGAAAATGATTGAAGATGGATCAATAGAAATAGAGCAAGTTGTAAAAAAAAAATCTGTTGGAAATGGTAGTTCGAATGCAAAGGGGCAGCCTAGGGAAAGAGTAGTGTCTAAAGATGAGTTGAGAGCAAAAGAGCAACCTATGAAAAGGATGGTCGATGAAGATGAGTCAAGGACAAGGCAGGAAAGTGCTATAAAGAAGTCAAAAAGAACCCCTGTGTGTCCATCAATGTTAATTGATGATTTCCTTAAAGAAAATGGAAAAGATGTTGAACAAGAGATTGAAAAGTTAATTGAAGATGAAGGAGATATTGTTATGGAAGAACAAGAACAAGAGGAGAATGTGGATTGTGAGGAAGCTGCTGAAACAAATGGTGATGTTAATATATTTTGTTATTCACATATATTTTGTTATGTGCGTGTGTTATTTTATTAATCATATTTTGTTAATCACTTTCAGAGACTACTAAGAAAAGAACTCGGGGACCAACACGATGTTTAAGAATCTATGCAAGGCCTAAAAAACATCGTCCAGAAGTTACTTTAGACGACAACGGAGATATAATTGGACCCGATGATAAAACTATTGCAGAATTTCGCAATTTCCTTGGCACTGTAGCAAGGAATTCAGATTTTTGTCCTTTGATCTATACAAACTTCAAGGAGTTGCTAAAAGAGGAAGCAAAAAAGGATCATATGAGCCGTAAGGAGCGTATTTGGAGATATGTTCAGGTATGAGGTATTTCAATAATCAAATATTTCGTTTTTGTTTCAATGACCGAATATTTATCAACGTTTAATGGCGAATATTTTTTTTTTTGTAGAGGTATTTCATTATTCCTGATGAAGGAGAAAAAGCTGTATTTTATAGCATAAATTTGGCTTGGAGACGCTATAAATTCGATATTAAGAAAGACCATTTCCTAAAGTACACTACTATGAAGCAGAGAATAAAAAATCGTCCTGAAGGCATATCTGAAGATCACTTCAAGAAACTGTTGATATATTGGAAAGATAGCAAAGTCCAAGTAAGCTACCTAGTTGTGTTGTTTAATAAATTTTTTAAGAAACTGTTGATATATTTCAGTGGAACCATTTCAGTTATAGAATTTAATTTGTTTCTCGTAATGTAGGCCATTAGCCAAAAAAATGCAGGGAATAGGAGCAAGCAAAAGTTTAGGCATCGTGTGGGACCAAGGAATTTTGCTAGAATTCGTGCAAAAATGGTATGATATTTTTATCCCATTTTGTCACAAACTCTTATTGACCGAAAGAAACTAAATGTTATAGGCTTTTTCTAATGTGGAAGAATAACTATAGATCTTTTTGAAATAAGAAGAGCTGCTTCTTTTTGAAATAAGTTTAAATCAAATATTATAGATCTAGACCACCATTGATGATGTAGTTGCTGGATAAGAATAACTATAAGGGGTGTTACTGTTTACAGTTAGAAAAGAAAAAAATTAGATGTGCAATTGATTGAACTCTAATTGACTATGGACTGCTGAAACTAATTAATTGATTGAATTCTAATTGACTATAAGGGGTGTTACTGTTTACGGTCAGTAGCATTCACCAATGTTATAAGGCCCTGTTTGTCACAAACTCTTATGAACTGAATTCCAATTGATTGAACTCTAATTGACGGTGGACTGCTGAAACTAATTAATTGATTGAATTCTAATTGACCGTGGACTGCTAAACTTGTTATCGGTTCACAATATTAACTAGTATTTGTTTTCTCAATCTATGATTACACTAATGTAGCGGGAAGAGAAGGATAGAGAAGTAACCCAAGCTGAGGTTTTTATTGAAACTCGCCAAAGTCGGAAAGGAAAAGAAGTCGATGGAGAAACACAAGTTGCTATAGTAAGTTATACAATTCTAATATTCATCTTGAACATGAACATAGTTGTTCATTTTATTTTTGGTATTGATAGTTTTTTATAATTAGGATAAACTTCAAGAGTCGATTGAACATTCAACTGAAACTGCAAAACAAACATTTCACTCACTGTTTGGGAAAGAAAGGCCCGGTAGAATGCGTTGCCATGGAAGAACTGTTACACCATCATCTTTAAGGAAAAAAGAAGAAATTTCTTTAGTGAAAAAACAATATGATGGTAAAATTGCTGACATGTCAATGAAGATGGGAGCAATGGAAGTACTTCTAAAAAACATGTACATGCAACAAAATCCACATTTAAGTGAAGAAGATGTAGATAATATGATTCGAAATGCTTTACATGGTGATGATATTAGTCCTACACCACGTTCATCGACATCGACGTACGCTCCTACACATCTCAAGGTATGATTCGAAATGATCTCTAGTTGTTTTAGTGACTTATGAAGTTGTCTCCATTTGTTGTTCACGAGCTCTCTAATTGTGTTTAGTGACTTATGAAGTTTTTGGTTTGATTTGTCTTTATTTTCATACTTTTAGGTTAGCAATGAAAATGATCATAATCAAGATGATGATCTTCAAAGTGATCAAGATGATGATCCTTATGACCAAGAAGATGATGATCCTAATGATTCTCAAAGTGATTCTCAAAGTGATCCTCAAGATGATGATTTTCATGATCCTGAACATGATGAATATGATGAACAACATTGATTCAAGATTAGAAGATTATGTTTTGCTTTTTGTAATAGTTAACTTCTAGTTTACATCACTTGAATCTATTTTGAAAGTTAACTTCTAGTTTATGTCACATGGATTTATTTTGAAAAGTACAATACCATGTGTATTGAATCACTTGAATCTATTTTGAAAGTTAACTTCTAGTTTATGTCACTTGGATTTATTTTGAAAAGTACAATACCATGTGTATTGAGCAAATTAGGATATTAATGACAAGTAGTACATGTTAGAACTTGAAAGTATCTATGTAAAACAATTTATTATGCTATATTATTCTGTTTGTATAATTTTGTTAAAAATGTTGCATAAATCATGACAATTAGAGTTGTATCACCATATAAACAAATAACGGCAAAATTGTATGATCATTAACATACATATAATAGCGGATTAATTAATAAAATAATTTTATTTAGTGGTTTTAGACAACACGTTTTTGTTCAAAAGTGTTGCCTATTTAAAACTGTGGATTTGATTATGCAACAGTTATGTACGTGTTGCATACGTAAAACCGTAGCTTTTGCTTTCTATAGCAACGTTATACTTCGTTGCAAAGTGGAAACCGTAGCCTGAAACTAGAACATGAACCGTTGCTTTTTGAGATGTTCACGCAACGGTTTAAAAAAGGTGTTGCTAAAACATCAAATACCGTTGCTAAAGGTATAGGCAACGGCCGTATAATCCACGGCTGGAAAAGCGTTGCGTATAGGTTTACGCAACGGTTTGGGTGCTTTAAGCAACGGTTTTCTGTGGTTGCTGAAAGCAAAAAATGTTGTAGTGTTAGTCGCGAATTTTTGGGTAGAATTAAGTAGGGTGTTACAATCTCGTTTGAGTGTAGTCTCGCGTGACAACTAAATTCAAGACTTACTCTTGATTAGCCACCGCACTACGCCCTAAAAAGGCCAAGAGGGGTTAAAGGTAAATCTAAAGGTTCTCGGCTTCTCCGGACACTCACATTGAAAGTAATAACACCATCATGACTTATCATGACGACGAGTACTACCATCGTGAGGCCTCCACCGAGCGGGATCATATCACATGTGTTTCATAATCTAAAGACATGTCACTATGATTTCATCCCATCCTATCTTATTGTGTCTCTGAAGCCCGGGTTAGGACTTATCTCACCGCTCAATAATCAACCCCAAGCACGTATATACAAACATATATTCAAGCAAAAAGCGCAAAAATAAAGATCAAAAACAAGTTAGGTTCAACCCGCTTGGTTGTCCCCAGTGAAGTCGCCATTTCTGTCGCGGTGATTTTTGGATATCGAGTTATTAATTAACTTCGAATCGCAATTTAATATTCCACCACCGTTCTTTAATTTATCCGAGGGAAAGGGGAAAAGTTCGAAAAAACCCTATTTTTAGAGAACAAGGTTCGGGGGTTGGTTATACAAAGGGAAGGTATTAGCACCCTAAGTATCTATAGTACTCTATAGGAACCTCTTGTTTTCATTCTAACTTTGCGCTTAATTTTAATTGCTTGGGAAAAAGTATAAGTATGAGAATTAAAGTAGTGATCGAGAAAAGTTTAAAGTGACGAAAAAGAAAGAAAAATGTTTTTGTTGATTTTATTGATTGGAGAGACAAGTCTCATGCCTACGTACCCGAGGGATCAAACCACCGTAGTTCGGGGTAAAAGTTACGAGTAAATTTGTTTGTTTTGATTTTAAAGTTTTGAAAGTGGTTTTAAAGACCAAAAGCCAAAAGTGGCAAAATGTGAGTTTGATTGATGTTAATTTGTGAAGAAAGTCTATATGGTTAAATTGATTGAAGTTTGATTATGAAATAAGACGCGGACACTTGGTTTAAAATCCAAGGTTTGTTGAGAAAAGTTTTGAGTGATAAAAGACACTTGGTTTAAAATCCAAGGTTTTTGCATGATTAAAGATGTATGAATGAAGAAAATGCACTTGGTTTAAAATCCAAGGTTTTCGCGAGAAAAAGGAACACTTGGGTTAAGATCCAAGGTTTTAGCGATAAAAGAAGCCATTGGTTTAAAATCCAAGGCACTTGGTTTAAAAATCCAAGTTTGGTGATAAAAGACTCTTGGGTTAAAATCCAAGGTTTTGACGATAAAAGAAGCCATTGGTTTAAAGTCCAAGGCACTTGGTTTAAAATCCAAGTTTGGTGATAAAAAAACACTTGGGTTAAAATCCAAGGTTTTCACGATAAAAGACGCCGTTGGTTTAAAGTCCAAGGCACTTGGTTTAAAATCCAAGTTTTGCGATAAAAAGACTCTTGGGTTAAAATCCAAGGTTTTCATGATAAAAAGAAACGTTTGGTTTAAAGTCCAAAGTTTTGAAAAAAAATGCTTGATGACAAGATATTTTTGATGCTTTTTGATGTTTGAAAATGAATTGTTTTGACTTTTTGAAAGAGGTTTTGACCTCATTTTTTAGAATAAAGTGACTAATTATCTCAATTGGAATGTTGGGTTCCAAATTACTAAAAATGTAGCGCCAAAAGAATAATAACGTCGCAATAAGCAAATTAAGCGCGAAGACAATCCGTAATGATATTTTGATCAAAACGGTGTCTTTTCCCTCGGAATTAATATTCTAACGTTTTTTGCGGAAAGCGATAAATAAATATGCATGAGATGCAATTTTCATTTATAGTGTACACTTGTTCCTAATTACATTCTAAGGTATTTACAAGAAAAATAAATATGAGATGAATGCAAGAGGATGCAATGCAATTTTCATTTTAAATTTACATTAAATCCTAAAAATACAATCTAATGTCCTTGCAATAAAAATAAATGGTTAATTAATTAGGAAATAAATTAAATGTTAGATTAACAAGCAATAATAATAAAGTATGTTAGTGACAATAATAATGATAAGTTAGTAAGTTAGTAATAATAAAGAATAAAACATGAATAATAAAAGTTAAGTTAGTGAGCAAGATTAAGCACAAATAAATAGTAAAAAAAAAAAAGAGAACCTCAAATAAGTGCTTATTTTGGATTTAATAGCTTATTGAATCACATTCCATAAGCACTTTTATCATAGGCAAAAATAAAATAAAATAACAGAAGGGGGTGCAAATATCAATAAAACATAAAGGGGGTGCAAAAAGAAACTCTGGGCCCAAGCCCAGCTGGGGGGCGTGGCCCAGAGGCGGTGTGCAAAGAAAAGTTTAAAAACAAGATCAGAGCCGTCTGATGGATCAGACAGCTCTGATTTGATCTCAGGAAGATGGAAACAGAAGCGTTTGATTAAGATCTGAGGGACTTAGGCACGCGGGTGCACCTCAAGGCCGTGCACCCGCACACACTGGATCAATTCAAAATATATAAAATCCCAAAAAACCCTAAAAAATCAGTTTAATCCTTTCTTTCTTCTTTCCTCTCCTCCGTAACCTCTCTCTCAATCTTCTCTCTCGCGGCCGATCAACCTCCATTTTTAAACCTCAAACATTGTTCTTTTTAAAAGCAAATCAACGCCTAATATACATAAAACTTCCTCTTGAACTTAAATCTAAACTCAAAATCACCAAAAGGAAAACCAAAAAAACAGATCGGAGGACAAAGAAACGGATCGAAGAAGGAAGGAAAAAAAAACCTCTTGTGTGTTCGTTTCTTATTTCGGTTTTCGGATTATTTCTGTGTTCTTCTTCTTCTCATTTCCGTTTTTGATTTTGTTTTGATTCGCGTTTGTTGTTGATTTGATTCTGTTTTGGTTGATGATTTGCAATTTGGATTGATGATGATGGAAGGTTTCTGGGTTCGATTTGGTTTGAATTTTGATCTGGGTTTCGAGGATGATGAATGATTGTTATGATATTGCGTTTCTGGATTTGTTTTTTGGTTTTTTTGGTTTGATTTGGATTTCTGGGTTTTGAGGATTTGTGAGGATGAAGGTTGATAATGATTTGTTTTGTTCTGTGATTTGCGATGATGAATGATGATTCTTTCTGTTTTGATTTTTGCTTTTCTATTTTTATGATTTTTGATTGGAAGAAGAGGAAGTTTTTCCTGCGGCTGATGAATTCCTTTTCTGACTTGGAAACTGTGCACAGTATAAATACTGTGTCAGACCTAGGGTTTTGCAGATGAAAAATTATTCCATTTGGACAAAATTGCCCTTTTGGGCTTGGATTGGACAAAAATACAGATTTGGACTGTTGATAAACTGACTAGAAGAAAACACCTGATGAAAAAACGAAAATAATAATAAAAATGGTAAAAAGACTTAAAAAAGAAAAAAGAGATAAAAAAACAAATTAAATAATAATTAAAATAAAAATATATGACAAAATAAAAATAAAAATAATAATAAAATAGAAACAAAAAGAACCAATAAATGAGGTATTTTAAAATCCGTCTTACAAAGACGTATAAAAGCGATCGGTCAAAAAATGGGGTATGACAAAAGCCAATTCAGAACAATCGAACTCATCTTCTCCGCTTTGAATTTCTGATAAAACATCATACTCTGCTGGGAGAATCGAAACCACACCAACTAGAACATCGAAATCATTTTCTAATCCAAGGAGATCATCATCCTCCATTTGATCAGTTTCAGCAACTGCTTCGATTTTCTCAGTCGAAATTGGAAAACTAATTCTATCTTTTAATGGCCATTTAACCATCTCAACTATCTGTTTTCCTTTGTTGTTATCAACCTTAGGAACACTTTGGACTGCCAACCTTTTTTGGCGTTGGTGTCTTCTCCATTGTGTTCTAGTCATGGGATTCTTTCCCATGTAGTTGTTTTTGTAGGCATATTTCTTGGCCTCACCAGAAATCTTGGGCCTTGAAATACTTGTGTTTCCCCTTTCTACAAAACCTTTGATAGGCTTCATTGATTTCCCATGAACCCATTGATTAATTGGGTTTTGTTTGGAGGAATAAATGTCCTTTGGTTACCCAGCCTTTGATGAATTGGCTTTTGGACACCCACATTTTGCCTCACCATTGGCCTTGGTTTGGGCCAATTTTTCTTTTCAGTAAACGGAACAAATTTATTAAGGCCCTCAGTAGCCTTGTTATCGAACACTGCGCTGCATCGAGGACAAAGCATCACTTCAGTGTTACTTATCTTGCACCTTTGTAAAAAATCAATAAGTTCCTCTTCTGCTTGAGGATAGACCCTTTTGACTTTCTCAACATAATCTTCTTCAGGGATTGCCACTAACTGATCTCCTCCAGTAAGATCCATGGCGTCCACCATCAATAATTGGACAGGCTCAGTGTATAGAGCCTCAGAAATTTGAAGAGGATCTTCATCAACTTGCATATATACTTGGCATTTTGGCTTTCTCATCAAATTTTAATCTTCCATCAGTCAAAGCCTTTTGAACCAAGTCCCTGAAAAGAACACATTGTGAGGTTTTATGTCCAAGGAAATTATGAAATTTACAAAAACCTCGTTTCTTTCTTTGTTCCAAAGGTGGTATTTTTACACCTTTTGGTACAATTATTTTGCCATCAGCGACCAATAAATCAAAGATTTCATCACATTTTGTGATATCGAAAGTATAATTTTTAGATACAAACTTATTATTTTTAGGTTCGACTGGATTTTTTCCATTTGATGGTTTTAATAATTTACAAGTATAAGGAGGTCCTGGTTTTAATTCAGCAATATTAACCTCATTGTTTTCTATATATTCATAACCATCATCAAAGTCATAATCGCTTTCATAAGTTTCAATATAAGCAACTTTTTCTTTCTTATGAAACTTATAAGATCTTGCCTTTTCTAATTTAAGGCGTTCGACTTGTCGAACTCTATCTGCAAGTTGTGCCATATCTCTCAGATATTGAGTATCTAATTTCTTTCGAATTGAATAGTCGAGGCCACCGGCCGCTATTTCGACTAATTCATGTTCAGGAACTTGAGTAAAGCATCTTGCTTTCAGCAATCGAAACCTATTCAAATAATCATCAATAGACTCAGGGATTTTACGCTTAACACTAGCCAATTCTTTAAGGCTAATCTTAGACTGTCCCATATAGAATTGTTCATGGAATAACCTTTCTAGTTGTGTCCAAGAACATATTGAGTGGGGAGGAAGGGTAGTGAACCAAGTAAAAGCATTCTTGGTCAGAGAATTAGGAAAATATTTCATCCTTAACTCCTCATTATTTGCAATATTCCCTGCCTCTGCCATATATCTGGCAATGTGTTTGACTGTTGATTCATTAGTGTCCGCAACAAATTTTGGGACTTTCCAATTTCTTGGCAGCTCAGATTGTAACACATATTCAGACAAAGCAGAAACGAAATTAGGCCTGTGCAATCCCATGTTTAGGCCATTTTGGGCTAAAATTGTTTCAACTAGATGGGCTAAGTTATTTTCTCCCTCTAACCTATTTTGTTGAACATTTCGAATCACTTGATCCGCATTGTGGTTTCGATTCACCAGTATAATATTCTGGTTTGGTTCAACATTTGGTATAGGCGTCTCTAATTGAACGCCTTGTGGATTTTGAACTGGGTTATCCTGAACCCCTTGTTCATTTGGCAGTTGATTCCTCTGAACAGGTATTTGGGTTGGTATTGGTCGAATTTTTTGTTGTTGTGTGGGTGGTGCCCCAAAGAAATCAGCAATTCGACTCATTTGGTTTGTTAACATTTGGTAACTGTTATTCGAATCTTGGATCAAAGGATTTATCACAGTTCCTAATTGTTGTGTCAACAAGTTAATCATTTCATGATTACTTTCATCCATTTGTTGTCGAAGAGACATAACGGATGTATTAGTTAAGCTTTGAGGAATCATTCTATTTTGGTTTTCCACATTGGATGTGCTAGAGTGCAAACCCTACATTAGAGATGTAGGCATACCAAATTCAGGATCCCTATTCCAAGGAAAAGACCTAACTCGATTCCTTTGGTCAGGATTTATTTGTATTGGAATTTCTCCAATCACTTGTGGTGAAGGAGACGAAGTCGAACTAGACAAAGACATGTTCGTCATACCAGACGTTCCTCCAATTTCTGGAGTTACAATCGAAGGACCATTTGGTCCTATTGAACCACTATTCTGGGCAGAAATAGTGGAATTGTTGTTAACCGCTGATGACGATTGTCCTTCAGGGATTGAAGGAATGTTGTTGTTTGCATTATTACTAGCGGTGGTCTAACCATTTTTGACACAGAATTTATGCTAGTTAAATCTGGCAAAAATCTACCACTTCTCAAAAACATGCACAAATAACAAACAACTTTTACAACACAATGAAATTTATGAAAACTGTTTTCTTCTAAAAAGAAAATAAACACACAAAATTGAGTCCCACTGGGCGTGCCAATTTGTTTACACTGATTTTTGGTAAATAATCGCTAGTTTAAATTAATTACTTGAAGGATCAACTAGTAAATCCTGGGACTATAATTTTGTGCGTGAATCATTGAAGAAGTAAACATTTTTGTAGTTTTCATATATTTTCAAAATTGCATATAGTTTGAAATAAAAACCTGATGTTTACGAAAGATGCATAAACAAACAAATTTCATGAAAATCAGTAAAGTGCAAAAACTTTAAAGGGAAAAGATTTAAAGGAAAGCAAATTTGCATAAACTTGTTAAATAATTTACATAGAAATGTTCACAGAATCATACTTTTTCCTTTTATCACTCAGCTTTCTCGATAACATGAGCATTGTGAGTTTTCTAGGATTTGTATGTGAATTTGTGACCCTGAATTCGACTTCCAAACTAGTATTTATAGCCTAAAAGCCTTAACTGCTAAATGATGGTTACAAACACGTATCTTGACACGTGGTCACGTTCTCTGATGATTTCTTCAATTTGAAATAATGCAACCGTTGGCGAAATCGAAGTCGAACTGTGAATCAAAATGAAAAGGAAAAACGCTTCCTTCTTTCGATCTTGAATACCCTTTTCGATTTTTCTATAAAAAAAATCGAAATGAAAGAACTTTTGACTTTTAAAAGACTTTAATGCCATTAAAAAAGCGTCTTTTCAAACATGATATGTTTCCTTAGACGTCAGACTTAAAAAATGGAACAAATACGAGGTTTCCTCGTACTCTTAAAGATAGTCTTTATTTTTTCATTTTTTGTTTTAAAGATTTTAAAACATTATCAATAAGCATTTATTGCATATTTTGACTTTACCAAAATATGGGATAACACCTTAATTGTAATTTTACAAAAAAAAAGTTATACGTAAAATATATAAAGAATAAGATGAATACAAATCCAACATACGAGATTAGCTATCAAAATGCGATAAGGATAAACATGTGGCACAATGACCACAACCAAAGTACAAACAAGCACGGACTAAAGGCGAAGAGTCTAAACCGTCCTCAAGTGCTCGTACAAAAGGACAATACAAGTGTTATTTGTGGTTGATCCACTCCACATGGGGGACCCACAATACTGTAAACCCTAAAATTCTCCTATATAAGCATTTAATACATCAATCCCAAGGTATGACATTTTGTGCCTCCATTTACACTCTAAAACACCTCTTTCAAATACTGACTTGAGCTTTGGAGTGCTAACAATACTACATGTACCTTTCCCCCATTTAGGGTGTTCATGGTGTTGGAGTAAGCCCTAAAAGCCAATCTATTTTGTTAGATTGTTCTTTTGTATCATGACTATGATTTATATATTTAATATATATAATAAGGCATTTCTTTATTATGTTTGTTTCAAACTAATAAAGTCCCTAGAATAACTAGTCTGTTTAATGGAACATTAAGTGTGCCTTAATCGTGAGACCCCATTAAAGTAAAAGATATTATTCTTAAAGTATCCGTAGTCAAGCTTTATTGTGAAGAGGGATAACATTAAAGCATAGAGACAATTATGTGGGTAAACTGATGATCACATCTCACGGATCATGGATAAAGAGTTATCAAGTCTTCACATAGATATAAATATTATGAGTAATATTTATATTGGATTGACCCGCCAGGAGAATACTACATAGTAAAAGTTATGACAAGTGTCATAAGATATTCTCATAGTGATAGTGGTGTATTCAACCCTTTGACCTGAAACCACTATGTACCCTAGATGTAGGAATCGAGTGCTTTGTCACCGTTCAAACGTTGTCCGTAATAGGATGACCATAAAGTCGGTTGATGGGAACTCCATGAATCATGCTGAGGGACATGAGTGACCTAGATGGAATTTGTCCCTCCTACATAACTGGAGAAATGTCTACGGGCCCAATATTGAACTAGACAAGGGTGACATGCTATGCCTTGTGTTCAATATAGACATGAGGGCAAAACGATAATTATACACACAATCATTATCACGGAAAGGTTTCATCAGATCACATGACATTCTCGTCACTTGGGTAGCAATGATGTGTTGCTAGATACCGCTCACTGTTTATAATATTAAATATGCGATTTAATATTATTGCTAATGTTACGAGAACCTATAGGGTCACACACAAAAGACAGATAGATGAGAGAAATAAATAAATAAGACTTATTTATAAAATAATAAGTAGGACTTATTAGTAATTAAATAATAAAGTATTACTTATTATTTAATTTATGAAAATAGAGAAATGCGGTTCACCGTAAGGTACGGTGTACTTAAGTGCTCGGCTTGATGACCACACAAGTGGTTCTATAAATAGAACCCTTGTGGTGAAGTTTTTCAATGCTTAACCTAATTCACAAGGTTAAAACCTAGCCGCCGCTCTCTAAACCCTATTCTCTCTAAATCTCCGTTGGAATTGGCTAGCACCGGTCATTGGAGAAATTCTGTTCGTGTGGACTGAGTAGAGGCATCGCTACTTTGCTTTGCTCGTGATCAGAAATTGTTTCTGCTTCAAAGGTTCTGCGCTTCAAGAGGTAAACATATGAATCCTTAAAGTGTTTAAGTTTGTGTTTGATTTGTGATTAATGATTTAATCAAGATCCGTTCATCAGGATTGTTCCGCTTAGAGGATTAATTTTTGTGAAAAATCCCTCTTAAATCCCAACGGTGGTATCAGGCATTGGCTCCGACTAAATCATTAGATTCAAATCCACTTGATGTATATTTATATTTATATGATGATATATTTATAATTATATGCATCTGTGTGATATGATTAAAAGTGTTTAATCATGTGTTCATAATTTTATATCGGAAGTTTCAAGAGCTAATTTGCACACGTGTGAATTGAGTACCAATTATATTTTTGTTTTGTGAAAGAGTTTCACAAGTTTTTCACCGTATGTTACTTATATTAAATTAAATATCCTTATGTGATTAATTTGTTTATCAATATGACATGAAGAGTTTATGCTGGTCTATACTGTTTGACAATATGCAAGGTCATTTAATACTTGCTCATAATTTTATTGGGTTATATTGCAAAGTTGGGTTTGATCGGCAAAAGTTGTCACTAACTTGAATATGATTTTTTGTTTTGAAATTGAATTGGTACTAATCACAGTGTTTGGAAAATCATTCTTCCATAAGTCTGCTATGGAAATATGACAAATACACTTAATTTTGAAATTGTTTCAAAATTTTAGAGATATATTTTAAAATTGTTTTAAAAAATAATATTATATATTTTGGCAAATTTTTGTTCAAACGATTTAATTGAAAATTAAAAGAATATATTTTGTTGGGTTAAATATGTTTTTGGTCCATATATTTTGTGAAATTGTTAAGAATGGTCCCTACATTTTAAAAATGGTAAAAAAAAACCCTATAAAATTTTGCACTATCAAGATTAGTCCAATCCATAGAGAATAGTCCCTACATTTTGCAAAATTCTCAAGAATAGTCCCTACCTTTTAATATTTCTAGTCCCTACATTTTGGAAAATTGTCAAGAATAGTCCCTACCTTTTAATGTTTTTAGTCCCTACATTTTGCGAAATTGTCAAGAATGGTCCCTAAAGGATAAACAGAGGGACTAATCTTGATAGCAGAAAATTTTATAGGGTTTTTTTTTACCATTTTTAAAATGTAGAGATCATTCTTAACAATTTCACAAAATGTAGGGACTAAAAACATATTTAACCTTATTTTGTTTAGGCAATTTGGTTCAAAAGAGTTTTGATTAAATTACCATATTTGATAATTGGAGAATTATCAAACATTTGATTTAAATATTCAAGGATTTAATTGTTGTGCACTGTCGATGTAATAATTTTTTACACATACATCCAATAATATACCAACATATCATGTATTGTGTTTCAAAATTAATTAATTCGGTACTTCCAAATAAATTCTGAATCAAAAGGTTTGATTCTATTTTAAATTAATATTTTCATTATTCAATTTTCAATTGGAAACTAATATTAATTTTTTTTAAGTATATCATCATGTGATTGGCATTTGTGGTTTGTGAGTATTTTGAATGTGATTCAAAATTTCCTGTACTGTGTTTAGAGAGAATCACGTGTGAAATCAATTAAAATAATAATTTTAAATGACTTTTCAAATTTATTTATTCCTATATTGATATGTGATCAATTAAAATGTATTGTTTATTTATCTTGTACGTATGCTATGAGCTTTTATTTATAATTATTTTATTTAAATAATTATTAGAGGTGTATATTTATCACCTTAGCATATGTCACGATTATTTTATTTGGTTTAAATACGACCTGCGTGTCGTGGTTTATTTTAAAAATACGGCCTGCGTGTCGTGACAATTTATTTATTTTATTTATTTAGTTAAATAATTTGTAAATTGTAATTTGCTCGTGACGACGGGAGACTACGCCAACTGAAGACACTGATAGAGAAACTTGAGAAGTTTACTCGAGGGTCAAAGAATTGTAAAAATTTTGTTTATTTATTTCTTTCGCCTTAGGAGGTCATAACTATACTACCTTAGTTTATTTTAATTTTATGTATGTGATGCATGAGATGTATGTTTTAATTATATATTCCTGGTATGTTTTATATAATTGTTAAACATATATTTACATGAGTGTCATGTAAATTGAAAGACACTTTGTATGAGATACAAAACACGGTGAGATCAAATTTAATTAAAATCCCTCAAGTACTCATAAAGACTAATATCTAAGATGTAGGTTTTGCCAACGCAAGGTGCATTTTCTATACTAGTAAGATGTGTAAATATTAAGTTTAAATGCTTTCCAAAGGATAGCACCCTTCAAGACTAGTATCGAAATGTGTGGGTTCTGCCAACGGGAAGTGCACTTTTCTACATTAGTAAGTTGCGGTGTGGTAACTCGTTTACCCGGTTGCTATTATTTGGGTCTAACTTAACTAAACTACTTTTAAGGGTTAAAAGAAGTTTAGAAGCAGTGATTGTGTATAATTCATATGATGAATTCGAATAAAGAGTTATTCGCTCAATTGATCCGAGAATTGTATGAGATACAATTGGAAGGAGATCATACCTAAATAACTATGTCTTGGGAGATCAGCCAACGCTGACTCAAGACATGGTGAAATACGGCCTACTAGAAAATCTTCCAACAAGATTTTCCGAATCAAATGTTGAGGGTCATTTAATTAAAGACCTGGTTAAATATGTCTTAATCATGATACAAATATACTTATTTTCGTAATTAGATATATTTGACATTTTATATTTTATTGTAAAATGTCCTAACGAAGGACAAAAGGTTTAGAGAGGAGTTTCTGAATTGGTACATGTATTGAGAATTGTTCTCTTAAATACTAGAAAAACTGTTAACGATTTTGAAAGAGTTAAAGTTGAAGAAAGAAGTAAGACTTCTTCATACATCTTGTTATAGAAAGTTAAATTACCTACTTTTGCATCTTAATTAGGTATATGATACCAGATGTTAATTTCATATTTGTTGAAATATGAAGTTGTTTTAAAGAAGTGAAAATTTGACTATAGCTGAAGGCATCCTACGTTTAGAATGAAATAGTTTCATTGATCGTAGAAGTTGAGTTTGAGATGAAACCAAATAATTGTTATCAAGTTTCATTTAACAATAGAAACATTAAACTTAAACCTTGTATTGACAAGAAAAGGAATATTTGCTTGAATAATAGACAAGTGTTGTTAGATTATTCAAACAATGTTTTCTATTTTAGTTTTCTAATCAAGTAATGGAATTGGATTCCATCAACTTGATCGCCTTATCTATAACAATCGTGAATAAGGATCAAATAAGATTTGAACCTTATGAATATTAGTCGCAATATTGTTTAGTACTAATATGTGACACGCATTTCCAAATTCAATAGATATGAATTTTGGACTCATTTGATTTATATCATTTGAAGGATGTGAGTTCCAATTTTGAGAATAGTTCAGTATATCAATTACCAACAAAGGTGAAGTGACATTTGATCTATTTTAACTATATACATATGAGATGTATATGGACCACTAAACTTGTTTGCTAGATATAATTTTGTTTCTCTTACTTCATTACTAATAAGATTAATAGATACGGATACGTGTATTTAACATGTATTATAATTCTTTGAATTTGTTCAAAGAATTGATGAATGAAGTAATGAAATAATTTTGAAAAGTATTAAGACCATACGAACAGTTCATGATGGTAAAATACTTAAAGAGTATAATACAACTATTTATATTAAATTATGTTTGACATGATTATATATAAGATAGTTAGTTTATATCTCCAACAACTCTTTCTAGAAAAATGTTTTACTTACAGTTATTTTTTTACCCACAAAAGTTCCAATAAAAGAAATCATAAAGACACCATATTTGATATGGAGGTAAGAGTACCTGGTTTGACTTTATGATAGTTTGAAATTGTAAGGTTTATTAGATAAACTTACATTCGGCTTGGATGAATGTGTATTTGTGGAGGTATCCTGAAGAAACTTAGGAATACTAATTCTACAACACTCTCTAGGACAAAAGTTGTTTTGTTACTAGAATTGAAATATTCCTTTAGAAGGAATGTGTCTCTAAAAGAGACAGTGGGAGTGATGTAGAACTTGAGTAAATTCAAGTACCACAAATACATGTCTTTTAAGAATGGAACACGAATCGGTTCCACAAGGGATGTTGTTGGATCACCAGTTCGAGTAGCACAAGGCCTACATAAGTCAGATATGTTATATTACAAGGTTGAGATACATGGTTCTACCATGACTCAACAAGGTGATATGATGCTCATGGAAGATGAGAATGTAACTTACTAGGAGGTCGTGAGTGGCCTTAATTCTGAGAAGTGGCTAAATGCCATGAAATCTTATATAGAGTCCATGTACACAAAACATATATGGATATTGTTTTGTCATCTAAATGAGTAAGACTCATAGGATGAAAGCGAGTCTTGTTGTCAAGTGGGAGTATTTAAAATTGATCTCGTACTGTATGTGGAAGACATATTGATCATCAAGACAACTTTCATACACTACACATGTAAGACATGATTAGGTAGTTGTTTCTTGATGAAAGACTTAGGTGAGATTTTCTAAATGTTAGGAATCAATGAATCAAGATCTATAGAGATAGATTGTTGATATACTTCAACCTTAGCCTATGTACATATTTGATGAAGTGTTCAAACACCTTATATGCTTAATTTTATGAAAATTAATGCATACGTCACATGATGTGTTTTGTCTCAAAGACAGTATCCAACCTCATTGGATGAGAAAGGAATACATGAGGAGCATCCATAAGCCCTGATAATTGGATTTATCATGTGCATCTTAATATGTATTGGACCAGATGCACTATATGCTATTAGCATAAAGAATATCTACCGAATTATTTCTAGTTTTAGTCACTAGATCATTATCAAGAATGTCATGGATGTCTTAAAAGGACAAAGGACGACTTCTTGATCGAATCTGGAAAGGATCATTGTAAATGAGTTACAATGATACTGATTTTCCAAAATGATGAATAGTATATCCAGATTACAGTTTGGAATAAATTTTATGCTCAGATGTCAACTCTGTAAGCTTACAAGCTTCAGAAGGTTGATATATCTATTACAAAGGTAACATATATTATTTGAATCATTTGACTCATAATATGGGCAGAAAATGGTTTTCCTTGCATTACAGATTCCCTTGAACTCACTTAAGGTGATAACAGTTTAATCTTGCAAGAGAAGGAAACTAGATCTCACCAATGATTCAAATGCATAATGTTGACCATTTTATTTCCTTTTGATAGAAGATCGAAAGTGTAATTTGATGATGTGTAGGGTACCAACATAGGAAAGAGTTCCTTATCCGCTAATAGAAAATCTAGCATAGAAGATGCTTGATGATCACGCTAGTCCAATAGATGTTGAGTTACTATCTGATTGGCTTTAGTGCTAGTGGGAGATTGTTGGAGTAAGCCCTAAAAGCCAATATATTTTGTTAGATTGTTCTTTTGTATCATGACTATGATTTATATATTTAATATATATAATAAGGCATTTCTTTATTATGTCTTTTTCAAACTAATAAAGTGTTGGAACAAAATGTGTTTTAGTACACACCCTTGAGTTTTGATGATAACAAAGTATTAAATGGACAATTGATGTTAAACATGTTCAGAAGCTCAAATAGGATCAGGATGTCTGCAAGAGTTCAAAAGCTTAGAGAAGTTTAGAAGCTCAGAGACGTTCAGATGCCTACAAGAGTTCAGAAGCTATCTGCTAGTCAAGAGTTATTCAGAAGATGAAGACGTTCAGAAGCTGAATTACGAAGGACTATCAGAGGCCAATTATTCAAGACCAATCAGACTTCAAAGACATCAACAGTTCATCAGAAGCAAAGGGAATTCCTCTAGTCATCAGAAAGGCTACATCAACTACTCTTACCAAGCCTGATGATTTGTTTAAGGACAGCTAATTGCATCATAAAGGATGTGATCATACTCTCTCTAGGAGCTAGTTGTACCTTATTACTGTATTTTGGACAGACAGTAAAAGTGAAGCTTAACTGCGAAGAAGACGTGGCTTTGTTCAAAGGATATTCAAAAGCTACAGCTGTCCTTTTTACAACGGGAATTTCTACAACGTCTCAATATTTTTCTCCAACTCATATATATACATGAAAGAAAGAATTGATGACTAAGAATCTTAATTGAATATATCTCTCAGAATCAAGTGAGAATAAAGAGTCTTAATAGAAAATATCTCTCAGAATTAAGTGAGAATTGAAACTAGCTCGCTCACTCGAGTGGAAAACTCCCGGATGGTGTTCTTAATGGAGACAAAACTCAAAGAAGCTTGTCATACCCCATTTTTTGACCCTCCTATATTATTTTATTCCATTTGCGCTACTTAACGCATTTAATTTTTGATTAATGATTATTTGGTTTTTTGCATTTATTCTTCCACCATTTATTTTAAAATTCCATTTTTGACCAACATTTATTTCCAATTTTACCCTTTTACTAAATAATGCAAAAAGGTTTCTTCTTTTGCAAGAAACCTCAAAGTTTATCGCTTTTATTTTTCTCTTTTACATAAAATTTGTTTTGTTCATACTCATTTGATATAAAAATATTAAAAATATTTTAATTTCATTTTTGTTTTTTATTATTTCTCATATTTTGTTTAAAATTAGATTTCTTCAACTACAAGCAACCTTTTTCTTTCAAATTTGTTCACATTTTATCTAATCAATTTCAACACATTATAAAGCCCAAAAATGACCATTTTACCCCTTGTCCCTTATTATTTCATTTTTCACTTTTTTTCATTTTTTACAATAATTCCTTTTTAATTATTTTTCACCCATTTTCATCACAAACCAAAAACACAAAAATCATTAACCAATTCCAGTCACAATTGAGACTAGAAGGTTCTTTTTTCACCACCTCATCACACAAAAATACCACACATGTGCACTAAATCACAAAAGATCTCATTGAGCAAAATTCCAAAATGCCCTTTCTTGATCACCAAATTTTATACCCCTTCAACCATAATATTTCTCTATAAATAGAGACCTCATTTCACTTGAGAGAGGTTCAAAAAAACGCAGAGAAAACAACACAGCCGAATTTCATCTTTTTTTATCAAAAATTAAAATCTCAAAACAAAGCCAAATTCTTAGATCTAAACCACCAAATACCTTCTATACACTTCCAGAAACTAGAATTCACTTTTAAACCAAAGTTTCAGTTCTTGTTTTGAAGTTATTTTCGAAGAAAAAGTTTGGAAAAAGTTGGAATTGGAACACACACTTTTGGTAGGATTTAGTTCTGTTTATCACCTCATTTGACTAATTGTCATGTCCTAAAGCTTTTCCATTGATCAATTTACTTTAATTCGAACTGTATAGTGATTTTGTATTTTCAAGTTTAAACTCTTTCTCTTCGTTTTTCGTTTTCTAAGCATGCTTTGAAAATAATAATGTCATTTTTGAAATCTACGCGAAAAAACGAAGAGAACTATATATAACTTGTGTGATTTCATGGCCGTTTTGGAACTCCGGTGACCGGAATGGTCACCGGAAATTGTTGTTGTTCGCCGGAGAAGAAGACCCAACGTGATTCTTCCCTTTTCTGCCAGTTTAAATCGCGATCGTTGGATTCATCCAACGATCCGCGCCGGTTGATGATCGTAACCGTCGGATCTTGTTTAATGAAGATCATACGGTAGTAAAGCGTGAAACTACAGTAGGCGCGTCACATTGGATTGTTTTAGTTGTTTTTGTCTTTGTTTCTGTTGACCCGAACTGGGCCTGGACCTCAGTAGTCCTATTCGGACCCTTTTTATGACTGTCTGAACCTTTTTTTTACTGTTTGCACCTCTCTGATTTATTTTTGCACCTCCTGTTTAAACTTAAAATTAATTTATTTTTTGGCTTATTGTCAAAGTAGCTTTTCATTTCAATGACTTCTCTAGGTCATTTTGAACAAAATTAAGGTACTAAAATTTATATTTATATTTAATTTGATCATTAACATACTATATTGTTAATTAATCGCTCTTTAATTTATTCACCAACTTATGAAATCAGTGCTTTTGGCATAAAGCTATTTTTAGCTATTTTAGCCTTGTAAAGCATGATGTTGAGGCTTGTTTTTTTTTATTTTTTGTTACTAACTCATCTAATCTAACATTTATTTATGCTTATTTATTTAGTCCTATTATATCATCTCATTATATTCGTTTATTTAATTGTTCTTATATTTATTTTTTGCACCATTATTATTATTGTTGTATTATGTGTATTTTGCTTTATTAATCACCATTTATTCGTTGCTTTTGATAAAAGTGCATAACATCCCTTCTTTTGCATCATTTCATGTTTATTTTCATCGCAACCGAACTTAGAATGTATTTAGGGCTCATTGTACTCCATAAATGAGAATTTGCATATCATGCATCTTTAGTTTTTATCGCTTCCCGCAAAACGCTAAAACGCTAAAATCCGAGGAAAAGGATATCACTTTGATCCAATATCATTGTGAAATTCCTTCTACGCTTAGCTTTACTTTTAGGATTGTTTAGTGTAGTTTTCGTTTACGCTCGCTATCCTTTTTTTTTTGTAATTTCGAACCTAACATTCCAATTGAAAACTCTTTTCAAATCCTCTTCGAAAATGAGGTCAAAACCTCTTTCAAAATACCAAAACAATTTCTTTTCAAACATCGTCAAGCACAAAAAATATTTTTGTCATCAAACATTTTCAAAACAAACCTTGGATTTCAAACCAAGCGATCATGCGCTCTTTTTCTCAATCCAATTTCAATCAAACTTTTTTAATCAAGCAAAAACCTTGGACTTCAAACCAAGTATTCTTTTTCTCACAAATACCTTGGAATTCAAACCACGTGATATTTTCTTTTATCAAACCTTGGAATTCAAACCAAGTGTTCATTTTATCACAAACCTTGGAATTCAAACCAAGTGTTCATTTTATCAAAAAACCTTGGATTTCAAACCAAGTGTTCTTTTTCTCGCGAAAACCTTGGATTTCAATCCAAGTGTTCTTTTTCTCGCGAAAACCTTGGATTTCAAACCAAGTGTTCTTTTTCTCGAACAAACCTTGGATTTCAAACCAAGTGCATTTTCTTCAATCAAACATTTTAATTAAGTAAAAACCTTGGATTTCAAACCAAGTGATTTTCTCGCCTAAACCTTTTTTCTCAACAAACCTTGGATTTCAAACCAAGTGTTCGCGTCTCCTTTCATAATCAAACTTCAATCAATTTAACCATTTAGACTTTCTTCACAAATTAACATCAATCAACCTCACATTTTTGCCACTTTTGGCTTTTATCTTTAAAACCATTTTCAAACTTTAAAATCAAACAAACAAATCACTCGGCTTTTTACCCCGAACTACGAGATTTTGATCCCTCGGGTACGTAGGCATGAGACTTTTCTTTGCGAATCAATAAAATCAACAAAAACATTTTTCTTCTTTTTCGTCACTTAAAACTTTTTCTCTTGATCATCAATTTAAACATTTTTTACAAGCAATTAAAATTAAGCGCAAAGTTAGAATAAAAACAAGAGGTTCATATAGGCTACTATAGATACTTAGGGTGCTAGTACCTTCCCTTTGTATAACCAACCCCCGGACCTTGATCTCTAAAAATAGGGTTTTTTTCGAACATTTCCCCTTTCCCTCGGAAAAATGAAAGATCGGTGGTGAAATATTAAATTGCGATTCGATGCTAATTAATAGCTCGATATCCAAAAATCACTGCGACAAAGCTGAAATGGAAAGAATAAAGGCAAGAAGCGGCTACGACTGTGTCGTTGTGGTACCTTCCATAGGGCAAGGGAAGGATAGGGCAGGAGGCCTAGCTCTTCTTTGGAACGATCAGGTAAACTTCACACTTGACTCTTTCTCCTCTAATCATATTTCTGGTTCTGAAATTCTGGCACTTACTGGGGACAGATGTTATGACAGAAGCTATAGTACCAGTCGTAATACCAAGACAGATGCTATAGCGTATGTCCACAGTAGCGATAAATGAACAATTAAAAATAACAGACAGTAAACGTAAATAACACAGAATATTGTTGACCCAGTTCGGCGTAAACAACGACCTACTCTGGGGACTACAGCCAGGAGGAATCCACTATAATAGATCTAGATCAAAGCCCTCATCAAACTTCTCAAGTTCACGACTTATCTCCTAGACTCTACCCGTGCTATACTCAACCTAGAAACTCCTAAGTTTGAGACCCTGTCTCACTTCCTTTCAATCACACACCCTGTGATTATAACAACAATACAAACAGAATGGTTTCAATCACCAAGAAAACAAACCTTCTCCGTACTTAAAAGCTTAGGAGAGATTACACAAATTACAACTCAAACACAGTCCTAAACTTGCATCAAGGAGACACACGAAAGGCTCACAATTAACAAGACTCAAACCCTAAAATTCTATTCTTCAAATGACGGCTTCAGTAGTCTTTTAGGTTTTAGTCTTCACATATATATACCCTGAGTTAGCATGGGCTAGATCTTCGTTTTTGGGCTGCACAATACAGTTGGTCGTTGAAAAAGTCCAGCAAACATATTCTTGGATAAAATCTCTTGTTTCCATAAATGGCGTAGCATATTATGGAAATATAACCTGGTGCAGCCGCCTTATAAAACCTCAATGAAAACGTGCGTCTTGGTATATAAGGAAAGGCGAAAATATTGCTTAGGCGAATCTTCAAGGATATGGCGCATAAATACAACGAGAATTACCGTCACGACAGATGTTGTACCCACATGCTACGACATCTGGTCCAACATCTTGCTAGAACTTGTTTTTGCAAAATGAGGCCAACACACAAAACACCAACAATCTCCCCCTTTGGCAAATTTTGGCTAAAACAAACTAAGACCAGTTCGGGAGAGATGCAGTACATACCTTCCTTCAAGTCAACGCAAACACACAGCTAAGAAAGAAGATAATACATTGTCACATTATTTTCAAAAGAGGTCTTCAAGTGAGAAATAATGAACAAGCAGCATCAGAGGCATGCAACAGCGGAAATACACAACTTAGCCTCATAGGGTACAAGATAGGAGAGAAATAAACTCTCACACATAAGCGCCATACAGTTAAACCAGGGAAAAATAAATTCCCACAAATATGAATCACCATAGGAAAAATAAATTCCTACACCACTGAAAAAAATAAATTCTTAGGTATCAAGTAAAAGTGGATTCCTTTAAAACAGACGAGATGCCTTGGCATTTGGAATGACATCTGTCACACACAACATGCATCACAAAAAAATACTACTCCCCCTCAACATGTCAGAGCATACACACACACACACACAAGATACTTACTCCCCCTCAAGCTCTGCACACAATAGATCATACTACACTCCCCCTGAGTACATCAAGCCATGCATATCAGAACAACCATACCACATCCTAAAACATACATATATAAAATGCACACACTATGATATTATCATCATCACTACATCATAGCTTCACTACATCAAAATAGACACAAGGACTTCTCCTGAATACTTGAAGCACGCACAAGCATACAACAACATCATACGTAGTACAGAGGTCATATGTCGAGGACACATGTTCCAGCATGTGGCACCACACCAGAATACCAACTACTCCCCCTTTTTAGCCACAAAGTTTGGCAACCAGAGTCATGCATAAAGTAGAAATCCAGAACACAGAGTGGCATATAATAGGAACCAAGGAGTACCACTATTACAGACCACAAGCACATGCAAGTGCATAAAATATCCAGGGCATAGCCCACATAAGGACAAAAGAAAACCATATCACAACATACATATGACAAAGCATTTGTCAAAGCATCATATAGAGGTACCATCATATTACTCTCCCTTTGTAGCCATAATTCAGACAAACAAAAGCTTCATTCATAGAGTACCAGAGAGTATCACAATGAGAAATTAGCAGAAACATAGAGGAAAATCATGCAGATTTATTTTCATCAGAGCCTTCAGCCATGAGTTCATCACCATCTTCACCTACATTCACACCACCTTCTTCTTCTACATCAGCATCCTCCTCAAGCTCGAAGGCTTGGATCACTCATTCAAGCTTCAACTTCTTTTCTTCCAAGGCCTTACACGTTTCCTTCAGCTCAACAATCATATCCTTCTTTTTCAAAGGTTCCATTTATTGCAAATCAAAGGGACACTAGGTGTACAAACTAACCAAGACCGGGATCAAAAATAAAAACATCCAAAGAACAAAAGCAGAGAAAATATAAAGGGAACACACCCAGAACGCTGCTACATACTTCAATATCACACCATAAACAAAAAGGACACATGCAACCTTTCATCCACAATACCATAACATCTTGGAAAAATGAAATATCATTAACAATGCTCCAACAATATAACATGAAGAGCTATCTTCGTTGAAACACAAATTTCCACTTCTGGACAAACACGGACTCTTCATGAGTGTTAGCAACACTATCAACATCTAGCTCAGGTTGGCCTGAGGAATCTTTAGCATCTGTCACAACATCTGGTTTGGAACCAGTTTCATTGAGGACAGACTCAACAATGGCTTTGACAGGGGCAACCACATGATCAGGAGCATTGCCAGCAGGAGATGACACATACTCAGAAACAACACATTTGGTAGGTGACACATGAGCACTTTCATCAGCGACATTAATCACCAACGAATTAAACAGCACACACACACAACTTCAAACGTTGGAAAGCTACTACAATTGAAGATAACACCGTGGGAGTCATACCATATCAGATATAAATCAACATTGGAGGAAGCATATGATATCCACCACATCAAGCATCATAGTCACCACTTATACAACAGACATCTCCCCTTGTTTACACAATATCACAAGGACATAAGAAAACATTTTTCCTAGAACAACATATACAAACCAGCAGACAATGTTATAAAGATGACGATCTATGTCCACATCGGCCTTAGAGTCACACGCACACACATTCTTCACACAAGAAACCACCACTTCAAAACAAAACACTCAGGCACACTTAGTTATCAGCCTCTGTATTCTTAAAATTTTGGTTCGCAACCACTTTAGTATGAGGTTCTCAGAGTGCTCAAACAAATCAGCAGCATTCTCAAAAGAGGATTCAACACCATTATCTTTCAGGACACATGCTCCAATATCTGGCTCGACATTTGTAACAGAATCACTAACAAAAACAGTAAAACTATCATGTGTACTAGACAATTCAACAGCCTCATTAGATACAAAATCTACTTGACTCACAGAAACAACACAAGGTTCTGCAGGGATATCAATCACAAACTCTTTGACACGACCAGTGGGAAGAGTCATTTGGTTAGTTGATGGTTCAGGACTAGTTTCTTTAGTGGGTTGTTCACTATCAATACCATCAACAACAATAACAAAAGTAGAGTTTTCTAAGGTCTCTTTAAAGATAAGATTATCCTGACTAATAGACTTAGAAACAGTTTTCACAGATGCTTCAACATGTGGTTCAACATGGGTTTCAACATTAGATTCAACATGCAAATTTGAAACAGTTTCAGAAGGTTTCACAATACTCACAGAAGCAATGAGAGTTTCAGTAGCATCAATATTTTCGTCCACATAAGAAAAAGGAATTGTGATAACATTAATCGAGTAAGATGAAGTTTCAAGAGAACTTACATTTTCAACAGTTTGTAGAATGAAAATGATTTCCCTTATTTCTCGTGCAAATCTAGTTATAGTGAATAGAAAGTATTTGTTTGCACGTTCCCGCAACTGTAATTTCTATAAATTCTCATACAAGCAACTACCTACAGAGCTCCTTGACTTGTCAAACTGCTCATCATTTAAAACTTTAGAGTAGATATTTTCCAGCTGTTGTTCAGTTGCTATAAGACCTTGGTTCAAACCTTTAGAGACAAAACAAGGTTTAGAAATTACATCTTTGGATCTTGTAGTGATTCCTCGATCTGGGTTTCCAATAATGAACTCGTTAGAATGGTTCTTTTGGGTTATAATGGAAAGCCCCTTGTTTACTGGAGCATCATTTGATTCAGAGATGGTACTTTCGGTGTTGAACTCTGAATTTTCTTCACTTGCAGTAGTGTCAGACAGATACACAGATATTTCACCATCTGTCATAGCATTGGTCTCTTTGTCATATGATGTGTCATCAATCACAACATTGATAGATTCCATTAGTATGGGCTTCTTCATACTTCTTAAATTCATATGACTCTTAGGTATGTGAGCAACATCATCATTCTTAGGTTTCCATCCTTTCTTTGTATTGACAATGACAAGTTCACTTTTAGGTGGGGTAAAATTTTCAGGGAACCCAAACAGCCTAAAACAGAAAGGTCTAATGTGACCTTTTCTACCACAGTGATGAAAAACCCATCCTTTGGACTTGGATTTAGATCTAGGCTTAGCAGACCGATGTTGTTGGGGATGTTGTGGCATCTGTCTGGTTACAGTAGGATCATATGCCTCTTTAGCAGGAACAAAGGTTCTTGTAGGAACAGATTTTTTCTTGTTAGGATAGGTATATTCAACTCCAATCCCCTTTGGTTTTCCAAGAACTTGCCCCTCAACAAGTATATCTAGCCTCTCAGTTCCATTATTCAGCAGTCTAAGTTGTTTATTTAAACTAGTCAGCTTATAGTTTAATGTGGTTACCTCATCTTTAAGAGTAGATGCCTCGGACAGATGCTTTTCCTTCTCAGATTGTAGTTGAGTTGTAAGTTGAGCAATTTGAGACTGATGCTTCACCTTCTCAGTTTGCAACTGACTTATAGTGCTTAGTTGCTGCTGACACACCTCTTCACTTCTATGACACAGTGCTTTATAGGATGCAGCTAACTAATCAAAGGTCAACTCTTCATCATCTGATTCAGATAGACACATCCAGTAAGAGCAGTAATGTGCTTGACAGTTTCAGTATCCTGATCTTCTTCAAAGTCATCCTCATTAGACCATATATAGCACCAGTCGTAATACCAAGACAAATGCTATAGCGTATATCCAAAGTAGCGATAAATGAAAAATGAAAAATAACAGACAGTAAACGTAAATAACACCGAATATTGTTGACCCAGTTCGGCGTAAACAACGACCTACTCTGGGGGCTACCAAGCCAGGAAGGAATCCACTATAATAGATCTAGATCAAAGCCCTCAGCAAACTTCTCAAGTTCACGACTTATCTCCTAGACTCTACCCGTGCTATACTCAACCTAGAAACTCCTAAGTTTGAGACCCTGTCTCACTTCCTTTCAATCACACACCATGTGATTATAACAACAATACAAACAGAATGGTTTCAATCACCAAGAAAAAAAACCTTCTCCGTACTTAAAAGCTTAGGAGAGATTACACAAATTACAACTCAAACAGTCCTAAACTTGCATCAAGGAGACACAAGAAAGGCTCACAATTAACAAGACTCAAACCCTAAAATTCTATTCTTCAAATGACGGCTTCAGTAGTCTTTTATGTTTTAGTCTTCACATTTATATACCCTGAGTTAGCAAGGGCTAGATCTTCGTTTTTGGGCTTCACAATACAGCTGGTCGTTGAAAACGTCCAGCAAACATATTCTTGGATAAAATCTCTTGTTTCCATAAATGGCGTAGCATATTATGGAAATATAACCTGGTGCAGCCGCCTTATAAAACCTCAATGAAAACGTGCATCTTGGTATATAAGGAAAGGCGAAAATATTGCTTAGGCGAATCTTCAAGGATATGGCGCATAAATACAACGAGAATTACCGTCACGACAGATGTTGTACCCACATGCTATGGCATCTGGTCCAACATCTTGCTAGAACTTGATTTTGCAAAATGAGGCCAACATACAAAACACCAACAGGTTCTGTTTTAAATGACGTTAATGAAGAACCTTGGTTCTTTTCTGGAGTGTACGGTTTTCTCGAAGAGGAAAATAAAAAGAAAACTTGGATGTTAATCCAACATCTAGCCTTAAAGGTGACAAGTAGGTGATTATGTGTGGGGGATCTAAACGATATGCTTTCCGGTCAGGACAATAAGGGGGGTATTTCTAGAACACTAAGTCAACTCAATCTTGGGAGGCAAACTATTGAAGCTTGTGGACTTTTGGATATGGGGTTCGAAGGATATCCTTTCACATGGACAAATGCTAGAGATGGGGTGGAGAATATTCAATGCAGACTTGATAGAGCTTTGGCTACTCAAATTTTTTTGAATCGATTCTCTCCTACTAGGGTCATTCATCTTCCTAGATACGGATCAGATCACGCAACCCTTTTAATCATGCTAGAGGCTCATCACTACAGTAGAAAAAAGAAAAGAGTCCATCTTTTTAGATTCGAGGAGAGGTGGAAGAAAGATTCACGATGTGTGGAGGAAGTTAGAAGACAATGGACTAGCTCAGGACCTCATCTTGAAGATAAATTGGGGGCCATTAGCGCCCTCAATAGTTTTTTTGATGAGTATAGAATAGGTGCTATCCGAAAAGAGATTATCAAAGTAGAGAAAGAACTGAAGGAGGATACTATGTGGGCTAACTCAGAAGGCGGAATTCGTAACTACAAAGAGAAGGAAAGGAAACTTGATGATCTCCTTCAAACAGAGGAAACTGTGTGGAGACAAAGAAGTAGAGGTATGTGGCTCAAAGATGGAGATAAAAATACGAAATTCTTCCATAGCAAGGCTAACTAAAGGAAGCAAATCAATGAAATTAAAAGGCTCGAAGATGTTCACGGGAGCTGGTGGCATGTGGAAGAAAACGTGGAAAGAATTCTCGTGGATTACTTTACCGAAGTGTTCACTTCCTCTGATCCTTTAGAGGTGGATAAAACATGTGAAGTGGTTGCAGGAAAGCTCAATGATGATCAAGTTAGGTGGTGTAGCCAACCGTTTGCAAGAGAGGAGGTGGAGCAGGCCATTTGTCAAATGCACCCTTTAAAGGAACCCGGTCCTGACGGCATACCCGCCTTATTTTACCAGAAGTATTGGAACATTGTAAGAACAGAGGTGTGTAAGTTGGCCTTTGATATCCTCAACAACTCTACTTCCCCAGAGTCGGTTAACAATACTCATATTGTCTTGATCCCGAAGTGTAAGAATCCAAATTCCCCAAAAGACTTTCGGCCTATTAGCCTTTGTAATGTGATTATGAAGATTGTAACTAAGACCATAACTAATCGCCTTAAGTCTATCCTCCCTGAGATCATTGATGAAGAACAAAGCGTTTTTGTTAGTGGTAGACTTATAACAGACAATGCACTCATAGCCATGGATTGTTTCCATTGGCTAAAGAAAAAAAAAAGAAAAGGAAGAAAGGAATGATGGCTCTCAAGCTGGACATGTCAAAGACGTATGATCGAATTGAATGGCCTTTTGTCAAGGCTGTTTCAGTTGTAATGGGTTTTCCTAGGGAGATGCCTGAGCTCATTATGAAATGTTTATCCACAGTCTCATACCAAATCCTCATTAATGGTCAACCCAGTAAACGATTTGTTCCAGAAAGGGGGTTGCGTCAAGGTGACCCATTATCTCCGTATTTATTTATATTATGTGCTGATGTTTTATCCAGTCTTTTGCGGAAATCTGCAGTTGATAAGCAGATTCATGGTGTTAAAATTGCTAGGAGAGCACTAGAGATTTCACACTTGTTTTTTTGTAGGAGACAGCCTTATTTTTGCTAAAGCGAATGAGTCAGAGGCTGTTTCTATCCTCAATATTTTAGATACTTACCAACAAGCTTCGGGACAAGTGGTGAACTTAGACAAGTCAGAAGTCTCCTTCAGTCAAAATGTGCTTATAGAAGAAAAAAATTTGATCTGTGAAAAGATGGGTGTAAAGACTGTAGACTCTCATCCGAAATATCTCGGCTTACCGGTGGTTTTCGGGAGATCCAAGAAGGCTATCATCTCTCTTGTGACTGACAGGGTCTGGAAGAAGCTAAAAGGGTGGAAGGAGAAATCAAAACTTTTTCCCCAAAAAAATCGGGAACTTTTTTTCCGAAAAAAAAAATCGAAATTTTGTTCCCAAAAAAAGATTGGAAACATTTTTCCGAAGAAAGATCGAATAATTTTTGTCCTAAAAAAAACTTCAGAATCGAAAACTGAAATTTTAAAAACTGAATTTTTTACATAAAAACCGGTTTTGAAAACAAAACCCAGTTATTAAACAAAAAAAAAACGGTTTTGAAAAGCAAAAACCGGTTATAAAAGTGGTTATGGACATAACCGGTTTTATAACTGGTTTTGTAAAAACAAAACCAGTTATGATATTTGGTTTTAATGTCCGGTTATAATAAACGGTTATGGATTGGTTATGGACGGTTATTTTAGATTATCCAAGATGCTCAACCCTAGTTGTAGAACTTGGTCTGGGATTATACCCAACCTTGTTGTTGTTTGTAATCCCCATTCGGGTGCTTCTTCTTAATATATGAGGTATTTCATGTCAAAAAAAAAAAAAAGAGAACTGCAAGGGGTGTAAAATTTCTCATTTTTATAATATCTGTTATTTAAGTCGCTGAAAGGTAAAAATAGAAATTAACAGGACAGGCGAGAAAACTTAGGAGTGCCAAAAGAAATTCTCTATTCTCACAGTCCCCTCCAATATAGAGGGTAATTTTGGAAGCCTGGGAGCATGTCAAAGAGCCTAAAGAGCAATTTCCTGTAAATGACTTTAATTTTCTGTAAATAATCACTAGCATAGGCAAGACTCTACTAGAAGGCTTCAATAAAATCAAAGTGTGACAACATTGAATAAATGACACTCAGTTTTTAATATTTGGCTACACAAAAGTTTTGCAGATGGGGCCAAATATGAATTCAAGGCATTATTCAATGAATTCAAGGCACTTATTTGATTTGAAAATATATTTCCTTTTTTTTTTTTGAGTCACAAAAATGTTATACTGTATTTACATTGTAAAAAAACTGAGTAAACCACATAATTAAAATTGAAAACAAACAAGGTTTCTTTTTTTTCTTCAAATCAATCAGGTTCTTGAATTCTGAATATACAACCATGGTACCTAAAGATTTTGAAACAATCATTATATATCATTCTAAAACATGATGAGTACAAAATAATTTTCTTACCCTCCTCTGGTTTGAACAGCAAGGACCGTCCCATGAACTCATGAACTTGTAACTCAAACTAGACCAAGTAGTGAGTAAATTATATTTCCACTTAAACATAGGGCAATCCAAGTTCTCAAAAACCTTGTTCTGATTTCAGTCTGTAATATAAAAACAAAGTTTAGCCTCGTCCCAAGGTCCATTGATCTCAAACTTGTATTCCTGAATCCTTATAAGCCAATAAGGGCAGACCAAGTTGACAAAAAACAACAAACTAAGTAGCAGCACAAATAGCAAGCGATGCAGCGTGTACACAAAACATAATGTCAGGATCATCAAACTAATAGAAAAGCATAGGTGTAAGCATAACGAATACTTTTTAATACAGTACGTAACCAGTGGAGCGAAAAGGAAAACCTGCATAGAAAATAACATGATGGCAAACACATGTAGTCTTGATGGAAGACGAGAAGCAATAAAAACCGAGGCGACTACAGAAGCATTTATGGATATACAACTGGTTACTGCAGGATTCTTGAGAACCCCTGGGGCTTTGACAGTGGATTCTGAATAATCATGCAGAAAAAGGTGAACTATGAGAAGTGATACAGTTACTGCCCCGATGGAATCTGAACTGATAGACCTTGTAAGAGTTTGGTAGATGGGAGCCAAAACATATAAGCCAGTTATGAAAAATGAGATATTGAGGGCATAATGCAGGAGAAGTCTAAGTGAAAGCATTTCTTGAGTAAAAAGGAGAATTAAAAAGCCTGAAACAAGAAGACTTATATCAATTAACAAGAGGGAATTTTCATCGAGAGATTATGAAAGTGTATAAGTCCAGACCAACACAACAAGAGCAACAATGCATAAATATTCAGAAATGGAACTGAGTCCAGCATAACCTTTAGCATGTCCCTTTTTACAACACTCGCATTCATGACCATTCCCTCAAGAAAGGTTTCATCGGTATGACTGTCATCATATCCAGGTTGCATACCACCATATGCCACTTTTCTCCATTTGGGTCGAGGCGGAGATGAATTACTACCAGCCAAATTAAGCTCCATTGCAATAACTTTTTTAATTCTAGATGAGCCTGCAGGATCAAATCTACTATATGTCAAGATCTACTATTCCTCTGCTGCATCAAATCTTGGGCATACACAATCTGGTAGGAGACATCACGCTTTAATTGTAGATCAAATACATCTCCAAACTGTGAAGAATAAAAGATGATAAAATTACATAAAAATGAGGGAAAAGGACTATGAAGCACAAACACCTCTAAGATTACGCGTGTCGTCGCGTCGGTGTCCGACACTCGTATGACACTCCTTGAATCGGTGTCCGACACTTGTATGACACTCATACGACAGGCGTCGAACAACTCAGACAAGTGGTCCAAAAAATATATATTTTTATTTATTTTGACACATCTTACATGTATTTACAAGGATTAAAGATACAATGTTGATCAATGCGGGGTAAAGGTCAAATTCTATCAAATATTGTTTTAGAACTTTTTTTAACAAAATAAATTGTCCAATTTAAATGCACATGTATATATTTTGATTCTTAATTTAGATATTTTATATCTAAATTAATATAAATGCAGTGGTGTTGGTAGTAAGTGTCTGTGTCGGAATCTGTGCTTCATAGGAAAAGGTGTAACGGATAAATAGGATTCCAGGCAGGCACGGATCCAGGAACAAGCAAATGTGGGCAACTGACCCCACTTGCTTCTTAATTTTTTAACCAATAATATGTAATTTTGATATATGGCCCGCACATGAAATACACAAATGTCCCCATACTAACTGATTGGTTAAATCCTTCATGTATTTGATCGGCAAAACACTGCATGTTCTATAAGTTTTTTGTGAATTTTTTACCGGTTAGTATAAGATTTAGGTTTAAATATATTTTTGGTCTCTATAAATATATCAAATTTTGTTTTTAGTTCTTATAAATTTTTTTAGCAAGTTTTGGTCCTCTTGTTTAGCAAATTCCTATTTTTTTTAGATTAAAAATAGGAACTAAAAATTGTAATAGAAAATATTTGGAGGAGTAAAAGTTGGTGAAATTTTTTAAAGGGACTAAAAAAAGAATTTGAGAAGTTTTTAAGGACCAAAAATTTATTTGACACTAAGATTTATAATTTTTTCCTCTCATCCGAGAACGTATTGTGCTTGGATTTTAGCTTTTAATAAATTAATTTCCGATTAAAAAATATATATTTAATCTTGACCCCACATATCGAAATTCCTGGATCCGTCCCTGATTCCAGGGACGAACTGATAAAATTAAATTCTCAAGAGTAGGGATTCTAATGATTTAAAATAAAATCTATTACCAAAGAGAGATTATGCAAACATAGTATGCATAGTATTGAAATGAGAGTTTTTAGAGAGAAGAAGGTGTTTGATAAAACGTTTGATTGATTATTTCAAATGAGGCCGAGGCCTTCTTAAATACATCCAAAAGAGCTAAAAAGGTAAAATGACATAATATAAAACTAATAATTAAAATAAACTAATATCCTAATATTTATTTCCTATTGCAGAGATCAGACCGAATGTTTTCGTCAAAACTTCACAAGCCAAGACTATAAGAATCAAACTTTTAATAGTATATTGTATAAATATCACACAGAACAAGATTAATACTCTTTAGCTCTGTTTGGATAAACTACTTACTTAAGTGCTTATAGCATAAACAATTATCATGTTAATGGTATGATCTAGGAAGCTTAATGAATTAAGTGATTTAACTTAAGAAAATGCATGCATAGTTGAATTGAGCATAAGCTATAGGAACTAAATTCAATTGAGGCACAGAAAGAAAATCAAGAGAAGGAAAGCAATTGCAACATCCAAAACATATACAATCCCTAACGATAAGAAAATCAATAGAAATCAGAAAGAAAAACTACCTAAGCAAATGAAGAGAATTGTTTCAAAAAATCAGAAAGAAAAAGGCATAAAAATAACAATGAGATAAAAGAAAAAAAAAAAAAAGAGATTCCAGAAAACCTGACGGGAAAGGGACGGCAGCGTGGCAGACGGCGGAGGTGTTGAACAGACGGCGGAGGTGTTGAACAGACGGCGGAGTTAGACTATTCATTCTCATACCGACCCACACCCATGAATTTATTTATTTATTTATTTTAGAGGCGGAGTGATTTTATATCTCTCAATAAAATTAAATTGAATGAGGTTACCATCTAACTCCCGTGATTGTGTATGTATGGTCGGTCTATAAATAGAAACCATTGCTCACATATTATATTCAGAGCTCAAAAACCAGTCATTCTGTGTAACATACATATTTAGAATTAGATATAAACTCTGCTTGAAGCTCACTTCCAAAGGAGTAAATTAGATTCCCTAGTCTCCTTGTAGAGAGTGCCATATAATATGCTAAAGATTTCAAAGGAAGTAAGCCTCAAGCACCAAGTTTAACCCTCCTTCAATACTTTTGGTGATAGTTTGTTATGCTTTTTTCTCCAAACTTTTCCGGCTCTCAGGAAGGATTCAGGTAATTCAAAGTTCGGACATGAGGTAAGTAAAACATGGCCAAAAGTTATTTTCACTAGGAATCGAACTTAAGTTCTCCCGAACAATTCGCACTAGGGAGAACTCATTAACCACTTGAGCTCAATTTCTTAATTTCTCTGAACAATTTGCTTTCCTGATTTGTTTTCTTTCCTTCTTTTGTCATTTTTGGTTTATGCTTTCATGTTCCTATTATGCAGGTGGACATGTACTTTTGCGTTTCACTTGCTGCACTGATACACCCGGATGACTAACCGACCGACCCACCCGCGATGGAAAGGAAATAGCGGGAAGGACCATGGAATCATCTAGCGAGAAGGATGGTGAAATCATCGCGCTATTTTTTATATTTATCCTGCACATCTCCATTTCAATATCATTTTTCATTCAATTGGTTTTATAAATTCAATGCAGGTGAACAACTTTAGTTTTTCAAGTTCTATTATAGTGGTATTCCTCTAGTAAACAATTTTGTTTATTTTTTGGAAGCAACAGAAATACTAAAGTTTTTTTTCTTACTTCAAAAATTGAATCAACTCTTCATTACCAATGTTTATTTTGTAAGTCTTACATATTTTATTATCAAAGTAAATTGAATGTATTGTTCAAAACAAAATTGAATGTATTTAAAAAGTTAATAATAAATCATTAGAATTCCACAAGCTGTGTCAAGCCAGGAGAATGAAATGGTTAGGGGTGTAATGGGTTCAGTTTGAACTGATTTTTAGTCAAAAAAAATGTACCAACTTATGAAAGTAAAACTTGATAGAAAGTAGAAACCACAAAGAATCAATCTTTTCTGTTATATATATAAATGGTGAAGGTATTTCTGACTCAGACTTAAGAACTTTTTAATAATATTTTTCAAGAATAACGTAGTTTTATGAATTCCAGACAAACTTCCATACTAAACCCAATTGCGCGTTAACTGAATATACTAATTATTTTTAAAAATAAACATTTATTTTTGTAACATTAACATATACAATAAGTCATGATCAATACTCTCTTGAGCCAAGCATTTCAATACCATTATGCCATTATGAAACACCCTACCAAAGCTTATGCAGAACAACTCTGGAGCAATATATCTTATAGTTTCCTTCGGAGCAATGTTGTTTTTTGACAAAACAACTCATCTAACAGCGTGTAATATTGTAATGACTATTTTGAGGTCGATATATTAATTAATGCGAAAGTTTGCAATGCTAAATGAAAATGATAATGCTGAGATCCAAATGCCATTGACACACTTGGTTCTGATATATGGGCAAATATAAACTAACAACATTTGCTACGTTAACATAAAAGTCTGAACATCAATTGGCCTTGTAAATGTCAAGCAGATACTATGTTTAAACTGCAACTACATAAAACACAAAACTCTAAACTCAAACTTCACGTAAGTAGCAAATATAGAACAAACTACTGTCACTATCATCGTATAATTACAAATTTCTATCCTATGAACACATTGTTAATGCCTTTCACTGGAATTGCTACTTTGAAGAAACCAACATTAATTGCAAGATCTGTGCCACAAAATATCAGTGCTTGAGTATAAGTACATATTAAAATGTAATGAAAATGTTAAATTTCATATGTTGATTATTTATCTATTATCTATATAGTGACTTAAATAATGACATGAGTTCCATTTCTAGCAACGTTTATTGAATAGCATTGGTGGGAGTATAGGAGGATGGTGTATGTTTCTATCATATGCTATAAACTGTACTGTCAGGTAAAATATAGTCAGAGTAATATTCAACAAATAAAACTTACAATTATCACCCTGTGGAAGCTCATTCAAAGAAGCAGGCTACGAGGTTCGTCCATGCAACTCAAAACATTGATTTAATCACACCCATAGATGAATTAACTGCCATTTCTGTTGCAACATATATCAATTCAGACCATTGGTGTGAAGCACGATTCTTCGTTTTCGTTGAAATTTTTCTCCATTGCATCTTCATCTGAAGTTAAATTGGCCTTACCGACACCTTTCCGCACCCTCTCAACTCCAATATCAAGTAATTTCCACATGATATTTTGAGCTTCTTTGCTGTCTTGACTTTCCAAAACTAGAGAGTAGAATGAATTCATAATAGCATTACGATAAAGAATACCAGCATCTTCATCATTGATCCCCAAATTGGAGGAAGAATCTTCTCCCATGCCCCTAGTTATGTGCTCATAAATCAAGGACCTTGCATTTTTTGACCATCTTTTTAAGAAGTATTGGTCAGGTATTCTTAAAATACCTTTAATGTTATAAATTCGCAAAGCATGACTACAAAGAATGCCCATAGAACCAAACTTGCAGCAACTACAACTAATCTTCATATTGGAAGAGTCAAATGTCACTGTATATTTTTTATTAGGCATATGGTTCAACATGACTTCATGATTTGACACATTATCAGATTGACCAATCTCTATAGAAGTGCTTCCACCTGTCCCTTCAAGATACTCGTTCAGAAAAAGATTAAAGACTTTGTGAGTATATACTGTAGATGCATGCCGTAATGTTTCACTAATATTTATAACAAGAGGAGGTGTACTTTGGCTGTTTTTGAATTCCTCCTCAACCTCTAAGCGGTGCCACTTTTTCAACATCTTCTCAAATGCTAGTAAAAATTGTGTGAGAGTTGTTGTTTTCCCTGCTATCTCATCCAACACATTGTTTGTACTCTCAATCTTTTGGCAGGACTTGATACCAGCAGAGAATACATTCTTGCTATAAGCAGTGCTCCACTTATGGCGAATTTCATACATACTGCTCAACCATTGATGATCCTGAAGCTTATACACATTAATCATTTCATCCCAAGTTCTTTGAAATTCTTCTTCTGAATCACAACCTCCCATGCATTTACTAAATAAGCTTTGAAACTTTTGATCGGAAATGAGAGAATCCAAATATGAAGGAGCAATCTTAGCTATGTGCCATAAACATAAACGATGACATGCATTTGGCATTACCTCTCCAATCGCTTTAGCCATGGCTGGATCATGAGTTGTAAAGATTGTTTTTGGTTGTTGGTTTCCCATACTCTCCAAAAACGTTTTGAACAACCAAGCAAAAGAAACTTCACTTTCATCAAATAACAAAGCACAACCAAACATGATATTTTGCAAATGATGATTTACACCAACAAATGGGGCACAAATAAGGTTGTATTTATTAGCACGATAAGTAGTGTCAAAAATCACAACATCCCCAAAGCAATTATAATCAACTACAGATTTACCATCTCTCCAGAAGACATTGGTCAAACGTGATTCTTGGTCTAACTGCACACTGTAATAGAACATGGAATCTTGTGCTTGTCTATTTTGTAAATGATTCAGTAAAGATTGAGCATCTCCGGCTTCAATATATTTCAACTTTTCAGTGGAGACATAATTATGCATATCTTTCAACATTACACCATGTTTGTCAAATCCACCAATTTTAATGGCATCATTCACCATAGACTTTATGCGGTCTTCTTTGAGATTTGACATATTTCTCATAGAACGTAACAAATATCTTTGATGAAGCGGAACAAATTCATGATTGTGTTTCAATATCAACTTTGTAATTTTCCACACTCCTTCCTTAGTCACATTAAATCTCACCATAGCTTTACAATTTGTTCTTGAATCTCCTCTTCTATAAGCCACTTCACCATCAGGTTCATTGTTCTTGAACCCTTGTTTGGAACAATAAAAATCTTTCAACCGTGTATTCTTTTTCTCATTATCATAATAACACTCCTTCCCCTTTCTTACACTAAAACCAACTTTGAAGGCATGTTCTTGGTATAAATCATAAGCTTCTTCTTTGCTATGTACAACTTGACCGAGATAAATATCTTTGGGCTCATCGGTTTCAATTGATTCACATTCATTTATCTCCATAAGCCTGCAAATAGTGAAACATATACGGCTTAAAAATAAAGTAAATTTCCACAAAAACTGTCTACATAGCTTCCTATAAAAATATGAAAATGTAAAAATAGTGTAATCAATAATTCAAAAAGGTCTCTAACTATGTCAAATTTTACTCATTCTTTTTGAAAGTGTGCTAGGGACTAAATTGATAGTAAGCGGATAAAGATAAGGAACAAATTCATAGTAAGTGGCTAAATATTAGTAAAGCCAGAGGACCTTTTTGAGATATTCACAAAGTCAGGGACCTGATTAAGAGCAAATTGATAATTTATTTTGTTTGGTCAAGTGGCCTAGAAGCTTAAAATTCCACCCTTAAGGTGAATAAGCAAGGTGTCTAGGTTCCAACCTCTGCCCTAAATATATAATACGATGTCCCAACCAAATGAGCTAAGCTTACCGGGGGAAGAGCAAATTGATAATTTACTATGAATATAAGATAATTTCAAAGTCACCTTCAAACCCAGTTGATATAATTTGAGTTAACAAATACATTTTAAAAAAGGGAGATTTTTCATAAAGGAAAATAAAGTCATGCCGTAACTCTACTGGTGGTACTTAAAAACGAAGAATGAATTGATAAATTCAGGGGAAAAGAAAATTTATATTTAATTTTGTTTTTAATTTGATAATGAATTGATATTAAAACAAAAGGATTTATATAACTTACAGCAAAAGGGGAAGAACTGCAACGTGAGCGTTGGTGGAAGGTGGCGAATGACAGCGTGAATGAAATTCCTCCAACGTCAAAGATTCACAAAGGTGCGACCAATGATCGACGAGCAACGGCAATGGAGGAAGAAGTAAAACGGCACACTCCTCAGGGAGAGGGGAACTTCTGCAGCTATCGTGATTTTATTTTCTTCTTTATTTTATTTTTTTACTATATTATTTATTTATTTAAAAATGTAGGATGTGAGATGGTATGAAATGTGGTTCCGTTGTTTGGATTTTTTAAAAATGAATGTAATGGAGCGGTATATTCTATCACATTCCCTCATTTTCATTCCCCTCCAATCTGGGGTGTATGTGATTGAATCAAACATCTTTAAATCATAATCACTTAGTGTAGATGTTCATTAGTCTTGGCCCATGTTCATAGGCCCATATATTGTTCTATAAATAGAACATATAATACAATATAATACATACTTGTGAATAAGAAATACAAGAGTCCATATTCTCTTTCTCTCCTTCATCTCTCATTCTTCTCTATTCTCCCTATTCCTGTTCATGTTTAGAAATAGTTTATAACACGTTATCAGCACCATCTCACCAATTGAGATATGTAATTCTTCTTAATCTATTTTTAATATGTATATAAATTTTAATGTTTTGTATCGATGATTATAGGTTATACTGTTATAATTCCATCAATTGGAATCAGTGCCTTATAGATACATTTAATCATTATTGTGCGAATTGTATTATATGAGTGTGTTTATTTATTCCATATTCTTCCTTGAAGGATTGCACAAATATTGATCTCATATTATAAAATTAAAATTATAGAGTTATCATATGGTTTCCAAACAACACATATTATTCTCCGTGAATTCCAGAAGAATTCAAAAACATCAATCCCTGAAGGATTGCATAAATAACCGATTTGATTTGTTAATTATATTGTTCTTGAAGAACTTAAAAATAAAATAAAAAAAAAAAATCCAAATTTTGTTCTCCGTGAATTTTGGAAGAATTCAATAGTGATACATTACTCAAGGATGTACAAATAATTGATAAGATTTATTACAGAGTTCTTGAAGAACTTTTGATTTTTTTTAAATATATATGCATCTTTAAAGAATCGCACATAAAAAGGTCATTACATTTGTTATGAATTCCAGAAGAATTCAATCCCTCAAGGGAAGGATAGTGTTATCAACTTTATTTTTAAAAGTTTTGGCAATTTATAATTTTTATTGCAATTTATTTGTTTTATTGCAATCTACGATTAACCTATATAATGTTTAGTCTAACTCAATACTAATATATCATTCATATATATGCCATCAGCATGTTATAATGATGCTTTTGATATATTTTGCCTGATTTTTTTTTATTACGGTAGTGATGCTACCATTCATATGTGAATTTTATGACAAAATTAATTGTATTAATTATGACCAATTATTTCTATTTATTTTTACCAATTAATTCATTCATTTTTTTTGGAAATTTTTTTGTCATGTGTGTTACTACGAAATAATTCAACTATCAGGTACTTATGGTCTAAATTGTGTCTTGTTAAGGAATTTTACTTCAATAATAAATCAATTCGATATTTTTATTTTTTGAAAATATTTTTGTTAAAGTGTTATAACTGGGAATTTATTTTAGGCTTAATTTTGTTAATTATATATTACACCAAATATTATTTATATGAATTTGTAAATATTTTGTAAATTTTATATTGCCTTGTTATTCGAATGCTCACTTGCAAATTTTATTGAAATTATTCTTTTGAGCAACTATTTAGACAATTGAGTATTAAATTATTCTTGCATTAATTTATTATCAAAGTCCTTTTAGTATGTTATAATGGTTTAGCGTTGATTTGTGGCTTTTTGAGATGACACCGTCAAAGATCCTATGATAATTGTAACGTCATCAATGCTCACTGACACCATTTGTGAGGGTGAAAGTCACACTTGGAGCACGAGACTCTACCAAAATATCCTTGCAAATGTATGTACACAAAATCCCCTTTAATCTTATTTTCTTGTGAACTTTTAAGTATATATGTTTTTGTAATTCATTTAGTCCTCATATATTATAGAAGAATATATTCACGCATTCCTGAAGAATGCAAAATATATTGTTATTATATAGTTTCCGAAGAACTAATAAATTTAATCTATGAATTTCCGAAGAATTCAATAATCTTAGTTCCTGAAGAACTTAGAAATTTAATTTATGAATTCCTGAAGAATTCAACAAATTTAATAATTATAAATTTAATAATCTATGAATTCCCGATGAATTCAACAATCTTAGTTCATGAAGAACTTAATGAATGATAATAAGCTTTTGTATTTGGTTTATTTCTATCAGCAAGTTGCAATTGTTTTTGTAAAATTCTATTGCTAAATAAATTTTACGAACAACGTATTATGAATTGCACAAGTTCTTTTTAGCTGCTCGATGTAAAACAAAAGTAAAGATAAAAAATGAATAGAAACCATAAATCGATGTTAAACACATGTGCTATTTTATTTTATTTTTTCCTGATATCAAACTAAGTAATCTAAGTTACGGCATCCTATAACCAAACAATCTATTATTAAGGCCTATTTAAACAAATTAATTTGAATTTATATTTTTATAATTAAACGTATACAAGAAAATTTTGTGCGTTACTTATTCTATGTCATTCAATATTCATTCACCAACTTCGGTACGTTACTGCATTCCAATATTCATAATAGTGTGCACATTTTAGCATTCAATAATCATAATAATATGCAATTTTTTTGGGTATGTACTAGTATGTGTCAAAACGTTACTAATGCATTTGATGCATTTCGTAAATGAAATTATTGTAATGATCAATTACCTACCATAATTTTGATGCAATTTTAATAATGAAATTTAATAGAGAAAGTTTAATGAAGATTTTATGCTAGATTATTTTTATAACACGTATTACTCTTATAAATACAAGAAATTGATTTTGTTTCCCGTAATTACTATTTATGGATTGTGATAGTGATGCCCTTATTGTTGTTGTTGTTGATTATACGATATAAATAAACTATGAGTCCTGAAGAACCATAGTATAATACAATATAACTGTGAGTCCTAAAGAACCATAGTATGATTGCGCAACACACATAATAGTCAAGAGTAAATTATATTTCTCATCTTTGGCAATGAAAGAATCAAATGTGCGCACCAGTACTGAAAAATGATTGGAGGCTCCGGAAGAGCTAAAATATTGTTATCAAGAACTCAATTAAATATTGAGAATGCATTATACTCCTCAAAAGCTAATAGAAATTATTGAGTTTTAAACTATGAGCCCAGAAGAGCCATAATGTGATGTACTTTAACTAAGAATCTAGAAGATTCATAGCACAAATGAACATAGAACATAAATTATTTATTTATTTATCTTTTCAATCAGATTATGTTATTATTTTTGTAAAATGAAATACAATCGTTATTGATTGTAAATTGGTATGAATTTTATGTCATATTGAGATATTTCCTGAAGCAAATATTTCATCTAAGTTGTGATCTTTTATCAAAGTATGATTAAATTGTCCCAGAAGGATATGCTAGTGTATACGAAATTGTTTGGTGATTCTCCGGAAAACATCTATGAAATCTCAAAACAATGTTTATGACGATGTGGTAGAAATCACACTTGAGGGGAAGCATATTGAGAATTCAAGTGTAATTTAGAGACTCTTACTTTGAACTCCCTTATTTTCCCTAACGATTGCTATTAAAGTATATGAAGATGAAATGGGGAAATATGAAAATCCCTGAATGATTCAAATTGCGAGAAAATATTAGTTGAAATATTGAAGTATCCTTTTTTTTGACAAAAGTTCTAGATATGTAAAAGTGAATATGATTGGCATGACCGGTTAGACCATCCCGAGTCTTATGATGCAATCGAAGAACACGAACATTCTTAAAAATAATGAATTGTCAGATGTTGTTCTCAAAGCCAATAAAAGGCGAAATAAGGAGTTTGAATTTCTCATTATTTGATGTGATACATGTGTGTATATCCAATATTTTGGATGGACCACTTGGATATTATATAAGTTTACCGATGCATCGACTAAATGGCCAAGTAAATGTCACCAACCTTGATTAAGTTGGTGTGTGACATGATTTTGAATGTTGAGTTGCACATGTTTATATTTAAAATGGTCTAGAAAAGGTATTTAGCTAAATGCTTCATATTTATAGCTAGACAATTATTATGAGAACAAAGGTCCTTACTTGGACATGTTAGTAGCAACATCTATGTGCATCAAGCCAATGAATCATTAAAATTCTCCCCATTACAATTTGTTCATGGTCAGGAACATAATATCTCACATCTACGTTTTTTTTATGTGAACTATATGGCTCTCCATTGTCCAGCAGACAACATTAGATGAAACTACAAGGAAATTGAGATTATGTGATGAATCTGAGTCTTTATCATAAGTTATTTCATATCTTGTTATTAGTTATCAGCATTAGGGGGAGAGAGAAAAAATAAAATAAGCAGCTTTGAAAAATTTGTATAGAATGCATACAAATACTCGCACACAACAATATGAACCCGAAGTTCAAAATATGCATTATGTGGTCTAAAAGGGATTTCTAAATTCCTTTATGCTGCAAATGTCCCTTTCTATTGAAATTTTATTAGACCAAGGCATGCCTAAAACTTGGTTCGAAAGATAAATCTTAGAGAAGGAAGATGGTCTTGAAAAGTGTAGAGATTGCAAAATGTTTATACCTCCTGAAGAGGTTCAGGTACCTGTCATTTATGATATAAAGAGATCTCAATCGATTATATCTCTACCAGTTAAAATAAGGAACCAAGAACTTGAAAAATTGTCGACAAATGAGGTAACGCTAAATATTATAAGTGCGAGAATATTGAACCCAAATTAAGGCACACAGTTTGTCAAAATATAAAGAAGCAATTCATTTGCAAAATATAATGGTTTTGGGACTTGAAGTCTAAACCTCGAAGGTATAACTCCAATAAAGCATATATGAGCTTCCATATTCAAGTGAAATGAGAAATATACACCTGAAGTGAAATCAAAATATTTTTCTTACTTGATTAAGTTTAGTAACACAAAAGGACTCAATTATTTGAAAAATGTGTTACAATATATTTGTATAGCTCACTTGTTGTTAGTGAAGATTATATGAAACTCCTTGAAGGATTTTATTTCTATTAGACATATAATTCAAACTATTGAAGAGATGACTTGATAAAATGAATAAGTCTCTTTCTGTATGCATACAATCAAAATACATGTTGTATGATAATTTTAGTGAACATTTTCAAATGAGGAATATGATAATGACAACATTAGTCCTTTTTAGAGAAAAGATTTGGAAATGAATTTGTTATATGATGATATAAACTTGATTAGAACTCCTGAAGAGCTTTCGAAATCTGTTGATTAAAGAAAAGTTTGAAACGAAATATGTTGGATGATTAATGTTTGTTGGAATTGCAAACTTAGTATTTCAATGAGACTTGGTGCATTAAGAAGCTTATATAACAAAGGTAGTAAAATGATTATATGTGGAAAATATTATTAGTTATGTACTCTAATTGTGGTCACAAATTGTGAACAAATGTCCTTTAAGAGATTGATTAAATGATGAAGAACTAATTGGTCCAGAAGTACCATATTTTAGTTCAATTTGGGACAAATAAATTTATGATATATTATTTGTCAGTATATATTTTGTTATTTTAGATATGCAGGTTATCTGTTTAATCCTTATAACGGTACCGATCACAAACAAATTATTTGTTCATTACATGAGAAAATACAATCAGTCATGGGTATCTGTGAAACAAACCATGCACAACAAGAATATTATGAAAAGATGAAAAACCTTTGGCGTCACGAGAGATGATAGAAGAATGTGATTTGTTTGAAGTACGCTATTCATCAGATACAAGGGATTGTGATTTTTCTTATAAAGGGTTTATGCAACAATTCAACATGAAGATCATATCGCAAACACTGCTAATTTGAAGAAGAATATAATAACGAATATAGAAGATTGTCAACACGTCATCACCAATCGTCAAAGCTTTGGAGTAACTAATATTGAAGATTATTTGACATGTTTCTTCTCAGATATATTTGTATTTATCAGGGGGAGAAATTATGTGTCCTGCACTCTTTTTCCCTTCACCGTGGTTTTGTCCCATTGGGTTTTCCTGGTAAGGTTTTTAACGAGGCAGTTCGCACACAAAGGATGTTGTACTCTTTTTCCTTCACTAGTATTTTTTCCCACAGGGTTTTTCCTAGTAAGGTTTTAATGAGGCATATCCTCAATGGACATCTAAGGGGGAGTGTTATGAATATATTAGTGTAGATGCCCATTAGTCTTGACCCATATTCATAGGCCCATATATTGTCCTATAAATAGAACATATGATACAATGTAATACATACTTGTGAATAAGAAATACAAGAGTCCTTATTCTCTTTCTCTCCTTCATCTCTCATTCTTCTCTATTCTCCCTATTCCTATTCATGTTTAGAAATAGTTTATAACAATCACCAAGTTATTGATATTATAACAATTAATTATTATTATTAGTCAATGAAATTCTGGCACCCACTGGGACATATGTTATGACAGAAGCTATATCACTTGTCGTATGTAACCAGTTGTAATGCTAAGACAAATGCTCTAGCGTGTGTCGACACTAGCGTTAAATGAACAATTAAAACAATAGACAATAAACATAGATAACACAAAGTATTGTTAAACCAGTTCGGCGTAAACAACGACCTGTTCTGGGGGCTACCAAACCAGGAAGGAATCCACTATAATAGATCAAGATCTAAGCGCTTAGCAAACATACAAGTTTACGACTTATCTCCTAGATTCTACATGTGCTAACTCAACCTAGGAACTCCTAAGTTTGAGACCCCGTCTCACTTCCTTTCAATTACACACCCTGTGATTATAACAGTAATACAAACAGTGTGATTTCACTTATCAAACACAAACCGTCTCCGTACTTAAAAGCTTCGGAGAAGTTCACAAATTACAACACAAAAACAGTCCTAAACTTGCATCAAGGAGATACAAGAAAGGCTCACAATAGACAAGACTCAAACCCTAAAACTCTATTTTTCAATTACGGCTTCAGTAGTCTTTAGGCTTTTTGTCTTCACACATATATATATATGACCTGAGTTAGCATGAGCTAGGTCTTCAAAATGGGCTTCACTCTTCAGTTGTATTTGGAAAAATCCAACAACATATTTTTGACTTAAATCTTTTGTTTCCATAAATGGCGAAACATTCTATGGAAATAAAACTTGGTGCAGCCACCTTATAAACCCTTGTTTGGAACGTGCGTTTTGGTTCACAAGGAAAGCAAAAATATTGCTTCAGCGAATCTTCACAAGATATGGCGCGCAAATAGGCAAACATTACCGGCATGACAGATGTTGTATCCACATGCTACGGCATCTAGTCCAACATCTTGCTAGAACTTGTTTTTGCAAAATGAGGCCAACATACAAAACACCAACAGTCAAAAAAAAATTAATTATTATATTCATCCATTACCTTATAATTATAATAAAATCTTAACTTTTCGCCTTGTTTTGCTAATATGGTCTTAAATAATTTTAAATCTTTTTTCTTCTACTTTCTAATTCCATTTATGTGGTTAAATTAAAGATATTTCTCATCATATATGCGCCAACTTTATATCTTCTTTTTCTTTTTTTTTTCATGTCCTCCATCCATTTTAATCCCTACAAAATCACGAGTTTTTATAATGTTTTAAATATGTCTGCCAAATAATCATACAAAAATACACATTGATTTAATAATATAGACTAAAACTACGTGCATAAGAATTTTGTATGACAAAAAATGCTATTTGTTTATAGGGATCAAAAACATATTTAACCTTAAAATTTATATGACTAAACTTAAAAGAACGTAATTTTATAGGGAATAAAAACATAGTTAACCTTAATTATTATTATTGCATATTTGGTCCCTTACGTTTATTTTATATTTCAATTTGGTCCCTTGTTTGTATTTAAAAAGTTTTAAGTTAGTCTTTTTAGTCAAATTTCTGTTTAAATCGTCTACATATGATTAACAGATTTGTATACACACACAACTTATGAGGGTGCCACTTGGAATTTTTAGAAGAAATTAACTTAAAATTTAATGAAAACTTAGACGAAATTAACGTCAATAACGTTAGGGACATACTTAAAACTTTTTAAACGTAAGGGACCAAATTGAAATCTAAAATAAACATAAGGGACCAATATGCAATTAAATCTTATTATTATTATTATTATTATTATTTTGAATCCAGATCAAGGCACAAGATCATACCATCAAAGCTGATAAATTCGTAAGAATTATTAGTATAATTTGTGACAAAATTTGTAGGTTTAAACATTTGTGCAACTTTTCATCTTCATCAATCAATATTTTAATAAATCAATATTTTGCAAATGAGGTGGTAGATGAGGCGCACAAGTCTAAAAAGGAATTGATGCTATTCAAGGTTGATTTTGAGAAAGCCTATGATTCAGTGGATTGGGGTTATTTGGATGATGTGATGGGGGGTGTCTTTTCCAACTCTGTACAGGAAGTGAATTAAAGAATGTGTCTGCATGGCTACAATGTTAGTCTTAGTCAATGGTAGCCCAACGGATGAATTCCCCCTGGAGAGGGGTTTAGGACAAGGGGACACGTTATCCCCGTTCTTTTTGTTGTTGGCTGCTGAGGGTTTGAACATATTGATGAAGTTCATGGTTGAGCGTAACTTATTTATAGGTTATAGTGTAGGTGAACTGGATCTGATCTCGGTCTTGCACCTTCAGTTTGCCGATGATACGCTCTTGTTAGGGGTTAAAAGTTGGGCGAATGTTTGTGCTCGGGCAGTTCTTGTGATTTTTGAGACTATGTCGGGGTTGAAAGTAAATTTCAATAAAAGCATGTTGGTTGGAGTTAATATCTCTGATTCTTGGCTAGGCGAGGTTGCGTCTGCTCTAGGTTGTAAAGTGGGAAAGGTTCCCTTCCTTTATCCGGTCCTTTCTATTGGAGGTGATCCGCGGCGTCTGGGTTTCTGGGAACCGATGTTGGCTCGTTTGAGGAATAGATTATCTGGGTGGAAGAGTCGCTTTTTTTTTTATGGTGGTCGTCTGATTGTGCTCAAATTTGTCTTGACCTTTTTTCTTGTCTATGCTTCAAAGCGCCCTTAGGTATTATCTTTTCTATTGAGTCTCTTTTGATTAAATTTTTTCTATTGGATCAGTTGGAAAACCGTTACGTAAGGAGTATGAATGTCTGGGGGTTAGGCAATTGAGGTAGTTTAACATGACTCTTTTAGAAAAATGGTGTTGGAGGATGCTAGTGGATAGAGAGGGTTTGTGGTTTAGAGTGTTGGCAGCCCATTTTGGGGAAGAGCGAGGGAAATTGAGAGAAGGGGGCGAAGAAGGTCTTTGTGGTTGAGGGAGATAGTGAGAAATAGGGATGGTGGATACGAGGTGTGGGGAGGGAGATTTGGGGAGTCTATATCGAAAAAGGTGGGGGACGAATTTGACACTTTTTTCTGGACCGACCCTTGGGTGGATGAGATTCCTTTGTGTGAGCGGTTTGGGCGCCTGTTTGACTTGACAGAGACCAAATTGCGGTTAGTGGCTGAGATGACTTCGTTAGGGTGGGGGGCTGGTGGGGAAGCATGGGTGTGGAGAAGGTAGTTGAGAGTGTGGGGGGTAGGAGATGTTGGGGGAGTGTCAGTCGTTATTTCTTACTCTTTCCTTGCAGGCTCAATCTTCTGATAGATGGGAGTGACAGCCTGACCCTGAGATTGGCTACTCTTTTCATGGCGTTTATCAGCTCTTGACTTCATGGGTTTCGGTTACTACGGACGCTGCGACAGGTCTCATTTGGCACACTTATGTTCCCTTGAAGTTCTCCATCTTCGCGTGACGTTTCTTGCGTGATAGGTTACCCACGAAAGCAAACCGGTTACTTAAGGCATTTTATCATCGGAAACTCACTTTTCGTTTTAGGATGTGGAGCGGTCGAAACAACCCAACACTTATTTCTCTCTTGCAGTACTTTTGGTTCTCTTTGGTCACTATTCTGTTCGTGGATTGGTTCTTCATCGGTGGATCCGGTACTTTACCTGATCACTTTGTTCATTTCACTTATTCAGCAGGTGGTCTCAGAGCGCGTCGTTCTTTCATGGAACTCATCTAGCTAGTTTGCATTTGGGTTATGTGGAATGAAAGAAACAATAGATTGTTCAGAGGGTCGACAAACTCATTACATCAGATGTTGGATAAGATCAAGATTTCCTCATATAAGTGGTTGAAGTTGACGAATAGTACTCTAGCTTTAAACTACCATAGTCGGTGGTCTAGTCTACTGCTTTCTTTGAGTTTAACCCAACTTTTTGCCTTGTTAAATCACAGGCTTCTTCTGAAGTCCTTTTGCATGAAGTGGTTGGAGCTGATGGCTTGTATAAGTTTGCTTCACCTTTAGAGTATGTTTCTACTTTGAATAATGTTGCTTCTGTTGGGAACAAAATCCTTATTTGATGTTTTAAAGATAACAAACATATAAATTAAATTATAATATTGATTATCTTGTTATTTGCTAATGTGTTTTGTGAGATATGTTTCAACGATAATGTTATCGTCTGACAACGGTAACGCACCAGAAAGAACACATACACAAGTAAAACAATGGAAAGTCATAAGTAGCAAACAAGATTTAATTGAAGCAACTTAAGTTCTTGGATTTAATGATGAAAATCTCCACATGAAAATATTCCTTTTCCTCACCAAATGTGGTAGTATTTTAAGGAAACATAAATGATGTTTTTATGCCAAATATGACATGAAAGATTTCATGGGCCTAGCAAAATTTTTGGACTATGTAATCAAGGCTTTATCATACAAACAAAAGGAATGTCACCAAAGGAAAAAGATACTCCCACGTAGGAGCTTGTGAACAAATGAAAGAAGATATTATTTTCATCATATGGGAATTGATTTTTGTGGACAACAAGTATGCACATCCTTCATTCTTTTAAAAGGACAAGAGTCACCCAACAACAAAGGACATGAACATAGGCTTTGGTCCCCTCATGAGAAGACAAAGGCTCCCAAAACATTCTCAAATTGCTGATGCACTGTCATCACAAATTCAAATTGATCCTCTCATATGGACAAGTTAGAAGCCACGTAAAAGCTTCAAAAACCATGCAAAGCATTGCAGCAGTTTTTCAACAGACGGTAATGCACAAGTGAACTGACGATAACGCACTATTCACAGAACATGGTAACAAAGATCACAACGTATCTTTGACAGATTTTGAATTTCAAAATCTCTCTCATACGCTCCTCTTTAGCAAATGAAAGGTCTATAAATACCAAGGAGCTACATGAAGAAAAACTGAAGAGTTTACACAAAGATTTGATCATACATTGTTGAGGCAAAAATCAACAAAGTTTCAAACTCTTCACAAAGCAAGCTAATCACAAAAGTTCTCATACTTACATTGTTTACACGCTTGTTATTTTTATCACCTCTTATATGAGTTGATGCTCACAAATTACCAAACACTTTGTAACCTCTCAAATCTATCTTTTAGGTTAGATTGAGTGATTGTGAGAAAGTCTTTTCCAGTTAGGAAAAGCAGTTTGTAAAAGTCTTTTCGAGTAAAGAAAAGCAGATTGTATTTTGATCAAGGGTTGATCAAAAGTTGGTGCCAAGCAGAAGGTTCTGATCTGAGCATTTTAGTGGATAATCTCACAAGGTTGTGAGGACTGGACTAGCCCAAGTTTGGGTGAACCGGGATAACTTCTTGGTGTTGTATTTTCTCTAACCTCTTAATCTCTTAAAATACAACTCAACTAAAACCAACTAAATATTTCCAGAGTTCTCTGGTCCTTCACTTATAGTCTTGCTATCATTATTATCTTAACATTATTTCTTTGATTACTTGTTAAACTAACCCATAAAAGAAATATTGTGTTAAGTGATTTATAGAAAGAATTTTAAAAAGGGTCACAATTCAAACCCCCCCTTTCTTGTGACATTTATTGCTACTTTAATTGGCATCAGAGCACTGCCTCTAAAGGTTTGTGCACCTAACCAGTGCTAGAGGAAAAAGATTCAGGAAGAAAAATGTCAAAAGAAAGATACATTGCAGAAGGAGGTTCTGCATCAAGGCCACCACTGTTTACAGGGAAAAACTATTACTTCTGGAAAAACAAAATGCAATTGTTTCTCAAATCCCAAGAAGTAGGTATGTGGCGTATAGTTACAGAAGGAGATTATGTTCCTACAGCAACTTCACCTGAAGGAGTCATCTCTGAGAAACCAGAAGAAGCTTGGACTACAGTTGAACAAACAAAGGTACTCCTAAACTCTAAAACTCACTTATTTTTATCTTGTGCCTTAAGCATGGAAGAAAGTGAAAGAGTAGATGAATGTGTCACGGCCAAACAAGTTTGGGACACTTTAAGAATTCATCATGAAGGAACTAATCATGTAAAAGAAACTAGAATAGACATAGGAGTAAATAAATTTGAAACCTTTGAAATGGGTGAAAATGAAAGCATTGACGAAATGTTCTCAAGATTTACTTCTATAATAAATGAATTTAGATCACTTGGGAAATCTCTCACAACACATGATAGAATTAGAAAAATCTTAAGATGTCTTCCAATTTCTTGGAGACCCATGGTTACTGCAATTACTCAAACCAAAGATCTAAAAATTCTTCCCATAGAAGATCTTATTGGATCTCTAAGAGCTCATGAGGTTGTTCTTCAAGGAGATAAACCTTTAAAGAAAGATAAAACTATTGCTTTAAAAGCTTCTCAAAAAGAAACAAATAACACTTGTTCTTTAGAAGTTGAAACTAAAGACACAGATTCAACACATGAGGAAGCTGAAAGTGAGTTAGCTTTTATCTCTAGTAAGATTCAGAGAATGTTGAGAAGAAGAGATCAAATTAGAAAGAATTTCTCAATAGGAAAAGATAACTCAAAAAATGACTTTGACAAAAGTCAAGTTACTTGTTTCGGATGCAACAAACCTGGTCATTACAAATCAGAATGTCCTTTGAGTAAAACTCCTAGGAAATTTCCTTTTAAGAAGAAGTCAATGATGGCTACCTGGGAAGATGATGATGAATCTGAAACAAATGAAGAAGAAGAAGCCAACATATGTCTAATGGCAAATTCAGACAATGAAGAGGTATTTCTCTTTGATAAAACTCATTTATTTAATGAATTAGAAACTAACTTTGATAGTTTACTACTTGATTATGAGTTTTTATCTAAACAATGTCTGTTACTTCAAAAAGAAAATTCAGAAATTAAAAAGGAAAAAGAAAAACTTCTGTGTTCAAATAATGAACTCAAGAAAACGATTCAAGAACTTAATCATAAACAAAATCTATCTTTAGAAATCTCTGATCAAGAAAAAGAAAACTCTTTGCTAAAGACTGAAATAAAAGAACTTAGAAATGATCTCACAGGTTTCATAAAAACCACAGAAACTTTTCAAAACATTATGGGATCACAATCAGGATTTTTTAATAAAACAGGTTTAGGTTTTGATAATACGAAAACTAAAAAATTATACAAAAACCTTTTCATTCCTGACAAAAAAGAGATTAAGGTCAAATGTTCTTTTTGTAAAAAAATTGGTCACCTGGAATCCATTTGCTTTCAAAAGAAAAAATTAGAACATAAGTTTTATAACGAACCAAAACGTTATCATCATACAGAAAATTTCTTGAAACAAAGTTTTTATAAAAATAACCATCAAGAAAATAATTGTAAGATTATTAAAACTAACCCTCAAGGACCCAAGATGATATGGGTACCTAAAGCATCAAAGAATCAAAATGCAGGTTCAAGGAATAAAGAAAAAGCCATGGTTTTTGGACAGTGGCTGTTCAAAACACATGACAGGAGATAGAAGATGTTTCCTCTCCTTCGTGCAAAAGGAAGGAGGATCAGTTACGTTTGGAAATAATAATACTGCACAAATAAAAGGAAAAGGTATTATAGGTAAAACTAATTCTGCAAAAATAGAAAATGTTCAATATGTTGAAGGTCTTAAACATAATTTACTTAGCATTAGTCAACTTTGTGATAGTGGTTTTGAAGTCATTTTTAAACCAAACATTTGTGAAGTTAAACAAACCTCCTCAGGAAAAGTTTTCTTTTCTGGATCAAGAAAGAAAAACTTATATGTTTTATACTTAGATGACATTCCAGCTGAATCATGTTTTATGTCTATTGAAAAAGATAAGTGGATTTGGCACAAAAGAGCTGGTCATGTAAGCATGAAAACAATTTCAAAAATATCTCAACTTGATTTAGTGAGAGGTCTTCCAAAGATAAAATTTGAAAAAGATAAAGTATGTGAAGCTTGTGTAAGAGGAAAACAAGTCAAAAGTAGTTTTCATCTAAAAGATTTTATTTCAACTAAAAAACCTTTGGAACTTATTCACATTGATTTATTTGGTCCTGTCAACACCACTAGTCTTGGTGGAAAACAATATGGTTTTGTTATAGTTGATGACTACTCTAGATTCACATGGGTATTATTTTTGAAAAATAAAGATGAATCTTGTGATGCCTTCAAAAACTTTTGTAAACTAGTTCAAAACGAACAAGGCTCAAATATCAATTCTGTCAGAAGTGATCATGGGGGAGAATTTGAAAATTCTTCTTTCAAATCATTCTTTGATGAAAATGGAATTTCTCACAATTTCTCTTGTGCAAGAACTCCTCAACAAAATGGAGTAGTCGAAAGAAAAAATAGAACCTTACAAGAAATGGCAAGAACTTTGTTACATGAATCAAATGTTGAAAAATATTTTTGGGCTGAAGCCATAAATACATCTTGCTATATTTTGAATCGTGTTTCAATTAGAAAATTTTTAAACAAAACACCTTATGAACTTTGGAAAAATAGAAAACCAAACATCTCATATTTTCATATTTTTGGTTGTTTTTGTTATATCTTAAACACAAAAGAAAATCTTGGTAAGTTTGATTCAAAATCAGACAAAGCTATTTTTCTAGGATATTCTACTAACTCTAAAGGTTATAGAATTTATAATTTAAGAACTCAAACTATGGAGATAAGCATGCACATTGTCTTTGATGAATTTGATGATCTCATAATACCTTCCAACGAAGAAGAACAAGAAATTCAAACTACTCAAGAAACTCCAACTCAAAAGGAAGAAGAAGATTCTTTACTTCCTCCAAAAACTTTAAGAATTGTTGGGAGTCATCCTCCAGATCAAATCATTGGAAAACCAACGGATGGAGTAAGAACAAGGTTTTCTTTTAAAGAAAACGAAAGCAACTTGGCATTGATCTCTCAGATAGAGCCAAAATCCATTGGGGAAGCTATTATTGACAAATCATGGGTAGAAGCAATGGAAGAAGAACTTCTTCAATTTGAAAAAAATCAAGTATGGTCACTTGTTCCATCTCCTGCAAATCACTCAATAATAGGAACAAGATGGGTGTTCAGGAACAAACTAAATGAAGAAGGTAAAGTTATTAGAAACAAAGCTAGACTTGTTGCTCAAGGCTACAATCAACAAGAAGGTATTGATTATGATGAAACTTTTGCTCCAGTTGCAAGGTTAGAAGCAATAAGAATTCTTTTAGCATATGCATCTCATAAAAATATCAAACTATTTCAAATGGATGTTAAAAGTGCTTTTTTAAATGGTTTCCTTAATGAAGAAGTTTATGTTCATCAACCTCCTGGGTTTGAAAATAAACAAAAACAAGATCATGTGTTTAAACTTTCAAAAGCTTTATATGGTCTAAAACAAGCTCCTCGAGCTTGGTATGATAGATTAAGTGCATTCTTGATTAAGAACAATTTTTCTAGAGGAAAAATTGATACAACTCTTTTTAGAAAGCTTGACCAAAATGATTTACTTATTGTGCAAGTATATGTTGATGATATCATTTTTGGATCAACAAATGAAAAAATGTGTGAAGACTTTTCCCATCTCATGCAGAGTGAATTTGAAATGAGTATGATGGGAGAATTAAGATATTTTCTTGGTTTACAAATCAAACAAGAAACACATGGTATTTTTATTTGTCAAGAAAAATATATTAAAGATCTTCTCAAAAAATATAAAATGAATGAAGCCAAACTAATGGCAACTCCCATGCATCCATCTTCATTTTTAGACAAGGATGAAAAGGGTAAAATTGTCTCTGAAAAGGAGTACAGAGGTATGATTGGATCTCTGTTGTACTTAACTGCCAGTAGACCAGATATTGTTTTTGCAGTAGGTCTATGTGCACGCTTTCAAGTTTCCCCTAGGGAATCTCATCTGACAGCAGTAAAGAGAATTTTCAGATATCTTGTCGGTAATACTAACATTGGTCTTTGGTATAGCAAAGATTCTATTTTTGACTTAACAGCTTTTTGTGACGCTGACTACGCTGGTGACAAAATTGAAAGAAAAAGTACAAGTGGTGCGTGTCAATTTCTTGGAAAAGCACTCATAAGCTGGTCATGCAGAAAACAAAACACGATAGCATTATCCACTACTGAAGCTGAATACGTGTCAGCTGCAAGCTGCTGCTCTCAAATCCTATGGATAAAAAATCAGCTTGAAGATTATTCAATAAGGTACACAAATGTACCTATTTTTTGTGATAATACTAGTGCAATTAATTTGTCAAAAAATCCCATTCAACACTCAAGATCAAAGCATATTGAGATAAAACATCATTTTATTAGGGATCACATAAACAAAAAGGATTTTTAATTAATATTTGTTGACACTGAAAATCAACTAGCTGATATCTTTACTAAACCATTGGTAGAAGATCGTTTTAATCTTTTAAAAATAAAACTAAATATTATCCCAAAACCTACTTTAAGATAACTTGTCTATATTTTAATTGTGTGGTTAAAAGTGCTATTTCTCCTATTCACCCTAAACCTACACGTATGAGAAGAAGAAAAGTGTGGTAAACAACTTTTCATTTTCTTCTTTAAACCCACTTTATGTTGTGTGATCATTGCACTTTCTCATTTTTCATTTTCCAAGAACACCTCTCCATTCACTTCCCTTGTCTTTCACGGTTACCAACACCAAAACCTTTCACTTCTATTCTTCACTCTCTAAAAACCGTCTATCTCTCTGTCTCTGATCATCACTCTTCATCTTCTTCCTCTCAAACCCTCAACCATGGTTCGTACCAAACAAACCGCCAGAAGAGCTCCACCATTCCATAATTCATCACCAATTCGCCCAAGCTTCCGCCAGAACAATCCCTCTGATGAACCCTTAAACCTTCCAGCTCTCCAAACTATCTTTCCTTCACATTTTCAACAACACCAGCCTCCAAACCTTAATCAAACTCCACCTCATCTCAAACCTAAAGTCAAGAAGAAACAACCTTCAAGTTCATTACCAACTCGTCGTTCTCAAAGGATCTTGTCTGGAGTTGGCAAATCTCAAAGTAATGCTGAACGCATTTACATTACTTGTGAGACTACTGATGAAGAAGAAGATGATCCTAAAAAAGCTTCTTCTAGCTCAACCCCAAAATCATCAAAAACCCTTTCTGAGTCTCCACCAAACTCCTCTTCTTCGTCTGAAAAAACTTCCTCTCCAAAAACTGCTAAACCTTTTTCTGACAAAGACAAAGGAAAGAATGTCCCTGAAGAAGCAGAAGCTCAGCCAAAGAAGCGCTTTAGACAAAAATCAATTAATGAGTTAGTAAAAGACAAAACCCCTTTGTTTGGAAAAGCTGATGAGAAAAGATTCTTAAAGAAATGGAGAACAAGACCAATTGCTGCTGGACGGTTCTTTAACCTTCAAGCATTGGAGAGACATGAGCTAGATCTCAAGTACTATACAGACTATCAAGGTTGGTCTCACTTTCTTCAAATTAAAGAAACTTACTACCCTAGGTTAGTACAAGCTTTCTTTTATCAAGCTCACTGTGATAATGATACCAACACCATTTGGTAGAAATTGTCTTAGATGTTGAGTTTATTGCTAAGTTTTTCAAACTTCCAACTGATGGTCTGAAAGCCTATGGTAGTAACTGGTATAGCCAAGCCAATGTGACAATTGATGAGGTTAGGGAATCTCTTTTTAAGCCTACCACTCCAAAAGATCAGTTCACCACACCACACCTCAAACTACTACCAAAAATCTTCAACATTATCAGCAAAGGCAACATTATGCCTAGGCAAGGCAAATATGATGCCTTAGGTGACAATGACCTCATGGTCATTCATCACCTCTTCGAGAGAAAACGCCTAAACCTTCCATTTATCATTATCAAATTCATGATGGAAGTTGCAAACTGGAATACCAAGAAATTCTGTGTTTCGTATGGCATGGTTTTAACCCAAATTTTTAAACATTTTGAAGTCTCTCTCAAGGGTGAAACTGCTGAGACCAAAGTCAAAAGATTTGACCTCAAAAACTTGAAACACTTTAAACCTGATCCTACTCCTAATGTCCCTATCAGAACCTATAAGAGAAAAAGAAGTAATTTGGATAACACTGCACAGTCTGTGCAAGCTGATCAAGTTGTGTCTGAACCTGAACCACCAAACCTTTCTGACCAAAATGATCCTTTTATTCCCTCTGATCCCATTCTTGAGGAAGAAAATCTTAACACTCACTCTTCACCCCCACTGGCTGAACCAAGAAATGAGATTAATCTGAATGTACCACCATCCAATTCTCAAATCAATACTCATGTAATTTCTTCTCCACAAACTGAGTCACCACAAGTGGTTCCACAGTTGGGTGTTACACAAGCTACCACTCAGCTTGACCCTAACACAGTGTTGGAACCCTTTCTATCTGAACAAACCATATCCCCACTCTTTTCATCACCACTAAATTTCAATTTCTCACCACTGTTTAATGAGAATCCTCAGGGTAATTTCTTCAACTCATCATCTCAGAATATATTTGATCAACCTTTCTTCAATGACATTCTGAACCCTCCTCCTGTTACTACTATTCCACCCATGCAAGCTATGCCATTCATGAACGATGCTGGTCCTTCTAATCCTCAACCACAGCCTCAGCCTATGCCTAACTTACCAAGGTCTAAGACTGAGATAAATACAGAAAGGATTAAGAGAGACATTAAGAAATTATTTCAAGGGCAACAACTTATTGATAATCATCTCTCATACATCACGATGGAGAATTCCATTATGAGAGCTTGGTTTAGGAACGTGGTTTGTTATTTGTACAATCTGCCATATCCAGAACATAACCCCTACCCACCTCCTGTTCATGCTATGCCCCAGCCTTCTCCTTCATCATCCTCTGGTGACTCAACTCCAAATCAGGAGCCCTGAGTGTCTTTTTGATGAGACAAAGGGGGAGAAAGGAAGAAGAAATGGAAGCTGCTGGAAGACAAGACAGTTGCAGAGCAAGCTTCAGATGCTAGCAAAACATGTTTTATGCTGCTTATGGCGTATTTTGTTTATTTTGAAAACTTGCCATAATTATGTGTTGCTATATGTTTGCATCTGTATTTTGGTTGTATTTTGCTACTGCTATGAACCTCTTTATGTTATGTTTTGATTAAGTACTTTGATTTGCTAGTAATCCAGTGTGATACTATGCAATGCTTTTATATGTTATATGCAATGTCTATTAATCATGCTTGGATCATCTGTTAGGATTATGCTAATCTTTGATGTTTATAATGATCCTATAATTAAATTTTTTTTTGCTATTGTCAAAACTTGAAGTTTTTTTGTCACTGCGCTAAAAAATGCTAAGTTGTTGCAAAACTGTTAAAAACATGATAGTCACACTTAGTATGATTTTTTTTCTTAATTAAAACTTAGAATTTAAAACTCAGTTTTAATTCAATCTCAAAAGAAAAAGATCAAAACTCAATTTAAAAAGGAATGCTTAAATTGAGGGGGAGTAGTTGACAAATCAAATGCTTAAGATTATCAAAAAATCTTTTTATCAAAACTCTCAAAATCAAAATTAATTTAGATGTTTGTCATCATCAAAAAGGGGGAGATTGTTGGGAACAAAATCCTTATTTGATGTTTTAAAGATAACAAACATATAAATTAAATTATAATATTGATTATCTTGTTATTTGCTAATGTGTTTTGTGAGATATGTTTCAACGATAATGTTATCGTCTGACAACGGTAACGCACCAGAAAGAACACATACACAAGTAAAACAATGGAAAGTCATAAGTAGCAAACAAGATTTAATTGAAGCAACTTAAGTTCTTGGATTTAATGATGAAAATCTCCACATGAAAATATTCCTTTTCCTCACCAAATGTGGTAGTATTTTAAGGAAACATAAATGATGTTTTTATGCCAAATATGACATGAAAGATTTCATGGGCCTAGCAAAATTTTTGGACTATGTAATCAAGGCTTTATCATACAAACAAAAGGAATGTCACCAAAGGAAAAAGATACTCCCACGTAGGAGCTTGTGAACAAATGAAAGAAGATATTATTTTCATCATATGGGAATTGATTTTTGTGGACAACAAGTATGCACATCCTTCATTCTTTTAAAAGGACAAGAGTCACCCAACAACAAAGGACATGAACATAGGCTTTGGTCCCCTCATGAGAAGACAAAGGCTCCCAAAACATTCTCAAATTGCTGATGCACTGTCATCACAAATTCAAATTGATCCTCTCATATGGACAAGTTAGAAGCCACGTAAAAGCTTCAAAAACCATGCAAAGCATTGCAGCAGTTTTTCAACAGACGGTAATGCACAAGTGAACTGACGATAACGCACTATTCCTAGAACATGGTAACAAAGATCACAACGTATCTTTGACAGATTTTGAATTTCAAAATCTCTCTCATACGCTCCTCTTCAGCAAATGAAAGGTCTATAAATACCAAGGAGCTACATGAAGAAAAACTTAAGAGTTTACACAAAGATTTGATCATACATTGTTGAAGCAAAAATCAACAAAGTTTCAAACTCTTCACAAAGCAAGCTAATCACAAAAGTTCTCATACTTACATTGTTTACACGCTTGTTATTTTTATCACCTCTTATATGAGTTGATGCTCACAAATTACCAAACACTTTGTAACCTCTCAAATCTATCTTTTAGGTTAGATTGAGTAATTGTGAGAAAGTCTTTTCCAGTTAGGAAAAGCAGTTTGTAAAAGTCTTTTCGAGTAAAGAAAAGCAGATTGTATTTTGATCAAGGGTTGATCAAAAGTTGGTGCCAAGCAGAAGGTTCTGATCTGAGCATTTTAGTGGATAATCTCACAAGGTTGTGAGGACTGGACTAGCCCAAGTTTGGGTGAACCAGGATAACTTCTTGGTGTTGTATTTTCTCTAACCTCTTAATCTCTTAAAATACAACTCAACTAAAACCAACTAAATATTTCCAGAGTTCTCTGGTCCTTCACTTATAGTCTTGCTATCATTATTATCTTAACATTATTTCTTTGATTACTTGTTAAACTAACCCATAAAAGAAATATTGTGTTAAGTGATTTATAAAAAGAATTTTAAAAAGGGTCACAATTCAAACCCCCCATTTCTTGTGACATTTATTGCTACTTCAGCTTCTACTTTTAATAGTGCTAGTGTCAACTCTAGTTTTCTGCATAAGTCTTCTACAGACTGCAGGTGTGTAGCTTCTAATATTTCAAATAATTGTCTAGCTAGTTCTTTTCCTACTACAAATGTATCTCAATTTGAATTCAATGCAAATAATAATGTTTACACACCTATGTCTCATGCTAACTACAATTTACGGCATGCTAGATTAGGTCACCCACATTATGATTCTCTATACTAGCTCTTCAACTGTGCAATATTAATATGTCATATAAACCACATGTTATTGTTTGTTCTTCTTACTGTCTAGGAAAGAGTCATAAACTTCATGCTCCCTTGTCCAACATAGTGTATACCAAACCCTTTGAACTTGTTGTTTGTGATTTATGGGGACCTGCCCTAACAAAATCCTCCTGGTTTTACGTTTTTTTAACTTATGTGGATGCTTTCTCTAGATTTGTCTGGGTATACCCTTTAAAACTTAAATCTGACACTCTGTCCAAATTTATTGAGTTCAAAAATAAGGTGGAGTTACAGTTTGAATGTAAAATCAAAACTGTACAAACTGGTGGTGGTGGAGAGTTTAGACCCTTAACCAAGTTTCTCACTAACCTTAGTGTAGTTCACAGACTTACTTGTCCTCATACTCACCATCAAAATGGTCTTGTTGAAAGGAAACACGTCACCTTGTGGAAATTGGCCTTATCTTATTGTCTCATGCTCAAATCCCCTTAAAATACTGTTACCATGCTTTCATTACTGCTACTTATCTCATCAACAGACTTCCCCCACCCATTCTCCAAAATCAACCACCTTATGTTATCCTCCTACACAAACATCCAGATTACAAGGCCTTAAAGGTCTTTGGTTGTGCTTGTTTTCCCTTTCTCAGACCCTACCATACTACTAAGCTAACCTATATATCCTAAGAGTGTGTCTTTTTGTACTACTCTTCCACATATAAGGGTTACAAGTGTCTTAGTCCTGGTGGTTACATCTATGTATCCAAGGATGTTCTTTTTAATGAATAAAAGTTTCCTTATCCCTCTCTGTTTGGTAGTCCCAGTACTACCAAACCACCCATCACCTCACCCACCCCTATGTCTCATGTACCTATCCATTTACCCCACCAAGTTCTTGACCCCATTCCTATGACCATTATCCCTACTGCCTTACCCAATACACCTACACCCTCTATGGCAACCCCACAACCTTTTGACTCTAACTCTCCCACCACCCCTGCACCACTGCCACCCTCACACTCTATAACGACCCGTTTTGTAGTATTTATTTATTTATTTATTTATTTGCTATTATGTGTGATGTGTATTTATTTAATTAATTGCTTGTGTGGCACAGAAGAGAGAATGAGTGTATTTAGTAGAGTAGAGAATATAGGAGGTATTATTATGAGGAAGAGTAGTAATATGTGATGTTGGGATTTTAGGTTTGGGCTTAAGTGAGAGTTTGACCTAAGTATATAAACCTAAATTAGAGAGAGAGAATTCATTTCTCATGAATTTTGGAGGAGGAAGAAAGAGAAAGTCTAGAGGTGAAGAAGAGAAAGTTTGAGAGAACAAGAGCTAGAAGAGGAAGATCAAAGTTAGGATTTTGCTTGAAGAACTTGAGGTAAGAGAGTAGATAATCATAATCTATGAGTGATTAAGAGGGGGGGATTGTCTATTTCCCCTTACCCAAACCCTCTCACTCTTTTTTTCTTTGGTGGGAGATTTTCATAAATAAAGTTAGTAACGTTTTTTATGAAATATGTTGATAATGATGTTAGTAATTGAAAAGTACGAATTGATGATTTCAAAATTAGGAAATTGTAGATGTTTGTTAGAATTTATGAACTTTATGAGGTTTTGTGAAAAAGTATGAATAATTCATTTATTCTTGGTATTATGATGTTGATATATATTATAAATTGTACTTTTATGTGTATAAGTATGTTTATAACTTAAATGAATCACCTTTTTGTAACTGGAACACGTTTTGGTGATTTGGATGATGAATTCGTATAGAACCCGAAACAGAGCTTGCTATTCTGGCCGTGCTCGCCGGGCGAGCCTTGTAGCGACATGCTAGCGAGCGTGTTGTCCTTGAGCTCGCCAAGAGAGCATGTGGCGAGAGGTAGCGACGAGTTCGCTAGCTATCGCCAGGACTCGCCAGGAAGTCTGAAGCTTCAGACTTGTACTCGCTAGGTGCTCGCCAGGCCGGTAGTAGCGAGGACAGTCTGATGTGTTGTATTTTAATGATGATTTTGATGATGATTATTTAATACACGAGTTGATATGCTTCTTATGTATGTATATGATGATAGATGTGTATAACATGTGGAATTAATAGTATGAATTGCTATGATGCTTATTGATGATGATGTTTTTGAAGTATGCATATGTATATGTAAATGTATGATGGATGATTGTTGATGCAAATTGATGATGATGATGATGATGAATGTATATAAGTATGTTATGTGTTGATGAATAATTGATGGTGAAGATTATGTATGTACATGAGGTTACATAATGATGGTGAATAACATACGTTATATATATCTTCATGCATCATGATTGAGTCTATTGATGAAGCTTGGACGTTTGACCCATAACGTATTGATGAAGCTTGGACGTTTGAGCCATAACACATAGGATTCTTGTATCCTCAATTTGATGGTGAATGGTACCGCATGCATGTAGTCGTGTCTAGGGGACATGACATGAAGGTGACATTAGTATGCATTTAGGAATGTGTACATGTATGTGATTATGTGGTAAATTCATATACTTGGTTAATTGACAACTTGGGTGTGATAAATGGTTGGTAACATTATATGTGTATTATATTAATACTATGTGATGATGTGAATTGGATATTTGATGACATGAGGTTAGATGAACTTTGTTGAGGAATATTTGTTATTCGTGTATTATTGAAATAAATGCTAGTAGTGTCTTGCATTTATATTATTTTTGGTTATGTTTATCTAACTCTCCGTTTTGTGTATTTGCGGACCGTTGGGTGGTCCAGATTCTCAGGTTGACGATAGCGCTCACGATTAGGAGGCTTTGCTAGTACTTGTGTACACTTGTGGTGAGGAGATGTTTAGACTCTCCGTATTTTATTGGTTGTCTTGTATTGCTTTGATAGGTGTAACACCGGGTAGAGGGTCTTGTATCTAGGTGTTATGATTACCTATCATTGCTTTTATACTCTTGAATTATATGAGGCGTAATGCCAAACTCGTTGACGTTGTTATGAACCTTTTGAAGTATTGTTGTTGAACTTATTTATAAGTATTCGGAGACTTTGTAGCTTTTGTAGCTTACAAGCATGTTGAAATGATTTGCTTCCGTTGATTAATTTGAATATATTTGAGTAAGCTTGGTTTATGTGATGAATTTTTACGTGACGCTATATTTGGTTTTGTCTATTATTTGTTGTTTGTTTACGAATTTGGGTAGAATTGAATAGGGTGTTACAATAGTGGTATCAGAGCAAGGTCGATTCATTGGAATCAATTAGGCTTAGAGAACCCTTTGTACGACACATGTAGGGAACACTGTTTGTACATTGTTATGATGGTTGTTTGTTGGATTGACTGTTCAGGTGATGACGGCGGCATGTATTAATGCTCAGATTGAGGAAACACTAGCGGCTATGGCTAATGTTTTGGCAAGAGGTGACAACCCAGCTAGAGATGGGGAGAAGCGTTTAGAGAGATTCTTGAAGGATAAACCGTCACTTTTTGTTGGAGGCTTTAACCCTGATGGAGCAATCAAGTGGATTGAGGAAGTTGAGATAATCTTTGATGCAATGGAGTGTGCGGAAGAGAACAAGCTCACTTTGGGAACTTATGTGCTTAGAGAGGAAGCTAATAGGTGGTGGAAGAGTCCTAAGTAAAGACTAGGAGGTGGTGGTGTGAACATTACTTGGGAGATGTTCAAGAGAGAGTTTTTCATGAAGTACTTTCCAGCGAATGTGAAGAACATGAAAGTGGTTGAATTCATGAAGCTTGAGCAAGGTAACATGACTGTGGCGGAGTATGCGGCTAAGTTTGAGTCCTTGGGTGCGTTTAGTCCTCATTACAATATTCCGGAGGCGGAGAATGATAAGTGTGTGAAGTTTGAGAGTGTCTTGCTGATGCGACTAAACCGTGACTGCAAGTATACAGCCTTGTCGCGTGTAGTTATAAAAGATTATCGATCCCACAGAGACCAATAGTCGACCTACCGTTATCTAATGTTACCTTGTAAATCTAAGGCTAAATAGTAAAATAGAGGGTTTAGAATTGTAAAATATTTTTGGATTTTGTTTAAATAAATAAAAGAATGTAATTTTTTGGATTTTAAAATAATAATAAAGCGTATTACTAGGATGAGCTCTTAGTTGCTTCGCAGGGTTCAATACTTAATTCGCGCTTTGATTAAAAGAATAGTTTTCGAAACTATATTGAGTTAAAAACACCAATCTCAGCTCTCGGAAATCTTGACTAGTGTTGTAGATTATAAAGGTGATGCTTAACTCTCGTCCTCGCATCCGCTAATAAAGTACTTTTTGAAAACCAAATATAATTTAATTAACTCTAACTCTAAGTGGTGTTCTTCCGAATCAGAATCAATGTTCAGTTTTTACTATCTAGTAGAAATCTCATGTTCTCGCTATATTGATTTTTACTTTAGTTAATTCTCACTCTCATGACAAATTATAATCGTTTAAAATAAAAACTGCTTTTGAAAAACTCGTTAAAAAGCGGGCGCGCGAACTAACTACCGAACTCCTACTAGCTCCTAATTACACATCTTATAAATATTAAATTAGCTAGACATAACTAAAACTAAAAACGAAATAAATAAATAAACAGGAAAAATAAACATAAAGCAAACAAATAAATAAAGCATAAAATAAATAAAAGAAATAAAGAAAATAAAAACAAGAAAATAATAAAATAAGAACCTGAATAAAACGTCGTGTACAACGCCGATACAAAAGGAAATAAAATTTTAAACTATGAGAATGGGTTCCGCAAGAATGCAGGATCCTCTTTTCTCCAATCGACTATCACAAGTGATGTTCTTGTTTCAAGTCAATTTTTAAAAATTGTGTGTTTAGAATGTGGATAAATGAGACCTATTTATACTAAAATGTGAGGGAACAATTGTTTAGTATTTCTGATGTGGGACTTGTAGCGGGTGCAATATGCACCATTTGATCTCTGGCGAGCGCCAGGATCATTCCTTGGTCACCAAGGCTTGTGGCGTGCGCCACAAGCTTCTTTCTTTGAGTGCTGGCGGGCGCTAGGCTTGCTGTGGCGAGTTGGGCTCGTTTTGTCTTGTAGTGGGCTGCTATTTGCAGCCCCTTTTTGTGTCTTTTTGGTCCATTTTCACTCCTTTCTTCAATTCTATTAATTTTTATCTGTGTTTATAAAATAAGAACATTTAGTAACGATTCATAATCAAAAACTTCGAAATCATAATAAAAATAATTGAAATATAATAGTAATTTAACTAAATAAATAGCACATTTTTAGGTGTATCAAACTCCCCTAAACTTGAACCATTGCTTGCCCTCAAGCAATTTAGCTTACATGTAAAAAACATTTGAAATGCTAAGCAACTCACACACAGATTCAGAGAAAAACAGCATCACGGATACTCATACGTGGATCATGCCTTTGTACTAAAATCTAAATCTTCTCCTTTGTCTCATGCTTTTTCATTCTAGACAGTCACATTAAGACCATTTATCTATGTCACACACATGGTAAGAAAGCCGGTTAGCGTCTATATTCATCTTTAGTTTTGCAATTAAGCTTGATGATGCGAATATTTGCATTATCTTGACAAACATTGTTCATAGATTATTTTTTTCTTTTTATCATTATTTTTCAAGGTTTAACCGTATTACCACAGTATGACCTTATTTGCTTGCATTTGATGATTTTCGCTTATATTCATCGACTGACCTACTTAATGTGTGACTTTATATAGATGGTGTCCGACTGGTAAATAAACTACTAAAGGATTCCTCAAATTTAAATCAAGAGATTTTGGCACAATGCGTATTCAAATTGATATCCATATTAGGGAGACTTCTGGGTGTTGGAAATATACCAATTTTACTTGAAAAATTCCCTAATGTCCTTAACTCAGCCTCTTGTCACTCCTTAACCTATATACTTTCAATGTGAGCTATTATCCTAAATCTTTAGAAAAAAATTTAATTTGGCTCAAGAAAAGAAAAATTTAAAATACCAAGAAAGTGCTATATTTTATTATGCGAAAGAGAAAATAAACTAATAAAAATTAAAATTGCGGAAAATAAAATAAGTAAAAGTAGTAGAATACTCCCCTAAACTTAAATCCAACAGTGTCCTCACTGTTGCGACTCAAGAGTGGAAACTGGAGTGTGGGAGAATCATGGTGGAGGTCGTTGATAATTTTGAAAGTTGTTGAATTGAAGCCTCAAACCGCCTAATTCTTGTATGACATTGTCTAGCTGTTGCTGACGGTGCTCTTCTGAACTCTCCCATCTGTTTTAATAGCCCTGCATCTCATGTTGGTTTTGCAGAATTTGTGTTTGCTGGGCTTGCATGAATTGCATTAGGTCCATCATCTCCTCTTGTTGTTGATGCATAGCGTAAATGAGTCAATCGTGTACTTCGTCTATAGCATTTCTTGCACGTACTTCATAGAGTATATCGTCAATGGTACTCTGTGTTGATGAGGAGGAACTACCTGCAAAAGTGTTAGAAAAATGTGTAGTGTGTGCAGGTGGAAAATTAGTGGCGCCCCCACCAGCAGCGACATTTTGAGAAATGTGCGTGGGAGCTCTATCAGTCACAGGATCATTAACTTAACAAAGATTATAAGGATTTCGCACATCTGTTCGCCTAGGGTTAGGAAGGATAATTCCATTAAAGACGCGGTTGCTAATCATTAAATCATATCTACCGTCGTCTCATTTTCGTACTAATTTCATAGTCCTAACCACTGCTTCATTAATTAGGCCGTGTGGAACATGTGGTAAATGTATCAAACGTCGTCATAGTCCTATGGCCTTGGCTAAAGTTGTAATTAAGCTACCAAAGATTATTGCCCCGCGGTTTGCAGAAACTATTGAGTGCATATGAGAGAATAAGAACGGGACAGTGTTGACTTTAATTGGTCTAAGGGCAGCAAACATATAAAACATTTCCTTAGAATTAACTTTATTTGAACTAGCACGACCAAAAATAGTGTTAGCCAATAGTTGGCAAAAATAGCGTAAGGCCGAATTGTGGATAGCGGAGGCATTATTTCCTTCGTAACTATCGGTTTGGATTGTTGTGACTCCTCTCCAAAAGAGGCTAAAGGTATTTAGCCAATTTTCATCTTCTGGGACCTCACATGCTACTCCATTTCCATGAGGGATGGAAATGTAGTAGATAGGCTAAATCGTTAAAACTAAAATGATAATCAACATTAAACATACGAAAATAAACTGTGCCACTAGAACTTCTAGATTCAGGATTAATATTGACAATTAAAGAGTTAAGAAATTCTATAGTTAGTTGAGTATAAACTGGATTTTTCTGAGATAGGAAACGATGTAAACTTAGATTTTCAAGCAAATAATTGACACTATCTAGCAATCCTAGTTTTGATAAAATTTCATTATCAGCATACCTGGTTGGTAGAATTTTCCTTGTTTGCAACTCTTCATACACTTGTTGTTGATTTGATCTTTGTCTAAATACTATTTCATAAGCCATTTGTGATATATGATATAATATGTAAAGTATGCAAAAACTTATGAAATACGAATGTAAGATTGGAAGTGTGTGATTGTGAAGAGTGAAAATGCATGTATATAGGCATAGAAAAATTGGAACGTTGGAATTCATATGGCCTACTATTTAATTGATTGGATGCATGTCATGTGAGAGAAAAATTTGCAAAGAATCTTGGCAAGAAAAACAACGGGTATGTGCAGATTAAAGCAAACAAACAACGGTCATATATATATAGCACATGGCGCACGCCATGTTCTCTTCAAATGCAAACAAACACACATATTGATGTGCATGGCGCACGCTATGCCTTGTGTAGTGGTGTGTGTGTAAGATTTTTGTTTTATTTGAAAATGCTTTTTGACCACAAGACTAGTTTATAATTAGATGGACATTTGTATACGTTTTGATCATAAAAATTAATATAAGTGAATGCATGTTTGTGAAAATGATAGACTAATAAATTGTGAACGTAAAAATAACGGAAGGGTAAAAATAACGTAAAAAATAAAAATACGAAGTAAACATAAAAGTACTAATAATAATAATAATTTTTATTTTTGTTTCTGAATATTAAAAATGCGAAAAGAAATAGTTTAAATCATAATTTGTAGAAAAATAGGAAAATAATCTTCTTCTCCCCTAAACTTATTTAAAACATTGTTCTCAATGTGTGGGCGAAGAGGAAGAAATACGCGGTAAAATAATCATGACTCCTAGCCACGCTTGTCAGCGATAATCTTTTCAAGATTAGAAAACTCTACTGAGCATTTGTCGAATTGTTGGATGACGAGATCCATAAAGCGATAAAAAATATCGCGAAGCGTTGCTATCTTTGTCTCTAAATTGGCTATAGTAGTATCATGATCAACCTGAGGTGGTGGTTGGTTTGAAGATTCAACAGGTTGAATAGGTGATAATGGTCCAGGTGCGTAGTAAAACAGAGGTGTTTCAGGATCACTCTCATCTTGCTTCTCCAAATCATAAAGTCAATTGTTCTTATCATGGATGCTTGTCTTTTCAGGATTTGGTAAAGTAAAATTGTAGACCGGAGAGTGATTTATAACTAGCTGATAAGGGGGTGATCCTAGGTTACCGATAAGGCTATGGTTAAAGCAGAAAGTAATGTCCAAATATCGGAAACCACAGGATAGGGGTGCTCCAAAGGTTATAAGTTGATTTAAATCGGTGTGGAGACCAATGGCTCTAGCTAGCAAGGTAAAGAAACCACCGATGCAGATGTGGCGGTTCGTGCTCTCAATGATCTTTTTGAAATTTGCCACGATGAAAGTTGCAATGTTAAATAGACGTCCTTGGGAGGCGCGGAACATGATGAATAATTCCTCTTTGCTAACAGCAGTGTCATTTATTGGTTTTCCGAAAATAGTGTGCGAGAGGATCATATGGAAGTAACGGATAGCTGGGTTATGGCTCTGAGGGTTGATTCGGTTCCGGGTTCAGCGTTTGGATCTCCAGACATGCTCCCCCAAAAATTGCGAAGCTCGTAGTCCATGAATTCATCTTCTTGTACTTTTGTTGCAGCGTCATGGCCATTGGGTACATTCATAAGTTCGGTTATCTCTCTATGGCAATAGCGGTAGGGAACTCCAAAAAGCCTAAAACGAGCGAGGCCCTTATGGATAAAATATCCATAGTCAGGGTCTTATTTGAAAGAGCTCAAGAATTCGAGGGTCAGCTTATGATAGGAAGGGAGACTAGACAGATTCAGATTGCTCCATCCCAACCGGTTAATCATGTAGTTCGCGCTTTTGGAGATTCTTAATGCCGTCATTGTACGATTTTCAGGATAGATCTGGAACGACATTTCTTTCTCGAACAGTCTTCCGAAGCGGATTCTCTGACTCTCACTCCCAAATTTAACGAAGTAATTATCACGATACGCCATTTCTTTTTTAGGAAAAATATATAACATCAATTAGTTCAAAGATGAATGGCAAAACGGGTTAGTCAAAGTCATGAAATGTAAATAAAACAACATAAAAAGTAAAAAGTAAAAAGAAATCATGGGTTGCCTCCCATGTAGCGCTTTGTTTAACGTCGGTAGCTCGACTATTTGAGATTAAAGATTCTAAGTAATAGGATGCGTTTCATGTAATTTTATCTTAGAATAATAATCTGAGTCATTAGGGCAGAAGAAGGTGCATATAAAGCGTTGTTACTTTTGTACGAAAGGTACGGATGGTTCTTTAAGCCTGGGTTGAAATTGTTTGAGTAAGGGTTTCCTTGAGTGTAATTCACTTGGTCTTGGGAAACTCCGGTCAAAACTTGACATTCAGCGAAAATATGTCCTTGAGCTCTACACAATTCACAGTTTTGGTTTGTAGCGGCTACGGTAGCTGTGGGTGTGGTGCTTAGGTTTTCAACTTTTTGCGTTAGGGCTTCTATTTGGGCATAGACGTGGTCTATGTTGCTGATTTCGTACATTCCGCCTTTCGTTTGAGATTTCTCTATGGGTATTCTTTCGCTTCCCCATTGGTAGTGGTTTTGAGCCATGCTTTCGATAAGCAGATAAGCTTCATTGAAGGCTTTATCCATAAGTGTGCCACCAGCTGCGGCGTCTATGGTCAATCTCGTGTTATACAAGAGACCATTGTAAAAGGTGTTGATAATTAACCATTCTTCGAGTCCATGATGTGGGAATAGCCTAATCATGTCTTTATATCTTTCCCATGCTTCGAAAAGAGACTCGTTGTCCTTTTGTTTGAATCCATTAGTCTGAGCCCTCAATCCTTGAGTAAAGTGCTGCATCTGTGCATGATTGTCTAACCCATGTTTCGGGCATTTCTTCAAATACAGCTTGAACCTCTCCCATGCATCATATAACGATTATGAGTCCCCTTGTTCAAAGTTGGTGATATCATTCCTCCTTTCTATGAAGTTATGGATTGGGAAATATCGCTCACGAAATTTCAGCTCGAGCTCATCCCAAGAAGTAATGGTACCGGAAGGTAGGGTATCAATCCAATCTTTTGCTCATCCGGTCAAGGATAGTTTGAAAAGCCTCAACCTTTTATCTGACTCAAATATACCAGGTGGATCATGTTGGAAAAAAATGTGTTTTGATACACACCCTTAGTTTTAATGATAACAAAGTATTAAATGGACAATTGATGTTACTAATGTTTAAATTAAGTGTGCAGGATAATCTTATGAATATACATGAGCACACTTGATTTATGCTCTGAAGGAACCTATTGAAAGTCTTAATCATTTACACTCTGAAAGAGTTCAGAAGCTAAAACGTGGTCAGAAGCTAAAACGTGGTCAGAAGCTCAAAAAGGATCAGGATGTCTACAAAAGTTCAGAAGCTTAAGAGAAGTTCAGAAGCTCAGAGACATTCAGATGCCCACAAAAGTTCAGAAGCTATTTGGTGTTAGTCAAGAGTTATTCAGAAGATGAAGACGTTCAGAAGCTGAATTACGAAGGACTATCAGAGGCCAAATATTCAAACTATCAGAGGCCAAACATTCAAGAACAACCAGACTTCAAGATATCAAGGTTCATCAGAAGCAAAGTGAATTCCAATGGTCATCAGAAAGGCTACATCACCAAGTCTTACTAAGCCTGATGATCTCTTAAAGGACAACTAATTACAACGGTCATAAAGGATGTGATCCTATCCTCTCTAGGAGCTAGTTGTACCTTATTACAGTATTTGGACAGACAGTAAAATGTGAGCTTAACTGTGAAGAAGAAGTGCTCTGCTTAGAGTAAATTCAAAAGTTACAGCTGTCAATTTACAACGGGATTCTACAACGTCTCAATATCTTTCTTCACTCATATATATATTAGAAAGAAAGAAGTTGATGACTAAGGAGCATAACTGATATTCATCTCTCAGAATCAAGTGAGAATTTGAAAACTAGCTAAAGCCTCTGAAGTTATTATCTTGTAATAGTTTTAAGCTTAGAAGTTAGTATTTACTCCTGTGTGAGTAATTTGGAAAAGTCTCAATCTTAGTGATTAGAGCAAAGAAGTCTCTTAGTCTTGTGTGACTTTGAGCAAAGAAGTCTCTTAGTCTTGTGTGACTTTGAGCAAAGAAGTCTCTTAGTATTGTGTGACTTTGAGCAAGGAAGTCTCTTAGTCTTGTGTGACTTTGAGAAAGGAAGTCTGTCTGTCTTGTGTGACTTAGAGCAAAGAAGTCTCTTGCTTGTGTGCCTGAGCACTAGATTTATAATCTTTGTGATTATAGTGAAATCCCTTGGAAGTGCAAGGGGACTGGAGTACTCTCGTTTTGTGAGGGGAACCAGTATAAATTCTTGTCTCTCTCTCTCTCTCTCAATCTATTATTTACTCTTCCATCATTCTTTTAGATTCAAGTTGTTTGTGTTAAGTATTCCGCTGTGCTTAAAGACTCTGATAGATACTATTATCTGGAAAAGTTTTTAAAATCTAAAACACAATTCAACCCCCCTTCTTGTGTTTTCTCCCACGCACCTTCAATTGGCATCAGAGCTCCAGTTCTGTTGGAAAATCACTTAACAGTGAAACAGTGAAGATCCTAAGGAGAAAAACATAATGGCTCAGCTATTCAATGATTTGAATGATTGGAAGCAGAGGTTATATCAACAAGTTGCTGATCTTATCAAAGAAGTTGAAGATGGACTAAATCTAAATGAAGATCTAAGCAACAATCAAAATCCTTCCACATCAGAAGCTGAACAAACCTCTAATATTGAATCTACAACCACTATTGCTTGCTTCATTAGTGATGATAATGAAAGCATTCAGAGAGCAAGAGTAAATGGTCTGTTAGATCAATATGAAGAATTTAGAATGGAAGAAAATGAGAGCATTGGAGAAATGAGCTCAAGATTTCAAGCTATCACAAGCAAGCCTGAAGACTTTAACAACAAACTCAGCAACAAAGAGCTTGTAAGCAAGATGCTGAGAAGTTTGCCTCTGGACTGGAATGTAATTCCAAATACAATAGAGGAAACTAAAGACATCAATTCAATGAGTCCTGAATCATTGATTGAATTACTTAGAGACCATGAATTGGCTCTGAAGGATAAAGAAGAGTTGAAAAGTGAAGAAGCACAAGCAGCAAGGAAAGGAAAGCAAGCAATGGAACATGAAGATCTTGATGAAGAACCTGATGAAGAGTATCTTGAAAGGTTTTCAAGGAAACTTCAAAGTTGGTACAACTTCAAGAAGAATGGAGGAGCAATGGCAAAAGGAATGACAACCTGGGAAGAGCTAGACAACTTCTCTGAAGGTGAATCTGAAGGAGAGAAGGAAATCAAGCTCTCAGGACCTGAAGAGCAAATGGAATCTGAAAGAGCACTAGGAGCTGAAGAATCAAGCTCTGAAAATGGGTCAGACTCTGAAGATTCAAGCTCTGATGGAGAGTCAGATTCTGATAACTTAGATCACATCAAAGGAAGATTGAATCAGGTATACTCTCGTCTCTCCAAAGCCAAATTGATCAAGCATCTTGAAAAAGCTTTACTTAAATCCTTTAATAGTCAGCAAAAGTATAAAAAGCTTAAGGCAAACTATGAGAATTTAAATAAGGAAGCAAATCACTCTGAAGATCTTTTACAAAAAGATTTTAAAAAAACAAGAGATCTTGAGAGAGGTTATGCTATGTGTTGGCAACTAACAGTCTAGGACCCTCAAACAAGTGGGTACCAAGAGACAAAATTATTTACTTAAATGCAGGTCAAACAAAGACTCTGGACGTTCCAATCACATGGATGCATGTGAATGTGAATGGAAGGAAAGCAATTGTGCATAGAAGGCACATTTTGGATGAGTCAGATGGAGAAGAAGATGAAATGGAGTACATAAGCAACATGAGAGAGTATGAAGAATTTGAAGGTTGTTTTGAAGAAGACTTTGATGATAGCAACTCTTTATGGTGCGATGAATGCCCATACTTTGACCTTGAAAGAGATTGACAAGAAAAGCCTAAAGTGTACATAAATAAAAGGCTTACAGTTGAACAAAATGTCATCAAAACAACAAAGCTTCAAAATCAGGTAAGTAACTCTCAACTCCTGAATGACAAGTCAGAGGAATAACATTCAAGGTTAAAAATGCTTTTTCTTAGGACACTTGATTTATTTTAACAAAATGTTCAGATTTAAAATCTTGAAAAATCATGTCTGAACATATATTTTAAATGTCCTGAAAATTCATTTTCAGACTCTGAAGTACTTTAGATTTCAGCATCTGAAGTAGTTCAGACTCTGAGAAATTTTCAACCACTGAAGGTTAAGCCTCTGAAAAGGAAATGAATTGCAAACGTTTAAGTATTTTTTACTGAAACGTTTTGGCGCTAAATGATCAACACGTACACACGTTCTGATTGGTTTGAAACAGTTAATGATAGTTCTTTCCTTTTTGATTTAATTTATTGTGTGTTTTATTTTGCTTTTAAACAAAATCACTTAATCACTTGCACACTTTACACATTCACTACATACATTTTCATCTTCAACACCACAGAGCAATTTCTTTCTCTCTCAAATTAGCAAAACCCAAAACCCTAACTTCAGAAATGGCAGCATCTACCTCATCAAATTCTACTACAGCTTTATCATTCCCAAAGGATTTACTAGTCAACATCATCAGTTGCTCAGAGTTATTTAGCAGAGAGAAATCGCTAGATATGGAAGGGAAATCACTCAACTTGGTTATGGAACAACCATTTGATTTTGAAAGTCTTAGATTGAATCAACACGACATTGAGAAGTTCTTCACTGATCAAGATGGAGGATTTAGATACATGAAATTACTGAATGGTCCAATCTACCCTACGCTGGTAAAAGATTTCTGGATTAGGAGCAAAGTAGTAACAGTGGAAGACTACGACAAGGAATTGGCAACCTTGAGGAAATCAATGCCTGAAAACAAGGACAAGACTCCAGCTGAACTGGGTCTAAGAGAAGTCAAGGAGGAAGAAATCAGGTCGGTTGTGTGTGGATTTGAAGTGGTTCTGACCCAATCTAATTTGGCAAGCATTCTACATATTCCCAATGAAGGAAAATTCAATGCCTTCAGTGCAACTGAAGCCAAGAACACTGGATGTCTGAATGATATGACAAAGAGGTGTTATGAAAAAGAGAAAACTTGTGAGAGCAACAAGAGTGGTGATTTGAAACCAACACAGAGACTACTAGCCAGAATTTTGCTAGGATCAATCTTTCCAAGGAGTGGAAGCTCTGATCAACTCTCTTGGGATCATAGATACTTTATCTATTTTCTCACTATCAGTGTGGTGTGATTGACGTGATCAAGGCTGCTGGTCAAGACAACTGGTTAAGAGAACTGAGAGCCTCTGTTATCTCAGTACACACATTGTCCAACATGTACTTCCTTCCAGGACAAACTTTGAAGTTTTCAGAGCCTTTGGAACAGCTACCACATTCTGGACCCTCTAAAGTAGCAACATTCAAGATTAACATACCTTCTGTAGCTAAAGGTATTGTTAACCAGTACATACAACTACTGGAAAGCCAAGGCGAACCGTTTGAGATTGAATCAGAGGATGTGAAGAGGAAAAGGAAGAGGCTGGTAAAAGCTAAGGTGGAAAAGAGTGAAGATACAAAGGAAGGAGGAAAGGGAAAGACAAAGACAAAGGCTGGATGTTCAAAGGTGGTAGTGGTTCAAAATGTAGAAAGTGAAGATGATGATGAACCACTGAGTGTCAGACAGAAGAAGCTTGTCAAGGAGCCCAAGAAAAGGAATGATGAAGGCTCAACCAAAGACAACTCAGGTAATGTATCTATATCTAAACCTGCTGTTGTAAATACTCAAGAGACTCAACCAACCCCATCATCAACCCAACCCATTAATTCACCCTTACAATTCCTTGAACAACATCTAGGTGGTGAATTATCTAACCAAACTACACCCACAAATCTTGTTCAGAACCCATCCATCCACCCAATCTCTGAACAGACTTAGAACCCCATTCAAAACATCCACCAAAGAAGTCCTGAAGACAATCTCACATTAAAACAACTTGTCTCAGAACATGTCCACTTAGAACCTCCCATACCAGAGACAATCCAATCTGAACCAAATATACCCTCTGAACCTGAACATGCTCAACCACAACCTGAACCATATACCTCACCTGAACATGTTCATACACACCCTGAACCTCAACCATCACCTGAACATGTTCATACACACCCTGATCCTCAACCATCACCTGACCAACAAACTCAACCTGAATATCAAATTGAACAACAAACCAGTACACATACTGAAGTGATTGCTACTGATTCTAATGAGGCAGTACACACTGAAGTACTCCAAGTTGATGAAACCCCCAACTCACCAACCAGGGATCAAGTTGATGAAATGATTAAAGAACTAACTACCTCTGATACACGTTAAATTCATTTAGTCAACCTGATCAAAACCAACAACAACAAATAACCAATCAACACTGTCAGACTGCTGAGAAAACCCAAGAGGTTGGGACATCTACAACATCTGACTGTGTTGCTATTCAAACATCGCCTCAACACACCACCACACCCTCAATCACTGAACCTCACCCAACAAACTCAAATGACTCTGATATCTTGAGTAAGTGCAACAATTTGTTTAGGCAGATACATGGTCTTCATGATCTAAGGCAATGTGACATGCCTTCATCTGAGTATGCTGCTCAATGGGTGAGTTTAACTGAAAATTTGGTGAAGGAGCTGTACAGTCTTCAGGAGGCATATGTTGAAGAGCAGAAGAAATTTGACAAGGGAAAAGCTGCAATTGTTTCGTCACATCTGTGAGTTGATGATAATCATTATCACATATTTTAATTAATGTTTTATTTGATACTTTGCTTATTTTCTACGTTAAAGTATTTATGAAAATCGGGGAACACAACCTTCAAACATTTTACTCTCATCATCGTTATTTAATTTTTAAAGTTATCGATATTAATACGGTCTCTGTTTGGATTTACTTATGATCTATTGAGCATAGTACTTGAAATTGAGATTTGATTATGCACTTTGGCATAAATTTGATATGTTGAGAAATATGGTTTTGAGATAGACGTTTTTGAAAAAATGTTATATTCTCCGTTTGGATTTGATTTATTTATTGGGTAATAAAGTGGAATATTTTCAATTCCATTTGGATTTTATGTATTTCGACAAAAGTTTTGGAAATGTGGTGAAACGTGTCTTAAGAGATGTGCTTTAAAAATTACAGTTATAATGACAAAGACCTAGGTGCACCTAGTAATGTGATTCGGTAGGGAGAATTACCCGTTAGATGAAGCTACCCCTATGGAAAGGCCGCCATTAGGAGGAGAGGGCTATCAACGAGATGTAGACTCCCTAATCGATAGATTTGAGTTTTCGGAATCGAGAGAAAAGAGCTATCCGTTAGATGGAGTCGCCCCTAAGTGAGAGGCCGCTCTTAGGAGGAAAGGGCTATCAACGAGATGGAGCTAGCTCTCGGTTTTAGAGTTGAAACGACTGATATATATTTGATGATGAGTTTTCAGAATCGATGAGAAAAGGGCTATCCGTTAGATGGAGCCGCCACTAAGTGACAGGCCGCTCTTAGTTGGAAAGGGCTATCAACGAGATGGAGCCGTCTCTCGATTCACTCGCAACAATTTTATTTATTTGATCGGATTTCTATATTTTTTTAAAGTTTGTTATTTTGATTCCATTTAATTATATCAAATTTATATGTCTTCAAGGTTGATTATTTTGATTATACCGATTTTTATACTTTCCTGTAAAATTGTTGATTTGATTCATACCTCTTTATGACATTGAAATTTTGAATAGTCTTATTTGGATAAAGCTATAAGTTTAGTAAATTTCATGTGAAAACTTGATTATGGATTAATTATATTCTTGCATGGTTACTACCTTTGTAAATTTAAATTAGATTTATGAAAAATAATCATTCGTGCCCTTGTGTGTTTCCCTTCTAGTTGGTGGTGGTTGTTGTCTCTCACTAAGTCCTCGTGACTTACCCCTTCATTTTCTATTTTTTTTTCAGATTCAGAAGAGCAGAAAGCTTGTAATTGATTAAAAGTTCCAGATTGTAGCTCTATTGGTAGGCTTCCTTCGATGATTGTTTATGTTTATGTTGATTCGGTATATTTGCAGCTATTTCAAGTCTAGGAATATCTATACTTTGGGATGTATAAATTTAAACATGTATTTCTTGAAATTTTGGCTGATGTTGTATGTTGCAAAACAGGTTTTATTCTGATTTTGGAAATGTTGTAAAATACAAACGATACTCTGTCGAAATTTCAGTAAATATTATTTTGAAGTGAAGTGTCATATTCGAAATTTCATGTTTATTGTTGTTAAGTTTGGTCCTTAGGCTTTTGGTCCTTAGGCTTGCCGAACTAGTATTAGTTCGTGCGCCGGTCACATGTGAGTTGGGTCGTGACAAAGTTGGTATCAGAGCCCGGTTGTAGGTCCTAATAGCTGCAGACATAGAATGAGAATAGATTCTTGCTAGTAAATTGTGAATCACGGCACCATTTACTTGTAAGAAGCTATTAGCATTCTATGGTAGTTTCACTTGTTATCAAATCTTATTATTTCTGTTGGGTCTTTGAATTGTTTCACTTTGTCGTCTTGTCCTTCTTTTGGTCAATTTTCTTTCATTTGGTGAGGATGGCACACAACACTAGAAGGGAAATTAGTTCGTTCTACGTCTACTACCCAACCTTAATTCCCTAGACAAAGAGGTCATGATTCGGTCGTACTTGTTGTCGAGTTAGAGAAAATGATGGAGTATGTGGCGTTCATCTCGACGACGTGGCTTAGTTGCAGTCGTAGTAGTGTTGAGGTGTCTAGTGGAAGACAAAGATTGCTACGGATATTGCAAAAACTTGTTCCGATTGTTGTGGAGCAGTATCATGATGATCTAAGACAAACAAATTTTGACGAGTTACAAGAAGTTAGCCAGAGTGAGTACCACGCGATAACCCCATTTAAAGAGATTGATGTTGACATAGAGAAATTCGTGAAACTTAAACCCTTACCTTTTCTATGTCTAGTGTGTGCGAGGAACCACTGAAATTCATTGACTGTCTAAAGAGGTTATAAAAGGCATTAGGATGTTCAGATATAAGGGTGGTGAAGTTGACATCATTTAAGTTTAAGGTTTTGGTATATGACTTGTTTGATGTGCTTACATGTTGGAAACAAAACGGATCACCGACGTTAGCATAAAGTGAGATAGTGAGATCTCTTGATTGTATATGACTCGTTTTCTTCTACAAAGTGTTAGAGATAGATTAGATTACAATTATGAGCAATCGAACAAACCGAGAACAAAACAGTTATAGAGGAGTTAGAATTAGAATTAGCTAATCACAACCCTTTTATCGGCTAATTTTAGGTGGGTTCCTTATGTTAGCCTACCCTTTTTAAGTTTGGCCAATGTAGCACTAATTGTTCACTATAAGTTTAGATAAATGAAGAGTGAGATCCTCAACTAGATCAAACGAAATCCGTAACCAGTTTTTCTGCACAAACATAGCAGCCGTACCTTAACTTTCGCAATTTAATTAAAATATCAAACGATCTCCATTTTGAGTAAACGACCACTCGTTGGAAAGCTAAAGATGTCAAGATTACAAATATAATTTTTGTTTTGATGGTTAACCATCCCATTGGTCCAGTTTAACAAAAGTGTGGGTGCTGGTACGAAAACAGGGCAGGATAATTTATCAATTTTGCAAGCAGAATTCCTCTTATTATACTTAATAAAATTTCATAATTCCAGTGACCATTTCATGTCAATTTCTGTCTTCTTTCCAATGGTTTCGGTTTCATGTCAACACGATTTATGTAACGAAACCTATGATTAATTTACCGACAATAGGTCCATACCGGTTTGACAGAAATTTCAACTACTTTCATGTAACCTTGTGGAATTAAACATGTATATGTCCATAAATGATAGAACCGGTCAATTTTAAGAAAGTTGTGTGTCTAGTCGTTTATTAAATGATCAAGAGAATACTTATTTAGATTTGTGGTTGGTCTGAAGTGATATTTGGTCGGGAGAACAAATAACAGTATCACAAGAGGGATAATTTTAGTAGACAAACTTTTGGGCACAATGCAGAGTCGTAGGTTAGATCACGGGGCATATAGATAATTAACTTTTCTATAGAGTAATTTTGGTTTCACAGTGGTTGATTTTAATCTGAATTTTTTTTTCAAGATGGTAAAAATGTGCTTTTAATGTGGTCGAGTATGACATAACAGGAGGGAATATCGTCCTTGGTAGCTATGACACAACTATTATCTAGTCATTAATTAACACTAGCAACTTTAGTATAGATTATGACAGAATGTTTAGTATGAATTGGTGGCTCTTTCATCATGTCACCCTAGTCTACTATAACAAGGTGGTGAGAATTGAGATACTAGGTGATAACTTTCTTTGACCTTTCGAGGAAAATGTGGTTGGATACCTTATAATTTAATCTCATGTTTAGGAGCTAACGATTTAGTTAAAGAGGTTATCAAGGATAATTGGTTTTGATCATGGATATACAAGTGAGTGAAGAAAAACTATAAATAGTTCCAAAAGCGTGTGAGTTTCTTGATGTTTTTGTTGAAGAATTTCCTAGATTGCCACCTAGTAAGATATTGAATTCTCCATAGACTTGGTTCTTAACCTTCAACTTACATTCGCACCCCTTCATAGAATCGCCTAGCCGGACTTTAGATGTTAAGGAAGCAACTACAAGATTTTTTTCTCAATAAGAGCTTTACTCGCCCAAATTCTTTTCTTTCAAAAGCATTGGTATTGTTTAATAACAAAAGAGATGAACTCATGTGAGTATGTGTGGCATAGCGAATCGAATAGGATGGTAGTAACAAATGAATGTTGTTTACTCTGAATTGACGAGTTGTTTGATCAACTTCAAGGAGTTAAGTGTTTTTGTCTGAGATTGATTTTTGGCCTAGGCATCACTAGTAGAAGGGTAAGAAAGATCTTATTTCAATGAAAACTCTTTGCACATGGTACGACACATTATGAAATTTTGGTCATGTCTTTTGGGTTTACAAATACTCCAACATCTTTATTGATTTGATGAATTGAGTTTTAAACCATTCGTATATCAGCATGCTAAGGTTTATTTAAACGAGATCGTACTTTACATGGTATGTCAATCTCTACTATCTTTGGCAAAATGGCTCAGTTGACTGCTCTGTTTTGGAAGTCTATCCGAAAGGGAAATCCGTTTGAATCTTAGTACAATCATTATCTTAGGACGGATGATCAATCTGTCATACTATACAAAACATAGGAAATATGTTTTTTGCTTGTGTTCTTAATATTGGAGGAATTTGACCAATATTTTTCTATGATGGAATTTTCATATAAATAGTTACCAAATCTAGTATTAAAGTGGCGCCTTTTGAGGCATTATATATAGACGATGTATGTCTTTGATAGAATGGTTTGAAGTTGGCTAGTGTAAATTAGTGGGTCTAGAGTTGATTCAAGATATCATTGAAAATGTTAACATCATCTAAGAGTGTTTAATGGCAACTTGAAGTAGGAAACGTCTTACCCTAATCAGAGGTGTTGCCCTTAGGATTGACAGTGGGAGAGCATGTATTGTGGTTTGGCAAAAAGGGGGGGAAATTAGTGCAAGGTTCATTGGAATGTTAGAGATTTGGCAGATATTCAAACTTCTAGCTTATCGCTTAGCACTTTCCCAGAATTTGTCAGGAGTTCATCTGGTTCTTTTATATTTCCATGCTCCGGAAATACTTTATAACCCTTTTATGTGATTAGTTATGAAGATGTGCATCTAGATAGTAATTTGTCTCTATAATAGTTAAGGAAGTGATATGTTAATAATTAAAGGATGTTGTTTAAGTAAAGATTCTATGACATGGAATGTCTGGCGAAGTAATAGCTTCAGCACCAAGATGAGTCATGGGTGTCAGGTAACCATACTTATTTGAAAAGCAAGGTTATATGGTAAGGACTGTCCGGTGAAGAAACCACTTAGGAACCTGAAGAAGTAATGCGGGCAAAGTATCCATACTTATTCGAAAATCAAATTTAGTAGTTAAAATTCGAGGACGAATTTTCTTTAAGGGGGGAAGATTGAAACGCACCGTTTTATTTAAATAATAAATAAATAATAAAGTAACTACAATTAAAAAAAAAAAAATTGGAATATAAGAAATAAACCAAAACCCACGTGATCCATTCCCCATTTTCATTTCACACTTCCACCTATCCAATTTCTTTCTTTTCTTCTGTGTTCCTGCTTTCTATAGTTCCATTTTCCATTCTATTTTCTTTCATCAAAGCAGCCAATCTCATCTACATCAAACACCCACAAGAAACACTACACATCTAAGCAAAGTTATCTCATGGCACAAGTGTTATTTGGTAGAAATTTTGGGGTTAGGGTTTTACTCTGAGGAAGATGAAGAATACCCATTTATGAAAGTGGTTCATTGAGACTTTTGGAGGTATATTTATACTCTTACAATGCAATTGGTGCAAATTTAAACATGATTAGATTGTTAGAAATTAATTTTAGAGATTAGAGTATATGTTAGAGGATTTCATGGTTATCTATTGTTATCAAAGTTCTATAATGAGTTTATAAATCTTAAGAAAATGTTATTGATGCTCAGATAGGGCGCCGGAAGCTTCACATGCTTCTCTAAGAGTGGTGGCAGAGCAAACTTAGTTGTTTCGTCATATCTGTGAGTTGATGATAATCATTATCACATATTTTAATTATTGTTTTATTTGATACTTTGCTTATTTTCTACGTTAAAGTATTTATGAAAATCGGGGAACACAACCTTCAAACATTTTTCTCTCATCATCGTTATTTAATTTTTAAAGTTATCGATATTAATACGGTCTCTGTTTGGATTTACTTATGATCTATTGAGCATAGTACTTGAAATTGAGATTTGATTATGCACTTTGGCATAAATTTGATATGTTGAGAAATATGGTTTTGAGATAGACGTTTTTGAAAAAATGTTATATTCTCCGTTTGGATTTGATTTATTTATTGGGTAATAAAGTGGAATATTTTCAATTCCATTTGCATTTTATGTATTTCGACAAAAGTTTTGGAAATGTGGTGAAACGTGTCTTAAGAGATGTGTTTTAAAAATTACGGTTATAATGACGAAGACCTAGGTGCACCTAGTAATGTGATTCGGTAGGGAGAATTACCCTACCCCTATGGAAAGGCCGCCATTAGGAGGAGAGGGCTATCAACGAGATGTAGACTCCCTAATCGATAGATTTGAGTTTTCGGAATCGAGAGAAAAGAGCTATCCGTTAGATGGAGCCGCCCCTAAGTGAGAGGCCGCTCTTAGGAGGAAAGGGCTATCAACGAGATGGAGCTAGCTCTCGGTTTTAGAGTTGAAACGACTGATATATATATTTGATGTTGAGTTTTCGGAATCGATGAGAAAAGGGCTATCCGTTAGATGGAGCCGCCATTAGGAGGAGAGGGCTATCAACGAGATGGAGCCGTCTCTCGATTCACTCGCAACGATTTTATTTATTTGATCGGATTTCTATATTTTTTTAAAGTTTGTTATTTTGATTCCATTTAATTATATCAAATTTATATGTCTTCAAGGTTGATTATTTTGATTATACCGATTTTTATACTTTCCTGTAAAATTGTTGATTTGATTCATACCTCTTTATGACATTGAAATTTTGAATAGTCTTATTTGGATAAAGCTATAAGTTTAGTAAATTTTCATGTGAAAACTTGATTATGGATTAATTATATTCTTGCATGGTTACTACCTTTGTAAATTTAAATTAGATTTGTGAAAAATAATCATTCGTGCCCTTGTGTGTTTCCTTTCTAGTTGGTGGTGGTTGTTGTCTCTCACTAAGTCCTCGTGACCTACCCCTTCATTTTCTATTTTTTTTTCAGATTCAGAAGAGTAGAAAGCTTGTAATTGATTAAAAGTTCCAGATTGTAGCTCTATTGGTAGGCTTCCTTCGATGATTGTTTATGTTTATGTCGAGTCGGTATATCTGCAGCTATTTCAAGTCTAGGAATATCTATACTTTGGGATGTATAAATTTAAACATGTATTTCTTGAAATTTTGTCTGATGTTGTATGTTGCAAAACAGGTTTTATTCTGATTTTGGAAATGTTGAAAAATACAAACGATACTCTGTCGAAATTTCAGTAAATATTATTTTGAAGTGAAGTGTCATATTGGAAATTTCATGTTTATTGTTGTTAAGTTTGGTCCTTAGGCTTGCCAAACTAGTATTAGTTCGTGTGCCGGTCATGATGTGAGTTGGGTCGTGACACCTTGGATATCAGATTATTTTTCTTCAGGAGGATATGTCTTCAGAAACTCAAACCAGTCAATGTCCCAATCTTTTTCTTCAGACTTTGAACTGCGCTTCTCTTTTTCAAACGCTGGCTTTGTTTCTCTTGATTTCTTCGTATGTTTTCTCCTATCTTGACTAACTCTCTTTGAATCTACCTTCTTCTTATCTGAGCGTTTCATTTTTCCTCTCAATTGCTCTATCACAATCTAAGATTATTCTGTGTGAATAAAATGACTAGGTTTCTCTCCTTTTTATAAGCTCATTTCACACGCCAATGTCATAAATGCGTTCAACCACTCCTGACTTGACTGCATTGGACATTGCAATTGTTATTAATTGCTTATACTACCTTTTTGATAATGACAAAACGGGGAGAAAGAATAATGATAAATCAATTGTTGGAAGAAGCGAAATTACTTTGCTTTTTAGGGCTTTGTAGTGCTTCAGGAAGAGAACGTAGGAGAGTGGTCAATTTAGTGGCATGAGTTACATGCTTTGTAATGACAATCTGATCGTGAGGATTTCAAAATGTGTGTATTTTTTTTAAGCTCTGAACTGTTTTGAAAAATATTATATTTTGAACTCTGAAACTGTATATCATGATAACCTCTGAACCTTGTGTGTGTATATGTTTCTAGTGCCTCTGATCCTATTGTCATTCATTTAAATATTTTGTCTAATTCATCTCGCATTTTAAATAAGCGCATATTTTTAAGGAGAATATATTTATTAATTGAAGTTTATTATTCATAGATAGTTTTTGAGTAAGGGTGCAACTTTATTCAAAGATTATTACACTATGAAAACAAGAAGCTTACAAACCTTGTTCTCTGCATAGTAAAATATGAATAATTTAAGTTATATAATAAAGTAATTCTTAAACTGATTAAAATTAACTATGGATACAAAATAGGGGGAGCTTACAAACCTAACCCTATGGACTATCAGACTTAGGGGGAGCTTGCAAAACTCAGAAGCCTAATGTCAACATAGCTAAATTTTTATCAACAACAATTGTATTTAATACTTATATTTGTCATCATCAAAAAGGGGGAGATTGTTGGAACAAAATGTGTTTTGATACACACCCTTAGTTTTGATGATAACAAAGTATTAAATGGACAATTGATGTTACTAATGTTTAAATTAAGTGTGCAGGATAATCTTATGAATATACATGAGCACACTTGATTTATGCTCTGAAGAAACCTATTGAAAGTCTGAATCATTTACACTCTGAAAGAGTTCAGAAGCTAAAACGTGGTCAGAAGCTCAAAAAGGATCAGGATGTCTACAAGAGTTCAGAAGCTTAAGAGAAGTTCAGAAGCTCAGAGACATTCAGATGCCCACAAAAGTTCAGAAGCTATTTGGTGTTAGTCAAGAGTTATTCAGAAGATGAAGACGTTCAGAAGCTGAATTACGAAGGACTATCAGAGGCCAAATATTCAAACTATCAGAGGCCAAACATTTAAGAACAACCAGACTTCAAGATATCAAGGTTCATCAGAAGCAAAGTGAATTCCAATTGTCATCAGAAAGGCTACATCACCAAGTCTTACTAAGCCTGATGATCTCTTAAAGGACAACTAATTACAACGGTCATAAAGGATGTGATCCTATCCTCTCTAGGAGCTAGTTGTACCTTATTACTGTATTTGGACAGACAGTAAAACGTGAGCTTAACTGTGAAGAAGAAGTGCTCTGCTTAGAGTAAATTCAAAAGTTACAGCTGTCAATTTACAACGGGATTCTACAACGTCTCAATATCTTTCTTCACTCATATATATATCAGAAAGAAAGAAGTTGATGACTAAGGAGCATAACTGATATTCATCTCTCAGAATCAAGTGAGAATTTGAAAACTAGCTAAAGCCTCTGAAGTTATTATCTTGTAATAGTTTTAAGCTTAGAAGTTAGTATTTACTCCTGTGTGAGTAATTTGGAAAAGTCTCAATCTTAGTGATTAGAGCAAAGAAGTCTCTTAGTCTTGTGTGACTTTGAGCAAAGAAGTCTCTTAGTCTTGTGTGACTTTGAGCAATGAAGTCTCTTAGTCTTGTGTGACTTTGAGCAAGGAAGTCTCTTTGTCTTGTGTGACTTAGAGCAAAGAAGTCTCTTGCTTGTGTGCTTGAGCACTAGATTTGTAATCTTTGTGATTATAGTGAAATCCCTTGGAAGTGCAAGGGGACTGGAGTACTCTCGTTTTGTGAGGGGAACCAGTATAAATTCTTGTGTCTCTCTCTCTCTCTCCATCTCTTATTTACTCTTCCATCATTCTTTTAGATTCAAGTTGTTTGTGTTAAGTATTCCGCCGTGCTTAAAGACTCTGATAGATACTATTATCTGGAAAAGTTTTTAAAATAAAAAACACAATTCAACCCCCCCTTCTTGTGTTTTCTCCCATGCACCTTGAGATCAGTGTACCCACATGCTTCATAGAAGTGGGATAAGTGGATGTTAGGGCATTCCGATTCAGCTCCGGAATACTGGTTCTCCTTAAGAGCATTAAGCACCGTATTCTTTATGTCGAACGACACTTGATTTGCTGGTTGAAAACCCAGATTAGCATTCTTCCCATTAGTTGCTTGGCCATAGTCACCCAAAGTCCTTCGCGGTGGTGGAACAATTCTAGCCATGCTTTCGGTTTCGTCGTCCGAAGTGTGTCAACTAGAACTTTCTTCTTCGCTTGTCTCTTGTATACCACTTGCTAACCGAGCAGCCTGTCGGGCTAAATGGACTGCTTTTCTGTTTGCTTTAGCTGTCTTCTCGATTTCAGGGTCAAAGAGAAGTTCTCTGACTACCTTCTTCCTACCTTGCATAAACAACCAGAAATACCTTTAGAAGCAACTGCACTACAAAAGAATGAAAAAGAAATAAATTTCAGAATTATATATTTTTTTGAATTTTTGGATAATAAAACAAAAAATAAAAAAAAATCCTAACTATGATTCAATTTGGATTGTTGATTTAATCAACAATCCCCGGCAATGGCGCCAAAAACTTGATGAATAATTTAGCAAGTATACTAAATTCGTCACAAGTAATAATAATAGTAAGTAAGATTGTTTCCACAGGGATTGTGATAAATCAACAATTGTATTTTGAAAACATACTTAGGTAAATTAATATTAATATAAAAAAGGGGATTTTTCTAGGTTTTGGGTTTACGAAAATAAACTTTGAAATTAGGGTTTGACTTTAGAAGGAGAAGCGATTGGACCTTTTCGGTTCATCTAATTACTATTGTCTCGGTAGTTCATGTATTTTAACAAATTACCAAACTAGTTTCACGATTTGATTAAAATAAATAACTATGTTTAATCTCTTGATAACATATCTTCTCCCTTGATCATAAACCCCTCTAATTTCTTAGGATGATTATGATCCGGGAGGAAGTTGCGCTTTAATCTTTAAATTCTCAAGTAACCCTACGAAATCTCTTAAGTAGAATTACTTGAATAATTATTCCTAGGTCGATAATTCGTTCCTATTCTCATAGTAAAACAAATTATTTAAATCATCATACAATTGATTGGATCATGTAAAGCATTAGATACAAGGAATAATTAACTGAAACTAACTTCGTAATTAATTAAATAACATATGAAACTACATGGTTCAAGAACAATAACAATTAGAATTCCCTAAGATCCAATCATGGGGAATTAGTTAGACATAATTAAAGAGTAAATTACATCAACAAGGGTGAAAGAAAGCGTTACAAGAATCTCTCTGATCGCCTTCAAAAGTTTTCCGTTTCGCCGTAAAATTCGTTACCAATTATGATTTAGAAAATCAAATATATAGGGCTAGGTTGCGCGCCTGCGCCGCGCGCAGGGGTTCCCGCGCCGCGCGCCAAACAATAGAAAGGAAGGTATATTTTTTATTCATACTTGCACCGCGTGTAGAGGTACCTGCGTCGCGCACCATTTGACAGAAACAGATCTGGAACAAACTTTTTCTTCGCATTTTTGTTTCTTTCAGCGGTCTTGTACCTGATGTAACTTCTACTAATTGTTGCATGAAAACAAAATAAAAACATCCAAAAAATGCGTAAATAAGTCCTGAAATAGAGCAAAAACATAATACTCATGTGGTGTCATCATGTTGGATAGTAAGGGGGAGGAGGAGGGGTTGACTGAGGAAGAGATTGGTTGACTGAGGAAGAGATTGTTGAGCTGCATGAGGTTTCTTCTGATATTCATTCTTTGTCCCATATGAATACAAGCATTTGTTGGCAGCAGGTGCGTCTTTTGTGGCTTCGTGTAGGGGATGCCAATTCTAAGTATTTCCATGCTATATTAACGAGTCTTCGGTGAAGGAATGATCTGAACTCGATTATGGTGGACGGCCAGAGGGTGTGGGATTGTGACAGCTATAAGAGTCCGGGACCGGATGGTGACATTATGCGGTTTCTTTCAGAGTTTCATCGGAATGGTAGACTGGCTAAAGGCATAAATTCTACTTTTATAGCTCTTATTCCGAAGGTTGTGAACCCTCAAAAATTAAATGACTTTTGACCTATATCTTTGGTGGGCAGCATGTATAAAATTCTGACCAAGGTTCTAGCAAATAGGCTCCGACAGGTTGTTGGCAGTGTTGTATCTGAGGTACAGTCAGCGTTTGTGGCTGAGAGGCAAATTCTTGACGGGATACTAGTGGCGATTGAGGAAGTGGATGATGCTCGCAGACACCGAAAGGAACTTGTTTTATTTAAAGTTGATTTTGAAAAAGCCTATGACTTGGTGGATTGGGGGTATTTAGATGATGTTATGCGTCAAATGGCATTTTCAGTCTTGTGGCGGAAGTGGATCAAGGAGTGTGTTAGCACGGCCACAGCCTTTGTTCTCGTTAATGGCAGCCCCACAAATGAGTTTTCTCTAGAGAGGGGGTTGCGCTAGGGAGATCCCTTGTCTCCGTTTTTGTTTTTGTTGGCTGCGGAGGCTCTAAATGTTATGATGAGAAGCTTGGTTCAGACAAAGCTTTTTACGGGTTACAGTATTGGTACAGGATCCCCTATAGATATATCTCACTTACAGTTTGCTGATGATACTTTACTTTTGGGAGTTAAGAGTTGGGCTAATATCTGCGCCCTCCGGGGTATTCTTGTTCTGTTCGAATCAGTGTCCGGGTTAAAGGTGAATTTTCACAAGAGTATGTTGGTTGGGGTAAATGTGGCTGAGTCATGGTTGGCAGAAGCGGCAACGGTCTTGGGTTGCTCGGTGGGTAAGGTGCCGTTTATCTATCTCATTCTTCTTATAGGCGGTGATCCATGCCGGGTGTCGTTTTGGGAACCGGTGCTGAATAGAATTCGGTCTCGTCTAACAATCTGGAAGAGTCGTTTCTTGTCTTTCGGAGGTCTTCTGATTCTACTTAAGTCTGTTCTGACTTCATTGCCTGTCTATGCTCTTTCTTTCTTCAAAGCCTCGTCAGGTATAATATCTTCCATTGAATCTTTATTAAATAATTTTTTTTGGGGTGGGGGTGAAGACCGGAGAAATATTTCTTGGATTCGGTGGAGTGAAGTTTGTCAGAGGGAGGAGTATGGCGGTTTGGTGTTGGCGGAGGCGGGGAGGGTGTTAGAGGGGAGGGAGCCGAGGGTCTTCATGGTGGAGGGAGATAGTTAGGATCCGGGATGGCGAGGGAGTTAAGGAGGGTACGGGGTGGTTTGCGCAAGGCATTAAGCGGAAGGTAGGGAGTGGGGAGGAGACTTTTTTGGTCGGATCCGTGGTTGGGTGGTTCCCCTTTGTGTGTGTGGTATCGGCGTATGTTTGATTTGTGTCTTAACAGGATGCGTACAGTGGCGGAGATGAGTGCATTAGGGTGGGGTGGTGGGGGTGAAGCTTGGTTGTGGCGTCGCCAATTATGGGCATGGGAGGAAGAGATGGTAGAGGAGTGTATGGCTTTACTTTCTGACGTGGTATTGCAGGTTAATGTTACAGATTATTGGGTGTGGTGGCATGACCCGAGCGGTGGCTATTCGGAGCGAGGTGCGTATGACTTGTTTACGTCTAGGGGAGGTCAGGCTGTGGTGGCTACAACAGACTTCATCTGGCACAAACAGGTACCCTTGAGGTTTCCGTGGCGGCTTGGCGGTTACTTCGTAATAGGTTACCAACTAAAGACAATCTGGTCAGGCGTCATATCATCTCCCAAGGTGCTCATCTTTGCGTGGCTGGCTGTGGGGCACCGGAAACTACTCAACATTTGTACCTATCCTGTCTTGTATTCGCACCATTATGGGGTTTCGTTAGAAATTGGATTGGCATCTCTTCAGTTGATCCGCCCCAAATACATGACCACTTCGTTCAGTTTACGCATTCTGCAGGAGGCCCTCTTGTCCGATGTTCTTTTATGCAACTATTGTGGCTGTGTAGCATGAACGGAATTCTGGAATTTTTAAGCCAAAAGAGATGACAGTTCATCAAATGCTAGACAAAGTCAAGACTTACTCCCTCTGGTGGATGGAAGCTTATAATATAAACCTCAGTTTAAACTCTCATATGTGGTGGTCGAGCCCTTTTGTTTGTTTGGGCATTGGCTAACTAGTGTTTTGTTGATGTAAAAACGTTTGTTGTTCTGTTTGGCACGCCTTGTGCTGCTCAGGACTATTGTTTTAATTAAATTCATTTTTGCCTGTCCAAAAAAAAATCAATAATAAGTAATAAAAAATAGAGTGAGAACGCAACGTTGGTTCCCAAATCATGTAACCATAAGAAGAGCAAAATCAGTCATCTGTAAATCTTCATTTTTCTTATTGATGAAAAATTGTTCACGCGAGCGTTGTTGAAGAACTGTTCACGAATGATGAATTGACGACGTGATGATAAATCAAGCGCCGATTTAGAGGGAGAAAACAAAGTCGATCAACGATTGAGAGGGAGAGAACAACGTGGATCGATGTTAATTTACATATTACTGATTGTGTTCTTCTTAGGGTTCCATGATTTGGGGACCAACTTGGGTTCTCACTCTGTTTTTGATTACTGCGTACTTTGTTTATTTATTACTGATTATTGATTTTTAGTTATATATAATATATATAATAATAATAATAATAATGTAGCATCTAAAATATTATTTGATTTAAAAAAATATTTGTTTTTTTTTCAAAATAAAAATATTGATTTATTATAAAAAAATAAAAATATTTGATTTAAAAAAATTAATGAAGTACACAAAAAAAAATTGAGTTTGGGGATCAAAAGTTCAAGTTTTTCAAAATAGGGGATCAAAAAGTTGACTTTTAAAATAGGGGGGTCAAAAGTTAAGTTGTTCAAAATAGGGGGATCAAAACTGCATTAAAGGCTAAAAAAAGAAGTAAGAAAATTTATTTAGAATACAATATTTAAAACCTCCAAAGGCTTGGTCTAGTGGTAAAAAGACAAGTCTTGAATCCGAGAGGTCCCGGGTTCGAGACCTGCTGGTGTCTTTGGAGGGATGTAAATATAATCACCTTTGTAAGCGCTCTTTGAGCCCTAAGGCCTTCCCTGCCTACTGGGGCACCGTCCCCTCACCCTAAATTTTCAATACAAAAACAAAATAAAATACAATATTTAAAAATTTGTTATAAAATATTGTTAAAATATGAGTGAAACTATTACTATTAAAATAATTTTTATATATCACTGATCAACTCGTCCCGTAATGTTTAGGGTAATACAACAATTATTTTACAACCAAAACCAAATGTTAGAAAAATTACAGAAAGAATAAGATAAATACAACAAAAAGATTATGTATGAATCTTTGCATAAAAATAGGAATAAAACATAAACAATAAAAAGATTTTAGAAAGCTTAGTAAATAAAAAATATTAGTAAAAAAAAAGTCAATAAAAAATATTATAGAAAAAACATAGAAAGAATAAGATGAATACATTAATAAAAAAAAAGATGCATACAACAAAAAGAAAATATATATGAATCTATGCATAAAAATAGAAACAAAACAAAAACAATAAAAAGATTATAGAAAGTTTAGTTAATAAAATAAAGGCTATATTACATAATTGGTCCCTTAACTTATTTATTGGTTTCATATTGGTCTCTTAACTAATTAATGTTACAAATTGGTCCTTTAACTAATTAATGTTATAAATTGGTCCCTTAACTTTCATTTTGTTTCACATATTAGTCCTTTCAACTTGTTAAAAAATGAGCATTCTCGTAGAAAATGACTATCGACAAGTTTTTCTTTTCAACAAGCCACTCATTTCAGTGTGTTATGTGGTCATATCAATAGTCACGTAAGCAAAATTAACGTTTTTTTGAGAAAAATTAACGGAAAGGACAAATATAGCAAACAAATTAATGTTAAGGGACTAATTTGTAACCTTAATTAATTAATTAAGGGACCAATATTAAACCAATAAATAAGTTAAGGGATCAATTGTCCAATTTAGCCTAAAAAAAATTATAGAAAGAATTTAGAAAAACTAAGATGAATATAGAAATAGAAACATAAACAATATTTTTCATAAAAAAAACAATATTACCACTAATAAAGTTGTTATAAAAAATATAATAAAGTTATTTATTATCAAATTTACTAAAGGTTCCTAATCAAATTTTTAATTTTTGATTTAAAAATATACACGGGACCATTATTTGTCAATGATACATAAAAAATTGGATAAATATTTGTCAGTTTCACTTATATTTTAACAATAGTATATAAATTATCAAAAAAAAAATTAAATTTTTATTTTGAATATACATGTTTTACACTAGTTTTTTTTTTGTCAAGTTGCCTAGTGGCTAGTAAATCCACCTTAAAGGTGAATAAGTGGAGTGTCCCGGGTTCGAACCCAGGCTCCTGCGCATATAGTGCGTTGTCCCTACCAACTGAGCTAAGCTCATGGGACACATGTTTTACACTAGTTATTAGTAGTAATATTGTTCATGTTTCTATTTGTTTGTATTTTTATGGGTATTTAGTTTATTCTTTTTATATTCTATAATTTTATTATTATTTTTGTTTTGTTCCTATTTTTATGCTTAGATTAATCTTCTTATTTTTATTTTTATTTGGCTAAATTGCACTTTTTGCCCCCTAAGTTTCAGAAACTTGCAATTTTGACTCCTTATGTTTCAAAATAGCACTTTTTAATTTTCCTATTTTTATGCAATATATTTAGTGGAAAATGTCAAAGTAATATATATAGTTTTTTTTTTAGCAAAGCATATATAGTTTGTTGAGAGTGATATATAGGAGTATATGATAAATAGAAGGAACAAAATAACTTGTTTGAAAGAATAATACAACAAATATCAGTTCAGATTATATTATATACTCCGGCAAAATATCTTTGAAATTAAATATATATGATTAGGTTCGTTGGTTTATCTCTATAATTAAGTAGCTGGATTTTAGATTAGTTTTGTTGATTTTTATCTTCCAATGGTTTTTCACTTCTAGTGATTCTTGTGGATTTGCAAGCTTCCCAACATTTGGTCTAGAAGCCTATCAAAAAAGTTCTACTTTGATTTTTCAGCTACCTATGTCGGGGTTGGGATGATATGTCCATATACAATCAATATATCACTACTCATTGGTGGAATTCTTTCTTGGGGTGCGTTAAAAAACGGTTTATTTGAATTTTGTAAAAAACAGAAAAAACGATTTTATCAGAAATGGCAACGAAAACAATTATTGGTTGAGTCGCGTATTAGGTCGCTTCCTTTAAGACGTTTCGCGGAACTACTCGAAAAGTGCACTGAAGTATATCGACCGTGAAGTCCCCAGGATAAAACAGCCGTTTATCAAATAAATACCGATGAACTACTGCACTGTAGTATCGGCCAGAAATACACCAATAATTGATATGCAAATATCAATCCTACGGCAACAACCGTTCAATACTGAAACAACATAATATTTTGCGAAGAAGAGAAATAGAGAGAAGGAAAGCAACGGTTTCTCAGAGAAAAAAAAAGTAAAAAATAAACTGAAGAGTGAAGGCTGTATATAACGTGGAAGTGAGGAGCTGAATATGAGGAATCAGTTAAAATTCAAAATGGCCAAGTCAAAGAAAAACGTAGGCCGAAAATCAGGCCATTACCAACCGTTTTTTCATTTGACTGACTGTATCGGATATATGCTGACGAAGCAGTGACGCAGCAATGACTTGGTCTCGCGCACAATTAACATGTGCGAAAATAAAGGCAAAACGGCACAATAAAGAAAAAATAAATTTTTCTTTTCTGAGTATTAAAAAATTAATATATCACCAAGCCCAAGCCCAAGCCCAAGCCAGATCCGAGCCGAGCTGGCCGGACGGACGGCGGCAGTGGGCTCGCGTGTGTGATATTCGACAAGGTGTGCATTCTCCCTTTCTTACAAAAGTGGGTACCCCAAGGGCACGCCCTTAGTTGTCACTTTGTAGTATATAAACACTACCATGAAGTGTGTTCTTAGCAATGTGGGACTCAAAGTCCTTTTTTTTTCAATTCACACTTAACATGGTTATATCACTTGTGCTTATTTCAATACCATGTTCCATCCAAATTATTCACATCATGTTCCAACAATCCCCCACTTGAATTTAAAAAAATGTTTCAGTCATAACGTTAAACGTTTCAGTAAGATTGTGCATAAGCGAAGGTGAGCTATGTCTTGGAACCTTCACGTAGCCAGTAAGAGTCTGATTAAGCAAGAGTGACGTTTAGTCTTGGAACTCTATCATAGATTTTCCTCAAACCAGCACACAACCTCTCTTAAGGTGTATTCTTAGGCCCGTGCATTAATGGCCCTGCACGACTATCCTAGTTTCATGAATGCTCTAGGAGTTTGCCTCAAAACTCCAGAGGAACCGGCCTCAGTTCCACATTCATATAGGTGATTCTATCAACAGTACTCCCGATGTACTCCACTCATATAGAGTATAGATTTCATTAAGAGTTTCACTAACTAAACCTTTCTCTTTTCTGGATTCATGCCTAATATACTTGCATGTTCATCTCATATTACTCACGACTTGTTGTTTACCCATTGGAACCTAATTCTTGGGATCTCCAGTCTTTTAGGTTGGGTTACCATCATAAGCAATTCATAGGCATTAGTCCCATCTTGACAGATGTATTTTGGACTTTCTCTCTAGCCAGTCCTTTCGTCAAAGGATCTGCTAGATTATCATTAGTGCGTACATGATCCACTCTCACAACACCTGTAGTGATGAGCTCTCTCACTGTGCTGTGCTTTCTTCTAATTTGACGTCTTTTACCGTTATAAAAACGATTCTCAATTTTAGCGATAGCTGCAGTACTATCACAATGGATCAAGACAGCAGGCATAGGTTTTTCCCATAAGGGAATCTCATATAACAAGCATCTCAACCAGCTTGCTTCTTCACTAGCAGTTGCTAGCGCTATCATTTCAGACTCCATAGTAGACTGGGCCAAAATGGTCTGTTTCTTAGACTTCCATGATACAGCTCCACCGGCTATACTAAATATAAAGCCACTAGTTGCTTTGGAATCATCTGACAATGTGTTCCAATCAGCATCACTGTACCCTTCAAGTACAGCTGGAAATCTCTGATAGTGTAATCCAAGATTCATGGTCCTTTTCAGGTATCTCATGACTCTCTCAATAGCGTGCCAATGCTCATTACTGGGTCTGCTGGTAAATCTGCACAAGAGTCCCACGACATAGGCGATGTCGGGTGTAGTACAATCAGTGGCATACCTAAGACTACCAATGATGCTCGCGTATTCTGTTTGTCTTACGCTATCACCAGTGTTTTTAAACAGTTTTACACTAGGATCATAAGGTGTGCAGGCAAGTTTACAGTCATAATAACCGTATTTCTTTAGGATCTTTTCCACATAATGTGATTGATCTAAGGATATGCCCTTCTCAGACCTAGTGATTTTTATTCCAAGAATCACACTTGCTTCTCCGAGGTCTTTCATATCAAAGTTGTTACCCAACAGTGATTTCACATTATTTACTGCAGAAAGGTTTGAACCAAATATCAGCATGTCATCTACATAGAGACATATTATAGTGCAAATGTTGCCATCACATTTATAGTAAATGCATTTGTCACTCTCATTGAGTCTGAACCCATTCGATACCATTAAGTTATCAAACTTTTCATGCCATTGTTTTGGAGCTTGTTTAAGACCATACAGAGATTTATCTAACTTGCAGACCTTAGTTTCTTGCCCATGTATAACAAACCCTTCAGGTTGTTCCATATAGATTTCTTCTTCTAAGTCACCATTTAAAAAAGCGGTTTTAACATCCATTTGGTGTACAATTAAGTTATAAAGAGCTTCTATTGAAATAAGTACTCGAATGGACGTTATTCTAGTGACAGGTGAAAACATGTCGAAGAAATCAATATTTTCTCTGTCTAAAACCTTTGGCTACAAGGCGAGCCTTTTATTTTTCAACCGTGCCGTCGGGTTTTAGTTTCTTTTTCAAAATACATTTGCAACCAATTGGTTTGCAGCTGGGAGGCAAGTCTACTAAGTGCCATGTTTTGTTAGATTCTAGAGAATCCATCTCATCATTAATAGCTTCTTGCCAAAGATCTGCATCCATCGATGACAAGGCTTCTTGAACATTTGCAGGATCTTCATTCAATGTATAGGCCGCATAGTCCGGACCATAGTCTTTAGCAACTCTTACACGTTTGCTTCTACGAAGTTCAGTTTCTACTTCGTCATTGCTATCCGCATTTGGTTGTTGGTGTAAGCCCTAGAGGCCAATTAATTATTGAATAATTTACTCATCAAATAAAAGGTTTTTTCTTTATTATGTTTATGTGTTAAAATAATAAAAGTCCCTAGAATAGTTGATTCGTTAATGCAACGTTAAGTATGACTTAAACGTGAGAATCTAGTAAATATAAGAACACTATTCTTAAACGTATCCGTAGTCAAGCTTTATTATGAAATGGGATAACATTAAAGCATAGAGACTATTATGTTGGTAGACTCATGATCACGTCTAACTGATCATAGATAATGAGTTATCAAGTCTTCACATAGATATAAATGTTAAGGCTAACTTTATATCGGATTCACCCACCATGAGAATACTACATAGAATGTTATGAAATGTCAGAAGTTATTCTCATAGTGATAAAAGGTGCATTCCACCCTTCGACCTGAAACCACTGTGTACCCTAGATGTAGGAGTGTAATACCTTGTTGCCATTCAAACGTTATCCGTAACTGGATAACTATAAAGTTGATTGATGGGTATCCCACGAATCATGCTGAGGGACATGAGTGACCTAGATGGAATTTGGTCCTCCTACATAACGGGAGATATGTCTATGGGCCCAATATTGAACTAGACAAGGATGACATACTATGCCTTGTGTTCAATATAGACATGAGGACAAAAGGGTAATTATGCACAAGATGTTTATCACAGAAAGGTTAGTCAGATCACATGACATTCTTATAACTTGGGTAACAGTGATGTGTTGCTAGATACCGCTCACTGTTTATAATATTAAGATAAATATTATTGCCAACGTTATAAGAACCTACAGGGTCACACACATAAGGACAGTTAAAATGGGAAAAATAAGTAAGACTTATTGCGGGGGTGCAATTAGTGAAAAACGAATATTGGGCTTAAGAAGTCCAAATTCGTGTGAACTGAAGCCCACATAAGAAACTCTATAAATAGAGCCTTATGAAGTTCAGTCACTTACACTTTTGGAGAAATTCTGAATTTCTCTAAACCCTAATTCGTATTTGAGAAATTCTGAATTTCTCTAAACCCTAATCCGCTCAAGTTCTCTCATTCTTCATCCAAGAACGGCTAGCACCGAAGGTTGACGGTTCCTGTTCGTGTGGACTAAGTGGAGGCGCTGCAATTGTGGTGCTCGTGATCGATTGAAGGTTCTTGTTCGTGATCATACGGTGTTTCTTGTTCGTGATCGAAAGGCAGTTCGTGTTCGTGATCGTAAGCAGTTTCTGTTCGTCATCGAAATCTCCTTGTTCGCGAAAGAAAGCATCAGTTCTTCAAAGGTAACAATATATTCTTGATCATGATCTTTCACATGGATCCATTGAAGGAAAATAAAATTTTAAAATCCACTGCGTTTTATCTTTGATAAACAGTTACGTTTTCCTTCAGTGGTATCAGAGCCACTTGTGAAACCATGGATCGGTTTTGATGTTTGTTACCGTTTATTAATATGATATGATTATGAATCTATATTAATAATAATAAGAACAAGAATTAATAAGATGTGATTGATTAGTCTTAATTTATATATGTGATATATAATTTTAATACGACGTTGGTATATGTGATATACCGATTATATTGTTCATCAGAATATTTTGTGATTGGCGTGAATAGTGGGTGATTGTGAGCATGTGCTTCGGATTCCGATACTGGTGAAACATTCATGAGTCAATCATCTATAATGAACAACAATCATGAAATGTTTTGATGAATGATTGTTGTATTAGGATTCATAAAAATACAAGTGTTGTATTATTATGGAAACAGAATCGGTTAGGGTTTCAAAATTGTGTCAAACGTTGATGCAATTAGGGTTTCGTTAATGAACCGTTCATTACGATTTATCATGGTAGCGGAACCCCCGACCGACTCTGTGTAAGGTGATCAATCATGGTATTTTATTAATTGGGCTAATTTAATAATAATAATGATTATGTGTTTATTGTTATTGTATTTGCATGATGCATGGTTATGGCCTTAGTCTTTTAATTTTTTGTTATGGTTTTGAAATACGGCCTGCGTGTCGTGCCTCTCTTATATCATCTCATAATGTAATTCGCTCGTATGTAACACGAGTATTCTTGTAGTCATGTAATATAGGAGAAATAAACAAGAAAAGAAGGACAGCCATGAAGATCTAGACTTGGAGAAGTATAGGTAGTTCTTAGTTATAGCATAGGTTCTCTCATTGTTTTGAGGGAGCAATTACGCTAGGGGCCATAACCATGTCACTTTATTATATTATGTATGTATGATGGATGTTATGATTGGAGTGACGTTATTGCATGTAAGCCGTGGTAAGGTGAGATCTAATAAATTAACAAAACCCCTCAAAAGAATATATTAAGTTTTATGCTTTCCAAAGAATAGCACCCTTGAAGATCAATATCGATTAATGTAGGTTTTGCCAACGTAAAGTGCATTGTCTATATTGATAAGTTGCGGTGAGATAACCAGTTTATCCGAGGGCTATTCTTTGGGTTAACTTAACTAAATAAATATAATATGATTATATGATTTTAGAAGCAAGCGTTGGGTTATTCCATATGATGGATTAAAAATAAATGTTATTTACCCAACGGAAATGATATGACAGTTGTATGAGATACAATTGGAAAGGAGTTTCCTACCTAAATAAACTAAGTTTTGTGTAATCAGCCCAACGCTGACTTAAAACAAAGTGAAATACGGATCTCATTCTCACTAGAAAATCTTCCAACGGGATTTTCCGAATCAAATGTCGAGGGTCATTTGTTTTGAGTAAAATAGTGGGAGCAAATGTTTAATTAAAGACCTAATTAATTATGTCTTGAAATTATTTAATACTTATATCTTCACTTTTATAATGTAGATCACCATGACAAACAATAACACCTCAAACAGTATTATGAGAAGCATTCTTGACAAAGAAAAATTGTCTGGGACAAATTTTCTTGATTGGCATCGTAACTTGAGGATTGTCCTCATGCACGAGAAAAAGCTGTATGCTATAGAGGAACCTCACCCTGACCCTGAGGATGAACCTGCTACCAATGCTCCTAAGGCTCAAAGAGATGCTTATTAGAAGCGTGTCGATGATGCCTTAGATGCAAAATGTCTCATGCTAGCTACCATGACCTCTGAGCTTCAGAAGCAACATAAGGAAATGAATGCGTTCGATATGATCGAACATCTGAAAACGCTCTACCATGAGCAAGCTAGAATTGAGAGATTTGATGTTTCCAAAGCCCTTTTCCAAGCCAAGCTATCTGAGGGATCTCCTGTAAGTCCACATGTACTCAAGATGATTGGGTACGTGGGGAACTTAGTAAGATTGGGATTTCCACTTGGGAATGAGCTTGCAACTGATCTGATCCTGCAATCGTTGTCGGAGAGTTTTAACCAGTTTGTTCTTAACTTCTGCCACAACTATTGGGCATGTTAAGACAAGCTGAACAAAACATGCGATCAAAAGGGAAGTCGAATCATGTCTTAATGATCGGCAATGGAAATCATAAGAAAGGCAACAAAGCAAAGGCAAGCAAAGGGAAGGGCAAGGAAGTTGTCAAACCCAAACCTGCCACTCTAGCTTTGAAGCCCACTGGTGGCATTGCAACGGAGGGTAAGTGCTTCCACTGTAACAAGACTGGACATTGGAAGAGGAACTGCCCAAAGTACCTGGAAGACAAGAAGAATGGAATAGAGAGTTCCAACTCAGCAGGTATCTTTGTTATTGAAATTAATTTATCTACTTCTTCTACATGGGTATTAGATACCGGATGTGGTTATCACATTTGTACTAATGTGCAGGGGCTGCAAAGGAGTAGGGAATTGGCTAAAGGTGAAGTCGACCTACGAGTGGGAAATGGAGCAAGAGTTTCCGCATTAGCTGTAGGAGTTTATGATTTGACTTTACCTAGTGGTTTAATAATACAGTTACAAAACTGTTTTTATGTACCTGCCATTAGCAGGGATATTATTTCTGTTTCTTGTTTGGATAAACTTGGCTTTTCATTTCTAATAAAGAACAATTGTTGCTCCATTTATTTAAATGATATATTTTATGCCAATGCACAAATGAGTAATGGTTTATATATTCTTGATCTTGAAATGCCAATTTATAACATCGATACTAAATGGATGAAACCTAATGAGTTAAATCCTACATACCTTTGGCACTGTCGTTTAGGCCATATAAATGAGAAACACATTTCCAAACTCCATAAGGATGGACTCTTGGATTCATTTGATTATGAATCATTTGAAACATGTAGGTCTTGTTTATTGGGAAAAATGACAAAGACCCCATTCACTGGTAAAGGTGAAAGGGCAAGTGATATTTTGGCTCTCATACATACTGATGTATGTGGACCACTGAACACACCTGCTAGAGGAGGTTTTCAATACTTCATCACATTTACTGATGATTACAGGAGATATGGATATGTGTATCTAATGAAGCACAAATCTGAATCCTTTGAAAAATTCAAAGAATTTAAAAATGAAGTACAAAACCAACTAGGGAATAAAATCAAAACCCTTCGATCCGATCGAGGTGGTGAGTATTTAAGCCTAGAATTTGATGACCATCTAAAAGAGTGTGGGATCCTATCCCAACTCACTCCTCCTGGAACACCACAATGGAATGGTGTGTCTGAGAGAAGAAACCGAACCTTGTTAGACATGGTACGGTCTATGATGAGTCACGCTGATCTTCCAAACTCCTTTTGGGGTCATGCTCTATTAACAGCAGCATACACACTTAACCGCGTTCCTTCTAAAACGGTTAACAAGACACCATATGAATTATGGAGTGGTAAGAAACCACATATGTCTTACTTGAAAATTTGGGGTTGTGAAGTTTATGTAAAACGTCAAATGTCTACTAAACTTGAACCCAAATCTGACAAGTGTTTCTTTGTGGGATATCCTAAAGAAACAAAAGGATATTACTTTTACAATGCTTCCGAGGGCAAAGTGTTTGTCGCTCGAACTGGAGTATTCTTAGAAAAGGACTTTGTGTCCAAGGGAATCAGTGGGAGGAAAGTAGATCTTGAAGAAATTCATGATCCACAAAGTAATAATACACCAATGGAGGAACAAGAGTAGGACGCACAAAATGTTGTGACAGAGAATCCTACTCAAGTAACACAAGAACCACGTAAGTCTAGCAGGATACGTCTGGAACCTGAAAGATATGGATATCTCATATCAGAACAAGGTGATGTATTACTCATGGATCAAGATGAGCCTGGGACTTATCAAGAGGCCATTACAGGCCCCGAATCTGAGAAGTGGCTTGAAGCCATGAAATCTGAAATGGATTCCATGTACACAAACCAAGTTTGGAACTTGGTAGAAGCTCCTGATGGGGTCAAACCCATAGGATGCAAGTGGGTCTTCAAAAAGAAGACTGACATGGATGGAAAGGTGCAAACCTATAAAGCACGATTGGTTGCTAAAGGTTTCAAACAAATTCATGGCATAGACTATGATGAAACCTTTTCGCCAGTTGCAATGATTAAATCCATTCGGATCTTACTTGTCATCGCTGCATATCATGATTATGAAATATGGCAGATGGATGTGAAGACTTCCTTCCTTAATGGAAGTCTTCTTGAGGATGTGTACATGATGCAACTTGAAGGTTTTTGCATTCCAGATGAAGCTAAAAAGATATGCAAGTTATAGCGATCAATCTACTAATTGAAGCAAGCTTCCAGAAGTTGGAATCTTCGTTTTGATGAAACTGTAAAACAGTTTGGATTCAATAAAAATGAAGATGAACCTTGTGTTTACGAGAAGGTTAGTGGGAGCATAGTCGTGTTCCTAGTGTTGTATGTAGATGACATACTACTTATAGGAAACGACATCCCTACCTTGTTACAAGTTAAAACTTGGCTAGGGAAATGGTTTTCTATGAAAGATTTGGGTGAAGCAGCCTATATATTAGGGATTAAGATCTATAGAGATAGATCACATAAACTGCTTGGCTTGAGTCAGAGTACAAACATAGACAAAGTGATGAGACGCTTTAATATGCATGATTCCAAGAAAGGATTCATTCCTATGCAACATGGCTTGTGTCTTTCAAAAGCACAATTTCCCTCGTCTAAAGAAGAGAGGGATCTCATGAATAAAATCCCATATGCATCAGCTATTGGATCCATCATGTATGCCATTATATGTACTCTCCCAGATGTATCATATGCCTTAAGTGCAACGAGTCGATACCAGTCTGATCTTAGTGAGGCTCATTGGGTTGCCGTCAAGAACATTCTTAAATACTTAAGAAGGACCAAAGATTCATTCATAATCTATGGAGGTCAAGAAGAGCTAAATGTAATTGGTTACACTTATGGTAGCTTCCAGACAGATAGGGATAACTTTCGATCGCAGTCCGAATATGTGTTTTGCATAAATGGTGGCGCTGTGAGCTAGAAAAGTTCAAAGCAAGATACAGTTGCCGATTCTACACCCGAAGCTGAGTACATTGCCGCATCAAGTGCAGCAAAGGAAGCTGTTTGGATAAAGAAGTTCATCACTAAACTTGGCATTTTCCCTAGCATTGTGGATCTCATTGATCTATTTTGTGATAACAATGGTGCCATCGCACAAGCTAAGGAACCTAGATCTCACCAAAAGTCCAAACATATACTCAGGCGCTTTCATCTCATTCGAGAAATAATTGATAGAGGAGAAGTGAAGATATGCAAAGTACCAACACATTTACAATGTCACTGACCCACTTACAAAACCTCTTGCTCAGCCGAAGCATGAGGGTCATACTAGAAACATAGGTATTAAGAGTATGTCTGATTGGCTCTAGTGCTAGTGGGAGATTGTTGGTGTAAGCCCTAGAGGCCAATTAATTATTGAATAATTTACTCATCAAATAAAAGGCTTTTTCTTTATTATGTTTATGTGTTAAAATAATAAAAGTCCCTAGAATAGTTGATTCGTTAATGGAACGTTAAGTATGACTTAAACGTGAGAATCCATTAAATATAAGAACATTATTCTTAAACGTATCGGTAGTCAAGCTTTATTATGAAATGGGATAACATTAAAGCATAGAGACTATTATGTTGGTAGACTGATGATCACGTCTCACTGATCATAGATAATGAGTTATCAAGTCTTCACATAGATATAAATGTTAAGGGTAACTTTATATCGGATTGACCCACCATGAGAATACTACGTGGAATGTTATGAAATGTCATAAGTTATTCTCATTGTGATAAAAGGTGCATTCCACCCTTCGACCTGAAACCACTGTGTACCCTAGATGTAGGAGTGTAATACCTTGTTGCCATTCAAACGTTATCCGTAACTGGATAACTATAAAGTTGGTTGATGGGTAACCCACGAATCATGTTGAGGGACATGAGTGACCTAGATGGAATTTGTCCCTCCTACATAACGGGAGATATGTCTATGGGCCCAATATTGAACTAGACAAGGATGACATACTATGCTTTGTGTTCAATATAGACATGAGGACAAAAGGGTAATTATGCACAAGATGTTTATCACAGAAAGGTTAGTCAGATCACATGACATTCTTATAACTTGGGTAACAGTGATGTGTTGCTAGATACCACTCACTGTTTATAATATTAAGATAAATATTATTGCCAATGTTATAAGAACCTACAGGGTCACACACATAAGGACAGTTAAAATGGGAAAATAAGTAAGACTTATTGCGGGGGTGCAATTAGTGAAAAACGAATATTGGGCTTAAGAAGTCCAAATTCGTGTGAACTGAAGCCCACATAAGAAACTCTACAAATAGAGCCTTATGAAGTTCAGTCACTTACACTTTTGGAGAAATTCTGAATTTCTCTAAACCCTAATTCGTATTTGAGAAATTCTAAATTTCTCTAAACCCTAATCCGCTCAAGTTCCCTCATTCTTCATCCAAGAACGGCTAGCACCGAAGGTTGAAGGTTCCTGTTCGTGTGGACTAAGTGGAGGCGCTGCAATGGTGGTGCTCGTGATCAATTGAAGGTTCTTGTTCGTGATCATACGGTGTTTCTTGTTCGTGATCGAAAGGCAGTTCGTGTTCGTGATCGTAAGCAGTTTCTGTTCGTCATCGAAAGCTCCTTGTTCGCGAAAGAAAGCATCAGTTCTTCAAAGGTAACAATATATTCTTGATCATGATCTTTCACATGGATCCATTGAAGGAAAATAAAATTTTAAAATCCGCTGCGTTTTATCTTTGATAAACAGTTACGTTTTCCTTCATTGGTATCACTGGAACGTGACTCGACTAAGGAATATTATCCTGTTCAGTGCCCCCACTATTTCTTGATTTAAAGGGAACTTTATTTTCATAGAAATCTGCATCATTAGATTCTATGATCACTTTTTCATTTAGGTTGTAAAACCTATATGCTTTACTGTTTTCTGCGTAACCAATGAATACACATTCATAGGCTCTACTAGCGAGTTTAACTCGCTTCGGATCCGGTTTACGGACATAGGCTAGACATCCCCAAGTTCTTAAATAAGACAAGTTAGGCTGTCTTTTCTTTAATATCTCATAAGCTGATTCGCTTCTTTTAGATTTGGGAACTCTATTCAAGACAAAGCAGACAGTCAAAATTATTTCCCCCCTACCAATGTTTAGCGGCACCAGAATTTAACATAATAGCAACAACTAATTCAGTAAGAGTTCTATTCTTTCTTTCTGCTTTACCATTCATTTCAGGGGAATATGGCGCAGTCGTTTCATGTATAATTCCGTGTTGTTTTTAAAATTCATTAAATAAACTAGAATTATATTCGGTTCCCTTATCACTACGAAGTCTCTTGATTTTCGTATTAAATTGATTTTCTATTTCATTCACAAAAACTTTAAGCATATCAAATGCATCACTTTTATTTTTCATTAAATAAACAAAAGTATAATCTGAACAATCATCAATAAAAGTGATAAAATAACATTTGTTATTTCTAGTCATGGTTCCATTTAGTTCACATATATCAGAATGTATAAGTTCCAGTGGTTCAGATTCTCTTATAATAACTGATTTATGTTTGCTCTTTGTTATTTTTGCCTGACTACAAAATTCACATTTTTCTTTGTCATTAAAACTGAGTTTAGGAATTAAACCTAAGTTACTTAAATTAGAAATTGAGCGCATATTAACATGACAAAGTCTAGAATGCCAAATATTAAAATCACACAAAGAGTAAACAGAAGTAGAAATTTTTTTCATAACATCAAATTCAACATTAAGCTTAAACATGCCATCAGAGGCGTACCCCTTCCCAATAAAAATACCATTCTTAGTGATGGTGTACATATCAGCCCCAATAGTTTGATTAAACCCAGCCTTATTCAAAAGGAAACCAGAAACAAGATTCTTCTTCATCTCAGGAACATGAAGGACTTCTTTCAAGATAAGAGTCTTTCCAGAGGTCAATTTCAAAAAAACATCTCCAATACCGGCAACATCAGAAGTGTGAGCGTTACCCATCTGCACCTTCTTATTTTCAACATTCGTGTATGTTTTAAACATAGCACGATCATAACAGACATGGCGGGTAGCGCCAGTATCTATCCACCATCCATCAGTACCACCGACCATATTAATTTCGGTGATCATACAAGTATATGGCTCATCAGCCACATTCACATTAATATGTGCAAGGTTAGCCGGTTTAGGCCTCTTTGGATTTCTGCACTTCTTGGACATATGACCTGTTTTCCAGCAATTGAAGCAATAAAATGGATCAATAGCGTCATTTCTAGGAGGTGGTTGTTGATGCAGCCTAGCATTATGTCCCTTAACCGAGTTACCATTCTTAACTCGGTTTTGATTGCGGCTCTGATTCTGATTTTTCAATGGTTTCCCCGTAGGCTTCAGAGCTGCATCGAATTTCTTTTTATTGTTGTTAGAAACAACCAATATCTTTTCTTCTTCTTTCATATCTTGTTTCCGAGATTCTTCTTCTATACGAAGATGGGTAATCAGACCTTCAATGAAAAAATCCTTTGTCTTATGACAGAGCTGATTCTTAAAGTCTTTCCAACTAGGGGGCAGCTTATCAATAATCATAGAAATTTGAAACTGCTCATGTAAAGGCATACCTTCAGTGATTATCTCATGAGCAATCTTCTGCAGTTCATGTGACTGTGCTTCCACCGACCTCTCATCCACCATCTGATATTTCAGATACCTGCTGACTGCATACTTCTTCACACCAGCTTCTTCAGTATCATATTTCTTACTCAGAGCCTCCCAAACATCACTAGTCGTGTCATAGGTTTTGTAATAATCATACAGATCATCTTCTAATCCATTAATGATATAGTTTTTGCAAACATAATCATTATCGATCCATAACTGCCTTTCTTTTTCAATTTGCAGCGCTTTTTCTTTTAGTTGTTCTGCCGTAGCCTTACCTTTGTCAGGTTCAGCAGCAGAACCAGTTTGACCGTTGGTGTTAACGGGCTGTTCTTTTGTTCCTGAGGCCGAAGCATTAGTCGGCACAATAGGAACCACAGGAATAGGATCTTTCAAAACGTAGGCACATTTTTTCAGAGTCAGGAAGAAAAACATCTTCTGTTGCCAACGTTTGAAATGATTACCTTCAAACTTAAACGGCCTTTCGGTAGCATCGACAGAAGAACTACCAATAATTTCTTCGTTTGCCATGATATTTTTGAAACGTCTTAAAATTGTTAAAATACGGTTTACTGAATTTTGTAAAAAACAGAAAAAACGATTTTATCAGAAATGGCAACGAAAAAATTATTGGCTAATGGTCTATACAACTTTGTCAAAGTTTTCATAGCCATATCAATGATTCTTGGTGATGGTCTATACAACTTTGTCAAAGTTCTTAACCGCACTCTTTACGGTTTGTATAACCAATTAAAACACAGCAGTGTAGCACCCTCCCAAGATCTCTCACTTACACTTTCTTTCAATGACAAGCGTACAACTAAGATGTTCCTCAAAGATCAAATCCCCTCTTGGTTTGCTATCTCAGGCTATGTCATAATTGCAATAATCTCAACCGTTACTATCCCTTACATTTTCCACCAGCTAAAGTGGTATCACATACTTTGCATTTACATCTTGTAAGAAAAAGCAAAGGCTATGATAAAGTGGTGGAGAAAAGTGGAAGAGAAACTAGAAAACTAGAAAGACTATGAAATATTGAAGGAAATGGTTATGTTGCTATTGCTTGATGATTCAAAGTACATTGTGAACTCCTATTTATAGGAGAAAGAGCAACTACATAGTGAAAATGCATTAAGACAAGTGTCAAGGGAAATGCATGCAACATGACAAGTGGTAAATAAACTACATGCAACCATACAAGTGTTAGTTGCAACAATACAAGTGTTACATAAACTACATGCAACCATACAAGTGTTATATGCAACAATACAAGTGTTAAACATGCAAAATGTTATGAATGAATCCTACAATGGATGAACTTGGATCACAATGTATTTGGGCTTGGACCGAAACCATAATCAGTTGTACCCTTTATATACCTCAAAACTCTCTTAGCTGCACCAAGATGAACTTGACTTGGAGAATGCATAAACCTGGAAAGTAAGCTAGCAGCAAACATTATATCAGGCCTGGTCGCTGAAAGATACAACAAAATTCCAATTATACTTCTATAAATAGAAGCATCTACACTATTATCACCATCATCCTTTGATAATTTTTCATTCACAACTAGAGGTGTGGAAACAGGCTTGCATTTATCCATATGGAACTTCTTTAATACCTCCAAAGCATATTTCTTTTGTGAAATGAAGATTCCAGCACTTGACTGAAAAATCTCCATTCCAAGAAAATATTTCATTTCACCCAAATCTGTCATCTCAAATTCATTCTCCATAGCTTGCTTGAATTGACTTAGAGAATTGGATTCATTCCCTATAACCAACAAATCATCAACATACAAGGATACTATTAGCTTCACTTCATTCTTCGACCACTTAACATACAAAGTAGCCTCATTTTCACTTCTTTTGAAACCACTTTGTAGGGGATAGCCGTCAATTATGCTATAACATGCTCTTGGTGCTTGTTTTAAGTCATAGAGGGCTTTGTGAAGCTTGTAAACTTTATTTTCACTTCCTGCAACCTTAAAACCTTCAGGTTGGTCGACATAAATGTCTTCATCAAGAAGCCCATTTAAAAAAGCCGATTTGACATCAAAATGATAAATTTTCCAGCCCAATTTTGCTGCTAAGGCAACCAACAGCCTAATCGTATCATGCCGGGCAACTGGTGCAAAAGTATCTGAAAAATCAACACCATGTTGTTGAAAATAACCTTTTACCACCAATCTGGCCTTAAGTTTATTTATAAAACCATCAGGATTGAGTTTGGTTCTATAAACCCACTTAACACCAATAATCTTTTGATTTTCTGGTTTGTCTACAAGCTGCCATGTTTGATTTTTCTCTATCATCTTCATCTCCTCCTGCATGGCAACTTTCCATCCTTCAACATTAGCAGCTTCATCATAGCACGTAGGCTCTAATGTAGCTATATTGCACCTTGCATAAATATCATCCAAGGTTCTAGTACCTCGGGTTGGAAAGTCATCATAATCTTCTCCTTCATCTTCTGAATTTTGATCTTCAAAACTATCTTCAGTAGACAATACCTTACTGGAACCTTCTGCTTGATTTTTCTCCCAATTCCATTTGGAGAACTCATCAAACTTCACATCTCTACTAACCAAAATTTTCCTGGTCTCCAGATTATAAATTCGATACCCATTGGAGTTACTACTATACCCCAAAAAGATACCGACCACAGACTTGGTTTGCAATTTATCTCTTTTCACATTTTGAACATGGACATAGCACACACACCCAAATATTCTTAAACGTTCAACATATGGCTTTCTTTCATACCATGCTTCAAAGGGTGTTTTTCCTTTCAAGGTTTGGTAGGCAACAAATTCAGTTAGTACACTGAGGTATTTACAGCCTCAGCCCAAAAACTTTTAGGAATACCTTTCTCAAAAAGCAAACACCGAGCCATCTCCATGACTGTCTTGTTCTTCCTTTCGCTCACTCCATTTTGTTGAGGAGTGTAAGGAACAGTAAATTGATGTTGGATTCCAGCTTGCTCACAAAAGACTTTAAATTCTCCTGCTGTATACTCAGTTCCATTATCAGATCTGAGCTTTTTAATTTGACAATCAGCCTCTTTTTCAACCATAAGCTTGAAACTCTGAAATGCAGGAAACACATCTGACTTCTGCCTTAGAAAAAATACCCAGCACATCCTTGTAAAATCATCTATAAATAGCAGAAAATACTTGCTGCCATTTCAGAAGCTCTCCAAGTTGACTCAGCAGGAAATGGTAATCTACTTTGTTTTCCAAATTGACAAACATCACACATGTCAACAACATCATCAATGATTGGTAAATTTTCAACCAAATCATGAGGACTCATTTGTTTCAAGGTTGAGTAACTAAAGTGACCCAACCTTTTATGCCACAAGGAAGAATCATCAACATTACTTGGAAAAGCATGCATGGTTGTTTGCTTCCATTCGATTGGAAAGCTTTTACCTTTCATTTCAACAGTCATTAACTTAGATCTAGAAGGATCTAGAATAGTGCATCTCTTGTCTTTGAAATGCAATGAATAGTTCTTCTCCATCATTTGCCCAACACTTAAAAGACTTTGATTTATTTCAGGTACAAATAAAACATCTGAGATATATTTGATACCTGACGGAGTTTCAATAGCTACAACACATTTTCCTTTGACATCAACATGTTCTCCATTGCCTATAGTAACTTTGGAGTAGAAGGAATTATCAAGTTCCTTAAAAATGCCAACATTGTGAGTCATGTGATTGGTGCATCCACTATCTATTAGCCATGTTTCGTTGCTACTATTGGTCGAGTAGCAAGAAGCCAGAATAATTTCTCTTCTTGTGGGTGGTGTTCAACAACTTGGGCTTGTTGTCTCTGCTGGTTTGCTTTGTTTTTGCAAACCTTCTCCACATGACCAAGTTGATTGCAGGCTCTACATTTAACATCTGACCTGTACCAACAATATTTCTCTAGATGAGTATCTTTTTTGCAATGTTGACAAGTTGGAAACTTCTTTTTCCAACTTTCTCCTTTGTTGTTAACTTCCTCCTTTTTTCCTTTTCCTTTCTTCTCACCAAAAGACTTTTTCCCAAAACTATTGTAGCTATGATTTTTGCCTTTGGCCACAAAAGCACCTTCAACATTTTCTTCCGACCTTAAAGATCTTCTCTGCTTAGTAGCTTGCAAAGCGTTAACAAGCTCTGCTAGTGTGATTTGAGAAAAGTCCTTATTTTCTTCAAGAGAGGATATTTTTGCTTCAAACCTCTCAGGAAGACACACTAAAATTTTTTCCACAACTCTTTGATCACTGAGCTCCTCTCCCAGCAATCTAATTTGTGAAACAACCTTCGAAATTCTGTTAGAAAATTCTCTAACAGTTTCAGTTTCTTTCATTTTTAGTGCATCAAACTCTCTTCTCAAGTTCAACACTTGCATCTTCTTTGTTCTTTCACTCCCTTGGAACTCCTCCTTCAACTTGTCCCAAGCTTCTTTTGCAGTCTCAAGATTCAAGATCTTGAAAATATATCATCATGTAGTGCTGCATGTATTATGGCAAGTGCTCTTCCTTCTTTTGTCACTTCCTCATTGTGATTTTTTATTTGAGCTATTGTTGGGTTATTTGGAAGAGGTGGTGGGTTACTACCATTTTCCACAACATCCCACAAACTTTGAGCTCTCAAATAAATTTTCATTTTTGCAGCCCATAAATGATAGTTTTCTCCTACAAACATAGGAGGTGGAGGTAAAGAACTATTGTTGGAAGCCATTTATGGTGTTTAAAGGTTTTTTTGTGAGTGTTTTCTTGTTGGTTTTCTTTCCTCACAAACCCGTTAAGATCAATGAAGCTCTGATACCATGTAAGAAAAAGCAAAGGCTGTGATAAAGTGGTGGAGAAAAGTGGAAGAGAAACTAGAAAACTAGAAAGACTATGAAATATTGAAGGAAATGGTTATGTTGCTATTGCTTGATGATTCAAAAGTACATTGTGAACTCCTATTTATAGGAGAAGGAGCAACTACATAGTGAAAATGCATTAAGACAAGTGTCAAGGGAAATGCATGCAACATGACAAGTGGTAAATAAACTACATGCAACCATACAAGTGTTAGTTGCAACAATACAAGTGTTACATAAACTACATGCAACCATACAAGTGTTATATGCAACAATACAAGTGTTAAACATGCAAAATGTTATGAATGAATCCTACAATGGATGATCTTGGATCACAATGTATTTGGGCTTGGATCACAATGGATGGACTTAAGGAAAAATATCAATTTCTAACACATCTTTGGACCGGCACTAGCCTTTTGCAATGCCTATGGTTGTGGACTGACAAATTGGTCCCTTGCATCCACCTACGAAAAATTAGCCATCTTCATTATCTGTGTTTTGGGCAGGCGCAACTAACAATAGTGTCATAGCTGGTTTAGCAGCATGTGGTGTCATGATGAACATTGTTTCAACCGCTTCATAGCTTATGCAGGACTTTAAAACAGGTTACATGACACTGCTATAGGATGTATTATATCACCGTGTGTTTTCTGGCTATTCTACCACGCTTTCGGTACTCTTGGTCAACCCGGTTCAGCTTACGCTGCACCTTATGCACTTGTTTATCGAAACATAACTATACTAGGTGTGGACGGTGTCTCCACTCTGCCGAAAAATTGTCTTGTACTTTTCAGCGTGTTCTTTACTGGGGCAATAGTTATTAATCTTGTTCGTGATTTGCCGGAGAGAAATATGCCAAGTTTATTCCTGTTGCTATGGCTATACCTTTCTACATTGGAAGCTATTTTGTTATTGATATGTGTGTTGGAAGCTTGATATTGTTTGTTTGGCAGAAGGTTGATAGGGCTAAGGCTGATGCATTTGGATCGGCCGTTGCTTCTGGTTTGATTTGTGGAGACAGCATTTGGTCACTTCCTAGCTCTTTTCTTGCTCTTGCTGGAGTGCAGCCACCTATTTGCATGAAATTCTTGTCTAGAACAGCAAATGAAAGGTTGATGCCTTCTTAGGATCATGAATTTTAATTATTATAATTATGTTACTCATTTTTATTCTTTTATTCAAATATTTTGTACAGTTAGTTATTTTATTTCAGCAGCTATTATTGCATAATCATTACTCTTCTCTTGAACTATGTAGAAGGTGAATTAATGAAGGCAAATTTATAAATTTTTTTTTTTTTTTTTGGTCAAGTAGCCTAGCGGCTTGAAATTCCACCCTTAAAGTGGATAAGTGGGATGACCCGGGTTCGAACCCCGGTCCCCTGCATATATAATGCGGTGTCCAACCAATTGAGCCAAGCTCATGGGACGGCAAATTTATAAATCTTTATTGATATATAATGATGACTTTGTGTGTGTCTTGGTGAACATTTGATGAAAAGTGATTCTATTTTGAGAATTGCCCTCTTCAATTTAGTTCTCTTTTGTTAGTTAGTTGATATGTTGGACATCATTATCCCTAGTGTAATTTATGTGCGTGTAGTTTATGTGTACTTAGTTATTCTTTTTTACTTCCGCCCTTTTTGTAATAAAAAAAAGTAGGAAAGTGTAAACCCTTAAAAAAATTCTAAAGAATGCATTTAATTTTGTCAACAAATCTCAATCAAACAAATGTGTTAGAAGAAATAATATAAAATCGTTGATGTGGCATATCCTAAGAGCTTAAGCTTTTGGGATAATTCGTTATTTGACATGGTATCAGAGTCTCTATGATTAAATGGTCTAGGTGGGCCTATGCATTATCCACGCTTCAAGCTCAAGTGAGCTCTTGCGTGAGGGGGAATGTTAGAAGAAATAATATAAAATCATTGATGTGGCCTCCTAAGAGCTTAAACTTTTGGAATAATCGGTCATTTGACATGTGAGTTTTGAAGTACTAATTATCATCAAATTCAAACATTTTAATAATATGAAAACAAAATTGTAGAGTAGTTCATCTATTCAAACATATACAGTTTGTGGTCTTACTAATCTTATTCCCTGCGGTTAAAGTTATGGGATCTTGACTCTTTAACTTCTTCTCTTCCCCTCAGTTAATTTGTGGTTATACTTCTATACCACTTTTGTTTCATCAACCACCAAATTATGACTTCCTTAGGATCGATGTGTTTGAATGTACTAATCAGAAATTTTAGAGAAGTTGAAATTTTAAACAATTTAAACGATTGTATTTGAATTACCTTTATTTTTAAATGTGTGTATTTGGATAGATTAATATGAAATTTCATTGTTAACATTTTGGACCATTTTTATAAATTTGAAAAGTTTTGACATATTTAAAAAAATTTAAAGTAGGGACCAATTTTCAAAAATTTAAAAGACAAATTTGAAAATTTTAGAGGTAATTTACAATTTTTGAGTAAAATTAGAGGTCAATTTGCAATTCTAAAAAATATTATTGGGGTCAATTTAAAAATTTTGAAACATATGAAAGGAAGAAATTTCAAAATTCTAGCATTTTAGTGTCAATCGAAGCTCCTTAAATTTAACTTGGACAAAATACTTCATAAATTTCTATCATTTTAAAAAAAAAAATCAAATTAATCATCCAAATAATGAAATATCGACAAGAATCTGAATTCCTCAAAATATTATTTTACCTCAACATTTCTCCATCACTCTTAAAAATAGTGTTAAAAAAACTGTAGAAATTAAGAAGAGTTAAAAAAAAAAAAAAAACTATGTGCCCGTTTGTGTTAAGTAATCAACTTTCTTATTTTAAGTGCAAGAAAACATTCACACATCATATTAAGTAATCAACATTCTTCCAAACAACTACTTACATATACAATACATTCAATAAAATACAAAATATGATTAAAATAATAATTAATACACAGGCTCACAATTTCCTAAGGTTGAACAGAAACCATGATAACAATGAAAATTGCAAATCAACATTGAGATTATTGTTTGTGAATTCAACATTGTGATAAATGTTTTATCTATGGTCTATTCAATTTCTTAGTAATGTGCATAAATCTATAGTACACTAAAACAATGTAGCAAACCCCTGTTGCAAGAATACTAAAAAAGAATATTAACCTAAACATCAGAACATTGCCAATGCCATGTGTAGGGGATATCCTCCACAAAGAAAAGCAATAACAAATGACAAACCAAACCACTGGACCGGCCACGACTAAAGAGCCTACTCGGCCTCCCGGGGTCAGAATAAGTATTGTTATATGTGGAGAATTACTTTGAAATTGGATGAAGCAGAAAAACAGGTTTTGGAGCTGGCGCGCCGCGCAGCTCCCCCCCCACGCGCCGCGCAGATACTCGAGAAGAAACAGGTTGGGATATCTGGCAGTGGCGCGCCGCGCAGCCTCACTGGCACGGCGCGCAGGCGCGCGAATCCTATTTATAGGGGTGCGTTTTCTGCTATGCCGTCACGGTTGAAAAGAGGTTTTTTGAGGGTTTCTCAAACAACAAAAGGCTAGGAATATTTCTTAGGGTTGGGAATAATCTCTTTCATCTTGTAAACACATATCATTGAAATCTCTTGGTCACGGGAAGAGATTTGGGACAAGGGTAGTTTTAGGGTTTCTAATTCTTGTAACCTTTGTGAGAATCTCATTGTAATCAAGGAACAAAGTTTGATAGTGGAACGGAGAGCTGCCCTCTCCCCCAGAGTAGGTTCATTAACACCGAACTGGGTAAACAATTGTGATTGTGTCCTTTACATTTTCGCGGTTTATTTGTTTAGTATTGATATTGAAGCGGGTGAAAAAATGCACGAGCGGGAAGTGCTCTCTAGACAGTAAAGTCGCCACCGAACTTTATTTATTCCCGAAAGAAAAGGAAAATATCGATAAAACCTTAAAAGAATGGAAAGATGGTCGTCGCAACCATTTCCAGGTTCGGGAGTCGATTATGCGAGGGGAAGGTATTAGCACCCCTCACATCCGTTGTATTCAACGGGAACCTTCTCATTAATTTTAGGGTTAAAAATAGTGTTTTAATTTATTTGCATGCTTTTTATTAGTTATTAGTTATTAAAAATATTTATAAAAAGGGAAAAAAAATTAGTTTTTTAATTAGTGTGCTTGACGAGATGTACGAATCTCGCTCCTACGTATTCCCGGGTGCAATGAGAAATTCAAAGCTACACGCAGTTCTGGGTAGAAAATAATTGTTGGTTGGTTGATTTTATTTATGAAAATATGTTAGTCGCGCTTAGGCGAAAAAAAGTTTATTTGATTGAAAAATAAACCCACGGGGGCGCAAAAATAGTAAGGTTTGGTGTGTTGAAGTTTATTTTAATGTTTTGAATGACAACTACCCAAGTTACGAGCCATACGTCAAGAATCCGGGTAATCGGGAGAGGGAGTGATATACACCAAACCATCTTTTTTTCATCCATTTATTTACCAAAAGTTAATTTACATGCATTAAAAAGAAACCAAAATTTGTTTTTTATGATTTCATTATTTTTTATGTTTTTTTGCTATTTTTTTAAATTGAATAAATCATAGAGTGAGAAAAAAAAGTAGAAACTAAAGAAATTAAAGAAAAACTAAAGAAATTCAAAAATTTGTTTTTTATGATTTTAAAAACTAAAGAAAAACACCGAAATCACTTTTTAAACGTTTTTGTAAACTAGAAACACAAACAAAGTCTCAAAACGCAAATAATCAAAGCAACAAAGAAATTCAAATTAAAATAAACTTGTTTATGTTTCCTCTTTTCCTTTACGAATATAATCCAAAACTCAAATAATGATTAAACAAGTATCAAGATGTGCATAAGAAAACAACGAAGTGAGAAACTGACCTGCTTGAATTGTAGCGCTCTCTCAGATTTTATGCTAGTTGTTCCTTTTTTTTAGTGTGAAACTCTTGTGGTATTTATAGGTAAAAATTAGGTTTATTTTTGGAATAAATTTGTATGACCGATTTGATTGAAACTTGGGGACAAAGTCTCTATAATATCTCCCTCCAGATTTTGTAAAATTTTATATTCTTTTGTTTTTTTTTATTTTATATTTTGGGATCTTTATATATTTTTTTTGCATGATCTGCTCTTTATATATTTTTTTGCATGATCTGCTCTTTATATTTTTTTTTTATTAAGATCTTATACTTTTTTTTTATATTTTTCCAATAATAAAAAAATGAATATAAAAAATAGAAATAATAAATTTAAAAAAACAATTTTTGTGACTCTTTTTTTTTAATAAAAAAAAAACACGAAAAAAGACTTAAGTGAGACTCAAACTTGTGACCTTGTGCTCACATGCACTTATAAACCATTGGTACTACCATACAAGCTACTTCACACATTTGTAAGATAATGCAACATAAAACACTATATGTGATAAAAGAGTGGGCAAAATTTAGGGTACAACAGCTGCCCCTATTTAATTATTTTTTACTCGAGAACATGATTGACGGCTGTCTTCATGTACTCGTGGTGGAAGATAATTAAATACGAAAGGACCCAAAATTTTGTCCGAGTAGATGGGACTCTAAACTGTCAGCGTGAATGAAAACTCTAAATTTCCAGCCAAACTGGTGATAAAAATCTAAATTGCCAACGAGAATGGTACTCTAAATTGTCAGCCAAACAAAGATGGAACTCTAATCATCGGCGCGAATGAGACTCTAAATTGCCGGCCACACAAAGATGAAACTCTAAACATCCAAATAAGGTAGAACTCTTACTGCCAGCGCGAATGGGACTCTAAATTGCTGGCCACACAAAGATAAAACTCTAAACATCCAAATAAGGTAGATCTCTTACTGCCAGCGCGAATGGGACTCTAAATCGCCAGCCAAACAAAGATGGAACTCTAAACTGCCAGCGCGAATGGGACTCTAAATTTCCAGCCAAACAAAAATGAAACTCTAAACTTCCAAATAAGGTAGAACTCTAACTGTCAGCGCGAATGAGACTCTAAATTGCCGGCCACATAAAGATGGAACTCTAAACTTCCAAATAAAGTAGAACTCTAATTGCCAGCGTGAATGAGACTCTAAATTGCCGGCCTCACAAAGATGGAACTCTAAACTTCCAAATAAGGTAGAACTCTAATTGCCAGCGCGAATGCGACTCTAAATTGCCGGCCTCACAAAGATGGAACTCTAAACTTCCAAATAAGGTAGAACTCTAATTGCCAGCGCGAATGAGACTCTAAATTGCCGGCCTCACAAAGATGGAACTCTAAACTTCCAAATAAGGTAGAACTCTAATTGTCAGCGCGAATGAGACTCTAAATTGCCGACCTCACAAAGATGGAACTCTAAACTTCCAAATAAGGTAGAACTCTAATTGCCAGCGCGAATGCGACTCTAAATTGCCGGCCTCACAAAGATGGAACTCTAAACTTCCAAATAAGGTAGAACTCTAATTGCCAGCGCGAATGAGACTCTAAATTGCCGGCCTCACAAAGATGGAACTCTAAACTTCCAAATAAGGTAGAACTCTAATTGTCAGCGCGAATGAGACTCTAAATTGCCGACCTCACAAAGATGGAACTCTAAACTTCCAAATAAGGTAGAACTCGAATTGCCAGCGCGAATGAGACTCTAAATTGCCGGCCTCACAAAGATGGAACTCTAAACTTCCAAATAGGGTAGAACTCTAATTGCCAGCGCGAATGAGACTCTAAATTGCCGGCCTCACAAAGATGGAACTCTAAACTTTCAAATAAGGTAGAACTCTAATTGCCATATAGGGTTGGATTCTGAAGATTGCAAATAGGGTAGGACTCTAAAACTTCCAAATAGGATGGAACTCATATTGCCAAATTAGGTAGGGCTGTAGAACTGCAAACTAAAGTAGAAATCATCTGTCTATCTTATGTATGCATGATCTTATTTTGATGCATGATTTTTGGGTTAATGCATTTATTTATGCATGATGTATCGTGAATGCACGCTATGTGAAATGTGTGGTCGATGCATGATAGGTCGGCAAAAATTGGACTTTGAGGGAAGTAAGTTCACTTTTACTAGGAGGTTTAATGTGCAAGTATGAGGTGGGATGCATGGATGACATATTAGAATGATGCAGATATGATTGATGCATTAGAATGATGCAAGCATGACTATGATTTGGAATGTTCTCAAAAGTTTTCTTGTAGTGGGTGGTAGAATGGTTAAGACTAGGAAATTTTTTCATATGGGATGTCTTCCTAGCATGATTCCCCGATATCCGTGTCGAACTCAATAGTTGTTGATGCAGCATATACTTGAGCAGCTTGAAAGGACGAAGAGAAATTGCCCCTAATGTAACTCATTTTGCCCTTTTTTTTCTCTTTTTGAAGATCCCTAACTTTTGCCTGGACCGCCTTTTCAGGTTTTCGATCCACCGGGACGCTCTCTATTGCCTAAGCCGCCCTTTCGGGTTTTCGACTTGGCGAGCTTTTGACTTTGACTTTTTTTTTTGTATTTCTTTTTCTTGGGCATTTTATCTTTGGCTGCATTAAAATGGGAATGAGAACTCCTCTCTATCCATGGGGGATAAACACGTGTTGCCCCAGTATTTGAATCCTTGAAAGGTATGCTTAATATTAAATCTTTGACTCGGACTGCCCCAACACTTGAACTTTGAAAAGCATGCCCCTGGTTGATTGGTGCTTTGAAGGTTTGATCCACTCTTGAAATATCTTGACCCCAATCAATAAGATATCAAAATGATGTGCCCCTCGGTTATAGGGATTTACTCTTGATTAGTAGGACCCCTTAGTTGACTTGCCCCTTTTTAGGAGTTTCTTAAAATGATTCACCTTTGATCAGATTCCTTGTTGACATTTCCTTGATGCTAAGTATTAATTTGCGAGTGAAATTGTTTATCTTGAAAAGTAATTTCGACGCAATGCACATGCAAGTTTTGAAGCTGAAAGTTGTTTAGCTATCTACAATGGGCGATATTTGGCCAGAAGATTGGCCCAATTGAGAGTGATAGAAATTATTAGAAAAAATGTGATTGATGATTCACAAACATGAGGAGTCAGTTTAACAATTTTGCCGAATTTGCTTTTATAGTCAACCTAGCTTCAGTTAGGTCTTTTGAGGGTTGTAACGTGGTCTGGTTCATGGTTTAAGAAACAAAGGATATACAGCTCAAAATATTATTTTAACCCTCCCAATCTACTTTGATGTTCTTCATTCCTAAGTTCAATTAACTCAACAAATGTCTTTGGTCGACAAGAGAATTTTGCTAGTTATGATACCAGAGGTAGGTACAGTGGTCAGACACTGATGAAATTCTTGAAGTGGCAGTCATTTCTTTTAGTTGACAAACTTGCTTTCATTTTTTTTTTTTTTTGCATGGACCAATTCTTTTGAATTTGCGGTCCATCGGGTTGCCCCATTTTTGCCTAAGTTTTTACTTAGCGGGCTCTCTCTCTTTTTTTTTTGAACAGCTCTCATGAGATTTTGCTTTTAGCTCAGCAAAGTTATGACTGCCACATCAATGATTATGTTTTTTATCCTCTCATTATTCCCTCCATGTTGGATGGTGTACATGATTTATCCTCTCATTATTCCCTCCATGTTGGATGGTGCACATGATGGAAATAATGTGCTTAAACCTCTTAATGAAGAGGATTAATTCTCTTGCATCAGAATGCATCATTGAGTTAATTGTAAAACTACCCTGCCCCTGGTTAAGATTAAGGGTTTTTAGTAAAATAGAAAGAACACCGTCTACGGGCTCAAAGGGGTTGACTACGGATTATCTCCTTATATCTCCAGTGTTTGGGAATTGAAACAATGCCTTACATCATCAGCCGGGTTTACTTATAAAAGCATATATCAGCAAATTCCATTATTTGTTTACATCATCCTCCCCACCAAGTTTGTTAACATATGAGAAGTGAAATGAAAAGATAGAGATGACATAAGAAGAGAGTGAATATGAATGGATAGATTCAAAACATGCATGCGAAAGATATCAGCTTGCGATCGATAAGCTCCTGGACCTTGTACTTGAAGGCCCTACAATTCTTGATGTTGTGCCCTGGTGACCCAGCATGATAGTCACACCTAGTGTTCAAATCAAAACCAACCTGGTACGGCTTCTTTGTAGGAGGAAGGGGTCTTGGCTCAACCATCCCTTTTTGGATTAAGTACGGCAAAATTTGATCATATGGCATAGGTACAGCATCAAAGTGCATCTGATCGAAAGGCACATTGCTTCTCTCGAGACTAGGCTGACTCTTTTGTGGATATCGATTTTGTTGTGGCTGTTGTTGACGTGGAGGCATCACCCATGGTCGGGGTATCTGCAGCGCAGGGTAGACCTGTGGCAGGTTTGGCGAGGGTTCGTCCTCTTTCTTTAATAGGATTTGTATGACCAAGTTCATCTGAGTCTTCAAATGGTTGACATCCTCTCTCAACAACCTTTGACCTTTTCGGAGTTCCTCCACATCCTCTTGAGACGTGTTTCAAGTTCCTTTTGAGTATCGAGAAACCTGCTAGCTTGAGAATTGCGGCGGGAAAGATATGAGTTTTATGGCGAATTGAAGGGAAATGAAATGAGTTTTTTGATATGAGATGCAAATGTATGAAGATGCACGTATGCAGATGTATGAAAGTGCATGGATATGCAAAAACGTATTTTCCTTTTCGTTTTTAAGGCATGCTAAAAAAATTTAATGACATGCCAAGATGTGGTGGGAATAAAGAAGGTCAGGATGTGACCTCAAGAACAAGCTTGTAGGGTAATTGGAAATACATAACCTAGATAGGCGGTCTCCTTCGATATGCTGGTTCTAAATCTTTACTACCAAATCCCCTCACATGTCGGTTCTAGGGTTTTTTGTTTGTTTGAGGGCGACAACCAAAGTCACGGCCCTCATTCAGAACTTCCCAACGAGATTGGGCTAGCCAATTCAAAGGGTCTCCCTTAGATGGAGTCATTGGGTTCTATAAAGGTCCCTAGAGTCACGGACCCAACCGGAAAATATTGTCGTCATTGCAAATACTCGCAAGACAACAACACCTTCAAGAGGATCTACTCTAGGTGGGGTTTTCATGCCGATCCTACAAGCCATACGTCAAGAGGACCAACATTACGCAACCACCGTCTTATCTCAAGTTTTTCTCCAAGCTCGGGTGTAGAGCTTTACTCAAATAATATCCCACCCCACAGCTGATATATGTAGAAATAAATAGAAATAACAAAATAAATAAAGCTTAAAGATAAAACCAATAAATAAAAAAAAGGAAATAAAACACAGTAAAAGCAAACAAACAATCGGGAGGACCCATAACCCTAAAACTAACAAGGATAGGCTTGACTCTCTAATATTCCCCAGTGAAGTCGCCAGCTGAAGCGGGTGAAAAAATGCGCGAGCGGGAAGTGCTCTCTAGACAGTAAAGTCGCCACCGAACTTTATTTATTCCCGAAAGAAAAGGAAAATATCGGTAAAACCTTAAAAGAATGGAAAGATGGTCGTCGCAACCATTTCCAGGTTCGGGAGTCGATTATGCGAGGGGAAGGTATTAGCACCCCTCACATCCGTTGTATTCAACGGGAACCTTCTCATTAATTTTAGGGTTAAAAATAGTGTTTTAATTTATTTGCATGCTTTTTATTAGTTATTAGTTATTAAAAATAATTATAAAAAGGGAAAAAAAATTAGTTTTTTAATTAGTGTGCTTGACGAGATGTACGAATCTCACTCCTACGTATTCCCGGGTGCAATGGGAAATTCAAAGCTACACGCAGTTCTGGGTAGAAAATAATTGTTGGTTGGTTGATTTTATTTATGAAAATATGTTAGTCGCGCTTAGGCGAAAAAAAGTTTATTTGATTGAAAAATAAACCCACGGGGGCGCAAAAATAGTAAGGTTTGGTGTGTTGAAGTTTATTTTAATGTTTAGAATGACAACTACCCAAGTTACGAGCCATACGTCAAGAATCCGGGTAATCGGGAGAGGGAGTGATATACACCAAACCATCTCTTTTTCATCCATTTATTTACCAAAAGTTAATTTACATGCATTAAAAAGAAACCAAAATTTGTTTTTTATGATTTCATTATTTTTTATGTTTTTTTGCTATTTTTTTAAATTGAATAAATCATAGAGTGAGAAAAAAAAGTAGAAACTAAAGAAATTAAAGAAAAACTAAAGAAATTCAAAAATTTGTTTTTTATGATTTTAAAAACTAAAGAAAAACACCGAAATCACTTTTTAAACGTTTTTGTAAACTAGAAACACAAACAAAGTCTCAAAACGCAAATAATCAAAGCAACAAAGAAATTCAAATTAAAATAAACTTGTTTATGTTTCCTCTTTTCCTTTACGAATATAACCCAAAACTCAAATAATGATTAGACAAGTATCAAGATGTGCATAAGAAAACAACGAAGTGAGAAACTGACCTGCTTGAATTGTAGCGCTCTCCCAGATTTTATGCTAGTTGTTCCTTTTTTTCAGTGTGAAACTCTTGTGGTATTTATAGGTAAAAATTAGGTTTATTTTTGGAATAAATTTGTATGACCGATTTGATTGAAACTTGGGGACAAAATCTCTATAATATCTCCCTCCAGATTTTGTAAAATTTTATATTCTTTTGTTTTTTTTTATTTTATATTTTGGGATCTTTATATATTTTTTTTGCATGATCTGCTCTTTATATATTTTTTTGCATGATCTGCTCTTTATATATTTTTTTTATTAAGATCTTATACTTTTTTTTTTATATTTTTCCAATAATAAAAAAATGAATATAAAAAATAGAAATAATAAATTTAAAAAAACAATTTTTGTGACTCTTTTTTTTTAATAAAATAAAACACGAAAAAAGACTTAAGTGAGACTCAAACTTGTGACCTTGTGCTCACATGCACTTATAAACCATTGGTACTACCATACAAGCTACTTCATACATTTGTAAGATAATGCAACATAAAACACTATATGTGATAAAAGAGTGGGCAAAATTTAGGGTACAACAGATATTGCTTATTCTCACTTATTTTGATTGCTTTATCGGATTGCTCCACACACTAAGGTTATTGGTGTGATTTTAACCGAATTCACAACAATTGGGCGCCCACCGTGGGGCAAGGGTCAAAACGATTAAAGTATCATGGGTTCTAAGTGGGACATTTAAAAGTTCAATGGGAGTAACGACTTCAGTCTTTGGAAGGTGAAGGTTAGGGCAATACTTACTCAACAAAAGTGCGATGAGGCGTTGAAGGGAGTGGCAGCCATGCCAACCACTCTCTCAGACACGGAGAAGGCCGAGATGGATGGCAAAGCATTGAGTGCTATCATCTTGTGTCTTGCAGACAAGGTGCTGAGGGAGGTGGCAAAGGAGAAAAGTGCAGCTGCTATGTGGGCAAAACTTGATAAGTTATATATGACTAAGTCCCTGGCACATAAGCAGTGTCTGAAGCAACAACTCTATTTCTTCCGTATGGTGGAGAATAAATCGGTGTCGGAGCAACTATCAGAGTTCAATAAGATTATCGATGATTTGGCGAAAGTTGATGTGAAGATAGAAGATGAGGACCAGGCGTTTCACTTGTTGTGTGCTTTACCTAAGTCTCTTGAGCATCTCAAGGATGCATTGCTATATGGCAAAGAAGGCACTATCACGTTGGATGAAGTCCAAGCGGCTTTGAGAACCAAGGAGCTGACAAAGCTCAATGCATTGAAGATTGATGATAGTGGAGAAGGCTTGAATGTCACAAGGGGCAGAAGTGAAAATAGAGGTAAAGGGAAAGGGAAGAAACACAGGTCTAAGTCTAGGGCAAAGGGTGATAGTGGTAGCAAGTTCAAATGCTATCACTGTCATGAACCAGGTCACTTCAAGAAGGACTGTCCTCAGAGAAGGGGCAGTGATAGTTCGTCAGCTCAGATTGTTGTTAGTGAAGAGGAAGGTTATGAGAGTGCAGGTGCACTGACAGTTACTAGTTGGGAACCGGAGAAGAGCTGGGTCATGGACTCTGGATGCTCTTATCACATTTGTCCAAGAAAGGAGTACTTTGAAACCTTGGAATTAAAAGAAGGTGGAGTTGTGCGTCTTGGTAACAATAAGGCGTGCAAGGTTCAAGGTACTGGTTCTATTCGTCTTAAAATGTATGATGACCGCGACTTTCTTTTGAAAAATGTGAGGTATATCCCTGAACTTAAGAGAAATTTAATTTCGATAAGCATGTTTGATAATCTAGGGTATTGCACTAGAATTGAACATGGTGTGATGAGAATTTCTCATGGTGCATTAGTAATAGCTAAAGGGTCTAAAATGAATGGTCTTTACATTTTAGAAGGTTCCACCGTTATTTCTAATGCTTTAGTAACTAGTGTTGAAAATGCAGACATAACTAAACTATGGCATTTGAGGTTAGGGCATGTCAGTGAGAGAGGTTTAGTTGAGCTAGCAAAACAAGGTTTGCTAGGACAAGAAAAATTGAACAAACTAGATTTCTGTGATAACTGTACACTAGGCAAACAACACAAGGTGAAGTTTGGGGTGGGAGTTCATAAGTCTAGTAGACTGTTTGAGTATGTTCACTCGGACCTTTGGGGTCCAGCGTCGGTTCCTACTCATGGTGGAGGTTCGTATTTTCTTAGTATTATTGATGATTACTCTAGGAGGGTATGGGTGCACATCATTAAAAATAAAAGTGATGCGTTTGAAAAATTTAAAGAATGGCATACCCTGATAGAAAATCAAATTGGAACTAAACTGAAAGTTGTAAGAACTGACAATGGCCTGGAGTTTGTTTCAGAGCAATTTAATGAGTTTTACAGGAAGAAAGGTATAAAGAGGCATAGAACCGTTGCATACACACCGCAGCAGAATGGTCTTGCTGAAAGAATGAACAGGACCTTGTTGGAGCGGGTGAGGTGTATGTTGTTGGGAGCTGGATTACCCAAGAGTTTCTGGGGAGAGGCAGTTAACACTGCTGCCTATTTGATCAACAGATGTCCATCAACAGGAATTGATCTGAAGACACCTATGGAGGTTTGGAGTGGCAAGCCGGCAGACTACTCCAAGTTGAAAATCTTTGTAGCTCTAGCATTTGCTCATGTTAAGCAAGATAAGCTTGATGCTAGAGCTGTAAAGTGTGTGTTCATTGGTTATCCAGATGGTGTGAAAGGTTACAAGCTGTGGAAGATGGGACCGGGAGGATCAAAGTTTATAATAAGCAGGGATGTCACTTTTGATGAGACCTGGATGGGGATGAAGTGCAAAGACCTGAATGAGAGTCCAGAAACGGGGGTGGAGAATTTCCAGTTTGAGGTGGAGCCTTTCACTGATAGGAGGGAAACAGAGGAGCAGACTCTAGTCCCTGAAGAAAGTGGAAGTGATGATACAGCTACTTCTGACTATCAACTAGCTAGAGATAGGGAGAGAAGAAGAGATATCCGTCCACCTAATAGATACGGTTATGCTGACCTTATTTGTTATGCTTTGAATGCAGCTGAAGAGGTGCAAGACTCGGAACCAAAGAACTTCAGGGAAGCATCAGAAAGCATAGAAGGCAAGGACTGGTTGAAGGCAATGAATGAGGAAATGCTATCATTGGAGAAGAACCAGACTTGGGAACTTGTGCCATTACCTAAGAATAAAAGGGTAGTGGGTAGCAAGTGGGTGTTCAAGAAAAAGGAAGGCATTCCTGGAGTTGAAGCACCAAGGTATAAGGCGAGACTTGTAGCAAAAGGTTTCACTCAGGTGGAGGGGATTGATTACAACGAAATCTTCTCACCGGTGGTGAAGAATTGTTCTATGAGGGTACTTATGGCAATTGTGAACCAGTATTATCTTGAGTTGGAACAAATGGATGTGAAGACCGCATTCTTACATGGAGAGTTAGAAGAAACCATCTACATGCAACAACCTGAAGGTTTCGTGGAAGACAGTTCTAAAGTATGTCTGTTGAAGAAATCTTTGTATGGATTGAAGCAAAGTCCAAGGTAGTGGTATCGTCGGTTTGATGATTTCTTATTGAAGGCTGGATTCGTGAGAAGCAACTATGATAGTTGCGTGTACATGATGAAGAGGAATGAGAAAATCATTCTCTACCTTCTTCTTTATGTAGATGATATTCTTATTGCAGGTTCTGAAAAGCAGGAGATTCTAACGCTCAAGGAGAAATTAAATGGTGAATTTGAGATGAAGGATCTTGGTAATGCAAAGAGGATACTTGGCATGGATATCGTGAGAGATCGGAGTAAAGGTGAATTGTTCCTATCTCTGTACGGTTACTTGAAGAAAGTGGTGGAGCGGTTTAGAATGACAGATTCTAAGGTAGTGAATACACCACTTGGTCACCATTCAAAATTGGCAATAAAATAGTGTCCTCAATCCGAGGAAGAAAGAAAGAAGATGGAAACTACCCCTTATGCAAGTGGAGTTGGAAGCATCATGTATGGCATGGTTTGTAGTAGACCAGACTTATCCTATGCAATAAGTGTGGTAAGTCGGTTTATGGCAAATCCGGGCCAAGTTCATTGGCAAGCTTTGAAGTGGGTTCTGAGGTATTTGAATGGGTCCTTGAAGGGAGGTCTGAAGTATAGGAGAACTGATCCAGGAAGAGATGCTTTGGAGGGTTATGTGGATGCGGATTATGCGGGCAATGTGGATACCAGAAAGTCTTTATCTGGTTTTGTATTCACTCTATTTGGTACAGCGGTAACGTGGAAGGCTAATCAACAGTCAGTTGTGGCCTTGTCGACAACTCAAGCGGAATATATAGCTCTTGTTGAAGGAGTCAAGGAAGCTATATGGCTGAAGGGTATGATTGGAGAAATGGGGATTGGTCAAGGGTGTGTGAAGATACATTGTGATAGTCAGAGTGCCATTCATTTGGCGAATCATCAAGTGTATCATGAAAGAACTAAACACATTGACATCCGGTTGCACTTTGTTAGAGATATGATTGAGACAAAGGAAATCATAGTGGAGAAAGTAACATCGGAGGAAAATCCAGCAGACATGTTCACCAAATCATTACCAAGAGTCAAGTTTAAGCATTGCTTGGACTTGATTAACTTTGAAGAGTAGACGAAGATTGGAGAGGGCAGCATGGTGGTTGGTGGGAAGTTGGCACCACCATCAATTTAAAGGCAAGGTGGAGATTTGTGGAGAATTAGCTTGAAATTAGATGCAGCGGAAAAACAGGTTCTGGAGCTGGCATGCCGCGCAGCTCCCCTCCACGCGCCGCGCAGATACTCGAGAAGAAACAGGTTGGGATATCTGTCAATGGCGCGTCGCGCAGCCTCACTGGCGCGGCGCGCAGGCGCGCTAATCCTATTTATAGGGGTGCGTTTTCTGCTATGCCGTCACGGTTGAAAAGAGGTTTTTTGAGGGTTTTCTCAAACAACAAAAGGCTAGGAATATTTCTTAGGGTTGGGAATAATCTCTTTCATCTTGTAAACACATATCATTGAAATCTCTTGGTCATGGGAAGAGATTTGGGACAAGGGTAGTTTTAGGGTTTCTAATTCTTGTAACCTTTGTGAGAATCTCATTGTAATCAAGGAACAAAGTTTGATAGTGGAACGGAGAGCTGCCCTCTCCCCCAGAGTAGGTTCATTAACACCGAACTGGGTAAACAATTGTGATTGTGTCCTTTACGTTTTCGCGGTTTATTTGTTTAGTATTGATATTGCTTATTCTCACTTATTTTGATTGCTTTATCGGATTGCTCCATACACTAAGGTTATTGGTGTGATTTTAACCGAATTCACAACATTATAGTTGATAGGAAAAAAGAAATCATATTAAGATATGAAAACATAAAGAAATCAACTTTTGACAAAACTGATTTCCCAGCATTACTTGAGGTAGAAATCATAGAATTAGAGGAAGTGATGTTCCCATTATTCTCACTTGCACTTACCTGATAAACTCCACCAACAGGAGTCAATGCTGATTGATAGGTGGCTGTTGCAACAATAGTCGCAATTATCAACCAAGTGTTATGTTGCTCGTCGGATATATCTCTTTCAATGCGGCGTATGTAAATTAACATTTTATCCACAATTGTGCTTTTTGATCTTCGTTTATATGCAAGTGTTGGAGCAACCATAACTTGCGGGCCAGGTTTTGATCCAACACTAATTAATATATTTTTGTTCTCTAGAGTGGTTGCTATGTCTAATGCGGTTTTGCTCTCCAAGTTCTTTGCATTCAATTTTATCCTAGTCTTTAACAACAATTGAAGCGCCTGTGCTACCAAGTAATTAACGAACAATACAATCGTTAGAGATCATTCATATTAAAAACTAAAATATTCACATATTGTGTACACTGTTCAAACTACCTATTGGCTATCGGTTTATGATTGCGGCCCACAAATACGGAGAACTTAAAGGTATCCGCAACAACATTGCAATCAGCATAACTGCAACCACAGTTTAAAATTCTGCTATTTGTGTGTGTGTATGTGTGTGTGTGTTTTATTTCATGTTTTTCCGATAAAAATGATACAATAACTAAAAATAACAATTAAGAAACATATATGATGCTTTTTATTTTATTTTATTGAGAGGACAAAATTTGTCGACTCATTACTTTTAAAAAAACTTCTAAATATTGACAGAAGGTTACCTGTGGCTCGTTACTTAATGTTGAAATGTGCAAAATGGTGTTGTCGGCCTCATCCTTATGATTTAGTATTTTATATTCCAACTCCCTAGCACCTTTCTCGATATTTATCGTAAGAAAGTGAACAAGGAGATGAAGAGCTTCGTAGTTGTTGTTCTTCAAAGCAATATGAAGTGCAGTCTCACCACTCGCAGTCACATCTTCAATGGAATCAGGACAAGCAAAGAGAAATTTAGCCATAAGTTCAATCTCACCAATTTGACTTGTAAAATGAAGATGAGTCATGCCTTCTCTTCCTTTAACTCTAACAAGATCTTTATTGATGTCAACAAAGCGAGACACCATCCTCTTTTCGTCAGTTTGCATAGCGAAATGGATAGGGCTAAATCCTTGCTGATTTAGTTTCAAAGCAAATGAAGGTTTCAAATTCATATAACCTCAATGGTAAACCGGAGATGCCCCCTAGATGCAGAGATATGCAAAGGAGTTTCGACAAACTGATTTGAATCTATAATCTCTAAAATGGTTGAATCAACTTCAATTACTGCATAGAGCATGTCTATATTACCAGCTTCAGCTGCAACTTTCAGTTTATCAAGATTGGTTGTACTGCTCATGTTTGAAGCAGCAACTCCTCTGCATGAAAAAAATTTAGTGACTATTCTTTTGGATCCAACCTTCCTTGTAAAATATAAGAGAAAAAAAAAAGACTTCAAATTTAATCTAATATTTGATAGTAATAAAAACTATATATTTTTTGTACAATTGTATTAAACAATGACTTGGGTGTCTAAAACAATATTATTTGTACATAAAGAAAAACAAATATATATTTTTTGTATTTGATTGACTTGGTCTCAATTATTCACATGTCATGACTCTGATTCCCACACTTTTTGTTTTTGGTTCAAATTATTTTATGATATTTACTTTTATCTCGTATTTTTACCCCTTTTGTTTTTTGTCTTAAAAGATCTTTGCTCACTAAAACATACTTATCTTTCTTAAATCACTAAAATATAAAATAAGAATGCAAAATTATTGATAACATCGGTAAATACTCGCTACACCCAAAATTTCACACAAGGCATACACTAAAAGAAGACAAACCAAAGGCGAGTGTGTTGCGTATGTGTTAAGAAAAGAAAAGTGTTGGTTTTTTTTAGCACAAGTTGACATTTTAAGGTATCTTTACGGTTTAGGTCATATTTCCAATTCTCCCAACACAACAGTGTGTGATGAGTGTTTTGCATCTACTATTTTACTAAAAAAAACTATACTTTCAAGTGTGATGCTTTTTTTAGCATAGTAGATGTTTTGCATCTGCTATTTTACTAGAAAAAGATGCTCTCGAATCTCAATCATTATTGCTAAACCAGTTTCATATTAGCTAACTAACTGTGTTTCAGCCACTACAACAGTAGTCTTAAAACATCATAAACCAGTATTCTACTCCTACACTTGACTCCTTTTTCAATCTTCTTAGGCATTTCACCTTTGATCAACAAATCAACTATGCATCCATAACAACCTTCTTTTCTAAATGCAGCGTGACCACAATTACATCAGGAACTATAAAACTGATCTTTTCTAAACTCCTTTTTCAATCGTAATTAATTTTTTTATAAGCCAAACTTGTATGAAAATAAAAAATAAAAACATGTAGCTATAGCACAAGATGTGCCAATCTAAGACCAAACAACACTGAAAGGAAAGCCTCTATCTAACAAACTTGGGAAAGAAAACAAATACATAAAAAATACTTCAAAACACAAGTCAAAACTATAATCTCCAACTCAAATGCTATTATTCCCAAGTTCAAACAAGTGAACTTATCCCGAGACAGCAAAATGGAAAAACCAACATCTATACAATTCTTGCAAAGCAAGATGGAAAACGAACCTACAAAACTGCAAAATCAAGGAAATTAACCAATCATGGTTCTCCACTTTGACAAATTGAGATATCTTGGAAGTTCAGTTAGCTTTTCTCACTTTAACAAGAGTTGAAGAAACACAGAACAATACTTAGCCCAAAAAGGGCAGGCAAAGGAATTATCAGAAAAAGTAGAAAAGTAAAACAGACAACAAAATTTGATTAAACAAATAAAATATGTGAGATGAAAAAGTGTTAACATTTCTAATCTAAAAACGTAAGACTGTTTTATTAAAAACTTAACAGAATATTGACAATAGAATTATCCCCAAAGGTTTTCACTGCACAGAGGATCGCTTTTTTCACTTACATGTTGTCAGATGTATAGAATGAATTCTCCTAATCTGATTACCCCCAATATATCCCTTCTACCTAATCTACCTCTAGAGTCCTGAATTACATCATAAACCAGGTTGAATGGCTGAAGAGAAAACAGATATCCCATTTGATTGTCACAAATACTTGAGGCACAACACTTACACCAAAAAGATGTGCAAATTAACCAAAGATGCTCACAAACAGTGGAAAATGCAGAAACAACGAAAGAACACAAACAACATCGAGCAAAACACCAAAACACAAGACAACAGAACAAGCCACCAAAACAGTTTATGATCATCAAAGTTTTCTAGTTCAAATCACAAAATCTAGCAGTTGCACGGTAGAAACCAATGAAATAACAGAAAGAATAGAGTAACTACTACTTACATGGAACATTGTGAACTGTAAGTTTACATGTTGATGAAGCCTTTGGACATAAGGATAATAGTCTTTCTAGTTCGAGGAACTTTCCACCGTTCCAGATTACCATAGTTCGTAAAACTCTTGCATTCTCCAAAATATATAATGCTAGCAAAAGCTCACTATGTAGAGTCAAGAAGCTTAGAAGATGGCAAGATTTAAGGTGTAATGAAAGACATTGCGGAACAACATCCGGTTGGCGTTGCACCCAATTTTCTTTGTCATCTTTTCTAGTCCATGTTTCCTCGTTTGCGTCAGGTGCCTCCCCAGCCTGTTAATAATAACTGTTGCTTCCGAGGTCAAAAATTGTCTAAAATAATTTTCAGCTACCGAAGATATTACTGGATTGAGTCGCGTACTAGGTCGCTTTCTTTAAGACGTTTCGCGGCACTGCCCAAAATTGTGCAAGACAGACGATCAACCACGAAGTCCCCAGAATAAAACAGCCCTGTTCAACTGATACCGATAAATATTGCACTGTAGATATCGGGCAAGAATTACACCCTTAATATGGTACTAAAACCAATGCACTTTGGTTTTAAGTCTATTCTAATATGGTATTATAACCATTCTAATATGGTACTGAAACCATTCTTATATGGTAACTAACACCATTCAAATATGGTATTAAGACCATTCAGGGATTATGGTAAATTGACCATTCTTAATTTATAGGAATTAGTGATACTATGATCTCTCTTAACCAAATTAATACTAATACAAGTACTAGTATAAAAAGGTTCGATACTTACTGTCGTCAATTAAATTAACAACAGCTTTGAGTTTAACAAAATAAAGATTTGTTCTGTGAACATCAACAATTCATTCAGAATAAAAATTAACTCAGATCTTTTCAATTAGCATAACCAAATAAAGGAAACTAGCTCATGTGCCTAATTCATTGATTCTAATTTTTAGTACAGCACAGTTCAACACTAATATCATTCTTCTGTCTTCAATTAAATTGAACATGGATAATTATGAGTGGATTCATAACATCCAGCATATGACACCACAACACAATTTCTATAATGATACTAGTAATAAGATATTTAAAAACTTATAAAATATTCATAACAACGTACCTGTGAACATCTCTTTACCAAAGTCTCAAGAAACAATTTGACTCTAGCCAAGTATAATACCGCATGATAGTAATATGGACAGCTTCTCATGATTACTTTCTTTATTTTCACCTCATTGCACATACGGGTTCGATTGTTCACGTTATTGTTATAAGCTAATCTTCATTCCTTATAATTGGAGCCACAACCTTATATTATATGTCGCCCATTATGTTAAGAATATTGGTAATTAGTCAAAAACTTCCATTAGTTAGTTAGAGGTTCAATTAGTTTGTTAAGTTTGTTGTAAGGAAGTTAGTTAGTTAAACCTCAAATTGCTCTATATAAGAGCACCAATTGTATTTTTTTTCATTATCTTTTATCAATATGAATCCTTTTGATTTTTACTATCTTGAAGATTTTCTAAGTTTCTCTCCATTTTCTCCAAACCATAAAAATCTTAACACATTATTTGTACAACCGGGTATTTAGAATGTTTGTACAATGATACATACTATGGGTGGTGGCTTAGGCTTTTTCAGTTCACAGTTTTATTCTGTTACTAGATTTTTTCTTTTCAATCTCTATTGCCATTGAGTGGCGGCTGTGGTATTGTGATTCACCTACTTCCCTCGTTAATTAAGCTGCCCCTTTTATTAGGCAATAACAAACTAATGCTATAAAGATGGCAACACTTCCTTTTGTATATTTTTCACATGTTGTTTAGCTGCTAAGATTATTCTCAAGAAACAAAAGGTCGCTTAAAAGGTGTTGGAAATAAATCACAAATAAATAAATAAGTAATTATTTCAATAAAAAATATCTATTTTACTATAATATAATATAAGTAATTATAAAAAATAAAAAGAATGTAAAAAAGAAGAATTATAACTTTGTTTTACAGATTTTATAGTATATTTCTCATATTTACATATTTACATATTTACTCCATTTGCATTTAATGACATGGTGAATGATACTTGTGGGAAATGTAAATTACATTTACCATGAAAAATCAAAAGTCATTAGAGCCATTTATTTTTTGACAAAGAGCCAATTTTTTTTTTAAAAATTGATAGTACGTTGTTTTCAACTTATTTTTAAACACATGAGGCTAATCTATTTTATAAGACATGGATAAACAAACCATGGCATGAAATCAATTTCATGTGGCTCATCAGAAATTTTATTCTTTTTTTTTTGAAGTAATAGATAGTATTATAAAGATTTAAATAATTTTTAGTCTTTTTAAATATATCAGTTTTATTTTTAAATATAGTATTATAAAGAATTAAAGCACATTAATTTATTTTTTTAAAATACAATAAAGAATAATTGACATGAGTTAAATTTTGCCGATTATAATTCATTGGATTTACGTTCATTATATCTACTTAGAGTGAGATAAGATTACTTGTAATAATATATTTCAAAATATTTTTATATCATTTTGAAATGGAGGGAATAGTAATATGAATTCACACTATATCGTGCAGACTTTGCAGTTATGTTAGGCATCATTGATAAATATATGTCCCGTATATTTTATTTTCGATGGCAAATATTTGTTTAGTGATTTATTTTATGTATCAATGACAAATATTTATCTTGTATTTTTTGTTTATAATTATCAAGTAAGAATATATTTTTGTCACTATACACTTCGGTTGACTTTTATTTTTCTCAATTTTGGTTTTATACATTTTCCTGCATATTTATGTTAGTATGGATTTTGTAAGCATTTATTCATATTATTATACACTTTAGATGACATTTATTTTAATTTAATATTTTTTTTTAAACAAAATAGTTTAAAAGGTTAAAGATCCAATTTTAAAATTTTGACTTTAAAATCATGTGATTCAATTAACGAGTTGAACCTAACGAGATGAATCGAGTTGTTCGTCAACTTAAAAACAAGTCGAGTTCGAGCTAAAAAAATAGTTCGCAATGAACTTGATCCGAGTTTCGAGCTGAACCAATTCTCAATAAGTCGAGTTGAGTTAATGTAAGTTTGACTCAACTCGACTCATTTCAAGATGTAGCTGCAACCAAAAACAAAGCATAAACGAGGTAGAGGAGATGGAGAATATTCTTTCGCTTCCCTACTTGCACACCTCTATGTAACAGGCAGGGGCGGAACCAGCCACCCCCCAAAAAAAAAGTTACATTATTACCCATGGTATTTACATAAAATTAAACCTATATATATATATATATATATATATATGTATATATATATATATATATATATATATATATATATATATGTATATGAGGTTTGCTAACTTAGACCCACCTAAAAACATGAAGGTCTAAGTTAGCAAGTGCACATTTTCACTTTGAACAAAAAAACCATTCATATTTATTATTTAAAACTAGTAACTTGAGGGATAGTTTTGTAACTTTCATTTAAGATTGAGTCAACAAAAATAGATTAAAAAAATATTAAGACTTTTTATTTAATTATATTTTAATAATATTTTTATAACAAATTTTAAATATTTTATTCTAAATAAAATTTTCCCCTTACTTGAGATTTAGTATTTTTAAATATATCAGTTTTATTTTTAAATATAGTATTATAAAGAGTCAAAGCACATTACAGATTTTTAAATTACAATAAAAAATAATTGACATGAGTTAAATTTTGCCGACTAGAATTCATTGGATTTACGCTCATTATATCTACTTAAAAGTGAGATAAAATTACTTATAACAATATGTTTGAAAATATTTTTGTATCATTTTGAAAGGGAGGGAGTAGTAATATGAATTCACACGTTCCATGAGCTTGGCTCAATTGGTTGGATATTGCATTTTATATGCAGGGGGGGCGGGGTTCTAACCCCGATCCTCCCACTTATTCACTTTAAAGGTGCAATTTCTAGCCGTACTTGACCAAAAAAAGAGTAATATGAATTCACACTACACTGTACAGGCTTTGCAGTTATTTTAGGCATCATTGATAAATATATGTCCCGTATATTTTATTTTCGATATCAAATATTTAGTGATTTGTTCAAAAAAAAAAATTTGTTTAGTGGTTTATTTTATGTATCAATGACAAATATTTATCTTGTATTTTTTGTTTATAATTATCAAGTTAATATATTTTTGTAACTGTACACTTCGGATGACTTTTATTTTTCTCGATTTTGGTTTTATATATTTTTCTGCATATTTATGTTAGTCTGAATTTTGTAAGTGTTTATTCATTATACACTTTAGATGAACACGCATAAAAATAGGAATATAAAAATAGAAACATAAACAATATTTTTCATAAAAAAGCATAAACAATATACTACTACTAATTATTAATAATATTACAATAAAGTTAATTTCTGTCAAATTTACTAAATTCTCCTAAATATTTCTAATCAAATTTATAATTTTTTTTATTAAAAAATATACACGAGACCACTATTTATTACAAATACAAAACAAAACTGGATAATTTGTCATTGATAATTATAATCAAATTTATTCATTTTAACAATATTATAATGTCAAACTTATAATTTATTCATTTTATTCAAAAGAGTAATATGAATAGCACAATAGTTTCACTTATATTTTAACAATATTATATAACAAAATTTTAAATATTTTATTTTAAATAAATTTTCTACCATAATATAATGTCAAACTTAAATATCGAATAAAAGTCAATGACCCGTGCGAATGCACGGGTCTTTAACCTAGTTGTTTTTAAGTCATTAACTACAACTGGAGTATAACCCTTAGTTAAAGACTATGGGTAATAGTTCTTTAGTTGAATCGAAGTATAATCTTAAGTCAAATTGAACTTTATTTTTAAATTATAGATTATTTAATTAATTTTCAAGTCATTAACTTCAACCAGAGTATAATCTTAAGAGTGCAATGCCAAATACCCCCCTGAAATTTTAAAATTTGTCAAATACCCCCCTGAAATTTGGAATTAGGCAAATACCCCCTTGAAATTGTAAAATGTCAATCAAATTGCACCTGCTCCGTTTACTCCGTCTATTTTGAGCCTTCAAAAACACATTGTTTAAGTTTTTAATATCCTTACAATCAGATGAGTAACAAGGAATCAAAATAGCAAATCTATCGTCACTAGAATCATCCTCATCATCATTATAATTGCTTTCAAAATCAGAACCAAGAGGTTCTAATCACACAATAGACCAATCTGAGTCATCAGATTCACAATCATACAAGAAACACTTATCACCAACGTCATACTCTTTATCAATTTTTTTCTCATCTATCTTTTCCTCATTAAAATAGACAGAGTAAACGGAGCAGGGGGCAATTTGATGACATTTTACAATTTTAGGGGGGTATTTGCCTATTTCCAAATTTCAGGGGGGTATTTGACGAATTTTGAAATTTTAGGGGTATTTGGCATTTTACTCATAATCTTAAATCAAATTATACTTTATTTTAAAATTTTAATTTACCTTTATATTATTTTTAATTTAAAATTATAATTTATATTATCTTTTATTCATTAACTTCAACAAAAGTATACTTCTCAGTCAAATACTATGATTAATAGTGCTTCCAAATAATTTTAATTAATTAAAGATGTTGCGGCTACTCCATTATCATTTAAAATTATATAAATGATATTTACATTTAATTCAAAATAATTAAATTGGATAAACAACAAGCAATTAATAATAATCCATATATCATAGACGGGAATTGAACCTGCAACGCGATTTGTAATTGAAAAACACTTCAGCCGCCACGATGCGTGGATATGTTTTGTTTGCGTTATGCGATATTTATAAAAGCCGAATTGATCAAAATATTAAATCATTACTTGATGCTTACCACATGAAGTAGCTGGTACACGTGGACCGCTTCCGTGTTGACGATTTGTTCATTTACCTTACATTTTAGGACTTCTTTTTATCTATTAGGATTAAAAGGATGTTTGGATGTTGTGTTTCACTGTCCTCTAACTCACTTGATTAGGTTTATCTCCAGCCGGTTTTGTATATTTCTCTTTTTTTCCCTTTTTTTATTATAAAATATTACAATCATTTGTTAAGAATCTTGAATTTGATTGTAAAAAATCTTTTAAAATTTCATAAAATCAATACAATCTCACAAAATATTTTAAAATCTTCAATTTTTTTAATTAAAATAGTATTTTAAAATCTCAATCCAATACACCCCTTAATATCATCATCTTCAATTTGTGAGACAAATCAAAGGTTGCCACATCCATTCATAGTAGTTCAAACACTGCTATCTAACATGATTAACCACTGCTTAACTATAAAATTTCAATTAGAATATATTGGGCCTGTTTGTTTCAACTTTAAAAAAATAGATTTTTTCTTTATATTTTTTAAAATAGATTTTATGAAACCGTTTTTCAAAATATTACAAGTTTTTTTATATTCGTTTTTTCTAAATTAAAACACTAATTTTGACATCATATAACATAGACGTACATTATTGAAGAACAAAAAATAGTCAAAATCTCAATTTTTATAAAAAGTTGTATTTCAAAAATGATTTTTATGAAAATCTATTTGAAATAGATTCAAAAAAAGTGATTTTTTTGAAAATTTGATATTCAAATTTTTTTTCAATAAAATGATGAAATACCTAAAATAAGATTTTAAGAATAACTATTCAAACCAAATTTTCATTTGAAGTTTTTATAAAAAATTTCTTTATAAATTTTTTTTTGCACAAAATCATATTACACTATAAGAATCTATTTTCAAAAAATCTATAACAAACGGGGCCATAGTTTAAATATTTAAAATACATAAAGTTCTAGAACCTGGATTTTTTATACTCGTATTATAAAAGATAACTCAACCCATAAATCAAAAAAATCAGCATTGGGTTTCGTTTATTTTTCACAAATACTTACAAACAAAAAATTTAGAAAATCAAGGGTTTCATTTATTTTCTCAATTACAGAATTACTTACAAACAAAGCTGTATAATTGTAAAGAAAAGGGATTTCAAGGAGAATTTAGACTAACTTATTTGTGAATGTTGTAGTGGAGATGAAAAGATGGGTTGATTTATTAATGGCCTGGTGGCATTAAGCTTGTATTAAGCAAAAAAATGGATTTGGAAAAGAAGAAGAAGAAGAAGAAGAATAGGAAACAATGGAAGACCAGAAAAAGAAGATGAAGCGTACTCACTTCTACGTTCTCCAAGTGATACAAACAATTGTTTTGTAAAAAAAAAAGTGGTATAAACAATTTTGTTGAAAAGTTGAGAGTCATCAATGCAATGAGGTCAATTATAAAATTAGCAAAAGTATATATAGCAATCTCCAAAATAATAGTTATAAATATGAAAGAGATAAACAATACAGATGTCCAATTTTAATTGGATCCACATCATGGTGTGCTGTTTGCACACCTCTTTGTGAAGGTAACCTAGAAAAAACCAAAAAAGAAAGTTCACGTGCAGTCCTATACAATTCATATGATTCTCCTTTTATAAAAAAATATAAAAATTTAGTAAAAAAAACGTTTTATAAAAAATAAGAGCTAGTAGAATAAATAAAAATCATCATGGGCTTCTTTTATAAAGCCCAATCCCTTATGAAACCCTACGTTTATAACTCTCCAGTGATAAGCAACATGGTAAGTAACACAGCAGCAACATCACCTCCTACCAACTGCCAAACCTTTTCATCTTCTTCTCTAAATTATTTCTTTTTTCTTTCATTCTTGCATCTGACTTCTAATAAAACTCAAATAAATGTCCTTCCGTTTTCTTTTTCTTATATTGCTTCTGCCACTTTTGTTTCTAATTCAACCTAGATCTTATAATTTAAAGATGAAGTTTTTAAGTTCAACAAAATGAATATTCCACCTTATAATCTTTTTGTTTTAACAAACCACCTATCTAATCTTGTTGCATAACTGAAAATAAACCAGAACAATCAAAAAGTTTCAACTTTTCCAATTTCCAGGCTAAAAAAAAGGTTAAAGGAAAAAAAAAAGAAGAGTAAAACACGGTCAGATCTCCAAACCGTCTGAACCGGCGGTTTTTCGGTTTTTTCTGAATGTGCGTGGGAGAAAACACAAGAAGGCGGAGTTGAATTGTGTTTTAAGTTTTTAAAATCTTTTCCAGATAATAGTAAAGATGGAAGAGTAAATGAGAGAGTGAGAGAGAAAGAGAGAGACATAAGGATTTATACTGGTTCCCCTCACAAAACGAGAGTACTCCAGTTCCCTTGCACTTCCAAGGGATTTCACTATTATCAAAAGATTACAATCCTAGTGCTCAAGCACACAAACATGAGACTTCCTTGCATTAAGTCACACAAGACAGAGAGACTTCCTTGCTCTAATCACACAAGATAAGATACTTCCTTGCTCAAATCACAAAGATAAGAGACTTTTCCAAATTACTCACGCAGGAGTAAATACTAACTTCTAAGCTTAAAACTATTACACAATAATAGCTTTAGAGGTTTTAGCTAGTTTTCAAGTTCTCACTTAATTCTGAGAGATAAAAATATGAAGATCAGTTATCATCAATTTCTTTCTTTCACATATATATATGAGTGAGAAGAGATATTGAGACATTGTAGAATCCCGTTGTAATTGGACAGCTGTTGATTCCTTATTGCTTAAGCTGTGACTTTTGAATTTACTATAAGCAGAGCCACGTCTTCTTCACAGTTAAGCTCACGTTTTACTGTCTGTCCAAATACAGTAATAAGGTACAACTAGCTCCTAAAGAGAATATGATCACATCATTTATGACCGTTGTAATTAGTTGTCCTTAAAGTGATCATCAGACTTAGTAAGAGTGGGTGATGTAGCCTTTCTGATGACCAGTGAAATTCTCTTTGCTTCTGATGAACCTTGATATCTTGAAGTCTGATGGTCTTGAATATTTGGCCTCTGATAGTCCTTCGTAATTTAGCTTCTGAACGTCTTCATCTTCTGAATAACTCTTGACTAACACCAAATAGCTTCTGAACTCTTGTAGGCATCTGAATGTCTCTGAGCTTCTGAACTTCTCTTAAGCTTCTGAACTCTTGTAGACATCCTGATCCCTTTTGAGCTTCTGACCACGTTTACCTTCTGAACTCTTTCAGAGTGTAATGATTCAGACTTTCATAAGGTTTCTTCAGAGCATAAATCAAGTGTGCTCTTGTATAAACTTAAGATTTTCCTGCACACTTAATTTAATCATTAGTAATATCAATTGTCCATTTAATACTTTGTTATCATCAAAACTAAGGGTGTGTACCAAAACACATTTTGTTCCAACAATCTCCCCCTTTTTCATGATGACAAATATAACTATTAAATACAATTGTTGTTGATAAAATTCAGCTATGTTGACATTAGGCTTCTGAGTTTTGCAAGCTCCCCCTAAGTCTGATAGCCCATAGGGTTAGGTTTGTAAGCTCCCCCTATTTTGTATCCATAGTTAATTTTAATCAGTTTAAGAATTACTTTATTATATGACTTAAATTATTCATATTTTACTATGCAGAGAACAAGGTCTGTAAGCTTCTTCTTTTCATAGTGTAATAATCTTTGAATAAAGTTGCACCCTTACTCAAAAACTATTTATGAATAATAAACTTCAATTAATAAATATATTCTCCTGAAAATTATGCGCTTATTTAAAATGCCAGATGAATTAGACAAATATTTAAATGAATAATGAATGACAATAGGATCAGAGGCATTAGAAACGTATACACACACAAGGTTCAGAGGTTTTCATGATATACAATTTCAGAGTTCAAAAAGAATATAATATTTTTTAAACCAGCTTAGAGCTTAAAAAAATACAAAGATTTTGAAATCCTCAAGATCAGATTGTCATTACAAAGAATGTAACGCATGCCACTTAAATTGACCACTCTCCTACGCTCTCTTCCTGAAGCACTACAAAGCCCTAAAAAGCAAAGTAATTTCGCTTCTTCCAACAATTGATTTATCATTATTCTTTCTCCCCCTTTTGTCATTATCAAAAAGGTTGTATAAGCAATTAATAGCAATTGCAACGTCCAGTCAAGTAAGGAGTGGTTGAACGCATTTATGACATTGGCGTTTGAAATGAGCTTATAAAATGAGAGAAACCTAGTCATTTTATTTACACAGGATAATCTTAGGTTGTGATAGAGCAATTGAGAGAAAACATGAAACGCTCAGAAAAGAAAAAAGTAGATTCAAAGAGAGTTAGTCAAGATAGGATAAAACATACGAAGAAATCGAGAGAAACAAAGCCAGTGTCTGAAAAAGAGAAACTCAGTTCAGAGTCTGAAGAAAAAACTTGGAACCCTGACTGGTTTGAGTTTCTGAAGACATATCTTCCTGAAGAAAATTAATCTGATATCCAAGGCTCTAGAGGGGCTAGTGTCTTTTCCTGAAGAAAACCAATCTGATGCATCAGAATAGGTCTCTTCAAGGAAGACGACCGAACAGTTGGATAACCCCAACTCCCCTCTCAAAGGTCATATCAAGGCTGCTGCCACAATATGTCCTTTGAAGCTTCCAGAAAATAGTCTTTAGGTTTTTTCCCCGGTTTAATATACCAACGGTTTTGAGAGTCAATCGGACCGGATTGGGGTTCGGTTCATGGTTGAACCGCCCGGTCCCGTCCGGTTTTTTTTTTTACAACCAACAAATTATATCATTTCATTATTCAGTAAAGATGTAATACAAAGAGGTAATAAATCAAAAGTACAGCGACTAGACAAAGAAATGGCCGCCCTTGCAAGCGTATGAGCCACCATATTCGCTTGTCGCTTAATACACTTAACCACAAAGTTTGAATTGAGAGACAATACATTCTTAATATTACAAATTAAGGAACTAAATTCAGAGTTACCGCCGCGTAATTTGGAAATAGCATCCACCACATTCTTTGAATCCGATTCAAAAATGACATGTGTGACTCCTCTTTGTTCCATTTCTTTCATAGCTTCAAATAAGACAATTGTTTCTCCTTCAACTATTTAACATCTTCCTTGTTTCCATGAGGTTTACGCCATCATAAAACGTCTCGTATGATCCCTCAAGCACCAACTTGCACTCGTTTTATTTAATTCGCCGTGAAAACCCGCGTCGACGTTGCATTTGTACCATCCAATCGGTGGTTTCTTCCACTGCAGTTGTTGATGTTGCTGTTCGGCCCAAGTAGTGTTCAGCTGGTGTTGTTGGACAGCATGCCATTCCATCCATAAGTGTTTGGCTTTAACTCCTAAACATTGCCCTGGTTCCTTTGCATTGCTCCACACGCCACTGTTCCTGTTGTTCCAAATTACCCATATTAACATAGCAAACCTACCAGCCACCTCCTTATCCTCTTTTTGGCATATATCCATAATTAAATCTGCTGCTGAATTAAATAAAGGTATGCGTGCTGCTACAAATTGATCCAGACCAGCAGCTTGACGCGCTTGAATGCTATCATTACAATTAAATAAAATATGCCAATCATCCTCATTACAAAGCTCACAAAGTGGACAAACTAAGGGGCAGGGAACACAGTTCTCTTGTAACCGAATACGGGTTGGTAGACACCCCTTACAAATGCGCCAAAGTAAGTGTTTGGCCTTTGGCGGAGCATGTATTTTCCATAAGTAACTCCACCCATCTCGGTCTACCAATTCATTCCTACTTCCTGAAACATTTAACATTTTATTATATCCACTTTTAACACTATATTGACCATGCATATCATCAATCCAAATTAATTTATCCTCCTTAACAACATCAAAAAGCGGAATAGCAAGAATACAATTTGCAACATTCACCGGAAATAAAGAATCAATCTTTTCTTTGTCCCACATTTTCCTATTTGGTATCATTAGTTGATTAACAGTAATATTATGCGCACCTCTAATTTGTGGTGATTGAACCCATACACCATCTTCATCTCTTAGCCAAGGGTCACTCATGACTTTTATGTTAGTTCCATTTCCTATACTCCACCTACACCCATTCATTAAAATTTGGCGAGATTTCCAAATACTACGCCAAGCATAGCTCGGGTTATGACCAAGATGCGAATAAAAAAAAGTAGAATTAGGAAAATAACTCACTTTGTAGATTCTAGCCACTAAAGAATGAGGTTTTGTCATAATGTTCCACCCTTGTTTTGCTACCATTGCCAAGTTAAAGGTATGTAAATCACGGAATCCCGTACCGCCTAGAGATTTTGGGTATGCCATACGGTCCCATGCTAGCCACCTGATACCTTTGTTATTTGTCCCACCTCCCCACCAAAAGGAGTTAATCATCCTCTCAATTTCCTTAATTGTAGCTTCCGGCAGGAGATAAACACTCATGACATAAGACAGAATGGCTTGCAAAACGGATTTGATCATGACTTCCTTACCCGCCTTTGACAATGCTCTACCCCTCCAAGAGTTGATCCGCTTCCAAATTCTATCTTTCACATACACAAAAGTATCTTTATTCTTTCTTCCAATCATAGAAGGTAGGCCAAGATAATTACCAGTACCGAGCACATGTCGAACACCCATAATTCTTGAGAGATTTTCTTGGGTTGCCTTGCTCATGTTTTTGCTAAAGAACACCTCTGACTTGGTCATGTTGATTTCTTGACCTAAAGCTTCTTCATACGTCTTGAGAATATGCATCAAGTGGTTGGTTTCATCTAAATTGACCCTGCAAAATAAGAAGCAATCATCAGCAAAAAGAAGGTGGGACACCGGAGGTGCCCCTCTACAGATTTAAACTCCATGTAAGTCTCCTCTAGCCACTGACTTCTTTATAAGCGATTTTAATCCTTCAGTCACTAGAATAAAAAGATAAGGAGAAAGAGGATCTCCTTGTCTCAGCCCTCTCCCTGGAAAAATAGGACCAATTTTTTCATAGTTCACCAAAACTGAGTAATTTACTGAACTAACACATAGCATCATCCAGTGTATCCACTTATTAGCAAACCTCAACCTCTCAAGCATACCACGCAAGAAACTCCAATCTACTCTATCATAAGTCTTACTTATGTCAATTTTTAGAGCAAGTTTTCCTTTCAAACCTCTTGTCCTTCTTTTAAGAGTATGTATCACCTCAATAGCGATTAGAGCGTTATCAGCTATAGAACGCCCCTCAATAAAAGCTGACTGCTCCTCCGAAACACATCTCCCAAGGCACTCCTTCAGTCTATTTGCAAGAAGTTTCGAAACCATCTTATAAAGCACATTACATAAGGATATAAGCCTCATGTCCTTCATTGAAACATGGTTTTCACACTTTTGAATTAGACAGATATTAGTTTCATTCAAGGAGGAAGGGAAGTATCCCCTCTCTAGCTACTCCTTTGTAGCCTCATAGATATCATTACTACATAAGTTCCAAAAATGTCAATCTTCGTGGTTCTTGATTTTGCTGATGCCGACATATGAAAGAATTTTGTATTGAGGTCACCTTCTTTTAACCAGTGCATCTTTGCTCGTTGTCTCCAATATGTTTCCTCTTGAATTAGAAGTCTAGCATGTTTCTCCTCTAGTTCTTTATAACGCGCAACACTCATCAAGTCATGTTTACCTCTCAATCTTTCCATCTCTTCACTACATTCAATCACTTCCTGCTTGAGTCGCATTCTCTTCCTCCTCCCCCACTGATCAGTGCATTTTAATGCACTTTTTAATCACTCTGTGCTATGGCAATTTTATGACTTCTCCTGCTAATTTGGTATTTTTATCATGTTTTGTGTTTAGAGTATAGTTTTGCTATTATTTATGTTTTGCTATTTATTTTCGTAATAAACAGTAATTTGACACCTTCTGATTGTGCAGACCATAACTTGAGCTACGAATATCAAATTGAGGCGCGGGAAGATGCGTTAGAAAGCTAAGAGAAAGAGCTACAACTTTCATGTTGAAGCCGAAAGCCAATTTGGAGCGCAAATAAGTCAAATAATTACGTTTATGTCCCAGACGTGATTTAAATTACCAATTTCCAGCATAACTATATTTTTCGGCCCAATTGTTTTGTGGCCCGTTTTGCTTGCTTATAAAAACCCAAAATTCTGACCTAGGGTGGCTCTTACACTGATTTCACGAAATCGTATGAACCCTAGAGCAGCCACCACTTGAATGGATAACTAATTCCTTTTATCAATCCGTTGGTTTAAGAAACTTTGATTCATTATCTTGAGGTTTGATTCTAATGCAATTCCAATTCATGTTTCTATTTCTTTCTCTGTAAATTTCTACTTTATAACTTGCAATTCGTTTATCATTTGATACTTAATTATATGTAATTCGGTTTGCAAGTTTACGAGATTATTCGAATTAAGTTACCGCTTGTTAAATTTAATTCGGTTAGGAATTTACAGAGTCTATAAACTTGTTATAGGATTGATTTGAATTCACGTTTTTATTTTATATTATTGATCGTGATTCTGTGACGCTTGTTTGCTTTATCATAGTCAATTGAACGTTCTGTTATAAGCTTTTTAAACAGTTCGAATTCATATAAAACTAATTGACGCTTGATTAGTTAGTTTTATGATCAATCAAGGATCGAACTGAAACGAATTTATTCTTTTGCCATGAACCTAGGATAGATAATGAACGAAGTTAGACGAAACCAACGGATTGATTGCTTGCTACTTATTAATTTTCTCGAATCTTTATATTCTGTTTCAACCAAACAAAACCCCCATAATTTACAGTTTTGAATTGTTTCTAATATAGTTAAACTGATTGTGAGTCTTTGGGAAACGACCAAGGTTAACTACCTTGTACTACTTTTCTTAAAACATTATTTGATCACGAAACGACCGTGATCACCCACCCTTTGAGTTTATCGGCACATCGGGTTATACGACTAGTTATTTCTACATCCCTCCCCGAACACCACCCATCCTCCACCACCTCCTCAACATCATCCTCCTTCAACCATATGTTTTCAAAACGAAAGGAGTAAGTTCTTCCATTTCTGATCATCGGTGAATTTTGAAGTAAGATGGGGCTATGATCAGAATGAGAGGCAAGAAGATTCAACAATTTAGCATCTGGAAACAAACTGAGCCAACTAGAATTAGCCATGGCCCGGTCCAGTCTTTCTTCAATAACATGAGAGGTTCCCCTACTTTTTATCCAGGTATAGGGGTATCCATTGAGTTGAATATCTGTGAGGTCACAGTCACCGACAGCACTACGGAAACCATTGCAAAGCCAATCGGGATGAGGGTGGACTCCCTTTTTATCTTCTTGTGACAATAAGTCATTCAAGTCTCCTATTATGCACCATGGTAAGTCAGACATATCCCGCAGCTCTCTAAACAATTCCCAAGCTTGCCTTCTTCTACTTATTTGGATAGCCATAGTAACAAGTTAGTCTCCATTCCCCTTTCTCTCGGTCCTCCACTAACAAATTTATAACATTTCTGGAATAGTTCATGACTCTGCACTTTGTAGTTGTTTTCGACATGACTGATAAACCTCCACTTCGTCCTTCCACATCTATTGACAGACAATAATCAAATTTTAACTTCACACGAATTCTTTCCATAACTTGAGTTTTAGACAGTGTTTCAGACAAGAATATAATATTTGGCTGATGAACTTGAGCAATATATTGAAGGTTTGGAATTGCACCCGGAGTGCTCAATCCCCGGCAATTCCAACTAAGGATCTTCATTGGTCCCGACAGTCCTGGCTGCCAGGACCTGCCGATGAAAAATGCTCAGATGCTTTTGGACACAATGAACTGGGTATATTTTCATCTTTTCTCCTTCTCTTTTTCTCACTCTGTACCTCAATCTCTACGGCCTGATGTTGGATCAACGATTGGGGTTTTGGGTTCTGGGTCGGGTTGGTCCGGTTTATTAACAGGATTGGGCCGGGTTTTTTTCGGTTCGGGTTTGGCTTTTGTATCGGCTCGGGTGGATAAAGAAGAAGTGTTAGGTCTGTGTGTCAGTCCAAGTTGTGGAGGTTGTGAATGTGGTGGGTCTCTACTGATGGATTTGCTATTGAAAGTAATAAATTGGTTAAGTAATAATTGATTTGTGTGAGTTTCCGTTTCAGGTCTAATAATGGTTATGGGAATATTTTGATTAGGAAAAGATGGGAATTTAAGGTTAGACAAGTGATTTAATTGGTTGTCTGCAAAAATAAATGCTGGCATTGATTCTTTTGGGATATGAAAGGTGGATGTTTGACCATTTTGGTTAGTGGGAATAGGGTTGGATGAGAAGTTTTTGTTTTGGGATATAATGACAGATTGGTTGATAGAATTGTCATTAATGTCCAATGATGGCCCTTGTCTAGTAATAATTGCTGCTTGATTGGCTTTGGAAAAAATCTGAGAAATATTTTGTGCGCTTGCTGACACATCAGCACACGTGGGACCCATGCTAGAGTTTTCTGACGGACTGTTTGGTTGCATCGTTGTATGTCCGACCGCTGCCTCTTCACCGCCGCCTCTCTCCTCCTTTAGCCACCGCGAGACCAACCTCCCTCCCTGTCTACGCAGGTCTGCTCTAATATCTGCTGACCACTCCTTTTTACCATAATCCTGCTCCATTGAGAAGCTAACTTCACATTTGTTTTCAGCGTGCCCCATTATTCCGCATACAAAGCAGAAAGTCCCGAGTTTTTCATATTTGAAATTCACAACACACCATTTTCCGTTCTTATCTTTCACTTTTGTGTCCTTCTTGAGTGGCTGCCTGACATCAATTCTGACTCTAATTCGCATGTATTGTCTCCAAAAACTTGAGTTGTTATTTTTATCATATTCCACAAATTTTCCTATGTAGTTGCCCAAAGTAGTACCCGCATACAATGAGATATTTTCGATTTGCATCCCTACCTGCACCCTCTCCAAAAGTAGCAATTGTTGTCAAAGGTCCATGGTCCCCCATTAAGAACCGCGTCCATATTGAGTGGATGATTGGAGTGGAATAGAAATGTTCCTGATTTAACCTGCTTGATTGTGACTCCTTTCACCGGATTCCAAAGTTCAGCATCCTCACTTTCATGGAGTTAAAATGGAGAGGCCTCTCACAAAGAAAACGTCCTATAAGACACCAACGAAAATCAACTTGCTCCTCTCCCTCTTCCTCAAACTCAAAGCTAAAACCCTCTTCCTCCTCTTCATGCAATGATAAGCCTTCAAGGTTAGGATGAGCCATAGTAAACACACTGAATAGAAATGCTATGTGTCGTTATGTTTGTAATCTAGAAACTTTTGGTGAACAAAGAAAACAAGCTTCTCAGTAGGAGAAGTACACACAAACCCTAGCAGAGCACTAGGTAAAAAATAGAAAAGTGTTGGAGTTCGAGAGCGAATGTCCGGTCGGGTTTTTAAAACCTTGGTAAATGTCATCCATTTCATCTGTTAGGATTTGTTTCTATTATGTAGTCTTTCCACACTTTCCACAATTCACTTTGTTTTCATCTTTAACAAACAAAACATGCATAATAAGTGTGCTCAACAAATCGAAACAAAATTAAAATAGAAAAAAGGAACAATTTTACACCAATTTTATATTGTAAACTCTTGTTCAATTTTTTTTTTATATTGTAAAGATAACTTTCACCAATTTTACACTAGAAAAAGCAACAATTTTACACTAGAAGGAAAAATAGAAAAACTATCCTTGAAAACTTAAAAAAACAACACTAAATACACTACAAGAGGAACTCTCATTAACTGACAAATGGCAGATTTGTCAAACAACTCATTTTGCTTTATTATATTTTATGATGTGAATGTGTCAACGGAGATATGAACTTTAACATGACATTAATAATAATTTTGTTTATAATTTTCATAGGTCGACATTAAAATCTTTGAATTTTTTTTAATTTTATTAAAATAATATGATATTTTATAATTGATCGATTTATTCTTCGTAAAAATGTGGGTAACGGGTACGGGTATGAGTACTTAGGTACCTACAGGGAATGGGTACAGGTGCAGAGTTTGTTACCCACACAGGTATGGGGATGAGTTTGTGAACCTTTAAAATATTTCCTATAAAAATTATCAAACACAATATACTTGAAGAATATAATTAGATTGTTAGTTTAAACAAATATTCAAAAGTGTTGCAGTCTGGAGAACGTTCTCCCAACACTCTCTGACAGTATATATAACTATTAAATTGTGATTTGTGTGATTAGTGATTGCACAAATTAAATCAGAGTAAGGGAAGAGAATGCACACAACAATTTTGAAGGTGCGTGGAAAAAACACAAGAAGGGGGGGTTGAATTGTGTTTTGGATATTTAAAAACTTTTCAAGATATTTAAATCTATCAGAGTCTTTAAGCACAGCGGAATTGTTCACACAATTAATCTTACGGCTAAGTGAATGATGAAGGAGTAAATGAGAGAGTGAGAGAGAGAAGAACACACAACAATTTATACCGGTTCCCCTCACAAATTGAGAGTACTCCAGTCCCCTTGTTTCCAAGAGAGTTCACTATAATCACTAAGATTACAATCAGATGCTCAAGCACACAAGCTCAAGACTTCCTTGCTCAAGTCACACAAGACTTAAGACTTCCTGCTCTAAGTCACACAAGACAGAGAGACTTCCTTGCTCTGATCACACAAGATCAGAGACTTCCTTGCTCAAGCACACAAGCTCAAGACTTCCTGCTCTAAGTCACACAAGACAGAGAGACTTCCTTGCTCCTACACTCAGCACGAGACTTCTTTGCTCTAATCACTAAGATTGAGACTTATGTGCCTCTACACTAAGCAGAAGACTTTCTTACTTCTACACTAAGCAGAAAACTTTCTTGCTTCTACACTAAGCAGAAAACTTACTACTAACTTATAAGCTTAAACTTATTACAAACATAATAACTTCAGAGGCTTAAGCTAGTTTCTATTCTCACTTCATTTGAGAGATGTTTTCTATTACAATTCAAATTTTCTCACTTTATTCTGAGAGATTTTTTCTAATGAAGAACGTTAGTCATCAATTCTTTCTTTGGCATATTTATATGAGTTGAGAAAGACATTGAGACGTTGGAGAAATTCCCGTTGTAAAATGGACAGCTGTAGTCTTTGAAGATCCGTTGAGTAAAGCCACGTCTTCTTTTGCAGTGAAGCTTCACCTTTACTGTTTGTCCAAAGTACAGTAATAAGGTACAACTAGCTCCTAGAGAGAGTAGGATCACATCCTTTGTGACCGTTGTAATTAGTTGACCTTAGAACAAATCATCAGGCTTGATAAGAGTAGTTGATGTAGCCCTTCTGATAATTTGGGGAATTCCTTTGCTTCTAATGAACCTTTGATAACTTGGAGTCTGATCGGTCTTGAATGGATGGCCTCTGATAGTCCTTCGTAATTCAGCTTCTGAACGTCTTCATCTTCTGAATGACTCATGACTAGCAGATAGCTTCTGAACTCTTGTAGGCATCTAAACATCTTTGAGCTTCTAAACTTCTATGAGCTTCTGAACTCTTGTAGACATTCTGATCCTCTTTGAGCTTCTGAACTTTGTTTAGCTTCTGACCACGTTGTAGCTTCTGAACTCTTTCAGAGTGTAAAGATTCAGACTTCCATAGGTTTCATCAGAGTCTAAATTAAGTGTGCTATCGATATAACGTTGGATTCTCCTGCACTCTTAATTTAAACATTAGTACCATCAATTGTCCATTTAATGCTTTGTTATCATCAAAACCTAAGGGTGTGTATTAACACATATTTTGTTCGAACAATCTCCCCCTTTTTGATGATGACAAACATAAGTATTAAATACAATTGTTGTTGATAAAAATTAGCTATGTTGACATTAGGCTTCTGAGTTTCGCAAGCTCCCCCTAAGTCTGATATCCCATAGGGTTAGGTTTGTAAGCTCCCCCTACTTTGTATCCATAGTTAATTTTAATCAGTTTCAGAATTACTTTATTATATGACTTAAATTATTCGTATTTCACTATATAAAGAACAAGGTTTGCAAGCTTCTTCTTTTCATAGTGTGATAATCTTTGAATAAAGTTGCACCCTTACTCAATAACTAACTATGAATAATAAACTTCAATTAATAAATGTATTCTCCTTGAAATTAAGCTCTTAATGCAGATGCAAGATGAAGCAATATTTAAATTAAATGACAATAGGATCAGAGGCACTAGAAACGTCTACACACACACTTGGTTCTGATGGTTATCATTAACAGTTTCAGAGTTCAAAATATTTTCAAACAGTTCAGAGCTTAAAAAATCTTTTCAAAGAAAATAGCTCAGAGCCTGAACAAAAATTTGAAAACAGTTCAGAGCTCTTTAGTACAATATTTTGAAATCCTCAAAGATCAGATTGTCATATCAAAGCATGTACCTCATGCTACTATTTTGACCACTCTCCTACGTTCTCTCTCTGAAGCACTACAAAGCCCTAAAAAGCTAAGTAATTTCGCTGCTTTCCAACAATTGATTTACCAATATTCTTTCTCCCCCTTTTGTCATTATCAGAAAGAGTATAAGCAATTAATAAAAATGTCAACTTTCAATGCCGTCAAATCAGGAGTGGTTGAACGCATTTAAGACTCGGCCATTGAAATATGCTTATAAAAGGAGAGAGATACCTAGTCATTTTATTCACACAGAATAATCTTAGGTTATTGATAGATCTCTTGAGAGAAAAAATGAAACGCTCAGAGAAGAAGAAAGTTGTTTCAAAGAGAGTCAGTCAAGATAGGAGAAAACATAAGCAAGAAAAATCAGGAAAAGCCAAGCCAGAGCCTGAGATTCCACTCAGTTCAGAGTCTAAAAAGTCAGATTCTGAAACAGAGTCTGATGAATGGGACTCTGATTGGTTTCAGTATTTGAATACAAATTTTCCTGAAGAAGACCAAGCTGATGTTCAAATCTCAGATGGGTTAGAGTCTTCTCCTGAGGAAGAGAGATCTGATCCAGATGAGTCAGATACCCCAAGAGAGGTGCCATCCAAACTGGGTCACCCAACTCCACCATCTAAGGATACCAGTTGATTATCTTTGGATTATTTGTAACATTTACTCAAGTTTTCAATAAAGTTTTAATTTCTTTGGCTGGTTTAAATTGATTCTCTTTATTATGTTTCTTCTCTTGTTAGGCAATATGAATCTTTAAGGAATATCCAAATGTTGTATAAAAACGAGAAACACTTTAATGAACACAAGATTTTAAGACAGAACTGTTTGTAGATGGAATAGTAAAAAGTTAATTTAAAAGTTTAAACTTAAGAATGAGATAAAACAGTTATCAGCAGTAAAAAAACTGCTTGGATTACCACAAAATGAATTAATATTTCAGATAAGCACAAAGAAGTTAAAGAACATACAAAGTTATGAACTTAGTCCTATCAATGTGCCTAACAAAATATCGATCATATATCATTTAAGCAAACAAGAAGTCCTAGGGGGTTAATTGGGGTTAGCTATAAAGAGAAGCTAGAGTTCTCATGATTTCCTTCTGTTTGGCATTAACTACCTCCATCAGTCCCACATACTTTTTCATTTGTGCTCTAATGTCTTCAATTTCAGCCTCATATAATGGGTTTCTAAGATGCGCTTGATTTGCTTCCAGATTGTCCAAAATAGGCTCATTCAGATTTTTCTCAAGTGATGCTAACTTCTCCATTAGGTTTTGCTCATCACTTGTTCTTACAGAAGAAGATTCAGGTTGATTCCTCTCTGTGTCCTTCTGAATCTGAATGACCTCTTCAACCATTTTATTCTTTCCCTTGTCAAACCTCCTCTGTTCTTCAATATCAGTATCCTAAAGACTGTGCAGCTTCTTTACCAATTCCTCAGTTAAGCTCACCAATTGTGCAACATGTTCAGATGAAGACATGTCAGAATGTCTTAGCTCGGGAAGGCCATGTATCTGTCTAATCAGGCTGTTGCATTCACCCAAGACATCAGGAATTATGTAATTGGTTTGAGAAGGTTCAGAGTTAAAAGGTGTGTTGGTATGTTGAGGTGATTTAGATCCAACATAGTCAGATGCTGAAGATATCCTAACCTCTTGGGTTTTCTCAGCAGTCTGATAGTGTTGATTGGTTGTTTGTAGTTGATCATGATCAGGTTGACCAGATGAATTTAACTGCGCATTAATCAATTCTTTGATCATTTCATCAACCTGATCTCTGGTTGGTAAGTTTGGGGTCTCATTTGGTTCAACTTCAAATTGAGATTCTGTTTGTTGTTCAGGGGATGGTTGAGGTGTAAGCTGTGAATGAACATGTTCAGGTGAGATGTATGGTTCAGGTTGTGGTTGATCATGTTCTAGTTGAACTATCTCAGATGTTTCTGGTTGAGTGATTTCTGAGATAATTTGGTTTGATGGATTGGTTTCAGAATTGATTTGGTCTATGTTTGAAGTTGAGTTCTGATTTTGTTCAGAGTTTGGAATAGTGTCAGAGTTTAGAACATTATTGGTTTGAGGAGGATTTGTTTGTGGGGGGAGTTCACCTGCTAAGTGTTGTTCAAGAAATTCTAGAGGTGATTATGATGGTTTGTTTGAATTTGTGGGGTGCTGAGTCTCTTGGGTTAATGCAACAGGACCTTTAGGATCAGTTAAAGTACCTGAATTAACAATGGTGGAGCTCTCAACATTCTTCTTTATCTTCAGCTACTTAGAAATCTTCCTTTTCTTGATCCTCAGAGGCTCATTATCATCATCTTCATCTTCTAAAGCTGCCACATTTGTCTTCATAACCTTTATTTTTGCCTTGCCTTTATTTTCACCCTTCTCAGACTCAACCCTAGTTCTTACCAATCTCTTCCTTTTCCCTTTCACCGCTTCTGATTCAATCTCAAAAGGTTATCCTTGGCTTTCCAGTAGTTGAATGTACTGGTTAACAATACCTTGAGCAACAGAAGGTATGTTAATGTTAAGTCTCTTTATCATTGACTCTTCTGAGTGAGGTAGCTGTTCCAAAGGTTCTGAAAGCTTCAAGATTTGTCCTGGTAGGAAATACATGTTAGACAATGTATGCACCGAGATGATAGAGGCTCTCAGTTCCCTTAATAGGTTATCTTGCCCAGCAGCCTTGATCACATCAATCACACCACACTGATAGAAAATTTCACTTAGAATCCTTGGGTAGGTGATGTGAACATTGGGCTTGGTTTGCCTTTGGATAGCATTAACAGCTTTACACAAGTGGTTGAAGATATACTTAGCCCAGTTTAGTTGATATCCTTTAGTGAGATAATAGATAAAGTATCTATGATCCCAAGAAAGTTGATCAGAGCTTCCACTCCTTGGGAAGATTGATCCTAGCAAGATTCTGGCTAACAGTTTCTGTGTTGGCTTCAAGTCACCACTTTTGTTGCTCTCACAAGTTTTCCCTTCTTCATAACATATTTTTTTCATATCAGTTAGACATCCTGTGTTTTTGGCTTCAACAGCATTGAAGGCATTGAATTTTCCTTCATTGGGAATTTGTAGAATACTGGCCAAATTTGATTGAGTCAGAACTATTTCAAATCCGCACACCACTGACCTAATTTCTTCTTCCTTGACTTCTCTTAGGCCCAATTCAGCGGGAGTCTTGTCCTTGTTTTCAGGCTTTGAATTCCTTAAGACAACCACTTCTTTATTGTAGTCTTCCATGGTTACTACCTTGCTCCTTACCCAGAAATCTTTTACCAGCGTAGGGTAGATTGGACCATTTAATACCTTCATGTATCTACCACCTCCATTTTGATCCGTGAAGAACTTCTCAATGTCGTGTTGATTTAATCTAAGACTTTCAAAATCAACTGGTTGTTCCATAACCAAGTTGAGTGATTTCCCTTTCATTTCGAGTGATCTTTCTCTGCTAAATAACTCTGAGCAGTTGATGATGTTGACTACTGAATCCCTTGGAAACAAAAACGAAGTAGTAGAAGCTGATGAGGTAGAAGTTTCCATTTCAGAAGTTAGGGTTTTAGATTTTCTAATTACAGAGAGAAGGGATTTGTTCTAGTTTTGAAAGACAAAAGTGAGGGATGTGATAGTGTAAAGTGTGCAAGTGTTTAAGTGATTTTGATCAAGACAGTAAAACAAATTAAAGCACACAATATATTAAATTCAAAAAATAAAACAAACCATCATTAACTGTTTCAACCCAATCAGAGCGTGTGTACGTGTTGTCTATTTAGCGCCAAAATGTTTCAGTAAAAACTACTTAAACGTTTCCAATTCATTTCCTATTCAGAGGCTTATCTCTCAGAGGTTGAAAAGTTTCCATAGTCTGAACTTCTTCAGATGCTGAAACCTAACGAACTTCAAAGGCTAGAAACGAATCTTTCAGGACACAAAAATATATGTTCAGACAAGATTTTTCAAGATTTTATTTCTGAACACTTTGTTTAAATAAATCAGATGTCCTAAAAGAATATTTTAACCTTTGAATGTTATTCCTCTGAATTGTCATTGAGACTTTAAGAATACTTACCTTGCATTGAAGGTCTAGATTTTAGGTGTAGTCAGTGTCATAGCCTGAACAATCACTCCACCACACTGAATTGTTATCATCTTCAACACAAGCTTCAAATTCTTCATACTTCCTCCTGTTGCTTATGTACTCCATCTCATCTTCTTCTCCATCAAACTCTTCAAAAATGTGCCTTTTATGCACAATTGCTCTTCTTCCATTCACATTCACATGCATCCATGTGATTGGAAGGTTCAAAGACTTTGATTCACCTGCAATCAAGTAAAATATTTTGTCTCTTGGTACCCACTTGCTTGAGGGTCCTAGACTGTTAGTTGCCAAATCTTTATCCTCCATTTGTTTTATCTGAGTGCTATCAGATACAAATGTAGTGTAAAAATTAGGGAGTGAGAGGCTTCCATCAATAACTGATGAGCTTGGTTCCTCTAGTGTTTTATTACTAGAGTATCCAATCCCATTAGTATTGTTGGTCTTAAGGTTGCAAAGCATGGAAACAATTTTATTTTGATCAACATTGGTGTTGCAATACTCTTTGAGAGCAAGAGAGTGCTCAAAGGGTTTGTAACATACAGCATAATCATTCTTAAGATCTTTTGTTTTGATAAAAAAAATTTGTACAAGATCTTCAGAGTGATTTGCTTGCTTACTTAAATTCTCATAGTCTGCTTTAAGCTTTTTACACTTCTGCCGACTATTAGAGAGTTTAAGTAAAGTCTTCTTAAGATGCTTGATCAATTTTGCTTTGGAAAGATGAGAATATACCTGATTCATTTTTCTCTGGATACTGTCTGTGTTCTCAGGTTCTGATTTTTCATCAGAACTTGAATCTTCAAAGTTTGAACCATCTTCAGAACTTGATCCTTCAGCTCTTGGTGCTCTTTCAGATTCATCTTCAGAGAAGTTGTCTAGTATATCCCAGGTTGTCATTCCTTTAGCAGGTTTTCCTCCATTCTTCATGAAGTTGTACCATCTTTAAATTATTCTTGAAAACCTTTCAAGATACTCTTCATCAGGTTCTTCAACAAGATCTTCATGTTCCAATGCTTGCTTTCCTTTCCTTGGAGCTTCTACTTCTTCACCTTTCAGCTCTTGCATATCCTTCAGAGCCAATTCATGGACTCTGAGTAAATCAATCAATGATTCAGGACTCATTGAGTTGATGTCTTTAGTTTCCTCTATAGTATTTGAAATTACATTCCAATTCAGAGGCAAACTTCTCAGCAACTTGCTTACAAGCTCTTTGTTGCTGAGTTTGTTGTTGAAGTCTTCAAGCTTGCTTGTGATGGCTTGAAATCTTAAGCTCATTTCTCCAATACTCTCATTTTCCTCCATTCTCAACTCATCATATTGATCTAACAAACCATTTACTGTTGCTTTCTGAATGCTTTCATTATCATTACTAATGAAGCAAAGAGTAGTAGTTGTAGATTCAATTTTTGAAGTTTCTTTAACCCCTGATGTGGAAGGATTTTGATTGTTGCTCAGATCTTCATTTAAGTTCAGTCCATCTTCAATTTCCTTGACAAGATCAGCAACTTGTTGATATAACTTCTGCTTCCAATCATCCATGTTTTGAGTCATGGTGGTTTTCTCCTTTGGATCTTGACTGTCTCACGGTTAAGTGATTTACCAACAGAACCGGAGCTTTGATACCAATTGAAGGTGCGTGGAGAAAACACAAGAAGGGGCGGTTGAATTGTGTTTTGGATATTTAAAAACTTTTCAAGATATTTAAATCTATCAGAGTCTTTAAGCACAGCGGAATTGTTCACACAATTAATCTTACGGCTAAGTGAATGATGAAGGAGTAAATGAGAGAGTGAGAGAGAGAAGAATACACAACAATTTATACTGGTTCCCCTCACAAATTGAGAGTACTCCAGTCCCCTTGTTTCCAAGAGAGTTCACTATAATCACTAAGATTACAATCATATGCTCAAGCACACAAGCTCAAGACTTCCTTGCTCAAGTCACACAAGACTTAAGACTTCCTGCTCTAAGTCACACAAGTCAGAGAGACTTCCTTGCTCTGATCACACAAGATCAGAGACTTCCTTCCTCAAGCACACAAGCTCAAGACTTCCTGCTCTAAGTCACACAAGACAGAGAGACTTCCTTGCTCCTACACTCAGCAGAAGACTTCTTTGCTCTAATCACTAAGATTGAGACTTATGTGCTTCTACACTAAGCAGAAGACTTTCTTGCTTCTACACTAAGCAGAAGACTTTCTTGCTTCTACACTAAGCAGAAAACTTACTACTAACTTATAAGCTTAAACTTATTACAAACATAATAACTTCAAAGGCTTAAGCTAGTTTCTATTCTCACTTCATTTGAGAGATGTTTTCTATTACAATTCAAATTCTCACTTTATTCTGAGAGATGTTTTCTAATGAAGATCGTTAGTCATCAATTCTTTCTTTGGCATATTTATATGAGTTGAGAAAGACATTGAGACGTTGGAGAAATTCCCGTTGTAAAATGGACAGCTGTAGTCTTTGAAGATCCGTTGAGTAAAGCCATGTCTTCTTTTCCAGTGAAGCTTCACCTTTACTGTTTGTCCAAAGTACAGTAATAAGGTACAACTAGCTCCTAGAGAGAGTAGGATCACATCCTTTGTGACCGTTGTAATTAGTTGACCTTAGAACAAATCATCAGGCTTGATAAGAGTAGTTGATGTAGCCCTTCTGATGATTTGGGGAATTCCTTTGCTTCTGATGAACCTTTGATAACTTGGAGTCTGATTGGTCTTGAATGGATGGCCTCTGATAGTCCTTCTTAATTCAGCTTTTGAACGTCTTCAGGTTCTGAATGACTCATGACTAGCAGATAGCTTCTGAACTCTTGTAGGCATCTGAACATCTTTGAGCTTCAGAACTTCTCTGAGCTTCTGAACTCTTGCAAACATTCTGATCCTCTTTGAGCTTCTGAACTTTGTTTAGCTTCTGACCACGTTGTAGCTTCTGAACTCTTTCAGAGTGTAAAGATTCAGACTTCCATAGGTTTCATCAGAGTCTAAATTAAGTGTGCTCTCGATATAACGTTGGATTCTCCTGCATTCTTAATTTAAACATTAGTACCATCAATTGTCCATTTAATACTTTGTTATCATCAAAACCTAAGGGTGTGTATTAACACATATTTTTTTCCAACAAATTTATCTTGGTTCACCCAAAATGCTTGGGATAGTCCAGTCCCCACACTCCTTGTGAGATTGTCCACTAAGAGATGCTAATGATCTCAAGTTACACTTCCTTTGATCTAGATCCAAGACCAAATAATCTTCTAAGCCCTACAAGCTTAATCTACCTCAGTCATACTGACTATGAAGGTGTCACTCAATTAGTAGTTACGTACTAACTTGAGCCAATGGTTACAATGATGAGGGATTTGGTAATCAAAGCCTATTCACTCAATACACTATGAGAAGCTTTGAAAATGGATGGATAAACTCTCAAAACACTCACTGGATATTTTGATCCTATATATATGAATTACAAATCTGAGTGAGAGAGAAAAGAAGAGCTCTTGATAAAAACTTGTATCACAAAAACAAGTGTTGAAGTTGTAGTGGAGACTCTTGCTCTTCAAAGTTGCCAAGGACCTCTATATATAGATGAGTGATGATCAGGGAGTCTTGGCCACGAAGTATATCCGTTGGAAGCTTGAAAATAACGGCTAGTAGCTCTGCATAATGACAGCTCATGTATTTTGAAGAAAACTGATCAGTCTGAGATTGATCTCCAAAGTTTCTTCTTCTGACTTTTGAAAGAGGAGCGTATGGATAGCTGTTGTTGAGCTGTAATATTGTTGTATGTTGCTTAACCAACAAGTATAGCCGTTGTGCAGCTTTTGGATAACCTTTGAACAACTGTATGCAAGCTGGTGTCACTCTAAGTGAACGTTTTCTCTTTCCAGCATTGGTCTGAGACCGTTCTCCAAAATCTGGCGTAGATGAATTTCTTCCTTTTGAAGCAAAGAAGCTAGAGCACGAAAAGGACAGTTGTTATGGATAAAAACAGCAGCTGGAGATTGTACTTGCTGTTCCAAAATGTCTTTGTTGCAAGTACATGTGTCATAGAGAAAGAGAAACAACATTGGAGAATGTTCTTTCTTTATTCCTTTAAAGTACAAGTCAATTCCAAGACTAGGTTGTGCTGTCTAATTTTCCATGGTCCATACAAGATCAGTTCCATTAATTGAGAATAAAAATATCCTTGTGTCATATGCTCAATCTTCACATGCTCAAACATAGAACTTGGTAAAAGTAGTAAGTTCTCTATTCATGAGAAAAATCTTTCCCTTAAATGATCTCTTGGATTGTGGAGATTTTGTGAGTGAAGCCCAAGATAAAAGTGATCATTTGTCTTGTACATAGTTGACTTATCCATAAGTCCTTTTGCATTGATTGTGTGAAAATGATCTTTGCGCAGGTCTCAGAGATCAATCTGAGACCGTTCTCCAAGCTTTTGTTTTTATCAAAAATAAAAACGTGATCTTTGATCTAAGTAGCTCAATTGTTCCTAGCTTATTTAAAACACTCAAGAGCACTTGTTAGATACCAAAAAGACTAGAATTACACTTAAAAATAATTAAGAGGTTTGTTATCTTTAAAACATCAATTTGGGATTTTGCCTCAACAATCTCCCCCTTTTTGATGATGACAAACTTCTTGAATTATGTTTTGAGATGGAATTCTAATTTTAATCAAAATTCAAAAGTGCTTGAAATAAAATGTCTAGTGTGTTTAATTTGTAAGCTCCCCCTCAATTCAAGCATTCAATTTTCAAAATGATCATGCTTATGATTTTAAAAGAATTGAGTATCATGAGTATAATTTGAATCAAGCAACATTCATTAATCATTAGTCTCACATAAGTGAGCATCCAAACACAATTCACAGCCCATGATTAATACAAAAAGATTCAAACATGCATCAAAAGCAAATTAAACAAACAAATCCTGATTTAGTCAACAAATACATAGTAGGAGAAGTTCATATGACATCAAAAGAAACTTCCCAAAATATCTAATCACTAAACAGGACCATTAAAGCATAAGTTCATAAATTAAAAAAAAAAACAATTGCAGCAGCTAGACAAGCTTCAAAACGTCAAAACATCATTGGGCTCCACCTTGATTTATCAATTGATTCTCCCCCTTTGTCATCATTGAAAAGGGTGTTCCAGGAGCAATAAGCAAAGTTTATCAATCAGTGGCTCCATCAGGAGCAGGTGAAGTAGCAGGATTCTCATCATCATTATCAGAATTTTCATTAGCAGGAAATGGATCAAATTGTGGAGTTTCAATTTCTGGAGGTGGTGGAAGATGAAGTTGGGGACAAACAACAGATGTAAACCAGTTTCTCAAGGTCTTGGATTCCAAAATTAAATAATCCATCATTGAGTATTGAACAACCATACCCTTGATTACACTATCCAAGTCTTTCCTCATTTGTTCCATGTCAATTTCAAGTCTTGATCGTTTGGCAGGCCTTGAAGGGCCAGGAAAATCAACATTGATATTTCCCTCAAACACCAATTGTTTTGTTCCAGCATTAGCAGCATTGACAGAAGAACAAAATGAATCAAATGTGGCAAATGATGATGGTATGGATGGTAAAGTACTATCCGTAGGATTTGGGATAGGCATGGTGGAAATTTCAGGAGTATCAGAGGTGAGAATGTTCCTTATAAACTCAGAAGTGCAAAAAGAAGAAAGACTTCCTTGGCTTGAGGTCATTAGTGGTGAAAACATGGTGCTATTTGGTGGAATAGGCATAGGCTTAAAACCTTGAAGAGTAGCAGCAGCAGTGGTTACAAGTTTCTCACTGTCAGTGGTGGGATCAACATCACCACTGATTTGAGTATGTCCATCAGTTTGGAGATCGTTCTACAAACGGTCTCCAGAAGCATCAGCAAGCACATTTAAACTGGATTTTCCAAAAATTTCTCTTTTCCTTTTAACTCCAACATCAGCAACAGGGGGTTCAATTTCTTTCTTCATGTGACTCACATTTTTCAAACTAAAGGTATAGTAGTGATTTTCAGAGGGTGTGTCATCCATATCAGCATAGTAAAGCCTAAAAACTCTTGTTAAAAGCATGGCATATGGTAGGGCTGTTTTCTTAAAACTAGAGGTGGCAGCATGAATCATATGGTGTAGGATAATATATGGAAGGTTCAATTTAACTCCTTTGGCCATGTGATACATCATAAGTAGGTCAAGATCAGTTACCTTATCTTTGCTTCCAGTGCGAGGGAAAAAGGAGTGTTGACACATATTATGAAGTAGCTTGTACTCAATCTTCAACATAGATGATGGATGTGCATTCTTCTTGGCTTCTTCTTCAGTAAACATCTTTTTCTTCAACTCTTCCTTACTAATCTTGACTTGGTCATACCAATCATTTCCATACACTTCCAGCCCTTCACTTTTGATTCCAATCAGGCTTCCAATGACATAGGGATCCACCACAAGTTCAACATCCTTGATGTTAGATGTGATCATGTCTTTTTCTGGAAAAACTTGGGCGTTGAAGTAGAAGGCTTGGACCAAGAGAGGGTAAACTGTTTCCTTGATGTGAAAGAAACTCTTCCATTCAAAGGGTTCCACAAACTTGACTAGATCAACTCCTCCAATGGATAACTCAGCAAAATTATATAGCCTTGACACTGCTACAGGTTTTGTTTTCCAATACTTGTCAAAAATCTCTTCATCTTCAGGTTGTATGAGAGGAGCAGGCAACAACTTCGCCTTTGATTTCTTCAAATTGACCTTCTTCTTTGTTCTTGGAGCCTTGACAGCAGTCTCAACCTCCTTCTTTGGAGTTGGAGTTTTCTTTGGCTTGACAGGTTCAGACTTTGTAGATGTAACTGGCTCAAGTTCAAAGTCATCAATCTCCTTTTCCAAGAGATCAATCTCAGAGTCAGATTGATCTAGAACATGAACTGTGGTGTCCACCACAGGTTTCTTGCCAGCACCAGACATTATTCTTGATGACCTTCTTATTTTGGAGGAATCAAAAGACTTAGATTTTTTTATTTTGACCAAAATGGGTGGAGAGTCCTTTGGACTTGGTATTGTAGCCGTTGGAGATGGAGAATCATCCTCATTTGTTTGTTTTGGGGATTGTTTTGGTGAATCAGTATGTGATGGACATGGTGGTTGATTTTGAGTGAGATTGATGGGGGAATTTTCTGGAGATTCAGATTGTGAGGGTTGGAAAACAGTGTTTCGAGAAGTTTGAGGATTTGGGGGATTTTCAACAATGGTTTGCATGTGTGTGGTGACAGATGTTGATTGGATTTATGGAGTGGTTTCACGTTCTGAGATTGATTTGTGAGACTCAGAAGCTGTTTCATAGGATGATGATGATGATTTTGGAGTAGGTGGTTTTGGGGGTGATGGAGAACGTGATGGTGAAGCTGAAACTGAGGGGTTTTTGGTTCTAGGAACCTTTCTACCACCAGCATTTTTGGTTCAAGCCATTTTTGTAGATCTGAGTTTGATTTGGTTGATGGAAGTTGAGAGAGTTTTCAGAGATTATAAAAAGAAAACTGAAAACTTGGGGAAGAGGGAGAAGATAGAGTAGGTACTTTGTGAATAGTGAAAATTGTACTTTGGTTTTGCCAGAAACGTGGGAAGGAGAGAGAGTGAATTGAAACCGTTAACCAATGAGGAGAGTGAGAGAAAAGCCCAAATCACTTTTGCCATAAAAGCTTTGTCTCAAAGACCAATTAAAGAAAAAATCAGTTAACATATTTTGTCATGCTTCAGCACAGATTTTAGAGATCGTTCTCTGAACGGTCTCCCAGATACACAAATAAACAAACATCAAGTAGGATTGGGATTTTTGATGATTTTCAATTTTCCTTTGATAAAATTAAAACGATCCTCAACCAATGGTTTAGTAAAAATGTCAGCAAGCTGATTTTTAGTATCAACAAAAACTAATTCCACATCCTTTTTGTTAACATGATCTCTAATAAAATGATGCTTGATTTCAATATGTTTTGATCTTGAATGCTGAATGGGGTTTTTAGACAAATTAATAGCACTAGTGTTATCAGTTAAAATTTTGATACATGTGTACCTTAGTGAGAAATCCTCAAGTTGATTTTTGATCCAGATGACTTGAGAACAACAGTTTGATGCAGCAACATATTCTGCTTCAGTGGTTGAAAGTGCAATGGTGTTTTGTTTTCTACAACACCAGCTCACCAATGCTTCTCTAAGGAATTGACATGCTCCACTTGTGCTCTTTCTCTCAATTTAATCTCCAGCATAGTCAGCATCACAATATGCTTGTAAATCAAAGTGTGATCCCTTTTTGTACCATAACCCTAAATCAGGTGTTCCTACCAAGTATCTAAAAATTCTTTTGATTGCAGTTAAGTGTGATTCTTTTGGAGATGTTTGAAATCTAACACAAAGACCAACTGCAAACACTATGTCAGGTCTGCTAGCAGTTAAATAGAGGAGAGATCCAATCATTCCTCTATACTCTTTTTCAGAAACATCTTTTCCTTTTTCATCTTTGTCCAAACATGTAGATGGATGCATTGGTGTTGACATAATCTTGGATTCATTCATCTTGTATTTCTTGAGAAGATCATTTACATATTTTTCTTGACTGATAAAAATTCCATCTTCTTGTTGCTTGATTTGCAAGCCAAGAAAGAAACCAAGTTCTCCCATCATGCTCATCTCAAATTCACTTTGCATAAGGTTAGAAAAATCTTCACACATTTTTTCATTAGTAGCACCAACGATAATATCATCAACATACACTTATACAATAAGTAAATTATGTTTTTCATTTTTTGTAAAAAGTGTAGTATCAATTTTTCCTCTAGAAAAACCATTTTCAAGTAAGAAAGTGCTTAATCTGTCATACCAAGCTCTTGGGGCTTGTTTAAGTCCATAAAGGGCTTTGGTAAGTTTATAAACATGATTTGGTTTATGCTTATCAACAAAACCAGGAGGTTGATGCACATAAACTTCCTCATTTAAAAACCATTTAAAAAAGCACTTTTTACATCCATTTGAAAAAGTTTGATACATTTATGTGATGCATATGCAAGCAGTATTCTAATAGCTTCTAACCTGGCTACAGGAGCAAAGGTTTCATCATAATCAATTCCTTCTTGTTGATTATAACCTTGTGCTACAAGTCTTGCCTTATTTCTGAGAACCTTACCATTTTCATCAAGTTTGTTTCTAAAGACCCATCTTGTTCCAATAATTGAATGATCTTTTGGAAATGGTACCAAATTCCAAACTTCATTCTTCTCAAATTGATGTAGTTCTTCTTTCATAGCCTCAATCCAGGATTCATCAATGATTGCTTCATTTATGGATCTTGGTTCAATTTGGGAGATCAATCCCAGATTGGTCTCTACATCCTGTAAGGCTTTTCTGGTTCTAACACCATCTTCTGTATTACCAATGATTTGATCAGGAGGATGATAACCAGCAATTCTCCAGGTTTTTGGTGGTCCTTGAGATGAAAGATTTTCATCTGAATCATGATTTTGTGCTATGACTGGTTCATCTTCTTCATCATCAGTGATGTGCACAGTTGATTGATCTTCAAATTCATCAAATTTCACATGCATGCTTTCCTCTAAAGTTTGAATTCTCAAATTGTAGATTCTATAAGCTTTTGAGGTCAGAGAGTATCCTAAGAATATTCCCTTGTCTGACTTTGAATCAAACTTACCTAAGTTGTCTTTGATATTCAAAATGTAACAAAAACATCCAAATATATGAAAATAAGAAATACTAGGTTTTCTGCCTTTCCAAAGTTCATAAGGTGTTTTGTTTAAAACTTTTCTAATGGTGACTTTGTTTAAAATATAGCAAGAGGTGTTGATGGCCTCAGCCCAAAAATACTTTTCCACATTTGATTCATGAATCATTGTTCTTGCCATTTCTTGCAAAGTTCTATTTATCCTTTCAACAACTCCATTTTGTTGGGGAGTTCTTGGACAAGAAAATTATGAGAGATTCCATTATTATCAAGGAATGATTCAAAGATAGAGTTTTCAAATTCTCCTCCATGATCACTTCTTATAGAGATAATATTGATACCTTTCTCATTTTGAACTCTCAAGCAAAAAGTTTTAAAAGCTTCTAAAGAGTCATCTTTATGTTTTAAAAATAACACCCAAGTGAATCTTGAAAAATCATCTACTATGAAAAAGCCATATTTTTTGCCGCCAAGACTTGTAGTTTTGACAGGTCCAAATAAATCTATGTGAAGTAACTCAAGAGGTCTTTTTGTGGAAATAAATTCTTTTGGTTTAAAACTGCTTTTAACTTGTTTCCCTCTTGTGCATGATTCACATACTTTATCTAGATCAAAACTAATCTTAGGCAAACCTCTAACTAGATCAAGTTTGGAAAGTTTTGACATAGTCTTCATGCTTACATGACCAGCCCTCTTGTGCCAAATCCATTTGTCTTTTTCAAGAGAGACAAAGCATGACTCTGGAGGTAGTTCATCTAAGTATAATACATATACATTCTTTATCCTTGATCCATTAAAAAAGACTTTATTAGATGAAGATTGTTTTATTTCACAAATTGTCACACAATTGACTTATGCTTATTAAGTTATGTTTTAAGCCATCCACATAATGAACATTCTCAATCTTAGCAGAGTCAGACTTACCAATTGTACCTATACCTTTGATGCTAGCTTTCTCATTGTTTCCAAAGGTGACTGATCCACCTTCTCTTGTTTCAAATGACAGAAAGCTGTTCCTATCTCATGTCATATGTCTTGAGCATCCACTGTCCAAGTACCAAGGCCTTTTCTTGACTGCTAGAAGGCATTCCTACATTTGAGTTTAATAAGTTTTTAGGTACCCACAATTTCTTGGGTCCTTGAATGTTAGTCTCAATATTCTTATAAGGGATCTTCTGAGAATAAGATGATCTCTTATAAGGTGTTCTCTTATAGACATCTCTTCTGAGAGTGTTCAGAGAATGTCTATGTACAGGTTTTCTAAAATTTCTGTTTCTGAGACGGTTCTGAGAATGTTCTGGTGTTCTATAGAAAACTTATTTTCTAGCTTTCTTTTTGAAACAGAAGGCTTCAAGATGTCCATCCTTGTGACAGAAATCACATTTGTATTTTTGAAAATTCTTTTCTTTATTTGGAATGAGACATTTATCATATAGCTTTCTGTTCTGATAAGGATTATGTCCTAAACCAGATTTATCATAAAATCCAATTTGTGATCCCAAAATATTTTCAAAAGTTGTAGTAGTGTTAAATAATTTTGTTAAATCATTTTCCAATTTTGAAATAGTCCTTTTCAAAATACCATTTTCTTTTAGTACCTCAGAACATTCTTTTTGATCATTTCTAAGAATTTCAAATCTTTTAGAAAGTTCTGTGTGAGCAGTTTGCATACCTTTGATAACTTCACTCTTAAGACTGCTCTCTTTCTAAATTCATCTCTTTCTTTTGTTAACACAGTAATCTCATCTATTAGTTTAGCATTTTTTTGATTTAAGATTTGAGTGTCATATAGTAAGTTATCAAAGAGATGTTCAGTTTTTTGACAAGATGAACAAGGATCAAGTGTTACCTCTTCTGCATTTGAGAGTGTCATTAGACATACATTTGCTTCTTGTTCTTCATCTTCTGATTGAGCTTCTTCCAGATCATCCCAAGTAGCCATCATGGATTTCTTTTTGAAGAAGGGCTTCTTCTGTTTGTTCTTTGGACAATCATTTTTGTAATGACCAAATTGATTGCATCCATAACATTGTATTTATCTTAGATCCACTTCTGGTTTAGCTCCATTCCTTTTGGGTTGAAAATTCTTCTTGAGTTGATTTCTTCTTGTCATCAATCTCTGAATTCTTCTTGATAGGAATGCTAATTCTTCTTCATCATCTTCTTGAAGTGATTCTTCATTTTCACAAAGTGTTTCATCTTTCTGAGAGCATTCTCCATATTGAGTTTCAAGAGCAATCATCTTCTTTTTTGGTTTATCTTCTTGAAGAACAGATTCATGAGCTTTTAATGATCCAATAAGATCTTCCAGTGAAACTTTAGTGAGATCTTTTGCCACTGTGATGGCTGTGACTATTGGTCTCCAAGTCTTTGGTAAACATCTAATAATTTTTCTTATTCTTTCATGTGTAGTATATGCTTTTCCCAAAGAGTTGAGTTCATTTACGATGCTTGTGAATCTACCATACATCTGATCTATGGTTTCTTCTTCCTTCATTTCAAACAGTTCAAATTTTCTCACTCCAATGTCTATTCTTGTTTCTTTGACACTGTTAGTTCCTTCATGATGAGTTTGCAGAGTTTCCCATATTTCTTCTGCTGTTTTGCATTCCATTATTCTATCATATTCTTCCCTGCACAAAGCACTTTTAATAAACAGTTTAGCTTTAGTATTAAGGAGTACTCTATCAGCTTCTGTTGTTGTCCATTCAGCTTGAGGTTTAGGATTTGTTGAATCTTTAGCTAATGGAACATATTCTCCAACTTCCAATACATGCCACATGTTGTTATCTTGTGATCTAAGAAAGAGCTCCATTTTGTCCTTCCAATAGTAATAGTTATCACCATCAAATAGAGGTGGTCTGTTTGATGATCCTCCTTCAGATATAAAATTTGCATTCTTAGCCATTACTTCCTTCCTGAATCTTTTCCTCTAGCACTTGTTAGATGCTTATCCTTAGAGCCAATTGAAGTAGCAAAGTTTTTCACAAGAAAGGAGGGTTTGAATTGTGAACCTTTAAAATATTTCCTATAAAAATTATCAAACACAATATACTTGAAGAATATAATTAGATTGTTAGTTAAAACAAATATTCAAAAGTGTTGCAGTCTGGAGAACGTTCTCCCAACACTCTCTGACAGTATACATAACTATTAAATTGTGATTTGTGTAATTACTGATTGCACAAATTAAATCAGAGTAAGGGAAGAGAATGCACACAACAATTTATCCTGGTTCACCCAAAATGCTTGGGCTAGTCCAGTCCCCACACTCCTTGTGAGATTGTCCACTAAGAGATGCTAATGATCTCAAGTTACACTTCCTTTGATCTAGATCCAAGACCAAATAATCTTCTAAGCCCTACACGCTTAATCTACCTCAGTCACACTGACTATGAAGGTGTCACTCAATTAGTAGTTACGTACCAACTTGAGCCAATGGTTACAATGATGAGGGATTTGGTAATCAAAGCCTATTCACTCAATACACTATGAGAAGCTTTGAAAATGGATGGATAAACTCTCAAAACACTCACTGGATATTCTGATCCTATATATATGAATTACAAATCTGAGTGAGAGAGAAAAGAAGAGCTCTTGATAAAAACTTGTATCACAAAAACAAGTGTTGAAGTTGTAGTGGAGACTCTTGCTCTTCAAAGTTGTCAAGGACCTCTATATATAGATGAGTGATGATCAGGGAGTCTTGGCCACGAAGTATATCCGTTGGAAGCTTGAAAATAACGGCTAGTAGCTCTGCATAATGACAGCTCATGTATTTTGAAGAAAACTGATCAGTCTGAGATTGATATCCAAAGTTTCTTCTTCTGAATTTTGAAAGAGGAGCGTATGGATAGCTGTTGTTGAGCTGTAATATTTTGTATGTTGCTTAACCAACAAGTATAGCCGTTGTGCAGCTTTTGGATAACCTTTGAACAGCTGTATGCAAGCTGGTGTCACTCTAAGTGAACGTTTTCTCTTTCCAGCATTGGTCTGAGACCGTTCTCCAAAATCTGGCGTAGATGAATTTCTTCCTTTTGAAGCAAAGAAGCTAGAGCACGAAAAGGACAGCTGTTATGGATAAAAACAGCAGCTGGATATTGTACTTAATGTTCCAAAATGTCTTTGTTGCAAGTACATGTGTCATAGAGAAAGAGAAACAACATTGGAGAATGTTCTTTCTTTATTCCTTTAAAGTACAAGTCAATTCCAGGACTAGGTTGTGCTGTCTAATTTTCCATGGTCCATACAAGATCAGTTCCATTAATTGAGAATAAAAATATCCTTGTGTCATATGCTCAATCTTCACATGTTCAAACATAGAACTTGGTAAAAGTAGTAAGTTCTCTATTCATGAGAGAAATCTTTCCCTTAAATGATCTCTTGGATTGTGGAGATTTTGTGAGTGAAGCCCAAGATAAAAGTGATCATTTGTCTTGTACATAGTTGACTTATCCATAAGTCCTTTTGCATTGATTGTGTGAAAATGATCTTTGCGCAGGTCTCAGAGATCAATCTGAGACCGTTCTCCAAGCTTTTGTTTTTATCAAAAATAAAAACGTGATCTTTGATCTAAGTAGCTCAATTGTTCCTAGCTTATTTAAAACACTCAAGAGCACTTGTTAGATACCAAAAAGATTAGAATTACACTTAAATATAATTAAGAGGTTTGTTATCTTTAAAACATCAATTTGGGATTTTGCCTCAACAATGTTCTTATAGGAGAATTTCAAATTAAATATAAACTCGTGCATCTATATTTCATTTGGGGTTTTTATGGAGTGACAACTGTCCATAACATCCTTTTTGCAAAGATTATCGCTATTTCCCATGGCCTACAACTTTGTTGGGAAAGTGGATACCGGAAAGTGATTTGTTTCTCGGACTCGATGCAGTCGGTAAATCTAATTCGTAACGGAGACTCAGTCCACCATCGGTTCGCTAATGAGATCCACAATATCCGTAGCTTGCTTGCTAAGGAGTGGGATGTAGTGATCGGTCAAACCGGGAACAGAATGTGTGTGCTGATGTTATGGCAAAGATGGGTGCTACGTCTACCTTCCACTTGGTGAAGCTTGACATACCTCCTCGCGATTTGCTTGATCCACTCTCCGCTGATGCTCGGGGAGTAGTGTTTACTAGAGTTTAAACTCTCTATTCTTTTTGCTTTCTTTCTCTCATGTAATCAAAAAAATAGTGCAACAACTATTTGAAGGTGTGAAAAAACACAAGAAGGGGGGTTGAATTGTGTTTTGAGAAGTTAAAACTTTTTCTAGCTTTGTAAGAGTAAATGCAGCGGATAAGAGAAAGCTAGATAAACACAATGCACAAATAAACAGAGAGAGAGAGAGAGAGTGCACACAAAGATTTATACTGGTTCCTCCCACAAATCCAGAGTAGTACAGTCCCCTTGCACTTCCAAGGTATTTCACTATAATCACACAAGATTATACAATTGCTCCAGAACACACAGCAAGAGACTTCACACTGCTCAAGTCACACAAGACAAGAGACTTCAAACTAACTTAATACAAATTAAGTAGTGACTGAAATTTCTAAGCTAGACTCACTAACACTTAAACTTAATCCTAAGTGAATACAAAGAATTAGGCTCAGAGTCTAAAAGAATATCAAAAGATATTGTTGCTTAGAGTTACAAAGAAAAAACAGTTCTATGGCTTGAAAAATTCAAAATTGCTCTAGTAGTTCAGTCTTTCAGTGATTCAGTAGTCTTCTCTCAAGAGATGTGTCTTCTATTTATACTTCAGTAGATTGAGACGTTTGAGATAAGACCGTTGTTAATACACTTTGATTTTGCTGATATGGAATTGATCGTGGCGTCCAAATGAAGTAAACCAATTCCACTACTTCGTCTTTTTCAAATGGCGCTTCAGTATTTTGAGTAACAATAGTACAAAGTACTACACACTCCATTTGAAGATAAGCTTATTGTACTATTTCAATAACCATGAGCTGACAATCTTCAGAGAATGTCGTTGGAAACTTGTAATGACGTTTCTATATCTTCTGATTGAAATACGCAAGCTTTAGGACATGTACACTTTTGGCATCTGAAGGACCTCTTTCAGAGGCTCTGAAGGTTTTAACGTTCAGAGTCTTAACGTTCAGAATATGTTCTTCAGAGGCTCAAAATGATGATCTTAGTATTTAAACTTTTACTTTGTTCCTGCACACTAGATCAATAATTAGTAATTCCAATTGTCCATTTAATACTTTGTTATCATCAAAACTTAGGGTGTTTTATAAATAAAACTCATTTTGTTCCAACAATCTCCCCCTTTTTGATGATGGCAAACATAAAGTATTAAATACAATTGTTGTTGATTTAATTTAATTATGTGAACTTCAGGTTGTTGAGGTTTGTAAGCTCCCCCTGAGTTTGATAAACCATTAGGGTTAGGTTTGTAAGCTCCCCCTAAGTTATATCCATAATAAACTTGAATCAGTTTAAGAAACAATTTGATAAACTTAATTGTATTTTCATATTTAACTCTCAAAGTGTGAGGTTTGCAAGCTCAACTCCTAAGTCTGATAAAAACTGAAGGGGGAAGAAAAACACAAGAAGGGGAGGTTGAATTGTGTTTTAGAGTTTAAAAACTTTTCAAGATATTTCTATCTATCAGAGTCTTTAGCAGCGGAAATAAGAACACAAACAAAACCAATGACAAAGCAGAAAGAATAAATGAGAGAGGGTGAGAGAGAGACACAATGATTTATACTGGTTCCTCTCACAAACCGAGAGTACTCCAGTCCTCTTGCACTTCCAAGGGATTTCACTATAATCACTAAAGATTACAATCCTAGTGCTCAAGCACACAAGCAAGAGACTTCTCTATTGCTCAAGTCACACAAGACAAGAGACTTTACAGATGCTCCAGATCACACAACAGAAGACTTTTTACAAATGCTCAAGTTACTAAGAACAAGAGACTTTTCCAAATTACTCACACAAGAGTAAATACTTAACTTCTAAGCTTAAAAACTATTACACAAAATAACTTTCAGAGGCTCAGACAGTTTCTATTTCTCACTTCGTTTGAGATATAGTTCCATATATATATGAGAGAAGAGAGAATTTGAGATGTTGTAAAGAATTCCGTTGAGATGGACAGCTGTTGATTTTCAATTGCTTGAAGCGTGGAGTTTGAATTTCTTTCTGGAAGAGGTAATTCTGCTCCACAACTTCGTCCATACTTTTCTGCTTGTCCAATTGCAGAAATAAAGGTACACTTCAGTACAACACGCTCCTTTGAGGATAAGATCAAAATGCATTTGAACGTTGTAATGGTGTTGTCCTTTATGAAGTCATCAGGCTTAGAATATTCCATAGTAGGGTGACATAGCCTTCTGATGAACGTTGGAATTCTTGGCTTCTGACAAACTTTGATTCCATGGAGTCTAATGGTCTTTGAATCCTTGGCTTATGATAGTCCTTTGTAATTCAGCTTCTGAACATCTTCGTCTTCTGAATGACACTTGACTAAATAGCTTCTGAGAGTCAATACCAAGTAGCTTCTGAACGTCATAGGCTTCTGAACGTCTTTTGGCTTCTCAACGCCTTTTGACTTCTGAACGCCTTTTGGCTTCTGAACGCCTTCAGAGTGTAATGATTCAGACTCTAACAAAGTTTCTTCAGAGCTTAAATCAAATGTGCTCTTTCATAAATATAAATTTGTCCTGCACACTTAATTTAAAACATTAGTAATACCAATTGTCCATTTAATACTTTGTTATCATCAAAACCTTTTGTGAGGGGTTTTTCTCTTAAAAACATATTTTGTTCCAACAATCTCCCCCTTTTTGATGATGACAAACATAAGTATTAAATACAATTGTTGTTTGACAAAATTCAGCTATGTTGACATTAGGCTTCTGAGCTTTGCAAGCTCCCCCTAAGTCTGATAGCCCATAGGGTTAGGTTCGTAAGCTCCCCCTATTTTATATCCATAGTTGATTTTAATCAGTTTTCGAACTGCTTTATTATATGACTTAAATCACTCATATTTTACTATGTAAAGAACAAGGTTTGTAAGCTTCTTCTCTTCATAGTGAAATAATTTTTGAATAAGGTTGCACCCTTACTTAAAAACTATCTATGAATAATAAACTTCAATTAATAAATGTGTTCTCCTTAAAAAATAATCTTAAAAAAAATGATGAAATAATGTCAAGATATTTTAAATGAATGACAATAACATCAGATACGTATATGGCAATAAGATTAGATACGTATACGTTGGATTCTCATAGGATGTCATGTGATACAGTTTTAGAGTTTGAATAATACAAATTTTTAAACAAACAAGAAAAATTGACCACTACTCTTTACTCTTTCTCCCCGATTGCTCTTTCTCCAACAATTGATTTACCAATATTCTTTCTCCCCCTTTTGTCATTATCAAAAAGATTGTTTAAACAATTAAAGCAAATTGTAACGACCAATGCAGTCAAGTCAAAAAGTTGGTTACAACTATGTTCACCATAAATGAACTCTGTTGAACGCATTTAAGACATTGGCGTTAAGTGAGCTTATAAAAGGAGAGAACCTATTCATTTTATTCTCAAGGAATAATCTTAGGCAATAGTAATCAATTGAGAGAAAAGAAAATGAAATGCTCTGGGAAGAAAAGTGTAGTTCCAAAGAGAGTTAGTCAAGAAGAAAGAAAAGCTAAGCAAGAAAAATCAAGAAAAGCAAAGCCAAAGCCTGAGGTTGAACTCAGTTCATAGTCTGATGAAAAAGATTCTGACTATGCTGAGTTTCTGAGAACATATCGTCCTAAAGAAGATCATTCAGATGCCCCAACCAAGGCTGATAATGAGGCTGATTCAGCTGAATCAGATGCTTCTTATGAGAGGACGGTGCAGTCCAAGAGAAGAGACCCACCCTCTGAAGAAGATTCTAGTTGATTTTCTTTAGAATTCTATGTAACAGTCACTCATTGTTTTAAATGAAATAATATTTTATGTTTGGCTGCTTATTTGATCTTTATTGTTTTGCATTCTTTCTTTTGATTTTAAAAACAAGTTTTAAAACAAACATACAGAATATAATAACTCAAGAGTAAATATCAACAATGAATACCAATTGAGAATAAATATCAATTTCAAGATTAAAAACCAGTTAATGATTGACATAGGATTGACATTAATCAAATGTTAAAAAAAAAAATACATAACAAAATAATCCTAATAATGTGCCTAAGACAAAAGATTCAAGTAAACAAGTATACAAGAAAAGATATCCTATTGGTTTTTGTTTAGAAGATTAAGGATGGTTCCCATGGTCTTGAAGATACGATCTTGACTAGCAGTGACCACTTCTAGCATCTCATTAATCTCATTATGCTTATCCACCTTTTCTTCTATTCTTTCCATGTTAGCTTCATATTCAGGATTCTTTAAATGTTCCTTTTTGATTAGACTAGGACCAGCTTCCAAATTGATCTTGAGATGTTCACTTAGAACTTTTTCCAATGATCCTAAGTTTTCTTTCAGCACTGTATTAAGATTAGCTTCAGCAGAAATGGGTTCAGAACTTGCACTTCCAATTAAGCTTACTCTTTATGTTCTCTTCAGTGTCTGAACTTCTATCTCAGAATTGATTTCTTGTGCAGTGGATGCCATGTCCTTCTGATACTTGTCATGCGCCTCAACATCAGCTTTCTTGATCACAGTCATCTCCTTCACAATCTCTTCAGTAAGATCATCCCAATTTGCAGCATAGCTTGAAGAAGACATGCTAGAATGCCTTAGCTCATGAAGGTCTTGTATCTTCTTGAAGATACTATTACATTTCCTCAAGATATCAGAGGTTGTTAGGGTTTCAGGATGAGGTTCAGATGTTGAAGGAATGGTGTGTTGGGTTGAGGTTTGTGGTTGATTGTTGGTTTCATTTTCAACAAAGCCTGAGACTGAAGATATCCCAACCTCTTGGGTTTTCTCAGCAATAGTACAATGTTCTTTAGAGGGAATGGTTAATTCTGAAATTGGTTGTTGTTGTTGTTGTTGTTGTTGTTGGGTTTGACTAGGTTGATCAAATGAACTAAGTTGAATGTCAGAAACAGTAAGTTCATTTATCATTTGATCAACTTGAATTTTGTTTGGTGAGTTGGGGGATTCATCTAAATGACATACCTCAGTGTGTACTGAATTATCAGATAGATGTCCAGATACAAGCACTTCAGTTTGTATGCTAGTTTTAGGTTCTAGATGAATTTGTTGTTCTGGTATTGTGTGTTCTGGTGATGTGTGTGGTTCAGAGTGTGATTGAACATGTTCAGGTATAACTTGTTCAGATGGTGATTTTGGTTCAGATGGTTGATTTGTCTTAGGATTGGTTTGGTCTTGGTTTGTGTTTAGGTTCTGATCCTGTTCAAAGTCTGGTATATTATCAGAGTTCTAAACATTAACAGATGCTTTAGGTGAGGGTTCAGGTTGTGTTGGTAGTTCACCTTGTAAATGTTGTTCTAAGAAATTTAAAGGTGATTCTGATGGATTGGTTGTGGATGGGGGGTTTTGAATCTCTTGAGTACTTTTTATAGTGTCCTCAGGAATAGATACCATACCTGTATCAACAATGATGGACCTCTCAGCATTCTTCTTCTTTAGCTCCTTTAGGATTTTCTTCCTCTTGATCTTTAGAGGTTCATTGTCATCCTCTTCATCATCATCCACTAGAATAACACTTTTAGATCCTCCAGCTTTAGACCTTATCTTTCCTTTGCTCTCTTTCTTAGGAGTGACATTCTTCACAACCTTAGCTTTCACCAACCTCTTCCTCTTCTTCTTAACTTCGTCCTCTTCAATTTCATAAGCTTCTCCTTGGTTTTCCAGCAGTTGAATGTACTGGTTAACAATACCTCCAGTGAAAGAAGGTAAGTTAATTTTTAACCTTGCTACCAGAGAAAGTCCAGAGTGAGGTAGCAATTCCAAGGGTTCTGAGAACTTCAATTCTTGTCCAGCTAGAAAGTACATGTTGGACAAAGTGTTCACAGAGATAGAAGATGCTCTAAGTTCTCTAATCAATCTCTCTTGCAAAGCAGCCTTGATCACATCTATTACCCCACATTGATAAAATATTTCACTTAGTATCCTTGGGGTAAATAACATAGATGTTTGGCTTAGTTAATTTCTGAATAGCACAAACAGCTTTGCAGAGATGATTGAAAATGTACTTAGCCCAATTTAGCTGCATTCCTCTAGTGAGAAAATAGACAAAGTGTCTATGATCCCATGAAATTTGATTAGAACTTCCACTCCTTGGAAATATTGATCCCAGCATTATCTTGGCCAACAACTTCTGAGTAGTCTTCAAATCTCCAATCTTGTTACTCTCACAACTTTTCCCTTTTTCATAGCACCTCTTAGTTATGTCTGAGAGAAATTCAGAATCTTTGACAGATGTTTGGCTAAAGGCATAGAATGCACCTTCATTAGGGATTTGCAGAACACTTGCCAAGTTTGATTGAGTGAGGATAACATCAAAACCACACACCACTGACCTAATCTCGTCCTCTTTGACTTCTCTAAGACCTAGTTCAGCTGGTGTTTTGTCTTTGTTCTCAGGTTTTGAATTCTTCAAAGCAGTGTATTCCTTATCAAATTCTTCAACCGTTACTACTTTACTCCTTATCCAAAAATCATTGACCAGAGTAGGATAAATCGGACCGTTCAATAGCTTCATAAATCTAAACCCTCTGTCTTGATCAATGAAGTATTTTTCGACGTCATGCTCGTTCAATCTTAAGCTCTCGAAATCAACAGGTTGTTCCATAACCATGTTGAATGTTTTCTCATCCATATCAAGTGATTTTTCCTTACTGAACATTTCTTTGCAGTTGATGATGTTGATTGGAATGTCCTTGGGGAACGAAAACGCAGTAGAAGAAGTTGAAGAAGTAGATGCTTCCATTTATGAAGAAACGTGTGAAGAAACGTGTTCAAGAATTCGCGCCAAAACGTACAGATGTAAGACACTGAACGTTTGTTCTTCTTTCAGGACTCAAATGTATGTTCAGATATGTCTTTTTTAAAAAGAGTTTTCTTCTGAACATTGGTTTATCAAAGAGAATGTCCAAAGAGAATCTTTAACATGATTGTTATTCCTATGATATGTCATACATAAATTAGAAACACTTACCTGTCATTTTTGGAGATATTTTGTTCCAATTAATAAGCCTTCTTATTTAGTATTTACATTGAGGCTTGTCTTGATCAATCTCTTTCAGTATCAAATTCTGAGCAACCATCCCACCATAATGACTTGCTATCATCTCTATCATCATCAAACAATGCTTCATAGTCTTCATCTTCAGGATCATATTTCTTTATGTTCTCTATGAAGTCCAATTCAGATTCATCATCTGATTCATTAAATACGTGCCTTCTGTGCACAATTGCTCGTCTTCCTTTTGTTGTTACATGTATCCATGTGATTGGAAGGTTCATTGTTCTCATTTGACCTGTAGCAAGATAAATTATTCTGTCTTTTGGTACCCATTTGCTTAAGGGTCCTAGATTGTTAGTTACAGAGTCTTTATTCTTGTCTTGTACCTCTTGTACTGTCTGAGTACTATCAGGCACAAAAGTTGAATAAAGATCAGAAGGTAAAGCATTTACAAATATGCTTGATGAACTTGGTCCTTCACATGTGTCAGCACATGAATAACCAATTCCATTTGCACCATTGTTTTTAAAAGTACACATAAGAGAAGAAATTTTACTACTTATAATGTGTGTATTGCAAAAGTCTCTAAAAGCAAGTGAATACTTGTCATAAGGTTTGCTACATACAGCACAACCTTTTTCAAGATCTTCAATTCTTTTTAAAGCCCTTTGATATAGACACTCAAAATGATTTGCTTGTTCACTTAAGTGCTCACAATTAACTTTGAGCTTTCTATACTTATATGAACTAACATTTAGTAGTTTGATAAGTTCAATTTTAGGGAGTTGAGTATATACCTGATTTAGTATGTCTTGGTCAAAGTCAGAACTTACATGTTCAGACTCTGAGTCCATTTCAGACTCTTCTTTTGCTTCAGGTTCTAAGATGGGTGTTTGCTTGATTTGTTTCTCTCCTTCGGATTTCCCTTCAGAGAAGCTATCTAGCTCTTCCCATGTTGTCATCCCTTTAGATTTCTCTTCACTATCCAGCATCTTGTATGTAGACCATCTTTGAAATTTCTTCGAGAAATTCTCAGTATTCTTCATCAGATTCTTCTATGTCATGTGCCTTTTCTTAATTCATGACCTACTTCCTTCTTTCAGCTGCTTCTTTAACCTTCATCTTTCCTTTAGCTTTCAGAACCAACTCATGGTTTCTGAGTGTTTCAATCAGTGATTCAATGCTCATTGAGTTAAAGTCTTCAGTTTCCTCTATAGTTGTAGCAATGTGGTTCCAGTTCAGAGGCAAACTTTTCAGCATCTTGCTTACAAGCTCTTTCATGCTGAGTTTCTTGTTTAAGTCTTCTAGCTTGCTTATGAGTGCTTGAAATCTTGTACTCATTTCTTCAATACTCTCATTTTCTTCCATAGTAAACCTCTCATATTTATCTATCAGACCATTTACTTTTGTCCTCTGAATGCTTTCATGATCATCACTGGTGAGGCAAATAGTTTTGGTTGTAGTTTCAACATTTGAAGTCTGTTCAGCACCAAATGAGGTATAGTTTTTGTTATTGCTTAATTCCTCATTATTCAGATTTAATCCATCTTCAACTTCCTTAATGAGATCAACAATGTGTGTGTAGATCCTCTGTTTCCACTCATTTAGATCATTAAATAGTTGTGCCATAATGTTTTTCTTCTTGGATCCGAATTGTCTCACTGTTAAATGATTTGCAACAGAACCAGAGCTCTTGATACCAATTGCAGGGGGAAGAAAAACATAAGAGGGGGGGAGTTGAATTGTGTTTTAGAGTTTAAAAACTTTTCAAGATATTTCTATCTATCAGAGTCTTTAGCAGCGGAAATAAGAACACAAACAAAACCAATGACAAAGCAGAAAGAATAAATGAGAGAGAGTGAGAGAGAGACACAAGGATTTATACTGGTTCCTCTCACAAACCGAGAGTACTCTAGTCCCCTTGCACTTCCAAGGGATTTCACTATAATCACTAAAGATTACAATCCTAGTGCTCAAGCACACAAGCAAGAGACTTCTCTATTGCTCAAGTCACACAAGACAAGAGACTTTACAAATGCTCCAGATCACACAACAGGAGACTTTTTACAAATGCTCAAGTAACTAAGAACAAGAGACTTTTCAAAATTACTCACACAAGAGTAAATACTTAACTTCTAAGCTTAAAAACTATTACACAAAATAACTTTCAGAGGCTCAGACAGTTTCTATTTCTCACTTCGTTTGAGATATATTTTCAGTTAAAGATCCACACGAATCAAATTCTTCTAGTTCCATATATATATGAAAGAAGAGAGAATTTGAGACGTTGTAAAGAATTCCGTTGAGATGGACAGCTGTTGATTTTCAATTGCTTGAAGCGTGGAGTTGAAATTTCTTTCTGGAAGAGGTAATTCTGCTCCACAACTTCGTCCATACTTTTCTGCTTGTCCAATTGCAGAAATAAAGGTACACTTCAGTACAACACGCTCCTTTGAGGATAAGATCAAAATGCATTTGAACGTTGCAATGGTGTTGTCCTTTATGAAGTCACCAGGCTTAGAATATTCCATAGTAGAGTGACATAGCCTTCTAATGAACGTGGAATTCTTGGCTTCTGACAAACTTTGATTCCTTGGAGTCTGATGGTCTTTGAATCTTTGGCTTCTGATAGTCCTTTGTAATTCAGCTTCTGAACGTCTTCGTCTTCTGAATGAAACTTGACTAAATAGCTTATGAGAGTCAATACCAAGTAGCTTCTGAGCGTTGTAGGCTTCTGAATGTCTTTTGGCTTCTGAACGCCTTTTGACTTCTGAACGCCTTTTGGCCTTTGAACGCCTTCAGAGTGTAATGATTCAGACTCTAACAAAGTTTCTTCAGAGCGTAAATCAAATGTGCTCTTTCATAAATATAAATTTGTCCTGCACACTTAATTTAAAACATTAGTAATACCAATTGTCCATTTAATACTTTGTTATCATCAAAACCTTTTGTGAGGGGTTTTTCTCTTAAAAACATATTTTGTTCCAACAAAAACAATTAAGAGCACAATCTTAATTATCTTCATCTATGAATACACAATTATGTTTATTAATTTGCTCTCCTTATCAATTTAAGTTCATAAAAGTAAGAGCAAAATAAAATAACTAGATTGAGAAGAGAAGAGGTTCTTAATGACAGTTTCAGATTCCATTTAAGCAGTATTAAAAAATAATACACTACAATTGTACAACATATTATTCCCCCTTTTGTCATTATCAAAAAGTAAGAAATAAAATAAAAAGGACAAGTAATAAATAAGAACAGAACAGTTAACAAGACATAAGTGCTTAAAGAGAATCCTAAGGGTTTCTGGTCAAGAGAAGATTAAGAATGTGATGGAGTTGGACTTCAGTCTCTCTTGAATTCCAAATAATCTTGTCAAGCTTTGCATCTTGCTGAGTGAGATTCTGTACGATTGACTTCTGAATCCTTGTCATTGTATTAGAGGGTCCTACATCTGTCTTCTCAAGGAGTGGTTCAGGATCTGGTTGACTTTGACCACTAAGAGAGCTAGTCTCTTGATCATGCACAATGTAAATTCTATCAATTACTGCATTACCAGTATCTATGAGCATCATAGTTTGGTTGGCTGGTGATGAAGGTTCAGAGTGTGATTTTGTGATAGAAGTTGAAATGTAAAAGTTTTGGTTGGATGATGGTGAAGGATGTTTAGATGTAGTTGAAGTGTTGTGTTCTGATAGAATTGGTTGGTCAGTGTGGATAGGAGAGACTCTGAAGGATGTCTCGTTCAGGATCTCTTCTGGTGTAAAAATCTTAGGTGATGATTGTGGGGATACAACAGCTGAAGGTTGAGTTATTTCCTCCTCAGGAATATGCTTGGCTTCAGTGGTTGGTTTCTTTGAAAATTTGGCCATAAGTTCATCAAAATCTGAATCAGAAGAGTCTGAATCAGATGAGGATGAGGTAGAAACACTAGGTGAGGCAGGTGGTGAGGGAAAGATAGTATTCAATGGTTGGACAGTTTCAAGTATTGATGGGCTAGGTATAAGAGAAGTTGAGAGGGTTGATGATGCTCTAGACATAGGAATACAATAATCAAAGGAATTGAGATTACCTGCATCTGATCTCTGTCTCTTCTTTCCCTTAGTGGTTGGAATGTCCTTGAATATTTTCTCTTGTACTTTCTCTTCAACCACTGGCTCTTCAACCATATCATCTTCTTCATAGTCACTGAGTACTTCCTCTTTAACCATCTTCATTTTCTGTTCAAACGTTGGACCAATTCCTCTTCCAATATCCTTCATTGTAACCTTAATACCCTTATCCTTAATGAGCCTCATGTATTCCAAAATGACTTCAGGAGGTTCATTATCAAAAATAAAAGCTTCTTCCCTTGGTCTAAACTTCTCTTTATTCTCCAATAGAGGTTGCTGAGGGTAAATGAGTTTATCTGATCTCTTGAGACACAAATTAACCAAAATCTTGGCGTCTAATATAGGTGCTCTGACTTGCTCAACGTCTTTAAATACACCAGCAGCTTTGAATATATCAGGAATTGCAAGCTGCTAAAAAATGTAGCTGAGTAGTCTTGGATGTGAGATCAACTTGGAAGGGTTAGAAAATCTTTGAGCTTCACAAATGGTTTCACAAAGATGTTTAAATATATAGGCTGAGAGATTCATATGTCTTCTAGTAGATAAGAAATAGATAAAATGTCTATGATCCCAAGACAATTTATTAGTTCCTGTTTCCCTTGGTAGTATAGAAGAGAATAAAATCTTAACTGTTGGGTTTTTGTGTGTTGGCTACATTTCGCTAAAAAACACTCTAGTAAGATGCTACCGAACATGTTGTAGCATGTTTGTACAGCATCAGGTCTGCTACGACAGCTGGGCAAGCGACTCTGTTTTTCTGCAGAATATCTTTTGAAGATTTGATTGTAGTATAATCTTGCTTGTGCTATACGACAGCTATCGGGCCTTGTGCCTAAAGTCTCAGAGGCGGTCCATGTTATTATTTACTCCAAAAATATATTGAAGATATATTTTTGCATCAAATTTTTTGTGAAGAAATATTTGGAGTAAATCTTTTGTGAGCTGGACATCGCAAATACCAGCTGTATTTTGAAGCCAAAAACGTGCATGGTTAGGAATCTTCAGTAGGTGGTTACTTGTTCCTCAAGTTTATTATAAAAGATGAAGGAATTAAAAAAAGATTTGATTTGGGTCAAATATATTTGATGCAAATATATTTGTTGAAGATTTAATTTTAGAATATAACCACTGAAGATTATTGCAGAAAATATAAAAGATATATTTCAAATATATCTTTGTGCTTCAAGAAGATTATTATAGAAAATATATTTATGGAGAATAAAATATATTTATGAAAGGAATATTTAGTGCAAATATATTTGTAGAAAATATATTTTGCTTTCTTGGAGCTGAAGCATTGTCAAACCTATATAAAGGAAGTTGCTAAACCTATTGTATCAACCGAAACTTGAATCAAATTATAATATCAAAGATGTAGTCTTTTAGGGTTTCGTGTTCGTGTAGCCACTCTCTAGGAGAGTTGGTGTAAAGTGAACCACTCAGATTGTGAGATGGTCACTGTGTATTCACTCAGAAACCTGTAGGTAATGAGTGAGTATTGTCATTGGAGGAAGCTTGTAAGCAACTCCAAGTTGTGTGCTTAGTCAAGAGTCTTGGCTACGTATTTGTCATGGAAGTGTGTTTTCTAATTTGTTCACAGTGTTGTTAAAAAATCCTTGCGGGTTAGTAAGGTGGTAGGGAAGTGAGACGGGGCGTCTCATATCTAGGAGTTCCTAGGTAGAATTGCATGAGGTAGTGTCTAGGCGATAAGATAGAAACGGGGCGTTTTGGAGTCTTTGAACTAGAACTATATTAGTGGATTCATTCCTGGATTGGTATCCCCCAGAGTAGGAGAGGTTGCTCCGAACTGGGTTAACAAATTCACTTTGTTATTTACTTTCATGCCCTTTATTGTTTATTTTTCATATTCTGTTAGTCTGATGCGGTAGAAGATGCTACAACATGATATAGAGCATCTTACCACTGCAAGCCCGAATTTCATTAACCAATAATTTATCTTGAGTGTTCATCGGACTAACTTTGCTTGAAACTGTCTTCTGATCCTTGAAACATTGTCTTGCCATTCCAGCAATGTAAACTGACTTGTTCCCAGTTGAAGGAGTGTAGTGTCTGACAATCCCAGTATTGGGAAGGTTCAGCATCTTAGCAAGATTACTTCTTGTAAGAATAACTGGAAATCCTCCAATACTTGATCTTATCTTATTTCCATGAATTCTCTTAGACCCAATTCACTACGAGATTTGTCCTTGTTCACAATGGGGTTCTGATAAATTATCCTCTGAAGCTCTTCATTAGCATCTGCCCTTGTGATTACATCACACTTTCGCCAAAAATCAAAAACTAAATTAGGGTAAATAGGACCATTTAACATGTTGAAGTAGTTCTCCCAACCTTGTTCAACAAACAGATGTTTATAGTCATACCCATTGAGTTTCAATGCCTCAAAATCCACTGGTTTTTCCATAACCAAATGGATTTCTTCGTAACGAAGATCCATAGTAGCATTCTTTAGATAAGAATCCTCAGAGTAGATGTTGATTGGAATGTCTTCTGGAAACCGAGATTGTATAGATGAGCATGCCATTTATGGGGTTTAGAACAGGGTTTTGCTAAGAATTTGGAAAGAAAGAAATTGTTCTGAGTCTTAGAAGAAATGAAAAGTGTTGGTTGTGAGAGTGATTTTGAAAACTTTGAATTAAACAAAACGAGGGAGTACAATTGTCATACTCCATTTTTTTACCGATTACTTTGTGTTCGGTGTAAAAACCGGCTTTTCTTTCCTTTGTCGTTTCTGACGAAATTTCGGCAGAGAGGTATTTTAAAATACCTCATTTATTTGGTTTCATTTTATTTTCTTTTTATTATTATTATTATTATTTTTATTTTCTTTATTTTTTATTTTATTATTATTATTATTATTATTCAGTTTCGTTTTTATTATTATTTGTGTTTTTTCCTTTTTGGTGTTTTTGTCCAAGCCCAAAAGGGCAATTTTGTCCAAATGGGGAATTTTTTTCATCTGCAAACCCTAGGTCTGACACAGTATTTATACTGTGCACAATCCCCAAGGTCAGAGGGTGGAATCATCAGCCGCAGAAACAGAAAAGGAAAAAACTTCCTTTTTTCATCTGGATCAAAACAAATCAACCACAAAAAAATCATAAACAGTTCATCCAAATTTAAACCTTCATCAAATAATCATCATCACCGCTTGTTCTTCAAAAATACAGAACCCAAATCATCACAAATCCAGATCAAAATCCGAAATCAAAATTGCTACCGGTCAAACCCAGAAACCGAATCCAAATCGAAAACCAGAATCAAAACCATCTTTGTTCATCATCAAACCATCAAACCCTCAAATCCAAAACAAAAAAACCAGAACTAATAAACACAAACCTTCCAAATTGAACGAAAATCACATCACAAATCCATCATCCAAAACAAATTCCTTTAATCATAAACCGAAACAAAAAGGAAGAGAAGAGGAGATTTAAAAACCAGAATCATCAAGGTTCTTTTGCTGTTCTGTTTTTTGTTTGAAAGTTATTTTTGAAAGTTGTTTTGTTTTAGAAATAGAAAGGAATCGAGAGAGGAAAGAGAGATTGAAACCAGAGAAGAAAGAAAGAAAAATGGCGTGAGGGAGAGCAAGAGAATCGCCGGCGGCGAGGGAGAAGAGAGAGAAAAGGATGAGGGAAGTGAATTTTTCTAGGGTTTGGGGGTATTTATACCCCCAACCCGATCCGGTGTGCGCGTGTCTATCGCAGCACACCATACACCCTCGCTTCTCAGCCACTGATCTCTATCATATGGCTTAAATCTCTTAGCTCCCATGTTAGATCAGGGCCGTCTGATCCATCAGACGGCCGTAATTGATTCTGCGTTTTTGGACCCTTTTTTGGCAGAAAGGCCTATTTGGACTGGGCCTCCCTCATTCTGTTTATTTTTTGCACCCCCATGTATCTTTGTCTTAATTTCTGCACCCCCCTGTTTTATTTCTTTTTTTTAACCTATGACAAGACGTACATATGGAATGTGCTTCAATGAGCTTTTCAATCCAAATTAAGTACTAATTGGAGGTTTTTTTTATTTTATTTACTAATTCACTAACAACTAACATTTAAATTATGCCATTTATTTGTTAATTTATTGTCTATTTGTGCATTGTAATATTACTATATCTTGTGGTTATGTTTAAACTTTTACTTATTTATTTGCAAGGAAATTAGAATGTGATTAGGAAATTTGTAATTATAAATAAAATTTGCATTGCATATGTATCTTGCATTCAAAACAATTTCTCAAAAAATGAGGTCAACACCTCTTCAAAAAATATCAACACAATTTCTTTTCAACATCAAAAAGCATCAAAATATTTTGTCATCATACATTTTTCAAAACTTTGGACTTTAAACCAAACGTTTCTTTTTATCGCAAAAACCTTGGATTTTATCCCAAGAGTCTTTTTTATCGCAAACTTGGATTTTAAACCAAGTGCCTTGGACTTTAAACCAATGGCTTCTTTTTTCGCTAAAACCTTGGATTTTAACCCAAGTGATCCTTTTCTCAACAAACCTTGGATTTTAAACCAAGTGTCTTTTATCACTCAAAACTTTTCTCAACAAACCTTGGATTTTAAACCAAGTGTCCGCGTCTTATTTCTTAATCAAACTTTAATCAATTTAACCATATAGACTTTCTTCACAAATTAACATCAATCAAACTCACATTTTGCCACTTTTGGCTTTTTGGTCTTTAAAACCATTTTCAAAACTTTAAAATCAAACAAACAAATTTACTCGTGACTTTTACCCCGAACTACGGTGGTTTGATCCCTCGGGTACGTAGGCACGAGACTTGTCTCTCCAATCAATAAAATCAAGAAAAACATTTTTCTTTCTTTCTCGTCACTTTAAACTTTTCTCGATCACTATTTTAGTTCCCATACTTATACATTTTCGCAAGCAATTAAAACAAAGCGCAAAGTTAGAAATAGAAACAAGAGGTTCCTATAGAGTACTATAGATACTTAGGGTGCTAGTACCTTCCCTTCGTATAACCAACCCCCGAACCTTGTTCTCTAAAAATAGGGTTTTTTCGAACTTTTTCCCTTTCCCTCGGATAAATTAAAGATCGGTGGTGGAATATTAAATTGCGATTCGAAGTTAATTAATAACTCAACATCCAAAAATCACCGCGACAACAATCGTGTATTAAGAGAAATTCGTCATTAACTGCTTTTACCAAAACCAATCAAAAGCTTTAAAGAGTAACAAAGTAGTTGACGCGTGTTAAACACTTGTCAGTAACACTTAGGGTCTGACCGTTACTAATTCAAGCAACGTTCAGAAGCTATAAAGAAAAATTCAGCTTCTGATATCCTTTCAGAGGCCAAGATGTTCAGATGTTGAATCCACAATTTTGATTTCAGAGCTAGTTTTCTTCAGAGACTAAAGACGTGTTTAGATGCTTTTTAATAAAATCAAATCTTTCAACTACTAAGGTTTTTGTATATATATCAGCCCATTGTCTTTCAGTTTCAATGAATTGAATATTTACACTACCCTTCTGAACAAGGTCTCTTATAAAATGATGTTTAATTTCAATGTGCTTAGCTCTGGAATGCAAAATTGGGTTTTTAGAAAGTTGTATAGCTGCAGTGTTATCACAAAATAATGGAATATTGTGACTATTAACTTTGTAATCCTCTAACTGATATTTCATCCAGAGTAGTTGTGTAAAACACTTGGCTGCTGATATGTATTATGCTTCTGCTGTAGACAAAGCTATAGTAGTTTGTCTCTTGCTAGCCCAAGATATAAGATTTTCTCCAACAAATTGGCAATTACCACTTGTGGATTTCCTCTCGATATTGTCTCCAGCATAGTCAGCATCACAGAATCCTATCAACTTATAATCATTGGATTTCTTATAAAATAATGCAAGATTTGTAGTTCCTTTCAGATATCTAAAGATTCTCTTTACAGCAGTAAAATTAGATTCTCTAGGATCTGATTGGAATCTTGCACACAAGCATACACTAAATAAAATATCAGGCCTTGATGCAGTTAGGTAAAGTAAAGAAACTATCATACCTCTGTATACTTTCTGATCCACCTTGCCATCTGATTCATCCTTAATTAGGCTGCTAGTTGGATGCATTGGAGTAGATATTGGCTTGCTGTCTTCCATGTTGAATTTCTTCAGAAGCTCCTTTGTATATTTTGTTTGATGAATATATGTTCCATTCTTGTTCTGATTGATTTGAATTCCCAGAAAGAATAGCTCTCCCATCATGCTCATTTCAAATTCATCCTGCATAACATGAGAGAATTCCTTGCACAAGGATGGATTAGCATAACCAAAAATAATATCATCAACATAAATTTGAATAATTAACATGTCATTTTTAAAGGATTTACTGAAAAGAGTATTGTCAACTTGACCTTTTTGAAAACCTTTTTCTAATAAGAAATTACTTAGTCTTTCATACCAAGCTCTAGGAGTTTGTTTCAGACCATAAACATGTTCAGGATTTGAAGAATCCTCAAAGCCAGGAGGTTGTTTGACATATACTTCTTCAGTAATATAACCATTTAAAAATGCACATTTAACATCCATTTGATATAAAATAATATTGTGATGAGTAGTGTAAGAAAGAAGTAACCTAATTGCCTCAAGTCTAGCAACTGGGGCAAAGGTTTCTGTATAGTCAATCCCTTCTTGTTGACTATACCCTTGAGCTACTAGTCTTGCCTTGTTACGAACAACTTCCCCTTGTTCATTAAGCTTGTTTCTATATACCCATTTTGTTCCAATAATGTTCTTATGGGAAGGTTTGGGTACTAAACTCCATACTTCATTTCTTTCAAACTGATTGAGTTCTTCTTGCATAGCAACAATCCATGCATCATCAGCTAGTGCTTCATCTATAGTACATGGTTCTACCAAAGATATCAATCCAAATCATGAGTCTTCATTTCTGAAGCTTGATCTTGTCTTCCTTGGACTGTCTTTGTTTCCCAAGATTAGCTCTTCAGGATGTGAGGATTTGTATTTGAATGTATGTTTTGGTTGTTCAACTCTGCTTGGACTTCTATTGATGAGTTCAGGTGCTGAATGATCTTCAGAGTCCAAAGTGTCAGGAGTTGAATTGATTTCTTCTGAGATTGGTTGAGGAGGTTCTGATGTTTCTTCAAGTTCTGAGTCGTCATCCTCTGATAGCTGTAAGTCTGAAAAGTTCTCAACTAGCTCTGGCACTTTGTCAGGCTGTTTGTCATCAAATTTGATGTGCATAGTTTCTTCAACTGTGTGAGTTTCAGAATTATACACTCTGTATGCTTTTGAGCGTTTAGAGTATCAAATAAAGATACCCTTATAAGCTTTAGCATCAAATTTCTTTAGATGAACTTTAGTATTTAGAATGTAACATGTACAACCAAATTGATGAAAATAAGATACATTGAGTTTCTTTCCTTTAAATAATTCATATGCAGTTTTGTTCAATATAGGTCTAATATAGATTCTATTTTGAACATAACATGTTGTGTTTATAGCCTTTGCCCACAGATATTTTGCTATGTTAGTCTCATCCATCATGGTTTTGGCCATTTCTTGCAGAGTTCGATTCTTTCTTTCTACAACTCCATTTTGTTGTGGAGTTCTAGGAGAAGAGAACTCATGTAAGATACCATATTTTTCACAAAAATCTTCAAAAAGTTCATTTTCAAACTCACCACCATGATCACTTCTAACTTTTAAAATATGCAAGTCTTTTTATTTTTGTATCTGAGTGCAGAAACTGCTAAACACACCATATGCATCATCCTTATTTCTATGAAATTTAACCGAAGTCCATCTACTGTAATCATCAACAATAACTAATCCATATTTCTTTCCATTGATAGAGGTTGTGCTAATAGGAACAAATAAATCAATGTGAAGCAATTCTAAAGGATTAGAGGTACAGACAACATGTTTTGGTTTAAAGGATGTTTTCACAATCTTTCCTTTTTGGCAAGAACCGCATAATGCATCTGAGTGATAGTTTAGCTTAGGCAAGCCTCTGACAAGATCAAGTTTGCTAAGCTTAGAGATTAACCTCCAGTTAGCATGACCTAATCTCTTATGCCATACCCACTTCTCTTCACTCAGAGTTAATAAACATTTAACCTCTTGTTCTGCCAAATCAGATAGATTGATTTTATAAACATTTTCTATCCTCTTTCCTTTGAATATTATGGATTGGTCAGAGTCTTTGACTACAATATATGAATCCTTATTAAAATTTACCACAAACCCATTGCCACAAAATTGACTTATGCTAAACAGGTTGTGTTTAAGTCCATCTACATACCAGACATTTTTAATTAAAAGGGAAGAATTACCTACATTGCCTGTACCTTTGATTTTCCCTTTTTGATTACCTTCAAAGCCCACTGTTCCACCATCTTCAAGGTTTAGAGATGTGAACATCTTCTTATTACCAGTCATGTGCCTTGAACATCCACTATCCAGATACCATGATTGATTAACATTTTCTTTTAGACAAGGTCAATCATTGTAATAATACTCTCCACACTCATTGTGGAGCTCTTTCCAGTACTCATTTGTTTTCTTCAAGTCAACAGTTTTGGAAGTAAAGTAATGTTTAGGAACATAGGCTTTTCTTCCATTGCTGATCACAAGCTTCCATTCATCTGATGTGAAATATTTTTCCTACAATGAAGATCTGAATGGTAGACAATTTTGCACTTTCGTACCCATTGTTTTCTGGGTCCATGTGGGTTAGTTCTATAATCCTTGGTTCTATCTTGTACTTTTGAAAAGCTTTTTGTACTACTATAGAATTTTCTTTGAAAGTTTGGTCTTTGAAAAATAGTTTTCTTAGTCCATTGTTTTTGAATCCTAGGTTTTGATTTATGATCATTATAAGATTTAGAGTGCTCTTTTAATATGGGATTAGCTTTGCACACTAGAGTTTTATTTTGATTATTAATCACCAGCTTAGTTTGTTTCAGACTCTGATTGGTTGAGCTTCTAAGTCCCAAAGTCTCTAGAGTCTTAGACTTGATAGTCTCAGATTCTAAATCCTTAGGTTCTGAGTCACTCACCTTGAGGTTCTGACAGACAACCTCTGAATTGACTTTAGAGTTTGGTTTGCAGACCCCAGAGGTTCCTTCAGAATCTTATACAATCACAGCTTCGCCTTTACTTTTCATTGGTACAAAAGTAGAGTAAAGATTATCAGGGATTTTCTTTAAACAAACAGACGAATTTGGTTTTCCATATGTTCTACCATATGAATAGCCAATTCCTTCACCTTTGTTTTTACAAACGCTATAAATCATAAAAGCAACTTTACTTTAGTTGACATTTTGATGAACAAACTCTTGAAGAGCAACTTCATGCTCATCACTGGGTTTGTTACATTTGGCGCAACCACTTTCAAGCTCTTGAATTTTAATCAAAGAGTTTTTATAAAGAGTTTGAAGATGATCAGCTTTCTTTGCTAAGTCATCTTTCTATGTTTTTAAAAGTTTTATTTCAGAAGATGATTTAGCAAATTTTCTCAAAGACATGCCAAGATAAGTCACAAGTTGTTCTTTGACTCTTCAGCATCTGATCCTTCAGAGTCTGAGTCTTGTTCTGAGTCACCATCAGAATCAGCATTTGCAATCAGAACCACATTTGCTTCGTCATCATCATCATCAGAGGACGTTTCCAAGTTTTCAAATGTTATCATTAAACTCTTCTTGAATCTTCTTTTGTAGCTTTCCTTCTTGCTACTTGACTTCTTATTTCTATCCTTTGATGAAGCTTCAGGACATTCAGCAATAAAGTGTCCTGGTTTCTTGCACTTGAAGCAATTCTTTTCCTCTTTACTGGAGCTATTCCTTGAGTTGTTACCCTTGTAGTTCTTGTTGTTCATCTTTGCCCATTTCTGAAAGTTTCTTGTAAACATTGCAAACTCCTCTTCATCTTGTTCATCCTCTTGGTCATCCAGGGAAGATTCTTCATTAATCTCGATAGCTTTGGCCTTGAGTGCTTTAGAAGATTTTCTGGTTGATGACAAAGTCACTGACCTTTCTTTCTTCTTAGCCACATTAGCATTCAATACCAACTCATGGCTCTTGAGATTGCTGATGAGTGACTCAAGACTTATGCTCTCTAGATCTTTAGCTTCCTCAATAGATGTGACCTTAGGTCTCCACTTATCAGTTAAACTATTAAGAATCTTCCATACATGATCAGAGGTAGTATAAGTTGAAGGTGAAAAACACAAGAAGGGGGGTTAAATTTGAAGGTGCGTAGAGAAAACACAAGAAGGGGGGGTTGAATTGTGTTTTGGATATTTAAAAACTTTCCAAGGTATTTAAACCTTTTCAGAGTCTTTAAAGCACAGCGGATTTGTTTACTAAATTAAACTAACGGTTAAGTGAATGACGAAGGAGTAAATGAGAGAGTGAGAGAGAGAGAAGAACACATAACAATTTATACTGGTTCCCCTCACAAATTGAGAGTACTCCAGTCCCCTTGTTTCCAAGAGAGTTCACTATAATCACAAAGATTACAATAGATGCTCAAGCACACAAGCTCAAGACTTCCTGCTCTTAGTCACACAAGACAGAGAGATTTCCTTGCTCTGATCACACAAGATCAAAGACTTCCTTGCTTTGATCACACAAGATCAGAGACTTCCTTGCTCAAGCACACAAGCTCAAGACTTCCTGCTCTAAGTCACACAAGACAAAGAGACTTCCTTGCTCTGATCACACAAGATCAGAGACTTCCTTGCTCAAGCACACAGGCTCAAGACTTCATGCTCTAATCACTAAGATTGAGACTTATGTGCTTCTACACTAAGCAGAAGACTTCATTGCTCTAATCACTAAGATTGAGACTTATATGCTTCTACACTAAGCAGAAGACTTTCTTACTTCTACACTAAGCAGAAGACTTTGTTGCTTCTACACTAAGCAGAAGACTTACTACTAACTTATAAGCTTAAACTTATTACAAACATAATAACTTCAGAGGCTTAAGCTAGTTTCTATGCTCACTTCATTTGAGAGATATTTTCTATTACAATGCAGATTCTCACTTTCTTCTGAGAGATGTTTTCTAATGAAGATCGCTAGTCATCAATTCTTTCTTTGGCATAATTATATGAGTTGAGAAAGACATTGAGACGTTGGAGAAATTCCCGTTGTAAAATGGACAGCTGTAGTCTTTGAAGATCCGTTGAGTAAAGCCACGTCTTCCTTTGCAGAGAGGCTTCACCTTTACTGTTTGTCCAATAGTACAGTTATAAGGTACAACTAGCTCCTAGAGAGAGAGGCATCACATCCTTTGTGACCGTTGCAATTAGTTGACCTTAGAACAAATCATCTGGCTTGATAAGTTGTAGTTGATGTAGCCCTTCTAATGATTTGGGGAATTCCTTTGCTTCTGATGAACCTTTGATAACTTGGAGTCTGATTGGTCTTTGAATGGTTGGCCTCTGATAGTCCTTCGCAATTCAGCTTTTGAACATCTTCATCCTCTGAATGACTCATGACTAGCAGATAGTATCTGAACTCTTGTAGGCATCTGAACATCCTTGAGCTTCTGAACTTCTCTGAGCTTCTGAACTCCTTCAGATGTTCTGATCCTCTTTGAGCTTCTGAACTTTGTTTAGCTCCTGACCACGTTGTAGCTTCTGAACTCTTTCAGAGTGTAATTATTCAGACTTCCATAGGTTTCATCAGAGTCTAAATTAAGTGAGCTCTTGATTTAACGTTGAATTCTCCTGCACTTAATTTAAACATTAGTACCATCAATTGTCCATTTAATACTTTGTTATCATCAAAACCTAAGGGTGTGTATTAACACATATTTTGTTCCAACAATCTCCCCCTTTTTGATGATGACAAACATAAGTATTAAATACAATTGTTGTTGATAAAAATCAGCTATGTTGACATTAGGCTTCTGAGTTTCGCAAGCTCCCCCTAAGTCTGATAATCCATAGGGTTAGGTTTGTAAGCCCCCCCTATTTTGTATCCATAGTTAATTTTAATCAGTTTCAGAATTACTTTATTATATGACTTAAATTATTCATATTTCACTATATAAAGAACAAGGTTTTCAAGCTTCTTCTTTTCATAGTGTGATAATCATTGAATAAAGTTGCACCCTTATTCAAGAACTAACTATGAATAATAAACTTCAATTAATAAATGCATTCTCCTTGAAATTAAGCCCTTAATGCAGATGCAAGATGAAGCAATATTTAAATTGAATGACAAAATTGGATCAGAGGCACTTAGAGACGTCTACACACACACTTGGTTCTGATGGTTATCATTAACAGCTTCAGAGTTCAAAATATTTTCAAACAGTTCAGAGCTTAAAAAAAATCTTTTCAAAGAAAATAGCTCAGAGTCTGAACAAAAATTTGAAAACAGTTCAGAGCTCTTTAGTACAATATTTTGAAATCCTCAAATATCAGATTGTCATATCAAAGCATGTACCTCATGCTACTATTTTGACCACTCTCCTACGTTCTCTCTCTGAAGCACTACAAGGCCCTAAAAAGCCAAGTAATTTCGCTTCTTCCAACAATTGATTTACCAATATTCTTTCTCCCCCTTTTGTCATTATCAAAAAGGTAGTATAAGCAATTAATAGAAATTTCAACTTTCAATGCCGTAAAAATTAGGAGTGGTTGAATACATTTAATACTCGGCCACTGAATTATGCTTATAAAAGGAGAGAGATACCTAGTCATTTTACTCACACAGAATAATCTTAGGTTATTGATAGATCTCTTGAAAAAAATGAAACGCTCAGAGAATAAGAAAGTAGTTTCAGTGAGAGTCGGTCAAGATAGGAGAAAACATAAGAAAGAAGCATCAAGACAACCCAAGCCAGAGCCTAAGAGTCCACTCAGTTCAAAGTCTAAAAGGTCAGAATCTGAACCAGAGTCTGATGAATGGGACTCTGATTGGTTTGAGTATTTGAATACAAATTTTCCTGAAGAAGATCAAGCTGATGTCCAAGTCGAAGATGGGTTAGAGTCTTCTCCTGAGGAAGAGAGATCTGATCCAGCTGAGTCAGATTCCCAAAGAGAGGTGCCATCCAAGCTGGGTCACCCAACTCCACCATCTAAGGATACCAGTTGATTATCTTTGAAATATTTGTACCATTTACTCAAGTTTTCAATAAAGTTTTAATTTCTTTGGCTTGTTTTAAATTTATGTTCTTATTATGTTTACTCTCTTGCAATGTAATTCCAATCCTCAAGATTAACCAATTATTGTGCATATAAAAATCAATGTTAAAACATGAACTGTTTGTAAAAAAAAATTAGCATCAATTGAAGGTTTAAGATGAAAACAAACAGTTATTAGCAGTTTAAGATGAAAACACTTGGATTATCAAAATATGAATAAATATTTTAGATTAGCACAAAGAAATCGAAGAAACATACAGGGATATGATCTTAATCCTATCAATGTGCCTAACAAAATATTAATCAAGGATTTTAAGCAAACAGGGAGATCCTAGGGTGTTTATTGGGGTTGGTTACAAAGAGAAGCTAGAGTTCTCATGATTTCCTTCTGTTTGGCATTTACCACCTCCATCAGCCCTCCATACCTTTTCATTTCTGCTCTAAGGTCTTCAATTTCAGCCTCATACAGTGGGTTTCTAATATGCACTTGATTTGCTCCCAGATTGTCCACAATAGGCTCATTCAGACTTTTCTCAAGTGATGCTATCTTCTCTATTAGATTTTTCTCATCACTTGTTCTTACAGAAAAGGATTCAGGTTGATTCCTCTCTGTGTCCTTTTGAATCTGAATGACCTCTTCAACCATTGCGTTCTTTCCCTTGTTACTCCTCCTCTGTTCTTCAATACCAGCCTCTTGAAGACTATGCAGCTTCTTTATCAAATCCTCAGTTAAGCTCACCCATTGAGCAACATGTTCAGATGAAGACATGTCAGAATGTCTTAGCTCAGGAAGACCATGTAACTGTCTAATCAGGCTGTTGCATTCACCCAGGACCTCAGGAATCATGGAATTGGTTTGAGAAGGTTCAGAGTTTGAGGGTAATGATTGTGGTTGTTGTTGATGTTGAACATGATCAGGTTGACTAGATGAATTTAACTGCACATGAGTCAATTCTTTGATCATTTCATCAACCTGATCTTTGGTTGGTAAGTTTGAGGTCTGATTTGGTTCACCTTCAAGTTGAGATTCTGTTTGTTCAGGAAATGGTTGAGGTGTAATTTGTGAAAGAACATGTTCAGGTGAGATGTATGGTTCAGGTTGTGGTTGATCATGTTCTAGTTGAATCATCTCAGATGTTTCTGGTTGAGTGATTTCTGAGATAATTTGGTTTGACGGAGAATTTGTTTGTGGGGGAAGTTCACCAGCTAAGTGTTGTTCAAGAATTTCTAGAGGTGATTCTGATGGTTGGTTTGAATTTGTGGGGTGCTGAATATCTTGAGTTAATGCAACAGGACCTTTAGGATCAGTTAAAGTACCTGAAGTAGCAATGGTAGAGCTCTCAACATTCTTCTGTATCTTCAGCTGCTTAGAAATTTTCCTTTTCTTGATCTTCAGAGGCTCATTATCATCATCTTCATCTTCTAAAGCTACCACATTTGTCTTCCCACCCTTGATGTTTGCCTTGCTTTTATTTTCACCTTTCTCAGACTCAACCCTAGTCCTTACCAATCTTTTCCTTTTCCCTTTTACCTCTTCTGGTTCAATTTCAAAGGGTTCACCTTGACTCTCCAATAACTGTATATACTGATTAACAATACCTTTTGCAACAGGAGGTATGTTAATGTTGAATGTAGTTATCCATGAAGGTCCTAAGTTAGATAGCTGCTCTAGAGGCTTTGAAAGTAACAGTGTCTGTCCTGACAGAAAGAACATGTTGGACAAAGTACTCACTGATATAGTAGAGGCTCTCAGTTCTCTCAGCAGATGATCTTGACCAGCAGCCTTGATCACATCAATTACACCACATTGATAGAAAATCTCATTGAGAATTCTTGGATAAATGATGTGAACATTTGGCTTGGTCTGTCCTTGAATGACGTTGACAGCTTTGCACATATGACAGAAAATGTACCTAGCCCAGTTAAGTTGATAACCTCTAGTGAGAAAATAGATAAAGTATCTATGATCCCAAGAGAGTTGATCAGAGCTTCCACTCCTTGGGAAGATTGATCCTAATAAAATCCTGGCTAGAAGCTTCTGAGTTGGTTTTAGATCACCACTCTTGTTACTCTCACAACTCTTCCCTTCCTCATAACATCTTCTTGTCATATCTTCTAGACACCCAGTGCTTTTAGCCTCAGTAGCGTTGTAGGCATGAAATTTTCCCTCATTTGGAATGTATAACATTTTTGCCAAATTTGACTGAGTTAGCACTACTTCAAAACCACAAACAACTTATCTGACTTCATCCTCCTTGACTTCTCTCAACCCTAATTCAGCAGGAGTTTTGTTCTTGTTTTTAGGTTTCGCATTCCTCAAATTAGTCAGTTCTTTGATGTAGTCTTCAACAGTAATAACCTTGCTCCGAAGCCAAAAGTCCTTAACCAATGTAGGATAGATTGGACCATTTAATACTCTCATGTATCTAAATCCTCCATTTTGATCATTGAAGAATTTTTCAATGTCATGTTGGTTCAATCTAAGACTTTCAAAATCAACCGGTTGTTCCATAACCAAGTTGAATGATTTTCCCTTCATTTCCAACGATTTTTCTTTGCTAAACAGTTATGAGCAATTGACGACGTTGATAGGTAGGTCTTTTGGGAAGGAGAACTCTGTAGTTGATACTGACGAGGTAGAGGTTGCCATTACAGAAGTTAGGGTTTTGGATTTTCTAAATTCAGAGAGAAAAAAAAAATTTCTTCGGTTTAGAAAACTAGAATGTAGGTTGTGGAAGTGCAAAGAGTGCAAGTGTTCAGTGATTTTGATTAAAACAGTAAGACAAATTAAATCACACAATATATTTAAATTTAAAAATAAAGCAAACCATCATTAACTGTTTCAACCAAATCAGAGTGTGTGTATGTGTTGTCTATTTAGCGCCAAAACGTTTTAGTAAAAATACTTAAACGTTTCCAATTCATTTTCTATTCAGAGGCTTATCCTTCAGAGGTTGAGAAGTTTCTCAAAGTCTGGACGACTTCAGATGCTGAGATCCAAAGTACTTCAGAGCCTGAGGAAGTATCTTTCAGGACCTTAAAAAAATTGTTCAAACATGGTTTTTCAAGGTTTTAGTATTGAACATTTTGTGTCCTAAGAAGACATTTTCAACCTTTGAATGTTATTCCTCTGAATTGTCATTCAGGAGATGAGAATCACTTACCTTGCTTTGAAGCTTTTTAACTTAATCGTAGTCAGAGTCATAGCCAGAGCAATCACTCCATCACACTGAGTTGTTGTTATCTTCAAGACAAGCTTCATGTTCCCTCCTGCTCCTTATGTACTCCATCTCATCTTCTTCTCCATCTGACTCTTCAAGAATGTGCCTTCTATGCACAATTGTTCTTCTCCCATTCACAGTCACATGCATCCATGTGATTGGAAGGTTCAGAGTCTTAGTTTCACCTGCAATCAAGTAAACGATTTTGTCTCTTGGTACCCACTTGCTTGAGGGTCCTAGACTGTTAGTTGCCCAATCTTCATCCTTCATTTTCTTCTTCTGAGTACTATCAGAAACAAATGTAGTGTAAAGATTAGGGAGTGAGAAGCTTCCACCAATAACTGATGAGCTTGGTTCTTCTAGTGTTTTACTACTAGAGTATCCAATCCCATTAGTCTTGTTGGTCTTAAGGTTGCAAAGCATGGATACAATTTTATTTTGATCAGCATTGATGTTACAATACTCTTTGAGAGCAAGAGAGTGCTCAAAGAGTTTGTAACATATAGCATAATCATTCTTAAGATCTTTTGTTTTGATAAACTTGTTTTGTACAAGATCTTCAGAGTGACTTGCTTGCTTACTTAAATTCTCATAGTCTGCTTTAAGCTTTTTACACTTCTGCTGACTATTAGAGAGTTTGAGTAAAGTCTTATTAAGATGCTTGATCAATTTTGCTTTGGAAAGATGAGAACATACCTGATTTATTCTTCTCTGGATATTGTCTTTGTTTTCAGGTTCTGACTCTCCATCAGAACTTGAATCTTCAGAGTCTGAACCATCTTCAGAGAAGTTGTCTAGAGCATCCCAGGTTTTCATTCCTTTGATCATCTTTCCTCCATTCTTCTTGAAGTTGTACCATCTTTGAATTTTTCTTGAAAACCTTTCAAGATACTTTTCATCAGGTCCTTCAACAAGATCTTCATGCTCCAATGCTTGCTTTCCTTTCCTTGCTGCTTCTGCTTCTTCACCGTTCAATTCTTGCATATCCTTCAAAGCCAATTCACGGACTCTGAGTAAATCAATCAATGATTCAGGACTCATTGAATTGATGTCTTCAGTTTCCTCTATAGTATTTGGAATTTCATTCCAATTCAGAGGCAAACTTCTCAGCAACTTGCTTACAAGCTCTTTGTTGCTGAGTTTGTTGTTGTGGTCTTCAAGCTTTCTTGTGATGGCTTGAAACCTTGAGTTCATTTATTCAATACTCTCATTTTCCTCCATCCTAAACTCCTCATATTGATCTAGCAGACCATTTACTGTTGCCCACTGAATGCTTTCATTATCATCACTAATGGGGCAAAGTGTAGTAGTTGTAGATACAATATTAGAAGTTTGTTTGACCCCTGATGTGGAAGGATTTTGATTGTTGCTCAGATCTTTATTTAAGCTCAGTCCATCTTAAATTTTCTTGCTAAGATTAGCAACTTGTTGATATAGCTTCTGCTTCCAATCATCCATGTTTTGAGCCATGGTGGTTTTCTCCTTTGGATCTTGACTGTCTCACGGTTAAGTGATTTACCAACAGAACCGGAGCTCTGATACCAATTGAAGGTGCGTAGAGAAAACACAAGAAGGGGGGGTCGAATTGTGTTTTGGATATTTAAAAACTTTCCAAGGTATTTAAACCTTTTCAGAGTCTTTAAAGCACAGCGGATTTGTTTACACAATTAAACTAACGGTTAAGTGAATGATGAAGGAATAAATGAGAGAGTGAGAGAGAGAAGAACACACAACAATTTATACTGGTTCCCCTCACAAATTGAGAGTACTCCAGTCCCCTTGTTTCCAAGAGAGTTCACTATAATCACAAAGATTACAATAGATGCTCAAGCACACAAGCTCAAGACTTCCTGCTCTTAGTCACACAAGACAGAGAGACTTCCTTGCTCTGATCACACAAGATCAAAGACTTCCTTGCTCTGATCACACAAGATCAGAGACTTCCTTGCTCAAGCACACAAGCTCAAGACTTCCTGCTCTAAGTCACACAAGACAGAGAGACTTCCTTGCTCTGATCACACAAGATCAGAGACTTCCTTGCTCAAGCACACAGGCTCAAGACTTCATGCTCTAATCACTAAGATTGAGACTTATGTGCTTCTACACTAAGCAGAAGACTTCGTTGCTCTAATCACTAAGATTGAGACTTATATGCTTCTACACTAAGCAGAAGACTTTCTTACTTCTACACTAAGCAGAAGAGCTTCTACACTAAGCAGAAGACTTTGTTGCTTCTACACTAAGCAGAAGACTTACTACTAACTTATAAGCTTAAACTTATTACAAACATAATAACTTTAGAGGCTTAAGCTAGTTTCTATGCTCACTTCATTTGAGAGATATTTTCTATTACAATGCAGATTCTCACTTTCTTCTGAGAGATGTTTTCTAATGAAGATCGCTAGTCATCAATTCTTTCTTTGCATATTTATATAAGTTGAGAAAGACATTGAGACGTTGGAGAAATTCCCGTTGTAAAATGGACAGCTGTAGTCTTTGAAGATCCGTTGAGTAAAGCCACGTCTTCCTTTGCAGAGAGGCTTCACCTTTACTGTTTGTCCAATAGTACAGTTATAAGGTACAACTAGCTCCTAGAGAGAGAGGGATCACATCCTTTGTGACCGTTGCAATTAGTTGACCTTAGAACAAATCATCAGGCTTGATAAGTTGTAGTTGATGTAGCCCTTCTGATGATTTGGGGTATTCCTTTGCTTCTGATGAACCTTTGATAACTTGGAGTCTGATTTGTCTTTGAATGGTTGGCCTCTGATAGTCCTTCGCAATTCAGCTTCTGAACGTCTTCATCCTCTGAATGACTCATGACTAGCAGATAGCATCTGAACTCTTGTAGGCATCTGAACATCCTTGAGCTTCTGAACTTCTCTGAGCTTCTGAACTCCTTCAGACGTTCTGATCCTCTTTGAGCTTCTGAACTTTGTTTAGCTCCTGACGACGTTGTAGCTTCTGAACTCTTTCAGAGTGTAATTATTTAGACTTCCATAGGTTTCATCAGAGTCTAAATTAAGTGAGCTCTTGATTTAACGTTGAATTCTCCTGCACTTAATTTAAACATTAGTACCATCAATTGTCCATTTAATACTTTGTTATCATCAAAACCTAAGGGTGTGTATTAACACATATTTTGTTCGAACATAATTGTGTTTTGAAAAATTAATTCTTTTACTTGAAAGTAAATTGAAATGCAGCGGATATGAGAAACTAGACAAAACACAAAACGCAAATGAGACAATGAGAGAGAGAGAGAGAGAGAGAAAGCACACACAGGAATTTTATACTGGTTCCTCTCACAAAACGAGAGTAGTCCAGTCCCCTTGCACTTCCAAGGGATTTTACTATAATCACAAAGATTGCACAACTAATGCTCAAGCACACAAGCAAGAGACTTCCTTGCTCAAGTCACACAAGACTTAAGACTTCCTGCTCTAGGTCACACAAGACAAAGAGACTTCCTTGCTCTAATCACACAAGATCAGAGACTTCCTTGCTTAAGCACACAAGCTTAAGACTTCCTTGCTCAAGTCACACAAGACAAGAGACTTCCTTGCTCAAATCACACAAGATAAGAGACTTTACAAACTAACTTAATACACAGATTAAGTAGGACTGAAAGTTCTAAGCAAGACTCTCTAAACACTAAGTTCAGAGTCTACAATATCAAAAGATATTTTACTTAGAAGATTACACAAGAAAGAATAACAACAGTTTATAGCTTGAATACAATTTGAATCTTTCTCTGAGTTCAGATGATCTTCCAGTAGTCTTCTCTCTATCAGGATGTCTTCTATTTATACTCTAGGTATAAAGACGTTGAGAAAGGACCGTTCGTTTTACACTCTTATTTTTGTTGACAAGATTGTTGTACTATTTCATTAGTTATGAGCTGTCTTCCTTCAGAGAGTATTCTTCAGAATCTGATTATATCATTTCTTTGATCTTCTGATGTACGCAAGCTTCAGACTGTGTTTTCTTTCTTTGGCCTCTGAGGACTTCTTCAGAGGCTCTGAAGCTTCTTGCTTCTCAGAGCCTTAACACTTCAGACTGTGTCCTTCAGATGCTCAAATGATGATCTACGTGGATGAGATTTTTACTTTGTTCCTGCATACTAGATCATTCATTAGTAATACCAATTGTCCATTTAATACATTGTTATCATCAAAACTTAGGGTGTTTTATAATTAAAACTCATTTTGTTCCAACAATCTCCCCCTTTTTGATGATGACAAACATAAGTATTAAATACAATTGTGTGTTGATTAAATTAATTATGTCAACATCAGGTTGTTGAGGTTTGTAAGCTCCCCCTGAGTCTGATAAACCATTAGGGTTAGGTTTGCAAGCTCCCCCTAAGTTTTATCCATAATTAAGTTGAATCAGTATAAGAACAATTTGATAAACTTGATTGTATCTACATACTTAACTCTCAGAGTGTGAGGTTTGCAAGCTCAACTCTTGAGTTTGATAAAAATAATTAAGAGCACAATCTTAACTACCTTCATCTATGCAAATACAATTATGTTTATTAATTTGCTCTCCTTATCAATTAAGTTTATAAACATTTGGCAAGATAAAAAAATCAGATTCTTATTTAAGGCAGTTTCAGATTCTTATGTGAGTAGATATTAAAAAAAATACACTACTGACACAATTGTACAACTAAATAATAGTCCCCCTTTTGTCATCAGCAAAAAGTTTTAAACAAACAGTGAAAAGAAAAAAACAAAAGGTGAAAAAAAAAAAACAAGAATCCTAAGGGTGTTTGGACAAGTAGAGAGTGAGAAGCTGCTGAGCCTTCCTTGCAGATGCCCCTGAGTATGCTACCAGCTCTAGAAGCTTATCCTCTTGTTCATCAAGCGTATGTTTTATTATGTGTAGAACCCTTGCTGTCAAGTCTGAATTTTCTGCTTCTGGTTGTTCCACAAGTGGTGCAGAGACTGGTTGACTTGGACCACTAGGTGAACGAGTCACATGATCATCTGGTACATCAATTCTATCATTTATTGCAACTGCAGTATCTAAAAGCATCTCAGGTGATGAAGATTTGTAAGAGTCTGGTGGAATTGATTTGGGTTGTTCAGATGATATGTCATTTGGTGGTTCAGAGGTTTCATGGATTGGAGAAACTCTAAAAGATGTCTCTTTCATAATCTCTTCCTCAGTAAGAATTTAGGGGGATGACTGAAGAATGGCAATATTGGATGGCTCAGCTGTTTCCTCCTCTGGAAGAAAATTGTGCAAAGCTAGCCAAAAGGTCATCAAATGAGGAGTCAGAAGACTCTGACTCAGAGTCTGAAACTTGGACATATTCAGGTTCAGAGGGTGTTGGATAGATGGTATTTAGGGGTTGGGCATGTTCTAGGATAGATGCTTCAGATATTTGATTGCAATAGTGAAAAGAATGATTAGTACATGTATCTGATCTTTGTCTCTTTTGTCCCCTAGTGGTGCAATGCTTTGTGCGAGATCTTTTGAGAATTTTTGCACTTAGCAAGTCTTTCACAGTAGGTTCTGCAGCCACATGCTCTTCATCAACTTGCTCTTCAACCATAGTTTCTTCAACCTCTGGATGATCATCCTCTGACCTATTAACTGAAGCCTCTTCTATGGGTGGTTCCTCAACCATTATATCTTCTTCATAGTCACTGAACACCTCTTCCTTAACTACTATCATGATTTGTGCAAAAGTTGGACCATCACCTCTTCCAATGTCCATATGAGTGACTGTGGTTCCTCTTTCCTTCATTAACCTCATGTATTCCAAAATGACTTCAGGAGGTTCATTATCAAATATGAAGGCGTCACTTGTAGGTTTGAATTTTGTCTTATTTATCAGAAGAGGCTTTTGAGGATAAATAAGCTTGCCTGATTTCCTCAAACGCAGACTCACCAAGACTTTAGCATCAAGAATGGGTGCTCTTACTTGTTCAAGGTCTTCAGATACCCCAGCAAGCATGAATCTATCAGGAAGACCAAGTTGCTCAAAGATGGAGCTTAAGAGCCTTGGATGAGAGATCAACTTGGAAGGATTGTCAAACTTCTGAGCCTCACAAATTGTCTCACATAGATGTTGAAAGATGTAAGCAGGTAGATTCATTTTCCTTTTTGTGGAGAGTAAGTAGATAAAGTGTCTCTGATCCCAATTCAAAGAATCACTGCCAGTATCCCTTGGGAGAAATGAGGAGAATACAATCTTAGCAAGAACCTTTTCGCGATCATTCAGATGACTGACTTTCTTTGACAACTTCTGATCCTTGAAACAAAGTCTGACCATATCATTGAGGTGCACTGACTTTCTTCCAGAAGCTGCAGTATAGAGCCTTACCATTCCAGTGTTGGGAAGATTCATCATATTGGCCAAATTGCTTCTTGTCAAAATGACTGGAAAACCTCCAACACTAGAGCGAATCTCTGTTTCAGTAAATTTCCTCAGACCCAATTCCTCTCTTGATTTTCCTTTATTTTCACTTGGGTTCTGATCAATTACTCTTTGAAGTTCAGCATTAGCATCTACCAAAGTCACAACTTCACTCTTTCTCCAGAATTCAAACACTAAATTGGAGTAGATAGGTCCATTAAGCATATCCAAGTAGTGCCCCCAGCCTTGTTCAGTGAAGAATTCCTTGTAGTCATGTCCATTGACTTTGAAGGCCTCAAAGTCTATTGGTCTTTCCGTAACCAATTTACTTTCTTCAAAACGAAGATCCATAGTGGCATCTTTAAGATAGGAGTCCTGAGCGTAGATGTTTATTGGAATGTCCTCTGGGAATCTTGGTACAGAAGATGAACTTGTCATTGTTGAGGTTAACGAACAGGGTTTTGCTAATATGAGGGAGGAAGAAAGTGTTCTGGGTTTTAGAAGAAGGGTGTGGGATGTGAAAGTGAACTTGTGTGAAAATGAGTAAAGTGATTTTGAAAAACCCTTGTAAAAACAATGATGAGGGAGTACATTCGCTGCAATAAAGAATTTCGTCATAAACTGCCTTTACTCTAACCAATCACATACTAAGAGTAAAGACAAAGTAATTGACACGTGTACTCCACATGGTTAAACACTTCAGAGTTTAAAATTTTTCAGCTTTTGAAGACCGTTTAGAGTTCAGAGGCTGAATCCACAATTTTTTTATTCAGAGCTTGATGTCTTCAGAGACCAAAATCATGTTCAGATGCCTTTTGATAAAGTCTAATCTTTCAACTGCTAAGGGTTTTGTAAATATATCAGCCCATTGTCTTTCAGTTTCAATGTATTGGATATTTACACTACCCTTCTGAACAAGGTCTCTTATAAAATGATGTTTAATTTCAATATGTTTAGCTCTTGAATGCAAAATTGGGTTTTTAGAAAGTTGAATAGCTGCAGTGTTATCACAGAAAAGTGGAATATTGTGGCTATTAACTTTGTAATCCTCTAACTGATATCTCATCCAGAGTAGTTGTGTGCAACACTTGGCTGCTGATATGTATTCTGCTTCTGCTGTAGACAAAGCTATAGTAGTTTGTCTTTTGCTAGCCCAAGATATGAGATTTTCTCCCACAAATTGACAATTGCCACTTGTGGATTTCCTCTCTATCTTGTCTCCAGCAAAGTCAGCATCACAGAATCCTATCAACTTATAATCATTTGTTTTCTTATAAAATAATCCAAGATTTGTGGTTCCCTTCAAATATCTAAAGATTCTCTTTACAGCAGTAAGATGAGATTCTCTAGGATCTGATTGGAATCTAGCACACAAACAAACACTAAATAAAATATCAAGCCTTGATGCAGTTAGGTAAAGTAAAGAACCTATCATACCTCTGTATAGCTTCTGATCTACTTTCCCTTCTGAATCATCCTTGCTGAGACTACTTGTTGGATGCATTGGTGTTGTCATTGGCTTGCAATCCTCCATGTTGAATTTCTTCAGCAGCTCCTTTGTATATTTGGTCTGATGAATGTAGGTTCCAACTTTGTTTTGGTTGATTTGAATTCCCATAAAGAATTTCAGCTATCCCATCATGCTCATTTCAAATTCTTCCTGCATAATCTTAGAATATTCTTTGCACAAAGATGGATTAGCAGATCCAAAAATAAAATCATCAACATAAATTTGAATAATTAGAATGTCATTCTTAAATGTTTTACTAAAGAGAGTATTGTCAACTTGACCTTTTTGAAAACCTTTTTCAACTAAGAAATTACTCAGTCTTTCATACCAAGCTCTGGGAGCTTGTTTCAGACCATAAAGAGATTTCTTTAACTTAAAAACATGGTCAGGATGTGAGTCATCCTCAAAACCAGGAGGTTGTCTGACATATACTTCTTCAGAGATGTAGCCATTTAAGAATGCGCTTTTAACATCCATTTGATACAAAACAATATTATGATGAGTAGCATAGGAAAGAAGTAATCTAATAGCTTCAAGTCTAGCAACTGGAGCAAATGTTTCAGTGTAGTCAATCCCCTCTTGTTGACTATACCCTTGAGCTACTAGTCTTGCCTTATTACGAACAACTTCTCCTTGTTCATTTAACTTGTTTCTGTAGACTCATTTTGTTCCAATGATATTCTTCTTAGAAGGTTTGGGTACTAAGCTCCATACTTCATTTCTTTCAAACTGGTTTAGCTCTTCTTGCATTGCTACAATCCATGCATCATCAGCTAGTGCTTCATCAGTTGAACTTGGTTCCACTAAGGAGATTAATCCAATTAATGAGTCTTCATTTCTGAAGCTTGATCTGGTTTTCCTTGGACTGTCCTTGTTTCCCAAGATTAGCTCTTCTGGATGAGAGGATTTGTATTTGAAAGAATGTTTTGATTGTTCAACTCTGCTTGGAATACTTCTGATAAGTTCTGATGCTGGGTGATCTTCAGAGTCCACGGTTTCAGGAGTTGAATTTGTTTCTTCAGAGGTTGGTTGAGATGGTCCTGATATTTCTTCGGGTTCTGATTCTTCATCATCTGATAGTTGTATATCTGCAAAGTTCTCAACTAGCTCTGACAATTTGTCAGGCTGCTTGTCATCAAATTTTATGTGCATACTTTCTTCCACTGTATGAGTTTCAGAATTATACACTCTGTATGCTTTTGAGCGTTCAGAGTATCCAATAAAGATAGCCTTATAAGCTTTAGCATCAAATTTCTTCAAATGAACTTTTGTATTCAGAATGTAACATGTACAACCAAATTGATGAAAATAGGATACACTAGGTTTCTTTCCCTTAAATAGTTCATATGCTGTCTTATTCAAAATAGGTGTAATATAAATTCTATTTTGAACATAACATGCTGTGTTTACAGCCTCTGCCCACAGATACTTAGCAATGTTAGTCTCATGCATCATGGTTCTGGCCATTTCTTGCAGAGTTCTATTCTTTCTCTCTACAACTCCATTTTGCTGTGGAGTTCTAGGGGAAGAAAACTCATGTAAGATGCCATATGTTTCCCAAAATTTTCAAACATTTCATTTTCAAATTCACCATCATGATCACTTCTAACTTTTAAAATATGTAAACCTTTTTCTTTTTGTATCTGTGTGCAGAACCTGCTAAAGACATCATATGCATCATCCTTATTTCTGAGGAATTTAACCCAAGTCCATCTACTGTAATCATCAACAATGACTAGTCCATATTTCTTCCCATTGATTGAGGCTGTACTCACAGGACCAAACAAATCAATGTGAAGCAGCTCTAAGGGCCTAGAGGTAGAGACAACATGTTTAGGTTTAAAAGATGTTTTCACACTCTTTCCTATTTGGCAGGATCCACAAAGAGCATCTGAGTGATAGTGTAGCTTAGGTAGGCCTCTAACAAGGTCAAGTTTGCTAAGCTTAGAGATTAACCTCCAGTTAGCATGGTCTAACCTCTTATGCCATACCCATTTCTCTTCACTCAGTGTTAGCAAGCATTTTACTTCTTAGTCTGCCAAATCAGAAAGGTTTACTTTAAATACATTGCCTATTCTCTTGCCTTTGAACACTATGGACTTGTCAGATTCTCTAATTACAGTACATAGCCCTTTATCAAAGTTGACCGCAAACCCATTGTCACAAAATTGACTGATGCTAAATAGGTTGTGTTTAAGTCCATCTACAAACCAAACATTATTAATTAAAAGGGAGGAGTTACCTACAATACCTGTACCTTTGATCTTGCCTTTTTGGTTTCCTCCAAAGCCAACTGTTCCACCATCTTCAAGTTTCAATGATGTGAACAATTTCTTATTACCAGTCATGTGCCTTGAACATCCACTATCCAGATACCATGATTGATTACCATTTTCTTTCAGTCTGGATAGCTGTTGAATAAACAAGGTCAATCATTGTAATTATATCTTCTACATTCATTGTGAAGTTCTCTCCAATAATCATTAGCTTTATCCACTTCAGCAGCTTTGGAAGTAAAGTAATGTTTTGGAACATAAACTTTTCTTCCCCAGCTGATCACTTGCTTCCATTCATCTGATTTGAAATGGTTTTTCCTACAATGAAAATCTGAATAGTAGACAATTTTACACTTTGGTACCCATTGTTTTCTTGGTCCAGTTTGGTTAGTTCTATAACCTTTAGTTCTTCCTTGCCTCTGTGAAAAGTTTTGTGGACTATTAAAGAATTTCCTTTGAAAGTTTGGTCTTTGAAAATTGACCCACTTAGTCCATTGATTTTGAAATCTAGGCTTTGATTGATGATCACTATAGGACCTAGGTTGCTTTTCTAATCTAGGATTAGTTTTGCTTACCAGAGTCTTATGTTGATTATTTATCATTAGCTTGGTTTGTTTTAGAGTCTGATTGGATGAGCTTCTGAGTTCCAAAGTTTTCAGAGTCTTAGACTTGATAGTCTCAGGTTCTGAATACTTAGGTCCTGAGTTGCTCTCTTTGAGGTTCTGAGAAACAGCCTCTGATGTAACTTCAAAGCTTGTCTTGCAGACACCAGAGATACCTTCAGAGTCTGAAACAGTCATAGCTTTGCCTTTGTTTTTCTCAGGCACAAAGGTTGAATAAAGATTATCAGGAATATTATTTAAACAAATATAAGGATTTTGTTTTCCATATGAGTAACCAATTCCTTCACCTACATTTTTACAAACATTATAAATCATGGACGCCATTTTACTTTTGTTGCCGTTCTGATGAACAAACTCCTGAAGAGCAACCTCATGCTCATCAGTAGGTTTGTTACATCTTGTGCACCCATTTTCAAGTTCTTCAATTTTGATTAAAGAATTTTTATATAGAGCTTGAAAATGTTCAGCTTTCTTTGCTAACTCATCCTTTTGCATTTTTAAAAGTTTTAGTTTAGAGGATGATTCAGCAAACTTGCTTAGAGACATACCAAGGTAGGTTAATAGTTGTTCTTTAGAATAATTTAAAAATACCTGTTCGGATTCATCAGAGTCTGATCCATCAGAGTTTGATCCTTCAGAGTCTGATCCTTCAGAGTTTCCATCAGTTGTAGCCATCAGAGCCACATTTGCTTCTTCATCATCACTGTCTGAGGATGTTTCCAGGTCTTAAAACGTTGCCATTAAGCTCTTCTGGAATCTCCTCTTGTAGCTCTCTCTCTTGCTACTGAACTTCTTGTTCTTGTCCTTTGATGATGCTTCAGGACATTCAGCAATGAAATGTCCTGGTTTGTTACACTTGAAGCAATTCTTCTCATCTCTACTGGGACTATTCCTTTATGACTCTTGCTCATCCTTGCCCATTTTTTAAAGTTTCTGGTGAACATTGCAAATTCTTCATCTTCTTCTTCTTCTTGATCATCTGAAGAAGACTCCTCTTCAACCTCCAGAGTTTTAGCCTTGAAAGCTTTTGAGGATCACCACTAAAGATTGGAACCTTTTTATTGCTGGAGTCATGATTAGATGCTGAAGAGGTAGAAGTCATGTTGTCGTAGGTGTATTGAACTTGAGATAGATCTGAAGCAGTAGACGTAGGTATAGGTATAGATGTGGCTTCCCCAGATATACAGTGTTTTTCAAAGATCTTTTACTGTCTCACTGTGAAGTGATAAAAAAACAGAACCGGAGCTCTTGATACCAATTGAAGGTGAAAAACACAAGAAGGGGGGTTGAATTGTGTTTTGAGAAATTAATTCTTTTACTTGAAAGTAAATTGAAATGCAGCGGATATGAGAAACTAGACAAAACACAAAACGCAAATGAGACAATGAGAGAGAGAGAGAGAGAGAGAGAGAGAGCACACACAGGAATTTTATACTGGTTCCTCTCACAAAACGAGAGTAGTCCAGTCCCCTTGCACTTCCAAGGGATTTTACTATAATCACAAAGATTACACAACTAATGCTCAAGCACACAAGCAAGAGACTTCCTTGCTCAAGTCACACAAGACTTAAGACTTCCTGCTCTAGGTCACACAAGACAAAGAGACTTCCTTTCTCTAATCACACAAGATCAAAGACTTCCTTGCTTAAGCACACAAGCTTGAAACTTCCTTGCTCAAGTCACACAAGACAAGAGACTTCCTTGCTCAAATCACACAAGATAAGAGACTTTACAAACTAACTTAATACACAGATTAAGTAGGACTGAAAGTTCTAAGCAAGACTCTCTAAACACTGAGTTCAGAGTCTACAATATCAAAAGATATTTTACTTAGAAGATTACACAAAAAAGAATAACAACAGTTTACAGCTTGAATACAATTTGAATCTTTCTCTGAGTTCAGATGATCTTCCAGTAGTCTTCTCTCTATCAGGATGTCTTCTATTTATACTCTAGGTATAAAGACGTTGAGAAAGGACCATTGGTTGTACACTCTTCTTTTTGTTGACAAGACTGTTGTACTATTTCATTAGTTATGAGCTGTCTTCCTTCAGAGAGTATTCTTCAGAATCTGATGATATCATTTCTTTGATCTTCTAAAGATGTACGCAAGCTTCAGACTGTGTTTTCTTTCTTTGGCCTCTGAGGACTTCTTCAGAAGCTCTGAAGCTTCTTGCTTCTCAGAGCCTTAACACTTCAGACTGTGTCCTTCAGATGCTCAAATGATGATCTACGTGGATGAGATTTTTACTTTGTTCCTGCACACTAGATCATTCATTAGTAATACCAATTGTCCATTTAATACATTGTTATCATCAAAACTTAGGGTGTTTTATAATTAAAACTCATTTTGTTCCAACATAACTCTTCTTCAGAACCCTGAGGTTAGACACCAGAGTCTGAAACCTTGAAAACATAGTCTCAATGTCTTCATCAGGCTTCATAGAAAAGACTTCATACTGTCGAACCAAGAGTCTTGCTTTTGCGTTCTGAACTTGTCTGTTCCCATCATATGTTGCACACAGAGAGTCATACATTGCTTTAGCTATAGATCTATCCATTATCTTAGTATACTCATCATGTGAGATAGCAGACATCATGATGTTCTTCACCTTGTTGTGCTTTGAGAAGATCTTCTTATTTGCTTTAGAAAAAGCCCTCTTCTGAGCTAGAGTGTGTTGGAACAAAATGAGTTTTATTTATAAAACACCCTAAGTTTTGATGATAACAAAGTATTAAATGGACAATTAGAATTACTAATTATTGATCTAGTGTGCAGGAACAAAGTAAAAATTTAAACACTAAGATCATCATTTTCAGCTTATGAAGACCACATTCTGAACGTTAAGGCTCTGAACGTTGAATCTCTCAGAGTCTCTGAATCAAGTCCTTCAGACGCCAAATGTATACATGTCCTGAAGCTTGTGTAATTCAGTCAGAAGACAATGAAACGTCATTACAAGCTTCCAGTGACATTCTCTGAAGATTGACAGCTCATGGCTAATGAAATAGTACGTCAACCTTATTTTCAAATGGAGCGTGTAGTACTATGTACTATTGATTACTCAAAATGCTGAAGCACCATTTGAAAAAGGACGAAGTAGTGGAATTGGTTTACTACTTTAGGAAACCACGATCATTTCCATATCAGCAAATTGCAAATGTACTAACAACGGTCTTATCTCAACGTCTCAATCTATTGAAGTATATATAGAAGACTTATCTCTTGAGAGAAGACTACTGAAGCACGGAACGTTTGAACAATTATACATTGAGAGCAATTTGAATTTCAAGCCATAGAACTGTTCATTCTTTGTAACTCTAAGCAACAATATCTTTTGATATTATTTTAGACTCTGAGCCTAATTCTTTGTATTCACTTAGGATTAAGTTTAAGTGTTAGTGAGTCTAGCTTAGAAACATTCAGTCACTACTTAATTTGTATTAAGTTAGTTTTGAAGTCTCTTGTCTTGTGTGACTTGAGCAAGTGTGAAGTCTCCTGCTGTGTGTTCTGGAGCAAGTGTATAATCTTGTGTGATTATAGTGAAATCCCTTGGAAGTGAAAGGGGACTGGACTACTCTCGATTTGTGAGAGGAACCAGTATAAATCTTTGTGTGCACTCTTCTCTCTCTCTCTCTCTGTTTATTTGTACATTGTGTTTATCTAGCTTTCTCTTATTCGCTGCATTTACTCTAACAAAGCTAGAAAAAGTTTTAACTTCTCAAAACACAATTCAACCCCCCCCCCCCCCCTCTTGTGTTTTTTACACCTTCAATTGGTATCTAGAGCTCCGGTTAAGGCTCAAAATGCTGAAGCGCCATTTGAAAAAGGATGAAGTGGTGCACTTCAGTATTTTGAGTAACAATAGTACAGAGTACTACACGCTCTATTTGAAGATAAGCTTGTTGTACTATTTCAATCACCATGAGCTGTCAATCTTCAGAGAATGTCGCTGGAAGCTTGTAATGATGTTTCGATATCTTCTGATTAAAATACGCAAGCTTCAGGACATGTACACATTTGGCATCTGAAGGACTTCTTTCAGAGGCTCTGAAGGTTTTAACATTCAGAGTCTTAACCTTCAGAATGTGTTTTTCAGAGGCTCAAAATGATGATCTTAGTGTTTAAACTTTTACTTTGTTCCTCCACACTAGATCAATAATTAGTAATTCCAATTGTCCATTTAATACTTTGTTATCACCAAAACTTAGGGTGTTTTATAAATAAAACTCATTTTGTTCCAACACTATCATCACTTAATAAATATTTCAACCGATTATATATATAAACAATAAACAATTTTTTTTGTTAGACAGTCTAGTCATTAAAAATTCCAAATGCAATGTTTCTACTAACTGAGATAAACTAACGTAATTTTAAGTTTTTAAATTTATTTATTACCTAACACTGGTATATAATGATTTTGGAAAGAAAAAACTCATTAGTCATGTTCTGCACTACATCTGAATAGACAAAATCAATAAGACGTAGCGGATCAACATTACGTTGCTCTTTAGGATTTTATGAAATCACACAGTCACATATTTGTCGTAAGTTTTAGAATCTTACAATGTCTCCATAAGTTTGATGCATTTATTGTTGCGGCTAGAATGTCTTGTCTCCCACCTTTTCGCACAATAGGTAATATTTATCTAAAATCACCTCCCAAAACAATAGAAATTCCACCAAATGGTTTAAGTGAGTTGTCTATGCCGTTGTACAACATGATGCCACGCATTGACTGGTCAAAATACTCAAAAGCATATCTATTCATCATTGGTGCCTCATCCCAAAAGATTAGTTTTATTTGTCGGAATAAATCGGCCTTTGAATCTTGTTATTGATATTACAAATAGATGCTTCATTAATCTCAATAGGAATGTTCAACGATGAATGAGCAGCATGACCACCAGGTAGTAACAATGGCGTTATACCACTCGAAGCAACATTTAAGACAATGATGTTGGAACAAAATGTGTTTTAGTACACACCCTTGAGTTTTGATGATAACAAAGTATTAAATGGACAATTGGTATTACTAATGAATGATCTAGTGTGCAGGAACAAAGTAAAAATCTTATTCACTTAGATCATCATTTGAGCCTTTGAAGGACACAGTCTGAAGCGTTAAGACTCTAAGAAGCAAGAAGCTTCAGAGCCTCTGAAGAAGTCCTCAGATGCCAAAGAGAGAAACACAGTTTGAAGCTTGCGTACATCATTCAGAAGATCAATGAAATGTTATTACCAGATTCTGAATGATACTCTCTGAAGAAAGACAGCTCATAACTAATGGAATAGCGCAACGGTCTTATCAGCAAAAAGAAGATTGTACTACCAACGGTCCTTTCTCAACATCTTTATACTCAGAGTATAAATAGAAGACTTTTTGCTAGAGAGAAGACTACTGGAAGATTATCAAACTCAGAGAAAGACTTAAATTGTATTCAAGCTGTGAACTATTTTCGTTCTTTCTTGTGTAACCTTCTAAGTAAAATATCTTTTGATATTGTAGGCTATGAACTGAGTGTTTAGAGAGTCTAGCTTAGAACTTTCAGTCCAACTTAATCTGTGTATTAAGTTAGTTTGTGAAGTCTCTTGTCGTGTGTGACTTGAGCAAGGAAGTCTCTTGTCTTGTGTGACTTGAGCAAGGAAGTCTCTTGTCTTGTGTGACTTGAGCAAGGAAGTCTCTTGTCTTGTGTGACCTAGAGCAAAGAAGTCTCTTGCTTGTGTGCTTGAGCATTAGGTTTGTAATCTTTGAGATTATAGTGAAATCCCTTAGAAGTACAAGGGGACTGGACTACTCTCGTTTTGTGAGAGGAACCAGTATAAAATTTCTGTGTGTGCACTCTTCTTTCTCTCTCTCATTGTCTTATTTGTGTTTTGCTTTTTGAATAGCTTCTTTCATCCGCTGCGTTACAATCTGTTTACTACAAAAGAATTATTTTTCAAAACACAATTCAACCCCCCTTCTTGTGTTTTTCACCTTCAATTGGTATCAAGAGCTCCGGTTCTGTTTTTTAATCACTTCACAGTGAGACAGTAAAAGATCTTTGAAAAACACTGTATGTTTGCAGAATCCACATCTACACCTACACCTACACCTACACCTACTGCTTCAGATCTCTCTCAAGTTCAATACAACTACGACAACATGACTTCTACCTCTTCAGCGTCTAATCATGATTCCAGCAATAAAAAGGTTCCAGTGTTTAGTGGTGATGCTCTAAGATTTGAATGGTGGAAAGATAGCATTTACCACTACATCAATGGAATTGATGATGAGCTTTGGGACTTGATAGAAGAAGGAGTACCTATTGATGGAATAGGTCCTGATGGAAAGATTACGTTAGCTCAGAAGAGAGCGTTGTCTGTTGAGAACAAGAAGATATTTGCCAAACACAACAAAGTCAAACAAATCATGATGTCAGCCATATCTTATGATGAATATACTAAAATAATGGATAGATCTACAACAAAAGCTATGTATGACTCTCTATGCTCATACTATGATGGTAATAGGCAAGTTCAGAATGCCAAAGCAAGACTACTGGTTCAGCAGTCTGAGCTTTTTACCATGAAACCAGAGGAAGACATTGAAACTATGTTTTCTAGATTTCAGACTCTGGTGTCTAATCTCAGGATTCTGAAGAAAAGCTATACAACCTCTGATCATGTGTGGAAGATCCTGAACAGCTTGACTGACAAATGGAGACCTAAGGTCACAACTATTGAAGAAGCTAAGGATCTTGAGAAAATCACTCTTGAATTACTCATCAGCAATCTCAAGAGCCATTAGATGGTATTGAATGTTGATGCAGTGAAGAAGAAGGAAAGATCATTAGCCTTAACTTCAACCAAGAAATCTTCAAAAGCATTCAAGGCTAAAACTCTGGAGGTTGAGGAGGATTCTTCTCCAGATGATCAAGAAGATGAACAGGATGAGGAATTTGCCATGTTCACCAGAAACTTTCAAAAATTGGCAAGAATGAGCAAGAGTCACAAAGGAAATAGCTCAAGATACTCCTAGTAGAGAAGAGAAGAACTGCTTCAAGTGTAACAAACCAGGACACTTCATTGTTGAGTGTCCTGAAGCATCATCAAAGGACAAGAACAACAAGTTCAGTAGCAAGAGAGAAAGCTACAAGAGGAAATTTCAGAAGAGCTTAATGGCAACATTTGAGAACCTGGAAACATCCTCAGACAGTGATGATGAAGAAGCAAATGTGGCTCTGATGGCTACAGCTGATGGAGACTCTGAAGAATCAGACTCTGAAGGATCAGACTTTGATGGATCAGACTCTGATGAATCTGAACAGGTATTTTTAAATTATTCTAAAGAACAACTTTTAACCTACCTTGGTATGTCTCTAAGCAATTTTGCTAAATCATCCTCTAAACTAAAACTTTTAAAAACACAGAAGGATGAGTTAGCAAAGAAAGCTGAACATTTTCAAGCTCTATATAAAAATTCTTTAATGAAAATTGAAGAACTTGAAAATGGGTGCACAAGATGTAACAAACCTACTGATGAGCATGAGGTTGCTCTTCAGGAGTTTGTTCATCAGAACGTCAACAAAAGTAAAATGGCGTCTATGATTTATAATGTGTGTAAAAATGTAGGTGAAGGAGTTGGTTACTCATATGGTAAATCATATGGGAATCAAAATTCCTATATTTGTTTGAATAATACTCCTGATAATCTTTATTCAACCTTTGTGCCTGCGAAAAACAAAGGCAAAGCTGTGGTTGTTTCAGACTCTGAGGGTATCTCTGGAATCTGCAAAACAAGCTCTGAAGTCACTTCAGAGGTTGTTTCTCAGAACCCCAAAGAAAGCAACTCTGGACCTAAGCATTCAGAACCTGAGACTATCAAGTCTAAGACCCTGAAAACTTTGGGACTCAGAAGCTCATCCAATCAGACTCTAAAACAAACCAAGCTAATGATAAATAATCAACATAAGCATCTGGTAAGCAAAACTAATCCTAGATTAGAAGAGCAACCTAAGTCCTATAATGATTATCAATCAAAGCCTCAATTTCAAAATCAATGGACTAAGAAGGTCAATTTTCAAAGACCAAACTTTCAAAAGAAATTTCTTAAGAGTCCACAAAGCTTTTCACAGAGGCAAGGAAGAACTAAAGATTATAGAACTAACCAAACTGGACCCAGAAAGCAATGGGTACCAAAATATAAAATTGTCTACCATTCAGATCTTCCTTGTAGGAAAAACCATTTCAAATCAGATGAATGGAGGCTAGTGATCCGCTGTGGAAGGAAAGCCTATGTTCCCAAACATTACTTTACTTCCAAAGCTGCTGAAGTGGACAAAGCAAATGAATATTGGAGAAAACTTCACAATGAATGTGAAGGGTATTATTACAATGATTGACCTTGTTTATTCTACAACTATCCAGACTGAAAGAAAATGGTAATCAATCATGGTATCTGGATAGTGGATGTTCAAGGCACATGACTGGTAATATGAAATTGTTCACCTCTTTAAATCTTGAAGATGGTGGAACAATTGGCTTTGGAGGTAACCAGAAAGGCAAGATCAAAGGTACATGTATTGTAGGTAACTCCTCCCTTTTAATTAATAATGTATGGTTTGTAGATGGACTCAAACGCAACCTATTTAGCATCAGTCAATTTTGTGACAATGGGTTTGTGGTTAACTTTGATAAAGGGTCATGTACTGTAATTAGAGAATCTGACAAGTCCATAGTGTTTAAAGGTAAGAGAGTAGGCAATGTGTTTAAAATAAACCTTTCTGATTTGGCAGACCAAGAGGTCAAATGCTTGCTAACTCTGAGTGAAGAGAAGTGGGTATGGCATAAAAGGTTAGGTCATGCTAACTGGAAGTTAATCTCTAAGCTTAGCAAACTTGACCTTGTCAGAGGCCTACCTAAGCTTCACTATCACTCAGATGCTCTTTGTGGATCCTGCCAAAAAGGGAAGAGTGTGACAACATCTTTTAAACCTAAACATGTTGTTTCTACCTCTAGGCCTTTAGAGCTGCTTCACATTGATTTGTTTGGTCCTGTGAGCACAGCCTCAATCAATGGAAAGAAATATGGACTAGTCATTGTTGATGATTACAGTAGATGGACTTGGGTTAAATTTCTCAGAAATAAGGATGATGCATATGATGTCTTTAGTCGTTTCTGTACACAGATACAAAAAGAAAAAGGTTTACACATTTTAAAAGTTAGAAGTGATCATGGTGGTGAATTTGAAAATGAAATGTTTGAAAATTTTTGTGAAAAATATGGCATCTTACATGAGTTTTCTTCTCCTAGAACTCCACAGCAAAATGGAGTTGTAGAACGGAAGAATAGAACTCTGCAAGAAATGGCCAGAACCATGATGCATGGGACTAACATTGCCTATCTGTGGGCAGAGGCTGTAAATACAGCATGTTATGTTCAAAATAGAATCTATATTAGACCTATTTTGAATAAAACAGCATATGAACTATTTAAGGGAAAGAAACCCAGTGTATCCTATTTTCATCAATTTGGTTGTACATGTTACATTATGAATACAAAAGTTCATCTAAAGAAATTTGATGCTAAAGCGTATAAGGTTATCTTTATTGGATACTCTGAACGCTCAAAAGCATACAGAGTGTATAATTCTGAAACTCACTCAGTGGAAGAAAGTATGCACATAAAATTTGATGACAAGTAGCCTGACAAAGTGTCAGAGCTAGTTGAGAACGTTTCAGATCTACAGCTATCAAATGATGAAGAATCAGAACCTGAAGGAACATCAGAACCATCTCAACCAACTTCTGAAGAAACGAATTCAACTCCTGAAACCTTGGACTCTAAAGATCACTCAGCATCAGAAATTATCAGAAGCAGTCCAAGCAGAGTTGAACAATCAAAGCATTCTTTCAAATACAAATCCTCACATCCAGAAGAGCTAATCTTGGGTAACAAGGACAGTCCAAGGAAAACTAGATCAAGCTTCAGAAATGAAGACTCATTAATTGGATTGATCTCCTTAGTGGAACCAAGTTCAACTGATGAAGCACTAGCTGATGATGCATGGATTGTAGCAATGCAAGAAGAGCTAAACCAATTTGAAAGAAATGAAGTATGGAGCTTAGTACCCAAACCTTCTAAGAAGAACATCATTGGAACAAAATGGGTCTACAGAAACAAGTTAAATGAATAAGGAGAAGTTGTTCGTAATAAGGCAAGACTAGTAGCTCAAGGGTATAGTCAACAAGAGGGGATTGACTACACTGAAACATTTGCTCCAGTTGCTAGACTTGAGGCTATTAGATTTCTTCTTTCCTATGCTACTCATCATAATATTATTTTATATCAAATGGATGTTAAAAGTGCATTCTTAAATGGTTACATTTCTGAAGAAGTATATGTCAGACAACCTCCTGGTTTTGAGGATGCTTCACATCCTGACCATGTTTTTAAGCTAAAGAAATCACTCTATGGTCTGAAACAAGCTCCCAGAGCAATTTCTTAGTTGAAAAAGGTTTTCAAAAAGGTCAAGTTAACAATACTCTCTTTAGTAAAACATTTAAGAATGACATTTTAATTATTCAAATTTATGTTGATGATATTATTTTTGGATCTGCTAATCCATCTTTGTGCAAGGAATTTTCTAAGATTATGCAGGAAGAATTTGAAATGAGCATGATGGGAGAGCTGAAATTCTTTCTTGGAATTCAAATCAACCAAAACAAAGATGGAACCTACATTCATCAGACCAAGTATACAAAGGAGCTGCTGAAGAAATTCAACTTGGATGACTGCAAACCAATGACAACACCATTGCATCCAACAAGCAGTCTCAGCAAGGATGATTCAGAAGGCAAAGTAGATCATAAGCTATACAGAGGTATGATAAGTTCTTTACTTTACCTAACTACATCAAGACCTGAAATTTTATTCAGTGTCTGTCTGTGTGCTAGATTCCAATCAGATCCTAGAGAATCTCATTTTACTGCTGTAAAAAGAATCTTTAGATATCTGAAGGGAACCACAAATCTTGGATTATTTTATAAGAAAACAAATGATTATAAGTTGATAGGATTTTGTGATGTTGACTTTGCTGGAGACAAGATAAAGAGGAAATCCACAAGTGGCAATTGTCAATTTGTTGGAGAGAATCTCATATCTTGGGCTAGCAAAAGACAAACTACTATAGCTTTGTCTACAGCAGAAGCAGAATACATATCAGCAGTCAAGTGTTGCACACAACTACTCCCTCCGTTTTTTTATAATTGTCCGGTTTCGTCAGATTTCGCGTTTCTAATTAATTGTCCATTTAGTATTTTAATGATATGATTTGTCAATTGTACCCTTTGTCGATTTACTCTTATCTTTTTCAATAAAACTAACTAATGCTATATATTTGGAAAACTAAAGTTTTGTTTTTAAATTTTTTTTGGTACATAACCTATTAAATATTTTTTTTACATAATATATTAAATTTATTGGAAAGAGACAGTGTGTGCTAAAAAATAGGAATTTATTGGTGAATTAAAATTAGGGTATAATAGGAGGATAATGTGCAAAAATATATTTTCTTAATTTGTTGTTACTATTCTAAACGGACACCTATAAAAAAACGGAGGGAGTACTTTGGATGAAATATCACTTAGAGGATTACAAAGTTAATAGTCACAATATTCCACTTTTCTGTGATAACACTGCAGCTATTCAACTTTCTAAAATCCAATTTTGCATTCAAGAGCTAAACACATTGAAATTAAACATCATTTTATAAGAGACCTTGTTCAGAAGGGTAGTGTAAATATTCAATACATTGAAACTGAAAGACAATGGGCTGATATATTTACAAAACCCTTAGCAGTTGAAAGATTAGATTTTATCAAAAGGCATCTGAACATGACTTTAGTCTCTGAAGAAAACAAGCTCTGAAAACAAAATTGTGAATTCAGCCTCTGAACTCTTAAAGGTCTTCAGACGCTGAAAGTTTTTTTTTTTTTAACTCTGAAGTGTTTCAGCCAAGTGGAGTACACGTGTCAATTACTTCGTCTTTACTCACAGTCTGTGATTGGTTAGAGTAAAGGCAGTTTATGACGAAATTCTTTAATGCAACGAATGAACTCCCTCATAATTGTTTTGATAAGAGTTTTTTTTCAAAATCACTTTACTCACTTTCACACAAGTTCACCCTCACATCCCACACTTTTCATTCTTTAAAACCCCTCAACCATCACCCACAATTCTCACTGAGGAAGAGATTCTGAAGGAAACATCCTTCAGAGTTTCTCCTATCCGTGAAGCCTCTGAACCACAAAACATCCCATCATCTGAACCAAACATATCAATTCCATCAGACTCTCCAAAACCTTCAACACCTTCTGAGATGCTTATAGATACTGAAATTGCAATAAATGATAGAATTGATAATCCATATGATCATGTGACTCGTTCACCTAGTGGTTCAAGTCAACCAGGCTCTGCACCACTTGAGGAACAGAAAGAGGAAGGGAGTTCAGACAAGAAGTCAAGGATTCAGAACTTAATAGAACATTCGCTTGATCAACAAGAGGATAAGCTTCTGGAGCTTGTGGCATACTCAAGAGCATCTAAAAACAAGACTCAACAACTTCTCACTCTCTTCTTGTCCAAACACCCTTAGGATTTTTTTTCTTTCACCTTTTGTTTATTACTTATTGTTTTGTTTTGTTTTGTTTTGTTTTAAAAACTTTTTTCTGTCAGTAGTTTTTTTTTACTACTCAATAAGAATCTGAAACTGTCTTAAAAATAAGAATCTTTTTTTTTTTCATATCCATGCTAAATGTTTATAAACTTAATTGATAAGGAGAGCAAATTAATAAACATAATTGTGTTTGTATAGATGAAGTTAGTTAAGATTGTGCTCTTAATTATTTTTATCAGACTCAGGAGTTGAGCTTGCAAACCTCACACTCTGAGAGTTAAGTATGTAGATACAATCAAGTTTATCAAATTGTTCTTATACTGATTCAACTTAATTATGGATAAAACTTAGGGGGAGCTTGCAAACCTAACCCTAATGGTTTATCAGACTCAGGGGGAGCTTACAAACCTCAACAACCTGATGTTGACATAATTAAATTAATCAACAACAATTGTATTTAATACTTTATATTTGTCATCATCAAAAAGGGGGATATTGTTGGAACAAAATGTGTTTTAGTACACACCCTTGAGTTTTGATGATAACAAAGTATTAAATGGACAATTGGTATTACTAATGAATGATCTAGTGTGCAGGAACAAAGTAAAAATCTTATTCACTTAGATCATCATTTGAGCCTCTGAAGGACACAGTCTGAAGCATTAAGACTCTGAGAAGCAAGAAGCTTCAGAGCCTCTGAAGAAGTCCTCATATGCCAAAGAGAGAAACACAGTCTGAAGCTTGCGTACATCATTCAGAAGATCAATGAAATGTTATTACCAGATTTTGAATGACACTCTCTGAAGAAAGACAGCTCATACCTAATGGAATAGCGCAACGGTCTTATCAGCAAATAGAAGATTGTACTACCAACGGTCCTTTCTCAACGTCTTTATACTTAGAGTATAAATAGAAGACTTTTTGCTAGAGAGAAGACTACTGGAAGATTAACAAACTCAGAGAAAGACTTAAATTGTATTCAAGCTGTGGACTGTTTTCATTCTTTCTTGTGTAACCTTCTAAGTAAAATATATTTTGATATTGTAGGCTCTGAACTGAGTGTTTAGAGAGTCTAGCTTAGAACTTTCAGTCCTACTTAATCTATGTATTAAGTTAGTTTGTGAAGTCTCTTGTCTTGTGTGACTTGAGCAAGGAAGTCTCTGTTGGAACAAAATATGTGTTAATACACACCCTTAAGTTTTGATGATAACAAAGTATTAAATGGACAATTGATGGTACTAATGTTTAAATTAAGTGTAGGAGAATTCAACGCTAAATCAAGAGCACACTTAATTTAAACTCTGATGAAACCTATGGAAGTCTGAATAATTAGACTCTGAAAGAGTTCAGAAGCTACAACGTGGTCAGAAGCTAAACAAAGTTCAGAAGCTCAAAGAGGATCAGAACGTCTGCAAGTGTTCAGAATCTCAGAGGAGTTCGGAAGCTCAAGGATGTTCAGAGGCCTATAAGAGTTCAGAAGCTGTCTGCTAGTCATAAGTCATTCAGAGGATGAAGACGTTCAGAAGCTGAATTGCGAAGGACTATCAGAGGCCAACCATTCAAAGACCAATCAGACTCCAAGTTATCAAAGGTTCATCAGAAGCAAAGGAATTCCCCAGTCATCAGAGGGCTACATCAACTACAACTTATCAAGCCTGATGATTTGTTCTAAGGTCAACCAATTGCAACGGTCACAAAGGATGTGATCCCTCTCTCTATGAGCTAGTTGTACCTTATAACTGTACTATTGGACAAACGGTAAAGGTGAAGCCTCTCTGCAAAGGAAGACGTGGCTTTACTCAACGGATCTCAAAGACTACAGCTATCCATTTTACAACGGGAATTTCTCCAACGTCTCAATGTCTTTCTCAACTCATATAAATATGCCAAAGAAAGAATTGATGACTAGCGATCTTCATTAGAAAACATCTCTCAGAAGAAAGTGAGAATCTGCATTGTAATAGAAAATATCTCTCAAATGAAGTGAGCATAGAAACTAACTTAAGCCTCTGAAGTTATTATGTTTGTAATAAGTTTAAACTTATAAGTTAGTAGTAAGTCTTCTGCTTAGTGTAGAAGCAACAAAGTCTTCTGCTTAGTGTAGAAGCTCTTCTGCTTAGTGTAGAAGCAACAAAGTCTTCTGCTTAGTGTAGAAGCTCTTCTGCTTAGTGTAGAAGTAAGAAAGTCTTCTGCTTAGTGTAGAAGCACATAAGTCTCAATCTTAGTGATTAGAGCATGAAGTCTTGAGCCTGAGTGCTTGAGCAAGGAAGCCTCTGATCTTGTGTGATCAGAGCAAGGAAGTCTCTCTGTCTTGTGTGACTTAGAGCAGGAAGTCTTAAGCTTGTGTGCTTGAGCAAGGAAGTCTTTGATCTTGTGTGATCAGAGCAAGGAAGTCTCTCTGTCTTGTGTGACTAAGAGCAGGAAGTCTTGAGCTTGTGTGCTTGAGCATCTATTGTAATCCTTGTGATTATAGTGAACTCTCTTGGAAACAAGGGGACTGGAGTACTCTCAATTTGTGAGGGGAACCAGTATAAATTTGTTGTGTGTTCTTCTCTCTCTCACTCTCTCATTTACTCCTTCATCATTCATAACGCCATAAGTTAATTGTGTGAACAATCCGCTGTGCTTTAAAGACTCTGAAAAGGTTTAAATATCTTGGAAAGTTTTTAAATATCCAAAACATAATTCAATCCCCCCCCCCTTCTTGTGTTTTCTCCACGCACCTTCAATTGGTATCAGAGCTCCGGTTCTGTTGGTAAATCACTTAACCGTGAGACAATCAAGATCCAAAGGAGAAAACCACCATGGCTCAAAACATGGATGATTGGAAGCAGAAGTTATATCAACAAGTTGTTGATCTTGTCAAAGAAATTGAAGATGGACTGAGCTTAAATGAAGATCTGAGCAACAATCAAAATCCTTCCACATCAGGGGTTAATCAAACTTCTAGTATTGATTCTACAACTACTACTCTTTGCCTCATTAGTGATGATAATGAAAGCATTCAGTGGGCAACAGTAAATGGTCTGTTAGATCAATATGAGGAGTTTAGGATGGAGGAAAATGAGAGCATTGAGAAAATGAACATAAGGTTTCAAGCTATCACAAGCAAGTTGCTGAGAAGTTTGCCTCTGAATTGGAATGAAATTCCAAATGCTATAGAGGAAACTGAAGACATCAATTCAATGAGTCCTGAATCATTGATTGATTTACTCAGAGTCCATGAATTGGCTCTGAAGGATATGCAAGAGCTGAAAGGAGCAGAAGCAGAAGCAGCAAGGAAAGGAAAGCAAGCATTGAAGCATGAAGATCTTGTTGAAGAGCCTGATGAAGAGTATCTTGAAAGGTTTTCAAGAAAAATTCAAAGATGGTACAACTTCAAGAAGAATGGAGGAAGACTGGCTAAAGGAATGACAACATGGGATGTACTAGACAACTTCTCTTAAGATGAGTCTGAAAGAGCTCCAGGAGCTGAAGGATCAAGTTCTGAAGATGGCTCAGACTCTGAAGACTCAAGTTCTGATGAAAAGTCAGAACCTGAGAGCATAGAAAGTATCCAGAGATCAATGAATCAGGTATATTCTCGTCTTTCCAAAGCAAAATTGATCAAGCATCTTAATAAGATCTTACTTAAACTCTCTAATAGTTAGCAGAAGTATAAAAAGCTTAAAGCAGACTATGAGAATTTAAGTAAGCAAGCAAATCACTCTTAAGGTCTTGTACAAAAAGATTTTTTATTAAAACAAAAGACCTTGAGAATGATTATGCTATATGTTACAAACCCCTTGAGCACTCTCTAGTTCTCAAAGAGTACTGTAACATCAATGCTGATCAAAATAAAATTGTTTCCATGCTTTGCAACCTTAAGACCAACAATACTAATGGGATTGGATACTCTAGTTGTAAAACACTAGAGGAACCGAGCTCATCAGTTATTGATGGAAGCTTCTCACTTCCAAATCTTTACACTACATTTGTATCTGATAGCACTCAGATGAAACAAATGGAGGGTGAAGATTTGGCAACTAACAGTCTAGGACCCTCAAGCAAGTGGGTACCAAGAGACAAAATTGTTTACTTGATTGCAGGTCAAACTAAGACTCTGAACCTTCCAATCACATGGATGCATGTGACTGTGAATGGAAGAAGAGCAATTGTGCATAGAAGGCACATTCTTGAAGAGTCAGATGGAGAAGAAGATGAGATGGAGTACATAAGGAGCAGGAGGGAGCATGAAGATTTTGAAGCATGTATTGAAGATGACAACAACTTAGTGTGGTGGAGTGATTGCTCAAGCTATGACTCTGACTACAATTAAATCAAGAAAGCTTCAATGCAAGGTAAGTATGCTTAACTCCTGAATGACATCTCAGAGGAATAACTCTCAAAGGTTTGAAAATGTCTTCTTAGGATACACAATGTTCAGTACTAAAAACTTTGAAAAATCCTGTCTGAACATATTTTGTTGTGTCCTGAAAGGTTTGTTTTTCAGCCTCTGAAGTTCTTCAGGTTTCAGCATCTGAAGAAGCTCAGACTCTGAGAAACTTTTCAACCTCTGACGGATAAGCCTCTGGATACAAAATGAATTGGAAACGTTTAAGTATTTTTACTAAAACGTTTTGGCGCTAAAGAGACAACACGTACACACGTTCTGATTGGGTTGAAACAGTTAATGATGGTCTGTTTTTTTTTTAAATTTAAAAATATTGTGTGATTTAATTTGTCTTACTGTTTTAATCAAAATCACTGAACACTTGCACTCTTTGCACTTCCACAACCTACACTCTAGTATTCTAAACCTTTGAAAAACCTTCTTTCTCTTTGATTTTAGAAAATCCAAAACCCTAAATTCTGTAATGGCAATCTCTACCTCGTCAGTATCATCTACAGAGTTCTCCTTCTCAAATGACCTACCTATCAACGTCGTCAATTGCTCAGAACTGTTTAGCAAAGAAAAATCGCTGGAAATGAAGGGAAAATCATTCAACTTGGTTATGGAACAACCGGTTGATTTTGAAAGTCTTAGATTAAACCAACACGACATTGAAAAATTCTTCAATGATCAAAATGGAGGATTTAGATACATGAGAGTATTAAATGGTCCAATCTATCCTACACTGGTTGAGGACTTTTGGCTTCGGAGCAAGGTTTTTACTGTTGAAGACTACATTGAAGAACTGACTAATTTGAGGAATGCAAAACCTGAAAACAAGAACAAAACTCCTGCTGAATTAGGGTTGAGAGAAGTCAAGGAAGATGAAGTCAGATCAGTCGTTTGTGGTTTTGAAGTAGTGGTAACTCAGTCAAATTTGGCAAGGATGTTATACATTCCAAATGAGGGAAAATTTCATGCCTACAACGCTACTGAGGCTAAAAGCACTGGCTGTCTAGAAGATATGACAAGGAGATGTTATGAGGAAGGGAAGAGTTGTGAGAGTAACAGGAGTGGTGATCTAAAACCAACTCAGAAGCTTCTAGCCAGGATTTTATTAGGATCAATCTTCCCAAGGAGTGGAAGCTCTGATCAACTCTCCTGGGATCATAGATACTTTATCTATTTTCTCACTAGAGGTTATCAACTTAACTGGGCTAGGTACATTTTCTGTCATATGTGCAAAGTTGTAAACGCCATTCAAGGACAGACCAAGCCAAATGTTCACATCATTTATCCAAGAATTCTCAGTGAGATTTTCTATCAATGTGGTGTAATTGATGTGATCAAAGCTGCTGGTCAAGATCACCTGCTGAGAGAACTGAGAGCATCTGCTATATCAGTGAGTACTTTTTCCAACATGTTCTTTCTGTCTGGGCAGACACTGTTACATTCAAAGCCTCAAGAGCATCTGTCTAACTTAGGACCTTCATGGGTAACTACATTCAACATTAACATACCTCCTGTTGCAAAAGGTATTGTTAATCAGTACATTAAGTTATTGGAGAGTCAAGGTGAACCCTTTGAAATTGAACCAGAAGAGGTAAAAGGGAAAAGGAAAAGATTGGTAAGAACTAGGGTTAAGTTTGAGAAGAGTGAGAAGACAAATGTGGCAGCTCTAGAAGATGAAGATGATGATAATGAGTCTCTGAAGATCAAGAAAAGGAAAATTTCTAAGCAGCTGAAGATAAAGAAGAATGTCGAGAGCTCTACCATTGCTACTTCAGGTACTTTAACTGATCCTAAAGGTCCTATTGCATTAACTCAAGATATTCAGCACCCCACAAATTCAAACCACCCATCAGAATCACCTCTAGAATCTCTTGAACAACACTTAACTGGTGAACTTCCCCCACAAACAAATTCTCCATCAAACCAAATTATCTCAGAAACCACTCAACCAGAAACATCTGAGATAGTTCAACTAGAACATGATCAACCACAACCTGAACCATACATCTCACCTGAACATGTTCTTTCACAAGTTACACCTCAACCATTCCCTGAACAAACAAAATCTCAACTTGAAGGTGAACCAAATCAGACCTCAATCTTACCAACCAATGATCAGGTTGATGAAATGATCAAAGAATTGACTCATGTGCAGTTAAATTCATCTAATCAATCTGATCATGTTCAACATCAACAACAAACACAATCTTTTCCCTTAAACTTTGAACCTTCTCAAACCAATTCCATAATTCCCGAGGTCCTGGGTGAATGCAACAACCTGATTAGACGGTTACACGGCCTTCCTGAGCTAAGACATTCTGACATATCTTCATCTGAACATGTTGCTCAATGGGTAAGCTTAACTGAGGATTTGGTAAAGAAGCTGCACAGTCTCCAAGAGGCTGGTATTGAAGAACAGAGGAGGAGTAACAGGGGAAAGAACACAATGGTTGAAGAGGTCATTCAGATTCAAAAGGACATAGAGAGGAATCAACCTGGATCCTCTTCTGTAAGAACAAGTGATGAGCAAAATCTAATGGAAAAGATAGCATCACTTGAGGAAAGTCTGAATGAGCCTATTGTGGACAATCTGGGAGCAAATCAAGTGCACATTAGAAACCCACTGTATAAGGCTGAAATTGAAGACCTTAGGGCAGAAATGAAGAGGTATGGAGGGCTGATGGAGGTAGTTAATGCCAAACAGAAGGAAATCACGAGAATTCTAGCTTCTCTTTGTAACCAACCCCAATCAACACCATAGGATCTCCCTGCTTGCTTAAAATAAATATCTTGATTAATATTTTGTTAGGCACATCGTTAGATTAAGTTCATATCTCTGTATGTTTCTTTGATTTCTTTGTGCTAATCTGAAATATTTATTCATGTTATGTTAATCCAAGTGTCTTTATCTTAAAATAAGTATTGTTGCACATTAATTGGTTAATCTTGAGGATTGGAACTGCAAAGCAAGAGAGTATACACAATAAGAACATCAATTTACAACAAGCCAAAGAAATAATTTTTAATAAAAATGAGTATTTGTTACATAAAATTCTAAAGATGATCAACTGGTATCCTTAGATGGTGGAATTGGGTGACCCAGCTTGGATGGCACCTCTCCTGGGGATCTGAGTCAACTAACTCTTCCTCAGGAGAAGATTTTAGTTCATCTGAGATTTGATCATCAGCTTGGTCTTCTTCAGGAAAATTTGTTTTCAAATACTCAAACCAGTCAGAGTCCCATTCTTCAGACTCTGTATGAGAATCTGCTTGTTCAGACTCTGAAGTAAGTGGAATCTCAGGCTCTGGCTTTGTTCTTCTTCATGTTTCTTCTTTGTGTTTTCTCCTATCTTGACTGACTCTCGTTGAAACTACCTTCTTCTTCTCTGAGCGTTTCATTTTTTCTCTCAAGAGATCTATCAATAACCTACGATTATTCTGTGTGAGTAAAATGACTAGGTATCTCTCTCCTTTTATAAGCATGATTCAATGGCCGGGTATTAAATGTGTTCAACCACTCCTGATTTGACGGCATTGAAAGTTGAATTTCTATTAATTGCATATATTACCTTTTTGATAATGACAAAAGGTGGAGAAAGAATATTGGTAAATCAATTGTTGGAAGAAGCGAAATTACTTGGCTTTTTAGGGCCTTGTAGTGCTTCAGAGAGAGAACGTAGGAGAGTGGTCAAAATAGTAGCATGAGGTACATGCTTTGATATGACAATCTGATCTTTGAGGACTTCAAAATATTGTACTAAAGAGCTCTAAACTGTTTTCAAATTTTTTGTTCAGACTCTGAACTATTTTCTTTGAAAAGATTTTTAAGCTCTGAACTGTTTGAAAATATTTTGAACTCTGAAGTTGTTAATGATAACCATCAGAACCAAGTGTGTGTGTAGAAGTCTCTAAGTGCCTCTGATCCTATTTTGTCATTCAATTTAAATATTGCTTCATCTTGCATCTGCATTAAGGGCTTAATTTCAAGGAGAATGCATTTATTAATTGAAGTTTGTTATTCATAGTTAGTTCTTGAGTAAGGGTGCAACTTTATTCAAAGATTATCACACTATGGAAAGAAGAAGCTTGCAAACCTTGTTCTTTACATAGTGAAATATGAATAATTTAAGTCATATAATAAAGTATTTCTGAAACTGATTAAAATTAACTATGGATACAAAATAGGGGGAGCTTACAAACCTAACCCTATGGGTTATCAGACTTAGGGGGAGCTTGCAAAACTCAGAAGCCTAATGTCAACATAGCTGATTTTTATCAACAACAATTGTATTTAATACTTGTGTTTGTCATCATCAAAAAGGGGGAGATTGTTGGAACAAAATATGTGTTAATACACACCCTTAAGTTTTGATGATAACAAAGTATTAAATGGACAATTGATGGTACTAATGTTTAAATTAAGTGCAGGAGAATTCAACGCTAAATCAAGAGCACACTTAATTTAAACTCTGATGAAACCTATGGAAGTCTGAATAATTAGACTCTGAAAGAGTTCAGAAGCTACAACGTGGTCAGAAGCTAAACAAAGTTCAGAAGCTCAAAGAGGATCAGAACGTCTGCAAGTGTTTAGAAGCTCAGAGGAGTTCGGAAGCTCAAGGATGTTCAAAGGCCTACAAGAGTTCAGAAGCTGTCTGCTAGTCATAAGTCATTCAGAGGATGAAGACGTTCAGAAGCTGAATTGCGAAGGACTATCAGAGGCCAACCATTCAAAGACCAATCAGACTCCAAGTTATCAAAGGTTCATCAGAAGCAAAGGAATTCCCAAGTCATCAGAGGGCTACATCAACTACAACTTATCAAGCCTGATGATTTGTTCTAAGGTCAACTAATTGCAACGGTCACAAAGGATGTGATCCCTCTCTCTAGGAGCTAGTTGTACCTTATAATTGTACTATTGGACAAACAGTAAAGGTGAAGCCTCTCTACAAAGGAAGACGTGGCTTTACTCAACGGATCTTCAAAGACTACAGCTGTCCATTTTACAGCGGGAATTTCTCCAACGTCTCAATGTCTTTCTCAACTCATATAAATATGCCAAAGAAAGAATTGATGACTAGCGATCTTCATTAGAAAACATCTCTCAGAAGAAAGTGAGAATCTGCATTGTAATAGAAAATATCTCTCAAATGAAGTGAGCATAGAAACTAACTTAAGCCTCTGAAGTTATTATGTTTGTAATAAGTTTAAGCTTATAAGTTAGTAGTAAGTCTTCTGCTTAGTGTAGAAGCAACAAAGTCTTCTGCTTAGTGTAGAAGCTCTTCTGCTTAGTGTAGAAGCAACAAAGTCTTCTGCTTAGTGTAGAAGCTCTTCTGCTTTGTGTAGAAGTAAGAAAGTCTTCTGCTTAGTGTAGAAGCACATAAGTCTTAATCTTAGTGATTAGAGCATGAAGTCTTGAGCCTGAGTGCTTGAGCAAGGAAGCCTCTGATCTTGTGTGATCAGAGCAAGGAAGTCTCTCTGTCTTGTGTGACTTAGAGCAGGAAGTCTTAAGCTTGTGTGCTTGAGCAAGGAAGTCTTTGATCTTGTGTGATCAGAGCAAGGAAGTCTCTCTGTCTTTTGTGACTAAGAGCAGGAAGTCTTGAGCTTGTGTGCTTGAGCATCTATTGTAATCCTTGTGATTATAGTGAACTCTCTTGGAAACAAGGGGACTGAAGTACTCTCAATTTGTAAGGGGAACTAGTATAAATTTGTTGTGTGTTCTTCTCTCTCTCACTCTCTCATTTACTCCTTCATCATTCATAACGCCATAAATTAATTGTGTGAACAATCCGTTGTGCTTTAAAGACTCTGAAAAGGTTTAAATATCTTGTTTTTAAATATCCAAAACACAATTCAACCCCCCCTTCTTGTGTTTTCTCCACGCACCTTCAGTCTCTTGTCTTGTGTGACTTGAGCAAGGAAGTCTCTTGTCTTGTGTGACTTGAGCAAGGAAGTCTCTTATCTTGTGTGATTTGAGCAAGGAAATCTCTTTGTCTTGTGTGACCTAGAGCAAAGAAGTCTCTTGCTTGTGTGCTTGAGCATTAGGTTTGTAATCTTTGAGATTATAGTGAAATCCCTTAGAAGTACAAGGGGACTGGACTACTCTCGTTTTGTGAGAGGAACCAGTATAAAATTTTTGTGTGTGCACTCTTCTCTCTCTCTCTCTCATTGTCTTATTTGTGTTTTGCTTTTTGAATAGCTTCTTTCATCCGCTGCGTTACAATTTGTTTACTAAAAAAGAATTATTTTTCAAAACACAATTCAACCCCCCTTCTGGTGTTTTTCACCTTCAAATGAATCATTTGGATCATAATCAGGCCGAGAGTTTCTTGGAGTTTCAACTCCTCGGCTAATATCGATGTAATTTTCTTTTTCCGGGCTTAGGCCCTCTTGTTATAAAAAAATAATAATTTAGTCTCAATCTAAAAGTTTGTTCCTCAATTACATATTTAAAATTGAAGTTGTCCTGATGAACTTAACCCAGTTGGTAAGAATATCACATTTTATATGTAGAAGTTGGTGTTCCAACTCCGGACACTCCACTTATTCATCTTTAAGGGTGGAATTTTAGTCATTAGCCTACTTGGCCAAAGCTAAAATAAAATTGGTGTAATGGATCATCATTTCTTTGACAAAAAAAAAATTAAAATGGGAATTATTTTCACGGGAATAATAAAATAGCGAACTATACATGAAATATAAAACACCGTAAATCATAAGTATATTCTCAAACTTCTAGAATAAAAATATTTGTTTAAAATAACAACCAATATTTTTTTACAACTAAAGTAAGTATCCTACAATGACTTAATATGATGGTTTTATTGGTTAACACCTTAATCCCTACACTAAATTAAATATTATTGTATTTGATTTCTAAAATATGACTTGTAATTGTTTTATAATTCTTCGTGGAACTTAAAAAAATAAAAAATTATTTCACATTCAAAATCTTATTCTAAAGTTCGATTTGCATTTTTCACAATTTTTTTAATCACCATTCCTCATGTGTTTCTTCCTTCATAGTTTTGTAAACTAATTTTAAATTTTATTTTTGTAAACTATTTTACATTATTTTTTAAAAAAATATGTAAAACAAATACAAACAATATGGGTGGCCCGTCAAGCCCGTGGCCCGTATAGTGTCAAATTATTATAATCTAGTAAGTGAATAAAACTAACCCCACAACTTTCTTTCAACGTCTCAATTGTTATCCTAGAGGTGACCTTTAGGAAATCATCTTCATCACTCAACACATTACGATCCTGAATCAAGCAAATTCCAGGGGACGCATAACCACTTTTTTCCATCATCTTATTGTCCAAATTGATCAATCGAACGTAAATTATAAAATACCACCGTTACAAACAATTGTTCAAATTCAACGAACAATTGATATGCATACATTTTCTTCAAATCATTGGCACCTATAAAATCAGGATTAAACAACAACTTAGTTAAAAACATAGAATTTTGAATTGTTGCAGATCCTATAAAAGATACATATAAATAAATTGGTTCTAACCATTTTAGCCAATATCACAAATACCTTGTCATATCTTGATTTTAGTCATTAATATAACGACTAATGTATTTTCGGTTTTGCTAGATGCAACGAACGCATTCAACTAATCAACGTATGAACCAAATAAGGTAACTTTAAACTTGAATGTGAAAGTAATACATATATTAGCAAATTATTTGGAGTGTATTTGAATATATTATAATAATTTGAGTACAACAATATTACATGCCAACTCATCATATTCCAACTGAATTACAACCATTTTGATCTTGATACCATTGCGTCCATACTCCTTTTGAGTTCCCACGCCGGTTAGCATGCTCATAATGTCTACTTGGCAAATGACATTGTGAGTATATTGCGGCAAGTTTAGGAGAAAATTATCCTGAAGACCACCTCAAGGTATCCTAAACTTGATTTTGTTGTGAGTATGTGGTGGTAAAAAATATATTTATTCATAGTCATATTTAGAAAAACATAAAATTGATATGATTTTATGATAATTTATTTGTAATTGTCAATGATATATTTGTTACCAATTTAATATATAAAAATGTTTTATTTAATAAATATTTCAATTTCATTATTTAATATAAAAATGTAACGTCATCAAATTTTATTAATTCAATTATTAAAAAAAATGTAACATATTAATTTCATTATTTAATATAAAACGTAACATATACATATTTATTTCATTTTTTAATATAAAAATATAACGTCATCAAATATAATTAATTGAATTAATTCAATAAAATGTAAGTTATAAAAATTATGTAATGTCATCTATAATAATATTATTTAGGAGCCTTTTTTCAAATGAATATGTACACGTGGCAGTCTCTAAATCATTCTTCTCTCATATTGTTTTGGCCATAAATGAATTAAATGCTTTATAACAAAATGAATTCTCTCTCATATACTTTAAAAAGGAAATAATTCAAATTCTTTTATATTTCCAAATTATTATTATTATTATTATTTGGTTCAATTGTAAATATATTTTAAAGAAAATTATATTAGAAATTTCGTGCATCATTTTTTTTTTAAAAAATATTTTTAAGACTACAAAATTCATTAATTATATATATATATATATATATATATATATATATATATATATATATATATATATATATATATATGTAAAATGTAAATAAAAAAGAAAAAAAAATTATATTTTATATGTATCTTTAAATTCAAGTGATTGATATTGAAAAAATAAAGAAAAGAATTAAAAACATATATATATTCTAAAAATTGTAACCAGTTTATATATTTTAAATAAATAAAGTATTTGTAAAATAATTTTTATAATAATAATTATTCAAGAAATAATTTGAAAATCAATTAATAAATTTTTCAAAGTTTATTTTAGTATTGCTTTATAAGCATTTAATTTTTATGATTTTTTTTGCTTCTTTCTAAAGTTTGTGTGTTAAATATTAAATTTCCTACAAAAAGTCATAATATGACATTCACCAAAAAAGGAATCAATATATTTGTTATAAATCGGTTTAATTTCATATTATGGATAAAATTACTTATATACCCATGTTTCTTCCCCTATATAAAATGGTCTTTTGTTGAACATTCAAATCACACATTTTCCACCTCCATTCTCTCTTATTTTATCTCTCTCAATACTCATTATTTTTTCGTTTACGGTCATTTTTTTTAATTTCTTTATTTTTTTTTTCTTCTTTGTTCAACATTTCTTATGTGGTTATTTTGTGTGATTTCTTATGCTGTTTTTTTTACTATTCATATTATTTCCTTTTGATGTTTATATTTTTTTTATTTATTAATTCGGTTTATTATTCATGGCAGAGAAGTCAATCAAAGCAAGAAGAAATGCATCATATTCACACCAAATGGATTGAATCAAGATCAAACTCAAAGTTTATTACTTGATGAATATGTATCAATAAATTAATCAAATGATATATTTTTCCAATAGTGTTGAGTTCATTTTTATTGTATATTTTCTCTTGCAATTTTTATTTTATATGTAGTTTTTTTCTATCAATGTGATTTTTATTTTTGTGGACTTTCTGTTTATATATGATTGTGTATTACATGTGCATATATCACATTAGAAACAGTTTAGATTTGTAAAATAAAATTAAGAAATATATTAGTTTAACATAATTTAAAAGAGAAATAAGTATGTTTTCTCAACAAAAAAAAAAGTAAGTAAGTAAAATATGACAGGAATAAATCATTCTTTTGTTTTTTTTTTGAAGAATAAATCATTCTTTTGTTCAGCTGATTCTATTGATCGAGCAATTTCTTTTGTTTCCCGTGCAAAGTTATTTTCCTAAATAAAAATTCTTATATTTTTTTTGGTAAAAAAATATTATAGTTAATAGACGTAAACAAAATCTTTTATCAATAAAATAGAAAGGTTAACATCCACAGACTATAATGTATGCTCATCACCATCATCTCTATTCATATTTATTAATTAGACCAATCAAAAATATTTCCCAAAATAAAAAATAACGATGAATTAGCAGCAATTACTCCGTATTTGTGTATATAATAGAATTTAATTGATTTCTACAATTAATTTGTCTATCTTTAATTTCCATTTAAAAGGTTGACTAAAAATGCGTTAGAAAATTTAACATCACATGCTAATGTTTACTCATGTAACAAAAAAAGACTAATGTATATTCATCACCATCATCTCTATTGATATTTATTTGACCAATAAAAAATATTTTGTAAATAAAAAATCAACAAAGAATTAGTAGCAATTATTTATGTATATAATAGAATTTAATTTAATTTCTACAATGTCTACAATTAATTGGTCTATCTTTAATTTTCATTTAAAACTTGAGGTTGACTATAAATTTGTTTTTTATATTAGAGTTTTGAATCCGCACAAAATAACTAATATGTCTATACTACGAAGAATTATACAACAACACTCTTTTTAATACAATATACAAATTTAAAATGATTCATTCACATGTTACTAACTTATCCATTTTAAATTTTGAATTATTATAGTAATATTTATAAGAGCAAAGAGACTTTTATAGTCTCATTATTTAAAATTCAGTTATCAAAAGTTATTTATTTATGAATCAAATATTTTTAGAGATTAATTTATTAAGCCGGCAAGTACAATAATGGGTGACAAAATTATCTATCAAGCAATTTAGTCAAGAATGCACATATGCATTACCCTTCACCATTGTTCACCTCCAAATCCATCCTCTAGGTCCATTTTTATTTTTTTAAGTTATACAAGACATATATGCCTATATTTTTAGCCATATATTAATACAAAATCTATTTTATTTTATTGTAATTTATATGAGACTTATATCTATAGTCGTATATTAATGTGTGGTTCTATTTATACCCATATAAATATGGAAGTCTATATTTATACCCATATATAAAAATAAAGCCTTCATTTTTGTAATTTTCATGGGAATCTATATTTATATTCATATATTAATACATTAGTCTATTTTTATTTTATTTTTTGTAATTCATAGGAGACATATATTTATGCTCACATAATTTGGTTTTTTTTTTTTTAATTTATATGAAACTTATATTTATACTCATATTTTAATATCGGGGCCTATTTCTTTTGTAATTGCTACATGGATCTATATTTATACTCATAAGTTAATATAGGGGATCTATTTTTTTTCTTTTGTAATTCGTACAAGGCATACATTACAAAAGAAAAGGGGATTAGCAATTATTCCATATTTAATCAAACCATATGTACAGATCGTTCTCATTTTATGGATCCTGCTATTTTTCACGATACTTTTAATTTATTGGCGAAAAGGCGAAGAAATAGATTTCTTATTCCATTTCCATTCCAATCGATTAAAAAACGAAAGATAAACAATTATGTGGCCTATTTATGTGTAGGGAACCTACATTTATACTCATATTGATAGAGGATCCTATTTGTTTTTCATAATTTATATGCGCCCTATATTTATACTTATATTTAATACACGGGTCTATCTCATCTATAATAATATTATTTAGGAGCCTTTTTCTAACACTACAAAATCTATTTTCAAAAAAATCCAAAACAAACAAGCCAATAGTTGCTCATGTATCTTTTAATTCATACACATGTATCAACCGTACTATAATATTATTCATTACTTCATGTGTTTCATTTTTATTTTTTACATCAATATATCACGATCTAATGGTTAAGTTTCAATGATATATTATTTTGTGTCTAAATTATAATCAATGGCTTCTGTGCCTTTAACAATATTTTCTCAACAAAGAAAATAAAATCGGATTGTTTTATATTCAATCTGATAGAAAACTATGACGTTAATTAATAGCCTGATTTTTATTGTTATTTTTACGGGAACATATATTTCTACTTATGCATTAATACAAAAGATTTTTTTTTTTATTTATTTATAATTTCTACTTAGATCTAGATATATATTTTTACTCATATGTTAATAAGAATACCTATTTATTTTATAGTAACTTTTATGGAATCTATATTTTTAGTCATATAAATAGGGAGACTATTCTTTTAAATTTCAACGGGAATCTGTATTTCTGCTTAAATATTAGTATGACAATCGATTTCTTTTGTTATTCATATCCACCTCAAAGCCTTTTTATGAAACCTCAAAGTCTCTTCCATATATCTCATTGAGAAATTATTTTCCATCAACTTTATAATTATTTTGGTCGGGAATAATATAAACAACAACTATGATACATTTATAATTTGAAAAATACGAACTATATGAATCTTCCCTAAGAAAATTTATGACACTATACATGAATTTAACTGTTAGTTTTTATCACATAGTGTTATTTTAATTATTAAAATATATAAGATTGTAAATATTTACGATCTTATATAATTTAAATTTGAATTATCTTTCATTAGCAATTAAAATTTTAATTTTTTATAATAAAATTTTAATTTTTGAAAATAAAATATATTATTTATAAGTCACTTACAAAAAAAAATTATAACTCAATAAATCTAAAAATGCATTTTTACCCGTGCTTGGCACGGGTCTGGATACTAGTAAGTAATAGTTAGAAAAGTACACTTGGCATGTTCTTATGAATATGCTCTCATTTGTATACAATATAAATAAATATAGATATAGATATATATGAGAAAGGTAAATAGACCATAATTTTAGTGCTTGACACGGGCTCCATAAGGACCAATATTTTTTTTGTCAATGAATACTTATTCCATTTTTTTTTAATTTACATAGAAGACAATAATATAAAAATATTGATGAATTTACATAGAAGACAAAAATATAAATATAAAATAAAAATATAAGATGATAATATAGGTAAATTGATGCATATTGTCGGAAAGAATAATATTTAAAACACAAATTTATATTAAATTGAAATTCTAATTAAGAAACATTAAACAAAAACTTTAAAAAAACATATCCATCTTCAACAACTTTTTCTTTATTTTAATAATCCTTTTGCCCACTTTGACATTTGTATTGGAGGTTACTTATGTCTCGTCTAATGAAAACATTATCTTCTTAACAGAAACAGCGAAGACTCGCTTCAAGTCAACAACATCTCCCCCTTTCACAACTTATGAAGTTTTAGTGCTTGTTTTTGAGAATTTTTTCTTTACATCCTATCAATAAAAACTTAGATTGACACATATATTATGTCAAGTTATTACGCGCACACACACACACAAACAAAATATGAATTTTTTTTTCTTTGAGTTTGAAGCATGAAATTTATAAATCCAATTAACATAGAATATTATTATATAATAAAATTACAAACATCGATAGAACCAACATCTAATGAGGATATCCTGTAAACCATACAGTTTGAAGTTGATATTTGAACTTGCAGATCAATGTTCTTCGCACAAAAACTCTAATTCGGTCTCCCTATATAACAAAGAATAAATCATCATAATCTAGACTTTTTAACAAAAAAATTGAAGTTTTTTATTTTTGCAATATTAAATCTCCCAAACACGCACAACTCTTACGACCAATATCCATGATTGTTTTCTTAGTGGATGTCAATAATAAAACCGTGCATAAGAGACATATCTTTCACAAAAATGAGAGAAACAACACAATACAAATTTTTAAATATTGATAAAATAAAATGACTTTGTAGATTTTGGTGTGGCAAAAACACTTATATTTATAGTGAATTATAGAAGCACAAAATTAAATATGATTTTATGATAATACATATAATATTGAGACGTTTCTTTTACTAATTATTAATTTATGTAACCGGCAATATATTGACATGTAACGTTTACAGTTATGTAAAAATATTTATTATAATAATTAAAAATTGTACATAACCGAAATTTTTTTATGGGGCATTTAAAAATATATTGAAACGTTTAAGATATTAATTAATTTTTTCTTGCAACATAAGAAATTACATTAATTTGTAACATACAAATATAAATATTTTTCATTTTTATATTTAATAAAAAATGTAAAGTCATCAAAATATTAATTCAATTAGTAAATAAAATTTATATCATAAATTTGTAACATACAAATATAATTGTTTTTAATTTTAATATTTAATAGAAAATGTAACGCCATCAAAACATTAATTAAATTATTAAATAAAATGCATGTGATAAATTTGTAATATACAAATATAAATTTTTAATTTTAATATTTAATAGAAAATATAACGTCATCAAAATGTTAATTTAATTATTTGGGGGTGCCAAATGGTGGTTTTTTTTTTTTTTTTTTTTTTTTTGTGATTTCATAAGTAAATAAATAAAATAAAGGGTTAAATATGTTTTTAGTCCCTACATTTTGCGAAATTGTTAAGAATGGTCCCTACATTTTAAAAATGGTAAAGAAAACCTATAAAATTTTGCTCTATCAAGGTTTGTCCAATCCGTAGAAAATAGTCCTTACATTTTGCAAAATTGTCAAGAATAACCCCTACCTTTTAATATTTTTAGTCCCCACATTTTGGAAAATTGTCAAGAATAGTCCCTACCTTTTAATGTTTTTAGTCCCTACATTTTACAAAATTGTCAAGAATGGTCCCTAAAAGATAAATGTAGGGACTAATCTTGATAGCGGAAAATTTTATAGGATTTTTTTTTACCATTTTTAAAAAATGGCATAGGTAGTAACAAAAATTGATAAACTTTTTCTCTTCATGTAAAATGAAGAATTTATTTATTATCGACGCGTAGTTTATATCTCTCTGATTGAGAGAGACTGAAACCAACGTAGCCACCTCCAAAAACGGTGCGTTTTACTCTCCGCGCTCGGATTCATTATCTAACCCTAACCCTAGCCCTAACCCTCACCTTTCTTGTATCATCGTCGACGACGCTCCGGTCGAGTCATATCATCTAACCAATCGATTCAACCATTTCACTCTGTTCCCTCCGCAAGACCAGATCCATCTACAACAACAAGAAAAGAAACCAAAGATCTTGAAGGTGTTTTGGATCGGATCGCAGTGATAAACGATGCCGTCTCAAGCGGATCTAGATCGTCAAATCGAGCAGCTGATGGAGTGCAAGCCTCTGACGGAATCGGAGGTAAAGGCGCTGTGTGAACAAGCGAGGGCGATTCTGGTGGAGGAGTGGAACGTTCAACCGGTGAAGTGTCCGGTCACTGTTTGCGGCGATATTCACGGCCAATTTTACGATCTTATTGAGTTGTTTCGGATAGGAGGGAATGCTCCTCATACTAATTACCTCTTTATGGGTGATTATGTTGGTGAGTTTTTATTTTGTATCAATTATAATGTGATTAGTGCTCAGAGATTATCAATTTGAATTTGAATTTAGAAGCATGAATATTTGGTATTGAAATTGAATTTTAAATTGTGGTTATTAGATCTTGTTGTATGACTGTGGTTATTTTACTATGCTGTGATATAAATGTTGGTACTTTATAATATGGGGTAAACTATAGAGAATCCTTCTGGTTTTGATTTGTTTATATGATGAAATAAAGAATTGAAGCTTTATTAATGAAGAATTGTTTATATGAAGAAATGAGAATCCTTCTGTTGATTGATGAACGAGTGAAAATTTTACGAGGGGATGTAGGAATGAAGCTCTGTGATGTTAAAAATCAGTCCTTTGACATTCTTTCCAAATTTGTCCAGAACACATTCTATTTGAAGTTTGAAGTATCCAAATTCTATAGTGCTCAAGAGATATAATTCTTTGTCGTTTAATTTCTTGTTTAAACAATACTATGTCTCTAAGTGAAAGTTATTAAGCTTGATTGTGTTTTTCTTTAAAATCTGTGGGAAGGACCAGCTTAACAACTTTGTGTTGTGAAGAAGTTAAAAGTTTAGCTTTAGTAAGTGTTACCCTCTGAAGCACAAACATGAAGTTTGTTGACATATTAGTATTGGATACTTAATCAATACATATCTGTGGAGTATTGTAGCTTTTTTTTAATTGTCTGTTTCTGTTATGGTTTGAATATTTCATCGGTGTTTATTTTTAATTGGTGAATTTTTTACCTTGGGTTCTCTGCCAATATCACTGTTAAAATATGTGCAGCAAAATTTAATCTTCATTCACATCTTTAGTTTACAGAAGATGCTGAAGGGGATGGAATTGATATTTGATACTGTTCCTTTTGTAGGAAATAGACAATGTTTTTTTTTACGACAGTGGTTTATAATATCTATTTTTCTTTTAACTATTTAGTAATGTTTAATAAGTATGTTCTCATCTCTTTTTTATTTGCCATTTATAGAATCACAAATATATATTTTTCATGTTTTATGATTTCTTTGATGCATTGATCCGCGCGCAAATACACACAGACAACATATATTGCCCCACTTTTTTTAAGAAGAGTCTTATACTAGGTAAGTCAATAGCGCGCGATAGTGGTGGGGCAGAGGTGTGTCATGACGTCGAGGCCGGTAGCGGAGGAGTTAGATACCGCGACCGCTCCAGCCGATTTCATTGGTGGCAGGTTTGCGCTCCAGCCGCTCTGGATCTCCATTTTCCATCGACAAAAATATGATTTCCGGTCAGATCTACATTTTACGCCACAAATATATTATTTTTCTCGCTTGATCTACAATACATTGCCGGAAGTGGTTTTCTGGCCAGATATACTAATAACTTGCCCTTTATAATGTATCGGGTCAAATAAATTAAATGACATATCCAACAATACTACTAGTACTAATAACGTTTCTCTCATTTAATTAAAAAAATAAAAAATGTTTCTCTCTTAAAAATAAAATAAATAACGTACCTTTTATTCTGAGACATAAGAGTACTGTGTGAAAAAAACACCAATTGTACTAGTATAATTAATATTAATAATAAAATATAAATAAAAACAAGGTAACATAATTAACTACAGATTTTCTTAATAAAAATGACAAGTAAAATAATATTATTATTTTGTAATAGTAGAACAATAATTGAATAGAAAATTAATATAATAATGCTAATATAAACTAATTGTTACATAATTACTTGTATTTGATCCGTATAAAATTATTTTAATACATTGTATGAATATAATCATTTAATTATCTTTATATAGATTATTTTATATATATGTCCTTCACGCCGCTATCCGGGATTGACTACCTAGGCCTGATACCAATATCATATCCGTGCTTCATATTTCCTTTGCATTTTCATCTTTTCTATTTTGCAAGTTATATTATACTGTTCTGCTGATAGCTGTTGGCATATACTCACTATAATGCTTCATTCATGCAGATCGTGGATACTATTCTGTGGAGACTGTTACACTTCTCGTGGCCTTGAAAGTTCGTTACAGAGATAGGATTACAATTCTCAGGGGAAACCATGAAAGCCGTCAAATTACTCAAGTGTATGCACTACTTATTCTCATTATTTATTTGTCACTCAGCACAATTTGCTGGTGTTTTTGTTGTTAAACCCCAATGATTTTGCTTACCCTAATGCCTCATTGGCTCAATTGTCAGTGCGCCATCTATGCATAGGGTAATTATGGAGAGCTTAAGAGAAACAATTTAGTTTTGTGGGACTATAATTCTTCTATTATTTTGTCTCGCACCATTATTTTGATGTAATATTTAGTTTTAGGAAGTAAATTAGAATAATAAGATAGTATTTGTTCCCTGTTGTTTTGAGCTGTCAATGAGATCCTGAGGATGTCTGATAAAACGATTGTAGCGTTTGTGGAATGAGTAGTAAGATTCATTTGTCGATATGAACATGAAACATGGATTTACTTGTAGAAGAGCACACTTTAAAATGACACAATTAACTGTTAGACAATATATAGCAAGCATATAAGTGATAGGCAACGACCTCCTACTGAGTGATAATAATGATTAATAACTAACAACTTTTAGTTACTTGGTTAAATTCCTATGAAGTAGTTATAAGGACGGAGAGTGAGAGAAGACGGGGAAGTATATTTTGAAGGCTTTTCTAACATGTACAAGCAAGTCAAAGCTTGCACCATGCACTACCATTTTATACCATTGGATCAACTAGACATACCAGATCTAATGCTATACCACCTACACAAAATATTTGCACCTCAACACCACAATTTTAAACGTACATTGTTTTGTTTGCCACCACCATTCCAAATCTCGTAAAAGGAAGGACATTATTTTCGGACTTGGCCTTTAGTTTTCTGAACACCATGTTGTCATTGAAGCCATTGATTGAGAACTGATAATGAAAAGCAAAAAAATAAAAAATAAAAAATGGAAATGGCAATTGAAGTAGAATTTGAAATAGGAATTGAATCCCTTTGCTTTTTGAGAGTGAATATCAGTAAGTGCTTGCTTTGTGGACTGGAAGGTAAAAGAAAATTAAGATGCAGATGAATGGCTGCTGTGACTGTAACAATTTTGTAATTTGGGGAAAAAGGACAAATAGGTCTTGTGAGCTGCATTTATTAATTTTTCTTTTTGATGGCTAACAATAATTTTCTTTTAAATTTGCAAGTTAACATTTCTACTAAATCGTCAAAAAAAGAGTTTCCATTGCATATAAAAGAGAAGGGGTGGAATGGAAATAGTAGAAAAGGGAGAAAGATTTAATATGAAGGGAGTATCATTAACTTTAGTGGATCCTCTGTCCGTAACAGCAAATGTCAACACCAATTAATCAAAGATTTGACATTGAAATAAAAAAATGGGGAAAAACAGAAAATCTCTATAAACTCTAGAAACAAAAGTTTTTTTTTTTTTTTTTAAATATAAAAATTGAAGTGTTTGTATCTGTTGCTTTTCTATTTTATCTATATCCTTCGTCTTCTGATTTCAGGTATGGCTTCTATGATGAATGCTTGAGAAAATACGGAAATGCCAATGTCTGGAAATTCTTCACCGACCTGTTTGATTATTTACCTCTGACTGCCCTCATTGAGAGTCAGGTCTGAGTTAAATATGTCACAGAAAATTCATCTGACTAGTTTTATGCCAGCTTCTAACTTCATCATTTATGTTTCAGATTTTCTGCTTGCACGGAGGTCTTTCACCTTCTTTGGATACGCTGGATAATATCAGAGCATTGGATCGTATACAAGAGGTTTGTGTGTAACTGCTAGCATTAATGCTCTGCATTGTCTTATGATCCATTTGATAGTAAGAAAAGTATTGATGAGATTAATCGAATTGCTTGGGGATTGCAACACCTATCTTTTGAAACAACATCTAGGTATCCTAAGTTCCTAACAACTGTAATTGTGCATTACAGGTTCCACACGAAGGACCAATGTGTGATCTCTTGTGGTCTGATCCCGATGATCGCTGTGGGTGGGGAATATCTCCACGTGGTGCTGGATACACATTTGGGCAGGATATAGCTTCTCAGTTCAATCATACCAATGGTCTCTCCCTGATATCTAGAGCTCACCAGCTTGTTATGGAAGGATACAATTGGGCCCAGGTGACTCACAATTAGTTAATTATATTTTCCCTCTTCAGGAATACCTTTCTGTGTTGGTATCTAACTAATGACTTTATATTGATAACCATTTTAGGAAAAGAATGTGGTCACTGTATTTAGTGCTCCGAATTACTGTTACCGGTGTGGGAATATGGCTGCTATACTGGAAATTGGAGAGAATATGGATCAGAATTTTCTTCAATTTGATCCAGCCCCCAGGCAAATTGAGCCTGACACTACACGCAAGACTCCAGATTATTTTTTGTAATTGCTTCATATATCTGCCCGTTTGTAGTTACTGCTTTCTGCAATTACTGTAGATGTGTTTTTAAGGAAAGAGGAATTTAACTTTTTAAGTGGACAGTGGTTATCAACATAATTCTTTCTCCTGCCGCTGCTCGTGCCTTATCTGCTGGAAACCAATATAACTGATCCAAGCCACCAATTGGTGTTTGTATATTTTTTAGAGGGTGAAGCAGCAATAACATGGTATATCTTGTTTTGTATTTCTTTTTTTAAAATTAAATCTCAAGTTAGAGAGCTGATGTTTTGATTTGCGACAATGATGTTCATTTGAGACTTTTGGTGGTGCCAAATGAAAGTTCAGTTCATTTTTAACATGGTAGATGGGTTGAATAGGGACATGGTGCTATTAGGTTTAGCCAAAATGTTCTAGTTCTAAATTGGAATCAATGCTCTTAGGTTTATCTGGTGCTAAGTACTATGTTCTGTGCTAATTTGTTTGTTAACGTGCCAAGTACTCCTACTTAAAGGTAGGATAGAGTGGCTATCGATTTAATTGATTTTATTCTTAGTTGTGACTTATGAAGCTGTTTTTCACCAAGTGAGTTATGCAGCCTGTTTTTAATGAAGTGAGTTATGAGGCTTCCATAACTTATTAGCACGTATAAATAGCTTAGATTATCTTATTTGAGCTTATTTTCTAACATGTTTTGTGAGACCTGGAAGAATTTATGAAAATAGCTTATGAAAATAGCTTATGATAATTTTTATAAGTTTTTTTTTCAACTTATTTTTATAAGTTCATCAATGTAGCTTATTAAAATAGTTCTAAGCAAATATAAAAATAATTTATCTTTGTTTTATCTTTTGCTATAAAAGTAGCTTATGTAAACTTGTATATATACACATATCATGACATATGTTTGTACTATAAGTTGCAAATAAGCTGTTTTTCCAAAGATTCAAATTTTTAAAGTATCCCATAAAAAATACTAGTTTTTTGACAAACAAAATAGTAACGTTTTTTTTTTGTCAAAAAAATAGAGTAACCGTTTTTAAGGTGGATTCTAAGGTGAGAGCTCTATTAAGCCCTTCACTGGTGAGATCTTAAAATAATACCATTAGGTTTGATCAATGGTTTGAATTTGATAGAAATTAAAATAAAAAGTTCAAGCCACACACAAATAGGGGTGGAAATGAACCGAACCAACTCGAACAAAGTTCGAGACTCGATTCGACAATTGATTCGTTGAACTTGGTTCATGAACCAAATGAGCCGAACTTGAGCTAAATATTAAGTTCGTTAATTAAATGAGTTGAACTTGAGCTATATATAGTTCGGCTCGTTTGGTTCACGAGCTGACTCGATTATATATATAACACTTCAGAATATATTTTTACATAACACTTGAAGAATAATATATATATATATATATATATATATATATATATATATATATATATATATATATATATATATATATATCTTCAAAAATAAATTTTACAAAATAAAATACACTAGCATTATTTCTCTTTTGAAGCATAAGTGATACTTGTTTCTTTGATACCTCCCAATTTATGTACTAACACTAAGTCTCACATCGGTTAAATTATCTAGCATTGAGAGAAAACTTTGTTATAAAAGGTGGTGTACTACATGTCTTGGAAGCACAACAAAATGTTTATGGTGGGTTTGTTATTGTTTCACATTTTCCTAAGTGTGATAATACTCTCAAATACGGCTGACAATGAACCGAACCAACTCGAAAATAGTTCGAGATTCGATTCGATTCGATAATTAACTCGTTGAACTTGGTTCATGAACCAAATGAGCCGAACTTGAGTTGAAAATTAAGCTCGTTAAATAAATGAGTCGAGCTGAGCTTAAGCGAGTTCGACTCGACTCGACTCATTTCCAGCCCTACACACAAACCTTCACTCTATCTCCTCCATATGCATCATCTTCCACTCACAAAATCTGCAGAAAGTTGTCTCTATGCACATAGACGCATATAGCCACACCGTTTTTTATCATAAAATATGTGTCCATACCAATCAAAATTGTATATTTCCTAGAGATCAACAATCGGTATATTTTTTTTTATAAAACCCTTATTATTCAAAATGAAACAAAAAACAATGTTTGTTCTCTACAAAATTTCCATTGTTGTACCAATGATGCAATACCCGGTTAATAATAATTACCTTATAAGTTGAATTAACCAGGTGTATCATATTTTTTATAAAATATTACTCTCGCCGTTTCTTTTTAAGTGTTGTTTTTTGTCGGATCTTGCGTTTCTATTAAACTGTCGTTTTTACATTTTATTGTATGATTTGTCATTTGTACCCATTGCCAATTACTCTTATCTTTTTCAATAAAACTAATTATTGCTATTATTCTGATGAACACTCAAAGGGGTGTGAAAAATAAGTAATTTGGACCGTCGAATAAACAAAATAATCAAGTTGGTTATCTCGAATTCTGATTCGTCCCGTTTTTCATCAATGTTACAAGTATTTATAGGGTATACAGGAAGAGAGTTCTTCCCGCCCTTTCTCTTTCGTTGGTCAATCCAATGTTCCTCCTATACATTTGATCACATGCCAATTTACAAGGTGATCATGGGGAACGTGGTTTGAATACAATGGTTCTTCCTAAAATCTGCTCCGGAGGATGAAGATAAGTGGATAAAATCGTGGAGAAAAATAGCAGTTACAATGAAGAATGGGGGGATCGTGGAATCGTGGGTATCTCGCCCATTTGACCAGGTCCCGCCATGGATGGAAGTCTCGCCCTTCTGGTCTCGCCCTTAATGGAGAACTGGGCTTGACTCTCGCGTAGGTACTGGGCCGTTGTATTGGGCCATTGTACAAATCCTTGATTAATGTTTGGGCTTTTGCTAAATACACTCTTTACATTTACTCCTGGTCCACAGCCCCTCAAGCACGAGGCTCAGTGGAGGCGAAGTGGTAATAATGGGAGAATTTTCCGCTGGTAACCGCTATTGTTTATGGCGAATTTCTCGGACTACATATGCTATACGTGATGTTCTTCCTTCCAATGCTAGTGACTGCTATAAATAAGAGGAACTTTGGATTAACTTAATCATCTCATAAACTTTTTCTATCCTTTGCTTAATCCAACCATGAATTCCCCAAACTCTGTTCTCGAATCTCCAATAGCTAGAATTATCAAGGCTTTGAAAGGTATGCTCTCTCATGATATAGATGACTTGATTGATCAAGCTGAAGATTTTTCTGAATTTGCCGAAGAACTTAGGTCAGCCTCCTGGAGATTGACTAATGCTGAGCTGAAATTCCTTGAGAGGGTGATGTTTCTCAAAGACGACTTGATTGAAGATGGCTATTTTATTGAGAATGCCGAGGATGAGCATCATCTCCATCATGAGCTGGTTTCTGACTTGTTTGACCAGACTTGGCGTCTAAAGGAGAGTATGAGGGTTCATGAAGAACTTATGAACCTGGTCTTTACTGAAGAAGAGGCAGTGACACATCGCATGAAGGTCTTGGAAGAAGAACTGAAGATGTTGGCCAAGAAGAAAGAGGAGCTTCGTGTGAGTAACAAAGATGAGATTGCTGCTTTGTTGTTTAAACGTCGTGAACTGGCTCGTCTAGAGATTAAGACGAAAACTCTGAGGGAGAGCCTCAAGAAGATCAATGATGAATTGGCAACATCGAAGTAGTACAAACGTACCCTGGAGGATAAGCAAATCATGGCGATAGACGCCATTCCTGATATCCAGATATACTTTCCTTGATTTGATGTAATTTCAATTGTTGCTTTCCTTTCAGTAATTTCCCTTTTGGAATTTCCCTTTTGTAATTCTCCTTATGTAATTCGCCTTTTCAAGTAATGAAATGCATTTCCCTTTTCAAGTTTGTGCTCACATAAATGTTAGCACATAATAGTAAAAATAAGAAAATATAATGTATCACGCCTCTTGAGGGCGAATAAGATACCTCACCACAAGGCGGGAAATTTTCATAAGATGCCTGGGCGATGTGATATCACGCCCTAGGCGAAGCGTCAAATGTTTCTTCTTCCGTTTTAAATTTCAAATTGACAACTGTCACAAACGTGTTTCCCACGCTGACACGCGTCTCGAGATATGGGTTTAACCAATGAATAACAGAACGTTTCCACTTCGCTGACAGTTTTTTGTCTATAAATTCATTAACTTCCCCCTTTCAACACTTTTTCCAACTCCTTAACTTCCTCATCTTCGCTATACTCTCACACTCTCTCCCAGATTTCAATTTTCTTCGTTTTTTCGTCCAGATTCCATTATAAAGTACTTTTGTACTAACTTCTCCGCTTTTCCAGTCTCCCCACCGTTTAACTTTCTCAAGGTATTTTTCGTTTTTTACCTTTGTCTTTCTAGGTACTTTTAATTTTACTTTAGCCATGGTTCTTTTACGCGAACTTGATGGTGCGAAAGATTACCCTTTAGTTATTCATCCTGTGGGTTCCGATTGGGAACGTAAAGTTCGTGCCCATTACACTAGGGCTGACGGAACCCTAAACATTAACGGTTACTATTCTGAGATGTTTGGGTTTACTGTTAAAGCTAGTGATTTCGAATCTGGGACTAGCGATAGCGATAGTGATAGTAGCGGAAATGATAGCGATTGTGTTATCATTTCTTCGTCTGAGTTTAGTTATAGAAACCCTAATAATCGCTCTTTGATTGTTGCAGACTCTGTTGCAACGATTTTCACTTCAATGGAAATCTCATCTAGATTTACTACTGCGGATTTCATCTCCACCTTTAGACAGGCTGTCCAGGTATCTGGTGAGGGCGGCGAAAATCGGGTTGTGATTGACCCTGTCGCCGTGGGCGAGTTCGTGACTACTGTCAACGGACAAGAGCCTCACTATTTTTATATGTACACCCACGTCATCCAAACCCTAAATCTCTGGCTTCCGTTCAATTCTTTTGAGTGTCAAATCCTAAGGGTAATGAATGTCACCCCCTGTCAGCTTCATCCAAATAGTTGGGCGTTTTTGAAAGCCTTTCAAATCGCCTGTGAGTGGTTAGATATAATTCCCACTGATGGGATTTTCTTATGTTTCTTTCATGTAAAAAATGTCTCTCCCCATTCTCTCGTCTCTATTAGCAGCCAGACTAATAAAGGGCGGTTTTCTTTATACGCCTCGAACTTTAAGAACTATAGGGATACTTTTGTCCGGTTTCGTTGTAGGGAAGGATTCCTAGAGCTTATGTTTGATGCTTCTGGGAATCGTCTATTTCCCTTCTATTGGTCTTCGGCTCCTCGCCTTATCAAGGGAACCTGAGTGGATACCCTTAACGAATATGAGCGTCAAGCTGTAGCAGCCTTCAATAGGTTTCAAGTGATGAGTTCGAGCGAGCTCCTTGCTAGGGAGAATAAGCCTGAATCTCTTGGGGAGTATTTGTGTAAGCGACTGTGGTATTATGTTGTCGTTATTTAGAATATGTATTTCTATATTTACTGACCTCGTCTTTGTTTTTTTTTTTGTAGCTTCCATGTCCACTCTTTCAGCACAACAAAGGGCGGCCTTGGTGCTGAAGGCGAGAGCTCAAAGGGCTGAGGCAGAGCGTGCTGCCGCCACTACAGATGCTATGTCTCAGTTGGTGGTTGAAGAAAGTGGTGTTAAGAACACCAAGAGGAAGAATTCAGAGGAGTCTGGGAGGATTCCTGTTGAGATCCCCAAGAAGAGGAAGAATATTGTGGTTGACGAGGAGAAGGCTGAGATTGAGGATGAGCCCCTCAAATTTAGGAGGACGTCAAAGGGTAGGGGTTTGACATCTCTTGGCGAGGGCGGCTCTAATGCCGCTAGCAAGGGGAAATGAGCTTCCTCCCAATGTTGTCCTTCCAACCCTGAGGCGAGGAAGAGAAGGAAAAGCAACCTCTCCGCCAGTCTGTTCACTAAGGATTTCGACTCCTTTGGTCTGGTTGATGATGGTTTTCAAAAATATGCTCGCACCTCCCACCTTTCCGAACTCACCTTTGAGGATCTCAAGCAGGCGGCCATGGACCATCACATTCAGGGTGCCCTGCTTACCTACTACCTCTCTAATCGCCAAGAGCTTGAGTCTATTGATTTCAGGAACAAGATGGAGTCAGCTGACACCAGCTTGAGTGCTCTGGAGAAGGAGTTTGCTGGGGCCAAGAGCAAGTTTGACGAGGACTTGGCTGCAGTGAAGGCTGAGCAGGAGCAAAAGGTGAAGGCGGCTGTGAAGGCTAAGGATGATGATGTGATTGCTTTGAAGGGGAAGGTGAAGACCTTGGAGGGCGAGCTTGAGGTGGCGACCCAAGGAAAAGAGGAGGCGTCCCAGAAGGTGGATACTCTTACTGCTAAGGTGGATGCCCTGGAAATGGATGTGGCGAGTGTTGGAACAAAATGAGTTTTAATTATAAAACACCCTAAGTTTTGATGATAACAATGTATTAAATGGACAATTGGTATTACTAATGAATGATCTAGTGTGCAGGAACAAAGTAAAAATCTCATCCACGTAGATCATCATTTGAGCATCTAAAGGACACAGTCTGAAGTGTTAAGGCTCTGAGAAGCAAGAAGCTTCAGAGCCTTTGAAGAAGTCCTCAGAGGCCAAAGAAAGAAAACACAGTCTGAAGCTTGCGTACATCTTCAGAAGATCAAAGAAATGATATCATCAGATTCTAAAGAACACTCTCTGAAGGAAGACAACTCATAACTAATGAAATAGTACAACGGTCTTGTCAACAAAAAGAAGAGTGTACAACCAACGGTCCTTTCTCAACGTCTTTATAGCTAGAGTATAAATAAAAGACATCCTGATAGAGAGAAGACTACTGGAAGATCATCTGAACTCAGAGAAAGATTCAAATTGTATTCAAGCTGTGAACTGTTGTTATTCTTTCTTGTGTAATCTTCTAAGTAAAATATCTTTCGATATTGTAGATTCTGAACTTAGTGTTTAGAGAGTCTTGCTTAGAACTTTCAGTCCTACTTAATCTGTGTATTAAGTTAGTTTGTAAAGTCTCTTGTCTTGTGTGACTTGAGCAAGGAAGTCTTAAGCTTGTGTGCTTAAGCAAGGAAGTCTCTGATCTTGTGTGATTAGAGCAAGGAAGTCTCTTTGTGTTGTGTGACCTAGAGCAAGGAAGTCTCGTGCTTGTGTGCTTGAGCATTAGTTGTGTAATCTTTGTGATTATAGTAAAATCCCTTGGAAGTGAAAGGGGACTGGACTACTCTCGTTTTGTGAGAGGAACCAGTATAAAATTTCTGTGTGTGCTTTCTCTCTCTCTCTCTCTCTCTCTCTCTCTCTCTCTCATTGTCTCATTTGCGTTTTGTGTTTTGTCTAGTTTCTCATATTCGCTGCATTTCAATGTACTTTCAAGTAAAAGAATTAATTTTTCAAAACACAATTCAACTCCCCTTCTTGTGTTTTTCACCTTCAATTGGTATCAAGAGCTCTGGTTCTGTTTTTTTAATCACTTCACAGTGAAACAGTAAAAGATCTTTGAAAAACACTGTATGTCTGGGGAAGCCACATCTATACCTACGTCTACTGCTTCAGATCTATCTCAAGTTCAATACACCTACGACAACATGACTTCTACCTCTTCAGCATCTAATCATGATTCCAACAATAAAAAGTTTCCAATCTTTAGTGGTGATGCTCTAAGATTTGAATGGTGGAAAGATAGCATTTACCACTATGTCAATGGAATTGATGATGAGCTTTGGGACCTGATAGAAGGAGTACATATTGATGGAATAGGTCCTGATGATAAGATTACTATAGCTCAGAAAAGAGCTCTATCTGCTGAAAACAAGAAGATGTTTTCTAAACACAACAAAGTCAAACAAATCATGATGTCAGCAATATCTCATGATGAATATACCAAAATAATGGATAGATTTACAGCTAAAGCTATGTATGACTCTCTCTACTCAAACTATGATGGTAATAGGCAAGTTCAGAATGCCAAAGCAAGACTACTGGTTCAGCAGTATGAGCTTTTTACCATGAAATCTGATGAAGACATTGAGACCATGTTTTCTAGATTTCAGACTCTGGTGTCTAACCTCAGGATTCTGAAGAAAAGCTATACAACCTCTGATCATGTGTGGAAGATCCTGAACAGCTTGACTGACAAATGGAGACCTAAGGTCACAGCTATTGAGGAAGCTAAGGATCTTGAGACAATCTCTCTTGAATCACTCATCAGCAATCTCAAGAGCCATGAGATGGTATTGAATGCTGATGCAGTGAAGAAGAAGGAAAGATCAGTAGCCTTAACTTCAACCAAGAAATCCTCAAAAGCTTTCAAGGCTAAAACTCTGGAGGTTGAGGAGGAGTCTTCTTTAGATGATCAAGAAGAAGAAGAAGATGAAGAATTTTCCATGTTCACCAGAAACTTTCAAAAATGGGCAAGGATGAGCAAGAGTCATAAAGGAAATAGTTCAAGGAATACTCCCAGTAGAGAAGAGAAGAATTGCTTCAAGTGTAACAAACCAGGACATTTCATTGCTGAATGTCCTGAAGCATCATCAAAGGACAAGAACAAGAAGTTCAGTAGCAAGAGAGAGAGCTACAAGAGGAGATTCCAGAAGAGCCTAATGGCAACGTTTGAAGACCTGGAAACATCCTCAGACAGTGATGATGAAGAAGCAAATGTGGCTCTGATGGCTACAGCTGATGGAAACTCTGAAGGATCAGACTCTGAAGGATCAAACTCTGATGGATCAGACTCTGATGAATCCGAACAGGTATTTTTAAATTATCTAAAGAACAACTCTTAACCTACCTTGGTATGTCTCTAAGCAAGTTTGCTGAATCATCTTCTAAACTAAAACTTTTAAAAATGCAAAAGGATGAGTTAGCAAAGAAAGCTGAACATTTTCAAGCTCTATATAAAAATTCTTTAATCAAAATTGAAGAACTTGAAAATGGGTGCACAAGATGTAACAAACCTACTGATGAGCATGAGGTTGCTCTTCAGGAGTTTGTTCATCAGAACGTCAACAAAAGTAAAATGGCGTCCATGATTTATAATGTTTGTAAAAATGTAGGTGAAGGAATTGGTTACTCATATGGTAAATCATATGGAAAACAAAATCCTTATATTTGTTTAAATAGTATTCCTGATAATCTTTATTCAACCTTTGTGCCTGAGAAAAACAAAGGCAAAGCTATGGTTGTTTCAGACTCTGAAGGTATCTCTGGGGTCTGCAAGACAAGCTCTGAAGTTACATCAGAGGCTGTTTCTCAGAACCCCAAAGAGAGCAACTCAGAACCTAAGTATTCAGAACCTGAGACTATCAAGTCTAAAACTCTGAAAACTTTGGGACTCAGAAGCTCATCCAATCAGACTCTAAAACAAACCAAGCTGATGATAAATAATCAACATAAGACTCTGGTATGCAAAACTAATCCTAGATTAGAAAAGCAACCGAGGTCCTATAGTGATTATCAATCAAAGCCTAGATTTCAAAATCAATGGACTAAGAGGGTCAATTTTCAAAGACCAAATTTTCAAAGGAAATTTTTTAAGAGTCCACAAAACTTTTCACAAAGGCAAGGAAGAACTAAAGGTTATAGAACTAACCAAACTGGACTCAGAGAACAATGGGTACCAAAGTGTAAAATTGTCTACTATTCAGATTTTCATTGTAGGAAAAACCATTTCAAATCAGATGAATGGAAGCAAGTGATCAGCTGTGGAAGAAAAGCTTATGTTCCAAAACATTACTTTACTTCCAAAGTTGCTGAAGTGGACAAAGCAAATGATTATTGGAGAGAACTTCACAATGAATGTGAAGGATATTATTACAATGATTGACCTTGTTTATTCTACAGCTATCCAGACTGAAAGAAAATGGTAATCAATCATGGTATCTGGATAGTGGACGTTCAAGGCACATGACTGGTAATAAGAAATTGTTCACATCATTGAAACTTGAAGATGGTGGAACAGTTGGCTTTGGAGGAATCCAAAAAGGCAAGATCAAAGGTACAAGTATTGTAGGTAACTCCTCCCTTTTAATTAATATTGTTTGGTTTGTATATGGACTTAAACACAACCTATTTAGCATCAGTCAATTTTGTGACAATGGGTTTGCGGTCAACTTTGATGAAGGGCTATGTACTGTAATTAGAGAATCTGACAAGTCCATAGTGTTCAAAGGCAAGAGAATAGGCAATGTATTTAAAGTAAACCTTTCTGATTTGGCAGACCAAGAAGTAAAATGCTTGCTAACTCTGAGTGAAGAGAAATGGGTATGGCATAAGAGGTTAGGCCATGCTAACTGGAGGTTAATCTCTAAGCTTAGCAAACTTGACCTTGTTAGAGGCCTACCTAAGCTACACTATCACTCAGATGCTCTTTGTGGATCCTGCCAAATAGGAAAGAGTGTGAAAACTTCTTTTAAACCTAAACATGTTGTCTCTACCTCTAGGCCCTTAGAGCTGCTTCACATTGATTTGTTTGGTCCTGTGAGTACAGCCTCAATCAATGAGAAGAAATATGGACTAGTCATTGTTGATGATTACAGTAGATGGACTTGGGTTAAATTCCTTAGAAATAAGGATGATGCATATGATGTCTTTAGCAGCTTCTGCACACAGATACAAAAAGAAAAAGGTTTACATATTTTAAAAGTTAGAAGTGATCATGGTGGTGAATTTGAAAATGAAATGTTTGAAAATTTTTGTGACACATATGGCATCTTACATGAGTTCTCTTCTCCTAGAACTCCACAGCAAAATGGAGTTGTAGAGAGAAAGAATAGAACTCTGCAAGAAATGGCCAGAACCATGATGCATGAGACTAACATTGCTAAGTATCTGTGGGCAGAGGCTGTAAACACAGCATGTTATGTTCAAAATAGAATTTATATTAAACCTATTTTGAATAAGACAACATATGAACTATTTAAGGGAAAGAAACCTAGTGTATCCTATTTTCATCAATTTGGTTGTACATGTTACATTCTGAATACAAAAGTTCATCTGAAGAAATTTGATGCTAAAGCGTATAAGGCTATCTTTATTGGATACTCTGAACGCTCAAAAGCATACAAAGTGTATAATTCTAAAACTCATACAGTGGAAGAAAGTATACACATAAAATTTGATGACAAGCAGCCTGGAAAATTGTCAGAGCTAGTTGAGAACTTTGCAGATATACAACTATCAGATGATGAAGAATCAGAACCCGAAGAAATATCAGGACCATCTCAACCAACCTCTGAAGAAACAAATTCAACTCCTGAAACCGTGGACTCTGAAGATCACTCAGCATCAGAACTTATCAGAAGTAGTCCAAGCAGAGTTGAACAATCAAAACATTCTTTCAAATACAAATCCTCTCATCCAGAAGAGCTAATCTTGGGAAACAAGGACAGTCCAAGGAAAACCAGATCAAGCTTCAGAAATGAAGACTCATTAATTGGATTAATCTCCTTAGTGGAACCAAGTTTAACTGATGAAGCACTAGCTAATGATGCATGGATTGTAGCAATGCAAGAAGAGGCTTCAGTTAATAGGTCAGAGGATGATCATCCAGAGGTTGAAGAAACTATGGTTGAAGAGCAAGTTGATGAAGAGCCTGTGGCTGCAGAACCTACTGTGAAAGACTTGCTAAGTGCAAAAATTCGCAAAAGATCTCGCACAAAGTATTGCACCACTAGGGGACAGAAGAGACAAAGATCAGATACAGGTACTAATCATTCTTTTAACTATTGCAATCACATATTAGAAGCATCTATCCTAGAACATGTCCAACCCCTAAATACCATCTATCCAACACCCTCTGAACCTGAATATGTCCAAGTTTCAGACTCTGGGTCAGAGTCTTCTGACTCCTCATTTGATGACCTTTTGGCTAGCTTTGCACGATTTTCTTCCAGAGCTAAGCATATTCCTGAGGAGGAAACAACTGAGCCATCCAATATTGCCATCCCTCAGTCATCCCCCAAAATTCTTACTGAGGAAGAGATTCTGAAAGAGACATCTTTTAGAGTTTCTCCAATCCATGAAAACTCTGAACCACCAAATGACATATCATCTGAACAACCCAAAACAATTCCATCAGACTCTCACAAATCTTCATCACCTGAGATGCTTTTAGATACTGCAGTTGCAATAAATGATAGAATTGATGTACCAGATGATCATGTGACTCGTTCACCTAGTGGTCCAAGTCAACCAGTCTCTGCACCATTTGTGGAAAGCCAGAAGAAGAAAATTCAGACTTGACAGCAAGGGTTCTACATATAATAAAACATACGCTTGATGAACAAGAGGATAAGCTTCTAGAGTTGGTAGCATACTCAGGGGCATCTGCAAGGAAGGCTCAGCAGCTTCTCACTCTCTACTTGTCCAAACACCCTTAGGATTCTTGTTTTTCACCTTTTGTTTTTTTCTTTTCACTGTTTGTTTAAAACTTTTTGCTGAAGACAAAAGGGGGAGTATTATTTAGTTGTACAATTGTGTCAGTATTGTATTTTTTTTTTAATATCTACTCACATAAGAATCTGAAACTGTCTTAAATAAGAATCTGATTTTTTTTTATCTTGCCAAATGTTTATAAACATAATTGATAAGGAGAGCAAATTAATAAACATAATTGTGTTTGCATAGATGAAGGTAGTTAAGATTGTGCTCTTAATTATTTTTATCAAACTCAGGAGTTGAGTTTGCAAACCTCACACTCTGAGAGTTAAGTATGTAGATACAATCAAGTTTATCAAATTGTTCTTATACTGATTCAACTTAATTATGGATAAAACTTAGGGGGAGCTTGCAAACCTAACCCTAATGGTTTATCAGACTCAGGGGGAGCTTACAAACCTCAACAACCTGATGTTGACATAATTAATTTAATCAACAAACAATTGTATTTAATACTTATGTTTGTCATCATCAAAAAGGGGGAGATTGTTGGAACAAAATGAGTTTTAATTATAAAACACCCTAAGTTTTGATGATAACAATGTATTAAATGGACAATTGGTATTACTAATGAATGATCTAGTGTGCAGGAACAAAGTAAAAATCTCATCCACGTAGATCATCATTTGAGTATCTGAAGGACACAGTCTGAAGTGTTAAGGCTCTGAGAAGCAAGAAGTTTCAGAGCCTCTGAAGAAGTCCTCAGAGGCCAAAGAAAGAAAACACAGTCTGAAGCTTGCGTACATCTTCAGAAGATCAAAGAAATGATATCATCAGATTCTGAAGAACACTCTCTGAAGGAAGACAGCTCATAACTAATGAAATAGTACAACGATCTTGTCAACAAAAAGAAGAGTGTACAACCAACGGTCCTTTCTCAACGTCTTTATACCTAGAGTATAAATAGAAGACATCCTGATAGAGAGAAGACTACTGGAAGATCATCTGAACTCAGAGAAAGATTCAAATTGTATTCAAGCTGTGAACTGTTGTTATTCTTTCTTGTGTAATCTTCTAAGTAAAATATCTTTTGATATTGTAGACTTTGAACTTAGTGTTTAGAGAGTCTTGCTTAGAACTTTCAGTCCTACTTAATCTGTGTATTAAGTTAGTTTGTAAAGTCTCTTGTCTTGTGTGACTTGAGCAAGGAAGTCTTAAGCTTGTGTGCTTAAGCAAGGAATTCTCTGATCTTGTGTGATTAGAGCAAGGAAGTCTCTTTGTCTTGTGTGACCTAGAGCAAGGAAGTCTCTTGCTTGTGTCCTTGAGCATTAGTTGTGTAATCTTTGTGATTATAGTAAAATCCCTTGGAAGTGTAAGGGGACTGGATTACTCTCGTTTTGTGAGAGGAACCAGTATAAAATTTCTGTGTGTGCTCTCTCTCTCTCTCTCTCTCTCTCTCTCTCTCTCTCTCTCTCATTATCTCATTTGCGTTTTGTGTTTTGTCTAGTTTCTCATATCCGCTGCATTTCAATCTACTTTCAAGTAAAAGAATTAATTTTTCAAAACACAATTCAACCCCCCTTCTTGTGTTTTTCACCTTCAGCGAGCTAATATGATGACGGGTTTAGGTTTTCCCTGGATCAGGTGAAGGTGGCCTTCCCTGATGTGGATGCTGTCAAGCTGGGCGAACTGGATTCTGTCAACCAGATCGTGGATGGAAAAATTGTCGCCTATGCACGCCTACATTTATTTTGGTTGTAACTATTTTGTTCGCCTTATGGCGGTTTATTTCCAAACTCTTGACTCGTTTAATTAAGTATGTTTATTATTTATTCTCTTCTCGCCTACTGTTTTAACATTAGCTTATATATGTGTTAGTGTTTTAAGTCGTCCACGCCTTCTTTTCCTCGTTTGTAACGGTTTAAAAAATTAATTTTTCTTCTAAACCTCCCACTCCCTTGAAAAACGCGCTTGTACGCATTTCCCAAAGTAGTCTTGTCCAAGGTATTAACTATTTTTCTTAGAAACGCGCGCTTGTACTTATCTTTTTTAGGGTTTTAAACTACTATAAAAAGGAGGTAACCCATGCCTAGATTTTCATGTTCTGAAACCTATTATTTTCTCTTCTTTCTTTCTCTAGAAATTATGGAAAGATCTACCAAGAAGCACAATAGTTCTCCCACACGTAGGAGCCCTAGGGTTAATTCTTCCCAACTTCTTTCTTCCAAACCCAAATCTTCTAAGAAAACTTCTTCTTCTAAAACCAAAAACTCCAAAAAGTCTAAACCTTATATTATTGAAATAGAAAGCTCTGAATCTGACAAGGCCAATTCAGATTACGTTGAGTATCTAAGGACTTATCGTCCTGAAGATGAATCTTGGGATTCAGATCCAGAAGACTCGCAATTAACGGCAGAGTCCAAGCTAATTTCTGGGAAGGAGAAGAATTCCCCTTGTAACATGGAGGGATAAAAACCCTCTTTGTGGAGGATCCATCCCTACGGGTCTCCTCACTACGGTCGTGTGGCTCCTCCATGGTTTATTCTATGGAGGGGCCACCCCCACAGGTCTTCCTCACTATGGTCGTGTGTCTCCTCCAAAGGTTATTCTGTGGAGGGGCCACCCCCACCGGTCTTCCTCAATATGGTCTTTTACTGTTTTTTGTTTTCTTGTTATTCTTTCTAGATCTTGGTTTATTGTAATAGTATCCTATCTGTATTCAAATTTGTATTGGGAACACTGTTATGTAATGATAAATCATACGCAATGAATGAATTTCTTTTGGCTTTATCTTTGTCTTGCCTGTTTATTTTTCTTTCCATTGTCTTCGCATTTTAACAAATAAAATTGTATCCATAATGATTTGGATAATGACTAAAAATAGCGGTACCTTGTTTTCCTGGGCAATGCACTTCCTCTGTGGGGGATCGCCTCTTGATTTTCTTTTATATGAACTTCTAGTGATGCTGTTTTTGCTCACCTGCAATTTTAGCTCGCCAAAGCCTTAGACTTACATGACGGCCTTTAATAATTCACACGTCAAAGCCTTAGACTTACATGACGGTGTTTGTAGATTTAGCTCGCAAAAACCTTAGACTTACATGACGGCCTTTAATAATTCACACGTCAAAGCCTTAGACTTACATGATGGTATTTGTAGATTTAGCTCGCCAAAGCCTTAGACTTAGATGACGGCCTTTAATAATTCACACGTCAAAGCCTTAGACTTACATGACAGTGTTTGTAGATTTGTGACCGATGCCTTAGACTTACACAATTTTTACTGGGTACTTGAATTCGCCAGACATAATATTTTTGACATCGATGCCTTAGACTTACACGATGCAAAACTGGGTACTTAAGTTCGCCAGAGAAAATCACACGTCAAAGCCTCAGTCTTACATGACGGTGCCGACATCATATGAATCTTACTACCGAAAAATTAGCTCGCCAAAGCCGTAGACTTACATGGCGGCCGTTATAATTCACCATTAAAGCCTTAGTCTCACATGATGGTGCCAGTATTATATATTTCTTTTCTACTGGATTTTTCACACACCAAAGCCTTTGACTTACATGGTGGTGCTGGTATTATATAATTCTTTTTTACCAGATTCTAGCTCGCCAAAGCCTTAGACTTACATGGCGGCCATAATGAATGACACATCAAAGTCGTAGACTTATATGATGGTATCAATTTCCTTCTAGCTGAGGCCTTAGACTTACACAGCGTTGATCTTTTTTTTTTTTCATTTTCACAATTTTGCTGAAAACTCATAAATGAAATAATTAAATAACACACTGCAATCTTTCTGAAAATTGTGGGCCTCAATAAAAACTCTTGCAATTGTGGGCCTCAAGAGAAAAGAGCGTCCCATTGTTCTTTATTCATCAGGTTCTTGATTTCAGTATACATAAGATATAAAAGTACATATAACAGAGATGTAACTCATATATCCTAATGTATCAAAAAATCAAATATAAAAGTGAGCTCGTCTTGACGAGCTCACTCACAAACCCTTTCAGCTGTAATAGAATCTCAAATTGGCGATGTCCCACGTTCTGGACAGGGTCTCGTCTTCCATTGTTTCTAATCTGTAAGCCCCTCCTTCAAATGCCTCCTGAACTCTGAAGGGTCCTTCCCAATTAGCTGCCATCTTCCCACCTTTGTCTCTGCCCATGGGTCTCTTCAGAACTAGATCACCTTCTTTGAATTTTCTAGGGATGACTCTAGTGTTGTACTTTCTTGCAACTCTTTGTTTGGTATAAAACTCTCTGAAGTGAGCCTTCTCTCTTAATTCTGGGAGCTGATCCAAGCTTTCTTCTAGGGCAGCAATATTTTCCTGCAATGTTAAGGTATCCCTTCTCCAGGTGGAAGGTTGTATCTCTACTGGGATCATAGCATCTGCTCCATAAACCATGATGAAGGGTGGTTCCCCCGTTGAAGACTGTGGCGTTGTGTGATATGACCACAATATAGCGGGAAGGTGTTCCACCCAACTTTCCTGTTTTGAGCTAATTCTTCTTTTTAAGGCTCTAAGTATAACCTTGTTGGCTGACTCTGCCTGCCCATTGGCTTGGGGGTGTTCTGCAGAGATGAAAGTATTTCGAATTCCTTTACCTCTGCAATATTCTACCACTCTTTCACTGGCGAACTGGGTGCCATTGTCTGAGACGATGTATTTTGGCAAGCCAAACCTGCAAATAATTTTCTTCCAGTAGAATTTTATTACCTGATCTGACGAAATACCTGATATTGGTTCTGCTTCCACCCATTTGGTGAAATAGTCAACTGCTACGATGATCCATCTTGCTTGAGCCGTAGATATGGGAAAGGGTCCTAGGATGTCAACTCCCCACATATAGAACGGCCAAGGAGATAGAACTGACTTTAACAGCTCGCCTGGTGCGTGATGCAGATTTGAATAGCGCTGGCATTTGTCATAGGTTTTGACATGCCTCTGCGCGTCGTCATGTAGGTTAGGCCAATAGAAACCAGCCCTCATCACCTTTCCTGCCAGGGATCTAGACCCAATATGGCTCCCGCATGAGCCTTCGTGTACTTCCTTTAGGATTCTGCATGCCTCCGTGTTACTTACACATAGGAGCATGGGAGCTGTAAATGCCCTCTTGTAGAGCTTGCCTCCTACCATTGTGTACCACGCCGCCATTTTCTTAATCTTTGCGGCCTCATCTCTCGCCAGGGGGAGGGCGTCCATTTGTAAATATCTGATTATTGGACTTCGCCAGTCCTCCTCCTCTACCACCATTCCTACTTCAACCTCATTTATGCTTGGTGATTTCAAAGTTTCTTGAATGACAATACGATGGTTACATGGCTTCTTTGTGCTAGCGAGCTTAGCTAGTAAGCCTGCCCTTGCGTTTTGTTCCCTAGGTACATACGTTAACTCGAACATGGTGAATTGCTTCGCCATTCCCTTAACCTTCTCCAAGTACTTGGCGAGTTGTCGATCTTTGGTCTAGAACTCTCCAGATACTTGATTGGCGACCAGCTGTGAGTCACTTTGCACCTTGAGCTCTTGTACTTCCATTTCCTTAGCCAGTTTCATCCCGGCTATCAGTGCTGAAGGTGTGAAAAACACAAGAAGGGGGGTTGAATTGTGTTTTTAAAAGTTAAATTTTTTCTAGCTTTTGTAAGAGTTAAATGCAGCGGAAATGAAGAAGCTAGATAAACACAATGCACAAATAAACACAGAGAGAGAGAGAGAAAGAAGAGTGCACACACAGATTTATACTGATTCCTCTCACAAACCGAGAGTAGTCCAGTCCCCTTGCACTTCCAAGGGATTTCACTATAATCACACAAGATTATACACTTGCTCCATAACACACAGCAGGAGACTTCACACTTGCTAAAGTCACACAAGACAAGAGACTTCAAAACTAACTTAATATAAATTAAGTAGGACTGAAAATTTCTAAGCTTAGACTCACTAACACTTGATTTAATCCTAAGTGAATACAAAGAATTAAGCTCAGAGTCTAAATAATATCAAAAGATATTGTAGCTTAGAGTTACAAGAATGAACAGTTCTCTGGCTTCAAATTCAAATTTCTCTCAAAGTATATTTGTTCAAACGTTCAGTGCTTCAGCATTCCAGTTATCTTCTCTCAAAAGATAAGTCTTCTATATATACTGTAAATGAATTGAGACGTTGACATAAGACCGTTGATAGTACATTTGCAATTTGCTGATATGGAAAAGATCGTGGTTTCCAAAAGGAGTAAATCAATTCCACTACTTCATCCTTTTGAAATGGCGCTTCAGCATTTTGAGTAAACAATAGTACAGAGTACTATATGCTCCATTTGAAGATAAGGATGATGTACTATTTCATTAGCCATGAGCTGTCAATCTTCAGAGAATGTCACTAGAAGCTTGTAATGACGTTTCATTGTCTTCTGACTAAATTATGCAAGCTTCTGGACATGTAGTCTTTTGGCATCTGAAAGACTTGGTTCAGAGTCTTATCGTTCAGAATGTGGTTTTCAGAAGCTCAAAATGTTTAAATTTTTTACTTTATTCCTGCACACTAGATCAATAATTAGTAATCCCAATTGTCCATTTAATACTTTGTTATCATCAAAACTTAGGGTGTTTTATAAATAAAACTCATTTTGTTCCAACAATCTCCCCCTTTTTGATGATGACAAACATAAAGTATTAAATACAATTGTTGTTGATTTAATTTAATTATGTCAATTTCAGGTTGTTGAGGTGTGTAAGCTCCCCCTGAGTTTGATAAACCATTAGGGTTAGGTTTGTAAGCTCCCCCTAAGTTCTATCCATAATTAACTTGAATCAGTTTAAGAAACAATTTGATAAACTTGATTGTATTCTCATATTTAACTCTCAGAGTGTGAGGTTTGCAAGCTCAACTCCTAAGTCTGATAGAAACAATTAAGAGCACAATCTTAATTATCTCCATCTATGAGTACACAATTATGTTTATTAATTTGCTCTCCTAATCAATATAAGTTCATAAAAAATAAGAGCAAACAAATTGACTAGATTAAGAAGCGAAGAGATTCTTAATGACAGTTTCAGATTCCATTTCAAGCAGTATTAACAAATAATACGCTACAATTGTACAACATATTACTCCCCCTTTTGTCATTATAAAAAAGTAAGAATAAAACAAAAAGGATAAGTAATAAAAAAAAAACGAAAAACAGAATCCTAAGGGTTTTTGGTCAAGAGAAGATTAAGAATGGTTTGGAGTTGATCGTCAGTTTCTCTTGAAGTTCCAAGCATATTGACAAGCTGGACACCTTGCTGAGTTAGATTCTGATCAATGGAGTTCTGAATCCTTGTCATTTTATCTCCTGAAAGTGGTTCAGTAGCTAATTGACTTGGACCACTAAGAGAACTAGTCTCTTGATCACGCACAATTTCAATTCTATTCATCATTGTATTACCAGTATCTATGAGCATCATAGTTTGGTTTGCTGGTTCAGAAGGTTCAGATTGAGATGTGGGGATAGAATTTGAATTGTACAAATTTGGGTTGGCTAAAGGTGAGAGAGGTTCAGATGTAGTTGGAAAATTGTGTTCTGATGAAATTGGTTGGTTTTGTTCAGATGATGTGTCTTGAGGTTGTTCAGAAGGAGAGTCTATGTGGATAGGAGAGACTCTGAATTATGTTTCGTTCAGAATCTCTTCTGGTGTAAGAAGTTTTGGTGATGATTGTGGGGATACAACATCTGAAGGTTTAGCTATTTCCTCCTCAGGAATATGCTTGGCTTCAGTGTTTCTTTTTAGCTTAAAGTTTACCCAATCTCTCATAATTTCATCAAACTCTGAATCAAAAGAGTCTGACTCAGAAGAGGATGAAATAGAGACATATTGTGAAGCAGATGGTGAGGAAAAGATAGTATTCAAGGGTTGAACATTTTCAATGACTAATGGGCTAGGTATAAGAGATTTGGAGTGGGTAGATGATGCTCTAGGTATAGGAATATAATAATCAGAAGAATTGAGGTTACCTGCATCTGATCTATGTCTTTTGTTGCCCTTAGTGGTTGGAGTGTCCTTGAATGATTGCTCTTGCACTTTCTCGTCAACAACTGGTTCTTCAATTACATCATCTTCATAATCACTGACCACTTCCTCTTTAACCATCTTCATTTTCTACTCAAAAGTTGGCCGAATTCCTCTTCCAATATCTTTCATAGTAACCTTAACTCCTTGTTCTTTCATAAGTCTCATGTATTCCAAAATAACATCAGGAGGTTCATTATTAAAGATAAAAGCTTCTTCTCCTGGTCTGAACTTTTCCCTATTCTCCAAAAGAGGTTGTTGAGGGTAAATGAGTTTCTCTGATTTCTTAAGACGCATATGAACTAGAAGCTTGGCGTCTAAGATTGGTGCTCTGACTTCCTTAACATCATCAAATACCCCAGCAGCTTTGAATCTATCAGGAATTGCAAGCTGTTCAAAAATGTAGCTAAGAAGTCCTTGATGAGAGATCAGATTGGAAGGGTTAGAATACCTTTGACATTTGCAAATAGTTTCATAGAGATGTTGGAATATATATGCTGAAAGATTCAATTGTCTTCTAGTTGATAGGAAGTAGATAAAGTGTCTATGATCCCAAGACAATTTATCAGTTCCTGTTTCTCTAGGTAGAATGGAAGAAAATAGAATCTTAACCAATACTCTTTCTTGAGTATTCATCTGACTTACTTTGCTTGAAACAGTCTTCTAATCCTTGAAGCATTGAGAGGCCATTGCAGAAATGTAGACTAATTTCTTAGCAGAAGAAAAATTGTAGTGTCTGACCATCCCAGAGTTTGAAAGATTCAGCATCTTAGCCAGATTACTTCTTGTTAGGATAACTTGAAATCCTCCAATACTCGACCTTATTTCTGTTTCCTTGAAATCTCTCAGACCAAATTCAACTCTTGTTTTGTCCTTATTCTCAGTTGGGTTTTGATCAATTAACTTCTGAAGCTCCTCATTAGCATCTGCCCTTGTGAATACTTCACATTTTCTCCAAAAATCAAAAACTAAATCAGGGTAAATAGGACCATTTAGCATACTGAAGTAGTTTTCCCAACCTTGTTCAAAAAACAATTGTTTATAGTCATGCCCATTGACTTTAAGTGCCTCAAAGTCCACTAGTTTTTCCATAACCAAATAAATATCTTCAAAACGTAGATCCATAGAAGCATCTTTCAGATAAATATCTTCAGAGTAGATATTAATTGGAATGTCTTCTGGAAACCGATGTTGTGTGGATGAACTAGCATTTTTCTGAGGTTTAGAACAGGGTTTTGCTAAAATTGGAGAGAAAGAAATCGTTCTGAGGTTTAGAAGAATTGAAAAGTGTTGGTTGTGAGAGTGATTTGTGTGAATGTGAATAAGTGAGTTTTGAAAACTTTGAATTAGACAAAAACGAGGGAGTACAATCGTTGTATTAAGAGAAGTTCGTCATTAACTGCCTTTACCAAAACCAATCAAATGCTTTAAAGAGTAACAAAGTTGTTGACGCGTGTAAAACACTTGCCAGTAACACTTTTGAGTCTGATCGTTACCTATTCAAGTAACTTTCAAAAGCTATAAAAAATATTTAGCTTCTGACATCCTTTCAGAGGACAAGATGTTCATATGCTAAATCCACAAAATTGATTTCAGAGCTAGTTTTCTTCAGAAACTAAAGACATGTTCAGATGCTTTTTAATAAAATCAAATCTTTCAACTACTAAGGGTTTTGTAAATATATCAGCCCATTGTCTTTCAGTTTCAATGAATTGAATATTTACACTACCCTTCTGAACAAGGTCTCTTATAAAATGATGTTTAATTTCAATGTGCTTAGCTATGGAATGCAAAATTGGGTTTTTAGAAAGTTGTATAGCTGCAGTGTTATCACAAAATAATGGAATATTGTGTGTATTAACTTTGTAATCCTCTAACTGGTATTTCATCCAGAGTAGTTGTGTACAACACTTGGCTGCTGATATGAATTTTGCTTCTGCTGTAGACAAAGCTATAGTAGTTTGTCTTTTGCTAGCCCAAGATATGAGATTTTCTCCAACAAATTGGCAACTACCACTTGTGGAATTCCTCTCAATCTTGTCTCCAGCATAGTCAGCATCACAGAATCCTATCAACTTATAATCATTTGATTTCCTATAAAATAAACCAAGATTTGCAGTTCCCTTCAGATATCTAAAGATTCTCTTTACAGCAGTAAGTGAGATTCTCTAGGATCTGATTGGAATCTTGCACACAAGCATATACTGAATAAAATATCAGCCCTTGATGAAGTTAGGTAAAGAAGAGAACCTATCATACCTCTGTATATTTTCTGATCCACTTTGCCTTGTGATTCATCCTTGCTTAGGCTGCTGGTTGGATGCATTGGAGTAGACATTGGCTTGCTGTCTTCCATGTTGAATTTCTTCAGAAGCTCTTTTGTATATTTTGTTTGATGAATATATGTTCCATTTTTGTTCTGATTGATTTGAATTCCAAGAAAGAATTTCAGCTCTCCCATCATGCTTGACATATACTTCTTCAGTTATATAACCATTTAGAAATGCACTTTTAACATCCATTTGATACAAAATATTGTTATGATGAGCAACATAAGAAAGAAGTAACCTAATTGCCTCAAGTCTAGCATCTGTGGCAAAGGTTTCTGTGTAGTCAATTCCTTCTTGTTGACTATACCCTTGAGCTACTAATCTTGCTTTGTTACGAACAACTTCCCCTTGTTCATTGAGCTTGTTTTTGTATACCCATTTTGTTCCAATAATGTTCTTGTGGGAAGGTTTGGGTACTAAACTCCATACTTCATTTCTTTCAAATTGATTGAGTTCTTCTTGCATAGCAACAATCCATGCATCATCAGCTAGTGCTTCATCTATGGTACTTGGTTCTACCAAAGATATCAATCCAAATAGTGAGTCTTCAATTCTGAAGCTTGATCTTGTCTTTCTTGGACTGTCTTTGTTTCCAAAAATTAGCTCTTCAGGATGCGATGATTTGTATTTGAAAGAATGTTTTGGCTGTTCAACTCTGCTTGGACTTGTAATGATACGTTCAGGTGCTGAATGATCTTCAGAGTCCAAAGGTTCAGAAGTTGAATCAACTGCTTCTGAGTTGGGTTGAGAAGGTTATGCGAATTCTTCAGGTTCTGAGTCGTCATCCTCTGATAATTGCAAGTCTGAAAAGTTCTCAACTAGCTCTGACACTTTGTCAGGCTGTTTGTCATCAAATTTGATGTGCATAGTTTCTTCAACTGTGTGAGTTTCAGAATTATACACTCTGTATGCTTTTGAGCGTTCAGAGTATCCAATAAAGATACCCTTATAAGCTTTAGCATCAAATTTCTTTAGATGGACTTTAGTATTCAGAATGTAACCGGTACAACCAAATTGATGAAAATAAGATACATTGGGTTTCTTTCCTTTAAATAATTCATATGCTGTTTTATTCAATATAGGTCTAATATAGATTCTATTTTGAACATAACATGCTGTGTTTATAGCCTCTACCCACAAATATTTTTCTATGTTAGTTTCATGCATCATGGTTCTGGCCATTTCTTGCAGAGTTCTATTCTTTCTTTCTACAACTCCATTTTGTTGTAGAGTTCTAGGAGAAGAAAACTCATGTAAGATGCCATATTTTTCACAAAAATTTTCAAACAGTTCATTTTCAAATTCACCACCATGATCACTTCTAACTTTCAGAATATGTAAATTCTTTTCATTTTGTATCTGAGTGTAGAAACTGCTAAACACATCATATGCATCATCCTTATTTCTAAGAAATTTAACCCAAGTCCATCTACTGTAATCATCAACAATGACTAATCCATATTTCTTTCCATTGATAGAGGCTGTGCTAACAGGACCAAATAAATCAATGTGAAGCAATTCTAAGGGTTTTGTAGTAGAGACAACATGTTTAGGTTTAAAAGAAGTTTTCACAATCTTTCCTTTTTGGCAAGAACCACATAATGCATCTGAGTGATAGTTTAGTTTAGGCAAGCCTTTGACAAGATCAAGTTTGCTAAGCTTAGAGATTAATCTCCAGTTAGCATGACCTAATCTCTTATGACAAGATCAAGGTTCTGCCAAATCAGATAGATTAATTTTATAAACGTTGCATATCCTCTTTCCCTTGAATACTATAGATTGATCAGTATCTTTGAATACAATACATGAATCCTTATTAAACGTTACCACAAACCCATTGTCACAAAATTGACTTATGCTAAATAGGTTGTGTTTGAGTCCATCAACATACCATACATTTTTAATTAGAAGGGATGAATTACCTACATTACCTGTACATTTGATTTTCCCTTTCTGATTACCTCCAAAGCCAACTGTTCCACCATCTTCAATTTTTAGAGATGTGAACATCTTCTTATTACCAGTCATGTGCCTTGAACATCCACTATCCAGATAACATGAATGATTACTGTTTTCTTTCAGACTGGATAGCTGTAGAATAAATCAAGGTCAATCATTGTAGTAATATTCTCCACACTCATTGTGTAGCTCTTTCCAATACTCCTTTGTTTTCTTCAAGTCAGCAGTTTTGGAAGTAAAGTAATGTTTAGGAACATAAGCTTTTCTTCCATTGCTGATCACAAGCTTCCATTCATCTGATTTGAAATAGTTTTTCCTACAAGGAAGATCTGAATGGTAGACAATTTTACACTTTGGTACCCATTGCTTTCTGAGTCCAGGTGGGTTAGTTATATAATCCTTGTTTCTGTTTTGTACTTTTGAAAAACTATTTGGACTTGTAAAGAATTTTCTTTGAAAATTTGGTCTTTGAAAAACAGTTTTCCTAGTCCATTGTTTTTGAATTTTAGGCTTTGATTTATAATCATTATAAGACTTAGAGTGCTCTTCTAATCTAGGATTAGCTTTGCACACCAGAGTTTTACTTTGATTATTAATCATCATCTTGGTTTGTTTCAGACTCTGATTGGTTGAGCTTCTGAGTCCCAGAGTTTCTAGAGTCTTAGACATGATAGTCTCAGATTCTGAAACTTTAGGTTCTGAGTTACTCACCTTGGGATTCTGAACTACAGCCTCTGAATTGACTTCAAAGTTTGTTTTGCAGACCCCAGAGGTTCCTTCAGATTCTTAAACAACCACTGCTTTACCTTTGTTTTCCATTGGTATAAAAGTAGAATAAAGATTATCAGGGGTTTTCTTTAAACAAACAGAAGAATTTGGTTTTCCATACGTTCTACCATATGAATAACCAATTCCTTAACCTCTATTTTTACATACACTATAAATCATAGAAGCAACTTTACTTTTATTTACATTCTGATGAACATACTCTTGAAGAACAAGTTCATGCTTATCACTAGGTTTGTTACATTTGGCACAACCATTTTCAAGCTCTTGAATTTTGATCAAAGAATTTTTATACAGAGTTTGAAGATGATCAGCTTTCTTTGCTAAGTCATTCTTCTGCGTTTTCAAAAGTTTTATTTCAGAAGATGATTTAGCAAATTTGCTCAAAGACATTCCTAGATAAGTTATAAGTTGTTCTTTGGAATAGTTTAGAAATACCTGTTCTGACTCTTCAGAGTCTGATCCTTCAGAGTCTGAGTCTTGTTCAGAGTCACTATCAGAATCAGTGTTTTCCATTAGAGCCACATTTGCTTCTTCATCATCATCATCAGAAGATGTTTCCAGATTTTCAAATGTTGCCATTAAACTCTTTTTGAATCTTCTTTTGTAGCTTTCCTTCTTGCTACTTGACTTTTTATTCTTGTCCTTTGATGATGCTTCAGGACATTCAGCAATAAAGTGTCATGATTTCTTGCTTTGAAGCAACTCTTTTCTTATTTACTTGAACTATTCCTTGAGTTGTTGCCTCTGAAGTTCTTGTTGTTCATTTTTGCCCATTTTTGAAAGTTCCCTGTGAACATCGCAAACTCATCATCCTCTTGTTCATCCTCTTGGTCATCTAGGGAAGATTCTCCATCAGATTCAGCAGCTTTAGCCTTGAGTGCTTTAGAAGACTTCTTGGTTAATGACAACGCCATTGACCTTTCTTTCTTCTTGACCACATCATCGTTCAATACCAACTCATGGCTATTGAGATTGCTGATGAGTGACTCAAGACTGATGCTTTCTAAATCCTTAGCCTCCTCAATAGCTGTGACCTTAGGTCTCCACTTATCAGTTAGACTGTTAAGAATCTTCCATACATGATCAGAGGTGGTATAACTCTTCTTCAGAACCCTAAGATTGGACACCAGAGTCTAAAACCTTGAAAACATAGTCTCAATGTCTTCATTAGGCTTCATAGCGAAGAGTTCATACTGTTGAACTAGAAGTCTTGCTTTTGCGTTCTGAACTTGTCTATTCCCATCGTATGTTGCACATAAGGAATCATACATAGCCTTAGCTGTAGATCTATCCATTATTTTGGTATATTCATGATGTGAAATGGCAGACATCATGATGTTTTTCACTTTATTGTGCTTGGAAAAGATCTTCTTATCAGCAGTAGATAAAGCTCTCTTCTGAACTAAAGAGATTTTGCCATCAGGACTTATTCCATCCATTGAAACTCCTTCTTCTATTAGATCCCATAGCTCATCATCAATCCCATTTATGTAGTGATAAATGTTGTCCTTCCACCATTCAAATCTCAAAGCATCTCCACTAAATACTGGTACTTTCTTGTTGCTTGAATCATGTTTGGATGAAGAAGTCATGTTGTCGTAGTTATAAGCAACATGAGAGAGATCAGTATTGGTGTTTGTGTTTGTAGGCTCAGCAGACATGAAGTGTTTTTCAGATCTTTTACTGTCTCACTGTTAGGTGATTAGCAACAGAACCGGAGCTCTAGATACCAATTGAAGGTGTGAAAAACACAAGAAGGGGGGTTGAATTGTGTTTTTAAAAGTTAAAACTTTTCTAGCTTTTGTAAGAGTTAAATGCAGCGGAAATGAAGAAGCTAGATAAACACAATGCACAAATAAACACAGAGAGAGAGAGAGAGAGAGAGAGAGAGAGAGAGAGAGAGAGAGAGAGAGAGAGAGAGAGAGAGAGAGAGAGAGTGAGAGAGAGAGAGAGAGAGAGAGAGAGAGAGAGAGAGAGAGAGAAAGAAGAGTGCACACACAGATTTATACTGGTTCCTCTCACAAACCGAGAGTAGTCTAGTCCCCTTGCACTTCCAAGGGATTTCACTATAATCACACAAGATTATACACTTGATCCAGAACACACAGCAGGAGACTTCACACTTGCTAAAGTCACACAAGACAAAAGACTTCAAAACTAACTTAATATAAATTAAGTAGTGTACCGGGGCTTAGACCCACGATCTACCTATGGGCACGTGGGGGAGGGCGAGCAGGCTAGTCAAGGACACGACCTTGACCACGTTCACCCAGCTCCCCAGGGGAGATCGTGGGGAAATGAGGAGTCCAAAGCATTGACAGTTAGCTCGGGACTACTATATATAGACCCCTCCACAAATAACAAAGAGGGGATCAATGACAGACTTAACATACAAACCTTAAGGATCAATTACGAATATACACCCCCTGCATCTTTAGCAGGAACATTTGGCGCCCACTGTGGGGTCTTGGTAAAACGTTTCCCAGGCCACATACAATTCACCATTGAAGTTTCACCCTACAACTTCATATTATCTACAGGCCAAACGCTGAAGTTAAAAAACAAGTTTCACCATCACTACCATTATCAAGGAACATTTGGGTTAACAATAACAAGTGATGCAAACTCATTCGAGATCCCTAAAATTTCTCCTTTCCATCGGATGTATCGCAAATCATAATTGACAACAGAGATGCAGCAAGCAATCCGAGTTCCGATATATTTTCGAGAGTTTCTCAAATGCGACACAATCGTCGTCGCACGTTGCTGTATACAAAAGAAGCAATGGATCGAATCGTTTGACGATGGCGATGATGGAGTGTTACAAGGTGAGTGAGGCGAGTACTGCGTGGCGTGACGGCAGATACGAGGAAAGTAGCATCATCGGCGGCTTCGACAGTCATGGTAGTGGCGTGACGGCGGAGCGCTGGAAGAGAAGAGAACTAAATGGGTTGTTAAGCCGTTAGTTTCCATCGAGGAGCCATCGTAGAACTCTTCCCGGCCACACTGAAAACTGGTCGGCTATGGATTTGGAGCACGAAAGTAGTCGCCAAAACACACCTGATTGCTACTTTATGGCAAATTACGGTAAGTGAAAAAATAATATACAAGACTCGACGACAGTGACACCTGTGTCAACTAGGATGTTAACCAGGCGAGTGGAAGGCTTCACCGGCTGAATCGGAGACGCCGTCCTCAAAGACGGTTATGGTGAAGACAATGGCGAAGACAATCATAAAGGGGCGACACATTGCCGAAAAAGAAAACCGTGAGATGAAAAACAAAGAACAATCGGCGAAATTTAGGAATAAATCAACCCAGGTGTTTTATTTCCCTGCCAGCGGTCCTCATCACCCAGGTTTGATCGGTAACATTTCATTAAATTAAAATTTTGAGGATGGAAACCACAATATTATCATATTCATTTGTTCATTGTCAACAAAGAGTTACCATTGTAACAAAAAAAAAAAAATAAATAAATAATACAATTGTTGTATTGATTATTTAGACTTCTAATTATACTAAGTAAAAATATGGAATACTAGATTTCCATGATGTTAGACAACTATATGGAATACTATATGATGTCAAAATGTTGACGCCCTCACGAGATTTGGCCTTGTTTCAATGCTTCAATTTGTTGATGGTATATATCTACATGCCACATGTCATAGTTAACTGTAATCCAGTTTCACGTGAAACATCAAATTATTAAGGGTCAAAATATAAATTGGTCTCCTTTGTTATTAACATATACATGATGATTACCCATATAAAACATGATACATGTGTGCTCGTATGTGATGCTCAATATCTGCTGAAATTTTTTGTGTTACTCGTCATGTCGGATGGTCGCCATTATCTAATGTGTTGCACTCGCCGTAATAAAAATAAATGATGATACAAGACCTATTGTCAAAAATTGGTGGAGACAATATGCTTGCAAAAGATCAAACATTCGTCAGAAAAGTCATGCTCCTAACAATATTATTTGTGTCTTCTTACATGTGCAAAACACTTTCAACGCAACACTCTCCCAAGAGGCGATCATCAAGCACAAATAATTACCACTCGACGAGACAGAAGTCGTCGGCTAACATTCCGATTTAAGCATTCTCCTTGACGGCCACCGCGATAGAAGTCGGTCTCACCACGCCAAACATGTACTTATAGTGACTATATATCGTCAGGGACGACGAATGAATATGATGAATCAGAATAGTCAAATACAATTGGATTACGACATGAAAAATCAGCACCAAACGAGTCACAGATAGAAAGGCTGAAGAAACAAATATTCATAAAAGCAAGACTAGCACACCTCCAAAGGACCGACACAGTGAGATATAATACCGCCAACATGTTTCGCCATCAAAGAAGATGTCCAAGCTGTACTCGCAAATGAGTTTCTCCTTCAAAGGGCCTCAAGTCTACCTCTTATTCTTCGTTCTAAAAAGTAATAACTATATCAGAGACACCGAGAAAAATCCAATCAATTTCATGCTACTTTGGTCTACGCATCCTTGTTCACACATGAGGCGACTGAGAAAGTCTTGCCATGAAAAATAAGGCGTCTACCAAGACTTGCCATGAGGCGTCTACCAAGACTTGCCATGAAAAAGAAGGCGTCTACCAAGACTTGCCATGAAAGAGGCGTCTACCAAGACTTGCCATGAAAAATAAAGGCGTCTACCAAGACTTGCCATGAAAAAGAAGGCGTCTACCAAGACTTGCCATGAAAGAGGCGTCTACCAAGACTTGCCATGAAAAATAAAGGCGTCTACCAAGACTTGCCATGAAAAAGGCGTCTACCAAGACTTGCCATGAAAAAGAAGGCGTCTACCAAGACTTGCCATGAAAGAGGCGTCTACCAAGACTTGCCATGAAAAATAAAGGCGTCTACCAAGACTTGCCATGAAAGAGGCGTCTACCAAGACTTGCCATGAAAAAGAAGGCGTCTACCAAGACTTGCCATGAAAGAGGCGTCTACCAAGACTTGCCATGAAAAATAAAGGCGTCTACCAAGACTTGCCATGAAAAAGAAGGCGTCTACCAAGACTTGCCATGAAAGAGGCGTCTACCAAGACTTGCCATGAAAAATAAAGGCGTCTACCAAGACTTGCCATGAAAAAGGCGTCTACCAAGACTTGCCATGAAAAAGAAGGCGTCTACCAAGACTTGCCATGAAAGAGGCGTCTACCAAGACTTGCCATGAAAAATAAAGGCGTCTACCAAGACTTGCCATGAAAGAGGCGTCTACCAAGACTTGCCATGAAAAATAAAGGCATCTACGAAGACTTTCCATGAAAGAGGCGTCTACCAAGACTTGCCATGAAAGGGCGACCACAAAGGTCCGGCCACGAAAACAACTAATAAAGTCATCATAAAGCTAAAACACGTGTATTCAAAAACACCATCACCATTGTGCTCGTACAGGTTCAACAACAATTAGATCCTTACCATCACCATTGTATAACGTATAACCTTCCCTAAAACAGCGAATACTCTAAGGGGAAGTGAACTTCGACGCAGTATCCATCTCGTCAAGCACCACTAAATCAACACAATACCAGCCCCTTCCCTGTGAAAGACAAAGTAGTCATTATTAAACAACTACTACCCTTACCATGATAGACATCACTAAAAGACTACGGGGGTACGACCCTCATGGGCGTGCAAATGCCCCTAATGGGCGATCAGCAACCCATAATGGGCGAGTAGCAGCCCCTCGTGGGCGAGATGCCCCCTGGTGGGCGAGCAGCCCTTCGTGGGCGTGATGCCCTTCATGGGCGAGATGCCCCCTCTTGGGCGAGCTTCCCTTCGTGGGCGAGATGCCCTTCTAGGCGCGTGCCCCTCGCGGGCGCGTGAAAACCCGTCCGACGAATAAAGCTTTGTGACAAATATGGCTAATACCTCGATAATAAACATGGCAATCACAAATTGCACAAATGAGTTTTATAAGAGTAACATGTCAATCTAAAATTGTGTAAAACTCTATGAGCACGTGGGGGTGAGCGAGCAAGCTAGTTTATGGTAACCAAGCAATAACGCAGTTATAGATGTAGACGATAGCAATGCTCGCCAATAAACAAGGAACAAATAAGCACCACGCCTCAATCCTTGAGCCTTGTGCTTGGGGGGCTGTGTATTGGGGGATCAGCCAAAGCCCAAGTCAATCAGCACTATGCCTCAATTCTTGAGCCTTGTGCTTGGGGGGCTGTGTACCGGGGGATCAGCCAAGGCCCAATTCGCCCAAGCCCAGTATGTATCAGTTGTTGGGTCTCCTCAGCTACGAAACTCGCCTAAGCCCATTGAACGCTGGAGGTTATCAGCTTAGACCCACGATCTACCTATGGGCACGTGGGGGAGGGCGAGCAGGCTAGTCAAGGACACGACCTTGACCACGTTCACCCAGCTCCCCAGGGGAGATCGTGGGGAAATGAGGAGTCCAAAGCATTGACAGTTACCTCGGGACTACTATATATAGACCCCTCCACAAATAACAAAGAGGGGATCAATGACAGACTTAACATACAAACCTTAAGGATCAATTACGAATATACACCCCCTGCATCTTTAGCAGGAACAAGTAGGACAGAAAATTTCTAAGCTTAGACTCACTAACACTTAATTTAATCCTAAGTGAATACAATGAATTAAGCTCAGAGTCTAAATAATATCAAAAGATATTGTAGCTTAGAGTTACAAGAATGAACAGTTCTCTGGCTTGAAATTCAAATTGCTCTCAAAGTATATTTGTTCAAACGTTCAGTGCTTCAGCATTCCAGTTATCTTCTCTCTAGAGATAAGTCTTCTATATATACTGTAAATGAATTGAGACGTTGAGATAAGACCGTTGATAGTACATTTGCAATTTGCTGATATGGAAAAGATCGTGGTTTCCAAAAGGAGTAAATCAATTCAACTACTTCATCCTTTTGAAATGGCACTTCAGCATTTTGAGTAAACAATAGTACAGAGTACTATACGCTCCATTTGAAGATAAGGATGATGTACTATTTCATTAGCCATGAGCTGTCAATCTTCAGAGAATGTCACTAGAAGCTTGTAATGACGTTTCATTGTCTTCTGACTAAATTATGCAAGCTTCTGGACATGTAGTCTTTTGGCATCTGAAAGACTTGGTTCAGAGGCTCTGAAGGTTTTATCGTTCAGAATGTGGTCTTCAGAAGCTCAAAATGTTTAATTTTTTTACTTTATTCCTGCACACTAGATCAATAATTAGTAATCCCAATTGTCCATTTAATACTTTGTTATCATCAAAACTTAGGGTGTTTTATAAATAAAACTCATTTTGTTCCAACAAGCGCTTCATACTCTGCCTGATTGTTGCTCGCCTTAAAGGCGAATTGCAGTGATTGATCTATAAGTACTCCCTCAGGCCCTTCTAGGACTACGCCGGCTCCGCTGCCTCTCAGATTAGATGACCCGTCCATAGAGAGAGTCCATGGATGGGCTTCACCTTTATTTGGAGGATCTGTCAATTCTAACACAAAATCTGCCAAGGCTTGGGACTTAATCGCCCCCCTGGGTATATTGGTGATATCAAACTCTGATAATTTAACTGACCAGGCCACCATCCTTCCGGCCAGGTCTGGTTTGCGCAACATATTCTTGATGGGGTAGTCCGTCTTCACTATCACTCGATGGCTTTGAAAATACTGCCTCAGCTTGCGGGCTGTTATTACCACTGCTAGGCACAACATTTCAATTTTCGGATATCTTGTTTCCGCCCCTCGTAGCGTCCTGCTCACGAAGTAAACGGGCTTTTCTTCTCCTCTGACCTCTTGCACCAGCGCCGAGCTGAGCGCCTTCTCAGATACTGCCAGATAAAGATATAATGTTTTGCCCTGTTCAGGGCGAGTAAGGATAGGGGGTGAAGCTAAGAATACCTTTAACTTTTGGAATGCTTCCTCACATTCAGGACTCCATGTGAACATCTCGCTCTTTCTTAACGTGGCGAAGAAGTGACAGGCCTTCTCGCCTGAACAAGACAAAAACCTGGAAAGTGCTGCTATTCGCCCCGTTAGTTGTTGGACTTCTTTAACGGAGGTAGGAATTCTCATGTTGATGACGGCTTGACATTTATCTGGATTTCCCTCTATCCCTATATGAGTAAGCAGAAAACCCAAAAATTTACCAGCTTGGACCCCAAAAGAGCACTTGGCCGGATTAAGATGCATGTTATACTTTCAGACTGATTTCAGAATGTCATCTAAGTCCTCATCGTGCTCGCCTTCCTTCTGAGTCTTGACCACCATGCCATCAATATACACCTCCAGATTCTTCCCTATTTGTTCCACGAACACCCTGTCCATCAACCTCTGGTAAGTGGCTCCTGCATTCTTCAGGCCAAAGGGCATAACATTGTGAAAATAGTTACAGGTGTTAGACATGAACGCCGTATGCTGGGCGTCCATGGGATGCATCTTGATTTGGTTATAGCCGGAGTAGGCATCCATGAAGGTCAACGTCTTGTAACCTGATGCCCCATCAATTAACCTGTCAATGTTGGGCAGTGGATACGGATCCTTAGGGCATGCGTTCTTTAAATCCGTGAAATCAACACAAATTCTCCACTTGCCGCTCTCCTTTTTCACCATTATTATTGTCGCGGTAATTTTTGGATGTCGAGTTATTAATTAACTTCGAATCGCAATTTAATATTCCACCACCGATCTTTAATTTATCCGAGGGAAAGGGAAAAAGTTCAAAAAAACCCTATTTTTTGGTGATCAAGGTTCGGGGGTTGGTTATACAAAGGGAAGGTATTAGCACCCTAATATCTATAGTACTCTATAGGAACCTCTTGTTTTTATTCTAACTTTGCGCTTTATTTTTAATTGCTTGTAAAAAATGTATAAGTGTAGGAATTAAAGTGATGAAAAAAATAAGTTTAAAGTGATGGAAAAGGAAAAATGTTTTTGTTGATTTTATTTGATTGGAGAGACAAGTCTCATGCCTACGTACCCGAGGGATCAAACCACCGTAGTTCGGGATAAAAGTTACGAGTAAATTTGTTTGTTTGATTTTAAGGTTTTGAAAATGGTTTTAAAGACAAAAAAGCCAAAAGTGGCAAAATGTGAGTTTGATTGATGTTAGTTTATGAAGAAAGTCTATATGGTTAAATTGATTGAAATTTGATTATGAAATAAGACGCGAACGCTTGGTTTAAAATCCAAGGTTTATTGAAAAAAAGATTTAAATGATAAAAGACACTTGGTTTAAAATCCAAGGTTTTTGCATGATTAAAGATGTATGAATGAAGAGAATGCACATGGTTTAAAATCCAATGTTTTAGCGAGAAAAAGGAACACTTGGTTTAAAGTCCAAGGTTTTAGCGATAAAAGAAGCCATTGGTTTAAAGTCCAAGGCACTTGGTTTAAAATCCAAGTTTGGTGATAAAAAGAGCACTTGGGTTAAAATCCAAGGTTTTCACGATAAAAAGAAACGTTTGGTTTAAAGTCCAATGTTTTGAAAATGTATGATCAAACTATTTTTGTGCTTTTGAGAATGAATTGTTTTGGTTATTTTTTGAAGAGGTGTTGACCTCATTTTTTTGAGAATAAAGTGACTAATTATTTCAATTGGAATGTTGGGTTCCAAATTAATAAAAAGGTAGCGCGGAAAATAATACTAACGTCGCAATAAGCAAATTAAGCGCGAAGACAATTCGTAATGATATTTTGATCAAAACGATGTCTTTTCCCTCGGAATTAATATTCTAACGTTTTTGCGGAAAGCGATAAATAAATATGCATGAGATGCAATTTTCATTTATAGTGTACATTTGTTCCTAATTACATTCTAAAATATTTACGAGAAAATAAACATGAAATGAATGCAAGAGAAAGGATGCTATGCAATTTTATTTATGTTTACATCAAATCCTAAAATACATACTAAAGTCCTTGCAATAAAATAAATAGTTAATTAATTAGGCAATAAATTAATTATTAGATTAGAGAACAACAATAAGGTATGTTAGTAACAATAATAATGATAGGTTAGTAAGTTAATAATAATAAGGAATAAAGAGCATGAATAATAAAAGTTAAGTTAGTAAGTTGGTATAAATAATAATAAGCATAAATAAAAATGTTAGATTAGTGAGCATAAATTAAAGCCAAAATAAACACATATGAAATAACTAAATAATAAAAAACAAAGAGACCTCAAATAAGTGCTTATTTTGGATTTAATAGCTCATTGAAGCACATTCCATAAGCACTTTTATCATAGGCAAAAAATAAAAAGAAAACAATAATAGAAAAAAAAATGAAATGAAAACAGGGGGGTGCAGGTATCAAAACGAAAGTGAGAGGGGGTGCAAAAAGCAACAGAACAGGCAAGGCCCAGTCCAAGAGAGGCCCTTCTGCCAAAAAACGTCCAAAAAAAAAAAGGATAAATCTCGGCCGTCTGATGGATCAGACGGCCCTGGTCTAAATTTTAAAATGAAAGGATCTAGGCCATTTGATAAGGATCAGTGGCTGAGAAGAGAGGGTGCACGGTGTGCTGCGATAGACACGCGCACACCGGATCGGGTTGGGGTATAAATACCCCTAACCCTAAAAAAAAATTCATTTCCCTCATCTTCTCTCTCTCTCTCTTGCCGCCGCGGCTATCTTCTCTTCTTCCTCTCTCTGTTTTGCTTTTAATCTAAACCATCACTCCTTTGAAACAAAATCAAACATCACACCCGTACAAAAACATCTCCTAATCACAAATCTGAACTCGGAATAGACACTACAACAACGAAAAAAAACAGATTGGAAAAGAGAAAAAGGATTGAAAAGTTTCAACCTTGCTGTTCGTTCTTTGTTTCGGTTTTGTTTTGGTTTCTCTTCTTCTTTTTCGTTTTGGTTCGTTCTCTTTTTTTGATTCGGTTTTGAGTTTGCTTTTGACTGTTGGTTTGATGAAGAATGATTTGGGTGGTGATTTGTGTTCTGATTTCGATTCAATGGTTTGTTTTGATGGATTTGATTTCGTGTTTGATTTGGTACTTGATTTTCTGGATTTGGTTTATTTCTGTTCGTGATTGATGATGGTGATGAACAATGATGATTTTATTGTTGTGATTTTTGTTCTGTTTTTTGGTTTTTGATTTGGAAAAGGAAGAAAAAGATGAGAATTGGTGTTTTTGCGGCTGATGATAGATTTCTCTGACCTTGGGACCTGTGCAATAAATGTTGGAGTAAGCCCTAAAAGCCAATCTATTTGATAGCATTTACTTTTGTATTGTGACATGATTTATATATATTAAATATATATAATAAGGCATTTCTTTATTATGTTTGTTTTCCAAAATAATAAAGACCCTAGAATAGATTGTTCATGTAATGAAACATTAAGTGAGACTTAATCGTGAGATTACATTAACTTAAGAACACTATTCTTAAAGTATCCGTAGTCAAGCTTTAATATGAAATGGGATAACATTAAAGCATAAAGACTATTATGTTGGTAGACTGATGATCACGTCTCACTGATCATAGATAATGAGTTATCAAGTCTTCACATAGATATAAATGTTAAGGGTAACTTTATATCGGATTGACCCACCATGAGAATACTGCATAGAATGTTATGAAATGTCATAAGTTATTCTCATAGTGATAAAAAGTGCATTCCATCCTTCGACCTGAAACCACTGTGTACCCTAGATGTAGGAGTGTAATACCTTGTTGCCATTCAAACGTTATCCGTAACTGGATAACTATAAAGTTGGTTGATGGGTATCCCACGAATCATGCTGAGGGACATGAGTGACCTAGATGGGATTTGTCCCTCCTACATAACGGGAGATATGTCTATGGGCCCAATATTGAACTAGACAAGGATGACATACTATGCCTTGTGTTCAATATAGACATGAGGACAAAAGGGTAATTATGCATAAGATGTTTATCACAGAAAGGTTAGTCAGATCACATGACATTCTTATAACTTGGGTAACAGTGATGTGTTGCTAGATACCGCTCACTGTTTATAATATTAAGATAAATATTATTGCCAACGTTATAAGAACCTACAGGGTCACACACATAAGGACAGTTAAAACGGGAAAAATAAGTAAGACTTATTGCGGGGGTGCAATTAGTGAAAAACGAATATTGGGCTTAAGAAGTCCAAATTCGTGTGAACTGAAGCTCACATAAGAAACTCTATAAATAGAGCCTTATGAAGTTCAGTCTCTCACACTTTTGGAGAAATTCTGAATTTCTCTAAACCCTAATTCGTATTTGGGAAATTCTGAATTTCTCTAAACCCTAATCCGCTCAAGTTCCCTCATTCTTCATCCAAGAACGGCTAGCACCGAAGGTTGAAGGTTCCTGTTCGTGTGGACTAAGTGGAGGCGCTGCAATTGTGGTGCTCGTGATCGATTGAAGGTTCTTGTTCGTGATCATACGGTGTTTCTTGTTCGTGATCGAAAGGCAGTTCGTGTTCGTGATCGTAAGCAGTTTCTGTTCGTGATCGAAAGCTCCTTGTTCGCGAAAGAAAGCATCAGTTCTTCAAGGTAACAATATATTCTTGACCATGATCTTTCACATGGATCCATTGAAGGAAAATAAAATTTTAAAATCCGCTGCGTTTTATCTTTGATAAACAGTTACGTTTTCCTTCAGTGGTATCAGAGCCACCTGTGAAACCATGGATCGGTTTTGATGTTTGTTACCGTTTATTAATATGATATGATTGTGAATCTATATTAATAATAATAAGAACAAGAATTAATAAGATGTGATTGATTAATCTTAATTTATATATGCGATATATAATTCTAATACGACGTTGGTATATGTGATATACCGATTATATTGTTCATCAGAATATTTTGTGATTGACGTGAATAATGGGTGATTGTGAGCATGTACTGCTTCGGAATCCGATACTGGTGAAGCATTCATGAGTCAATCATCTATAATGAACAACAATCTTGAAATGTTTTGATGAATGATTGTTGTATTAGGATTCATAAAAATACAAGTGTTGTATTATTATGGAAACAGAATCGATTAGGGTTTCAAAATTGTGTCAAACGTTGATACAACTAGGGTTTCGTTAATGAACGGTTCATTACGAAACCTTGAATCGGTTTGTTTTGTTTAATCACGTTTCTGTTTAAATTGTTTAAACATTGTTTAAAATCGCTATTCTATTTAAACATTTTAATCGCGTTTCTGTTTAAAGCAAAGGTTGTTTAAATCGCGATTCTGTTTAATTGTTTAATCGCGTGTCTGTTTAAATTGTTTAAAAATGTTAATGTCTCTGTTTAAATCGTTTAAACACATCAGAAACTGTTTCTGTTTAATTCCTTTATGTTTAAAATGTTTAAACATATTGGAATCAATTAAATAATAAAGGAATTAAATTGGCCAAACCATGTTTCTGTTTATGGTTATCGATTGGTTTGATGTTTCGGAACCATTTCTGGTGAAGCATCAACGTATTGATTATCTTAACAAGAGAAACATGTTACTCGATCACATATGCACATAAACCCTATGTGATATTGGTATATATGATATACTGATTTTGATCGTACAATAATTGAGTTGAATGATACTTGTTCAGATTTGATAATTGATGTTTGAAACTTCGGAACCGTATCTGGTGAAGCATAAACTTGGGAATCGTATCTGGTGAAGTATAAGCTTTGAAACCGTATCTGGTGAAGTTTAACGAATTCGATTATCGTATTGAACGAAGAATCAGAGCACTTGATTTGGTATGATCATGTTATTGTAAGAGTATTCATAACGATGCAAGTGTTGTGTCAATATGATTAGGGTTTGTAAAACGTATCAAATGTTGATACAAAATTAGATGGTAATTCAAAGTGATTTTGACAAATATATTTAATTTTGAAATCGTTTCAAAATTTTAGAAATATCTTTTGAAATTGTTTTAAAAGATAATATTACCAATTTTGGAAAAATATTTTATTCAAAAACGTTTTGATTAAATAAATTGCAATATTTGGTAATTGGAGAATTGTCAAAGATTTGATTCTACTTTAAAATAATATTATTTATTTTAGAAAATTTTGATTTGAAAGATTTAATTGTGAATTAAAAGGTTTGAATCAAATTTAATTGCTAACTTTGCGTAGTGTGATCAATCGCCGGATTTTAATTTAATTTATTTAATTATGAGACTTTAATTTTAATAATAATGATAAAAGTGTGTTTATTATTATTTTGTTGTGAGTGATTATGGTCTTAGTCTTATAATTCTATTTATTGGGTTTTTGAAATACGGCCTGCATGTCGTGCCTCTCTCTCTCTCAAATTCTATATGTACATTCTCCTCTCATCCACTCCCTCGTATGTAAAACGAGTTTCTCTTATTTGTAATGTAATTAGAATACAAGGAAGTAAGAAGAATCCTGACGCTTGAACAACCCTGGAGGTCTAGCTTGGAGAAGCAATGTCGTTTGTAGGACTAGTTTAGATTCTCTCTTTGGCTTGAGAGAATCACAGCGTTAGGGGCCATAATCATGTCACTTTTATTTTGTTTAATTGTTATGCATGCTTGAATGATTGGAGTGCGAATATATATGATATATAAGCCGTGGTGAGGTGAGATCAAACTGATTAAAAATCCTTCAAATAATATATTAAGTTTTATGCTTTCCAAAGAATAGCACCCTTCAAGATCAATATCGATTAATGTAGGTTTTGCCAACGTAAAGTGCATTGTCTATATTGATAAGTTGCGGTGAGATAACCAGTTTATCCGAGGGCTATTCTATGGGTTAACTTAACTAAATAAATATAATATGATTATATGATATTAGAAGCAAGCGTTGAGTTATTCCATATGATGGATTAAAAATAAAATAAGTGTTATTTACCCAACGGAAACGATATGAGAGTTGTATGAGATACAATTGGAAAGGAGTTTCCTACCTAAATAAACTAAGTTTTGTGTAATCAGTCCAACGCTGACTTAAAACAAAGTGAAATATGGATCTCATTCTCACTAGAAAATCTTCCAACGGGATTTTCCGAATCATATGCTTGAAGGTCATTTGGTTTGAATAAAATAGTGGGAGCATTTTAATAAAAGTCCGTATTAAAATGATTTAATCATAATACAAAGTTTTACATATCTCTGTAGTTAGAATTTTGGAATACAATACAAATTATATTGTCCTTATGAAGGACAAGAATTTCAGAAAAGTGTTTCTGAATTGGTACACAATTGAGAATTGTTCTCAAATGCGAGAAAAACTATGAGTTCTTGAACTATACTCTCTAGCAACCTACTATGACTAGATTCGAGAAGGATGCTTATCAAAATCATATGAACAAGTCATAATGGTAAATACTTAGTTAAGGAATATAATAACTATTTTATCGCATCATGTTTGACATGGTTTGATTTAAGATAGTTTAAGTATATGTCGTTGACTCTTTGTTGTAATTTCTCTACTTATAGTTATTCTTCACCCACAACTAGCTCTGCCTTTTAAAAGTAATCATAAAGACATCATATTTGATATGAAGGTAAAGTACCTAGTTTGCCTTTATGATAGTTTGGATTGAAAATTTATCAGATAAATTTTATTCCAAATTGGATGAATGTGGAAGTATCCTAAGGAAACTAAGGGATACTAGTCCTACATCACTCTTCAGGACAAAAGTTGTTTTGTTGCTAGACTGAAGCATTCCTCGAGTGGGAATGTGTCTCTTAAAAGAGTCAGTGGGAGTGATATAGAACTTGAATGATTCAAGTACCACAACATTAATATTTTAAAAGGGAACACAAACTGGTTCCTCAAGGTTGTTGTAGGATCAACCGTTTGAGTTGCACATGAGGCTAGACAAGTCTAACATATCTCAAGGCTGGGAAGTATGATTTTATCATGACTTAACAAGGTGATATGGTTTTCATTGAAGATGAATATTTAACTTGTTTAAAAGGTCGTAAATGACCTAAATTCTGAGAAGAGGCTAAATGCCATAGAATCTTATATAGAATCCATGTACACAGACCTTATGTGATAATGGTTATGTCATTAAGATGAGTAAGACTCAGACGATAAAAGTGAGTCTTCTTATAGAAGACTGACATGGATGATATGGAGACTACATTTAAGATGTAATTAATTATTAAAGGTTTCACGCAAAATCAAAATGCAAATTATGATGAAACCATGATCGTAGTCTAGTTACAATTGTTATACTACATGTTCTGGCAGATGGATGACAAAGTTGCATTCCTTAATTGGAATGACCTCATATATATGTGTTAGACATATACATAGGGTTTTCTCAATCGAAAGGATGCTTGAAAGGTATACAAATTGTAGCAATCTAATTTTGATTAGATCAAGTTCTCAGAAGTTGAATTATTTGTTCTTATTTATGAAGTTTTATGAAAACGAATTAATAAAGGACAAATATAATTCTTGTGCACACAAGGAGGTTAGTGGGAGTAATTATCTTAATCTGGTATCATGTGTGGATGACATATTAATCATCAAAACATTTTCCTCATACATGTAAGACATGATTAAGGAAATATCTCTTGATGAAATACTTAGGCGAGACTTCCTAAAGAGTTAGGAATCATAATCTATAAAGATAGATTGTTGACGCAACAAATGATTTTATTTGTTCAAAGGACAATGTCACGTCTCATTGGATGAGAAAGAGATACATGAAAAGAATCCACATGCTTTGGCAAATGGATCAGTCATGTATACCATATAATATGTACAACACTAGATACACCATATGCTTATAGCATAATCAGTAAGTACCAAAATTGAATCTAGTGTTTGACACTAATTGACCTTCAAGAATATCCCTAAGTACCTTAAAGGAGCTAAGGACTATCTTTTGAAATAGGTAGGTATGGAAAAAAAAAATCATTGTAAATAAGTTATAATGATGTTAGTTTCCAATCCGATACATTGTATTGAAATTCTAATTTTTGTCAGATATAAACACTGTAAGCTAATAAGCTTCAGAAAGTGTCTATTTCTATTACAAAGGTCAAGTATTTGATTTGGATCGTTTAGTTCAGGATTGAGCTAAAACTATGTTTCCATCGTTGCAGATTTCATTAATCACATTAGTGATGATACTGATTTAATCTTGCAAACAAAGGAATAGATCTCACCAACGATTCAGATATATATAGACACCTTTCTATTTCGATAGAGATCGAAAGAGTAACTTTGAAAAGATATGTAAGATACTAACCAACATAGGAAATAGTTCCTTATCCACTAATGTAGCATCTTGCTAAGAAGTTGCTCGATGCTCATGCTAACCGATAAATGTTAGATGAACATTTGATTGGCTTTAGTGCTAGTGGGAGATTGTTGGAGTAAGCCCTAAAAGCCAATCTATTTGATAGCATTTACTTTTGTATTGTGACATGATTTATATATATTAAATATATATAATAAGGCATTTCTTTATTATGTTTGTTTTCCAAAATAATAAAGACCCTAGAATAGATTGTTCATGTAATGAAACATTAAGTGAGACTTAATCGTGAGATTACATTAACTTAAGAACACTATTCTTAAAGTATCCGTAGTCAAGCTTTAATATGAAATGGGATAACATTAAAGCATAAAGACTATTATGTTGGTAGACTGATGATCACGTCTCACTGATCATAGATAATGAGTTATCAAGTCTTCACATAGATATAAATGTTAAGGGTAACTTTATATCGGATTGACCCACCATGAGAATACTGCATAGAATGTTATGAAATGTCATAAGTTATTCTCATAGTGATAAAAGGTGCATTCCATCCTTCGACCTGAAACCACTGTGTACCCTAGATGTAGGAGTGTAATACCTTGTTGCCATTCAAACGTTATCCGTAACTGGATAACTATAAAGTTGGTTGATGGGTATCCCACGAATCATGCTGAGGGACATGAGTGACCTAGATGGGATTTGTCCCTCCTACATAACGGGAGATATGTCTATGGGCCCAATATTGAACTAGACAAGGATGACATACTATGCCTTGTGTTCAATATAGACTTGAGGACAAAAGGGTAATTATGCATAAGATGTTTATCACAGAAAGGTTAGTCAGATCACATGACATTCTTATAACTTGGGTAACAGTGATGTGTTGCTAGATACCGCTCACTGTTTATAATATTAAGATAAATATTATTGCCAACGTTATAAGAACCTACAGGGTCACACACATAAGGACAGTTAAAACGGGAAAAATAAGTAAGACTTATTGCGGGGGTGCAATTAGTGAAAAACGAATATTGGGCTTAAGAAGTCCAAATTCGTGTGAACTGAAGCTCACATAAGAAACTCTATAAATAGAGCCTTATGAAGTTCAGTCTCTCACACTTTTGGAGAAATTCTGAATTTCTCTAAACCCTAATTCGTATTTGGGAAATTCTGAATTTCTCTAAACCCTAATCCGCTCAAGTTCCCTCATTCTTCATCCAAGAACGGCTAGCACCGAAGGTTGAAGGTTCCTGTTCGTGTGGACTAAGTGGAGGCGCTGCAATTGTGGTGCTCGTGATCGATTGAAGGTTCTTGTTCGTGATCATACGGTGTTTCTTGTTCGTGATCGAAAGGCAGTTCGTGTTCGTGATCGTAAGCAGTTTCTGTTCGTGATCGAAAGCTCCTTGTTCGCGAAAGAAAGCATCAGTTCTTCAAGGTAACAATATATTCTTGACCATGATCTTTCACATGGATCCATTGAAGGAAAATAAAATTTTAAAATCCGCTGCGTTTTATCTTTGATAAACAGTTACGTTTTCCTTCAATAAATGCACTATAAATAGTGTGTCAGAAATTAGGGTTTGGACAGATAGAATTTCCTCTTTTGGACAAAATTGCCCCTTTGGGCTTGGATGAGGACAAAAACACCTGGACCCAAATAATATAAGAAAACTAAAAAGACACCAAAAAGCAAAAATGAAAATGGCAAGTAAAAAATAAAATAAAATAATAATACATATATAATAATAAAAAACCAAATTAAATAAATAATACATAAAAAATATAAAGAAATAAAAATAATAATAATAAAAAGAAAATAAAAACGAAACCAAATAAATGAGGTATTTTAAAATACCTCTCTGCCGAAATTTCGTCAGAAACGAACAAAGAAAATCCTTCTTAAAAAAGACGTACAAAAAGCGATCGGTCAAAAAATGCAGTATGACAATTACATTTGCTAACCAAGCGGGGTATTTGATCTCCTCTTTGAATCCCGCCTCTTTCAGTTTAGCCACCTCCTCAATGATGTCTGCTCTTCGCTCCTCTCCCACTTTCCTCTTTCGTTGGACCACTGGCTTGTTGGCGGGCGAGATGGATAACTTATGCGTGATTACGCTCTCCTCAATTCCCGGTATATCAGATGGATTCCATGCAAACAAATCTCTATTGTTGCGTAGTATGGTGATTATTTTCTCCCTTTCTTCTGGTTGGAGGCTCGTTCCAATACTGGTCGTCTGATGTGGCTGCTCGCCAATTTGGACCTGTTCTAAATCTTCGATTGGACTAACCCTTCTGTCTTGGAATTCCTCTCTTGGGTCCAGATCCGAGATGTTGACCATATTTATCCCGTTAGTTCTCTCTCCACTGACTGGGGGCGAGACAGGCTTGGATGGTCTGTGCCGGATTTTGAGACTTGACTCATAGCCCCTTATTGCTAGGACCTGATCGCCTTTAACCACTCCGACCTTACCATTGTTCAGAGAGTATTTGATTGACAAGTATAAAGTGGACTTGACTGCGCCTAGTGCGTTGATCTTCGGTCTCCCAATGATAATATTATAGGAAGTGAAAAATGTCTTAACCACCAGATATCTAACCTTGATCGTCTTGGTGTTCTCATCCTCGCCGAATGTAGTGTACAACGTGATGTGACCCATGACGTCCACTTGCTCTTCGGCGAATCCTACTAACGCTCCGGAATAGGGGTTCAACTGTTCGTCAGATAGGCGCATCGCCTTATAGGCATCCCAGTATAGGATGTCTGCAGAACTTCCTGAATCGATGAGAACTCTTTTGACGTCACAGTTAAGAATTTGAACATGTATCACCAAAGGATCATCATCGTGGGAATGACGTATCGCGCGTCCTCCGGGTTGAACGAGATTTCCGGAGTGTGGGGAAAAGTTGATTTTCCCACTGAGCATATTTCAAACTCGATTTCCTAACATAACGCTTCCTGGCCGAGTTGGACTCGCCTTCTCCTGCAAATCCTCCAGATATTGTGTTGACCGCTACTCGTTGTTTCTCTCCTTTGTTTCTTCCATCGCCCTTCTGTTGGTTGGGCGTTTGTTTTGGGAGGGCGATTTGACCTTTGGCGGCGTCTTCAATGAATTTCCTCAAATGGCCGCTTCTGATCAGCTCTTCAATTAAATCCCTCAAGCGGAAACGCCTCAGTGTCTGGTCCCATGACGGTGTTGTGCATCCTGGGAGGAGGTAGAGGCGCCAAGCCTGCTTGTAGAATCTCGTGCAACACATACACTCTAGCCCTGTTTAGCGGTGTATACTCTCTATCCGCTGGGTGCCGCTGTTATCTCATATTTTTGTTGAAAACAAAATATGAAATAATGAATTAATTGGATAAATATATTAACAATATATTTAGAAAACAAGAAAAACCTATTCAAAGATTTTCCTTTCGATTCAATTTTAACATAAATCGAAATCATTTGATAATCAAAGGTGTTTTCGATTTTAAAGGAAAACTCTGTATTTTCAAGTGCTTCAAATGGTTCACTCTCACTTCGATTTCGACTTCTAGCAACGGATGCATTGGTTCAAAACTGAAGACAACGCATCAAGCAAAGACACGCGTCAATAAGTCAAGTAGTAACTGTTATCTAGCAGTTGAGATTGAAAATCTATATATATGTATTTTGTAGTCAATATTCAGGGTCACAAATTCACATACAAAAATCCTTATAAAAACTCAGAGTACCCAAGCGTTTCTTGCGAAATGAGTAGCGTACAGGAAATGTATGTTTCTGTGAACCATTTCTTTTTGTAAATGTTTACATTCAAAATGCAATTTATATTCCAGTAATCTTTACTTTATCGTTGTTTTAAGTAATTCATTCATTCGAATGAATTCTGCATTTATCTTTTAAATTCATTTAGTTTTCTGCAAAGTTTACTTTTCTTTAAACCTTTTTCATTCGAAGTACTTTACTGCACTTTAACTTTCATTTACATGCTTTCAATTTAAGTCTTTTTAACAGAATTTCCAAACCATGAACATTAAATGTTTTCTCATCATAAAATGCACAAACATGTCCCAAGATTTTCTAGTTGACAATTTGGCACGCCCAGTGGGACTGGTTTTGTGCATTTTTCTTTAAAATTTTGTTGATTTATTTTCAGTTTTTCTTTATCTGTCTTTAGAAAAATTACAAAAATCAATAAAAATCTTTATTTGTGATTTTGTATGCATTTGAAAAGTGGTAAATCTTTACCAGATTTCGAAAATTACAAAAGTCGTAAGAAAATGGTTAGACCATCAACTAGTCTAAAAATAAATCCAAATCCAGAGGGACAACCATCGCAACCTTCTGGTAGCAATGCCAATATAGGTTCTGGAAATGGGTCTACAACCCTGAACCAGAATTTGAACACTATAGGTTCTCGTGGCCCTTCTGTAATATTATTACAAATAGGAGCAACTGCTCAAATGACGAATATGACAACTGCTCCTTCGATTTCTTAACCATCTGTGCAGTTAGGTGGAGGGAATCCTTCACAAACAATGAATGGTGACCATAGGAGCCCTATCTGGCCGTTTCGATTGCCAAATAACGATCATACATATGGCATGCCTCCTTCATTTATGGCTGGCCTTCATAATTCTAATAATGAAGTACCAAATATGTTTTCCCCTTCGACTTCGGCAGTGGGAAATCTGGGTAGAATTATGCCCCAAAACTTGACTAATACATCTATGTTGTCCCTTAGACAACAAATGGATGAAAGTAATCATGAAATGGTTAAGTGTTAACACAACAAATTGGGACAGTATTTAACCCTTTATTGTAAACTACGAATAATAGTTACCAACTATTAGCCAATCAAATGGGAAGAATGGCAGATTTCTTTGGGGCACCAAATACTCCAAATACTGCAATGCCTAATGGTCAGAATGAACCAATACCCAATGTTGTGGTAGATAATAACCAAAGGCAAGACCCGTTGCCAAATATCATAATGAATGCCAACCAAAGGCAAGACCCAATCCCAGTGGCGCAACAGCCACCAATTCAAAATGCCTTGGGTCAAAACCAAGGAGTAGTATTGGTAAATCGAAATCAAAACGCTGACGAAGTAGTCAGAAATGTCCAACAAAATAATTTTGCTGGACAAAACAATTTGGCCCATTTGGTCGAAAACATTCTTGCGCAAAATGGCCTAAATATTGGTTTACATAGGCCTAATTTTGTATCCGCGTTGTCAGAATATGTGCTCCAAACTGAATTGCCCAGAAATTGGAAAACTCCCAAGTTAACAAAGTTTTCTGGGGATACAAATGAATCTACTGTCGAACATATTGCTCGATACTTAGTAGAATGTGGGGATTTAGCAAATAATGAAAATTTGAGAATGAAATTTTTCCCGAATTCTTTAACCAAAAATGCTTTTACTTGGTTTACAACCCTTCTCCCTCATTCGATTCACCATTGGTCCCAATTAGAAAGGTTGTTTCATGAACAATTTTACATGGGTCAAACTAAGATTAGCCTTAAGGAATTGGCTAGTGTTAAGCATAAATTACCAGAGTCTATTGATGAATATCTTAATATATTCAGGATTCTTAAGGCAAGATGCTTTACACAAATCCCTGAACATGAATTAGTCGAAATGGCCGCTGGTGGTCTCGATTATTCAATTAGAAAGAAGTTAGATACCCAGTATCTAAGGGATATGTCACAATTGGCTGATAGAGTTCGACAAGTCGAAAGGCTCAAAATCGAAAAAGCCAGAACATCTAAGTTTCACAAAAAAGAGAAAGTTGCTTACATAGAAACTTATGATAGTGATAATGAAACTTGTTAGGTTTTTGAAATTGGCTATATTTTACAAAAACAACATTAAGTCAGATGTAGTGTTAGATGTGTCTACAATTGGAACAACATTCTGAAGCTAGAAGTAATGAAGAGTTTGTTACAAGATTATCTACGCGCGCTATCCTTCAAGCCTATCCCTTTAGCGTTTTGCAGCGTATTGTTTGTTCCTCAAGACAAGGAACTCGCCTATTTGTTGAATCTATCCGATAGTGTATCAAACCTAAAATATATTCCTATATTTTAGGATTTTGTTGGATTTGCTTAAATCAAAAAGCTGGTATCGGATATGTGATGTTTTAATAATAATCTAAAAGGCCAAAAATCAAGGAACCAGCATGGCTGGTTTGTGTGCTATATATATTGAAGACCATAGACAGTTTTAGGTTACTGAAACTCTTGTGAAGAATAGTATTCTTGTGTCTAGGGTTTTAGCTTTGTCTTGTGTTTATTGTGAGCCTAACTCGTATCTCCTTGATACTTGCTTAGGACAGAGTCCTTGTGTTGTAAGGGTTTTAGTCTACTCAGAAACTTTTAAGCACGGAGATAGGTTATTGTTTGAAGTGTGTCTTCATTGTTCTCAAGGTTAGATCAATCACACTGGTTGTGTGGTTAAGAGGAGAAGGGACAAGGGTCTCTGATCTAGGTGGTCCTAGGTTGAAGGAAGCACGGGTAGTAACTAGGTGACGAAGTGTAAACGGGACGTTTGCTGGGAACTTCTAACTAGTTTTATCATAGTGGATTCTCTCCTGGATTGGTATCCCCCAGAGTAGGTCGTGTTATACGCCGAACTGGGTTAACAAACTCCTGCGTATCTTTATTTTCCAGTTGTTTACTTTGTGCATAATATTCATTCTGCTGTCAACATTGTAGTCGCAAAGGTAGGCACATCAGGTACCCCATTGTTACGCCATAATTTCAATTGGTATCAGAGCAGGCACCCTGTTCTGTTATTAGGGTGAGCTTCAGGGAAAGATTCTGGTTGCTATGGAAAGGGAAGGAGGAGCTGTGAGTAGGCCACCTTTATTGGATGGTACTAATTATGATTACTGGAAATCACGCATGGAAGCATTCTTGAGGTCGATGGACAGCATGACATGGAAGTTTGTGATAAATGGCTGGGAACATCCCACTGTTACAGATGAGGATGGCAAGGTCTCTTTGAAACCTGAGGGAGATTGGACAAAGAGTGAAGATGAACTTGCTCTTGGAAATCACAAAGCTCTGAACGCCTTATACAATGGTGTTGATAAGAAAATGTTCAGATTAATAAAGCGATGCACTCAGGCTAAAGAAGCTTGGGAGATATTAATAACCACTCAGGAAGGGACATCAAAAGTCAAGAACTCCAGACTTCAGATGCTAACTACTAAATTTGAGAATCTCAGAATGAAAGAAGATGAGACGGTACATGACTTTCATATGACTGTTTTAGATTTTGCTAACACATTTGACTCTCTAGGTGAAAAGCTTCCTGAAGAGAAGATGGTGAGAAAGATGCTGAGGTCTTTACCCAAGAAGTTTGACATGAAAGTCACGTGCATAGAAGAATTTAGGGATTTATCTGAAATAAAGATGGATGATCTGGTTGGGTCTCTACAAACCTATGAAATTTCTGCTAATGAACGTTCTGGAAGCAAAAGCAAAAATATAGCCTTTGTCTCAAATGCTGATAGTGATGGTGCACAAGAAGAGGCAGATACTGATGAAAGCTTATCTGAAGCCATGGCTCTTCTAGGTAGACAATTCAATAAGGTATTAAGGAGAATGGATAGGCGAGGTAGACAGAATGTGAAGCAGAATGTGTCCCCCATCTCACTCGACATCAACAAAAATTCTGGTTTCCAAAAGAAATCTAAAGTTGAAGAAAAAGTGAGTCAAGTGAGAGGAGTACAGTGTCATGAATGCAGTGGATATGGACATATCAGGTATGAATGCCCTAATTACTTGAAGAAACAACAAAAGGGAATGACTGCAACATGGTCAGAGGATGAAGACTCAGATGAAGACATATCTGGTGAAACTGCAAAGCACATCACTGCCTTAACTGGAGTGTGCATTTCTGACACTGAATCAAATCATGGGGATGTTTCCTATGAAGAATTGGCTGAATCTTATAGAGCTCTATGCAAAAGAAGTGAAGAGGTGTGTAGAAGCCAAGAAAACCAAAAAAGGCTCATATTGGAACTACAATCTGAAAAGAACAAGCATTTGGCCCAGATTTGCGAACTGAATAATGAGGTAACACAACTAAACTCTACACTTGAAAAACTGAAAAAGGAAGTTTCAATGAGTAACAACACTATTGTTCTAGAGAAACTAATTGAATCGCAGGCTGCTGGGAACAGTATAAAAGGTATTGGCTATGAATATAAGGATCTAAATAAACCTAAAGAATATGATCCTGATGTGAAGTTTCTGCCTTCTGGAAGAATCAAAAAATTTCCAATGCCAAAACAGAGGCTGCCCCATTTTCAAACCCATCTGGGATTCAGAAATATGAGACCACAACCCTGGATTTGTCATTATTGTGGAAGAAGAGGACATATAAGGTCATTCTGCTATAGGTTATATGGGTTTCCGAAGAGAAGTCAGAGGGAACTATCTGAGAAAGAAGAGATTAATCACACAAAAGAATGGAAGCCTAAAGGTAATGATGCTGGCTTAATTGCTCACACATCTCTTAGAGCTACTTCTAGAGAAGACTGGTACTTCGACAGTGGTTACTCCAGACATATGACTGGAATAGAAAAGTTTCTGGTGGATTTTAAATCTTACTCCACTAGCTATGTTACATTTGGTGATGGTGTAAAAGGTGAGATTAAGGGAATTGGAAGACTAGCAAATGTTGGACAACCTGATCTTGATGACGTTCTTCTCGTGAAAGGTTTAACAGCAAATCTAATCAGCATAAGCCAACTCTGTGATCAAGGAATTAAGGTTAACTTTACCAAAGGTGAATGTCTAGTTACTAATGAAGAAGGTGAAGTGATAATGAAAGGAGTAAGGTCAAAGGATAACTGCTATTTGTGGGTAGCTCCAGAAGAAATTAATTTATCTTCCTGTCTGATAACCAAAGAAGATGAAGTTAATGTATGGCACAGGAAACTTGGTCATCTTAATCTTAAGAGCATGAAGAAGATTATCACTGAAGAAGCTATTAGAGGAATGCCCAAATTAAAAATAGAAGAAGGGAAGATATGTGGAGAATGCCAGGTTGGAAAGCAAATCAAGATGTCGCACCCTACAGTGCCCCATTTTACCACATCTAGAGTGCTTGAACTACTACACATGGACTTGATGGGTCCTATGCAAGTGGAAAGTCTAGGAGGAAAGAAATATGCTTTTGTTGTAGTGGACGATTACTCAAGATATACGTGGATTAGCTTTCTTAGAGAAAAATCTGATACTTTCCTTGTATTCAAAGATTTGTGCATACAATTGCAAAGAGAAAAAGATGAGGGTATTATATGAATCAGAAGTGATCACGGAAGGGAGTTCGAAAACTCTAGCTTTGCTGATTTCTGTGCTTCAGAAGGTATTGGGCATGAGTTCTCATCACCCATTACACCTCAACAAAATGGTGTTGTGGAGAGGAATAACAGGACTTTGCAGGAATGTGCCAAAGTAATGTTGCATGCTAAGAAGCTACCTTATCATTTTTGGGCTGAAGCTATGAGTACTGCATGTTACATTCACAACAGAGTCACATTGAGAACTGGAACTTCAAATACTCTATATGATCTATAGAAAGGGAGGAAGCCTACTGTAAAATACTTTCACATCTTTGGAAGTAAATGTTATATTTTTGCAGATAGAGAACCTAGAAGAAAATTGGATCCTAAAAGTGAAGAGGGAATTTTTCTAGGGTATTCTACAAACAGCAGAGCTTTTAGAGTATTCAACTCAAGAACTAGCACAGTAATGGAATCAATAAATGTCGTGGTTGAAGACACCTACTCTGCCAAAGAAACAAATGTTGATCCTAATGCTGACTCTACTCCTTCCCCATCTGATATTCTGGAAGAAGAAACCCACATAGATAAAATTGAAAATTCAAGCAGAGAGACTGATTTGAACAATGCTCCAGTGAACAATGGCCCCTCGGTTAGAGTTCAAAAGAATCACCCCACAGATCTTATAATTGGTGATCATGATCAAGGCATCACTACTAGAAGGTCACAGGATGTTGTGACAAATGCATGCTTTGTATCTAAGATTGAGCCCAAGAATGTTAAAGAAGCATTGACTGACGAGTTTTGGATTGAAGCAATGCAAGAGGAATTGAATCAATTCAAAAGATGTGAAGATGCAAGACCTACCGACACTAATATAATTGGTACCAAGTGTGTGTATAAAAACAAATTTGATTCACAAGGAGTGGTTACAAGAAATAAAGCCAGGCTGGTAGCTCAGGGATATACTCAGATATAAGGTGTTGACTTTGGTATCCCCCAGAGTAGGTCGTGTTATACGCCGAACTGGGTTAACAAACTCCTGCGTATCATTATTTTCCAGTTGTTTACTTTGTGCATAATATTCATTCTGCTGTCAACATTGTAGTCACAAAGGTAGGCACATCAGGTACCCCATTGTTACGCCAGAATTTCAAAACTTATTTCGATTATGGGGATATTGAAAATAATGAAATAGATGTGGCTGAATTAAAACCAGGCCTTCCTTATATGTGTAAATTATTAAAGCCATCTAATGGAAAAAATCCTAGTGAACCCAAAAATGATAAATATATTGCAAAAACCTACACATTTGATATTACTAAGTGTGATGAAATCTTTTATTTATTGGTTAATGATGGCCAAATAATTGTTCAAAAAGGTTTAAAAGTTCCACCTTTAGAACTAAGGAAAAAGAGATGTTATTGCAAATTTCATAATTTTGTGGGTCATAAAACATCTCAATGTGTTCTTTTCAGAGATCTTTTTCAAAAGGCATTAAACGAGGGAAGGCTGAAGTTCGATGAGAAATCGAAGCCTCCAATGAAGGTGGACACTGATCCTTTACAGATTGCTGAGGCTTCTTATGTTGAACCATATGAATGTATGATGGTCGAAGCCATGGAAGTCACCACACTCGAATCAATCCCAGAAGAGGAGTATATTGAGAAGATTAAAGTGGTTTACCCTAAGGCTGGAGAGGATTTGCTTGACTTTCTAATGAAATGCAAAGCAAAAAATCATCAAGTCATGCTATGCCCCAGGTGTAGTGCTGTATGCGATAAAGAGGCTACTGCAAGCCTCGAAAACTATCCGCTTTATGTAATGCCAAAGTTCAATGGTCCAAACAGAAGACTGAACTTCAATAGTGGACCAAATCAACAGCCTAATAAAGGAAAGGGTATAATGCCAAATCCTTCGATTCATGAAAGGATTGGTCGAAAACAAACTTTCTTACCATCAACAAAAATACCCATGGGTATATGGGGACATGGTAGATATGCAGCTTTCGACAAGAGAGTCCTGCATCAAGGAAGTTCGAGTAAGGTCTGGCAAACTGATGGTCAGTCCAACATGGCAAATGATGCCAAGAAATACTCTTATAAAAATAATTATAAGGGTAAGAATCCAATGACAAGAACACAACGGCGTAGATTCCAACGCCAGAAGAGACAAGAAGTCCAAAATGTTCCAAATGGGAACAATGGTAAAGGAATCAAAGTTGAAGATAAGGTCAAAAGGCATGTGATCGAAAGAATCTCCCAGCCAAACATTAATGTTTTGATGGTGAGGATGATGACTTTGGGTCAGAAAATGATTTCGATGTTGTTTTTAATGTGGTATCTGTATTACCGCGAGAATTCGATGTTTGGTCTTTCTCTGATCGAGAGGAGGATTGTTATGAACCACCACTGGTTGATGTTAAACTAGTTTGTTATTATGTGATGAATAATGGATGTATCGAAGAACAACGCGCCAACTTTGCAAAGTCTGATGAGGGGATGAAAAATCATCTCAAGCCTCTGTTTGTTAGGGCAAAAGTCAACAATGTTGGCATTAATAAAGTTCTGATTGATGGAGGAGCAGCTGTGAATCTGATGCCTTCTTCATTAATGGGGAAAATTGGGAAGTATGACACTGATCTTATTTCTCACAATATAATCCTTTCGAACTATGAAGGGAAAAGTGGCCACTCTTGGGGAGCTCTCCAAGTTGAAGTTGCCATTGGGAGTACAGTAAGGCCAACCTTATTTTTGGTGGTCGAATCCAAAGCAAATTTCAATCTTCTTCTAGGAAGAGAATGGATTCACGGAGTGGGGGCAGTGCCTTCGACTCTGCATCAAAACTTGGCTATCTAGAGAGATGATGGCATTGTAGAATATGTAGAGGCAGACCGAAGCTACTACCTTTCTGAGCAATGTCACATAACGAAGCAAACTTTCGACAAAAATCTAGCTTCGATTGCACCATGCGGCGATAAGGACGCTGCTTTTGATAAAGTGGTCTCTAAAAATGTTTACCACTCTGTAAAACTCCACCCAACTCATGGATTCTGTTGGAGAAGAGAGGAAATAGACAATGATTCCTCTGAAGATGGAGTGATTCCACCATCTGGATGGGATTGTGATTTCTACTATCCTCATGACTGAGCCCACCCCATGGGCAAGAATTTCGGCTTATATGGCCAGAAACAGATTAAATACGTCACTAGAAGCTGTAGCAATGAAGGAAAATATGGCTTTCGAAGACAATATTTCTCAAGAAATGGCTAATAAAGCCAATGATCCTGAAAATGGCAATAATATTCCAAACTTGCAAAACTTGGATTGCATTTATGATGATGAACCGTTGGGTTTCGAGAAAGATCCTTTAAATACAAATCATAAAATGCAAGCCCAAGACACATTGCAAGAAATAGACATTGGAGATGGTCTGACAAAAAGACCAACTTACATCAGTGCAAATATCAATTCTGATTTTAAGGCAAAATTGGTCGAACTCCTTCATGAGTACAAAGATTGTTTTGCCTGGGATTACAACGAAATGCCTGGTTTGAGCAAAGATTTGGTTGAGCATAGGTTGCCTCTAAAACCAAAAAAGAAACCAGTCAAACAATTACCAAGGAGATTCGCACCAGAGATAATGTCCAAAATAAAAGGCGAAATCGAAAGGTTGCTGAAGAGCGAGTTCATTCGAACTGCCAGGTATGTCCAATGGTTAGCTAGCATAGTACCTGTAATAAAAAAAGAATGGAACACTTAGGGTATGTATTGATTTTTGAGATTTAAATAATGCAACACCTAAAGATGAATACCCTATGCCTGTAGCAGAAATGCTTATTGATTCAGCAGCAGGTTTCAAATATTTAAGTATGTTAGATGGTTATTCAAGTTATAATCAAATGTTTATTGCTGAAGAAGATATTCATAAGACTGCTTTTCGATGCCCAGGAGCATTAGGAACCTATGAATGGGTAGTAATGCCTTTTGGTTTAAAAAATGCTGGGGCTACATATCAAAGAGCAATGAATTTGATTTTTCATGATTTCATTGATAACTTTATGCAAGTCTATATAGATGATATTGTTATCAAATCATCATCTGAAATGTGCCATTTAGAACATCTTAAAAGATCATTCGAAAGGATGAGACAATGTGGATTAAAAATGAATCCACTAAAATGTGCTTTTTGTGTGCATGTAGGAGATTTCCTTGGCTTTGTTGTACATAAGAAGGGCATTGAAATAAATCAGAATAAGACAAAGACAATAATGGAGACACAACCTCCAACTACAAAAAAGCAACTTCAATCTCTGCTTGGAAAAATCAATTTCTTAAGAAGGTTCATTTCGAACCTAAGTGGTAAATCTCAACCTTTCTCACCACTACTCAGATTAAAGAAAGATGATGTTTTCAAATGGGAAGCAGATCATCAAAAGGCTTTTGAGGATATCAAGTAGTATCTTTCGAAACCTCCAATCTTAATGTCTCCCATTCGAAATAAATTTATGAAGTTGTATATTTCAGCATCTGATTCGACCATTGGTAGCATGCTTGCCCAAGAGGATGAAAATGGAGATGAAAGAGCCATATATTATTTAAGTAGGGTTCTTAATGATGCTGAAATTAGATATAATGCTATAGAAAAATTATGTTTATGTTTATATTTTTCTTGTATGAAACTTAAGCATTATATAAAGCCTATTGAAGTTTATGTCTATTCTCATTTTGATGTTATTAAACATATGTTATTAAAGCCAGTTTTACATAGTAGAATTGGAAAATGGGCTTTGGCCTTAACTGAATATTCTTTAACATATAAACCTTTAAAAGCAGTAAATGGTCAAATAGTGGCTGATTTTATAGTTGATCATTCTATGATTGAATCAACTCAAGAATTTGTGGAAACTCAGCATTGGATTTTATACTTTGATGGTTCTAAACATAAATTTGGAACTGGAATTGGGATATTAATCATTTCGCCATTAAAAATCCCAACTAAATTCAAATATAAAATAAATGGTCTTTTGTTCAAATAATGAAGCTGAATATGAAGCTTTAATAGCAGGTCTCGAAATATTAAAAGACTTGGGGGCAAAGAACATAAAAATTCGAGGAGATTCAGAATTAGTACTGAAACAATTAACACAAGAATATAAATGTGTTAAAGAACATTTAATAAAATACTTTGAAACTGCAAAGGATTTATTAAATTGTTTCGGTTTAGTTGAATTCGAACATGTTCCTCGTTTACAAAATCAAGAAGCAAATGACTTAGCTCAGATAGCTTCAGGTTATAAGATTTCGAAAGAAAACTTCTCACAGTTAATCGAAATCAAAGAGAAATTATTATCTAATGAATTATTATCATCAATGCCAAAACTTGTGGGGGCAAATATACCACAAGACATGATTAATAATGAAAATCATGAGGAAATATTTCAAATTTTGGCCATTGATAATCTTTTGGATAATGATTGGAGAAAACCAATCATAGAATACCTACAAAACCCAACAGGTGATGCTAGTCGAAAGATCAAATATAGAGCATTAAGCTACGTTATTTTAGATAATGATTTGTTTAAGAAAACTGTAGAAGGAATTCTACTTAAATGTTTGAATGAATCAGAAGCTTATGTAGCAATTTCTGAAATACATAGTGGAACTTGTGGTTCTCACCAAGTTGGGCATAAAATGAAATGGTTACTTTTTCGACAAGGGTTATACTGGCCTTCTATGTTAAAAGACAGCATAGAATTTGCTAAGGGTTGCCAAGATTGTCAAAAACATGCAGGAATATAACATGTGCCTGCAAGTGAATTACACTCTATTGTCAAACCATGGCCATTCAGAGGATGGGCCTTAGATTTAATTGGTGAAATTAAACCTGCTTCATCAAAAAATCAAAGATACATTATAGTTGGGAGTAGATTATTTTACAAAATGGATTGAGGCAATACCTATGCAAAATGTAGATCAAGAAGTAGTGATTAGTTTTATCCAAAAACATATTATTTATAGATTTGGAATTCCTGAAACTATCACTACTGATCAAGGTTAAGTTTTTACTTGTCAAAAAATGTAAGAATTTGCAAAGCAAACTGGATTTCGTTTGTTAACTTCGACACCATATTATTCACAAGCAAATGGTCAAGTCGAAGCAGCCAATAAAATTCTTATTGGTTTAATTAAAAAACACATTGCCCCAAAACCTAGAAACTGGAATAATACTTTGGATCAAGTATTATGGGCATGTAGAAATTCTCCTAAAGAATCAACTAATACAACACCATTTCGTTTAACTTATGGTCATGATGTTGTACTTTCAGTTGAAATACATTTGCAATCATTTCGAATTCAAAAACAAATGGAAATTCCAAGAGAACATTATTGGAATTTAATGTTGGATGAGTTAGTTGATTTAGATGAAGAGAGAATAAAAGCTTTGGAAAGATTAACTCAGCAAAAAGAGAAAGTAGCCAAAGCCTACAACAAAAAGGTTAAGTCAAAAACCTTTAATATTGGAGATTTGGTATGGAAAACCATTTTGCCTATGGATCGAAAGGATAGTCTCTTAGGAAAATGGTCACCCAATTGGGAAGGCCCTTTTAAAATTTCTCAAATATTTTCTAATGGCGCATATGAAATAGAAGAGTTAACTTCTGAAAAGCGTGCATTAAACATAAATGGTAAGTATTTGGAAAAATATAAACCAACATTATGCGAAGTAAATATAAGCGCAGAATAGAAGATATAGTGAAATCGAAATGGTAAAAAATGATAAATTGCCACAAAACAGGGCATTGTCAAAATTACAAACCAATTTAAACTTGTTCAAAAGTTGGAACAAAAGCCAACAAATTGTTCGAAAATAAAGCTAAAAAACTAGAATTCTAAAATGGATAATCAAGGCTTGGACTTTATATCAGCATAGTGAGTCTTTAGCAAATTCAGCTCAGTATCAATAACTTGCACAGAATTCTGCAAAGACTTCACATCATCATCCAAGGCCTCAGATGCACTGAAATACTTCAAGCCTTCTCGAGCTTCTTTTTCGATGGCTTCTTTGTGTGCTTTAGAAGCATCCTCTTCAAGTTTCTTGCGCTTTTGCCTTTCAGATATGATTAAGAGCCCTCTCTTTCCAATCTCAACCCTCGAATCAGCTATCTCCTGTTGCCATTGTTCGATGTTAGACATACACTCTTGGACTCCTTCCACAGAGGTAATCTTTTGAGCTTTTAATGCCTCTACTTTTTCAACAGAACGATTGGCTTTTTCGAAAACAGTTGCTTGGGCAAGTTTTTGATGACTCACTCTACCAAGAATGTAGTCTCTTTTCTGAACAGCTTTAGCAAATTCTTCGATAAGGGATTCGAGTTGCATGACCTTACTCAGAGTAGCTTCATCAGTAAGAGGATTGTGTAAATGATTGAAAAAGTTTTTGTGGGCAAAAGCAGCATTGGCGTTTTCTTCAATAGATTTGAGCACATCGCCATTTAGATATTCTGAGTGAAATTTGAGCAACAGAGAGTCTTGTCGAACAGTCTGTCGAATTCCAGCATCAGATTTACTCGAAGTTCCACTAGTGTCGCTGCTTGAATTCTGAGCAGGTTCCCATTTCTTTGCCATTAGCAGTTGAAGCGCAATATCTGGTTGTGAATTTCTCATAGTATCGAAATCACCTTCAAACATGCCTATGCTAGCCGAGAGTTTTGATGTCGAAGACTCTAGCAAAATCTCTGATCCCCCTTCCTCTGCTTCTGGCATGAATTCAGTATCGAAATCTATTTGCTCATTTGAAGTATCTGGGTTGGCCTGAGAAGTCGAATTCGTACGAACGAATTCTTTACTCGAAGAAGCAACATTAGTTGCCTCCAGATCTTGAGCATCAGCGTTAGTCTTTTCAACATCATCCTGTAAAAAATGGAAATAAAATGGTTAAGCCAAAAAGATACTTAAAACCATAAATTTTAAGAGAAGATTGAAGTTCTTTTACCTTTTCAACTCCATCAATTACTGTATCTTGATCCAAATTCTCGTCCACCAACACTTCAGTTGTGTTGATTGGTTCGTCTGCAACCTTGGAAGGTTCTTCCTTTGATGCCTCTGTTGTAGCATCAGTAGCAGGTTGAGTCGAAACACTTGGGTTTGTTTGGGTGTGGTCATCAGAGGATTTTGATTTGGATTTGGACTTCTTATTCTTCTTTTTCTTGGGTACCTTCTCATCTTTCTCAGAGCTGACCACTTCAGTTGCAACAGTCTTACCTTCATCCTTAGCTTTTTTCCCTTCATCCTCACCTTTATCTTCTTTTTCCACAATGTCAATCACTGGAGGATCAACGACCTCAGCAGCTGGTGCTGGATCCACCTTACTAATAACAGGCTTTCGAGTCGTTTCCCTTCTCAAAGGGATCTCCACTTCTTCTTCCTGTTTCGATTTTAAACACTTCAGAATTTGAAAACGAAATCGAAATAAAAGGGAAAAGAAAAACTTAACGGATGAGTTTAAAGGTCTGTTTGGTTCGAGGGTTTTGGAGGGGTGGGGAGGGAAGGTGAGGTGATATTTTAAAATTTCATGTTTGGTTCAATTTTTTATGAGAGGGAGGGGAGGGGATGGGAGGGAATATTGAGCAATTTTTGCTTCCCCCAAATTGGAGGGATTTGGAGGGGAGGGGAGGGAAACCAATATATAAATTATTATATTGACATGATTACCCTTAATTATTTTGTTAAAATCCTAGATTATCCTCGTTATAAAAGTTTAGGTTTTATTTTCATTGCCCTTACAACTTGTTGAACGTTGGTACTGTGTTCTCTATTTTTCTACTGTTGCTTGTCTATTTTCCGATATGTATATGTCTCTTATAAGAACATCACTTTTTCAATTTTGCGTACCTCTGGAACACGACGTTTTCAATATTTTTATTCTTGCCGGAAGATCACGATTACATATATTCATATGCTTATGCATGAAAAAAGAAATGCTTATGTATGTAACATCACGTTTTCAATCTTCATGTGTGTTGTTTGTAAGATTTGTTTTTAAGATGTGTGTTATAAAATATTAAGGGTAAAAAGGTACATTAGTTTTAAATTACCTCCCCTCCCCTTGTGAACCAAACATATATTTAATTAAAATATCTCCCCTCCCCTCGTTTGAACCAAACACGTATTTAATAAAAATACCTCCCCTCCTCTCCCCTCCCTTCCCCTCCCCTTCATTAGAATCCCTCCCCTCCCCTCCCCTCATTTGAACCAAACAGACCCTAAGGTAGCTTACAGATTCGTCACTTGAAATAGTGACAGTTTGTTTGGTCTTCTTTGAGGCATTTCCAGTTTTAGTCGAACTGGCTTCCCTCTTCTGACCCAAAAATTATGTTTGTCAAAATTAATAAACATATTTTAGTAGATTCTATAATTTATAAGAAGAGCAAAACTTACTTTTCCTCTTCCTCCATCAATCTTGATTCCAGTGGTGTTGGTCTTGCTTATCTCCTTCAACGCATCCTCCAACATTTGTTTCGAAATTATAACTGATAGTAACAATTGAAACAAAGTTAATACATAGCAAATTTGGAATTAAAGAAAAGTAAAATAAAGAGGTTAAAGAAAATACCCTTAGACTTTGTCTTCTTGGGTTTCTCAGCTACTGGTTGATTTAAACCAGCTTCTAATCTCTGAATTATTTCGTCAACACTTTTAGTTCGAGACAGATAATAATTCTCCCACCAACTGTCGAAGTCTGTGGTGCAGAAATGAGAGCTGTTGAAATCGAAAGAGGTTAGGTTGTATGAATTTTCCTCCGCTACCTTGAGAAACTTCTTAAACGTCCTTTCATATATATTCGAGCCCAAAAATACATCTTTCTCCGTCTCGAAAAGGCTCTTGGACGAATTTGAGACATCCCAAATTGTCTCGAAACAAAGTTTGGCTGATATCCCACCAGTCCAAAATACTTTGCTTGTACTCCTATCCTACAAGACAAAATAGTAGGATCCAAATAGGTTAACCAGACATCATCAACTTCCTCTTCATTATCCGGTTTGAAAGCTGGAAAATCTTCAGTATAGCAATTAGGGCCAAACTCTCTCTTAAAAACAGTGAAATTGAGAAACACTTTCATATACTTCATGAAAAATGCCTTGTAGTTTGTTTCTAAGTTTTGAGAAGCTAATCGAACAATCCTCCTCCCTTCGATTGGACGATCAGCCACCTCAGCTTGGTGTTCTTGGGGAATTCTCAAGTTAAACTCTTGTTCAAAAGTGGCGTTCAGCCATAGCTGTAACAACCACATGGGACCAGCAACTAAAAATGATGAGCCATTCTCCGACTTCTTGATCTCATCACAGGCTAGACCAATTGACTCGTATAGAACAGCTAAGATCAATTTTCCTAGGCCAAATTGCTTCCCTTCGTGTATCTGGACGGCCATAGGAATAAACATCTTTGCCACTTGCAAAGATCGAGAGCAAAAGACATAATATGATAACCACAGGGTTAGAAAAGCTACGTGTTCTACAACACTAGTTTCTCCTGTTTCTATATTCTCTCCTATGAACTTAGTGAATGAAAGCTCATTTGGATCAAATTTTATGTTCTCGCTAGTATTCATGGGATCGAAAGTTTCTTCATTGGGTCGAAGACCCGTCAATGCAGTTACATCTAAAAGAGTTGGAGTTAACATTCCACAGGGGAATTGAAAGGTATTGGTCGATTTTTCCCAGAAATGCATAGCAGCGATCAGCATTTCCTGTTGACATTGGGGACCTATTCAAGTAAACTGAATAAGGTCATAAATCCCATATGTTTTCCAGTAATCTCCAAAATCCTTCTCTATTCGATTCAACCAAGGGATGAAGTGTTTGGTATTAGGTATCGACGGGGAAGATCGAAAAAGCTTAGCAGTTAAAAACCCTAAATGACGCGTTTCATTAGAAAAAATTGGGGGTTCACATGTGGGATAACTAGGAAAAATTTCACTTATCTTTGAAGACAGAGCTGGTTCGTCTGGAAGAGGACCTCCAAAGGCATAGACGTTCTTATTCACAGCGTAAGGGATCATTAACTCAGAGTGCCAAATCGCACTTTTATCAGGATCTCCATGGGGTTGTGGAACCATGGGTTATTTGTCTTCATAAAGAATGAAGTTCTTCCATTTGCCAGCAAAAGGGACTTTTGCGTTTTGATTTTCCTCAGCCATTGTTAATTTGCGAAGAAACGTTGATTAAATCTTGCGTTTTGAAAAAGAAATGATTTTTGAAAGTTTGAATCGGTTAGAATCAAACAAGATGAAGAATGCAGTGTTTTGATCGGTTTAAATTTGAAGAAAGCTGTTGTTGCAAGTTTGAGAAATCTCAGAGAATGGCGAAATATGTTTGAGGTTTCAGAACGTTTCAATGGTGAAGATGAAGGGTATTTATAGATTTTGAATAAAAATCTCGAATTAATTAATTGAAAAAGAAAAGAAACAGTTCACATGCAGTTTTACAACTTCCGGAACTGCCACCTGGTCCACTCACGCGAAAAAGTAGGATTTCATTGATGGCAGTGGGATATTGTCAGTTGAAAAGACTAATGATGACTTTGACGACATCGCCGTCTTAGGAAAACGTGTAGACTTTTGCAGAAAGTGCATAAACGTTTTGAAATTCTGGCACCTACTGGGGACAGATGTTAAGCCAGAAGCTATAGCAATTGTCGTACGTAGTCAGTTGTAATGCTAAGACAAATGCTCTAGCGTATGTCCACAGTAGAATATAATCAACAAGTAAAAGCAACAGACAATGAAGTAAACAACACAGAGAATTGTTAACCCAGTTCGGCGTACACAACGACCTACTCTGGGGGCTACCAAGCCAGGAAGGAATCCACTATAATAGATCTAGTTCTAAGCCCACAGCAAACATACAAGTTTACGACTTATCACCTAGACTCTACCCGTGCTAACTCAACCTAGGAACTCCTAAGTTTGAGACCCCGTCTCACTTCCTTTCTATCACGAACCTCGTGATTATAACAGTTCAACGAACGATGAGGTTTCACTAACCAAACAAACAAACAATCTCCGTGCTTAAAAGCTTGGGAGAAGTTTCACAAAAATCCAAACCAAAACAGGCCTAAGCTTGTGTTATAGAAGCCACAAGAAAGGCTTACAATAAACAAGACTCAAACCCTAAAACTATATTCTTGAAATACGGCTTCAGTAGTCTTTTAGGTTTTAGTATTCACATATTTATATGACCTGAGTTAGCATGGGCTAGGTCTTCATATTGGGCTTTAATCTTCAGCTGTCCTTTTGCAAAGTCCAGCACACATGTAATGGAAAGAATCACTTGTTTCCATAAATGGCGTAGCATCTTCTGGAAAGTATATCTTGGTCCAGCCACCTAATAAACCCTTGTTTAAAGGCGTGCGTCTTGATAAGCAAGTAAGGCGAAAATAGTGCTTCAGATAATCTTCAAAGATATGGCGCGCAAATAGAGCATTAAATACCGGCAAGACAGATGTTGTACCCACATGCTACGACATCTGGTCCAACATCTTGCTTGAACATGTTTTTGCAAAATGAGGCCAACATACAAAACACCAACACGTTTCAATCTTAAAATGCCAACTCCTAATTTCATTCGAATCATTCCAATCGAAATTGGCATTTTGGGGGCAATTTTTTATCTCATATTTTTGTTGAAAACATAATATGAAATAATGAATTAATTGGATAAATATATTAACAATATATTTAGAAACCAAGAAAAACCTGTTCAAAGATTTTCCTTTCGATTTAATTTTAACATAAATCGAAATCATTTGATAATCAAAGGTGTTTTCGATTTTAAAGGAAAACTCTGTATTTTCAAGTGCTTCAAATGGTTCACTCTCACTTCGATTTCGACTTCTAGCAACGGATGCATTGGTTCAAAACTGTAGACAGCGCATCAAGCAAAGACACGCGTCAACAAGTCAAGTAGTAACCGTTATCTAGCAGTTGAGATTGAAAATCTATATATATATGTATTTTGTAGTCAAAATCAGGGTCACAAATTCACATACAAAAATCCTTATAAAAATTCAGAGTACCCAAGCGTTTCGAGCGAAATGAGTAGCGTACAGGAAATGTATGATTCTGTGAACCACTTCTTTTTGTAAATGTTTACATTCAAAATGAAATTTATATTCCAGTAATCTTTACTTTATCGTTGTTTTAAGTAATTCATTCATTCGAATGAATTCTGCATTTATCTTTTAAATTCATTTAGTTTTCTACAAACCTTTTTCATTCGAAGTACTTTACTGCACTTTAACTTTCATTTACATGCTTTCAATTTAAGTATTTTTAACAGAATTTCCAAACCATGAACATTAAATGTTTTCTCATCATAAAATGCACAAACATGTCCCAAGATTTTCTAGTTGATCTTACCAGTAAATAAACTAGCGGTTGTTTACCAAAATTCAGTGTAAACAGCCGCCTGTAGTGATGATAACCCATTCCTCCACCGGTGTTAGGAGGGTGTAAGGTTTAGCACGATATCCCTGTTTGTGAGTATCGTTGTTTTGCCAGTTCCGCTGGGATTGTGAATTTGGCCCCTTGCTATTATTGTTCCTTGAATCCTTTTCCTTGGCATCTCTGGAGCGCTTTTCTGCGTTGCTCTCTTCACCTTTGATGTAGCAACTGGCTCTTTTGATAACCTCTTGTATCGAGGTAGCGTGCATCTGTACCAAAGACTCGTTGAAGTGCCCAGCCTTCAATGCATTATGAAAAGCCGCAACGAACATTTCCTGTTTGGGATTTGACACCGTGATCGTTGCTTCGCTGAATCGAGCAAGATACTCTCAAAGAGTTTCAGCATAATTCTGTCGAATTGTGAAAAGACTGGTTGCTGTGACTTTGACATGCTTAGTTCCGGAGAACTGATGTATGAACTTTTTGTGAAAGTCAGCATAACTTTCGATGGAATTGTTGGGTAAGTTCATATACCAATGCAGTGCAGCATCCTTCAAAGTCCCTGAAAGGAGTTTGCACCTCAAATGCTCGGGTGCTCCAATGATGGCAGTTTGAGTTTGTATAGCCATCAAATGCTCCACAGAGTCTGTCTTACCATCAAAGGTTGGTAATTCGGGTGATTTGAAGTTATCTGGGACTTTAGAATCCCAGAGTGATTGACGAAGGGGCTGAGATTCAATAAGACTTTCATCCTCAGAATCTACACTTTGTTCAGCCCTTTCTTTCTCCAATGTGGTTACTTTCTTCTGCAAGCTTCTGATCTCTTTCATTGCAACTTGAAGTGAAGGACTTCCATGATTGGCATCCATGGTTTGATCTTTGCTTACAGCGTTGCTTTCTCGCTAAATGGTAGGCTGGGAATCGTTTTATCGCAGCCCCACGGTGGGCGCCAAAATGTTCTGGTGAACACTCAAAGGGGTGTGAAAAGTAAGTAATTTGGACCGTCGAATAAACAAAATAATCAAGTTGGTTATCTCGAATTCTGATTTGTCCCCTTTTTCATCAATGTTACAAGTATTTATAGGGTATACAGGAAGAGAGTTCTTCCCGCCCTTTCTCTTTCGTTGGCCAATCCCACGTTCCTTCTATACATTTGATCACATGCCTATTTACAAGGTGATCATGGGCAATGTGGTTTGAATACAATGGTTCTTCCTAAAATCTGCTCCTAGTCATACGGAGGATGAAGATAAGTGGATAAAATCGTGGAAAAAAATAGCATTTACAATAAAGAATGGGGGGATCGTGGAATCGTGGGTATCTCGCCCATTTGACCAGGTCCTGCCATGGATGGAAGTCTCGCCCTTCTGGTTTCGCCCTTAATGGAGAACTGGGCTTGACTCTCGCGTAGGTATTGTGCCGTTGTATTTGGCCGTTGTACAAAATCTTGATTAATGTTTGGACTTTTGCTAAATACACCCTTTACATTTACTCCCGGTCCAGCTATATATTTGAAAAACTAAAGTTTGTTTTTGTTATTTTTTTTGTACATATTAAATTTTGTTTTGTTTTGTAGATAATAAAATTAAATTTATTGGAAAGAGAAAGTGTGTGAAAAAAAAAATTATTGGTGAATTAAGATGGGTATAATTGGAAGATAAGGTGCAAAAATCCACTTCCTTAATTTGCTGTACTATTCTAAAAAGACACTTAAAAAAAACGGAGGGAGTAATATTATAAAAAACACTATAAAATAATAGTTTGATTTTTTTAACGAAATAAATATTAAGTTTGATTTTTTTTTTTTGGTAGAGCAATATTAAGTTTGATGTAACATATAATAGATTAAAAAATTAATATTTTGAAATGACAATTATCAATTATATTTGACACGTATCAAATATTTAAAAATAGATTAAATTAACTAACAATAGTATTAACAAAATTTAAAATCAACAAAGAATAAGTTAATGCAATATATATTTTTACTATCAAAAAGATAAATAAGTATTAAAATAAGTTTATTTTAGCTTATGTTACGGTTTGGTTTATTTTTGTTACACTTTATTTTTGTTACACTTTGATTTATGTTACACTTTGGTTTATTTTTGTTTACTTTATTTTTAATGGATGAGACATAAATAGAGGTCTGATCCTAGCAGAGGCTATTCCGTTCGGGAAGTTTATCACCTTTTGACTTCTCATTCGTTTGATCTTTTGGATGCTGCAGAAGATTTCATCTGGCACAAACAAGTTCCAGTGAAGTGCCTATTTTTGCTCGAGACTGTTGAGGGATAGGTTGTCAAATAAAACAAATTTGGCGATTTGGGGTATCATCACTCGAGAGGCTCAGTCGTGTGTGGCCGGTTGCAGGTACGGAGTCAACTCCTTATTTATTTTCTACAGTATTTTTGGCTCTCTTTAGTCGTCGGTTAGATCGTGGATTGACTTGTCATCGGTGGATTCTCTTAATCTGGCTGATCATTTTCTTCAGTTCACTTGATCTGCTATTGTTCCACTGCCCATCGCTCCTTTTTATAGCTTATTTGGCTCTTATGTGTTGGGGTTATTTGGAACGAAGAAATTAGAGATTATTCTGAAACTCAGAACAGTCCTTACCTCATTTAATTTATTGGACAAGGTGTATTTCTACTGGTGGTTGAAGACAACAAATTCCAACATAACTTCTAAATACCAGTCGAGCCCATTTACTTGCCTTGGCCCGATGTAACTTGGTATCTTTGTTTTCACGCTTTCACCGTTTAGTGTATTTGTAAACTATTATAGTTTTTTTTTGGGATATCTCGTACTGAAGGGACTTACTGTTTTAGTTTATATATATATCATTTGGTTTGTTAAAAAAAAATTGATAAGACATACATTATCTTTTAGAAAATGCAACCAACAATAATAAACTATTGAGTAGATTTATGTTTTTTTTTCCATAAGCAAAAAATGAATTCTAATGAGTATAAACTATACCCAACTCTTACCATTCATGAGAATTCAATTAGATGCTATGAAGGTAAACTAATAGATCATTACATCAAAAAGAAAAAATAAAAGATGAATTATTTGCTATTCTCCATATGAACCAACACCAAGAAATAAAAATAATTTGTTCTACTATAGAAGACACATTAGATGCTTCCCCTATGAATATGATATTATTTCGAGCATTTCATAAACTCCACGTGGTAGCTAACTACATAAGACGACAACTTTTAACATTTTTCTTATATTTCACCAAGTCTCCATTCCCATTGAAATGTCTCCAAACTTCATGAAATTGACCATATCAACATTCAACAACTTATAAATTTTACCCAAAGATGGTTCAGTGCATACAAATATTCTCATCAATTGCCGTTAAATCTACACGATTTTGAAGAAGTTGATAATTCGAACACACGAAAAATTTACCAAACCGGTCTGGAATCCACTGCTGTTGGGACAATCCATTTTCGGACCAAGATCTGCTAACACACTCGTCCATGTAAAGTTCCAATTCCGTTTTCCTGCAAAAAAAAAAAAAGTGAGGCTAAAATATCAAAATTATCAAAAAAAAAAAAAAAAAAAAAGAAGGAAAATATCAAACGGGAAATAGAAGAAGAAAAAACATGAGGCTAATAAAACGCATAATATTTTAACAAAATTCCACTTCTTAATGTGACAAAAGTTTGTTTTTCCTAAAAAAAAGTAAAAAGTATAAGGCTTGTATGTATGATGCTTGTCTAATATGGAGAGATTGCATTTGCACTAGACTATCATTCCCAGATAGGGCTGACAATGAACCGAACCAACTCGAAAATAGTTTGAGACTCGATTCGATAATTAACTCGTTGAACTGGATTCATGGAACAAATGAGTCGAACTTGAGTTGAAAATTAAATTCGTTAAATAAATGAGTTGAACTTGAACTATATATAGACATATAGTTCGACTCGTTTAGTTCATGAGCAACTCAATATATATAATAGTAAGCTTTTTTTTGTACATGGGACCAATAAAAAACTCTTATAAAAGATAGTGATATACAATAGGGGTGGGCTTAAAAACCCAAAAACCAAACCAAACTTGTAAACTGAACTAAACCAAACTATTTAAAATTGAACCAATTTTTTAAAAAATTGAACCAAACTAGTAACAACAGTTCTGTTCAGTTTTTATGCAGTTCAGTTTGGTTTTTATGAACTATAACAACAATTCAGTTCAATTTTATGTAGTTCAGTTCAGTTTTTTTGCAGTTCATGTTACACAATTGCAGTTCAGTTTGGTTTTTATGAACTGAAGTTCAGTTTTTATGCAGTTTTGGTTGTAAACCACTATTTCATACATGATAGTAAGTTTATACTAGGGCTGACAATGAACCGAAACAACTCAAAAATAGTTCAAGAATCGATTCGATAATTAACTCTTTGAACTTGGTTCATGAACCAAATGAGTCGAACTTAAGTTGAAAATTAAGCTCGTTAAATAAATGAATCGAGTCGAGCTTAAGCGAGTTCGACTCCACTCGACTCATTTCCAGGCCATTGTTAGTTTCATACAAATTGAGGAGGCAGTTTCACTATAAATAAAGTGAGTGAGTTGTTGTTGAAATGTACAACAAGGGAAAGTGCTTGCAAATGCTTTTGGGGTTAAGTGGCCTCTCATTTAATTAAGGGTTAAATATGTTTTTTGTCCCTATAGTTTCGTCAAATTTTATTTTTAGTCCCTGAAGATTTTTTTCACACTTTTTAGTCTCTGAAGTTTTTTCCGTCAGTGTTTTTAGTCCCTACTTTTCATTGAACTCTTGCATATCATTCGAAATTTTAAATTTTTTCTGCGGTCATGTTTAGTACATTATATGAATCTCTCTTACAAAAGTTTAAATTTTTTTAACAAAAGATGAATTAAATTTGAATTTTTTTAGTTTTTTGCATATAAAAATTCATAAATAATTCATCTTATGTTAGAAAATTCTAAATTTTTATCGAAGATGTTCTTATAATATTTTAAACATGAATACAAAAAATCCATCAAAAATGTAAAAGTATGCAAGATATACAAGAGTTTGATTAAAAGTATGGACTAAAAACACTGACAAAAAAATCTTTAGGGACTAAAAAGTGCGAAAAAAATCTTCAGGGAGTAAAAACGAAATTCTGCGATACTATAGGGATCAAAAACATATTTAACCATTTAATTAATTTGGTTAACGAGATGAATGCTTCCCATTGTAAGTATAGTATTAATTTTTTACTAAAACCGGCTAAACCGCCCAAACCGTCGGTTCTCCCCGTTATTTCCGGTTTTGAGTTGGGTTAGCGATTCAATGTTCGGTTCCTTGTACCCCCGGTTTTAGGCGCTACCCATACCGGATGCAGGTTCGATTTAACCGGCCGGTCCGATTTTCACAACCTTGCAAAAAAAATTATATAGTAAAATTAGGCCAATAAATTGAGTTCATATGTGGCCTTTGAAAAATCATCATTATAATTATAAAATAATCATTATAATATTATTTGATAAAAAATTTAGGCGTTATATTTTATTTTCTAAAATCAAGCCTTACATTATATAGTTTACTTCTAATCTAATATAATAAAATTGATCGCTACCAAATTTAATAACTTGGCCTTGTCAGTTTAATAATATTCCAAATTTTTTATCCTTCATTGTAATTTTACTAAAAAAAGTATAAAAAAAATATAGAAAGAATAAGATAAATATAATAAAAATATTACATATAAATCTATGCATAAAAATAGGAACAACACAAAAATAATAACAATAAAAAAGATTTTAGTCAATCAAAAAAGTATAAAGAATATAGAAAAAATAAGATGAATACTAGGGATGTCAACTTGCATCCGTCAGAGCGGATCCCGGTGGGGATTGCCCCGTTCGGAGATCCGAAAACGGAGATTTTTTCCTCGTGGGGGACGGGGATGGACAAAACTTTCCCCGAAGGAAGTTCGGAGCGGGGATCGGGGATTAACCATCCGTCCCCGCGGATTCCCTGAATCTGTGTGTATATATATATATATATACAAAAATTCATAACTAAAATATCTCATAATACATAGCAAAATGGAAACCTAGAATTTCAAATATAAATAAACCTAGAATAATAATAGTAGTAAAATATATATGGACAAAACTTACATGCATTTCCATACATGCATTTCTTACATTTCCACTCACAAAGAGGTGGTTATTTGTGTTTTTTCATTTTGAAAAAATAAAAGAAAATTACGTTTTAATAAAAAAAAGGACAAAACTTACATGCATTTCTTACTTTTCCTCTCCCATACATTTGGATTCCTTTTATTTTTCTTTAAAGTTATCACAAATGTATGATTCAATATGTAGAAAAATAAAAGAGAGAAGGGAAAGAGAAAGACACAAGAAAATTATAGTGGTTCCCCTATTGGTACATCCACTCCCTTCACACCGTTGAAGGAATTCACTATGCTAGAATCTTTGTACAAGTCTTACACCAAGACCTATCCTACAATCTTTCTAACATAACAAAGAAGCACACCACTTCCTTGATTTCACAAGCACCAAACCTATTGTGAACTTTGAATCTCCCCGATTCGAAGCACCTTTTCCCAAATACAACACAAGAGAAAGAAACTCACTTTCTCTCCAACACACTTGTTTCCACAAACTTGGACAACAAGCAATACTACAAAGTTACAAGAATAAAGAAAACTATGTATGGCTGTTATCAAATCAATATCACTTAATAATGTATATATCTTAGTGCTCAGAAACTTTTATGGATATGAAAATATAGGCAAAGTTTGACAAGATATATGTTTGAAAGTTTATGAGAAAAGTGACATTGATAATTTAGGAAATTTGTGAATATGAAATGTATTTATAATTCTTCAAGAAATATTATAATGAAAATGTCCATGAAGCAAGACAACTCTTCAAAAAATATTATAATGAAAAATTATGTGTTTAAAAATCACAATGGTTCAAGAAAAAAGAAAATTCTGCATTCTGTCCAGGACATATTAAATCGGTTAACAAGTATAGCCGAATTAAAAGGTCTGTTTTCAAAATTCAAACGTTACACTGTTTGGGTGTTACAAACAGCAACAGATCTTTTAACTCGGTTAATGACCTCACTGATTTAAAAGGTGCTGACAGCTATTTTTCAAAATCAGCTTTTTATAATTTTTAAAAGCTTGCTTCGTACGGACTTTATATTTAACTTAGAAACTTATTTGTAATTAATTTTAAAATAGTTTCTGAGCATTCTAAGTTATATAATTATTAAAAATGATAAATCAAAGATAAGGACCATACTTACATTTAAATAAAAAGTCTAAGTCTTGGTCTTCATCTTGTTTTCTAATCTTGAGCCTTCATAAGCTTTCTTCTTTTGTGATGTGAGTTTGTTATCATCAAAACCCAGCCAAGTTCAAGAAGGAAATCTTCTTCACATGGGTTTTATTACAAGAACTTTCAATTAATTTCCAGAAATTCAGAAGGAACAAAAACAGGTATAACCAGATAAAATGAATTGGAAAAATCGACATTGAAAACGAAAAGTCGACGTCAGGGAATGAGAAAAGACGCAGAAAGGGAACATGAGGAGGCGAGTGATGTACAGAGGAATAATAACGTGCAACGTAAATTGGAATTGTATCCCTGATGAATACGCATAAAAATAGGAACAAAACACATGAATACACGCATAATATTATTTTTTTATATAAAAACATAATTAATAAAAAGATTATAGAAAGAATTTTTTTTTATGGGTCATACATTCACAGATAGTTTTTTTTTAAGCAACAGAAGATTTTTTAAAAATAATCATAATTTGAGATGCTTAGGTAATTCATGAAGAGAATACGATCCGTTAACTTAAAATATCAAATAAAAGATCATTATTTTTCTTATTAAAAAAATCAACATTTTACAAGAATTATTCAAAGAAAAATCAACATTTTACAAGAATTAATCAACATTTTCCATAATAAGAAAAATTACATAAAACTCCTAGTGAATTGAAATTTCTTAATGAATTTCTTAATTCTAACTCAAATTCAACTCGTTTAAAAATTTCTTGAGGCTTCATAAGTTTGTCCAAATTGCCAATTTGAAGGAACAACAGAAACAAACTCCAAAGATTTTTTTTCACTTGCGGTAACCCAGAAAGATAAATCTTGTCCAACCAAATTCATTCCTGTATGCCAAACTTGTCCCCAATTATGTGTCATTTGAGCCCGATCACTATTGGATCCTTTGATAACCACACGTGAAACATCACCAGCATTGGCAACATTGTACACTAAAACCATTAAAAAGTAAGGATTTCCACTAAGCTCAAACCGAACACCACCACTTTTAAAACAATGAACACGTCGATATTGAACAGGAATGATACCTGCTTTGTAAATGGCAATAGTTGTAAACATTTTCATGCTCAAGTCAAAGTGTTTTTGGGGAGAATTACACCAACTGCCATCGACATAATTGGGAGGACAAAATTGGGAGGGGGGCGGGGTGGCAGTGGCGCCGTCAGTTGTGGGTGTGGGAGGAGGAGCTACTGGTGGAATGCACGAGTTTACTTTATAATATTGCACTGCACACTAACATTTCAGATTCGTGGATTTGGCGGCATTACGTCGGCGGTGGTTACTCTGTGCACGGTGCATATTCTCTACTTACCACAGTGGACACAATCACTCAGGCAGGTGCCTCTGACATCATTAGACATAAGCATGTTCCCCTAAAAGTTTCGGTCTTGGCTTGGAGGCTGCTCCGCAATAGGCTACCAACTAGAGATAACTTGGTGGCGCGCAACATTATACACCTCGACGCTCATTTCTGTGTGAATGGATGTGGCGAACCAGAAACCACAAATCACTTGTTTCTGGACTGCCCTGCTTTTGTCCCCTTGTGGATTCGGGTCCGGTCATGGTTAGTGGACTGGTATGAAAGATCCTGAACAAGAAACAAACGACTACGACTTAACAGGCTTGACTCTTAGTGGACTGTGGACTGGTATGAGAGATCATACCACATATACCCTATGACCTTTTGACCATATAGATCACCATGAGTTCCATCTTCACACTAGCTCATCTCCACCATGAGCTCCATCTCCAGGCCTAGATCAACGCCAGCATAAGCTCCACCATCAGGTTAGCTCATCTCCACCATGAGCTCCATCCTCAGGCCTAGCTCAACGCCACCATAAGATCCATCTTCAAGCTAGTTCATCTCCACCATGAGTTCCATCTTCACGCTAGCTCATTTCCACCATGAGCTCCATCTTCAGGCCTAGCTCAACGCCACCATGAACTCCACCTTCAAGCTAACTCATCTCCACCATGAGCTCCATCTTCAGGCCTAGCTCAACGCCACTATGAGCTCCATCTACAAGCTAGTTCATCTCCACCATGAGCTATATCTTCAAGCCTAGATCATCTCCACCATGAGTTCCATCTTCAGACCTAGCTTATGAGAGATCATACCACATATACCCTATGACCTTTTGACCATACAGGTCACCATAAGCTCCATCTTCATGTTAGCTCATTTCCACCATTAGCTCCATCTTCAGGCCTAGCTCAACGCCACCATGAGCTCCACCTTCAAGCTAGCTCATCTCCACCATGAGCTCCATCTTCAGGTCTAACTCAACGCCACCATGAGCTCCACCTTTAAGCTAGCTCATCTCCATCATGAGCTTCATCTTCAGGCCTAGCTCAACGCCACCATGAGCTTCATCTTCAAGCTAGTTCATCTCCACCATGAGCTATATCTTTAAGCCTAGCTCATCTCTACCATGAGCTCCATCTTCAGGCCTAACTTAATTCCACCATGAGCCTTAGCTCATCTCCACCATGAGCTCCATCTTCAGGCTTAACTCATCTCCACCATGTGCTCCATTTTCAAGTATAGCTCATCTCCATCATGAGCTCCACCTTCAAACCTAGCTCGTCTCCACCATGAGCTCCATCTTCAAGCTTAGCTCATCTCCACCATGAGATCCATCTTCACGCTACCTCATCTCCACCATTAGCTTTATCTTCAAGTCTAACTCATCTCCACCATGAGCTCTTTAGGCCTAGTTCAACCATGTTATGAGCTCCACTCCTACTATCCTATCTAAATTACATCATGAGCTCCACCTTCACATGTTCCACCTCCACGTGATGATCTGCACAGACAAGTGACGTGATCCACGTGTGCTCTAACTCCACACGTCCTGTACGGATGAGTTGCTTATGGATCTCAATGCCATACTTATTGAGCCTAGACACCTCCACCCAAGAAAAGGCCATTAGGTCAGGGAATGTTGGACTATAAAAGGAGACACTTAGGAGGAAAAAGAAGAGATGGATTCTAAGTCAAAAATAGTATATTGTAATTGTCATTTTCTTGAGTGCTCTAGAACTCTCTAGGGCAGCTCACCCTTTGTATTGAACCTTGTGTTTAAATACGTGAACACTTAGGTGTTGCTCCAGTTGCTGAAGAGTTGTTACAGGATCATTGCGCTCAGTTTGTTGCTAGCCTGGGTGGGTCACGAACCCGCCGTTCATTTTTACAGCTTGTTTGGTTGTGTTGTATCTCAGTTTTATGGCACGAGCGAAACAACAGAGTTTTCAAGGCCGTAGGAACTACAATTCAAAAAATGCTAGATAAAGTTAAATTATGTACGTATTGGTGGCTGAAAGCTAACAATGTTCACCTAGGTATTAATACTCACCGGTGGTGGTCGAGCCCGCTTGTTTGTTTGGGCATCGACTAAGCTTTTTGTTACAATGTGTATCTGTCAGTTGTAAAACTTTGTGGCTTTGTCTGACATGCCTTGTGCTAGGCCGGACTGTCTTTTGATGGTAATATATTCCATTTTTTATTGTTAAAAAAAATGATAATTTAGGGTTGAACAATAATGGTTGTAATTTTGTAAATCTCTCCCAAAACATTTATCAATATATTTGCATTCTCATGATGAATAATTCAAATCCACGGTTTGTGTATATAAAAAAATTTAGCATATGGTCTTGGAACATTTAACATGGTCTTTTCCTTTCTTTTTTTTTAAAAGTTTACCGGGATTTTTTTTGACAAAAATAAAATCATATCATTTCATTATAAAGTAAATGTTCAATACATAGAGGTATCAACTCTAAGATGTAGCGAATAAATCAAGAATTACCCGCTTTAACTATCGTGTGAGCAATCATATTCGCTTGTCGATTAATGGACTTCACCTCAAAGTCATTACCAAGTGACAACATGTTTCTAATATTACATAATGGAACTAAAATCCAACACACCGGAACGCATATAACGAATAAAATCCACTACATTTTGTGAGTCAGTTTCAAATATCACATTTGTATAGGCTCTTTGGTGTAGCTCCCTCATGGCTTCAAGAATTGCCATAGCTTCACCTTCAATTTCAATTATAGTGCATCTACCATTTATCGAAGAGCTTCCAGCTATTACAAATTGCCCGTCTCTCACACACCAACCGATGCTTGTTTTGCCGACATCTTGATCGAAGCCAGCATTGATGTTACACTTTAGCGATGACTAATATCTGTATGAAATTTTGAGTTACCATGATATTAGTATGAAATTTTTATCACCGTTAGCGATGACTAATATCTATCTGAGAACCTGTAGAACACATAAAATAATGTTTTAATTGAATGAAACATAACTAAAACTAATTATGTCTTTTATACAACACAACACAATAAATTTCTTTTAATAAGTACCATATATTTCATAAAGTAAGAAATCATCATGTGGAGTTTCATAATTTGATGAAAAGATTCAAAACATTAAGGGCTTATTTGAGTCAATTTTCAATTTTAGTTTTTAAAAAGTGTTATTTTTAAGGAGAATAAAATAAAAATATGTTTGGTAATATAACTTTTTAAAATTGTTTTGTGATCTAACATGTTGATCAGAAGAAGGTGATGACCAGAGAACCGTCGTTGAGCAGTGTCAAGCAGCAATCGTCCACCGGAGGGGGGGTTGTACCTGCAGACACTCCGATGCCAAAGACAGAGAGAGAGAGCAAATACAGAGAATGAGAGAGTGAAGAGAGAGAGTGTAAAGAATAGAATACCTAGCTCTCCTGTCAATGAGAGCTTATATAGTTGCCCCCAGCGCTGGGCCAAAGGTCCCCTTAATGGGTCGTGATGAGCAGCCCAATAAGGATGATTGCCAAGATAACTCCCAGGATTATGGGGAAAGCTGTTGCCAGTTGTTATCTTGGTTGAGTTGTTCCACGATCCTAGAAGGAGTGGATATGCTCAGCTGATGCGTGTCGAGGAGTACTTGGAGCACATAGCGTGCTAGGTTGTCGAGCAGGATTAAATCCTTGTTGGCCCACTCCAGAACAAGAGCCCCCCAAGTCATTGCTCCTAGTCATAGGAGTAGTGTCTTTAGGTTCAAGCTCAGATGTCGAGGACAAAGCATTTTGTTTATTCTCCCCTCATGACGGGGAGACACTCAAGGAGTAATGATCACGAGGAGGAGTTTGTTGTAAATTCGTGCTCGTAATCCTGCTAGTTTTGCTCGCGAAGAGGTTTGTGTCGAGGACGTTTTGCGAGGACGTGTTTCCTCCACCGTCGAGGAGAAGTTTGAAAATTTTCATTCATTGCGAGCACGTGCTCGCAACAAGCCTTGATTTATTTGTGAAACATAGTTTATGCTCCTAATCCGCGGAGGAAAAGAAGCGTTTGTTGCCACCACGTGCCCGTGACGTATGGATGGAAATTCGCACCAATGACCTGCTCGTGACGCGTGGTCTGTTGGATTGGATGTGAAAAGATAGACGTTTCGTATGGAACTGCCACGTGTGTGGGCTATGAAAAGGCGTAATTATGACCTAAGGGTGTAGGCCATAATTACCTCGTTTTACGAGGAAGAATTGTGGACCGTTAGATTGGCGCGTCCTTTCGTTTCGTGTGAGATTAAATAAGATGCATTGGATGGTTTCAAATCACACCCGTTAGATTTGATCAACGGTTATGATTGAAGTGGCGCGCCTCTTCATTCCGCACGCAATTGCTTGCATCTAGCGCTATACATAGGAGTGAGGGAGTATCATTTGCAAAGTTTAATCCTTTGCCTTATCTTCTTCTCCCTTCGTTTGCTGCTGCTACTTGCTCAAGGTTTACTCCCAAGTTCCAGGATTGCTCTTAAGTTTCAAACTTGCCTACCCAGAAGCTTCAACTCTCCAACATCAAAAGGTATTTTCTTTGTTGATTTCGCTTTGATTGGGTTATTTAGGTGAAAACCACCGTGTTTTGGTGTTTGGTGGTGGTTTGTCAACTAGCAAAGGCCACTGCCTTTTCACACCGGAGGGGGGGGTTGTACCTGCAGACACTCCGATGCCAAAGACAGAGAGAGAGCAAATACAGAGAATGAGAGAGTGAAGAGAGAGAGTGTAAAGAATAGAATACCAAGCTCTCCTGGCTTATATAGTTGCCCCCATCGCTGGGTCAAAGGTCCCCTTAATGAGCCGTGATGAGCAGCCCGATAAGGATGACTACCAAGATAACTCCCAGGATTATGGGGAAAGCTGTTGCCAGTTGTTATCTTGGTTGAGTTGTTCCACGATCCTAGAAGTAGTGGATATGCTCAGCCGATGCGTGTCGAGGAGCACTTGGAGCACATAGCGTGCAAGGATGTTGAGTAGGATTAAATCCTTGTTGGGCCTGCCCCGTGACCCGAGCAGTAGCGGATCTGGGCCAGCTCTTGGCCAACTCCAGAACAAGAGCCCCCCAAGCCATTGCTCCTAGTCATAGGAGTAGTGTCTTTAGGTTCAAGCTCAGATGTCGAGGACAAAGCATTTTGTTTATTCTCCCCTCTTGACGGGGAGACACTCGCGGGGAGTCTTAAGGAGTAATGATCACGAGGAGGAGTTCGTTGTAAATTCGTGCTCGTAATCCTGCTAGTTTTGCTCGCGAAGAGGTTTGTGTCGAGGACGTTTTGCGAGGAAGTGTTTCCTCCACCGTCGAGGAGAAGTTTGAAAATTTTCATTCATCGCGAGCACGTGCTCGCAACAAGCCTTGATTTATTTGTGAAACATAGTTTATGCTCCTAATCTGCGGAGGAAAACAAGCGTTTGTTGCCACGACGTGCCCATGACGTGTGGATGGAAATTCGCACCAATGACCTACTCGTGACGCGTGGTCTGTTGGATTGGATGTGGAAAGATAGACGTTTCTTATGGAACTGCCACGTGTGTGGGCTATGAAAAGGCGTAATTATGACCTAAGGGCGTAGGCCATAATTACCTCGTTTTACGAGGAAGGATTGTGGACCGTTAGATTGGCGCGTCCTTTCGTTTCGTGTGAGATTAAATCAGATGCGTTGGATGGTTTCAAATCACACCCGTTAGATTTGATCAACGGTTATGATTGAAGTGGCGCGCCTCTTCATTACGCACGGAATTGCTTGCATCCAGCGCTATAAATAGGAGTGAGGGAGTATCATTTGCAAAGTTTCAACCTTTGCCTTATCTTCTTCTCCCTTCGTTTGTTGCTGCTACTTGCTAAAGGTTTACTCCCAAGTTCCAGGATTGCTCTTAAGTTTCAAACTTGCCTACCCAGAAGCTTCAACTCTCCAACATCAAAAGGTATTTTCTTTGTTGATTTCGCTTTGATTGGGTTATTTAGGTGAAAACCACCGTGTTTTGGTGTTTGGTGGTGGTTTGTCAACTAGCAAAGGCCACTGCCTTTTCACACCGGAGGGGGGGGTTGTACCTGCAGACACTCCGATGCCAAAGACAGAGAGAGAGCAAATACAGAGAATGAGAGAGTGAAGAGAGAGAGTGTAAAGAATAGAATACCAAGCTCTCCTGGCTTATATAGTTGCCCCCATCGCTGGGTCAAAGGTCCCCTTAATGAGCCGTGATGAGCAGCCCGATAAGGATGACTACCAAGATAACTCCCAGGATTATGGGGAAAGCTGTTGCCAGTTGTTATCTTGGTTGAGTTGTTCCACGATCCTAGAAGTAGTGGATATGCTCAGCCGATGCGTGTCGAGGAGCACTTGGAGCACATAGCGTGCAAGGATGTTGAGCAGGATTAAATCCTTGTTGGGCCTGCCCCGTGACCCGAGCAGTAGCGGATCTGGGCCAGCTCTTGGCCAACTCCAGAACAAGAGCCCCCCAAGCCATTGCTCCTAGTCATAGGAGTAGTGTCTTTAGGTTCAAGCTCAGATGTCGAGGACAAAGCATTTTGTTTATTCTCCCCTCTTGACGGGGAGACACTCGCGGGGAGTATTAAGGAGTAATGATCACGAGGAGGAGTTCGTTGTAAATTCGTGCTCGTAATCCTGCTAGTTTTGCTCGCGAAGAGGTTTGTGTCGAGGACGTTTTGCGAGGAAGTGTTTCCTCCACCGTCGAGGAGAAGTTTGAAAATTTTCATTCATCGCGAGCACGTGCTCGCAACAAGCCTTGATTTATTTGTGAAACATAGTTTATGCTCCTAATCTGCGGAGGAAAACAAGCGTTTGTTGCCACGACGTGCCCATGACGTGTGGATGGAAATTCGCACCAATGACCTACTCGTGACGCGTGGTCTGTTGGATTGGATGTGGAAAGATAGACGTTTCTTATGGAACTGCCACGTGTGTGGGATATGAAAAGGCGTAATTATGACCTAAGGGCGTAGGCCATAATTACCTCATTTTACGAGGAAGGATTGTGGACCGTTAGATTGGCGCGTCCTTTCGTTTCGTGTCAGATTAAATCAGATGCGTTGGATGGTTTCAAATCACACCCGTTAGATTTGATCAACGGTTATGATTGAAGTGGCGCGCCTCTTCATTACGCACGAAATTGCTTGCATCCAGCGCTATAAATAGGAGTGAGGGAGTATCATTTGCAAAGTTTCAACCTTTGCCTTATCTTCTTCTCCCTTCGTTTGTTGCTGCTACTTGCTAAAGGTTTACTCCCAAGTTCCAGGATTGCTCTTAAGTTTGAAACTTGCCTACCCAGAAGCTTCAACTCTCCAACAACAAAAGGTATTTTCTTTGTTGATTTCGCTTTGATTGGGTTATTTAGGTGAAAACCACCGTGTTTTGGTGTTTAGTGGTGGTTTTGCTACTAGCAAAGGCCACTGCCTTTTCACATTTTGAGGCGTGTTTTGGTGTTTGGTAGTGTTTTTTCCACTGCCAAACGCCTCTTTAGAGCATTTGCTACAAGTTTTTGCATCAAATGTGTTTTTCTGGAAATATGGATATGAATGTTGATGAACATCATGTGAAGAAGATGAACAGTGCATTCTTGGAAATTTGCGTCTCGCGTTGGGGACAAAGTTTGTCCCTTCGTTTCTGCTAGAAACCCGAGCATCTATGAATTTTTCAGTTCGTTGGAACCTTTGTCGAGGACCTTCTCCCCGTTTTAACTTCAAGAAGTTGCATTCGCTGGAAATTTGTGTCCGGGACCTTGCTCGTGTTCGCGGGGAACTATATTTAGAGACCTTCTCCTCGTTTCACGACCTTGTTCGGGTTTTAAATGTGTTTTCCAATCTCCTCGGGACCGTTTCCCCGTTTAGACATCCTCGAAATCCCATTGCTCCTCGTTATTTAACTTGAGTTTTGTTTTATTTTGCCATTTAATGAGGGCTTTGGTCGGGGACAGCGTCCTCGCCCTGTTTTAGGCCCTTTAAATTGAACTGTGGTGGAAGGGTGGATTTGATCGAATTGTCGAATTCACTTTCTTTCGCTGCTTTTCAGGTACATCATGGCGGATATCGAGGAGCCTGTGGAGAGCCATCGGTTGGTCGACACAATAGTAGACCCAAAGTTGGCCTAGGTTGCCCCCGAACCGCGGGGGTAGCCTCGACATTTGTTCAAGGGGATGCGACCATACATACGATCGTCGAGGAGAAAGGTGAATGCGACCCAGAAAACTGGGAGGTCCACGTGCCCGTGGAGGGGAAGAGGATTTGCTCGGTGTTCTCCGCCGGCGGGTTTGCTATGTATGAGTTTGCCTTCAAGGATCTGGATTTAGGCTACCCTTCAGCAACCTCACCATAGGGGTATTTGATAAGCTAAATTTGGCCCCCTCGCAACTTCATCCCAACTTGTTGGCCTTCATCAGGGTGTTCGAGCTTTTGTGTGACTATCTGGCTGTCGAGCCCACTTTACCTCTGTTCTTTCGGATATTTAAGATTCAGAGGCAAACGTCGAGGGGGAGGCAAGGTTGGGTATCCTTGAAGCATCAGCAGGGCAAAATGTTTAGGATGTTCATAGACTCTGTTTGGGGGTTTAAGGAGAGGTATTACATGGTAAAGCCCGTATCCCCAGAAGCTCGAAAATCCCGTTTCAAGACTGTCGCAGTGCTGGGCGAGGAGGGGATACCAGTTCCTCGGGAGGTTCCCCGTTTTCCCCTGAGTTGGTCGGATAAACATTTTGCGTTGCCGACCGACTCTTACTTTGTCAGGAATGAAGTCTGTTTGAACAAATTAAGTTTTGATGATAACAAAGTATTAAATGGACAATTGGAATTACTAATTATTGATCTAAATGTGCAGGTATACAGTATAAAATCATTACTCAAAGATCATTAATGATGTTCTGATAGAATTTCTTTAAAGCTTCTGAAGAGTACAGCCTGAAGACTAATTATTGCTTCTGAAGGAATTAGCCTCTGAAGACTGTTTTAGCCTCTGAAGACACTATCAGAAGATTAAAGCTCAGTTATCCTAAAGAAGAAATTTGATTCTTTTTAAAGGAAGATATCTCATGGTTAAGGAATAATCATATAGTACATCATTCTTATCCTCAACCTTATCATCAAATGGAGCGTATAGTACAAATTTGTATTATCCTTACTCAAAATGGTGGAGCGTTTCTACAACGAAAGAGTAGTGGAATTGATTTACTTCTTTTGGTAAAAGAGAATCAAATTCATATCCACTAGAATCAACAACTGTCAATCTTCTACAAGGGTCTTATCTCAAACGGCTACTAGTTGCCTGTCTATATATAGAGGACAATCTTCGTGAGAAAGGACTACTGACTCTATTGAGATAATTAGAACAACTGAACTTTTTGAGCTATCATTTGAACAACACACTAAGCTTCAAATATCTTTTGATATTCTTAAGGACTCAGAATCATATACTTTTGTATTCACTTAAATTGCTTTAAGTGTTAGAGAGTCTTGTTAAGCTTAGATTTTTTTCAACACCTCTGTTTTTACAAGTGTATTTGTGTTGATTATTTGTATAAGTTTTGTGAAGTCTCTTGCTTGTGTGCTTGAGCATTTGTGAAGTCTCTTGCTAGTGTGCTTGACCATTTGTGTTTCTAATCTTTAGTGATTATAGTGAAATACCTTGAAAGTGCAAGGGGACTGGACTACTCTCGGTTTGTGAGAGGAACCAGTATAAATCTTTGTGTGTTCATCTCTCTCTCTCTCTCTCTCTCTCTCTGTGTTTTTGATTGTGTTGTGTTTATCTAACATTCATATATTCGCTGCATTTTAACTCTAAAGGCTAGAAAAGTTTTATGTTTCAAAAACACAATTTAACCCCCCTTCTTGTGTTTTTCACACCTTCAAAGTCCTCTCCCCGGCAGAATTTGAGAGTATTAAGAGTTATGTGGCCAACTTTAAACTTGTCACTTTTATGATGAGGGCGGGGGACGAGTATGGGAACCCGAGGATATATCCTCTCTTTGTGAACACTAAATCTCTGCTCGAATGTGCGAGTAGAGAAGCTAGGAATTCGTTGTTGGGTATACGCCTTAAACTTCCTGCTCGACTTTTGCCTTATATTTATGTTTTTGTATGTGTTTGCTTTTATCTTCCTCAGTTTTGTTAACTCTGCCTGTGTGTATTTCCTCGCAGATAAGATGGCCAATTTTGCTGATGAGCTAGTGAAGATTGTCGCCGACAAGAAGAGGGTGACCAAGAAGAAGCCTACTCGGACCGTTGTTTCTCAAGTTATCTCCTCCAGCCAGACTACTCATGCGAGCTCCTCCTCGCTGGTTGGGGCAAAAGGGAGTCCTTTAGTGGTGAAGCCTCCTCCTCCTAAGAGGGCTAGGGATGAAGTCGTCGACCTCGAAGATGTCGAGGAAGAGAAAGGGTTCATCTTCCCCCCCGTTTATGGCATGAGGAGTTACACGGATCAACACCCCCAGATGGTGTTTAAGTCAGAGAAGGAGCTCATCATGAAGTACAACTCTGAGGAGTTAGCAGCTCAGCTTGCCAAGGATTTGGCTGTCATTCTTCTCCTAGCGGAGACAGCTATGGTGTTGAATGAGATGGGGCTTGTTATCTCATATTTTTGTTGAGAACAAAATATGAAATAAAAGGTGAATTAATTGAATAAATATATTAAGTATATATTTATAAAGTAAGAAAACCTATTTAAAGGTTTTTTCCTTTCGTTTCAATTTTACTAGAAATCGAAATCAATTAACAATCGAAGTTGCTTTCGATTTCAAGGAGAAATCTTGCTTTTCTCAAGTATTTCAATTGGTTCATTATCATTTTGATTTCGACTTCTATCAACGGATGCATTGATTCAAAACTAAAGACAGCGCATCAGAAGAAAAGACACGCGTCAACGAGACAGATTGTAACCGTTGTTTAGCAGTCGAAATTGATAGTCTATATATATGTATTTTGTAGTCAAAATCAGTGTCACAAATTCACATACTAAATCCTTACAAAAAATGAGTAATCACAAGGCAATGTATGATTCTGTGAACCAATCTTTACTTGTAAATGTTTACATTTAAATGCAATTCTTATTCCAGTAATTTTTACTTCTTTGTTTACTTTAAACAAACTGATTCATTCATTCGAATGAATCTTTTCGTTCAAAGTACTTTATTGCATTTCAATTTTCATTTACATGCTTTCAATTTAAACCTTTTTTAACAGAAACTTCAAATTATGAACATTAAATATTTTCTCTTAAATGCACAAACATGTCCCAAGATTTACTAGTTGATCTTACCAGTAAATAAACTAGCGATTGTTTACCAAAAATCAGTGTAAACAGGGCCGAGCAAGGAGATGGAAAAGCTGGCGAAAAATAATGAGCAGTTGGTGGCCAAAGTCCTGGAGCTCGGCAACACAGTGACCGACCTATAGGGGAAGCAGGAGAATTATGTTAATCTCACTGCTGACCTTCGTAAGTCTGAAGATAAGGTCGTGATGGTCGACCATGAGTTGGCCGACCTGAAGCTTAGCTATGCCGGGGAGAAAAGGGGAAAGGAAAAGGCCGAGGATGAGTTGATGTCCATACAACAGATGATGACTCCTGCCGAGGATGAGCCTAAGCGTGCCCGAGGTTTGACCACTCGGCCAGAGCTTGTGGGCGAAATTCGGGCACAGATGGAGAATGTTTTTGAGAGTGCCAAGTATGGGTTCAACAACGCCCTCGCATAGCTGATGATTGTGTACCCTAGGTTGGTGACCGAAGGAACCGGGCTGCTGAGGAAGGTTGAGAGTGGACAGATCATTATCCCCGAGCAATATCGGCAGATGGAGCAGGATGATGAAGATGAAGATGGCGAGGAGGAGATGCACGAGGATGGAGATGAGGAAGGCCAGGGTGAAAGCGACCATTGAATGTCCCCGTTTTATTTGGGCATGCTTGCCATTTTAGTTTTTGTTGAACTGATTTTTGGGGCCTGCGTGCCATATTTTTGTAACACCTGAACAAATGGGCTTTGTCCCTTTATTTTGATTTATGACAATGTCGACCTTGGTGGTATTTTATTATTTGTACTCGTATTTGCTAAGTTTTGCTTGTTTGTATGTACATTTATAAATTTGTGCTCGTTATCTTTACGAATTGTGCTCGGATTCGTACTTAGTAAAATCCTCGAAATAAGTTCTGATTCGTTAGTTGTTTACGAGCACGTTCTGTCGAGGACGTTCGTCCCTGGATATGACTTAAATAGTTTAGGGAACTACTAAAATGCCTAGAGATGTTTTCTTGACTAATGCAGATCCGAGCACTTGGATGTGCTCGTCCCGAAGCTTGAACCTCCCATCCCGAGCTGGGTGTTAAGCCATGGTACGACGACGATGGAGTTCGTCTCTTTAGTCATCGTCGTCGGGCAGTGACTCTGCTCGTTTGTTGAGCAAGAGCTTACCTTGTATTTTTTAGATGAGCACGGATGCCTGCGCGACATCCGTTGTTGAGGAGCTCTACCCATTGTTTTGTGGGCTGATGCTGCCTCTGCGTAGATGCATGGTTTGGCAATAACTTAGCTGTAATATTGTTTCAATTTTTGGGCATTCCACGTTCGAGGAATCTCCTTCCCTTGGAGGGTCTCAAGGTAGTATGCATCGGTGTTCGTCTTGTCGCAGACACGATATGGTCCCTCCTAGTTGGCCGCGAGTTTGCCCTCGTGGGAGTCTTTGGCATTTCGTCTTAAGACGAGGCTGCCGACTTCAAAGTCTCTTTTTATGACCTTGGTGTCATGTCGGGCAGCTACCCTTTGCTTTAACGAGGCTTGTTTGAGGGACGCTGCCGTTCGGATTTCTTCGACGAGATCCAGCTCTTCTCGCATTGCCTTGTCGTTCATTTCTTCGTCGAGGGGGGCTTCAGTACGGTGAGAAGGTTCTCCGATTTCCACGAGGATGACTGCTTCGGTATGTATGTGAGACGAAAGAGTGTCTCCCCGGTGGTGGAATGGGGGGTAGTTCGGTATGCCCACAGTACATGGGGTAGCTCTTCGACCATTGCGTTTTTGCGTCGCCTAGCCATCGCCGCAGTCCGCGTAAGATTACTCTGTTGGCGGCCTCTTCTTGCCCGTTAGTTTGCGGGTGCTCGACGGATGTAAAATGATGCTTTGTGTTGATTTTGGCGAGGAACGCACATAATGTTTTGTCGGTAAACTGTGTGCCATTGTCGGTGACCACAACTTGGAGTATCCCAAAATGACATAGGATATCTCATTTGAAAAAGCGGAGAATCCTGATTGAGGTTATCTCGGGGAGCGGCTCTGCTTCCACCCACTTGGTGAAATAATCTACCCCGACGATGAGGAACCTATTTTGTTGGTTGCCTCTAGTGAACGGCCCGAGGATGTCTATGCCTTACCATGCAAAGGGTCACGGAGACGATAATGACTTGAGCTCGTGGGGAGGAGCAAGGTGCATGTCCGCGTGTTGTTGGCATCTGTCGCACTTTTTTACGTGCTCCTTTGCGTCTTGTTGCATGGTGGGCCAATAATACCCTGCCCGCACCGCCATTTTGGCGAGGGAGCGACCTCCGAGGTGTTGTGAATTGATTCCCTCGTGTATCTCTTGGAAGATGTAATCAGCTGTAGCTTCGTCGGCACATTTCAAGAGGGGAATGGAGAAGCCGCTCCTGTAAAGTTTGTCGTCGAGGATGGTGTACGGGCACGATCTTCGTTTGAACGTTGCCGCCTCCTTCTCGTCGTTAGACAGTGTGCCATGCGCTAGATAGTTGTATACCGGGGTCATCCAACAATTGGCGTCCCCGATGGCGTTTATGTCGAGGACCCTTGTTGGTTTTTTTATGCTCGGGTGCGAGAGGATTTCCTGGATTACGGACTTGTTTCCATTCTTCCTTTTGGTGCTCGCCAGTTTGGACAGGATGTCTGCCCATTTGTTTTTTCTCGTGGAACATGTTGTATTTCAGCGGAGTCAAACTTAGTGATTTTCTCCTTTACCAAGGCCAAGCACTCAGATAAATTGTCGTTCTTAGCTTGGTATTCCCCTAGGACCTGCGATGTGACGAGCTACAAATATGTGTAGATTTTTATCTCCTTTGCACCTACGTCATCGGCGAGCCGTAACCCTGCGAGGAAGGCCTCATATTCTACTTGGTTTTTCGAGGTCGGAAAGGACAACGCTAACAAAACTTCGATCAGGATTTCGTCCTCGTTTTGAAGGATGATTCCTGCGCCTGCTCCTGTTGCGTAGGACGCTCCGTCGACGAATATGGTCCACTTATTCGCCCCGTTTATCGAAGAGGATGAACAAGTCATTTCTTCCACGAAGTCGGCCAACACTTGGGCTTTAAGGGCTTTCCTGCTTTCGTAATGGATGTCGAATTCAGAGAGCTCCAACGACCATTTCAGCATCTTGCCCGCCATGTTTGGTTGGAGGGCCATGTCTGGTTGGGGGCTCAGATAGCGCCTTCTTCAGGTGTTGAAGGGCCTGCTCGCACTCCTCAGTCCCCTCGAAGGCAACTTTTTTTCTAAGTAGCTTGAAAATGGGGAGTGCGTGTTGTGCTGATTTTGGTACGAAGCGGGATAATGCGGTTAGCATTCCGTTGAGCGTTTGTATAGAACTTTTGTCGTTAGGAGTTGGGAATTCCCTAAACGCTCGAAATTTGTCGAGGTTAGCCTTGATTCCGCGTTCGGTAAGGTAGAAACCGAGGAACTTCCCTGCTCGGATGCCAAATGTGCATTTTTCAGGTTTGAAACTTATGTTAACCCTTATGGCCTGCTCGAAGACCTTTTGAAGGTGGGCGGTATGATCCGTCTCTAGTTGTCGGTTTAGACAACTGTTGTGGTTTTTTCTCCAGTTTTGGAGTTTCCACATTATATTATTGTGTTTTGATTGTGTTTATTTTTCTTCTTTAGTGTTGTTATTTCCTAACAGTGGTATCAAGAGCTTCGGTTCGATATTCTGAAGGTGCTAAAGAAGGGGCTTTGCTATGTCTTATTCAAGCACTATCAAGTTTGACATAGAGAAGTTTGATGGAAGAATAAACTTTGGCTCGTGGAAAGTACAAGTCAATGATGTGTTGATACAATCAGGTTTACACAAGGCGCTGAAAGGAAACACTTCCAACATGGATGCCGACAAGTGGGAGGAACTAGATTTGAGAGCTGCAAGTGCAATTCGTCTGTGTTTGGCAAAGAATGTTCTTGCTAATGTGCAGAATCTGTCATCAGCCAAGGAACTCTAGGAAAGAGTCGAAGGGTTGTATTAGACAAAGGACATCTCAAATCGATTGTTGCTGAAGGAGCAATTCCACAATTTGCGCATGGATGAGGGTACAAAAATTTCTGATCATCTTAGTACTTTGAATAATATTGTTTCTGAGTTAGTATCTATTAAAGTTACGATTGATGTTGAAGATAAGGAGTTAAGGCTCATTTTGTCCCTTCTACCTTCTTATGCTCACCTCAAACCTGTTTTGATGTATGGGAAGGAAAAATTAAGTTTTGAAGAAGTTGCAACTAAAATTATTTCTGAAGAAAGGAGGATGAAAAGTGATGAAAGCACTTCATCAAACTCGATGTTGCTAACTAGAAGTGGGGCTAATGGGAAGATGATCCATGCAAAGAATATGCCGTGTTGGAAGTGCGGAAGGTCTGGGCATTTAAAGAGAAATTGTCCAGGTGGAGCTGTATCTGTAAAAGACTGTGAGACAAGTGCTAGCAATGTCTCCCTTGTTTGGGGAGATGATGGTGATCTTATCTAGAAGATAAAGTGTGTCCTTATGGTATTTCCGCTATACCATGGGAAAGGACAAGTTTTTGCTAGCGGATTCAGAACAACACACGGGCATTGGTTGGCATTGATACAAGGTGTGTGGTGAGTTGTGTCAATGGCTGAAGAACTTCCTAAAAGCCAACATAGGAGTTGCACCATAATCTTTCAGCAAGGTTTTCGACATGAAATTCTTGGGATGGTTTAGTTCCAAGTGAAGAAAATTCTTGGGATGGTTTAGTTCCAAGTGAAGTTTACTTTTTATGGTGGAGTATGATAATTTAATTTGTCGGTATAGACAATGAGAATTATGATTGTCGGTGAAGACAATGGTTGTCGGTATAGACAAATGGAAGCGGAAGATGGAACTCTTGCAATCAAGGTGGAGATTGTTCGGGTTGATTGTCAAGTCCCACATCGCCCAGTTTCTTAAATAAAGAAGGAGGTAAAAATTAGCTATTGGAGAAGTCCCACATCGCTTAGAATTGTGAAGCAAGGGGGAGACCAAGGCTATATATAGGACCTAAGTTCTTTGTTTTTAGATGCACCAGTCAGTAGCACTTTAAGCTTATATCTGACTTAGTTTAAATATTTGCTTTGTGAGAGTGCAGTTGTATTGGGGCATTAGGGGTGAGAGTGAGAGAAGTCTATGTGTTGTAACAATTTTCACATAGTGATAATTCTCTAGATGTCGGTTTTGACAATTGTTGTGGTTTTTTCTCCGGTTTTGGAGTTTTCACATTATATTCTTGTGTTTTGATTGTGTTTATTTTTCTTCTTTAGTGTTGTTATTTCCTAACAGAAATGTGTCTGAGGATCAGACATGGAGTGTCTTTGAAGCATAAATTGAGGCTTCTTTGCCTGCAATTTGAGATTTGGTTCAAAAATGTCTTTGGTCCTCTTTTGAATTCAATGGCAAAATGAAATGTTAATTTGGTGGTTCATTGAAGGTGTTTTACCTTGTTTCTGATGCATAGGTTAAGTGTATTCAGAGCAAAATGGTATTCACAAGGCTCATGGACATAAAGCAAGATTGTGGAGATTTTGGTAAAAAGAGCTTTTCACTTTTGATCCATTTGTGGTATGAAACTTGGGCAATGCATGGATTCCTTGTATAATGAGATGTTGATCATGCTAAACATCAGTAAAAGCTGATAATAGAAGATTCACATGAGATGTTTTGTGGATCATGAGGCCACACCTTTGTTTGGACCAAGAAAAATAACTTGTAATATGATCTCAAAATCAGCTCTACCATGGCTTAATTGAAAATTCGTAACTTTGCCCTCAAGCAACAAAAACCCACGCTTTTGGTATCAATGGGAAGCGGACATGGCATACTACAACTTTGATGTTGAACACTTGAGCTGAATCAACTTGGATCATATAGAACAATGGCCATCAAAACTCAAAATTGTCACTGTGAAACACTTAGAAATATTTTCTAAGTTTCTGGCAATTTTCACAACTCTGAATCCTCAACTTTGGAGCTTTATATCTTCCACTTCAAGGAACCGTTTAGCCTCAAATTTTCCATCAACTTGTAGGATCCAATGTCGTCTTTAAGAGAAGCCATCGAGCATCTCAAATGAATTTGTAAATTGCTCAAAATTGTCTTGTGAAGTTGGGTAGATGATCATGAAGATTCGTACTTAGAAAATATTCCAAAACTCTAATATTTGACTTTTTTGAACCTTTTCTTGATTTTCTTTATTCTTGATATTGTGCAATAATCCAAAAAGAGGATGGGATCTTAGGTCAAAAATTGGGGTATGACAGATGCCCCTATTTAAGTTTCTCCATCCGGAGAGATGAAGATTGAAATCTTCGTCTCGATGGGATTGAAGAGACTTAAATACAAAATACACAATTTTGTACCTAAGATGCCGAGAATGCTTATGATGCAAATGCAAATGCCAATACAAGACTTTGAATCTTGTGAGAAAGTGGAATCACAAGAGACAAGCTTTTATTACTGGGGAAGAGGGATGTTCACAGGTGAGCAACAAAAAGTGACCCGACTGAAGGAGAAAAACAATGATAGGGAGAGGAAAATGATCCAACTCTACTGGTGAAGCAATGTAGTTTTACTGGGAATAAGTTGCCTACTATAATATGGATAGTTTATAAAAGGCAAAGAGAAATGATACCTACTACCGTATGGATAGCTTAAAAAAGGTAAATGAAAAAAGAGAGAGACACTGTCTACTATCATATGGATAGCTTAACAAAGACGAGTGACAAATATTGCTAACTACTGTATGGATAGTTTAGCAAAAACAAATGACAAAAAAAAAAAAAAAAATTGTCTACCACCGTATGAATGGTTTTGATATATATATATATATATATATATTACCTACTACCATATGGATAGTTTATAAAAGGTAATAATGAAAAGAGAGACACTGTCTACTATCATATGGATAGCTTAACAAAGACGAGTGACAAATATTGCTAACTACCTTATGGATAGTTTAGCAAAAACATAATGACAAATGATGAGACTGTCGCTTGCTGATTGAAATTAGAACTCAATCCAGGAAAGAACTGGAGAGAAATAGTCAAAAAGACTCTATACCCAATGAGAAACGAGCTCGACTGTGGATCTTCCTATCCATGTATTCGGAAAGGGATACAACTGAAGCAACCTTCTTCCACGAGGATGAGCTCGGTCGGGAATTTTGAAAGGATATACACTTTCTGCTTGTGGCTGACAATCTACTTGGAGAGAATGACACGCCCACCCCTATTCTTGGGGATATGAGAGGTTCTCCGTGTATTAACGGAATGAAACTCCCACAATGGAAAATGCCAGCGAAGACTGAACTTTTGACTACCAATGAAGATTGGATTTGGAATTGCCAGCGAAGACTGGGCTTTGAAATTACCAATGAAGATTGGTTTTGGAAAATGGTAGCGAAGACTTGACTTTTGACTACCAATGAAGATTGGTTTTAGAAATTGCTAGCGAAGACTGGGCTTTGAACTTATCAATGAAGATTGGTTTTGGAAAATGCCAGCGAAGACTGGACTTTTTGATTAATTGCCGCAGGTGTAGGATCCTGGACCAAACTGAATTGACAAACCGCCATAGGTGTAAGAACCTAGAAAAGACTGGATTGGTAAATTTCCACAAGTGTAAGAACCTGGACAACACCGGATTGATAGGTTGCCATAGGTGTAAGAACCTGGACAAAGCTAAATTGATAAATTGCCGCATAAGATCAGACTTTTTGAATTTACCGCATATGATCGGACTTTTTGGATTTCCAATAAAGATTGGACTTTTTGAATTTGAACTTGCCAATGAAGATTGGACTTTACTGGAGTGTTTATCTACTGGGGAAACTAAAGAGTCTTCCCAATGAGATAGGCTCACTTGGATACCGTAATTGATCTAGCTAGAGATCAAAATGGACTTCTATGAGCGATCACAAGGTTTTGTTTATGTTATGTATGCATGTTTTGTGCATATGCATTTGTAGTTTGTTTATGCATGATGGTTTTTTGATGCGTCGATGCATGATAAGTTCGTATGCTATGCATGATAGACACATGAAATGAAATGTTGGTAAAGACGGGGCTTTGAGGGTGCCAATGGTTCTTGGGCTTAGTTGAATGCCAATAAAAATTGGACTTTGAATGTTGAGCTTTGAGGATGCCAATGAAAATTGGGCTTTCTAAGATGCCAATGGGTATTGGGCTTTTGGATGTGCCAATTGATATTGGGCTTTGGATGTGAAAACGATTCCACTTTAATAGGAAAATCCGGAGGCGAGAAAATGCAAGCTTGATGTGAGGTGCATGAATGATATGTTAAAACATGTCATAATGAATGTAGTTTGATGCATTGATTGATGCTAGAAAGATGCAAGCGTGAACGATGCAAGACGCATGATTATGATTTGTATGAAATGTGATGATTTTGGGTTGTGCCGCTAGAGGTTGGGCCTTTTGATTGTAGGTGTTGGGTTCCAAACATCGTTGGACTTTGTGAGATATCACCAAAGGTAGAGTTTCTTTTTTTTTTTTGCCAAGCGAAGTTGCGCTTTATGTAGATGCTATGAGGTGACGAGTGAAACGCTATAGCAAAGTGTCATGATCACTACATGATGCCTGATTATGGTTTGAATATTTTGCAAAGTTTCCCATGGTGTTGGAAAATGGAGAGGGGTTAAGAAGGGTTTTTCTAGCATGGTCTCCCGACACTCGAGTTAAACCCAACGGTTGTTGAGGCAGCATATACTTGAGCAGCTTGAAAGGATGGAGAGGACTTACTCCCTAATGTAGCCCATTTTGCCCTTTTTCATTTCCTTTGAAAATCCCTAACTTTTGTCTAGTCCGCTCTTTCGAGTTTTCAGTCCACCGGGAGTATATTTCCTTTTTATGATGCCCCTAATTTTTGCCTGGACCACCTTTTCAGGTTTTCGATCCACCGGGACGCTCTCTATTGCCTAAGTCGCCCTTTCGGGTTTTCAACTTAGCGACCTTTTTTTCTTCCTTTGGGCATTGTATCTTTGGTTGCATCAAATTGAGAGTGAAGGCTCCTCTCCATCCATGGGGTGATAAATACAGGCTGCCCCAATTTTTTAATTTTTGAAAGGTATGCCCCAAATTAAATCCTTGACTCAGACTGCCTTATTACTTGAATCTTGAAAAGCACGCCCTCGATTGATTTGCGCTTTGAGGGTTTGACCGTAATCACCAAGATCTCCGGATGATTTGCCCCTCGATTTTAGGGATTTCCTCTTGATTGGTAAGACCACTAGGTGATTTGCCCCTTGTAAGGAGTGCCTTGAAATGATTCACCTTTTGATCAGACCGTTGTTGAAATTTCCTCGATACTATGTATTGATTTCCGAGTGAAATTGCTTCTTTTGAAAAAGTAGTTTTGAAATTATGCACATGCAAGTTTTGAAATTGTTTAGCTATGTACAAGGGATGATATTTTGGCCAGGAGATCGGCGCAATTTGAAAGTGATAGGAATGATAGAAAAATTTGTTATTGATTATTCACGAACATTGGGAGTCAGTTTAACAATTTTGCTGAATATGCTTTCATAGTAAACCTAGCTTCAATTAGGTCTTTTGATGGTTGTAATGTGGCATGGCTCGCGGTTTTTGAAAAAAATATTATAAGGCTCAAAATTTGATGTTAACCCGCCCAATCTCCATTGATGTTCTCCATTCCTAAGTTCAATTAACTCGATAGATGTCTCTGGTAGGCAAGAAAATTTTGTTAGTTATGATGATGGAGGTAGATACAGTGGTCGAAGCACTGATGATACTTTTGAAGTAACAGTCACTTCTTTTTGTTTACAAGTTTATTTCCCTTTCTGATTTTAATCCCTTATTTTTGCATAGACCGATTCTTTTGAATTTATGGTCCAACGGGATGCCCTTATTTTTGCCTAAATTTTCACTTAGCGGGCTCCCTCTTTTTTTTGGAAAAAACTATTGTGAGATTTTGCTTTTGATTTAGAAAAGTTATGACTGCCATGTGAGTTTTCTCTTTTCATCGCTTCCCTCCACGTGTGAATGAAAGAAGGTGGGTCTAAACCTTTTGTTGGGGTGATTTGATGGATTGATTCCCTTGCATTAAGATGCATTGTCATGTTAATTGAAAGACTACCCTGCCCCAGGTTAATATTAAGGGTTTATAAAATGTAGAAAGAAACACCGACTTCAAGCTCGAAGGGGTTGACTACGGATTATCTCCTTATATCTCCAGTGTTTGGGAATTGAAACAATGCCTTACATCATCAACCATGTTTTACTAAAAGCATATGTCAGCAAATTCAATTATTTGTTTACATCATCCTCCCTCCAAGCTCGTTATCATTTGAAAAGAGAAATGGAAAAACATTGTATATGGTGAGCAATGATACAAGAAAATAGTGAATATGAATGGATGGATTTCAAAACATGCATGCTAATTTCATTAAAAATTCTTAGTCAACAAGTACAATTTCAAAAGCAAACTATACTTAGCAAGAAAGAAACCGCAACTGAGAATGAACAGTCTAATGATATTAGGAATGAGCTTCCTTGTTAATCCACTGACCTTAAGAGGTGCAGGTGCCCCATTGATGTTCTTGTATTTGTAATGGGTGACCATTCATGAATGAGATTCCTCCTTGAAAGACAACAATTTGTCGATGATCAGGTCTTGGACCTCCTTTTATTTTGACGGACCCTTGCCTCTCTCAAGTCAATGCTTCAAGTTTACTTGTGAGTATCGGGAAACTTTGCAAGTTGGATTGCAGTTGAAGGAGGGTGAAGGTGGGAGAGACATGAGTTTCATGGGAGATTGATTTTTTTTATATGGGATGCATGTATGCAAATGCATGAAAATGCAGGGGTATGCAAAAAAGATTTTTCCTTCAAGGTATGCTAAAAAAGTTTCAATGACATGCTATGATGCGATGAGATTGAACAAGGCCGGGGTAAGACCCCAAGGATGAGTTTGGAAGTTGAGAAAACATAACCTAAATAGGGAGACTCCCTACGATAGGCCAGTTCTAAAATTTACTACCTTATCCCCTCTCATGTGGATTCAAAGGTTTCATAATGGGTAAAAATTGTAAAGTGGTTTGTTTGATTGATTTTTAGGAGGAAAGACGAGTCGTCATCTTAAGTTTAAACTCCTTTTTAATCCGCCACGACCATACTGAAAAATTTAATATTTTTCTTGCCATATGTCATGGAGAAATGGATTTCCAGCTAGAGATGACTCACGCCTAAACTCTTTTGAGAAAAAATTTTGAATTGAAAAGCCAAGCGGCAAAAGATTTGGATTGTTTTGTCTTTTTTAGTCTTTTTGAAAATATTTAAACATGCTTAAGTGTGTTAAAGCATTTATTTTAAAAAAAAGAGTTGAAAAAGGTTTCTCAAAAGAGATTCTTTTTTGAAGATTTAAGTTTCTTTTTTAATGTTTAGGTTTTTTTTGTTTTGAAAGTTTAAAAGAACAAAAGTAGACAAATAGATATATAGGCATGGAAAAGTCGCATAAATGATATAAATCAACGAGACAATCGTTTCCCTTGGAATTAAACACAAATATCATGAAAAGTAAATAAATATACATGTTTTTGATTTTTTTTGTATTTTTAATAAAGAAAACAAAGAAATATATTTTTTAGATATTTTTAATAATATATATAAACAAATAAAAGAAAATAAACTCATAAAAACAAAAGGATAAAACAAAAAATGGGGGAGCTGGGAGTTGAACACGCATCATTTCCTAGGCCAGCCAGAAAATAGACCGATTGTGCCAGGCCGCACGATTTTGTAAAGAACAGAATAAGAATTACATATATTAACATAACATTTAAAACTGAAACCAACAGTACTTCATCTTCAACCTCTCAACATAAAAAAAAAAAATCAAATTCGTGATTTCCTTTCATGCACCAAATTGGACAAGTAAATATACCATTTTGCTCAGAATTGCATGAGGATTATGAATATGTATTTAACTTTTATTAAATATTACTCAAACATTCTAATTTTGTAGATTAAAGTAAGAACCCTAAAACTTCAAATTCAAATGAAATATCATTTAAACACAAACAAAACTGACTAGCATGTGGCTTTCACTACTCATATTATGGAATACATGTTTGCTTCAGGAATCATTCAAAATAATGCATGTATGAGTGAGTTTGAAATCATGAATATTTTCCTATTGGAGCAAGGTCCAATGCCTCTTCTTTGCACTTACAGATGAAAAATAAAGATCCCTTTAGCTTCCTTAAGTCTTCAGGAGTGTAATGGTATAGTTACTTTTCCTTGAAACCTTTTGAAATGTTCTACCCAATTCAAGTTGAAAGTGACAAAAAATGGGAATTGTGAGATGGTAATGGAGGTGTCACAGTAGATGAGCAATGCATACAGAAGCTTATTTATGATCTATGGATGGTGTTTTGATTGAAAACGTAGAAGAAACTTGGAGGAAATGCAAGTTTCGAAATTATGGTTTTTTGAAAGTGTAATAATGGAGTTTTTGGGTGAATTTGTGGATGAATGAGTTATGAGGCTTGATGGCCTTTCATAGAGGTCGAAATCTGTCTGAGGATCAGACATGGAGTGTCTTTGAAGCATAAATTGAGGCTGCTTTGCTTGCAATTTGAGATTTGGTTCAAAAATGTCTTTGGTCCTCTTTTGAATTCAATGGCAAAATGAAATGTTTGGTGGTTCATTGAAGGTGTTTTACCTTGCTTCTGATGCATAGGTGAAGTGTATTCAGAGCAAAATGGTATTCACAAGGCTCATGGACATAAAGCAAGATTTTGGAGATTTTGGCAAAAAGAGCTTTTCACTTTTGATCCATTTGTGGTATGAAACTTGGGCAATGCATGAATTCCTTGTATAATGAGATGTTGATCATGCTAAACATCAGTAAAAGCTGATAATAAAAGATTTACATGAGAAGTTTTGTGCATCATGAGGCCACACCTTTGTTTGGACCAAGAAAAATAACTTGTAATCTGATCTCAAAATCAGCTCTACCATGGCTAAACTGAAAATTCGTAACTTTTCCATCAAGCTACAAAAACCCACGCTCTTGGTATCAATGGGAAGCGGACATGGAATACTACAACGTTGATGTTGAATACTTGAGCTGAATCAACTTGGATCATATAGAACAATGGCCATCAAAACTCTAAATTGTCACTGTGAAACACTTAGAAATATTTTCTAAGTTTCTGGCCATTTTCACAACTCTGAATCCTCAATTTTGGAGCTTTGTATCTTCCAATTCCTATGAGAGTTTGGTTTAATATTTCCATAATAATGAAGTATGCCATGTCACCTTCAAATACATCCATCCACCATGAAAAATAATTTCTTGAATTGATCACAAAGTGTCCATAAAGTCATGCACTTAGTAAGGTCAAAATTCTTAGAAAAAATTTTAAGTGTTTGAGAATTTCAAAAGTAATGAGACCTTGACTTTCTACTTTGATTTCTTCCACTTCAAGGAACCGTTTAGCCTCAAATTTTCCATTAACTTGTAGGATCCAATGCCCTCTTTAAGAGAAGCCATCAAGCATCTCAAATGAATTTGTAAATTGCTCAAAATTGTCTTGTGAAGTTGGGTAGATGATCATGAAGATTCGTACTTAGAAAATATTCCAAAACTCTAATATTTGACTTTTTTTAACCTTTTCTTGATTTTCCTTATTCTTGATATTATGCAATAATGCAACAAGAGGGTGGGATCTTAGGTCAAAAATTGGGGTATGACACTACTTCTTCCCCGTCCAAGGTTGCTCACAAATCCTTCGCCGACGTGGTTAACAACGTATGTAATATCCCGGCATTGCAGCTCCTCAACCAGTCATAAAAGGGGACAAAACTGCTATTGAAATACCGGAACATGAATATGAAGCCGGCATGGCTGCTTGCAAGCATTGCCTTCACGGCCGTATTCTTTGGCCAAAGGGTACAACACTTCTCAAAGTTTGTGCCTTGAAAGCCAAATTGTCTCCTCTCTGGAGTTCCCTAGGTAAGTGGGGTGTTACTTCTTTGGATAAGGGTTATTATGAGTTTGTTTTCTCTTCTCTTGAAGATGTTCAGAGTGTTAGGTTGGTGAACTCATGGAATATCAACCCAGGTCTTCTAAAACTTTTTGCTTGGTCTAAAGACTTTAACCCTAATTTACAACAAAATTCAACTGCTTAAGTTTGGATAAGAATCTATGGATTGTCTCAAGAATACTGGCATCCTAAGATTTTATTCGACATTGCAAGTAGCGTGGGAACTCCTATTTGCACTGATCAACTTACAAACAAGCCCAAGTTTGATAGGGAATTTGGTCACTTTGTTAGGGTCTTAGTGGATATAGATCTGAAAAAACAACCTTTATACAGGGTGTTAGTGGAAAGAATTGGTTATGCTTTCTTTGTTGATATTGACTATGAAAACTTGCCTAATTTCTGTCATTTCTGTCAATGTATTGGCCATGACCAAAGCCATTGTAAAAAAGCCAAAGGTGATTCAAATCAAATGGAACAAGATAAACCCCAGATGAAAGGCCCTCAACAAGCCCAAGTTAAAGAATATGTGATTTCAAAGAACAAAAGGAAAAATACAAGTTCTGAACAAGTGAATGAAGTGATCAATCTTGAAGCCTCAGCCTCAAAATTTAAAGAAGGTTTTGATCCTTTGTTGGACAGTATACTCAAGAATAAAGATTCCATTACTAGTCAAGAAACTCCTAAAGCTCAAAACAGTATCAGCCCATCCCATGAAAACACTCATGATTTGGATAATACTCATCATTTGGAAGATAACACAGTTGATGTAGAACATAATGATGTGGACAATGAAATAGTCAATGACTCAATGCCCTCTCATAAAGAACCAACATCAGCAAAAGAAAATAGTTCCCACTCCAAGACTTATGTTGCTTCTCCAGCCTCATCACTTGATTTGCCAACTCCAGAGAGGGTAACTCAAAATACACAATTTTTGCAAAATTCATGGGCCAACCTTGCAGAACAAGTGGACACAGATTTAGACAACCTGATGGATTCAGACATAGCTCAATTTGAAGAAATAGATCAAATAGAGGAAGCAGACACTCTAAGGACATCACAAGAGGAGATGAACAAACAAGAAGAGCCTTTCAAATTAGTAGTTACTAAGAAAAGAGGTAAGAAAAACAAAACTATACTCACAGAAATACCTATAGCACTAGAGCTAAGGCAGTTTACATTGCTGGTGCTAAATGAAGAGCATTTATTGGAATGCAAGGGGTTTGGCCAATTCCCCTACAAGATTGGCTCTTAAGAGGCTTCTTAAAGCTTATAAGCCTGATTTTTGTTTTTTAGCTGAACCTTGGACGGACCTAGCTAACTTCCCAGTTAACCGGTTTGCTAGGCTCAATTTGAAAGTTTTTTGTGTCAGTAATAGACCTAATCTTTGGTGTTTATGCTCAATCAATCTTGACCCAGTTGTCATGCATATAGATGATCAACAAATATCCTTCATTTTGAATGATAGTAATAAAGATTTTGGTGTCTCGGTTGTTTATGCTTCTACTAATTATATCAAGAGGAGACACTAATGGCATTCCCTTACAGTGGTTCATAGTAATCTTAACTTACCTTGGGCTTGTATGGGAGATTTCAACTGCATAATTGGAGCTCATGAGCACAGGGGTTCTCATTTACCAGCCAAACTTCCAATGGAGGAATTCTTGAATTGGACAGACAGTAATGATCTTCATCATTTACCAACAAAAGGTAGTAACTTCACATGGTTCAATGGTAGAGATGGAAGCAATGGCATGGAGAAGAGACTGGATAGAGTTTTGTGTAATCAACTTTGGCTCGACAATTGTTCCACTCTATCTTGTTCAAAACTTACAAAGTATAAATCAGATCATTGCCCTCTTCTTTTTGACTTCCAAACACATAATCTCAGGTATGGCTCTAACTTTAAATTTTAAAAAATGTGGTCTCACCACAAAGGCTGAAGGTGAAAAACACAAGAAGGGGGGTTGAATTGTGTTTTGAAAAATTAATTCTTTTCTAGCTATCAGATTGTAAAGCAGCGGATAATAGAAGCTAGCTAGAATGCAAAACACGAATAAGACAATGAGAGAGAGAGAGAGAGAGAAGAGAGTGCACACACAAAAATTATACTGGTTCCTCTCAGAAAATGAGAGTAGTCCAGTCCCCTTGCACTTCCAAGGGATTTCACTATAATCACAAAAGATTACAATTCTAATGCTCTAAGTCACACAAGACAGAGAGACTTATTTGCTCTAAGTCACACAAGACAAAGAGACTTCCTTGCTCTAAGTCACACAAGCCAAAGAGACTTCCTTGCTCTAAGTCACACAAGACAAAGAGACTTCCTTGCTCTAATCACAAAGATAAGAGACTTCACACACTAACTTAATACACAAATTAAGTAGGACTGAAAATTCTAAGCTAGACCCTCTTAACACACAGTTCAGAGCCTAACAATATCAAAAGATATTTGACTTAGAAATTACACAAGAAAGAAACAATTCACAGCTTGAATACAAAGTAAATCTTTCTCTGAGTTTCAATATTTTTCAGTAGTCTTCCAGTAGTCTTCTCTCAAGTAGAATGTCTTCTATTTATACTCTAAGTATAATGACGTTGAGAAAAGACCGTTGGTAGTACAATTATAACACCCCATAATACATTGTCTAGAATATATTATAGTGCACATAATTAAGTACCGAGTACAACAAGTTTACAAATCCATAGAGTAAAAATTTGAGCACACGCAGGTGCCAAAGTACAACACAGCGGATAGAAATAGACTGAAACTAGTAAACTAAACATCCTAGACACGAACAACATGACCACAAGCATGCTATCTACTCCGTAGCTTGCTTGCCGCGATCACCCTGAGTGCCTGAAACATGAGAGGGGGAGGGGGGGTAAGACTACTAAGTCTTGTGGATTCTACTACCCACCTAACGGTGACTACACTAGGGTAACCTGCACGTCAGTCCTCACGCAATATCAAGCGCATCACATGTATGTGTATATAACAAGTAATATGGTGTAACACAAGCAATTATCTGAGTTCATTTTAGCTACGCAAGGACACTCTGAGGTGAGCCGGTTTCAGAGAGCCTCACACTCCTCCGTACCAATCTTCGTGATCATAACGCACTATGGTACGGAGTCTCTGGCATCACAGTTGTTATTAAAACATTTTGCTATGGATTCCTCGAATCCCTGTAGTGGTGTACATAAGACAACCACTTGCTCTCTCGACTGACATGTATAACATCTAGAGTTTGAACAAGCTACCAATATATCCCAATCCCGGGGAACTAACTTAGTTCATAACCTAAGTTGAATTGTATTATTCCTACACGTGCAATTAACATTTCAATTACTATTATCTCATAATGTTGATGGGGAATGGACCTGGAATGATAACAATTTTAAAATAATCATTGAGTTTTAAAAACAGGACAATTGGCCAAAATCCTGTATTGTTCGCTTAGCGAGGACATGGCGACTGCTTAGCGAACCAAGTCAGAAGGTTCTGGCCAGCCAGCGAACGCCAGCGACCAAAACCTGCAACTCCGGTTGCACGTTCGCCAGATGTTCGCTTAGCGAGCAGCACGGGATTTTGCTCTGTTCTGCAGAAATCAGTGTAAAAACCAGAAAACTTCAAATCAACATTCAACATCCATTTCAGCCATTAACATCACAAGAAAATAACAAGTAAAATGGAGAGGGTTTTGGGAGTTAAACTCCTCTCATACACATAATTTAATTTCCTAAACCTATGTTATCATGCATTGTTTGAATTGGGGAAATTTCTAACTAAATTAACCTAAGAACCCACCTCAAAAGAAGCTTGATTCTTTGCGAAAGACTTGATTACAGGCTTGATTAGCAGCTGAGTCCCCTTACTGAGTTGTATTCTTGAGTTCCAATTCCTAAACCAACCCAAAATCACATGTCATACTTCCAACATATGAATTTGAAGAAGAACAAACCATGGGTGTTTTAACGGAGAGAAATGGAGCACGAATTTGGAATGATTGAGAAGAGTTTTTGAGGAATTAAACTTACCACTAGTGATTAATTCAACCTATGGAACTTGATTCTCCATTTGCATGCTTGATTAATGGGTTTAAATGAGTAAATTGAAGATATAAGAAGAGATTGATGGTTGGTGTTCTTGTTGTTGTTTTTGCTGCGTGAGAGAGAAAGAGAGGGCAAGGAGGAGCTGATTTTTTACTTTGTTTCTTCAGACAATGGACTTATGAGAGAATAGGGTAGTGGTTTTATGAGTCATGGTTTGTAAGTGGGACACATGTTTAAGTCTAGTCCAAACTCTTGCTTTAGTGACAACACACACAAACATCCACACTACTACATCTTACATGTTTTACACTCTAGTACTAGCTCTAGACATGTGATGATTTATAGAAAATACCCTTAAGAGTTTATAATACTAATGTAAGAATTGGGGATGTTACAACAATCTTCTTTTGCTGAGCTAGATTTGATTATTTCTTCCAGAAGGAGTAAATCAATTCCACTACTTCTCTTGGTCAAATGGTGCTTTAGTAAATTAGGTAAAATAGTACAGAATACTGCACGCTCCATTTGATGATAAGATTGTTGTACTATTCCATTAGTTATGAGCTGTCTATCTTCAGAGAATGTCATTCAGAATCTTGTAATAACATTTCATTGATCTTCTGAATAGTGTACGCAAGCTTCAGGACATGTTTCTCTCTTTGGCATCTGAGGACTTCTTCAGAGGCTCTGAAGCTTCTTGCTTCTCAGAGTCTAAACGCTTCAGACTGTGTCCTTCAGAAGCTCAATTGATGATCTGAGTGAATAAGATTTTTACTTTGTTCCTGCACACTAGATCATTAATTAGTAATACCAATTGTCCATTTAATACCTTGTTATCATCAAAACTTAGGGTGTTTTATAACTAAAACTCATTTTATTCCAACAATCTCCCCCTTTTTGATGATGACAAATATAAAGTATTAAATACAATTGTTGTTGATTAATTTAATTATGCCAACATCAGGTTGTTGAGGTTTGTAAGCTCCCCCTGAGTCTGATAAACCATTAGGGTTAGGTTTGCAAGCTCCCCCTAAGTTTTATCCATAATTAAGTTGAATCAGTATATGAAACAATTTGATAAACTTGATTGTATCTATATACTTAACTCTCAGAGTGTGAGGTTTGCAAGCTCAACTCCTGAGTCTGATAAAAATAATTAAGAGCACAATCTTAACTATCTTCATCTATGCAAACACAATTATGTTTATTAATTTGCTCACCTTATTAATTAAGTTCATAAACATTAAGCATGGATATGAAAGAGATTAGGTTCTTATTTTTATGACAGTCTCAGATTCTTATTGAGTAGTTATTAAAAAAAATACTACTGACAATTGTCCAACATATTACTCCCCCTTTTGTCATTATCAAAAAGTTAAGAAAAACAAGGCAAAAGGATGAGTAATAAACAGAAAGTGCAAAAAAATAGAATCCTAAGGGTGTTTGAACAAGAAAAGAGTGAGCAGCTGTTGAAGCTTGGATTTAGATGCTCTTGAATATGCCAGAAGCTCCAGAAGCTTATCATCTTGTTGATCAAGCGAATGGTCTAGTAAGTTCAGAATCCTTGTATTCTTGTCTGAATTCCCTTCCTCTTTCTTTTCCACATGTGGTGCAGAGTCTAGTTGATTTGGACCACTAGGTGAATGAGTCAAATGATCATCTGTAGCATCAATTCTATCACTTATTGTAATATCATTATCTATAAGCATCTCATGTGGTGTTATAGGTGATGAAGGTTTTGGAGATTCTGATGGAATTGATATGGGTGGTTCAGATGATGTGACATTTTGTGGTTCAGAGGTTCGATGGATAGGAGAAACTCTGAAAGATATCTCCTTCAGAATCTCTTCCACAGGAATATGCTTAGCTTTGGGTTTAAATCGTGCAAAACCAGTCATGATTTCATTATACATTGAGTCAGAAGAGTCTGAATCAGATGATGATGATGAAACATTGATATATTGCACATGGACTTAATGGGACCTATGCAAGTAGAAAGTCTTGGTGGAAAAAGGTACGTCTTTGTAATGGTTGATGATTATTCAAGGTTTACTTGGGTGAGCTTCATTAGAGAAAAGTCCGACACTTTTGAAGTATTTCAAGAATTGTGTAAACAATTACAAAGGGAGAAAAGTAGTGGAATTGTAAGAATTGGGAGTGATCATGGAAGAGAGTTTGAGAATGCTAAGTTTCTTGAGTTCTGTTCATCAGAAGGAATTAAGCATGAGTTTTCTTCTCCCATCACACCTCAACAAAATGGTGTTGTTGAGAGAAAGAATAGAACATTGCAAGAATCTGCTAGAGTGATGATTCATGCAAAGAATCTTCCTTTAAATTTCTAGGCTGAGGCAATAAACACTGCATGCTATATTCATAATAGAGTCACACTAAAAACAGGAACCATTAAGACTCTTTATGAACTGTGGAAAGGAAGAAAGCCCACAGTAAAACATTTCCATGTGTTTGGGAGCAAGTGTTATATTCTGGCTGATAGAGAACAAAGAAGGAAGCTCGACCCTAAAAGTGATGAAGGAATATTCCTTGGTTACTCAACCAACAGTAGGGCCTAGAGAGTTTTTAATTCAAGAACCAAAGTTATGATGGAATCAATCAACGTGGTAGTGGATGACTCACCATCAGAAAAGGCAAAGGATGTTGAACAAGGTGCTGCAACATTTGAACCATCAGAAGAAGCTGACAGCAGTAATAAGAATTCAAATGAGTAGGCTGATGAACCTATAGGTGGGTCACAAAATGATCCAACTAACAAGGGACCATCTGTAAGAGTTCAGAAAAATCATCCAAAGGAGCTTATCATAGGTAATCCTGATCAGGGAATTACCACAAGAAGAACAAATGATGTGGTTTCTAATTCGTGTTTTGTCTCAAAATTTTAACCTAAGAACATAAAAGAAGCTCTTACTGATGAATTCTGGATATGTGCTATGCAAGATGAGTTGAATCAGTTCAAGCGTAGTGAGGTATGGGACCTTGTGCCTAGACCTAGTGGATTGAATGTGATTGGTACCAAGTGGGTGTACAAGAATAAATATGATGAGAATGGAGTTGTGATAAGAAATAAAGCCAGGTTAGTTGCTCAAGGATACACTCAAGTGGAAGGTCTTGACTTTGATGAAACTTTTGCTCCTGTGGCTAGATTAGAGTCTATAAGATTACTTTTGGGAGTAGCTTGCATTCTTAAGTTTAAGCTATTCCAAATGGATGTGAAAAGTGCCTTCCTTAATGGGTACTTACATGAAGAAGTCTATGTTGAACAACCTAAGGGGTTTATTGATCCAACTCATCCAGATCATGTTTACAAGTTGAAGAAAGCTCTATATGGATTAAAGCAAGCTCCAAGGGCTTGGTATGAACGACTCACTGATTTTCTTATTGGTCAAGGATACAGAAAAGGAGGGAATGACAAAACTCTGTTTGTTAAGGAAGAAAATGGTAAATTGATGATTGCACAAATATATGTGGATGACATTGTTTTTGGTGGAATGTCGGATCAAATGGTTCAACATTTCGTTATGCAGATGCAGTCTGAATTTGAGATGAGTCTTGTTGGTGAACTGACTTACTTTCTGGGCCTTCAAGTGAAGCAAATGGAAGAAACCATCTTCATCTCTCAAAGCAAGTACGCCAAGAACATTGTGAAGAAATTTGGAATGGAAAATGCTGCACACAAAAGGACACCTGCACCTACACATCTAAAGCTTACTAAGGATGAAAGTGGTACAAGTGTTGATCAAAGTCTCTATAGGAGTATAATTGGTAGCTTGTTGTATCTTACTGCAAGCAGGCCTGATATCACGTTTGCTGTAGGAGTTTGGGCAAGATACCAGGCAGAGCCCAAGATTAGTCATATCACTCAAGTCAAGAGGATTCTGAAATATGTGAATGTGACAAGTGACTATGGTATTCTGTTCTCACATGGTAATGATTCTGGATTAATTGGCTATTGTGATGCTGATTGGGCTGGAAGTGTTGATGATAGGAAAAGCACATCAGGTGCTTGTTTCTTTCTTGGAAATAACTTGATCTCATGGTTCAGCAAAAAGCAAAACAGTGTCTCTCTATCAACTGCTGAAGCTGAATACATAGCAGCTGGAAGTAGCTGTTCTCAATTGTTGTGGATGAAGCAGATGTTGAAAGAATACAATGTTGAGCAGGATGTTCTAACATTGTACTGTGACAATTTGAGCGCCATAAATATTTCAAAAAATCCAGTTCAACACAGTCGAACCAAACACATTGATATTCGTCATCACTTCATCAGAGATTTGGTTGAAGATAAAATTGTTACTCTTGAGCATGTGTCTACAGAAGAACAGTTGGCTGGCATTTTTACTAAGGCATTGGATGCAAATCAGTTTGAGAAATTAAGGGGCAAATTAGGAATTTGCCTATTTGAAGAACTGTAGCAATTACAGTTATTGGAGGACGCAACAGTTATAACCAACTTCCTCCCTTTAGTGCTGCACGCCATTCTAGGAGAACAATCATATACTTTCCTAAACTTTTCCATATCCCACTATTTTCTCTCTCTAACCTCCATTCATGGCAAAAACCTCTACAACTTCACTCAATCAACTTCACAAAACTTCTTCACAAACCGCAAAAACCTCTCCAACTACCAAAATCAAAACTTTTATTTCACCATGTCTACTTCGCAAAAATCCTCCCCTGTCAAAGATCAAACCACTGTTTCTCCTACAAAAAGTCTTTCTGATCACTCCAAATCAAAGGTTGAAGCATCTCAAATGGTGGCTATCGCAAAACCTGTGGCGACTGTGCATGCAAGTGAAGTAGAGAACCGACCGACTCGAAGTAAATATGTCGCGAAGAAGGAGAAATCAAAGAAAGTAAGTAATTCTCCAACTTCTGTCTCTAGTAAAATCGGAAGCAAAAAGAAAACAAGATCGAAATCTATACCGAAGCGAGCTTTTACCATGACGGATTTGTACATAAATCCAAATCCTTTTGCGTCTGATAATGTTGAAGGTGTTGTTGATTCTGGAAAATCAAATGTTGAAACATCTAGGATTGTTGATGAGTCTGCAACCCTAGATTCGGAAAAATCCAAAATCCTAGGTTCTAATGATCCCAAATCTGATGACCTATTAGGGAAGACTTGTGAGAATATTGTTACTGCTACTGTTGTTGAGAGTACTGCTGAGAAACCTAACACTGTGGATGGAGAAACTGCTGTTGTTGATAATCCTGAGTTGGTGTCTCAAAAACCAACTGGTGATGTTACTGATGTGGTACAGGATGTTGGAACATCCAATGTACCTGTTCCAAAAGATGTTGCGCCGGATGTTGAAACATCCTTTGCTCAACCTGGTGAAAAACAGATTTCAAATGAAACAAGTTCTGATTCTCAGGCCACTATTGAGAACACTGTGACTGCTGACATAGGAAGATCTGAAGACATTGAGAAGACTGTGGAAGTCAATACAGAGGATTCTTCTGAGGATACTGTTAATAACGATCATGTCATTATTGATGTTGATGAGCATGAGGAGCCCCTTGCACTAGTGCAGAAAAGGGATACAACTACTGGCCAAAAACACATTCCACTACGGTTGGGGATCCGTAGTGCTTGCAGGTGTAGTGGTAAGTACAGGGATTCCACTACGGATCCAAATCCGTAGTGGAAAGTCATGTTTCAATGTCGGTTTGAGATCCACCCGTAGTGAAAAGTGGTTATTCATATTTATTTTGTTGGAAAAATAAGGGATTCCACTACGGTTCAATAACTCCGACCGTAGTGGAAAGTGGTGTTTCCACTACGGGTTTGCATGGTACCCGTAGTGAAAAGTCTTTATTTTTTTAAAAAAAAAAACTCCAATTCATGGGACTTTCGGTTTGCATAACAAATAAGCAAACCTTATATTAGTCCCAATTTGCATGATCCAGACTTGGAAGCATAGATGAACCATATTCCAATTCAGATTTTCCATTCAACATAACAAATATATAGAAGCATTGATAATGTATAGAAGCATAACAAATACTCAAGAAGTCATTGATTCATGCATGATCCAAACTTGGAAGCATAGATGAACCATATTCAAATTCAGATTTTCTAACTATCAAATAAAATATTGATAGATGATGCCAAATTCCCTTATCCACCACATATAGAAAAAACTATTTTCTATTGAGAAATTTTGTTAACCATAACACAGAGATCGTAGTTCAAAATAAGACAATCAAGGAAATTCTATCTCCTATGTTCCTCTATCCATTAACAACTAGAAACAATCTATAATCTATAGTCTCATATGAAGATAGAACAATAAGAACACAAAATATTTATATCACTTTTAGAGATAAAAAAAGACAGGGAACTTCAGAGATCAAAAATACTTTCTCAGGAAGTTCAGTTGTACTTCCTCTTCTTTGACTCCTAGAGCTTTATCGGTGATTCCGGCGCCACCACTATCGTACTCATTCATAGCTTCCTCTTCTTATGTTTTCAATTTATCCTTCTACACAATTTATCAGCGAGTTAATAACAAAATCACTCAATAAGAACTTCAAATAAAAAAGACAATCTTTAATAGAAACAAGTTTAATATCAGATGCAACAGATGCTGATTTCAAATTATGTTAATAGTCACTGTAAGATCACACAAAATATTCTGATTTCACAATCAATGCATGCTAAACACAAATTTTCTATTAGCAAATGTTTCTAAATAAGATATCATAATATCAATGAAGAGGAAATTAGTGTGAATGTATACAAAAGAGATGGTCAAAAAATAGAAAACAATAAAACTCATTATGAATTGAAGAGCAAAATGTTAAAAAAAATAGAATCAAACCTCTATAACTGATGGATAGAACTAGTAAACCAAACATGTCGGTAATTACAAGAGGAGTGTAGTACACAAAAAAACATGTAATTAACATATAAACAACGATTTAAGGTAAAATGAAAACTGAACCATGTAGTAAGCAATGTCATACTTATATATTTTGGGTATAAAATTAACAAAAGCCCTCCCATAATCATAATAGTATATCCTCAAATGGTCAAAATTGTTGACCGAAACTAAACTAAGCATGTAACTGCAGCATAACAACAGTAACGAACTATAATATAGAAGACATATTGTAGGTTCCTTAGCTTCTATACACTTAAGCTCAAAGGAACAATGCATAATATAGAAGACAAAGAAAGCAAGTTGTCTAGTACCTTAAGCAAGTTATCTAGTAGCATATTGTAGGTCCAATCCCTTGCAGTCAATCTTCACCAAATAGCTCCCTTCAAAAGCATCTCTGGCATCCTTTACAAGTGTTGTGCATATTCCATTTTTGGCTGCAACGAGACATAAGTAAATGAGATCTTTAAATTAAGAAAAAGAAGGCACAATCATTGTCTTAAATAAATGTGTAATTAGCCCAACACCAAGACTGTAAACATCACTCTTGTCGGTCAACTTGTGAGTTAAGAAGTACTCTGGATCAAGGTAACCCTGCACAGTTAAAATTGAGGGAAAGGGAAAAACATTAACTAAAGATAAATATTTATTGAATAAATAAAATCAACCTTCGAACACACGCACGCGCACACTTCTGACTGGCCATTTATCTAAGATGTTGTTTTTAATTTCCAGATTAAGGCCCTTTTGAATAAACAATTTAATTAAATGTTTTTTGCATAAACACTTATCATATAAGTGCTATGTATAAGCTATTCCTATAACAAAATATAAAGGCTAGGTTGAGAGGGAGTACAAGCAAAACTGCTCCTGTTACCAAGACTGCTGTTGAAGAAAAGAAGGGAAAGGATTCTTCATGTAAACCTGTACTGTTTGGACCAGGTCGTGGGTGGAGCAAAGGCACCCCTATTAAATCAAGTAATAACAAGCCCCATAAAATAAGGCTAGCTTATTCTGATGACTCTGAGTACGATGTTGAAGAGGATGTTGAAGACATTCCTCCTCCTGCTAAGAAGAGTAAGCCAAGTGCAAAGAAGGCTTCTCTTGTTGTTGATGATGCTCCCATGGATAATGTTTCCTTCCATTCTATTGCTAATGCTCAAAGATGAAATTCTATTTATCATAGGAGGTTGGCTTTGGAAAGAGAGTTGGGAAAGAAAGCTCTAAATTGTAATGAAGTTATGGAGCTGATTGATGCTGCTGGATTGAAAAGAACAGTCACTGAGTTTGGTGATTGTTTTGAGAAATTAGTCAAAGAATTTTTGGTGAACATCCCTGAAGGATGTGATGATCCCCTGAGCAAGAATTTTCAGAAAGTGCATGTGAGAGGAAAGGTTGTGATCTTCTCTCCTCAGGTGATTAACAGGTATTTGGGTAGAGATGAAAGACCCCAGGCTGAAGTGGAAGTGACTGACAATGCCTTGTGCAAGGCAATTACTGGTGGACAAGTAAAAGTGTGGCCTAAAATGGCTAAAGTTCCTGCTGGGAAGCTGACTGTGAGGTATGCTTTATTGAATCGTGTGGGTTCAGTTAACTGGGTTCCTACCCTGCATACATCTGATATATCCACAGGTTTGGCAAAATTTATTTACATTGTTGCTAATAGGATTCCCTATGATTTTGGTAAATATATTTTTGAACAAACCATGAGACATGGCAAGTCTGATGCCATGAGTTTACCCATTGCCTTTCCATCTTTACTCTGTGGTATTATAATTAATCAACACCCTGGAATTATATCTTCTGATGATGTGGCCAAGAAAAGGGAATCTCCTCTACTTTTCCACTATAAGCTGTTCAGTAAGCGGTATGTCCCAGATATTATTGAAACATCTTCTCCTTCTGTCCCTGTGCAAATGACAAGGAAGGATGTTATAGCTGGACTGAAGACTGCCTGTAGGGAATTTGATTAGAAAAAGCTGGAGCTCGACAGGATGTTTGATGCTAAGAAGAAGGTATTTGAGGATATGATTGCCGCTCTGGAGCGTGAGGAAGAGGTTGTGGCTGTGGATACAAATGTTGGTAAAGATGCTGATGATGTTGAGACCAGTGCTGGAACATCTGGTGGTGATATATATGAGGGAGAAGGGACTGCTAGCAGCTCTGATGACTGATTCTGTTGCATTGTTCTAAGTTCATGTGTTCATTTTTTTGTTGTGGTTTTCTTATGACTTTCTTATCATGGGCGCTGCCCTGAATATTTGAGCACTTTTGTGCTATGCTGGTCTGTAATAATATACTCTTATGTCTTTACGGTACTGTTTGATATCCTACCTGAAGATAATTTGTCAACTTTTGTGGCTAAAAAGGGGGAGTAGTATGTTAGTATGCTAGTATGTGTATGTGCATGTTCCCTGCTCTATGTGTGATGTGGAATCAGATGTTGAAGCATTCTGCTAATATGCGTAGTAGTAGTTTATAATGCATGTATGAGTAGTTATGAATGCGATGTATGTTTGAGGGGGAGTAGTATGATAACATGTTCAGGGGGAGAAAAATTTCTTTTGAAAAAGATCTTGTTCATGTTTGATCTGATTCTGATGTTGAGGGGGAGCAAGTCTGTTATGATCCATGCATGTGCTTATGTTCTGTGAAATGTTGAAACATCCAGTTACTGGGAATTTATTTTTCCTAAGTAGCTGAGTTTATGTGAGAGTTTATTTCTCTCTTATGGCTTATCATGTGAGGCTAGTTGTGTTCACTATTCCGCTGTTGTATGCCTCTGATATTTCTGAGTGATACTGTATTTTCTTATCTGCAATTTATCTTGAGGAGCTCAAATGACTAATTTGCTTTGAAGAAATGATGTTCTGTTTCATATGTTGTGTGTTCATGTTGATCTGTGGAAATTACATCACTTTGTATCTCTCTGGAATGGTTGAAGTAATCTCAGATTGTTTTAGCCAAAAAATTTCCAAAGGGGGAGATTGTTGGATATTTGAATTGGCCTCATTTTGCTAAAACAAATATACAAGCAAGATGTTGGACCAAATGTTTCAACATGTGGTACAACCTGTGTACAAATGATTTGCGCGCGTGTTTAAGTAAGGAAAGCGCATTTTTAAAAGGAATCCACGTTTTATTCTTGTGCGCCAAGGAGTATACTTTTGTAAAGAATCAGCGATGAGATATTTTCCTAAAGATGTTCAGACATTTTAGGAAACTTTATGTATGGTTCTGATTCTTGAATAATGTGTGATCTAAGCCTATATGGAGTTCAGCCCGTGTTGCTTGGAGTATATATTTGAAGGACGAAAAACCTAGTAGGGTTATCAAAGCCGTCATTGAAGAATAGCATTCTAGGGTTTTGAGTCTTGTGTTATTTTGTGAGCCTTTCTTGTATCACATTGATGCAAGTTTAGGACTTTGTTTGTATTGAGTTGTAATTGTGTTAGTTACTCCTAAGCTTCTAAGTACGGAGGTAACTTGTTGTTTTGAAGTGTGTCTTCGCAAACATTGTTGTTTTACTGTAATCACTGTGAGTGATAGTTGGAGGTGAGATGGGATCTCATACTTAGGAGTTCCTAGGTAGAAGTTGCACAAGTAGGTGTTTAGGACATAAGTTGTAAATGGGGCGTTTACTGAGGGCTTAGATCTAACACTACATTAGTGGATTTCCTTCCTGGATTGGTATCCCCAGAGTAGGTTCATTTATGCCGAACTGGGTTAACAAATCATTTGTGTTCTTTATTGTTTTCTGTCGTTTAAATTATATTCAATGCTGCTTCATATAAGGTTGGAACATTGGTTACAACACTGTGTTCACAGAAGTGTTGGAACACTGTATTCAACATTAGTTCCTGGACGTGCCAGATTTCAGCCTTCATGTGCTGAGACAATCTGATATGCCTTCATCTGAATATGTTGCTCAATGGGTGAGTTTGACCGAGGATTTAGTGAAGAAGCTGCATAATCTTCAAAAGGCTGATGTTGAAGAACAAAGGAGGTTTGACATGGGAAAAGCCAAAGTGGTTGAAGAAGTTATTCAGAATCAAAAGGACACAGAGAGGAATCATCCTGAATCCTCCACTGTAAGAAATAGTAATCTGAATGAACCTGTCCAAGGAAATCTAAGGAGCAGTCAAGAGCATCTAAGAAATCCAGTATATGAGGTTGAAATTGAAGAAATCAAAGCCCAGATGGATAAGTATATTGGGATAATAGAGAAAGTCAATGGAAACCAAATAGAAATTATGAAAACCTTAGCTTCTCTCTATAACCAACCCCAATAAACCCTTAGGATTTCTTTGAATGCTTATGTGTTTATCTGCAGTTTAATATTTTGTTAGGCACAGTATTAGGTTCAACTTTTGTATGTGTTAATTTTTTTTAATCTGACATATATATTCACCATGTTTATCTGAATGGTTATATGTCTGTTTTGATTCTGTTTAGCATTTTTGTTTGATTTAATTCTCGAAATGACTTTCATTTTTCTTTAGACAAACAATCTTGAAAAATTGATACTTCAAACTCTTGAGCTTTTATTTATAAAATTTGATTTTCAATGAGTACAATATGTGGGTATTCTTAAAGAATCAAATTACATAACAAGAGAAGAAATATAAATAAGAAATCAAGAATAAACAAGCCAAAGTAATGAATTTTATTTCATTGAGAACATGAGTTCTGGATTACATATCAAAATTTCTAAGAACTATCTTCTGGATGCTCCAACGGTCATATTTGAGGTTGCAAGCCTAACTATGATCTTTGTAGAGGGGAAAGGTTGAGGTTTTGGCTGAGCCATCCAACCAGTAGTCTTTCTTGAAGAAACCGACTCAGATGCATCAGTTTGGTTTTCCTCAGGAAAAGACTCTAGTCCCTCTAGAGCCTTGGATATCAGTTTGATTTTCTTCAGGAATATAAGTCTTCAGAACTTAAAACAGTCAGAGTCCAAAGGTTTTTCTTCAGACTCTGAATTGAGTTATTCTGTAACAGACACTGGCTTTGTTTCTATTGGTTTCTTCTTATGTTTTCTCCTATCTTGACTGACTCTCTTTGAAACTACTTTCTTTTTCTCTGAGTGTTTCATTTTTTTCTCTCAAGAGATCTATCAATAACCTATGATTATTCTGTGTGAATAAAATGTCTAGGCTTCTCTCCTTTTATAAGCTCATTTCACCGACAAGGTCTTAAATGCGTTCAACCACTCCTGATTTGACTGTATTGGACGTTGTACTTGTTAATTAAATTGCTTATACTCTTTTTGATAATGACAAAAGGGGGAGAAAGAATATTGGTAAATCAATTGTTGGAAGAAGCGAAATTACTTTGCTTTTTAGGGCTTTGTAGTGCTTCAGAGAGAGAACATAGGAGAGTGGTCAAAATAGTAGCATGAGGTACATGCTTTGATATGACAATCTGATCTTTGAGGATTTCAAAATATTGTGCTAAAAGAGCTCTGAACTGTTTTCAAATTGTTGGTTCAGGCTCTGAACTTTTCTTTGAAAAGATTTTTTTTAAGCTCTGAACTGTTTGAAAAATATTTTGAACTTTGAAACTGTATTTTAATGATAACCATCAGAACCAAGTGTGTGTGTGTATACGTTTCTAGTGCCTCTGATCCTATTGTCATTTAATTTAAATATTTGCTTCATCTTGCATCTTCATTAAGAGCATAATTTCAAGGAGAATACATTTATTAATTGAAGATTATTATTCATAGATAGTTCTTGAGTAAGGGTGCAACTTTATTCAAAGATTATCACACTATGAAAAGAAGAAGCTTGCAAACCTTGTTCTTTATATAGTAAAATATGAATAATTTAAGTCATATAATAAAGTAATTCTGAAACTGATTAAAATTAACTATGGATACAAAATAGGGGGAGCTTACAAACCTAAACCTATGGGATATCAGACTTAGGGGGAGCTTGTGAAACTCAGAAGCCTAATGTCAACATAGTTGATTTTTATCAACAACAATTGTATTTAATACTTATGTTTGTCATCATCAAAAAGGGGGAGATTGTTGGAACAAAATGTGTGTTAGTACACACCCTTAAGTTTTGATGATAACAAAGTATTAAATGGACAATTGATGTTACTAATGTTTATAATAAGTGTGCAGGAGAATCCAACGTTATATCAAGAGCACATTTAATTTAGACTCTGATGAAACCTATGGAAGTCTGAATCTTTACACTCTGAAAGAGTTCAAAAGCTACAACGTGGTCAGAAGCTAAACAAAGTTCAGAAGCTCAAAAAGGATCAGAATGTCTGCAAGAGTTCAGAAGCTCAGAGAAGTTCAGAAGCTCAAAGATGTTCAGATGCCTACAAGAGTTCAGAAGCTATCTGCTAGTCATGAGTTATTCAGAAGATGAAGACGTTCAGAAGCTGAATTACGAAGGACTATCAGAGGCCATTTATTCAAGACCAATCAGACTCCAAGTTATCAAAGGTTCATCAGAAGCAAAGGAATTCCCAAATCATCAGAAGGGCTACATCAACTACTCTTATCAAGCCTGATGATTTGTTCTAAGGACAACTAATTACAATGGTCACAAAGGATGTGATCCTACTCTCTCTAGGAGCTAGTTGTACCTTATTATTGTACTTTGGACAAACAGTAAAGATGAAGCTTCACTGCAAAAGAAGACGTGACTTTACTCAACGGATATTCAAAGACTACAGCTGTCCATTTTACAACGGGAATTTCTCCAACGTCTCAATGTCTTTCTCAACTCATATAAATATGCAAAAGAAAGAATTGATGACTAACGAACTTCATTAGAAAATATCTCTCAGAATAAAGTGAGAATCTGAATTGTAATATAAAACATCTCTCAAATGAAGTGAGAATAGAAACTAGCTTAAGCCTCTGAAGTTATTATGATTGTAATAAGTTTAAGCTTAGAAGTTAGTATTACTCCTGCGTGAGTAATTGATAAGTCTTCTGCTTAGTGTAGAAGCAAGAAAGTCTTCTGCTTAGTGTAGAAGCAAGTAAGTCTCAATCTTAGTGATTAGAGCAAGGAAGTCTTCTGCTTAGTGTAGAAGCAAGGAAGTCTCTTGTCTTGTGTGACTTGAGCAAGGAAGTCTTAAGCTTGTGTGCTTGAGCAAGGAAGTCTCTGATCTTGTGTGATTAGAGCAAGGAACACTAGTGGAAAAAACACTTTTTAAATCGGTTCCTGGAGGCTTTTTAAATCGGTTGTCCGTCCGATCTAATAACCGTCGATTTAGTAAGTTTTTTCCTTTTTAAATCAGTTGCCAGTCCGATTTAAAATTATATATTAAATCGGACAATCCGATTTATATTGTCTTATTTAAATCGGTTGGACCAATTTAAAATAATTTCGAAAATTTTCATCACTTTTTTAGATCGTGGTGACCCGATTTAAAAGAATAATTTAGATCGGTTCGACCGATTTAATAAGATAATTTTAAATCAATTAGGCCGATTTAAAAGCATAGACTATTTTTTTTTAATCCCTAATTCTACATAAATATATAATTATAAATATTTTTTTTTTGAATCTCTTATTCTATATATTATATAATTATAAATAAATCAAAACTTCATACACAATAAAAAATATCATAAAACCAAATATCAACCATCCAATTGTAATTATATTCAGTTACAAAATATTCATAAAATACTATTCCAAAAGTACCATCGGAACTTAACAATCATAGGCTACTACGTACCAAAACACGCCTAAGCAGACTAAAGCTAAACAATGTTAGGGTACTATATATGTACCAAAATACGCCTAAGCAAACTAAACACCAAATCTTGTTAGGCTACTGCCAAAAGCAGAAAAGCACCAAATCCTGTTACAATGTGGCAGACACATCACAATCCTCCCCATTACATAACAACTAGGCTATCAAAGAGGCCTAAACACCACAAAACCATTGGTGCATCATCAATTCTATATTACATAATACAATAGTCATATAATAGTGATACATAAAGCACTTACACCACCCATATACGTAGAATAGAGACGCGTAAATCTTGTGACTTCATACACAAAACTCCATAATATCTCTGATTGGGAGAGGAAAAAATGCATCCCCTTCCAACTTGAACTTCACATCATCTTTCCGCGACATTATCTTTAACATCAATTTTTCAGCACATGTGTTATCAAGTTCTGACCTTTTAGATGGAAGGACATCTTTCTTATTTCCTTCAACATCCTTAACAATCAAAATAAATATTAGACAACATAAGATGACAATTTTATATTGAAAAAAATAGAAAATGGATAAAATAATTAATACCTTATTAGCAACAAAACGCAAAAGTCTTTTTGGCCATTGAATGAAATTGTTGAGGGTCTCACCAACTGTTGTCACCTCATCTGTGGGCATGGGGACATGAACATTTGAATCTAGCACCTTTGTTGAACCAGAGAATTCTACAACATAGTAGAAGAGGAGTTCAGTCCAAAAAACAAAGAAATATCAAAGAAAGAAAGAAAGAGAAAAAAAAACATTCAAACATGACAGCATATTGCAAGTTGGAGTTCAGTCCCTAAAGGCACTCTTGCTGCTACAAGTTGGAGTTCAGTCCCTAAACTAGTTGGTACAAACATCACAGTATATTGCACAACATGGCAGCACTTCTAAAACAGAAAAGTTACTCAGTGTGAAGGGCAGCATATCACACAAAATCCCTAATAATAATAGTAATAACAATTCATTTAATAATAATAGTAATAACAATTCATTTACTTACAATTTTCTCAGTAACAATGCATGTTTCTTCTGATGTGTACTCTCCTGATGGCCTTTTTCGGCCCCTTATCCATTTCTCATGGCGTTTTGGCGGAGATGGAGGTGTAGGTAGGGACTCTCCAGCTGACACTTGAATCATTTGCGCCCTCTTTATTTTCTCCTGATATAAACACACACCAATTAAAGAAAATCATTGATGGTGCAAAATACATGTGCTCGCTGGAAAGAATCTGAGCCTATATGACGGATCATATCGTCTAGCCAATCATTCATATCTACATCGACTACATTTGTATTCGATGCAATTGGCACGGTTACTGACTCGCCATGCCATATCCATTTGGTATAACTTTGGTTAACCCCGTGACATATAAGATGACTAAAATAGTAAGTTATGGTTCTTACTTAGTCTAATGTAATTAAAGAAGAATTCAGTTATTTATTTTTTTAAGCAGCTAAATTTATTAATAAAAGGACCCATAGTACAATAAGTACATATGGAATCGGGCTAACCAGAAACACCACTGTATTTGAATGACCTTGAGAATGAAAGAAACAATGATAATAAAGCTTTTGAACATAATTTCCTGATTTACTGTCATTGTAAAATGAGGACACGTGTCATGACCCCAATTGAAAGATCCAGTTCGGATGAGGAGGATAAGCCCATTCCATATATCAAGGCTAAAAGGACCATTGTAATGCATAAACATCTCAATGACTATGTGCTCCCTAAGAAGATAATTCCCAAATGATTATTCAGCTGATCCTAAAAGCTTCTGTTCTGTTATGAGTCATTCTATTCCATTAGTAAGGATAGAATTAGTTAGGAAATGCATGTGCTTAGTATGTGAGTGTCATTTATTTTCCTTGTATGATGGCACTATTTATGTAAGGTTGCATTTGAGAATAAAGCAGAAAATGAATATTGAGAAATTAGTCTAGATTTAGTCTAGGTTTGAAATCCAAGGTTTTTGAAAGTATTTGACGATAAAAATGTTTTTTTGAAGCTTTTCGATGTTTAAAACTAAATTATTTGCATATTTTTTTGAAAGAGGATTTGACCTCGTTTTTGAGAATAAAATGACTAACTATTCAAAATGGAATGTTGGGTTTAAAAATAAAAAAAGGTAGCGCTAAAAGAATAATAACGTCGCAATAAGCAAATTAAGCACGAAGACAATCCGTAATGATATTTTGATCAAAACGGTGTCTTTTCCCTCGGAATAGATATGCTAACGTTTTTGCGGAAAAGCGATAAATAAATATGCATGAGATGCGATTTTTCATTTATAGTGTACATTTGTTCCTAATTACATTCTGAAGTATTTGCAAGGAAAAATAAATATGAAATGAATGCAATAGTATGCTATGCAATTTAATTTTACATCAAATCCTAAAAATACAATCTAATGTCCTTACAATAAAATAAATAATTAATTAGGCAAAAAATAAAATAAAAACAGAAGGGGGGCAAATAACAATAAAACAGAAAGGGGGTGCAAAAAACAACTATGGGCCCAAGCCCAGCTGGGGGGCGTGGCCCAGAGGGGGTGTGTGTGAAGTAAATGATCAAAACAGCATCAGAGCCGTCTGATTAATCAGACAGCTCTGATTTAATCACAGGATAGGTGGATCAAGATCGCACGATTAAATCAGATGGACAAAGGCGCGCAGGTGCACCATAAGACTGTGCACATGCGCGCACAGGATCAGGAAGGAAATATAAATAGGGAAACCCTAAAAAAAAATCACAAATTTCTCTTCTTCTCTCATCACCGCCGCCGTGGTTCTTCTTTCTCATCTCTCACCTCTCTCTGTTTTTTCTCAAACCGCGGCGGCTACAAACCACCATCTCTGTTTCAACCTCGGCCTCTCTCAAACTTCAATCTCTCTCGATCTAAACCGCTCTGTTCTACAAAACAAATCGAAAAAGGATTAAAAAAAACCTTCGAAATTCTGATTGGTTTTGATTTGTTTCGATCTTGGTTTCGTTTATGTTCTTCTCTTGATTCGTCTTCTTCTTATTCGCTATTTTTTTCGATTTTGTGTTTGCGATTTGGGAATTGGATTGATTGATGATTTCGTTTTGGATGTGGTTTCGGGTTTGGTGTTTTTGGTTCTGATGATTTGAAAAGAAAAGGTTTGTTTTGGTGGATTTGGATTTGATGAGGGTTTGATGTTATGGGTTTGTTTTTGGCTTCTGTTGATGAACGATGATTTCGGTTTGATGAATTAACGATGATGGAAGCTTTTGATTTTCGTTCTGGCTTTGGTTGATGATGAAGGTTCTGTGATGTTGGTTTTTTTTTTTATTTTGTTTTGTGGGTTTGGTTTAATGAATTCTGGGTTTTATGAGGATGATGATGATTGATGAAGATCTGGGTTATGTTTATGATTGTTTTCGTTTTTTGGTTTTATGATTTTTTGTTCTGTTTTGATTTTTTTGGTCAAGGAAGAAGATGAATTGCGGCTGTGTTCTCTGTGTACTGACCTAGGGATTTGTGCAATAAATACAGTATTTGTACTGTGTCAGACCTAGGGTTTGGCACATGAAAATTACCCCATTTGGACAAAATTGCCCCTTTGGGCCTGGACAAAAAAAACACATTTGGACTTCCAAAAAAAATTGGCAAAAACACCAAAAAGGAAAAATACACAAATAAACAATTAAAATAATAAATAATAATATATTAATAATAATAAATGAAAACGAAAATGAATAATAATAATAAAATAAAAATCAGAAAATAATAAAAAAAATAGTAATAAAAGGAAAATAAAATGTAACCAAATGAGGTATTTTAAAATACCTCTCTGCCGAAATTTCGTTAGAAATGAACAAAGAAAAAATCCGTCGTAAAAAGACGCATAAAAGCGATTGGTCAAAAAATGGGGTATGACAGATGCCCCTATTTAAGTTTCTTCCATCGGAGATAAAAAGAAAAAGATGATTTTTGATATTGTTTTTGTTTTGGTTCAACGGTGGAAGAGACTTAAATACAGAGTACACCATTTTTTCACCGGACTGAACTATAAAATGCTATGATATGATGTTGTGAGTGTTATGCTTATGAGTGTTATGCTTACAAGTGTTATGTTTATGAGTGCGATATTTACGAAGTGTTTGAATGTAATGAAGATTATTTGACAGAGATAATGGAGACAGAAAGCGATAAAGTCATGTATGCGGACAGAAAATAGTAAAGTCTTGTGTGCGGACAGAAAGCAGTAAAGTCCTGTGTGCGGACATAAGCAGATAAAGTCCTGTGTGCGGACAGAAGTAAAGACAGAAAGCAATAAAGTCCTGTGTGCGGACATAAGCAGATAAAGTCCTGTGTGCGGACAGAAGTAAAGACAGAAAGCAATAAAGTCCTGTGTGCGGACATAAGCAGATAAAGTCCTGTGTGCGGACAGAAGTAAAGACAGAAAGCAATAAAGTCCTGTGTACGGACAGAAGTAAAGACAGTGTCCACCAACATTGTGGGATGGTAAGGACAAGTAAAGGCAGTGTCTACCAACATTGTGGGATGGTAAGGACACATCGAGGAAATAAATTGTCTGCTGACATTGTGGGAGAGCGAGACATGACAAGAATATGTATTTGTCTGGACCAGACGCACTGGAGATGACCTCTTTTGGGGAAATTAACTGTAATTTTGCAGTTGATTGTTTGCGAAACCTGCTACTTGGAATATGAATGATGGAGACATCTCTGGACCAGACTCACTGGGGATGACTCTTTTTGTGATGATTTATGATTGATGGAGACATCTCTTGACCATATACACTGGGGATGACTCTTTTTTGTGAAATATGTGTGATGGAGACATCTCTGGACCAGATACACTGGGGATGACTCTTTTGTGTTTGAAGCAAGACACATGATGGTCAATGCAGTACGTATGAATGATTTTGTTCGCATGTTGTATGTAAATATGAATATATGTACACATATGTGAATGATTGTTATGTATGTATGTATGTATGTATGTATATGTACGTATGTATGTATATATATGTGTGTATGTATGATTGTATATATGTATGAATGTATGTTATGAAGCTTGTATTTGTATGATTGAATGATATTTGTACATGACTGGATGAGACAAAAGTTTGACCAGGTAAGATGAGCATTGGGCCGACGTATCCGTACAACCACTCAATAGTTCTCCACTGGGGACAGCATCCTTATAGGTGAAATAAATCAGATCCTCGGGGTAAAACCCGACATAGTATGTTGATCCATGGTAAGAATGATTGTTTCTTGGGGTAAAGCCCATTGGTCAGAGGTTTGGCAGAAGTCGCCATTTCTGTACACTGAAACCGAATATTTTCCCATGGTCTTGTTTCGACAGTCATGCTTTTTCTTTTTCTTTTTTTTTTGAAATCCCTAACTTTTGCCTGGACCGCCCTTTCGGGTTTTCAATCCACCGGGAATATATACCTTTTTTTGTTTTGCCCCTAATTTTTGCCTGGACCGCCCTTTCAGGTTTTCAATCCACCGGGACGCTCACTTTTTTTGCCTAAGCCGCCCTTTCGGGTTTTCGACTTAGCGAGCTGTTCTTTTTTGCTTTTTTTTTTTTTTTTTCTTTTGCTTTTGCCCTTTTTTTTTTGTTGTTAGAAAGAAACAAGACTGATATGATATGCAAACTTCCCAAAGGGATGCCATTTGCTGCTGAATGCAAACTTCTCAAAGAGATGCCATTTGCTGATGATATGCAAACTTCTCAAAGAGATGCCATTTGCTGCTAATATGCAAACTTCTCAAAGAGATGCCATTTGCTGATGATATGCAAACTTCTCAAAGAGATGCCATTTGCTGTTGAATGAGCCTTCCAAACGGGTCTCAGCTTTTTCTTTCACTGGGGAAAAGAAAATCATACAAACTTTTTGAAGATAACCACTTGCTGGAGATTACTAGAGAACAACCAAGTTCAGTATTCAATTGAGGAATGTTGGATCACATGCTCAACATATTATAGTAGCACACATGTTTATAAGAACCCAAAATATCAACTCGATGATTATTGGCTCAAGGAGGAAGAAACATAAAAACTATCCTGGAAGATCTGGATTGCCCCTGGAAACCATTTCAGATACACCAAGTGAGTGAAACCTCGACTTCGAATCTTTGAAGTACATGCCACTGTATGTAAAGACGTGCCCCTGATTGGCGAGTTCCTGATGTAATTTGCCCCAAGTTAGGAGCGCTTTGAATTGATTTGCTCTTGATCAGACCATTTTGATTGAATTTCCTTGATGCCAAATATAAATTTGCAGAAAAAATTGTTTCTTTCGAAAAATGTTTCTGATGTAATGTACATGCAAGTTTTGGAATCGAAATTTTTATAGAAAACACATGTGGTGTGTGTAAAACATAGTTACTCGACAAACAGGTGGAGTCAGTTTTAACAATAATTTTGCTGATTATGCTTTCAAAGTAAACCTAGCTTCAATTAGGTCTTTTGAGGGTTATAACGTGGCCTGGTTCATGGTTTTGAAAAGAAAGATGATTAGGCTCAAAATTCTGTTTTAACCCACCCGCTCTTCTTTGATGTCCTCCATTCCTACATTCAATTAATCCATCAGACACGCTTTGGTTGACAAGAAGATTTATTTTGACAATGATGTTTGAGGTTGACGCTTTGGTCAAAGCCTTGATGAGATTCTTGAAGTGGCAGTCACTTTTCATTCACAAGCTTGTTTTTCAACATTTTTGCTCTTAATCCCTTATTTTTGCATGGACCAATTCTTTTGGATTTTGCGGTCCATCGGGAGGCCCTAAATTTTTGCCTAAGTCTTCTTACCTAGCGGGCTTTTTGTTGTTGTTTTTGTTTTTGTTTTTGTTTGGTGTAGGACAACTGTGACTGCCACATGCTATTGTGAGTTTGTCTACTCATGACTTCCTCTATCTCAACATATTTATCCTCTTGTATTGGGATGTGTCATTGAATTAATTGAAAGACTACCCTGCCCCGGGTCAAGATCAAGGGTTTTTTATTATAGAAAGAACACCAACTTCTGGCTCAAAGGGGTTGACTACGGATTATCTCCTTATTTCTCCGGTGTTTGGGAAGTGAAACAATGCCTTACATCATCAACCGGGTCTTACTAATGAAAGCATATATCAGCACATATCAGCAATTTTAAACATTTAGCTTACATCATTCTCCCCTAAAGTTTGTTAACAGGAAAAGTGCAATAGAAAAACATTGCCATTTGTGATGGCACAAGAAAAGAGTAAATACGAATGGATGGATTCCAAAACATGCATGCTCATTTTTTAGAAATTTTAATTAAAAGATACAACTTTAAAATGCAAATAAATGCTTGGCAAGAAAGAAATTGCAATTTGAACATAAAAGGTCTAGTGATCCTAGAGACAAACTTCTTGATAATCTTGAAAATGACAGAGACCCATGATTAAGCAGAGGACGAACTTTGAACGTTAGGGTTCTCATCCTTGAAAGATAGCACATTGTTGCGGATTAAATCCTGAACGGCTTTTTTGAGACGATAACAATGCTCTATATCATGGCCAGGGGCCCCTTGATGGAAGGTACAAGTTAAATCACTGCGGTACCAGGGAGGTAGTATTGTTGGCACAGGGGGAGGTGGCCTTGTCTGGACAAATTTTTTAGCAAGTAAAGCGGGGAGTAGGTCGGCATATTTCACGGGTATGGGGTCAAATGGTTGATTTTTCTGAGCATGGTTATGATTAAATGATTGTTGGGGAGATGGTAGGTGATGAGATTGTGGGTATTGTGGTGGTAGTGCTATGGCTGCAATATGTGGATAAGCTGGGTTGCTCGAATTATGTCCTCCCTGGGCCTCCATGCCAACTTCAAATTCTTGCTTCTCTGAAAAGTTGTTGCCATATCTCTTGGCAGTATTGGTCGGGGCTTTCTCTCTTGTTAACCGTCCCTGACGGACTCCTTCTTCTAGGCACATTCCCATTTCTACCATTTCGGTGAAGCTTCTTGATACAACACCAACCATTTTCTCATAGAAGAATGGGCTCAGAGTATGCAAAAATAACTTACACAACTCTTTTTCTTCCACTGGAGGACGAATCTGAGCAGCAAGCACCCTCCACCTTTGAGCATACACTTTAAAAGATTCCTTCTCTTTTTGTGCCATGGCCCGTAACTCATCCCTATCAGGGGCCATATATGAATTGTAATTGTACTGCCTGATGAAAGCACTGGCCAAATCATTAAAGGAACTGACATTAGCCCTATCAAGGTCCATGTACCACCTCAGAGCTGCACCGGTCAGACTGTCTTGAAAATAATGGATCAAAAACTTGTCATTACTGGATTGAGTAGACATCTTTCTGGCATACATTATCAAGTGAGCCTTGGGACAAGTGCTCCCCTTATATTTCTCAAAATCTGGGACCTTAATTTATGTGGGACCACGACATCAGGGACTAAGCAGAGTTCATGCGCGTCTTGGCCGAACAAATCCTTTCCTCTAAGAGCCCTCATCTCTTTTTGCATCTCATCATACTTGATTTGTAAGTCATCCATCCTGTCATAACCTCCCACACTTTCAGCATGAAAGATGGGCATCTGAGTTTGCTGGATAGTATGAACCCATGGTGCAGACACAGTCGCTGTGACCTGAGGAAGTGTATTAACAAGCTGAGGAATAGGCACCGTCGATTGTACATGGGGAAATTCAGATACCATAGGACGCGACTCCTCCCCGAGAAATCCAACAGGCATGCCCCATGGGTAACCTTCTGGCATAACAAATTGAGGAGTGCTAAGAGGCGCAGACGAAACAGGAGGAGGTACAAAGGTACTACTAGACTGAGGTACCGGAGCTGGCGCCTGATTCTGGATAGCCATCAGAGATGCCACCATGCTAGTCAACTTCTCAATTTCTGTTTGCATGGTTGTCACCTGTTCACGGAGCATATGGTTTTCTTCCTCAAAATTATTCATCTTGCTCTTCAACTTAGACCGAGTATTGTAGACACGAGTTGCTTTGTAATGGATACGCCGGGCCACTTTTACTGAGGCGGAGAGAACAGGAAAATATGAGACTCGAGTTTTGGAAACTTATGAATGTAGTATGATGCATGATGTGTTTATGCTAAAATATGCAATGTTTTTTTTTTTTGTTATCGAAGGACTTATCCCAAATTAGTTGTAAACATTTAGATATGAATTTTGTAAGGAGAAAAAAAGAAAAAATTTATTACGTGTCAATTGAAATGAATGTTCTCTACAATGTTTGCAAAAAGTTTTGTTTAAGTTCTTCGATATTGGATGAGGAAAAAGAATTTATGAATGAGTGCATGCATGCATGATGCGGAAAACATGGTGGGGTTACACTATAATGTTGGAGTCAAAGGTGAAACCCTCCCATATGGTATGTACTAGGGTTCATTTGTACCTGCATGACGGGTTCTACAAAGTTCCCAAAGTCATCGACCATCTCCGAAAATCATCGGGTTACGGAACTACTTCCGATCCAACAAAATCCGTAGAAAAGTCTCATTTGAGTGTAGTATCGCGTATCAACCAATCCGAGACTTACTCTCGATTAGCCGCCGCACTACGCCCTAAAGAGGCCAAGATGGGTTAGGTGTAACTAAAGGTCCTCAACATCGTCGGTTCCTTGAAGATAGAATGTCAAACACGACTACTCATGTTGGCACTATTACCTCCAAAGTTCCTCAATTGAGTGTGGTTACCACATATGCCACGGCCGAAACTTACTCTCGGATAGACATTATGATTATACCACTATCCTATCTTATGGTTCCCTCAAGTCCGGGTGGGGGACTTATCTCACCACTCAAAGCAAACCCAAATATATATACAAATATTTACAATTAAAAGAATAAAAGCGCGAAGATAGTAATTTAAAACAAGTTAGGTTCAACCCGCTTGGTTGTCCCCAGTGAAGTCGTCATTTCTGTCGCGGTGATTTTTTGGATATCGAGTTATTAATTAATTTCGAATCGCAAATTAATATTCCACCACCGATCTTTAATTTATCCGAGGGAAAGGGAAAAAGTTCGAAAAAACCCTATTTTTTAGAGAACAAGGTTCGGGGGTTGGTTATACGAAGGGAAGGTATTAGCACCCTAAGTATCTATAGTACTCTATAGGAACCTCTTGTTTTTATTTCTAACTTCGCGCTTAATTTTATTTGCTTGTAAAAAATGTATAAATGTGGGAATTAAAGGTAATGATAAAAAAAGTTTAAAGTGATAAAAAAGGAAAATGTTTTTGTTGATTTTATTGATTGGAGAGACAAGTCTCATGCCTACGTACCCGAGGGATCAAACCACCGTAGTTCGGGATAAAAGTTACGAGTAAATTTGTTTGTTTGTTTTTAAGGTTTGAAAATGGTTTTAAAGACCAAAAAAAGCCAAAAGTGGCAAAATGTGAGTTTGATTGATGTTAGTTTGTGAAAAAAAAAGTCTATATGGTTAAATTTATTGAGATTTGATTATGAAATAAGACGCGGACACTTGGTTTAAAATCCAAGGTTTATTGGGAAAAAAGTTTTGAGTGATAAAAGACACTTGGTTTAAAATCCAAGGTTTTTGCACTATTAAAGATGTATGAATGAAGAAAATGCACTTGGTTTAAAATCCAAGGTTTTAGGCGAGAAATGGAAAAAAATACGCTTGGTTTGAAATCCAAGGTTTTTGAAAGTATTTGACAATAAAAATGTTTTTTTGATGCTTTCCGATGTTTGAAACTAAATTATTTGCATATTTTTTTGAAAGAGGATTTGACCTCGTTTTTGAGAATAAAATGACTAACTATTCAAAATGGAATGTTGGGTTTAAAAATAAAAAAAGGTAGCGCTAAAAGAATAATAACGTCGCAATAAGCAAATTAAGCACGAAGACAATCCGTAATGATATTTTGATCAAAACGGTGTCTTTTCCCTCGGAATAGATATGCTAACGTTTTTGCGGAAAAGCGATAAATAAATATGCATGAGATGCGATTTTTCATTTATAGTGTACATTTGTTCCTAATTACATTCTGAAGTATTTGCAAGGAAAAATAAATATGAAATGAATGCAATAGTATGCTATGCAATTTAATTTTACATCAAATCCTAAAAATACAATCTAATGTCCTTACAATAAAATAAATAATTAATTAGGCAAAACATAAAATAAAAACAGAAGGGGGGCAAATAACAATAAAACAGAAAGGGGGTGCAAAAAACAACTATGGGCCCAAGCCCAGCTGGGGGGCGTGGCCCAGAGGGGGTGTGTGTGAAGTAAATGATCAAAACAGCATCAGAGCCGTCTAATTAATCAGACAGCTCTGATTTAATCACAGGATAGGTGGATCAAGATCGCACGATTAAATCAGATGGACAAAGGCGCGCAGGTGCACCATAAGACTGTGCACCTGCGCGCACAGGATCAGGAAGGAAATATAAATAGGGAAACCCTAAAAAAAATCACTAATTTCTCTTCTTCTCTCATCACCGCCGACGTGGTTCTTCTTTCTCATCTCTCACCTCTCTCTGTTTTTTCTCAAACCGCGGCGGCTACAAACCACCCTCTCTGTTTCAACCTCGGCCTCTCTCAAACTTCAATCTCTCTCGATCTAAACCGCTCTGTTCTACAAAACAAATCGAAAAAGGATTAAAAAAAATCTTCGAAATTCTGATTGGTTTTGATTTGTTTCGATCTTGGTTTCGTTTCTGTTCTTCTCTTGATTCGTCTTCTTCTTCTTCGCTGTTTTTTTCGATTTTGTGTTTGCGATTTGGGAATTGGATTGATTGATGATTTCGTTTTGGATGTGGTTTCGGGTTTGGTGTTTTTGGTTCTGATGATTTGAAAAGAAAAGGTTTGTTTTGGTGGATTTGGATTTGATGAGGGTTTGATGTTATGGGTTTGTTTTTGGCTTCTGTTGATGAACGATGATTTCGGTTTGATGAATTAACGATGATGGAAGCTTTTGATTTTCGTTCTGGCTTTGGTTGATGATGAAGGTTCTGTGATGTTGGTTGTTTTTTGGATTTTGTTTTGTGGGTTTGGTTTAATGAATTTTGGGTTTTATGAGGATGATGATGATTGATGAAGATTTGGGTTCTGTTTATGATTGTTTTCGTTTTTTGGTTTTATGATTTTTTGTTCTGTTTTGATTTTTTTGGTCAAGGAAGAAGATGAATTGCGGCTGTGTTCTCTGTGTACTGACCTAGGGATTTGTGCAATAAATACAGTATTTGTACTGTGTAAGACCTAGGGTTTGACAGATGAAAATTACCCCATTTGGACAAAATTGCCCCTTTGGGCCTGGACAAAAAAAACACATCTGGACTTCCAAAAAAAATTGGCAAAAACACCAAAAAGGAAAAATACACAAATAAACAATTAAAATAATAAATAATAATATATTAATAATAATAAATGAAAACGAAAATGAATAATAATAATAAAATAAAAATCAGAAAATAATAAAAAAAATAGTAATAAAAGGAAAATAAAATGTAACCAAATGAGGTATTTTAAAATACCTCTTTGCCGAAATTTCGTCAGAAATGAACAAAGAAAAAATCCGTCGTAAAAAGACGCATAAAAGCGATTGGTCAAAAAATGGGGTATGACAGATGCCCCTATTTAAGTTTCTTCCATCGAAGATAAAAAGAAAAAGATGATTTTTGATATTGTTTTTGTTTTGGTTCGACGGTGGAAGAGACTTTAATACAGAGTACACCATTTTTTGACCCGACTGAACTATAAAATGCTATGATATGATGTTGTGAGTGTTATGCTTATGAGTGTTATGCTTACAAGTGTTATGTTTATGAGTGCGATATTTACGAAGTGTTTGAATGTAATGAAGATTATTTGACAGAGATAATGGAGACAGAAAGCGATAAAGTCATGTATGCGGACAGAAAACAGTAAAGTCTTGTGTGCGGACAGAAGTAAAGACAGAAAGCAGTAAAGTCCTGTGTGCGGACATAAGCAGATAAAGTCCTGTGTGCGGACAGAAGTAAAGACAGAAAGCAATAAAGTCCTGTGTGCGGACATAAGCAGATAAAGTCCTGTGTGCGGACAGAAGTAAAGACAGAAAGCAATAAAGTCCTGTGGACATAAGCAGATAAAGTCCTGTGTGCAGACAGAAGTAAAGACAGAAAGCAATAAAGTCCTGTGTACGGACAGAAGTAAAGACAATGTCCACCAACATTGTGGGATGGTAAGGACAAGTAAAGGCAGTGTCTACCAACATTGTGGGATGGTAAGGACACATCGAGGAAATAAATTGTCTGCTGACATTGTGGGAGAGCGAGACATGACAAGAATATGTATTTGTCTGGACCATACGCACTGGAGATGACCTCTTTTGGGGAAATTAACTGTAAGTTTGTAGTTGATTGTTTGCGAAACCTGCTACTTGGAATATGAATGATGGAGACATCTCTGGACCAGACTCACTGGGGATGACTCTTTTTGTGATGATTTATGATTGATGGAGACATCTCTGGACCAGATACACTGGGGATGACTCTTTTTTGTGAAATATGTGTGATGGAGACATCTCTGGACCAGATACACTGGGGATGACTCTTTTGTGTTTGAAGCAAGACACATGATGGTCAATGCAGTACGTATGAATGATTTTGTTTCCCTATTTATATTTCCTTCCTGATCCTGTGCGCGCAGGTGCACAGTCTTATGGTGCACCTGCCGCCTTTGTCCATCTGATTTAATCGTGCGATCTTGATCCACCTATCCTGTGATTAAATCAGAGTTGTCTGATTAATCAGACGGCTCTGATGCTGTTTTGATCATTTACTTCACACACACCCCCTCTGGGCCACGCCCCCCAGCTGGGCTTGGGCCCATAGTTGTTTTTTGCACCCCCTTTCTGTTTTATTGTTATTTGCCCCCTCTTCTGTTTTTATTTTATTTTTTGCCTAATTAATTATTTATTTTATTGTAAGGACATTAGATTGTATTTTTAGGATTTGATGTAAAATTAAATTGCATAGCATACTATTGCATTCATTTCATATTTATTTTTCCTTGCAAATACTTCAGAATGTAATTAGGAACAAATGTACACTAGAACAATAATTTACTTACTATGTTACCTTCAGTGTTAGAGATTAAAAATGTTGTTTTTGGTTTGAACAAAGACAGTGCTCCTGGTCCAGATGGGTTTGGTGCATTTTTCTTTCAAAATTTTTGGGACATTGTGAAAGAAGATGTAGTTGACGCTGTTCTTGAATTTTTCAACACAAGCTGGATATTGCCTAACTTCAACTCAAACTCGGTTGTGCTTATTCCAAAGGTGTCTGATGCTGATAGTATTGCTCAATTTAGGCCAATTGCAATAGCCAATTTTAAATTTAAGATTATCTCAAAAATCTTGGCTGATAGAGTGGCTCTTATTCTTCCCAACATCATATCAAAGGAGCAAAGAGGTTTCATCAAAGGTAGGCAAATTAAAGATTGTATCTGTCTAACTTCTGAGGCTATTAACATGTTACATAAGAAAGCTTATGGTGGTAATTTGGCTATCAAAATTGACATGGCCAAGGCTTTTGATACTATTGATTGGCAATTTTTACTTAAGGTGCTGAAGGCATTTGGTTTCTCTAGTATCTTTTGCAATTGGATTCACACAATTCTCAAATCTGCCAAGCTGTCTATCTCCATCAATGGTAAACATGAGGGTTTCTTTAACTGTGCTAGAGGAGTCAGACAAGGAGATCCTTTGTCACCTCTCTTGTTTTGCCTTGCAGAGGAAGTGTTGAGTAGAGGTTTGACTAAGTTAGTTGAATCAGGACAACTGAAGCTTATGAATGGAACTAGATCAACCCAAATTCCCTCACATATTCTTTATGCTGATGATGTAATGTTGTTTTGTAAAGTAACCAGTGCCAACATTCAAAACTTAGCTAGTTTCTTTGCTAGATATGCCCAAATATCTGGTCAATTTGTGAATCCTCATAAATCAACAATATATGCTGGATCCATATCATCTGCTAGATTGAATATTATTGCAAATTCTTTTGGTTTCAACATAGGTACTTTACCTTTTATCTATCTTGGAGTTCCTATTTTCAAAGGTAAGCCAAAAGCTATCTATTTTCAACCTATAGTGGATAGAATCAAAACTAAGCTAGCCTCTTGGAAAGCTTCTCTTTTATCTTATGCAGGCAGATTACAACTGATTAAAAGTGTTGTGCAAAGCATGTTGATCTATTCAATAACCATCTATTCATGTCCGATTAGCTTAATCAAAGAGCTTGAGAGATATATGAGGAATTTTCTCTAGAGTGGGGACTTTGTAACCAGAAAAATGATCACAGTAGCTTGGCACACAGTGTGTACTCCAATTGCTGATGGAGGTTTAGGCATCAAATCCTTATCCAAGCTGAATCAAGCTTCTAATTTGAAGATGTTTTGGGAGTTAGCCAACTCTAGCAATCAATGGGCCCGGGTTCTTAGAAGCAGGGTCACTGGAAGTAGTCGATTTATCAGTCACCATATCTTTTCTTCTATTTGGAGTGGCATTAAAGAGTATTCTCACGTGATTCTAGATAATACTACCTAGCTTCTTGGTAATGGCACAACCATTAAGTTCTGGATAGATAATTGGAGTGGAACTCCCCTAGTTAATCTTCTCAACCTTTCTCAGCATACTCATATACCTTTGCAGACAACTGTTTCTGAATTTATCATAGATCATCAATGGAGTGTTCCTTTAGAGTTGCAGAACCTGTTTTCCAATCTTCTCAATCATCTTAACCAAAACTCTATTCCTATTGAAGACAAGAATGATAAAGTGCTTTGGATGCATACAACTTCCGGTGATCTTTCATTAAAGGAAGCTTATCAACATTTCTCTCCAACAGGTATCTCTGTCAGCTGGGCTAAGGTTATTTGGAATTTGGCTATCCCTCCTTCTAAATCCTTCATGGTTTGGAGATTGTTACATAATAAATTAGCAACTGATGAGAACTTAAGTACTAGAGGTTTCCACTTGCCGTCAATGTGTAGTTTTTGCAATAAGGAACCTGGAACTTCTTTACATTTGTTCTTAAATTTCCCATTTGCATTGTCCCTTTGGAATTGGTTAAATTCTGTCATTAATATTAACATTGACCTCAATTCATATGTTAGTGTTCTTAATATATGCAATAGGGTTTGGCATCCACAATGTAAGGTAGTAGTTGCAGCATCAGTTGTTTTTATCTATAATGCTATTTGGACATGCAGGAACCAGATGAGATTCCAAAATATGAAGCCAAATCTAAAATCAATTATCACTTCTATTTGTGCTAATGTTTCAATGGCTGGCAATTACAATACTTTGGTGGCAGGTCCCTCCATTACTAACTTTGAAGTTCTAAAGTTTTTCAAGATCAATATCCATCATTCTAATGCTCCAAAAATTATTGAAGTAATCTAGAATCCTCCTCTGCAAGGTTGGGTAAAGTGTAATACGAATGGCACGTCTTTAGGAAATCCTGGACCTGCTGCTTGTGCAGGTATATTTAGAAATCATAGAGGTGAATCAATGGGTTGTTTTGCCAAGAATATTGGAATTGCGAATGCTTTTTTTGCGGAATTAATGGGTGTAATTCTCGCCATTGAATGTGCTGTTGAGAATAAATGGAACAATTTATGGATTGAAAGTGACTCAAAACTTGTCATATTAGCTACTAAGTCCATTGATATCTTCCATGGCAGATTAAGAATAAGTGGATGAACTGTTTAGCTCTCTCAAGACAGATGCAATTCATAATCTCCCATGTTTATAGGGAGGGAAACTATTGTGCAGACAAACTAGCTTCTTTAGGTATAACCTTAAATGCCTACACTCGGTGGTGTTCACATCCTCTTTGTATTAGAGATGATCTCACTAGGAATAGACTTGATCTACCTAGTTTCAGGTTTTGTTAGTTTGTTTTGAGGGTTTGGCTTGACCCCCTCTTTTTTGTATCTCACTTTTCCTTTCTAATATATTTTGTTTTGATTGAAAAAAAAAAAAAAGAGTCAATCACCGGTCCAAATTTTAAAACTATCGTACTGGGTTTAGTTTTAAATTTTGTGTTTGTAACGGTTAAACAATTAGTATCTTTTTTTTTTAGTCAAAAACTCAAATATTTATTCATTCAAATTCATAGGGAATATATCAATCAAAACCATTATTACATGTTCAATTTCTTTAAAAACTAATAAGAATGAATCCGTGAACAGACTTACAGAATCCGAGTTAATAGCATAAAACGGTCCAATGTGTATGACATAGCGTACAATTGATTTGACAAGATTCAAATGTCTGAAATAGTCATGTATTCAGATCTACAACGTTGACGGCACTATAGTCATTGAATCTGCTCTGAATTTGGATCGAAGCACACCTGTAAATCTGAACAAAAACAAACACCGTACACGGAACAAAACCAAAACTACGCACTAAGACGCGATTAAAAACAACACCACCGGATGGAAAAAAAAAACCACTGTTGGATGCATTTGGCTTTTTTTAATCTTTTCTGTCGGCAACTAATTTGTCTTCTCCATTTGTTTTGTGAGGTACAGAAATGGATTTCCTTAAAAAGAACAATCATCGTGACAAACGGGTCCGCGACAAACCGAAATCCAAACAGTTGACTCAGCCAGTTGTTTGGTGGTTGTGATAGCACTTTCCTTTGTTTCATGTTCTTGTTCTTGCTCAGACTCACTCTCAGAGACATCAAATTTGCTCTGACGACACGACTCCTAAGGTAAAACAATTTATCAGTTTAGTTTTCATCAAATTAAACACCATAATTTTGATGTATTGACAATTATACTGTATGAGATTTTCTGGTAATTAATTTTGTATTTATTTATTTATGGTTTCACAACACACTAATGAACCAAAACTTATCTTGTATTTTCACTTTAATTTTATTAGGAATTTTGTGTTTTTAAATGTGTTGTTTCCTTTTGTAGATCATAATGAATAATTTTAGTATGGATTCCTTGTTTATGCTCGCTTTTTTAGTGTGTTTAGATGATTTCCAACTCATTTGGTTGCTCCATGACGTTAACATGTAGTGGCTCGGTTTCGGTTCGGACCTGGGATTTCACACTCATCCACATTTAAAATGTGTTAGTCTAATGTTTCTCGCTGCTTAAGCCAAATAAATATATTCATGTCTCATATACATATAAACATTTCACTTTTTAGGTTCATTCAATTATTAATTATGTGGTCATAATATGGACTAGATACATTAATAATTGAATGACTAAAAAGTGAAAATTTGTGAGACCGTAGAAGTAAACCGAATTATTGATACACAATGTTGCAAAATGTATTAAATTGTCTTGTAAAGTATGTTACTACTCACTAATACAAGAATCAATAAAAGGAGAGCTTAACTTAGTTGGTAGAGACATCACAATCATACTTTTAGTCGCTAGGCTACTTGACACAGACACAATCATATTTTTATTTAATGTAAAGTACAATTATTAATCACTCTCTTAATATTACATTAAAGTGCAGACCAAAATTTTTGAAGGAAAAGGAGAAAAAGGAAGATGAGTGGGGAAGGAAAGGTGGTGTGTGTGACAGGAGCTTCTGGTTTCATTGCTTCTTGGATTGTTAAGTTCCTCCTCCAACGTGGTTACACTGTCAGAGGCACTGTTCGTGACCCAAGTAAGTGTTTTTTTTTCCAACTTCAACACTCTTGTCCTTTTATATGTCGTTTTAACTGTGTAAGCAGGTAATCCAAAAAAGGTTGACCATTTGCTTAAGCTTGATGGTGCAAAGGAGAGGTTGCAGCTCTTTAAGGCTGATCTTTTGGAAGAAAGTTCCTTTGACTCTATTGTTGAGGGTTGTGATGGTGTCTTTCATACTGCTTCACCTGTTCGCTTTGTCGTAAATGACCCACAGGTTTGTTCCATTCTATTGTTTATAAATAATTCAATGTGGTGTGCTTGTTGTGATTAGGTTTTATGTTAGGCCTAACTCGTCCTTAGACTCCGATACCGTATTAGATTTCATATTGGACTTAAGTCATTCTTACAAAATGTGTAACTTGGTTTAACTCGTCCTTAGACTCTGATACCATATTAAATTTCACATTGGACTTAAGTCATTTTTACAAAATGTGTGACTTGAATTTAACTCGTCCTTGGACTCTGATACCATATTGGACTTGACTCATTCTTACAAAATGTTAGGCCAATTCCTGTGTCTGCATAATGTAACATGATGGATATATTGTTAAAATTGCAATTTAGCTATTTCCTTGCGAGGGTTTGTCTTTTACTGTTGAGAAAGTTTAATTGGCTTAGTGACAACTACACTTTCTAATTGAAGTCCCATTCCTTTGGTGCCTGTTATTGATGATTACATAGTTGACAAATCATGTGAATAAGCATAAGCACTACACTCTTTTTGATATTGTTTCGCTCTTTTGAAAAGTTAACATTACCTTTTTATCTTCTTTGCAAAACAGATCAGTTGCTAGTGTATGCAATGTTAACTTTTGATTTCTTTATTTCAGGTTGAGGTGATTGATCCAGCGCTGAAGGGAACTCTTAATGTTCTTAAATCATGTGCAAAATCACCATCTGTGAAACGAGTTATCTTGACTTCTTCTGTTTCTGCAATTGCATTTAATGCAAGGCCGAAAAATCCCGAAGTCGTCGTTGACGAGACATGGTTTTCAGATCCAGATTTCTGTAGGGAATTAAAGGTTAGTACTGTTTTTCCTAAAAGTTTTTCAGACTTAAATTTGAAACTCGTGAAGCTAGGACATGCAATATTGATGTGTTTTTTTGTTGATATAAGATAAAGCCTCGGATGATATTACAAAAGATAAAATACATTATTTATTCTAATACCAGACTCTTGATCCTAACTAAATAAGCAAACTAATCATAATACATAAGGAAATATGGAAGTCAATTCAAAGTAACACACTATGTTACCTGAAATTATTCTAAGATATGATTTATTAATATGATACGATACTTTTTTATAAATCAACACTAACTTTCTTGCCAACTTCTATTTGTGTTTTCAGGTATGGTACACACTTTCAAAAACTTTGGCCGAGGCTGCTGCCTGGAAATTTGCGAATGAAAACAGAATTGACATGGTTGTTATTAACCCAACAATGGTGGTAGGATCTCTCTTGCAACCGGAGGTTAATGAAAGTGTTGAAACAATTTTAAAACTAATAAACGGTAATTCTTTCAAAGACTTACTAACATTTTTAGTTAAAGCTTAAGGTATGTGCATTTTTATAAGTCACACTTCTTTTCATGCCTAATTGATTAGTGTTTTGTTGTTATTGACTTGAGGTGTGCAGGTATACCTTTTCCAAATAAAGCTTTTGGATGGGTCGATGTGAAAGATGTTGCTCGCGCCCATGTTAAAGCATACGAGATTGCTTCTGCTAGTGGAAGATATTGTTTGGCAGATAGAGTGGTACACTATTCAGAAATTGCTAGGATTTTACGTGATCTGTATCCAACATTACAAATTTCAGACAAGTAAGTTCATTGCTATAGCTCCAAGAATAAATATAAAATATGAATTATTCAATGTATGTTGGAACTGAGGTCTCGATGAATGGATGCAAAAACAATCTTTTATTTATTGTAAGCGTTACTAATTATATTTCTCTTGATAGTTTCCACGGATACAGTGCAAGTTCCAAAATAACATGGACGCTAAAGATTCAGAAATTAATTTCTCTTTCTTTTGAAATTATGTCTGTTGATCAAAATTAAGACTCACGTCGGCTAGAGATATGGCCAAAATAGAGCTTACAAAGCGTAGACAATCCTCTAGTTTTCTTGTATTGTCAGCCCAAATAACAAATTAAGAGGACTTATGAGGACTTAACATTAAGAACTGCAATTAAATACATCTCTTATGAGGACTTAACATTTGTTCCCACACATCAAAATTGAGCAGTTGAGTGAAAGCATAAACATCGTTGAGTTGGGTCTTACTCTTCTTATTCACATTGCCTTGCCCTTAAAGTTCTGGAATCATGCCTCTTCCCCTAAGTTTGTGGTTCTACTTTTATATTCCATTTTGATTCTACAGAGTACAGTGGAGTCATAACTCATGTGTAACTTCAATCATATATAGACACAATTTTATGAACAATTTTCATGTTCTCCGGTTTTAACTGGTCATTTTCTTCTTTATTTTCAAGTTTTTTACTAACAAATGTAGTCTCTACAATAATTTTATAAGGTGTGAAGATGATGGATCATATATGCTGCCATATCAGATTTCCAAGGAAAAGGCTAAAAGCTTGGGAATCGAGTTTACTCCTTTGGAAGTCAGCCTCAAGGAGACTGTGGAAAGTTTCAGAGAGAAAAAGATTCTCGACTTAAATTTAATCCGTCGTGATATCCCACTTAATCTATAAATCAGTGTTGTTGTAGAATAACATTTCTGATTATTGTTGAAAAATAAATGTTAACAACATCAATCAGTGTTCAGTTTGTGATTATTATAGACTTAGTTTTTATTATATTATATAATAAAGAATTGTTGAGAAGGAATTATCATTGTACAATAAGGTGTGTAAACTTTGTATTAAGCAAAATGAGTTAATATTGTTTGTCAAAAATATGTCAACCAATTGGTCTTTCGTTTTTGTAGGAACAAATAGTCTTTGCAAACAATTTTCAACCAAACAACAATTTATTCACTTACATTCAATAAAAATACAAAGATATATGAGTAGAATATTTTAATACAATGACTTACAATTTGCTAAGACAGAAGAACAAAAACAATGACAAGAAAAATTGCAAATCCACGGTAAGATATTGTTGTTTGTGAACTCTTCTGGCAGTGGTTAATTTGAGTTGCAGATCTAACACTAGCAACTGTGCCATCATATATCTGGTGACATTGAGCCGCCGCTGAACTCCAGAGTACTCAAAATTAATAGTCAAGAAAAGAAACACCACAACCACAAATATAATAAAGAATACTCCAACAAATTTTATTTAATATCAGACTGAATCACTAAAAACATTAGGTCTCGTAATAATATATGAGTATAAATGTAGTTCTCGTAGAAATTATCAAAAAAATTACAATAATATTATCTAATTAATAGTACCATCTAATTAATAATAGTAGATATAAAATGTAAAGCAATGTACATTAGATCATAATTATAATAATATTATTTTATTAAAATTTGATATGAAAAGACAAATTTGTCCCTTGTTTAATGATGTGGCAAAAAATGAAAAAAGGTGCAAAGGGTAATAAAGGATTTACATACGTATCTTACTTTATAAAATGAACTGCCTGATTTTGATGTGATGATTTTGATTTACATATGTATGTTGTATAAGTTCAAAGTTGAAACACATGTATTAGCATTGTATACATGTATTGAATAATGCTTTTATGATCACAAAAGTTTGGAGCATTTTTTTTTGTCACACACACAAATAATAAAAAAGAGAAAATTATAACAAATTCCCTCAGATTTCTTAAATAACATAAATACACCCCAGCTTCTAATTTTTTAAATGTCAATCACTTTTGTTTTTAATGACAAATTGTTAGCATATTATAATATTATGTTATTTTTTTTTCCTCTTTGTCACTCTAAACCTCCAACTTCTTAACCCGTAACTTAAATATAGGCATGGCAATGGGGCGGGGCGGGGACGGATTTTGCCTTTCCCAAATCCAAATCCATAAAGTCCGGGTTTCCCCAAACCCGTCCCAATTAACTACGGGTAAGAAAAGTAGAACCCCAAACCCATACCCAACGGGGTTCGGATTTTCCGGCGGGGTTCTGGTATCCCCATTTTACCTCACATCAATATGAACTTGCGTTGAATTTTGATACTTTTTTATTAAAAAATGAGGTAAAAATCGAAAACAATTTTGTTTCAACGATATTATTTTTTTAATAACAAAGAATATAAATTGATAAAACAACTTTATTTAATAATTAACTTACAAATAAAAACAAAAATATGAATGTAATTTAAGACTTTGTCTAAAGGTTATAATTTAATAGAGGTAAAATATAATTAGATAAATGCGGGACGGGTTCCGGGACGGGTTCGGGGTAGGTATCTATGTTCTCATTACCCGCCCCATCCCCGTCTTTTAAATTCGGGGAAAACTCAAATCCAGTCAAATCGGTTTTTCCCCGTCAAAATCAGGGCGGGGGGTACCCACAGGTATGGGTTATATTTAGGGATGTCAATTTACATCCGTCAGAGCAGATCCCCGCGGGGATTGCTCCGTTCGGAGATCCGAAAATGGAGATTTTTTCTCCTTGGGAATGGAGATGGAGGCAAAACTTCCCCCGGAGTCAGTTCGGGGCGAGGATCGGGGATTAAGCATTCGTCCCCGCGGATTCCCCGAATCCGTCTATATATACTTAAATATATATTTTTACTATTATTATTATTATTCTAGGTTTATTTATATTTGACAATTATAGGTTTCTACTTTTCTATGAATTATGATATATTTTGGTTATGAATTTTACTATGATTATGCATATGTTGTTATGCATTGTTTTTTGGTTATGAAATACATTATGTATTGTTTTAATCATTAAAAAAGAAAGATGCAAAATATTTATTTATTTTTTAATAAAAAAGGAAAAAATAACGTCGTAATTTTGTCCGTAAAATATAGAAATTTTCTAATAATCGATCTACGTAGATCGTGGGGATCTGTGGGGATGGGGATGGAGACAAAAATTCCCCCGTGGAAATGGGGATGGAGGCAAAAATTCCCCTGCGGACATTTCGGGGCAGGGAACGGGATGCTTCCTCCGCACATTAAATAAACCTATATATTTAAGTATATATAGACGGATTCCGGGAATCCGCGAGGACGGATGCTTAATCCCCGTTGATATCCCTAGTTATATTACCATGCCTACTTAAATAGCTTAACTAGTTGAACTACGCATCTCATCCTTAAATCCTTAAATGTCACTCACGTGCCCTCCCTTTCACAATGTTTGACTTCGTTAAAGAAATAACTCAATTTCTAAAATTTTGTTGTCATTTTGCATCTGTCATTTACGGTATCATTTTATGATGATATTAATAAAATAATTAGAATTTATTAATCAAAGGCATCAACGTTCACGTTCTGCATGTGATAATGGAGGGGTCTATCAAATTGAAATTTGTTTAGATTTGGAAGTGCTCAAGTATTCATCACATAGTTGAAGAAGAATTGACTTTGAGTACAGGGAGGACACACTCTTCAATGTTTTGCTCATATTCATCACATATTTGAGACTTGAGTCTTAAATTATTGCGATGCTTTGCTGTCAATAATTATGTTTTGCTCATGTATTCATCACACTCTTCAATGTTTTGCTCATATTCATCACATGGTCGAGACTTGAGTCTTAAATTAGTTGTTTTTGAAAGACATGTTGTTATAGGTCAAATATATACACTTTGTTAAAAAAGGGATTGCATAGGTATCGAGATCAATGTGGTGTTACTTATTGACTATGTCTTCTCAAATTGGATCATGAACCACTATTAATTTTTAGTCGTCGTCTCTCAAGCTCCACTTTGAAGACAAGGTGTTTCTGCAAGATTGGTGGGATGCTTATGATCCAAATATATTGATCTAACCTGTTGATTAGAAAGAGGAGATGGCCAGAGGTCCGTCGTCAAACAGCGTCAAGCAGCAATTCCATCACCGGAGGGGGGTTGTACCTGCAGGTGCTCCGATGCCTAAGTCAGAGATTGCTTAGAGTATAGAGAAAAGAGAGAGAGAATGAGAGTAGAGAATGAGAATTGTGTACCTTACTCTCCTGTCAAGGAGAGCTTATATAGTTGCCCCCAGCGCTGGGCCAAAGGTCTCCTTAGTGAGCCGTGTCGAGCAACCCAATAAGATAGACTGCAAAGATAACTCCCAGGATTAAGGGGAAAGCTGTTGCCAGCTGTTATCTTCGTGGAGCCGTTCCACGATCCTAGGAGGAGTGGATAAGCTCAACGGATCAATGTCGAGGAGCACGTGGGATGTACCACGTGCTTGACTGTCGGGCAAGAGCAAGTCCTTATTGGGCCTGCCCTGTACAATCCGAGCAGGAGTGGATTTGGGCCAGTTCCTTGGCCCAGTCTAGAACAGGAGCCCCCCAAGCTATTGCTCTTAGTCATAAGAGTAGTGGCTTTAAGTGTAAGCTCGTGTGTCGAGGACAGAGTATTTGTTTATGCTCCCCTTTTTATGAGGAGGCGCTCGTAGAGAGCTTCGAGGTATAATGGTTACGAGGAGAAGTTGTTGTAAACTTATGCTCGTAATTATTGCTAGTTTTGCTCGCAAGAAAACCTATGTCGAGGACGTTTTTGAGGAGGCTTTCCCTCCGATGTCGGGGAAATTTTTTGAAAGTTTATGTTCGTTACGAGCACGTGCTCATAACAAGACTTGATTCGTTTGTGGAATAATTTCCTGCTCGTACGATGAGCAAAAAGATTCCAAGAGGCCACGTGCTCGTGACGCGTGGTCTGTTCGATGGGACTTGAAGGGACAGACGTTTCATCTGCGCTTGCCACGTGTGTGGGTTATGAAAAGACGCCATTATGACCTAGGGTCATAGGCCATAATTGTCTCGTTTGACGAGGAGAGTTCTGGACCGTTGGATAGGCGCGTCTTTTCGTTTCGTTGGAGATCAAACCTGGAGCGTTGGATGGAATTTGATCGTAGCCATAGGATTTGATCAACGATTGTGATTGTATAGGCGCGTCCCTTAGTTCCACACAGGATTTCCTGCGTTCAATGCTATAAATAGGAGAAGAACGGAAGTTTCTTTATTTTCTCCTTTTCGTCCTTTGCTTATACACTGTTGCTGTTGTTGCTTCTTCAAAGTTTCCTCAAGTTTTCCCATTTTTCATCACTTGTCCAAGCTCCATTCAACCCAAAGTTTCCATTTTTCTTCAACTAAAGGTACTGTAACTGCATAATGTTGCGCTTTTTGTCTATGTTTGCTTTATTTATACAGTTTTGGTGTTAAAGTTTGGATTTTTGCTTTTGGGTTTTGAATATGGGTTGTTTGGGTTAGGAAGCCACTGAATGTTGGTGGTGGTTTTGCTATTAGTAAAACCACTACCTTTGTTAGTTGTTGTGTACGCCTTGGTGTTTGGTAATGGTTTTGCCACTATCAAACGCCTTTTTGGAGTGGACATTGTGATTTTTTGGATCAAACAGTGTTTTTCTGGAAAAATGATATGAATGTTGATGAACATGGTGAAGAACATGATGAACATCAATGAAGAAGATGAACAGTCACGAATTCTGGGTTTCGCGCCGAGGAGAGCTTCGTGGCTCCTCCTCGTCAGTGTCGGGGAGGGGAGAACGCAACGTCTCCCGTTAGCCATGGTTCTTCCCCGGGTTACGAGCACGGCGAATTTGTATTTATTGTGAACATTTTTCGGGGACCTTCTCCCCGTTACCAACTTTACGAAGTTTGTAAGTTTGTATTCGCTAGGAATTTATGTCGGGGACCTTCTCCCCGTTTTGTCCTCGTAATCCCCATGTCTCTTCGTTTTCATACTTATTTTAATTTGCCATTTGATGATGGCTTTGGTCGGGGACAACGTCCTCACCTGTTTAACGCCCTTTCACTTGAATCGCGGTGGAAGGGTGGATTTGATCGAATTGTCGAATTCACTTTCTTTCGCTGCTTTTCAGGAACATCATGGCCGACATCGAGGAGCCTGTGGAAAGCCATCGGCTCGTCGATACTATAACCGATGAGAAACTGGCTTGGGTCGCGCCCGAACCACGGGGAGTAGCTTCCTCGATAGTACAAGGGGATCCGAGCGTACACTCGATTGTCGAGGACAGGGGTGAAGGTGACCCAGAGAATTGGGAGGTGCACATGCCCGAGGAAGGGAATAGGGTGTGCTCGGAATTCTCCGAAGATGGGTTCGCTATGTACGAATTCGCCTTCAAGGACTTAAAATTCAGACTGCCCTTCAGTGACTTTGCCGTGGGTGTGTTCGACAGGCTGAGGCTGGCTCCATCTCAGCTTCATCCGAACTCGCTGGCATTTATTCGGGCATTCGAGCTGCTCTGTAAATATTTGGAGGTCGAGCCTACGCTCCCGCTTTACTTTCGAGTTTTCAAGATCCAGAGGCAGACGGTGCGGGGAAGGCAAGGTTGAGTATTCAGAATGTTTGAAGATTCTGTTCGGGGGTTCAAGGAGAGATACTATGTTGTGAAGCCAGTGTCCCCGGAGGCAAAGAAGTCTGTTTACAAGACCGTTGCGACCTTGGGCGAGAAGGGTGTCCCCGTTCCCCAAGAGGTTCCCCGGTTTCTTCTCTGTTGGTCGGACAGACACTTTGCTCTGCCAACAGACGCCTATTTAGTTAGAGACGAGTTACTTTCCCCGGAAGAGCGTGCTGGGTACGAAAAGATTAGGACTTATGTTGCGGGTTTCTAGCCCGTCAGATTTATGACGAAAGCGGGTGTGCCCGCAAAGGATGCGTTCGGGAACCCGAGGGTGGAACCCCGTTTTGTAAACACAAAGTCTCTGCTCGAATGTACGAGCAGGGACACTAGGAAAACTTTGTTAGGTATTCGCCGCGTCCTTCCTGGTCAATTTTTAACTTCTATTTATTTAATTTTATGTTGTATACATTTGCTCTTCTCAGTTATTGACTTTGCTCGTATGTTTCTCCTCGCAGATAATATGGCTGACTTCGCTGATGAGCTCGTAAATATCGTCGCCGACAAGAAGAGGGTGACGAAGAAGAAACCTGTCCGTTCTGCCATGTCAAATGTCATCCTGTCAAGCTCGACAACTCCGGCCAGCTCCTCATCGCCAGTCGGGGTCAAGGGAAGCCCTTCCGTGGTGAAGCCTTCTCCTTCCAAGAGGCAAAGGGACGACTTTGTGGTCGACCTTGATGCCATCGAGGAGACGAAGGGGTTCATGTTCCCTCCCCTCTTCGGCATGCCCGGATATCTCACACAGCACCCGGCGACGATCTTGCGGTCGGAGAAGGATGCTATTATGAAGTTCATTTCCGAGGAGCTGGGGGCCCAACTCGCCAAAGATTTTGCAGCCACTCTTCGACTGGCGGAGACGGCTATGCTGCTAAATGAGAGGGTCCCGAACAAAGATGTAGAAAGGCTGACGAAGAGGAATGTTGAGCTCGAGGCTGAGGTGCTGCAGCTCGGGAATACCGTGACCGACCTGAAGGGCAAACAGGAAAATTATGCCAACCTGGCTGCTGACTTGCGCAAGTCCGAAAAGGAGGTGGCCGAGCTGAAGATTACTTGCGCTACAGAGAAAAAGGGCAAAGAGAAAGCTGAGGACGAGCTAGAGTCCCTTCGACAGATGATGGCTCCCTCCGAGGATGAGCCCGAGCATGTTCGGGGTTTGGCTACCCGAGCAGAGCTCGTTGGTGAGATCCGGGCTCAGATGGGGAAGGTCTTCGAGAGCGTCAAGTACAACTTTAACAACGCCGTTTCCCAGTTGAAGATCGTCAATCCCGGGCTGGTCACCGAGGGAACTGGGATGTTAAGGAAGGTGGAGAACGGGCAGATCGTCATCCCCGACAAATACAAGCAGATGGAGCAAGAGGAAGAGGAGGAGGATGCCAAGGAGGATCAAGAGGAGGAGATTCCCGATGGTGGCGAGGAAGAAGGCCAGGGCGAAAGTGATCATTAATTTGTCCCAGTTTAATTCGGCCTGCGTGCCATTTATGTTTGTTTTTACTTTTTGTTAAACTTATTTTCGGGGGCCTGCGCGCCATATTCTTGTAATATTTGAACAAATGGGCTCGTCCCTTTATTTTATGACAATTGTTGACCTTGGTGGTCTTTCGTTAATTGTGCTCGTATTTGCTAAGTTTTTCCTGCGTGTGAATGTTTATTTTGTGCTCGTTTAATTATGCGAACTTATGCTTGGAATTTAACTTGGTAAAAATCCATAAAATTGTGATTCGCTAATTGTCGTACGGGCACGTTCTGTCGAGGACGTCTGTCCCCGGAAATAACTTAAATTGTTTAGGGAACTACTTAAGCGCCTAGAGTCGTTTTTCTAGACTAACGCAGATCCGAGCACGTGGATGTGCTCGTCCCACGACCTGAACATCCCATCGTGAGCTGGGTGTTAGGCTGCGGCACGACGACGATGGAGCTCATTTCCAGAGTGTCCTCGTCGGGCAGAGGCTGTGCTCGTGTGGTGAGCTCAGAGTTTACATTGAATATTTTTAGATGAACGCGGGTGCCTACGCGACATCCATTGTCGAGGAGCTCTGCTCGTTGTTTTGAGGGCTGATGCTGCCTTTGCGTAGATGCATGGTTGGAAAATAACTTAGCTGTAATATTGTTTCAATTTTTGGGCATTCCACGTCCGAGGGATTTCTTTCCCCTGGAGGGAGGTGGTATGCGCCATTGTCCGTTTTGCCGCGGACACGATATTGACCCTCCCAGTTGGCTGAGAGCTTGCCCTCGTGGGAGTCCTTTGCGTATCGTCTCAAGACGAGGCTGCCGACTTCGAAGTCTCTCTTTATGACTTTGGTGTCATGTCGAGCAGCCACCAGCTGTTTTAATGAGGCTTCTTTGAGGGAAGCTGTTGTTCGGATCTCTTCGACGAGATCCAGCTCTTCTCTCATCGCCTCGTCGTTCATTTCTTCGTCGAGGGGGGCTTCGGTGCGACGAGAAGATTCTCCAATCTCCATCGGGATGACTGCTTCGGTCCCGTATGCTAGACGAAAGGGTGTCTCCCCGGTAGTGGAATGAGGGGTAGTTCGGTTTGCCCATAAGACGTGGGGCAGCTCCTCGACCCATTGTTTCTTGGCGTCGCCCAGCCGTCGTCGCAGTCCGCGGAGGATGACTCTGTTCGTGGCTTCTGCTTGCCCGTTGGTTTGTGGGTGCTCGACAGATGTGAAGTGATGTTTTGTATTGATTTTGGCGAGGAATCCCCTAAATGTCTTGTCAGTGAGCTGTGTTGTCAGTAACCACGGCTTGGGGTATCCCAAAGCGACATAGGATATCTCTTTTGAAGAAACTGAGAATCCTAAATGAAGTTATCTCGGGGAGTGGTTCTGCCTCTACCCATTTGGAGATTTCCTCTAGTGAAGGGGCCGAGGATGTCCATGCCCCACCATGCAAAGGGCCATGGGGACGATAGCGACTTGAGCTCGTGAGGAGGAGCAAGGTACATGTCCCCGTGCCGTTGGGATTTGTCGCACTTTTTCAAGTGCTTTTTAGCATCTTGCTGCATAGTTAGCCAGTAATATCCTGCTCGCAATACCTTTCTGGCTAGGGAGCGACTTCCGAGGTGCTGTGAGTTAATTCTCTCGTGTATCTCGCGGAGGATGTAGTCGGCAGTAGCCTCGTCAGCACACTTCAGGAGGGGGATGGAAAAGCCCCTTCTGTAAATTTTATTGTCGAGGATGGTATAAGAGCACGATCTTCGTTTGACCGTTGCTGCCTCCTTCTCGTCGTTATGTAGTGTTCCATGCGCGAGATAGTTGTACACTGGGGTCATCCAACAGTTGGCGTCCCCGATGGCGTTTATGTCGAGGACCCTCGTTGGTTTTTGTATGCTCGGATGCGAGAGGATTTCCTGGATTACGGATTTGTTTCCGTTCTTTCTTTTCGTGCTCGCCAGCTTTGACAGGATGTCTGCTCGTTTGTTGTGTTCTCGTGGAACATGCTGTATTTCGGTGGAGTCAAACTTGGTGATTCTTTCCTTTACTAAGGCCAAGTACTCAGATAAGTTGTCATTTTTGGCGTGGTATTCTCCTAGGACCTGCGATGCGACAAGTTGCGAATCTGTATAGATCTTTATTTCCTTCGCGCCCACATCATCAGCGAGACGCAATCCTGCGAGGAAGGCCTCATATTCTGCCTGGTTGTTTGAGGTCGGAAAGGACAGTGCTAGCGAAACTTCGATCAGGATGCCCTCCTCGTTTTCGAGGATGATTCCTGCGCCCGCCCCTGTTGCGTTAGACGCTTCGTCGACGAAAATGGTCAACTTGTTCGCTCCTTCCGGCGAGGAGGGAGAGCAAGTCATTTCGGCCACGAAGTCGGCCAACACTTGGGCTTTGAGTGCTTTTCTGCTTTTGTAGCGAATGTCGAATTCAGAGAGCTCCAACGACCATTTCAGCATCCTGCCTGCCATGTCTGGTCGGACAAGAAGTGACTTGATGGGCTGGTCGGTTCGCACGACGATCGTGTGTGCTAAGAAGTAGTATCGCAGCCTCCTCGCCGCGGTGACGAGGGCTAGGGCGACTTTTTCGATTCACTGATATCTGAGCTCGGGGCCCTGCAAGGCTTTGCTCGTGAAGTACACTGGTTTCTATCCTTCGAGTGTCTCTCGGATAAGAGTTGCGCTGACAGCCTCGGATGCGACGGCGAGGTAGAGATATAGGACCTCCCCGACTTCCGGGCGCGACAAGACTGGGGGCTCGGATAGTGCCTTCTTCAAGTGTTGAAGGGCCTGCTCGCACTCCTTAGTCCACTCAAAGGCATATTCTTTTCTAAGTAATTTGAAAAGGGGAAGTGCGTATTGGGCTGATTTTGCTACGAAGCGGGATAATGCGGTCAGCATTCCATTGAGTTTTTGAATGGACTTTTTGTCGTTGGGAGTTGGGAACTCCGTGAATGCTCGACATTTGTCGGGGTTAGCCTCGATTCCGCGCTCGGTGAGGTAGAAACCGAGGAACTTCCCTGCTCGGATGCCGAATGTGCATTTCTCAGGGTTGAACCTCATATTGACCTTTCTAGCCTGCTCGAAAACCTTTTGAAGGTGGGTGGTGTGATCCACCTCCTCGTGGGATTTGACGATCATGTCGTCCATGTAGACTTCGAGCATGTCCCGAATTTCTCCTCGGAAAACTTTGTTCATCATCCGCTGATAAGTAGCACCGGCGTTTTTAAAGCCGAAGGGCATTACGTTGTAGTAGTAGTTGCCCGACTCGGTCATGAAGGCCGTTTTTGTTATGTCGGCCACAACCATTGGGATTTGATTGTACCCTGAATATGCATCTAAAAAAGACAGTAATTTAAAACCAGAAGAATTATCTACTAATCTATCAATGCAAGGTAAAGGGTAAGCGTCTTTAGGGCATGCCCTATTGAGATCGGTATAGTCAACACACATCCTCAATTTTCCATTAGATTTTTTCACGAGTACAACGTTTGACAACCAAGTTGTATACTTGGCTTCAGAAATAAAATTTTCCTCTAAGAGGTCTTTTACAGCTTTTTCTGTAGCCTCCATTTTTTCAGGAGACTTCCTACGCCTACGTTGTACTACAGCAGTAGCAGCTTCATCGACGGTCAACTGGTGACAAGCAACGCGAGTAGACCGAACTGCTTGCTTATGTGAGGTTCTTTCCTCTCGCTTGTGTTGGGGTCCAAGCCTGGCATCTCGGAAGCACTCCAGGCGAACATATCAACATTGTCTTTCAGGCAGGCCACCAACTGTTTCCTCGCCAAGTCGGGGACGTCCTTCCCAATCTTCAAGTTCCTGCTCGGATCTTCTCCAAGGGGAATCAGGTCGAAATCTCCGTCGGGGATGGGACGAAGATTTTCCTTGCTCGCCGCGTCGCCTTCTTTCTTCTCCTTCGCAGCTTTTTCTCCTCTTTGTGTTCTTGCTTGGAATGGCGGCTGTCGAGGTCCACCGAGCTCACATTCTGGGGAGGTTGTTGAGGAGGAGGCTTTGTGCTTGTCTCTGGCTGCTCGGAAGAAGTCTTGCTCTTTTTCGCCTTAGGGACAGGGCCAACATAGCTCTGCCCTTTATTGAAGCACCTCCTCGCAGCCTCAATGTCTCAATGGAGAGTAACTACCTGCCCTTTGTCAGTGTAATACTTCATCTCCAGATGGGCAGTGGAGGCTACGGCGGGCAGGTCTCCGATTGCAGTTCTGCCGATGATTCACTGGTAGAGAGATGGACAATCTACCACCAAGAACTTGACTTTGATCGACTTGACCGTTTCATTGTGGCCTGAAGGTGACGATCAGGTCGACGTAACCCCAGGGCTTTGTAGTTGTCCCGTTGAATCCTTGGAGATTTGAGCCCAAATATGGTGTGAGATGGGACTCATCCAGCTGCAGTGTCCTGAACAGATGTGCGTACATAATATCGCACGAGCTGCCAGAGTCGACCAGGATGCGTCGAACGTCAAAGTTCGCCATGTAGGCTCTAACGAGGAGGGGAATCTGTGAGTTGGTTGATCCCCCGGGGAGCTCCTCGAGATAGAAGGAGGGAGGCTGTGACGATGTCTTCGGTTTACCGAGGGTCACAGCCATGCCCGAGGAGGCAGTGAAGAACTCCTCGAACTTTCTTTTTACCGAGCCGATGGTGTGTTTGTCGAAGACACCACCGGATATGACCATGGTCTCAGGGAAATTCTCTCATTCGTTGAGGATGGGATGCTCGTAAGTGTCCTTGAGGTGGTTAGGGACGTAGAAGTCCTCTGGTCGCCAGACAGCCAAGGCGACGTTCTTCTCCCTGGAAGACTTGGGCTTGTCCTCGGGGGTGTCCTCGCGCTTTTCCTCCTGGCGAGGGTTCTCCTTCAATTTGACATAGTCTTTCAACTTGCCATGCCGGATCAAAATTTCAATAGCATCCTTCAGCTGGATGCAATCTTCGGTCAGGTGCCCGCAACTTTTGTGATAGGCACAAAATCTGTTCCTATCTTGACCGGGCTTGAAGGGGGTAGATTTTGGAAATCTAATCCCCGCATTCTTAAAATCCGAGGCAGCGCACTCGGCGAGGACAATCTCTCGTGGCACGAGCAGGGGAGTGTAATTGGTGAACTGACTAGGAGGTCCTCGGGGTTCTCGTGACTTGTCGCGCCCACGCCTGTCCCCGTTGCGCTTGTCCCCATTTTTGTTGCCCTGTTCGTGGGAAGGGCGATTGTCTTCTGTTCAGGAGTATCTCATGGCGTCAGCCATGGTTTCCTCCTCGAACTGCATGTAGGCCTGGGCTTTCTACATGATCTCATCCCAGGTAGCAGGCTTCTCGATGACAACCATCTCTTTGAACTTGGTTCCATCGCGGAGGTTCTTCCTCATCAGGTATTTTTTCATGTCATCAGTGACATCAACCTACACAGCTTCTTTGTTGAATCTCTCGATGTATGATCTGAGAGTTTCATTAGGTCCTTGGCAGACAACCTCCAAGTTTGCTTCCGTCTTCGGATGTTTCTGGGAAGCAGTGAAGTGACTGGTAAATTGCTTGCACAGGTCCTTCCAGGAGGTAATGGATCCCTAGGGCAAGCTTCTGTACCAAGCCATGGCACCTTCGACCAGTGTGGTCGGAAAAATCCTGCACTTGATGCCTCCCTTTACTGCTTGGTAATTAAGGATAGCATCAATGTTTTGGATGTGTATGTCGGGGTCAGTGAGCCCGTCATACTTCCCCAGCTGGGGTGGCTTCTGTAATGCACGAGGAAGTTCTAGGTCCATAATCTGCCTGGATAGTGGACCCTTGTAAACTTCGTCGTCACTCCAGGCCGGTGAGTGGGTTGGAGTCTCTTCTCGACGAGGAGAGTTCTCTCGTTGGTATTGGCAGTCGTCTCCTCGACTTCCTTGAGTCATGCTTGCGAGCAGGATCTCTTTCCTCCGAGGAGGAGATCTGGGTCTCTGCTCGAAAAGAGCAACCACTTTGCCCCTCTTGTTTGCTCGGGCAGCAGCGTCCTCGCGGGGAGGAGTTTGGTTTCTCTTATCGACCTGTGGCTGTGGTTGCACGCACTCGAGGACAGGTCTTCTTTGGTTCGTCCCTGCTCGGCGGGCAGGTGGAGATTCCGAGCGTTCAGCTCTCCGCGGGGGAGAAGAGGGTTTGATATACCCTAGAATTTGTCGCTGGCCGTCTTCCAGCGCCCGGATACGAGCGTTCTGCTCGTTAACAGTCCGGATAGTCTCGCACAAGGCGTCGAGCAGAGCAACGTTTTCCGAAACTCGCGGGGAGTTCGGTTGAGGAGTTGTTGTAGATTTTCCCGGCGCAGTTTGCGATTGCTTCCCCTTTTTTCGCTCTGAGAGGAACTGCACTGCCTCGTCATCATCAGAATCGGGAGAAGTCTCTCGTCCGTCTCTGTGATCGGTTTCAGGAATGGGTTGACCGTTGTTGTCAACCGGTACGAGGACGGGATCGCCGGCGTTCAAGGTGAACGGAGGGACGACGTCAACGTTGTTGTTGTTGGTATCATCGTTGTTGGTGTTTGAACCGCTGGCCATGATTATGTGATTGAAGATTTTAGTTTTGATCTTTCGTTCTTGCAAGAAGAAGAGAAGATGGGGAAAACTTCAGATCCCCACAGACGGCGCCACTGATCTAACCTGTTGATCAGAAAGAGGAGATGGCCAGAGGTCCGTCGTCAAACAGCGTCAAGCAGCAATTCCACTACCGGAGGGGGGGTTGTACCTACAGGTGCTCCGATGCCTAAGTCAGAGATTGCTTAGAGTACAGAGAAAAGAGAGAGAGAGTGAGAGTAGAGAATGAGAATTGTGTACCTTGCTCTCCTGTCAAGGAGAGCTTATATAGTTGCCCCCAACGCTGGGCCAAAGGTCTCCTTAGTGGGCCGTGTTGAGCAACCCAATAAGGTAGACTGCCAAGAGAACTCCCAGGATTAAGGGGAAAGCTGTTGCCAGCTGTTATCTTGGTGGAGTCGTTCCACGATCATAGGAGGAGTGGATAAGCTCAACGGATCAATGTCGAGGAGCACGTGGGATGTACCACGTGCTTGACTGTCGGGCAGGAGCAAGTCCTTATTGGGCCTGCCCTGTAATCCGAGCAGGAGTGGATTTGGGCCAGTTCCTTGGCCCAGTCCAGAACATATATTAAATATTAAGCACAATTTGTGTTGGATATTTTTAGGTGATTAGTCTTACTTTTGGAGGATCTAGACTGATCCAATTAGGGTAAATGTAATAATCGGGCAAACTTAATGAAAGAAGTTAGTTATTTTAGCTTAGTGTAATTTGTTAATCACTTTTAGATATTTTCTCCTTTAATTTATGAACAACTAAAAAGTACCATTTTAGCTCCCTATCATTTTGCGCTCGATACTCGTTTTGTACCATAGTTTCGACGCGTTCTTTTGCTTCATTTTTATCTTTATTCTTCGACCTCCAGCCGAGGCATCCAAAAGCATCCTAGTTTGTGCCCTCAAACCTTGTGTAAAGTACTGCATTTGTGCAAGTTCATCGACTCCATGGTCGGGACATTTGTTCAAACACAATTTGGAACGTTCCCAAGCATCGTACAACGTCTCCGCGTCGCCTTGTTCAAAATTCATGATCTCGGATCTTCGCTCCAAGAAATTATGGATTGGGAAATAGCTAGCGTTCCTTGAATCTTCTTTCTAATTCAGCCCATGTGTGGATAGTACCGGGAGGAATAGTATCTAACCAATATCCGAGTGTCCTCCTAGGTGGTTGAAATGGCGGATTAGCTTGCTCTTCCGCCATATTGAGGTGCTCTTCTTCAAAGTCTTGTTCGCTTGTATTTGTACCTTCACTTGAGTTCTCGGCTAAACTTGAGAGTCTTGCCACTTCTCTAGTTAATCTAACCTTCTTCCTTTGAACTCTTGCGGTTTTCTCTATTTTCGGAACGAACAAAAATCTGGTGGATGTACCTAGCATTCACAACACCAACAAACCGTCAATAGCACCTATTCCACACAAAATAAATGAATTATAATATTTTTTCTTTTTGAAATTTTAAATGACTAAATAGAAAAATCACTTAAAAATAGTCTATTGCCTTGTTGATTTATTCAACAATCCCCGACAACGGCGTCAAAAACTTGATGATTAAAATTACAAGTATACAATTATCAGCAAGTAGTAATTAAGATCGAATCCAAGGGATTACTTGAGGTTTATTGCACATTTATTCGAACCTCCCCTAGGATTACTTGAGGTTTTACACAGTGATTCAAAGTCACAAGGACCAATTCCTTATCTCCAAGGTAATTGCATCAAGGAACAATCAATCTAGATGAAGTTTATTAGAATTTGAGAGGCCTATACTCAACCACAAAAGCTAGCTTGAGAGTTGAGGTTTGCACTACTTTATAAAGGCTATCTTTGCCATATCTCTAGCCAATGTTGAACTTCTAACACACCCCCTCACGTCCAGCACTATTGGGCTTGGTGCATGTAATCAAGAACAATGAGTGGCCCAAATATGAGAGGTCTCCAAAACAAACAACAAATAGATCTAGGATAGGCTCTGATACCATGTCAAATAACCGTTTATCCCAAAAGCTTAAGCTTTTAGGAAGAGTTACATCAATGGTTTTATATTATTTCTAACACGCCCCCTCACGCAAGAGCCCATTTGGGCTTGAAGCGTAGATAATGCATAGGCCCACCTACCTTATGCTTAAATTCCACTTTTTAATTAGAAAGTGAGGGGAGCGGGGATCGAAATCTAGACCACTTAGTCATAGAGACTCTGACTGTCTCAGATATACTTTTGCTTTTACTTCCAGCACGTTCATTTGCAGAAATTTCATAAGTTTGTAGAGAGCCCACCGACTCATCCAGCTTTATTTCAGATAAATCCCTAAATTCTTCTATGCACGTGACCTTCATGTCAAACTTTTTGGGTAGAGACCTCAACATCTTTCTCACCATCTTTTCTTCAGGAAGCTTTTCACCTAAAGAATCAAATGTGTTAGCATAATCTAAGACAGTCATATTAAAGTCATGTACCGTCTCATCTTCCTTCATTATGAGATTCTCAAATTTAGTAGTTAGCATCTGAAGTCTGGAGTTTCTTGACTTTTGATGTCCCTTCCTTAGTAGTTATCAATATCTCCCAAGCCTCTTTAGCATGAGTGCATCGCTTTATCAATCTGAACATGTTCTTTTCAACACCATTGTATAAGGCGTTCAGAGCTTTGTGATTTCCAAGAGCAAGTTCATCTTCACTCTTTGTCCAATCTCCCTCAGGTTTCAAAGAGACCTTGCCATCCTCTTCTGTAACAGTAGGATGTTCCCAGCCATTTATCATAGACTTCCATGTCTTGATGTCCATCGACCTCAAGAATGCTTCCATGCGTGATTTCCAGTAATCATAATTAGTACCATCCAATAAAGGTGGCCTACTCACAGCTCCTCCTTCCCTTTCCATAGCAACCAGAATCGTTCCCTGAAGCTCACCCTAATAACAGAACAGGGTGCCTGCTCTGATGCCAATTGAAATTCTGGCGTAGTGTTAAGAAACATGGCATCCATGAGAGAAGGAAAGAAAATAGCTAAGTGTATAATATTGATTAAGTAAAAAATATTACAAATGAGAAAGTTAAGTACAAATGACTATGGCAAGGTTTATTTATAGGCTAACTAACTAAACTAACTAACTAGTAACTAGAGCAACTAACTATATCTCTAATAGCCTCCCGCAAGCTGGAACGTGTTCACAACACTTCCAGCTTGGGATAACTGATACAAAAGTACATCAAAATAAAGGAAAATACAATGAGATTTGCCGGAATATATCGGCTAAAAAGACAACTCAAATACAATTAGTTGTGCTCAACCATCATAAGAAACACAACCCATCAAAGGCAACCAAGGGCAAATGCTTGACCATCCAGTAGAAACCACAACTCAAGGCTAAACTACTTGGAGGAAGCAACAAATCAACGCTTAACCACCATAGGCAGAAGCAAATCAACAAAGCCAACAATGGGCACAAAGCTTAACCATCAAGGGTACCAAACACTTGATGGGAAATCCACCACCGAGTTATTAATTAACTTCGAATCGCAATTTAATATTCCACCACCGATCTTTAATTTATCCGAGGGAAAGGGAAAAAGTTCGAAAAAACCCTATTTTTAGAGAACAAGGTTCGGGGGTTGGTTATACGAATGGAAGGTACTAGCACCCTAAGTATCTATAGTACTCTATAGGAACCTCTTGTTTTTATTCTAACTTTGCGCTTTATTTTTAATTGCATGTAAAAAATGTAGGGATTAAAGTGATGATTAAAAAAAGAAGTTTAAAGTGATGGAAAAGGAAAAAATGTTTTTGTTCATTTTATTGATTGGAGAGACAAGTCTCATGCCTACGTACCCGAGGGATCAAACCACCGTAGTTCGGGATAAAAGTTACGAGTAAATTTGTTTGTTTGAATTTAAAGTTTTGAAAATGGTTTTAAAGACCAAAAGCCAAAAGTGGCAAAATGTGAGTTTGATTGATGTTAATTTGTGAAGAAAGTCTATATGGTTAAGTTGATTGAGATTTGATTATGAAAATAAGACGCGGACACTTGGTTTAAAATCCAAGGTTTGTTGAGAAAATGTTTTGAGTGATAAAAGAGACTTGGTTTAAAATCCAAAGTTTACGCATGATTAAAGATGTATGAATGAAGAAAATGCACTTGGTTTAAAATCCAAGGTTTTTGGCGAGAAAAAGGAACACTTGGGTTAAAGTCCATGGTTTTAGCGATAAAAGAAGCCGTTAGTTTAAAGTCCAAGGCACTTGGTTTAAAATCCAAGTTCGCGATAAAAAAAGACACTTGGGGTTAAAATCCAAGGTTTTCACGATAAAAGACGCCGTTGGTTTAAAGTCCAGGGCACTTGGTTTAAAATCCAAGTTTCATGATAAAAAGACTCTTGGGTTAAAATCCAAGGTTTTCGCGATAAAAAGAAACGTTTGGTTTAAAGTCCAAAATTTTGAAAAATGCTTGATGACAAAATATTTTTGATGCTTGATGATGTTGAAAAGAAAATATGTTGATATTTTTGAAAGAGGTTTTGACCTCGTTTTTTGAGAATAAAGTGACTAATTATTTTTGAATGGAATGTTGGGTTCCAAAATGAATAGGTAGCGCTAAAAATAAAACTAACGTCGTAATAAGCAAATTAAGCGGGAAGACAATCCGTAATGATATTTTGATCAAAACGGTGTTTTTTCCCTCGGAATTAAATATGCTAACGTTTTTGCGGAAAGCGATAAATAAATATGCATGAGATGCAATTTTTCATTTATAGTGTACATTTGTTTCTAATTACATTCTAAAGTATTTGCAAGAAAAATAAATATGAAATGAATGCAAGATGATGCTATGCAATTTTTATTTAAATTTACATTAAATCCTAAAAATACAATCTAATGTCCTTGCAATAAAATAAATGATTAATTAATAAGGCAATGAATTAAATGTTAAATTAACAAGCAATAACAATGAGGTATGTTAGTGACAATAATAATGATAAGTTAGTAAGTTAGTAATGTCAATTAGGGATAGTGATCAAGAATAATAAAGTTAGGTTAGTAAGCAAAATTAAGCACAAATAATCATGAGATAAATAGTAAAAAAAGAACCTCAAATAAGTGCTTATTTTGGATTTAATAGCTTATTGAAGCACATTCCACAAGCACTTTTATCATAGGCAAAATATAAAATAAAAACAGAAGGGGGTGCAAATAACATTAAAAACAGAAAGGGGGTGCAAAAAGCAAAAGAAACAACAAAGCCCAAACCCAACAGAGGTCCATCTGCCAAAAACGTCCAAAAAAAGAATGATCAATCTCGGCCGTCTGATGGATCAGACGGCCCTGATATAATATTGGAGCAAAGAGATCTAAGCCATCTGATAGAGATCAGTGGCTGAGAAACGAGGGTGCACGGTGTGCTGCGATAGACACGCGCACACCAGATCGGGTTGGGGTATAAATACCCCAAACCCTAAAAAAATTCAATATCTTCATCCTCTTCTCTCTCTCATGCCGCCGGAAATTCTTCTTCTTCTCTCATCCTCTGGTTTTTCTCACAAACCACAAAACTCCATTTTCCAAAATTTTCCAACTTCAAACATTCATATAAACATCTCAATAATTCAAATCAAAACTCAAATAAACCAAACAAAACCCTATAAACTAGATCAAACTAAAAAACCGAACGGATATAAAAGAAATTCAACCTTGTTCTTCGCGAAATCTGCTTTCGTTTTCGGTTCGTTTCTGGAATTGATTCGATTCTGTTTGTATTTTCGTTTCTTCTTCTCCTTCTTTGTTTTCGGTTCTGGTTTGAATCCGTGATGGTTTCTGGGTTTTATTTGATCTGGGTTTTATGGTTTGATTTGGGGTTTTGTTTATGGGTTCGTGGTTGACGATGGATTTCGTTGTTTCTCTTTCTGATTTGGTTTTCGATTCGGATGGTTTTGGGATTTGATCTGTTTCGGTTTGTATTTTGATTCTGAGTTTGGATTCGTGTTTTGGTTTGAACGAAGGTTTGGGTTCGTGATTGATGATGGAGTTGCGATTTGGATTCTGGGTTGATTTTGATTTTGGTTTGAGAAAGGTTTATGGTTGATTTTTGTGGCTGATTTCTGTTTTTGGAAGAATCAGTGATGAATAATGGATGAAGATGATATTGTTCTGGATTTTTTTTTTTTTTTTTTTTTTGATTTTTTTGTAATTTGATTTCTGGATTGGAAGAAGCTGCGGCTGACTCAATTTTCTGACCTAGGGGACTGTGCATTTATATGGTGTCAGGAATTAGGGTTCTTTGCAGATGAAATTTTCCTTATTTGGACAAAAATGCCCTTTTGGGCTTGGACCAGGACAAAAATCAGATATTTGGACTCTTTGAAAAAAACTGATAAAAAACACCAATGACATAAAAACGAAAATTGCAATTAAAATTAAAAATATACACATATAAAAAAAAACAATTTAAATAAATAATAAATAAAAGAATAAAAAGAAATAAAGATAATAATAATAATAAAAAGAAAATATAAACGAAACCAAATAAATGAGGTATTTTAAAATACCTCTCTGCCGAAATTTCGTCAGAAACGTACAAAGAAAATCCGTCTTAAAAAGACGCATAAAAGCGATCGGTCAAAAAATGGGGTATGACAACACTCATGACAGAAGCAAAATAGAGAATCACTACTACAAAATGTTGAATAGACAGCGCACTTTAGGCAGCGCTTATTTACAAAACGCTGTTAAAGAAAACACGGAAACCTTAGACAGCGCTTATTAAAAAAAGCGATCTCTAAAGTACTACCATTTGACAGCGCTTTTCTGTAAAAACGCTTTCATAAGGTTTACAAAAAAATTTAAAATCTACAAAAGTAATTGTTTCACTTTAAACAGCGCTTTATAAGAAAGCGTTGTCTAAGGTCAATCATTAGACAACGTTTCTAAACTGATAAAAAGCGCTATCTAAGGTCTAGCATTAGACAGCGCTTCTGAATCCATAAAAAGCGCTGTCTATAAACAATTTTTTTAATAATAAAATTAAAATCATATTAAATAATGATAACAATTTATATTTATAAATTTAATAAATAATGATAAAAATTAACACAAAAAACTTAGGAGTGAAATTTTAACTTATGAGGTAGAATCAAAATCCTTTCTTTTCTCTCAAGAATGAATCAAATTAAATAATTATAACAATTATTTTTTTGGTCTAGAACAATATTACAGTATAACAATATTTATATTTATAAATTTTATAAATAAAAATAATAATAATAATAAGTTATAACTTTAACAGTTTAACTTATGAGGTGGAACAAAAATCCCTTTCTTTTCTCTCACGAATGAAACCCTCAAAGAATCCCTTCCCATCAATATATATCGCGCGCGTTCATATTGTTCCTCCAGAATCTCTTCATCTTCTTCATCGTTTTCATCTGTAATCCATTCACTGTCAATTGAATCAAATATCCGCCAAACCCTCAATTTCAATCGAGATAGGAAGGAAAACAGAAACCTCACAAAGAAGCCTGTCGTGAAAACCCTAACAGAGATGAAATTAAAACATGACCCTCACGCAGAAGCAATTTTGAAGAAATTAAACCCTTTCGATGAAATTAAACCCTCACGAAGAAAGCCCTCTTGCTGAAACCCTCACGATGAAACCCTAGCTCACACCGAAACAGAACTTGCAATTGCAAAGATTCCCTCAAATCATCTATTTCCTCGACCTCCGTCTTCGCTGTTGACCTCCGTTCTCAAAGTTATATTAACAAACCTCTATTCTTAACTCTCTCTAAGGGGAGTTTGATTTGATGTTTACATAATTTCTTGTTTATCTATTCAGTATCTTTAAGGAAATCATAGTCTAGTTTTCATGATAATATTTAGGTTCCTTTTTATGATTTAAGAAGTCTAATGTTTATAAATAAGTGATTCTCTAATAAATAATTGGAACATGCAAGAGTAGATTAATAAGAGTGCACATTGTTGTTTCTAAATAATGGCAATTTGTTTGAGTAAATTTGTATCAATGTCTATTTCAGGTAGCATACCCTCTGCATTTGAATCGCTATTCTCTGTCAATATGGTTTTCCAATTTTCTTACTCTCACATTATGATAGATGAGTAACATGTTCCGGCCCTTTGAATTTTCTCTCTCAAAATAAGTTAGTAACACTGCTTGTTTTATTTTGTACCTTTTTAAGGAAAAGAAATTTCATTTTTACCCAAGCAAGGCCTAAAGCAGGACTGAAATAAACTGGCCTATGTTTGATCATTTGTTGCAATAAAAAATATGCTATACAATAGTCTCTTTTCAACTTTGAATAAATTAGCAATGATGCATTTGACAAATTAAATTGCTTTTCATCTGCACGCTAACTCCATTCACTTCTACAAAAAAGTTAGTGCTATGCTTTTCATATACCAGATTTGGTAGAATATGAGGCTAATAAGGTAAATATACTTAAGGAAAATTTATTAGTATACTCTGTAATTAGTAGGATGGTATGATGTGGAATTAATGATATATATTGTCGGAGTCCTGAAGACTAGCTTTGTGACTCCATTTTAATGTTCCCAAAATATGTCAACAGATTTAACATTGTATAGGGACTTTTTTTTACCATTCTATCAAATGTCTTATAGTTAACATGAGTTGGTTTTTATTAGTGCATTGTGTATTGATTGATTCAATTCATTCAAATCAGTTCTTTGTTTCTTACAATAAATACAATTGTTGCATATGGCCTGTAGATGTTGGAACTTGGAATGTCTAGTGGAGTTACAAAGCACAAGTGGTAAAAAACCAAAGAGGAGTACAACTATGGCTAGTGGAGTCCTTAATTCAAGACCAGAGGTAAATCAAAGTTTATGCTCATGTTGCCTACAACTATTGTGACTTCAAGTTTTCCTTTCCCAATAACTCAATTTTCTATACATATTTGTTGCTTTATTTCCTTAACTTAGTACAAAATTACCTTCTGCAATGTGCCTTTGTTCTAGAAGTTACTAGCAACTGTTTATTTTGGCTATATTGTGAAGCTAGAGATGCACCTTGAGGAAGTCATATATGAAGCAGGTTCAAATGAAATATTTGGAGTAAAAATGGTACTTTGACAGACCATGCAACAACGCAGAGATAGAATCAGGTATGCTAGTGAGGTTGAATGATGAAGGGGGCCATGTAGCCAGTCAACAACTACCAATTCTTACTCGTCCATTTCTGGAACCATGTCATCTGTCATCCCAACTTTTGCTTCACTGTATACCTCACTCTTCATCCGTATGTTCTTCGCCGCCGCCATCGTCAACACAAAGTTTTGGTACCTCTGCAATTAACAATGAAATCGTCACTCAAAGAACATTTTCAGAGAGTTCTCTTACTATCTTCAAATTAGAATCATGTCCTTCATGATTTGGTTCTCAATGGTGGTTATAGCTCATTTTATAATATATATTGATAATGTTCATATGGTGGATTCAAGTCAAATAATTTGAGATATGTTTTGTAGATAGATGTTTAGTTAATGAATGGGTGAAAATTGCAATGTATATAGACTTTTAGGGAGAGTGATTAGATTAAGTAGTTTTCTCACCGATTGTAATGAAATATTTTAAGGTACTGTCATTTTATTCTTTGATCACCTATATACTTCACAAGTGATTGTACATGCATATTTAGTATTTTAAATAGTTTTAATGGATTTTCTTGTATTTTTGCAATTGCTAAATGTCAGGTGACACTAGAAAAGCATTTTTTTTTAATTTTACATAGATCTTTTAACAGCGTTTATAAGTGAAAAGCGCTGTCTAATGGTGGTATAATATAGCGCTTTAAAACAAAAGTGTTTTCTAAAGATTACATTAAACAACATTTATAAGTAAAAAGCGCTGTCTAATGGTGGCATATAATAGCGCTTTAAACATAAAGTACTGACTAAAGATGAAATTAAACAGCGCTTATAAGTAGAAAGCGCTGTCTAATGGTGGCATATAATAATGCTTTAAACCAAAAGCGCTGTCTAAAGATGAAATTAGACAGCGCTTTTACTTTGATCATTAAGCGATGTCTATACTTTTAACAGCGCCAGAATATATAGTGCTTTATAAGCGCTGTCTAAGGCAAAAAAAATAAAGGAGAAATCAAGGAGAAACCAAAAGCGCTGTCTAAAGATGAAATTAGACAGCGCTTTTACTTTGATCATTAAGCGATGTCTATACTTTTGGCATAGTGAATGTAATAAGGTCCGATGGCTACAAAGTGAAGCATCAATACTCAAGTTGTGCTAAACGTAATTAGCACATCAAAGGACCAAGAAATCAAGGAGAAAGATCAAGTAGTATGGTTGATGGCTAGAGAGTAAAGCATCAATACCAATGTTGTGCTTAAGATGAGATAGCACATCAAAAACCAACTAATCAATCGTAAACCAACCAAGCCAATAAGGCTAACTAACAAAGATGTAGATCACCAAATTTTGGTGTGGAGAACCATATACTGGAAACAAACTTGTAGCAAAACAGAAGATTCAAATCATCAAACATTTGGCTTAATCATACTCATACAGTGAGCTGTAATCAAATACTTCAATTTCTTCAAATCGTAAGCTTCAAACATGTCTTCAATTATTACAATCAAAGAGAAAAACTAATTGAACAAATAATCATCTACGCAAAGAGCTTGAATACGTCTTCAGCCCGTCCAATTTTGCATATGACAGAACCCACAATGTTCTTTAATCTTCACATTAACTAAAGGAGCAACTATGAGCCACTAGGCTTGTATAAGTCACTACCAACTTCAATGAGCAACTCCAAGAATATATCAGAGAACTTACACATTGCTATCACACCAAGATCCGATTTCTATGTGTCTTCACCATAGGCCTTTTCCAAAAGTTACAACAAGCAAAATGAATTTTTACAGAATAGCAACATGCCACCTTCCATATTTCACAACCATGCATTGCAATGCCGATTTTCATGAATGTCGGAAAAAAAAAGGATGTAACACAGTAACAATGTAATTAAAGGTCTATGAGGTCATTATTCATCAGACAGTATGAAGAAGGCCAACACTCACTATAAATCCATATAAAAAACCATACCGAATTCAAAACACTAGTAGAGGCATAAAGCACCATATGTGGCTTAAAATTCTAACTAGATAAAGGATCACACTGTCTTGTAATTGGAACTACACTACAAACAATTCATCCATGCAAACAACTAAACTTATAAGGGAAAAGATGTACCATTCTTCAAGGAAAGCAATCTTCAAAGACAACTTGTAGTAAGCATCTTGTGAGCATTATATTGCCCCAGCCCCATATTCAAAGAACATAGATGCAGAAAAGTTACAGTGAAGATTGCAAAACCTAAACTTCCATCACAATATCAGAACAGAACCTCAACTATCTTCAGTGAAAACTTTTGACAAACACCTTGTCAGCACTATCTTCCACAATTGGATCACTAGTAGCTAAATTTCAAGAACAAGCCGAACATGACAAAGAGCGATGGAACAAGAAGCACCGAACAACTATCCTCCACAACAATTCGCACCAATGAATTTCGCAAAAATTCGCATCAATGCGCCAGCAAACCATGAGAATCAAGAACCAATCGTAAAACCAATAACAACTTCAAATTGATGACAAAAATTCCGGAAAGGAGATAGCATAAATGTACTCAAAATCTATTCATATGGCATGAAACCAAAAAAGAACAACCGCCAATGGAAAATCGGATCTTGAACAAAAATGCGTGGTGAAATCACAACCAGAAATACAGGAATATGGATGGAAATCTTGAGGAAATGGAGGAAGAAAAATCAAGAGCACGAGAGAGTAATCAGATCGAAGGAATGTATGAGTTGAGGAAGAAACCGAATGAATCAGGAACAAGAAAATTTAGCTTCAATGAAGCAAAATTAAAACTGTACCAGAAAATTGAAAAGAATAAAACAAATGAAGATTGAGAAAATTGGATTTTCTCGAGAAAATGCAGCCGGAAATTTTCCTTCAAGGTGGATACCAAATATGCTCTGATACCATGTTAAGAAACATGGCATTCATGAGAGAAGGAAAGAAAATAGCTAAGTGTATAATATTGATTAAGTAAACAATATTACAAATGAGAAAGTTAAGTACAAATGACTATAGCAAGGTTTATTTATAGGCTAACTAACTAGACTAACTAACTAGTAACTAGAGCAACTAACTATATCTCTAATACGTAGCAAATGGGGTACCAGATGTGTCAACCTTTGCGTCAACAGCGTATACAGCAAACGTAATATATAACAATTAATAAATAACTGGAAATAAAAGATACGCAGTAATTGTTAACCCAGTTCGTCGTATAACACGACCTACTCTGGGGGATACCAATCCAGGAGAGAATCCACTATGATAATACTAGTTAGAAGCTTCCAGTAAACGACTCGTCTACACTTCGTCACCTAGTCACTACCTGTGCTATCTTCAACCTAGGACCACCTAGATCAGAGACCCTGTCCCTTCTCCTCTTAACCACACGCCCAGTGTGATTGCTCTAGACATAGGAATAGCGAAGACACACTTCAAGACAAAATACCTATCTCCGTGCTTAAAAGCTTAGGAGTAGATTAAAACACTTACAACTCAAGACTCAGTCCCAATCAAGTATCAAGGTGATACGAGTTAGGCACACAAATTACACAATCAACACGCTAAAACCCTAGATGCAAGTTTGCTAAACGTTACAAGAGTTTCAGTCACCTAAAACTGCCTATGGTCTTCAATATATATAGCGTACGATTAGTCACAGTTGTTCCTTGATTTTTGGCCTTCAAAAATAATATTCTTTCATAGTATATCCGATAACATAAAACTTGTTTAAATAAATCCAACTAATTTCTAAAATATAGGAATATATTTTAGTAGCGATCCATAGGAGATAAGCTCAGGGAATTCACTTGATTACTTGTCTTGGGAAACAAGATAAAACGCATAATGGATACACATAACAAGCGCACGCTGTACAACCAACTTCGCACTTTATCAAACTTCAGGATGTTGTACCAAAGGTAGCCCGATCTTGTCCCACATCTGACTTGATCTTGTTTTTGCAAAATGTAGCCAATTTCAGAAACCCAACACTTACATTTTACTACTCTTTCTCGTCATAATACCTCGTATATTCTCTACTCTACTAAATACACCCATTCTCTCTTCTATGCCACACAAGCAATTAATTAATAAATACACACCACACATAAAATAAAGCATAGCACAAAATAATTAAATAAATAATTAATACAAATTGGGTCGTTACATCTATTGTTATCTAACTGTTCTTAATTTCATATGAATCATGAAACTACTAAAGGGCATTATGTTAGTTATACTTATAGCCCCTTCTAACTCTATGCTTATCTGTTGATCGTCGGGAAAACTATCCACAATTCCCTTGAGAGTACCATATCTATTGATACACATAGTTGAAGGGTCGAGCTTGTTTGAACAAAATGAATTTTACTTATAAAACACCCTAAGTTTTGATGATAACAAAGTATTAAATGGACAATTGGGATTACTAATTATTGATCTAGTGTGCAGGAATAAAGTAAAAATTTAAACACCAAGATCATCATTTTGAGCTTCTGAAGACCACATTCTGAACGTTAAGACTCTGAACAATAAAACCTTCAGAGCCTCTGAACCAAGTCTTTCAGATGCCAAAAGATTACATGTCCAGAAGCTTGCGTAATTCAGTTAGAAGACAACGAAACGTCATTACAAGCTTCTAGTGACATTCTCTGAAGATTGACAGCTCATGGCTAATGAAATAGTACATCATCCTTATCTTCAAATGGAGCGTATAATACTTTGTACTATTGATTACTCAAAATGCTGAAGCGCCATTTGAAAAAGGACGAAGTAGTGGAATTGATTTACTCCTTTTGGAAACCACGATCATTTCCATATCAGCAAATTGCAAATGTACTATCAACGGTCTTATCTCAACGTCTCAATCCATTTGGAGTATATATAGAAGACTTATCTCTTGAGAGAAGAGAACTGAAATGCTGAAGCACTGAACGTTTGAACAAATATACTTTGAGAGCAATTTGAATTTCAAGCCATAGAACTGTTCATTCTTTGTAACTCTAAGCTACAATATCTTTTGATATTAGTTAGACTCTGAGCTTAATTCTTTGTATTCACTTAGGATTAAATCAAGTGTTAGTGAGTCTAAGCTTAGAAACTTTCAGTCCTACTTAATTTGTATTAAGTTAGTTTTGAAGTCTCTTGTCTTGTGTGACTTGAGCAAGTGTAAAGTCTCCTGCTGTATGTTCTGGAGCAAGTGTATAATCTTGTGTGATTATAGTGAAATCCCTTGGAAGTGCAAGGGGACTGGACTACTCTCGGTTTGTGAGAGGAACCAGTATAAATCTGTGTGTGCACTCTTCTTTCTCTTTCTCTCTATTTATTTGTGCATTGTGTTTATCTAGCTTGCTCATATCCGCTGCATTTACTCTTACAAAAGCTAGAAAAGTTTTATCTTCTCAAAACACAATTCAACCCCCCCTTCTTGTGGTTTTCACACCATCAATTGGTATCTAGAGCTCGGTTTTGTTGCTAATCACCTAACAGTGAGACAGTAAAAGATATGAAAAACACTTCATGTCTGCAGAGCCTACAAACACAAACACCAATACTGATCTCTCTCAAGTTGCTTATAACTACGACAACATGACTTCTACATCTAAACATGATTCAAGCAACAAGAAAGTACCAATATTTAGTGGAGATGCTTTGAGATTTGAATGGTGGAAGGATAACATTTATCATTACATAAATGGGATTGATGATGAGCTATGGGATCTAATCGAAGAAGGAGTTTCTATTAATGGAATAGGTCCTGATGGCAAAATCTCTATAGTTCAGAAGAGGGCTTTATCTACAGCTGATAAGAAGATCTTTTCCAAGCACAATAAAGTGAAGAACATCATGATGTCTTCCATTTCACATGATGAATATACCAAAATAATGGATAGATCTACAGCTAAGGCTATGTATGATTCCTTATGCGCAACATATGATGGGAATAGACAAGTTCAGAACGCAAAAGCAAGACTTCTAGTTCAACAGTATGAACTCTTCTCCATGAAGTCTGATGAAGACATTAAAACTATGTTTTCAAGGTTTCAGACTCTGGTGTCCAACCTTAGGGTTCTGAAGAAGAGTTATACCACCTCTGATCATGTATGTAAGATTCTTAACAGTCTAACAGAGGAGGCTAAGGATTTAGAAAGCATCAGTCTTGAGTCACTCATCAGCAATCTCAAGAGCCATGTATTGAATGATGATGTGGCCAAGAAGAAAGAAAGGTCAGTGGCTTTGTCATCAACCAAGAAATCTTCTAAAGCACTCAAGGCTAAAGCTGCTGAATCTGATGGAGAATCTTCCCTAGATGACCAAGAGGATGAACAAGAGGATGAACAAGAGGATGATGAGTTTGCAATGTTCACAAGAAACTTTCATAAATGGGCAAAGATGAACAACAAGAACTTCAGAGGCAACAATTAAAGGAATAGTTCAAGTAAAGAAGAAAAGAGTTGCTTCAACTGCAAGAAACCAGGACACTTTATTGTTGAATGTCCTTAAGCATCATCAAAGGATAAAAATGAAAAGTCAAGTAGCAAGAAGGAAACCTACAAAATAAGATTCAAGAAGAGTTTAATGGCAACATTTGAAAATCTGGAAACGTCTTCTGATGATGATGATGAAGAAGCAAATGTGGCTCTGATGGCAAACACTGATTCTGATAGTGACTCTGAACAAGACTAAAACTCTGAAGGATCAGACGCTGAAGAGTCAGAACAGGTATTTCTAAACTATTCCAAAGAACAACATATAACTTACCTAGGAATGTCTTTGAGCAAATTTGCTAAATCATCTTCTGAAGTAAAACTTTTGAAAACACAGAAAAATGACTTAGCAAAGAAAGCTGATCATCTTCAAACTCTTTATAAAAATTCTTTGATCAAAATTCAAGATCTTGAAAATGGCTGCGCCAAATGTAACAAACCTAGTGATAAGCATGAAGTTGCTCTTCAAGAGTTTGTTCATCAGAATGTAAATAAAAGTAAAGTTGCTTCTATGATTTATAGCGTTTGTAAAAATAAAGGTGAAGGAATTGGTTATTCATATGGTAGAACGTATGGAAAACCAAATTCTTCTATTTGTTTAAAGAAAACCCCTGATAATCTCTATTCTACTTTTGTACCAGAGGCTGTAGTTCAGAATCTCAAGGTGAGTAACTCAGAACCTAAAGTTTCAGAATCTGAGACTATCAAGTTTAAGACTCTAGAAACTATGGGACTCAGAAGCTCAACCAATCAGAGTCTGAAACAAACCAAGCTGATGATTAATAATCAAAGTAAAACACTGGTATGCAAAGCTAATCTTAGATTACAAGAGCACTCTAAGTCTTATAATGATTATAAATCAAAGCCTATGATTCAAAAACAATGGACTAGGAAAACTGTTTTTCAAAGACCAAAACAGAAAAAAGGATTATAGAACTAACCCACCTAGACCCAGAAAACAATGGGAACCAAAGTGTAAAATTGTCTACCATTTAGATCTTCCTTGTAGGAAATCAGATGAATGGAAGCTTGTGATCAGCAATGGAAGAAAAGCTTATGTTCCTAAACATTACTTTACTTCCAAAACTGCTGACTTTAAGAAAACAAATGAGTATTGGAAAGAGCTACACAATGAGTGTGGAGAATATTACTACAATGATTGACCTTGATTTATTCTACAGCTATCCAGTCTGAAAGAAAACAGTAATCATTCATGGTATCTGGATAGTGGATGTTCAAGGCACATGACTGGTAATAAGAAGATGTTCACATCTCTAAAACTTGAAGATGGTGGAACAGTTGGTTTTGGAGGTAATCAGAAAGGGAAAATCAAAGGTACAGGTAATGTAGGTAATTCCTCCCTTTTAATTAAAAATGTATGGTATGTTGATGGACTTAAACACAACCTATTTAGCATAAGTCAATTTTGTGACAATGGGTTTGTGGTAACGTTTAATAAGGATTCATGTATTGTAATCAAAGATACTGACCAATCTATAGTATTCAAGGGAAAGAGGATATGCAACGTTTATAAAATTAATCTATCTGATTTGGCAGAACAAGAGGTTAAATGCTTATTGACTCTGAGTGAAGAGAATTGGGTATGGCATAAGAGATTAGGTCATGCTAACAGTAGGTTAATCTCTAAGATTAGCAAACTTGATCTTGTCAGAGGCTTGCCTAAACTAAACTATCACTCAGATGCATTATGTGGTTCTTGCCAAAAAGGAAAGATTGTAAAAAGTTCTTTTAAACCTAAACATGTTGTCTCTACTTCTAAACCCTTAGAATTGCTTCACATTGATCTTTTTGGTCCTGTTAGTACAGCCTCTATCAATGGAAAGAAATATGGATTAGTCATAGTTGATGATTACAGTAGATGGACTTCGGTTAAATTTCTTAGAAATAAGGATGATGCATATGATGTGTTTAGCAGTTTCTGCGCTCAAATACAAAAAGAAAAGAATTTACATATTTTGAAAGTTAGAAGTGATCATGGTGGTGAATTTGAAAATGAACTGTTTGAAACTTTTTGTGAAAAATATGGCATCTTACATGAGTTTTCTTCTCCTAGAACTCCACAACAAAATGGAGTTGTAGAAAGAAAGAATAGAACTCTGCAAGAAATGGCCAGAACTATGATGCATGAAACTAACATAGCAAAATATTTGTGGGCAGAGGCTATAAACACAGCATGTTATGTTCAAAATAGAATCTATATAAGACCTATATTGAATAAAACTGCATATGAATTATTTAAAGGAAAGAAACCCAATGTATCTTATTTTCATCAATTTGGTTGTACTTGTTACATTCTGAATACTAAAGTTCATCTAAAGAAATTTGATGCTAAATCTTATAAGGGTATCTTTATTGGATACTCTGAATGCTCAAAAGCATACAGAGTGTATAATTCTGAAACTCACACAGTTGAAGAAACTATGCACATCAAATTTGATGACAAACATCCTTACAAAGTGTCAGAGCTAGTTGAGAACTTTTCATACTTACAACTATCAGAGGATGACGACTCAGAACCTGAAGAATTCTCAGAACCTTCTCAACCCAACTCAGAAGCAGTTGATTCAACTTCTGAACCTTTGGACTCTGAAGACCTTTCAGCACCTGAACACATCATTACTAGTCCAAGCAGAGTTGAACAACCAAAACATTCTTTCAAATACAAATAATCGCATCCAGAAGAGCTAATTTTGGGAAACAAAGACAGTCCAAGAAAGACAAGACCAAGCTTCAGAAATGAAGACTCACTATTTGGATTGATATCTTTGGTAGAACCAAGTACTATAGATGAAGCACTAGCTGATGATGCATGGATTGTTGATATGCAAGAGGAACTCAATCAATTTGAAAGGAATGAAGTATGGAGTTTAGTACCCAAACCTTCCCACAAGAACATTATTGGAACAAAATGGATATACAGAAACAAGCTCAATGAACAAGGGGAAGTTGTTCGCAACAAGGCAAGATTAGTAGCTCAAGGGTATAGTCAACAAGAAGGGATTGACTACACAGAAACCTTTGCCCCAGTTGCTAGACTTGAGGCAATTAGGTTACTTCTTTCTTATGCTGCTCATCATAACATTATTTTGTATCAAATGGATGTTAAAAGTGCCTTTTTAAATGGTTATATTACTGAAGAAGTATATGTCAAACAACCTCCTGGTTTTGAGGATTCTACAAATCTTGAACATGTTTTTAAATTAAAGAAATCACTTTATGGTCTGAAACAAGCTCCCAGAGCTTGGTATGAAAGACTAAGTAATTTCTTATTAGAAAAAGGTTTTCAAAAAGGTCAAATTGACAATACTCTTTTCTGCAAATCATTCAAAAATGACATTTTAATTATTCAAATTTATGTTGATGATATTATTTTTGGTTCTGCTAATCCATCCTTGTGCAAGGAATTCTCTCAAGTTATGCAGGATGAATTTGAAATGAGCATGATGGGAGAGCTGAAATTCTTTCTAGGAATTCAAATCAATCAGAACAAAAATGGAACATATATTCATCAAACAAAATATACAAAAGAGCTTCTAAAGAAATTCAACATGGAAGACAGCAAGCCAATGTCTACTCCAATGCATCCAACCAGCAGCCTAAGCAAGGATGAATCAGAAGGCAAAGTGGATCAGAAAATATACAGAGGTATCATAGGTTCTCTTATTTACCTAACTGCATCAAGGCCTAATATTTTATTTAGTGTATGCTTGTGTGCAAGATTCCAATCAGATCCTAGAGAATCTCACTTTACTGCTGTAAAGAGAATCTTTAAATATCTGAAGGGAACTGCAAATCTTGGTCTATTTTATAAGAAATCAAATGATTATAAGTTGATAGGATTATGTAATGCTGATTATGCTGGAGACGGGATTGAGAGGAAATCCACAAGTGGTAATTGCCAATTTGTTGGAGAAAATCTCATATCTTGGGCTAGCAAAAGACTAACTACTATAGCTTTGTCTACAACAGAAGCAGAATATATATCAGCAGCCAAGTGTTGTACACAACTACTCTGGATGAAATACCAGTTAGAGGATTACAAAGTTAATAGTCACAATATTCCATTATTTTGTGATAACACTGCAGCCATACAACTTTCTAAAAACCCAATTTTGCATTCCAGAGCTAAGCACATTGAAATTAAACATCATTTTATAAGAGACCTTGTTCAGAAGGGTAGTGTAAATATTCAATTCATTGAAACTGAAAGACAATGGGCTGATATATTTACAAAACCCTTAGCAGTTGAAAGATTTGATTTTATTAAAAAGCATCTGAACATGTCTTTAGTCTCTGAAGAAAACTAGCTCTGAAATCAATTTTGTGGATTTAGCATCTGAACATCTTGTCCTCTGAAAGGATGTCAGCAGCTAAATATTTTTTATCGCTTCTGAAAGTTACTTGAATTGGTAACGATTAGACTCAAAAGTGTTACTGACAAGTGTTTTACACGCGTCAACAACTTTGTTGCTCTTTAAAGCTTTTGATTGGTTTTGGTAAAGGCAGTTAATGACGAACTTCTCTTAATACAACGATTGTATCCCTCGTTTTTGTCTAATTCAAACTTTCAAAACTCACTTATTCACATTCACAAAAATCTCTCTCACAACCAACACTTTTCAATTCTTCTAAACCTCATAACAATTTCTTTCACTCCAATTTTAGCAAATCCCTGTTCTAAACCTCAGAAAAATGGCTAGTTCATCCACACAACATCGGTTTCCAGAATACATTCCAATTAATATCTACTCTGAAAATATTTATCGGAAAGACGCTACTATGGATCTACGTTTTGAAGATATTCATGTGGTTATGGAAAAACCAGTGGATGACTATAAAGTCAATGGGCAATATGCTAAATGGTCCTATTTACCCTGATTTAGTCAATGGGCATGACTATAAACAATTGTTTTTTGAACAAGGTTGGGAAAACTACTTCAGTATGCTAAATGGTCCTATTTACCCTGATTTAGTTTTTGATTTTTGGAGAAAATGTGAAGTATTCACAAGGGCAGATGCTAATGAAGAGCTTCAGAAGTTAATTGATCAGAACCCAACTGAGAACAAGGACAAAACAAGAGCTGAATTGGGTCTTAGAGATTTCAAGAAAACAGAGATAAGGTCAAATATTGGTGGATTTCAAGTTATCCTTACAAGAAGTAATCTGGCTAAGATGCTGAATCTTTCAAACCCTGGGATGATCAGACACTACAATTCTTCATCTGCAAAGAAGTCAGTGTACAGTGCTGCAATGGCCTCTCAATGTTTTAAGGATCAGAAGACAGTTTCAAGCAAAGTCAGTCAGATGAATACTCAAGAGAGAGTATTGGTTAAGATTCTATTTTCTTCTATACTTCCAAAAGAAACAGGAACTGATAAATTGTCTTGGGATCATAGACACTTTATTTACTTCCTATCAATTAGAAGACAAATGAATCTCTCGGCTTATATATTCCAACATCTCTGTGAAACTATTTGTGAATCTCAAAGGTATTCTAATCCTTCCAAGTTGATCTCTCATCCAAGACTTCTTAGCTACATTTTTGAGCAGCTTGCAATTCCTGATAGATTCAAAGCTGCTGGGGTATTTGATGATGTTCAAGAAGTCAGAGCACCTTTCTTAGACGCCAAGATTCTGGTTCATATGCGTCTTAAGAGATCAGAGAAACTCATTTACCCTCAGCAACTTCTGTAGGAGAATAGAGAAAAGTTCAGACCAAGGGAAGGAGCATTTATCTTTGATAATGAACCTCCTGAAGTCATTTTGGAATACATGAGACTTATGAAAGAAAGAGGAGTTAAGGTTACTATGAAAGATATTGGAAGAGGAATTGGTCCAACATTTGAACAGAGAATGAAGATGGTCAATGAGGAAGTGTTCAGTGATTATGAAGAAGATGATGTGATTGAAGAGACAGTTGTTGAGGAGAAAGAGCAAGAACAATCATTCAGAGACACTTCAACCACTAAGGTCAACAAGAGACAGAGATCTGATGCAGGTAATTTCAATTCTGATTATTGTATTCCTATAACTAGAGCATCATCTACCCACTCAAACTCTCTTATACCTAGCTAAATAGTCATTGAAAATGTCCAACCCTTGAACACTATTTTTCCCTCACCACCTGCCTCACAGCATGTTTCTATTTCATCCTCATCTGAGTCAGATTCTTCTGATTCAGAGTTTGATGAAATTATGAGACAATGGGCTAACTTTAGAACAAAAAGAAACACTGAAGCCAAGCATATTCCTGAGGAGGAAATAGCTAAACCTTCAGCTGTTGTATCCCCACAATCTTCACCAAAAATTCTTACACTAGAAGAGATAATGAACGAGACATCATTCAGAGTCTCTCCTATTCACATAGACTCACCTTCTGAACAATCTCAAGATACACCAACTGAACAAAATCAACCAATTTCATCCGAACACAATATTTCAGCTACATTTAAACCTCTCTCACCATTAGTCAACCAAAACTTGTACAATTCAAATTCTATCCCAAAATCTCAATCTGAACCTTCTGAACCAGCAAACCAAAGTATGATGCTCATAGATACTGGTAATACAGAAATAAATAGAATGGAAGTTGTGCATGATCAAGAGACTAGTTCTCTTAGGTGTTCAGGACTAATGACGACACTCTTTGAGAAGAACAGTGAAGATAAAATGACAAGAATTCATAACTCCATTGATCAGAATCTCACTCAGCAAGGTGTTCAGCTTACCACGATACTTGGAACTTCAAGAGACACTGAGGATCAACTTCAAACCATTCTTAATCTTCTCTTAACCAAACACCCTTAGGATTCTATTTAAAGCACTTTTGTTTTACTCTCTATTACTTATCCTTTTTTTTTTACTTTTTGATAATGACAAAAGGGGGTGTAATATGTTGTACAATTATGTAGCGTATTATTTGTTAATACTACATGGAATCTGAAACTGTCATTAAGAATCTCTTCTTCTCTCAAATCTAGTTATTGTTTTTGCTCTTATTTTTTATGAACTTATATTGATAAGGAGAGCAAATTAATAAACATAATTGTGTACTCATAGATAGAGATAATTAAGTTGTGCTCTTAATTGTTTCTATCAGACTTAGGAGTTGAGCTTGCAAACCTCACACTCTGAGAGTTAAATATGAGAATACAATCAAGTTTATCAAATTGTTTCTTAAACTGATTCAACTTAATTATGGATAGAACTTAGGGGGAGCTTACAAACCTAACCCTAAAGGTTTATCAAACTCAGGGGGAGCTTACAAACCTCAACAACCTGAAGTTGACATAATTAAATTAAATCAACAACAATTGTATTTAATACTTTATGTTTGTCATCATCAAAAAGGGGGAGATTGTTGGAACAAAATGAATTTTACTTATAAAACACCCTAAGTTTTGATGATAACAAAGTATTAAATGGACAATTGGGATTACTAATTATTGATCTAGTGTGCAGGAATAATGTAAAAATTTAAACACCAAGATCATCATTTTGAGCTTCCGAAGACCACATTCTGAACGTTAAGACTCTGAACAATAAAACCTTCAGAGCCTCTGAACCAAGTCTTTCAGATGCCAAAAGATTACATTTCCAGAAGCTTGCGTAATTCAGTTAGAAGACAACGAAACGTCATTACAAGCTTCTAGTGACATTCTCTGAAGATTGACAGCTCATGGCTAATGAAATAGTACATCATCCTTATCTTCAAATGGAGCGTATAGTACTCTGTACTATTGATTACTCAAAATGCTGAAGCGCCATTTGAAAAAGGACGAAGTAGTGGAATTGATTTACTCCTTTTGGAAACCACGATCATTTCCATATCAGCAAATTGCAAATGTACTCTCAACGGTCTTATCTCAACGTCTCAATCCATTTGGAGTATATATAGAAGATTTATCTCTTGAGAGAAGAGAACTGAAATGTTAAAGCACTGAACGTTTGAACAAATATACTTTGAGAGCAATTTGAATTTCAAGCCATAAAACTGTTCATTCTTTGTAACTCTAAGCTACAATATCTTTTGATATTATTTAGACTCTGAGCTTAATTCTTTGTATTCACTTAGGATTAAATCAAGTGTTAGTGAATCTAAGCTTAGAAACTTCCAGTCCTACTTAATTTATATTAAGTTAGTTTTGAAGTCTCTTGTCTTGTGTGACTTGAGCAAGTGTAAAGTCTCCTGCTGTGTGTTCTGGAAGTGCAAGGGGACTTGACTACTCTCGGTTTGTGAGAGGAACCAGTATAAATCTGTGTGTGCACTCTTCTTTCTCTTTCTCTCTGTTTATTTGTGCATTGTGTTTATCTAGCTTTGTCATATCCGCTGCATTTACTCTTACAAAAGTTAGAAAAGTTCATGCATGTTTGATGTTCATCAAAATAATCATTATAACGAACATTAGAAGTATATCGGGTACATAATTATCCAATATACCATTTGTTTCTAACTTAAGGTTTACAATTAGCTCTTAAATGAACCCACCTCAATTAGTCGATAAAATGGTTGTGATTCGCTGATCCCAACTTCAAGCTTCTAGTTACAGCCTCGTTCTTCGATCCTTTCTGATTCCGAGTCTCCAATTCCAACTCCGATCTAACTCCTCTATTGCAAGGTGCCATTGACAGTTACAGGGGTCGATGAAAAGTGAAATCCTCAACAAGAACAAGCAAAATCTGAAACCAGTTTTTCTGCACAAACAGAGCAACATTATCTTAACTTTCACAATTTAATTAAAATACCAAACGATATCCGTTTTGAGTAAACGACCACTCTTTGGAAAGCTTAGGATGTCAAGATTACATATATAATTTTTGTTTTGTGGGTTAACCATCCAATTGATCCAGTTTAACAAAAGAGTGGGTATTGGTACAGAAACAGGACTGAAACTTTTATCAAACTTGTAGGTAGCTTTTCTCCTACTATAGGAATTTAAAAATTCCAGTGATTGGAGAAATTTTAGCCCAATACTTTATTCTCAAACTTTTCTCCTACTTAATGGAATTTAACAATTCAAGTGATTAGACTGTAGGAAATTTTGTTGTCGTGCATTAAAAATCATTAACAAATGACCTATATTCAGAGAGTTATCCTAATAATAACCCAAAACCAGTCCATTTTAACTTATAAAATCCCTCTTTCCATCTTTTAGGGCCTTAGGGATTGGTATAAAAGAGAAAGAATAAAGGGAGAAGATTTGATTCATCTTACCTTTTAATGAGCAATCTTTGATTTGCATCCAAGCTTCTAATTTCACCTTCCTCCAAAATTATTCCATTCTCTAACTTCATCCAAGTCGAAACTATCAGCTTCACTTTAGTCAAAACTCAAACAAGAATTTGACACTTTACATCCCATTGTAGAACACAAGCTTGATTTTTCCCCTACTTACAAAGGTTGTTCGGCTGGCAGAGGGAGGGAGAGGAAGACGAAATTCCTTACTTCTTTTAACCTTAATTTCGACCTCCCTAACCTTGGTATTGGAGAAATTAACCACATGCAACTTTTTAGATAATAAAGTATTGGGCTTAAGCTATTAGACCTTTATACTAGTAAGTTAGAGTCCATTAGGTATTATTATATATTATCTTGTAATCTTTATTTTATGTTATGCAATGCTATAGTAATATTATTGGAACCCTATCTTTGGTAATCTCTAAAGTTAACATGGTATAAAGAGCATGGTTCGATCCTCCTTGAATCATTCGTTGCTTCCGCTTTGAATTCTCAATTGTTTGAGAATATGTTTGCTAGTGAGCTGAATTTGTTGATTGTCGTATCGGTAGTTGTCTGCAAATCGCTAGTTATCGGTTTTGATTGCCTCTGTTTAATTTGTTCAATAGCATTTAGTTCTCTTGAGTCATTTGTTGATTATTTGTTTTTAATTGTTCGGTCCGATTTTTATTGCTATTCCGTTTCCACGTCCTTGTATTTTTTTTTGTTAATTTAGTTTGGATGTGTGTAGTTTTGTGATCCTTGTTTTCGGTACTGTTATGTATGTGGTAGTAGTGTTGTATTGTTTTTGTTTTAGTCTTATTAAGTGTCAGAATTTTATATTGGGCCTAACTCATCCTTACAAAACCGGCTTGTAAGGTGAGGGTTGCCCAAACTATATAAATGCTACACTAGCCATATCTATAAGCAATGTGGGACTAAATCCACCCCTTCACACCCAACACAATGAAGGTGTTGGAGGCTGCAATGAAGGCAACCCATATGCCGCAATTAGGCGGATGAGGGTAGACCGCAATGAAGGCGGAATTTCCAACATTAAGAAAAAGAGTCGGGTCTGTATGTGAGGTGTTTGTACTTTGTTGTTTTTGGTTTTGCTCATGGTGCAAGTTGTTTTCTGGTGCGTTTTTGTTTGCTATTGAAGTGTGCTTTCATATTTGATTTGGATTAATTTGGTTCTTCTCTTGGTTGGTCTGAATTGATTTTGATTGGTTTCGTAGTGTTCTCTTTGTTCTGGTTGGTTTTGTCTTATTTGTTTGTTTAGTTTGTTGTAGTTTAATTCATCTGGTTACATTTGGTTCTGCTTGCTGAGTGAATTCTCACAATCTGAATCTGAAATTTGAATTAGATTGATTGCACTTCTCCCTATTGCACTTCTCTCTGTTGATTGTTCTGATTGCACTTCTTGATTGCACTTCTCTTCTTATTGCATTGCACTTCTCCCTATTGCAGTTCTCTCTGTTGATTATTCTGATTGATTGCACTTCTCCTTATTGCACTTATCTTCTAATAACATTGCACTTCTCCCTTTTGCACTTTTCTTCTGATTGTATCGCACTTTTCCCTATTGATTCTTCTGATTGCATTGCATTTCTCCCTATTGTTTTTTCTGATTGATTGCACTTCTCCTTATTGATTCTTCTGATTGCATTGCACTTCTCCCTATTGGTTCTTCTGATTGCATTACACTTCTCCCTACAGATTCTTCTGATTGCATAGCATTGCACTTCTCCATTCTTCTGGTTGATTGCACTTCTCCCTATTGGTGCTTCTGATTGCATTGCACTTCTCCTTACAGATTCTTCTAGCTACTTGGATTGACTTGGTTCTATTTGGATGGTTTCTCTCTTTGGTTGGTGAATAGTGATGGTTCTTGCTGCATTTGCTATGATATAAACTCTCCATTTGTTATTAGCTAATTTGGTTTATTTTTCTGGGTTAATTTGTAACAAGCTTAAAGCTTAGTAAGCTTTAACTTGAGGGGTAATCTTAGTAGTTTACATTATTTGGTATGTTTTTTTGTACTTTGTTTGACAAACTCACAATGCTTCTTGTTGATGCATCATGAGTTTGAGGGTAGGTGTTAGATAATAAAGTATTGGACTCAAGCTATTAGGCCTTTATACTAGTAAGTTAGAGTCCATTAGGTATTATTATAAATTTTCTTGTAATCTTTATTTTATGTTATGCAATGCTATAGTAATATTATTGAAACACTAGCTGTCTTTATCTTTGGTAATCTCTAAAGTTAGCACAACTCAGATTTTGAATGAATTTCAATATTGAAGTGATAAAGGGGACGATTGGTTAAGTTGAAAGGAATAGAGAATTTCAAAGTTGGTTTTGCATCTTATTGATTATACTCAATCATGGGTTGAATGGAAAAGTTGCATGCAAGCTTGATTGATGAAGTAAGTGACCAAAAATGGAGGTTGTGGTGGTGAGATATTGAAGGCGTGGGGAGAGAGAAGGACATAAGAATATGAATGGTTCTGTTTGTACATAGTTTTAGGATTGTGGCTAAAAGTCCTTTATGTCCCTTTTCTTTAATTTTCATGATTAATGGCAACATATATTCATAACACTACTAATTCTTTTAGTCTAAGATCCAATTATATTCCATTTACTACTCTAATTATAATCATTCGGAATAATTAAAGTGGGATGTTACACTTATAATTAATACGTTTTAATTATTCAAATTTATAGTTTAATTAAAGTCATCTATTTTTTTTTTTGAACGAAGTCGTCAATATTTTTAAATAATGCCCTTAGACACATGTTAAGGTACCTAAATATAGAAATTTTGTATTTAATGATATAAAATATTTAATGTTAAAAAAATTGAATGGACAATTAATGATATAAAGCATTTATTTCAATTTCTATATTTGTCTTTCTAACATGTGCGCACATATTAACATTCTCCTTAAATAAATTATAATTAATATGTTATAATTATTGGAATTTCTATATAAAAAATATCAAAAAGGGTTAGCGGCGCAACTTGTTGCTTGTTTGCCTTCTATCCGAGTGTAATTATCTTATATATATAAATTTGATTTCATTTCAAAAAAAAAAGAAAGTCAATAAATTTAACTTATTGATTTATGATAGACATATGTCTTGTGTTTGATTTTTTGTAATAAATTATAATTATCAATGACAAATTTTTATCCGATTTCTTGTATGGATTAATGATAAATATTTGTCTTGTGTTTTTTTAATGATATATTTACTATCATAATATATTCAAGCTCAATGAAATATTATTTAGATCATATAAGGTAAGGTTCACTAATACAAAAAACACTTGTTAAGTCGGTTAAAAATGGCTTCTTAAGTCGGTTTTGCACCTGACTTAATAGTTGGTGACTTAAGAAATTTTAAGTTCTTAAGTCAAATTTTTACCCGACTTAAGAAAATGACTTCTTAAGTTGGTTAAACTATTAACCGACTTAAGAAGTAGTATTTTAATTTTAAAAATAAAGTCTCAACTGAAGAGGCCAACAACATTTTGTTTTTCGTTAAATAAAAAACAACATTTTGTTTTTTTTAAAAAAGATACAATAATCATGTATTTGCTAACCAAATATCTCTAAACAAGCTATTTTGCTCGACTCAAATTACATAACAAATTAAGGGGTAGTATCACTCCAATTAATAATAATAATAATAATAATACTATTATAGTTGTTCTGTTTGTGAAAATTAGAAAACTCTTTCTTAGAAAGTTATTGTTAAGGTTTTGATGTTTAGGGGTAAAGGATGAAGGTTCGTGGAGAAAACACAAGAGGGGGGGGTTGAATTGTGTTTTGGATATAAACACTTTTCTAGATATTTAAATCTATCAGAGTCTTTAAGCACAGCGGAATAGTTTACACAATCAACTTAAGGCTAAGTGAATGATGAAGGGGTAAATGAGAGAGTGAGAGAGAGAGAAAGACACACAACAATTTATACTGGTTCCCCTCACAAATTGAGAGTACTCCAGTCCCCTTGCTTCCAAGGGAGTTCACTATAATCACTAAGATTACAATCAGATGCTCAAGCACACAAGCTTAAGACTTCCTTGCTCAAGTCACACAAGACTTAAGACTTCCTGCTCTAAGTCACACAAGACAGAGAGACTTCTATGCTCTAATCACACAAGATCAGAGACTTCCTTGCTCAAGCACACAAGCTTAAGACTTCCTTGCTCAAGTCACACAAGACAAGAGACTTCCTTACTCCTATACTAAGCAGAAGACTTCTTTTTGATGATGACAAACATAAGTATTAAATACAATTGTTGTTGATAAAAATCAGCTATGTTGACATTAGGCTTCTGAGTTTCGCAAGCTCCCCCTAAGTCTGATATCCCATAGGGTTAGGTTTGTAAGCTCCCCCTACTTTGTATCCATAGTTAATTTTAATCAGTTTCAGAATTACTTTATTATATGACTTAAATTATTCATATTTTACTATATAAAGAACAAGGTTTGCAAGCTTCTTATTTTCATAGTGTGATAATCTTTGAATAAAGTTGCACCCTTACTCAAGTACTATCTATGAATAATAAACTTCAATTAATAAATGTATTCTCCTTGAAATTATGCTCTTAATGAAGATGCAAGATGAAGAAAATATTTAAATTAAATGACAATAGGATCAGAGGCACTAGAAACGTATACACACACTTGGTTCTGATGGTTATCATTAAAATACAGTTTCAGAGTTCAAAATATTTTTCAAACAGTTCAGAGCTTTAAAAAAAATCTTTTCAAAGAAAAGTTCAGAGCCTGAACCAAAAACTTGAAAACAGTTCAGAGCATAACGCAAAACTTTTTGAAAATAGTTCAGAGCTCTTTAGCACAATATTTTTAAATCCTCAAAGATCAGATTGTCATATCAAAGCATGTACCTCATGCCACTATTTTGACCACTCTCCTACGTTCTCTCTCTGAAGCACTACAAAGCCCTAAAAAGCTAAGTAATTTCGCTTCTTCCAAGAATTGATTTACCAATATTCTTTCTCCCCCTTTTGTCATTATCAAAAAGAGTATAAGCAATTTAATTAACAAGTACAACGTCCAATACGGTCAAATCAGGAGTGGTTGAACGCATTTAAGACCTTGTCGGTGAAATGAGCTTATAAAAGGAGAGAAGCCTAGTCATTTTATTCACACAGAATAATCTTAGGTTATTGATAGATCTCTTGAGAGAAAAAATGAAACGCTCAGAGAAGAAGAAAGCAGTTTCAAAGGGAGATAGTCAAGATAGGAGAAAACATAAGAAGAAACCAATAGAAACAAAGCCAGTGTCTATTACAGAAGAACTCGGTTTAGAGTCTGAAGAAAAATCTTTGGATTCTGACTGTTTTAAGTTCTGAAGACATATATTCCTGAAGAAAATCAAACTGATGTCCACAGCTTAAGAAGGGCAAACTGACATTCCTGAAGGAAACCAAACTGATGCATGGTTTCTTCATGAATATTCAGTCCCTTCTCCAAGGTCATCCCTTGGAGGCTTCAAGAAAGTATTCTTTAGGAATTTAATATGTAATCCAGAACTCATGTTCTCAATGAAATAAAATTCATTACTTTGGCTTGTTTATTTTTTATTTCTTATTTATATTTCTTCTCTTGTTATGTAATGTGAATCTTTAAGGAATATCCAAATGTTGTACTCATTGAAAATCAAATTTATGAATGAAAAACAATATTTTGAAGTCTCCATTAAAAACAAAATTGTTTGTAAAATTTAAAGCTTGTTTAGAAGTTTATAATCAGAGTACAAACAGATTAGCACATAATGAATGAATATTTAAGATTGACAAACAATAACATTGTAAAAAAACTTTCAGAAGTATGTACTTAATCCTACCAATGTGCTTAATAAAACTATTAAACTGCAGATAAACATGTAAGCATTCAAAGAGATCCTAAGGGTTTATTGGGTTTGGTTACAGAGAGAAGCTAAGGTTTTCATAATTTCTATTTGGTTTTCATTGACTTTCTCTATCATCCCAATATACGTATCCATCTGGGCTTTGATTTCTTCAATTTCAGCCTCATACGTTGGATTTCTTACATGCTTTTGATTGCTTCTTAGATTTTCTTGGGTAGGTTCATTCAGATTACTGTCTCTTACAGTAGAGGATTCAGGATGATTCCTCTCTGTGTCCTTTTGATTCTGAATGACCTCTTCAACCACTTTATTCTTTCCCTTGTCAAACCTCCTCTATTCTTCAATATCAGCCTCCTGAAGACTGTGTAGCTTCTTTACCAATTCCTCAGTCAAGCTCACCCATTGTGCAACATATTCAGATGAAGACATGTCAGAATGTCTGAGCTCATGAATACCATGTATCTGACTTAACAAGTTGTTACATTCACTCAAGATATTAGGGTTGTTTGGGTGAGGTTCAGTAGTTGAGGGTGTAATGGTGTGTTGAGGTGATGGTTGAGGTTGTTGATCAAAAGCTTTTAGATGAAAATCATCTACATGAAGCTCTCTGACCATAGCATCAACATGGTTTGATGGTGGGGAAATTTGGATTTCTTCTGAGACAACAACTTCAGTACATTCTGAACCATCAGAGTGAGGTTCAAGTTCCTCAGTACTTTGCTGTTCAGGTTGTGTTTGGTTATGTGATGGTTGAAGTTCAGGATGTGTTTGGTGATCAGAACCTTGATTTTCAGAGGGTTGATGTTCAGGTGGTGTTTGGATAGGTTCGGATGAGGGGTGTGGTTCAGTGTGGGTTATTTCTGGTATGGGAGGTTCTGAATGGATAGGTTCTAAGATGAGTTGTTTTAGTGTGAGATGGTCTTCAGGACTTGTCTGGGTGGTGTTTTGAGTCTCTTCAGAGATTGAATGGGTGAATGAGTTATGAACAGGATTTTTCGTTATATTTGGATGAGATAATTCACCACCTAAATGTTCCTCAAGGAATTGTAGAGGTGAATTTCTGGGTTGGGTTGATGATGGGTTTGGTTGAGTCTCTTGAGTATTTACAACAGCAGGTTTAGATACAAATACATTACCTGAGTTGTCTTTGATTGAGCCTTCAGTAGTTTTCTTCTTCTTGAGTCTGACACTCAAAGGTTCATCATCATCTGTACTATCTTCATCATCTATTATTACCACAGTTGAACTCCCGGCTTTGGGCTTGATCCTTCCTTTACCCTCTGCCCTTGCAGCTTCACTCTTCTCCAACTTTATCTTCACCAGCCTCTTCCTCTTTTTCTTCAATCTCAAACCCTTCTTCACCTTGACTTTCTAGCAGTTGTATATATTGATTGACAATACCATTTGAGACAGCAGGTAAGTCAATCTTATATCTCTTCACCATTGAATCTTCTGAGTGAGGTTGAAGTTCAAATGGATCAGAAGGTTGCATCTCTTTTCCTGCAAGCAAGTTCATGTTGGAGAGGGTGTGAGAAGAGATTGTAGAGGCTCTGATTTCCCTAATCAGATTGTCATGTCTAATAGCCTTGATTACATCTATCACACCACATTGATAGAAGATTTCACTAAGGATTCTTGGATAGATGACATGAACATTTGGCTTGGATGGTTTCTGAGTAGCACTCACAGCCTTGCAGAGGTGATTGAAGATCTATTTTGCCCAGTTCAAATTAAATTTTCTTGTGAGAAAATAGACGAAGTGCCTATGATCCCATGAAAGTTGATCAGAACTTCCACTCCTTGGAAATATTGATCCTAGAACTATTCTGGCTAAAACTTTCTGAGTGGGCTTCAAATCACTTACTTTGTTGCTTTCACAACTCTTCCCTTTAGCGTAGCATAGCTTGGTCATGTTCACTAGGAACTCTGAATTATTTGCTTCGCTTTGACTGTAGGTATGGTAGGTGCCTTCATTGGGGATAGATAACACCCTAGCCAGATTTGAAGCAGTGAGAATTACTTCAAATCGACAAACCACATAATGCACTTCAGTCTCTTCGACTACCCTTATTCCCAATTCTTGAGGAGTCTTATCCTTATTTTCCAACTTCTCCTTCTTCTTTGCATCCAGCTCCCTGTTGTAATCTTCAACCGTCTTCACCTTGCTTCTGATCCAAAAATCCTTTACTAGCGTTGGATAGATGGGACCATTTAGCAACTTCATGTATCTAAAGCTCCCATTATAATCAATAAAGAACTTTAGAACATCAAAGTGATTCTTCTCCAAGCTATCAAAGTCCATTGGTTGTTCCATAACCAGGTTTAGAGATTTTCCCTCCATCTCGAGAGACAAATCTGTGGAGAACATTTCTTTGCAAGCAGTAGTGTTGATAGGAAAGTTCTTAGGAAACGCAAATAGAGAATCTGAAGATGATGTGGATGCTGTCATTTCTGAAGTTTAGGGTTTTGGGTTTTTGCTAATTTGTGGAAGGAAGAAGATTTTCTGAGGTTAAGAAGATGAGAGTGTAGGTTGTGACGAAATAACGTGTGCAAGTGATTTTGATTAAAGGCAAATAGAACACACATAGAAAATAAATCAAAAAAGAAAAGAACTAATCATTAACTGTTTTAAACCAATCAGAACGTGTGTACGTGTTGTTCTTTTAGCGCCAAAACGTTTCAGTAAAAACACTCAAACGTTTGCAATTCATTTCCTTGTCTGAGGCTTAACCTTCAGAGGTTGAAGAAGTTTCTCAGAGTCTGGACTACTTCAGATGCTGAGATCCAAAATATTTCAGAGTCTGAGAATGTGTCTTTCAGGATATTTAAAAAATATGTTCAGACAGGGTTTTTCAAGGTTTTTTAATTCTGAACATTTTTGAGAAATAAATCAAGTATCCTAAGAAACCTTTTTTAACCATGAAAGTTATTCCTCTGACTTGTCATTTAGGAGTTGAGAGTTACTTACTTGATTTTGAAGCTCTTTTGTTTTGATGACATTTTGTTCAAGATCAATCTCTCTCCAGGTCAAATTCCGAACATTCATCCCACCAAAGAGAGTTGCTATCATCAAAGTCTCTTTCAAAACAATCTTCAAATTCTTCATACTCCCTCCTGTTGCTTATGTACTCCATTTCATCTTCTTCTCCATCTGACTCTTCAAAAATGTGCCTTCTATGCACAATTGCTCTTCTTCCATTCACATTCACATGCATCCATGTGATTGGAAGGTTCAGAGTCTTTGTTTCACTTGCAATCAAGTAAACTATTTTGTCTCTTGGTACCCACTTGCTTGAGGGTCCTAGACTGTTAGTTTCCAAATCTTTATCCTTCATTTGTTTCCTCTGAGTGCTATCAGATACAAATGTAGTGTAAAGATTAGGGAGTGAGAAGCTTCCATCAATAACTGATAAGCTTGGTTCCTCTAGTGTTTTATTACTGGAGTATCCAATCCCATTAGTATTGTTGGTTCTAAAATTGCAAAGCATGGAAACAATTTTATTTTGATCAGCATTAGTGTTGCAATACTCTTTGAGAGCAAGAGAGTGCTCAAAGGGTTTGTAACATACAACATAATCATTCTCAAGATCTTTTGTTTTGATAAAATCTTTTTGTACAAGATCTTCAGAGTGATTTGCTTGCTTACTTAAATTCTCATAGTCTGCTTTAAGCTTTTTATACTTATGCTGACTATTAGAGAGTTTAAGTAAAGTCTTCTCAAGATGCTTGATCAATTTTGCTTTGGAAAGATGAGAATATACCTGATTCATTCTTCTCTGGATATTGTCTATGTTCTCAGGTTCTGACTTTCCATCAGAACTTGAATCTTCAAGGTCTGAACCATCTTCAGAACTTGATCCTTCAACTCCTGGTGCTCTTTCAGATTCATCTTCAGAGAAGTTGTCTAGTACATCCCAGGTTGTCATTCCTCTAGCCAGTTTTCCTCCATTCTTCTTGAAGTTGTACCATCTTTGAATTTTTCTTGAAAACCTTTCAAGATACTCTTCATCAGGTTCTTCAACAAGACCTTCATGTTCCAATGCTTGCTTTCCTTTCCTTGCTGCTTTTGCTTCTTCACTTCTCAACTCTTCTTTTTCTTTCAGAGCCATTTCATGGACTCTGAGTAAATCAATCAATGATTCAAGACTCATTGAATTGATGTCTTTAGTTTCCTCTATAGTTTTTGAAATTTCTTTCCAATTCAGAGGTAAACTACTCAGCATTTTGCTTACAAGCTCTTTGTTGCTGAGTTTGTTGTTGAGGTCTTCAAGCTCGCTTGTGATAGCTTGAAATCTTAAGCTCATTTCTCCAATGCTCTCATTTTCTTCCATTCTAAACTCCTTATATTGATCTAACATACCATTTATATTTGCTCTTTGAATGCTTTCATTATCATCACTAATGAAGCAAACATTGGTGGTTGTAGATTCAATATTAGACGTTTGTTCAGCCCCTGATGTGGAAGGATTTTGATTGTTGCTCAGATCTTCATTTAAGTTCAGTCCATCTTCAATTTCCTTGATAAGATCAGCAACTTGTTGATATAGCTTCTGCTTCCAATCATCCATGTTTTGAGCCATGGTGTTTTTCTCCTTTGGATCTTGACTGTCTCACGGTTAAGTGATTTACCAACAGAACCGGAGCTCTGATACCAACTGAAGGTTCGTGGAGAAAACACAAGAAGGGGGGGTTGAATTGTGTTTTGGATATTTAAACACTTTTCTAGATATTTAAATCTATCAGAGTCTTTAAGCACAGCGGAATAGTTTACACAATCAACTTAAGGCTAAGTGAATGATGAAGGGGTAAATGAGAGAGTGAGAGAGAGAGAAAGACACACAACAATTTATACTAGTTCCCCTCACAAATTGAGTGTACTCCAGTCCCCTTGCTTCCAAGGGAGTTCACTATAATCACTAAGATTACAATCAGATGCTCAAGCACATAAGCATGAGACTTCCTTGCTCAAGTCACACAAGACGTAAGACTTCCTGCTCTAAGTCACACAAGACAGAGAGACTTCCTTGCTCTAATCACACAAGATCAGAGACTTCCTTGCTCAAGCTCACAAGCATGAGACTTCCTTGCTCAAGCCACACAAGACAAGAGACTTCCTTGCTCCTACACTAAGCAGAAGACTTCTTTGCTCTAATCACTAAGATTGAGACTTACTTGCTTCTACACTAAGCAGAAGACTTTCTTGCTTCTACACTAAGCAGAAGACTTATCAATTACTCACGCAGGAGTAATACTAACTTCTAAGCTTAAACTTATTACAATCATAATAACTTCAGAGGCTTAAGCTAGTTTCTATTCTCACTTCATTTGAGAGATATTTTCTATTACAATTCAGATTCTCACTTTATTCTGAGAGATGTTTTCTAATGAAGATCGTTAGTCATCAATTCTTTGTTTTGCATATTTATATGAGTTGAGAAAGACATTGAGACGTTGGAGAAATTCCCGTTGTAAAATGGACAGCTGTAGTCTTTGAATATCCGTTGAGTAAAGCCACGTCTTCTTTTGCAGTGAAGCTTCACCTTTACTGTTTGTCCAAAGTACAGTAATAAGGTACAACTAGCTCCTAGAGAGAGTAGGATCACATCCTTTGTGACCGTTGTAATTAGTTGTCCTTAGAACAAATCATCAGGCTTGATAAGAGTAGTTGATGTAGCCCTTCTGATGATTTGGGGAATTCCATTGCTTCTGATGAACCTTTGATAACTTGGAGTCTGATTGGTCTTGAATAAATGGCCTCTGATAGTCCTTCGTATTCCAGCTTATGAACGTCTTCATCTTCTGAATAACTCATGACTAACAGATAGCTTCTGAACTCTTGTAGGCATATGAACATCTTTGAGCTTCTGAACTTCTCTGAGCTTCTGAACTCTTGCAGACATTTTGATCCTTTTTGAGCTTCTGAACTTTGTTTAGCTTCTAACCACGTTGTAGCTTCTGAACTCTTTCAGAGTGTAAAGATTCAGACTTCCATAGGTTTCATCAGAGTCTAAATTAAATGTGCTCTTGATATAACGTTGGATTCTCCTACACACTTAATTTAAACATTAGTAACATCAATTGTCCATTTAATACTTTGATATCATCAGAACTAAAGGGTATGTACTAACACACATTTTGTTCCAACAAAGGAAGGAAAAGAACTAAGAAAGTCTTCAAGATAGTAAAAATCAAAATGATTCATATTGAAAAGATAATGAAAATATTACATTGGTGGCTCTTATATAGAGGAATGTGATGATTAACTAACTCTAACAAACTATTAACCAACTCAAATGGAAAAGGATAACTAAAGGGAGCTTTGACTAAAAGTCAATATTCTTAACATCCTCCCTCAAACTCAACATTGGTAAATTTACCAATTTGAGTTTGAATTACAATATTCTAACACTTATGGTGAAAAAAAAAACAATCTAAAGTTGTATTGCAGCAAATGAGTATGATGTCCAAGTCCAATAGAATCTCAAGCATCCAATAGAATCACAAGCAACTAACTCTTTCCACAAACCTGGTATGAATCCACTTCAGCAACTAATACAATAGCAATTGTATTGTGCTGCTAAAACCCAAATAATTCCTCTATCATAGGATAAGAGTAAGCAATGTTACACCAAACTTAATCCAAGCAATATCCAAACTCACTGATCTCAACATGAGAAAAATAATAACAGTTTGCCAACTCCATAAGTGGCCATGAGATACAAAAGGCAATTTAATGGTAAAGGTTAGAAGCAGGATCCATCAAGTTACAAAATCAAGACATCAAAACCATATAGCCAAATCAAAAAAACTGCACTACTACAATTTTGGCTTATAATAGCACCAATTTAATAGCACTTTTACACAAGTGCTATTAAATATCTCACTCAAATAAGTATAATAGCACTTTACTATCAGAAGTGCTATTGTAGGTAGGAAATTGTTTTTTATCAAAGACGTTTAATAGTACTTTGGCGAAAACGCTATAATATGTGTACTTAAGATAGCACTTTTTAGTACTTTCGATAGCACTTATTCATAAGTGCTATTATTGGACCTTCTAGTGAATAAAAAAAAGACTGAAAATTTCATTTTCATTTTGGCACTGGAAGTAAAATATATTTTGCGCCCTAATTTTTTAACTTTCACTCTAACTTTTCACAATTAGTGTGACTTTTCACTTTTCACTCACCCAGATCCGTACCCACAGCCCACAAACTGCTCTACCACCGCCCACGAACTGCTCCCTACCACCGCCAATCAGATCCGCCGCTACCACCGTCTAAAACTCGGCCGTCTTCTCACACCACCGCCCACGAACTGGTCCCTACGAAGCTTCTCACACCACTGTCAAAACTCGACCGTCTTCTCACACCACCGCCCACGAACTATTCCGACGAACTCTCCATCTCCATCGTTCCCCCTTCAGGAATCTTCATCAATGTTAACTCGAAGGAGGTTAATATTTCACTCTCTTTATTTTTCTGTTGTTGATTTTGGAACAATTTTTCAATCTCTGGTTGTTGATTTTGGAAAAAAATTTCAATCTCTCAATTAGTTTCTACAGTGTGAATATATCTGATGTGTTTTAGTTTTCTTCTATCTTACAATCTGTGATAGGAAATCATCCTTATCATTTAAAATTTATCTTTCATGTATTTTGTCATTTAGCATTACATTCTAGAAGAATGACGTGTTAAGTTTGTTATTTTGATTGAGCTGTGATTGGTTGAGTTGTAAATCAACCAGATACTTATAGGCGTGAAGCATTTGTAAGGATTCATCATCAAAAATCAATAACAATCTTCTTCCTTGCAATCTCTCTAAAAATTAATTTGTTCTTTATCACCGAGTGGTTTTCTCATTATAGCTGCTCCTGGTATTGAACGTGGGTGTTACCGGAATTATTTCCCTAATATCCAAAGTTACGATTACAAATGGTATCAGTCCTGTGACCTTGGCCATGGATTCTCCGTCGCGTACCCTTGATGAAATCGAATGACGTATGGAAGATCAACTTGCTCAGTTGGAGCTTCAACGCAACTCTGACATGGCGGAGATTCGAGCGTTGTTACACGCATCAGCGGAACCGGGTTCTCAGGAGTCCAACGTCCGACACGGCTTCGGTGGACCTCGATCTGGTGCTTCGAACGTTTATTCTACCCGGATCTCAAAGGTGGAGTTCCCTAGGTTTGATGGGAAGAAGGTTCGTGACTGGTTATACAAATAAGACCAATTTTTCTTACTTGACGAAACTCCGGCAGCTTCCATGGTGCGATTGGCTTCAATCCACTTGGATGGGTTGGCTTTACAATGGCATCTGAACTCTATGCGTCACAAGTATGACGTTTATCCTTCTTGGCAACAATACGTGGTAGATGTTACAGCTCGATTTGGTGATGTCTATGAGAACCCACTTTCGTCCTTGTTGCAGATTAAGCATGTGGGAAAAGTACAGGACTATGTGGATTAATTCGAATTGGCTTTAACCCAGGTAAACCTGATTCATGAACATGCTCTCAGTATCTTTTTAGGTTGCCTTAAATATCACACTCAGATGCATGTGAGAATATTTAATCCCCCCACCATTGCTCACGCTGCAAATTTGGCAAAATTACATGAATCTTCAAACCCCTCGCCATATCGCCATTCTTCACGTTACAACTCACACACCAAGACTCAGGGACTTTTCCCTAAGCCCACCTCCTCGTCTTCTTCTCCTCCACCATCCAGTCTTAATACTACTCCTTCACCGCCACATGACAGCCCGTCATCTACACCCTAAGCTACTTCCTCCCGTCCTCTGCATACGTTTTCTGCAGCCGAAATGGCTGAGCGTAGAGCAAAAGGGTTGTGCATGTTTTGCGATGAGTTGTTCACTCCAGGCCATCAGTTGAAGCACCGTCGGACTTAAATCATGGTTTTGGAATTAGATGATGATGAATCTGGTTCCCTTAGCCCTGATTCCATTGTGTCCGAACCTGACCCTCCTCCCTCATTTGATAATCCCCAATTATCTCTGCAGGCTCTCACTGGTGTTGCTAATTACCACACCATGCGTGTTACGGGGTTACATGATAAGAAATTGCTTCACATCCTCTTAGATAGTGGGAGTACACATAATTTTCTGGACCTTGAAGTGGCTAGATCTTTGGGCTGTAAACTCGAAGCTATTTCCCCATTGACTGTTACAGGGGTGGTGGTCACAAGTTAGAAGTTGCATTCATTTGTAAAGGGTTCCAATGGCAACTTCAACAAGCTCATTTCACTGCCGATGTTATAGTTCTTCCGCTGGTGTGTTGTGATTTGATACTTGGTATTCAGTGGTTGAAATCCTTGGGTCCTATTCTTTGGGACTTTGAAAAATTACAAATGGAATTTACTACTCAAGGCAGAAAATTCACCTTGAGAGGAGCTAAGATTCCTGGCTTCAAGCTCATTAATAATAAATCCTTTGCTAATGTTGTGTCTAAGGGTGCTGAGCTCTGTTTTTTATCACTTTCCCGGGATCCAGTTTCCTTGGAGTTACCTACTTGTCATGTGCTGAACACCGATATCGCTAAGTCCACACTACCTCCTGCTATTAATGACTTGCTGCTTGATTATGACGATATTTTTGCAGAGCCAACATAGTTGCCTCCTTCTCGTCCTGGTTTTGACCACATGATTCCATTAAAAGAAGGAGTAGAACCTTTCAATCTCCGACCTTATCGGTTTTCCATTGTCCAGAAAGATGTCATTGATAAGTTGGTCCAAGACATGCTCACACAGGGCATTGTGAGGCATAGTACTAGTCCATTTGCTTCACCCACTATTTTGGTGCGTAAGAAAGATGGATCATGGCGTCTTTGTGTGGATTTTCGCCGGCTAAATGATCTTACCATTAAGGATCGTTTTCCCATTCCTCTTATTGAAGATCTAATGGATGAGTTGCATGGTTCTGTGATCTTTTCTAAGTTGGATTTGCGTTCTGGTTATCACCAGTTGCGCATGGCTCAAGGGGAGGAACACAAGACAACGTTCAAAACTCATAGTGGCCACTATGAATACTTGGTGATGCCTTTTGGCCTCACTAATGCGCCTGCCTCATTTCAGTCACTTATGAATCATGTTTTCAAATCCTTCTTGCGCAAATTTGTGATCATTTTCTTTGATGATTTGCTGATCTATAGCAAGAGTCTTGATGAGCATGTCAGCCATCTCCACGCTATTTTCCAGACTATCCGCGCCAATAATTTGTTTCTCAACCAGGCTAAGTGCTCCTTTGCCTTGCCAAAGGTTGAATATTTGGGACATTTTATAACCAAGGAGGGTGTTTCTACTGATCTTGCCAAGATACACACGGTGAGTTCTTGGTCCATTCCACAGAATTTAAAGCAATTGAGAGGTTTTTTGGGCCTCGCCGGGTATTATTGTCGTTTCGTCAAAGATTTTGGCAAGATCGCTAAACCTTTGACTGACTTACTTAAGAAAGATTGCTTTGTCTGGTCTGAGGATGCTACTTTGGCTTTCACACAACTAAAAAAAGCCTTAGTTTCTGCTCCCGTTTTAAGTCTACCTGATTTTACGAAGCCCTTTGTGGTGGAAACAGATGCATCGGGGATGGGCATTGGTGATGTGTTAATGCAGGACCATCATCCTATTTTATATATTAGCAAATCATTGGGTCCAAAGCAGCAGCCTATATCTGTGTATGAAAGAGAGTTGTTAGCCATCGTCTATGCTGTGCAAAAATGGGGATCATACCTCTCTCATGCTCATTTTGTCATCAAAACAGATCAAAAAAGCATCAAACATATGTTGGACCAGAAGCTGAACACTCCATTTCAGCAAGTGTGGGTTGCCAAGCTCTTAGGTTTCGATTTTGAGATTCAGTACCAGGATGGTTCTTCAAATTTGGTTGCGGATGCGTTATCTAGAAAATCAGGGGCTGAGTTATTACCTTTATTTCTTAATAATGCTGGCACTGACATATGGCAGTCCATCCAGCTGTCTTGGCAACAAGATCCTGCGTTGCATACTATTATTCAAGATATCCAGAAGGATCCGAAATCCCATCCCATTTATTCTTGGATTCGGCATGAACTCCGAAGGAAAGGGAATTTGGTTGTTGGCTCTGATGCCTCTATCAGGAATTCCATTTTAAATTGGTTACACAATTCTTCTCTTCCGGTCATTCGGGCAGAGACGTAACTATCAGCCGAGTTAAATCTCTTTTTTATTGGAAAGGATTGGCCAAAGATGTTCATTCTTTTGTCAAGAATTATGGCGTGTGTCAGAAAAGTAAATCGGACTTAGCTGCTTATCCGGGATTTCTGCAACCTTTGCCTATTCCTACTCTTATTTGGACTGATATTAGCATGGATTTCATAGAGGGACTTCCTACTTCTGGTGGTAAACAAGTTATATTTGTTGTTGTTGATAAGCTGAGCAAGTATGCTCACTTCATGCCATTATCTCACCCTTATACTGCGTTGGATGTGGCTCAATCATTCTTAGATAATGTGTTTAAACTTCATGGTTTACCGGAGTCCATCACTAGTGATAAGGATCCTATTTTTCTCAGCACTTTTTGGACTGAATTCTTCAAACTTCAAGGTGTGGCTTTGAACAAGTCCTCTGCTTATCATCCTCAGTCCGACGGACAAACCGAGATTGTTAACAAGTGTTTGGAAACTTATTTACGTTGTATGTGTTCTGATCAGCCTAAACATTGGTCCAAATGGTTGTCCTTGGTTGAATGGTGGTACAACACCAATTTCCATTCCTCCTTCCGAACTACTCCCTTCGAGGTGGTTTATGGTCAACCTCCTCCTATCCATCTTCCCTATTTACCTGGTGCTTCTTCTTCTTTAAGTGTAGACCGCCCCCTCATGGCTAGAGAAGAGGCTATTAAACTGCTCAAATTCCACCTTCTTCGTGCTCAGAACAGGATGTCTCAACAAGCTGATAAACATCGTAGTGATCGTATTTTCTCCATTGGTGATTATGTTTATTTGAAACTCCAGCCTTATAGACAACTCTCTCTAAAGTTTCATGGTTCTCAAAAGCTCTTGCCTAAGTTCTATGGAGAACCCTTATGAGTCATACTTGGGAAACGGCGGTGAACCAATTCGATATGTGAGTGGAATGGATTTCAAGTCTGCTTACAATCCAGATAAAGGTATCTAAACAATCCAATGCAGTTAAATTTGAATGAGAAAAATGAAATAGTACTGAAACTTGCATTGCAGGATATTACATTGAGGATGAGGACCCTTGGTAAAAAAAAAAACACTGGGGACCCAAAGGATAAAGAACTGATAAGTGAGACACCAATTTTGACTGCAGCAAGAAATGGCATAGTTGAAATAGTGAATGAGCTTATAACAAAATTACCACATTCCATATATGAAGTTAACTCATAAAACAAAAATGTATTACTTGTAGCAGTTGAGAACAGGAGAACCATTGTTGTTGAGGGAATAAGGAAACTGTTTGAAGAGCGCAATCAAATGGAAATATTTGATAACTTGATCCAAGGGGTAGATAAGAAAGAGAACACTGTGTTACATTTAGCAGCTACAAGTGATCAAGATTGGAACATATTTGGTGCTGCTTTGAAAATGATGTGGCATTTCAAATGGTTTCAGGTATCTGCTTTGGAACATATTATAAATTATTTTAAAATTATATACAAACATTTTCTCTTGTTAATATGATATAGTTTTACACTTCTAATTTTGCACAATGGAGCAGTATACTAAAGGACTGGTGCCAGAGGATTACACAATTAGAACCAACAAATCGGATAAAACCGCAGGAGAATTATTCAAGCAATCATATTCATCGTTGATACAAGATGGTGGTGCATGGTTTAAGGAAACTTCAGAAGCTTGCTCTGTAGTGGCAGCACTCTTTGCCGGCGTTTCCTTCGCTACATCAAGCATTATCCCAGGTGGCAACAACAGTGAAACAGGTAAACCAACAATGAAATTTATTGATGTAAATGTTTCTTTTTTTCAGTGTCCCCAACAAACTAACACTACTGACTATGGATATTTTGTGTCGCGCTTTATGAAAGAGACAATATCCAAAGAAGATCTCCGATAATGTACATGATTTTAATTATTATTGTTATTATTAATTTTTAATCATAAGCATATGTAATGTAATTCAATTCTAACCAAATTTTGTGATTTTTTTACATGAAGTTTTTTGATGAATACAATGGTACATACTCTAAGGATAAGTTAGATGAAATGAACGACGACTGAGCGGAATATATGTTCACAAATGTTATCCCCGGTGGAAGTTGGATAAAGTAAGTATACTCTTCTTTGATTTGAGTTTATTCCCATTTTTCATCATTATGATTCTTTGTGCTTAAGTTGTTAGCAATGTGACAAGGGTCGGGTATTTATGGGTTCTGGTAGGTTGTTTTTCACTAGTAGAAAACGGGGATACAACTACTGGCCAAAAACACATTCCACTACTGTTGGCGGTCAGTAGTGCTTGCAGGGGTAGTGGTAAGTACATGGATACCACTACGGATCCACATTAGTAGTGGAAAGTCGTGTTTCCACTACTGATTACGTTACACCAGTAGTGGAAAGTCATGTTTCAGCGTGATTTTAGTTAAAAATAAGAGATTCTACTACGGTTCTACTACTGCAACCGTAGTGGAAAGTCATGTTTCCACTACAGTTTAGTTTCCACCAGTAGTGGAAAGTCATGTTTCCACTACGGTTCCAGCATTCCAACCGTAGTGGAAAGTGGTGTTTTAACGTCTGATCTAGTTCCAACCGTAGTGGTATCCATGTTTTTCTTTTTTTTGCGTTTTTTTGCATTTGCTGTATATTTTTTGCGATTTTTGTACCTGTACTATTTTTCTAGCATCACAAAACCAACCATTAAAGATGCAAATTGCATTGCATATTTTTCTAGCATCACAAAACCAACCATTAAAATTAAATCATGCAAATTGCATTGCTTATTTTTCTAGCATCACATGTACAAGACATAATTTTGCAATGACAAAATACATTAACAATGACATACAAATTTCATTACCAAACAAATACTTGATTTTCAAAAGTTAGTGCTTATATAAGTTTAGTGATATACATAACTTTAAAGTTTTGTTATAAGCTATATATATCCTAAGTTTTGTCATATTCAGTCCGGCCAACAAATGAAAGTAATACTCCCTCCATCTCGAATCGTTAGTCCGTCCAACACAAAATCAACGAACACGCAGCCATTCCTAACCAAGAAGACACAAAAGTATCGGCAACCAAATTCAAAACAGTCCAAAATTAAATAAATTTGCGATATTGTCATAATGCTATAACTCACCAAATAAATCTTAATTAGCATCATATATCTCCAAAAAATAATTTGCCCAACGTAGTCGCAATTCATACAACTCATCATTTGTTAATCTTTTTGGGTCATTAAATACCTACAATAAGTAAATAACAATATAAAGTTATGCTTAATTTGCAAATACACATTAAATTAAAATAAATTTTATTACCTCCATCCATGACTCGGTTATCTTCGCAGAGACAATGTCCAGCATATTTTTCATGACATAGTAACCACAATCATTGAAGTTAGGTTGTTTTCTCGTCTACAAATGAATGACATAATGATAGTGAATACTTAATTATCAAAAAAGTAAATATAGTGTTAGAATTTATATATGTCACACTTACTGTGGGCAAAAGCCATGCAGTAGCTTTCTTTCTATTGCCCCTAGCCAATTGATCCACACTAAAAGCACTAATTCATAATAAAAAAAGCCACATAAATTAAATCACATAAAGCCATATAAAATATAAACTTTCTAGTGAAGCCAATGAGATGCTACAATTAAAATTGGCAGGACATATACTTTTCACATCATGCATGATTTTTTAATCAGAGGTACATGAAAAAATTTAATTATAATGAAGTTGTATACATGTGAATTTAATACTTACAAGTTCAAGTGCCACTTCAATATGATTTTTGCGGCCTGAGGTGTAGTCCGCTCTGCCTCTTGACGAAACTCGGTGGTCTTATTTTTATCGGAGAATTTCAAGACCAACACCTAAAAAACACAGCCTCAAATCTCATTACATGCCTCACAAATTACATGACTTTAACATAATCAAAATTGTTTGATATTCCCTTTTAAAAAATGTGTAAACTCATAGAGAACAAACACATAAATCACAGATAAATTTTTTCAAGAATTCTTATCAATCCTAAAAAAATACTTGGTTGGCCATGTAAATACAATTTGCAGATATAAAAAACAAAGTCACTAGACAATAAGAACAGTCAGATAGAGCTAATACAAGAAATGTCATCATTCAGGCAATCAAACCAGTAGGAAAACAAATAACCATCATTCAATATTCTACAAATCAAGACATATTACGTAATTATACGGAAAAAATTGAATTTAAGTCCCAATATAAATGTAAACATACCACACTGGAACAACATTTCCAACTGATATCTCTTGAAATCCAAGTCCCAATATACCATCAAACTTGGCCACCAAAAAGGTAAGACCAGGCTCCTTAGTTGCTTCAATAAATTCCTGATAGGAATCAAACAGTGTTCAGTGGATTAATAATCAAACATAATGAAAGAAACAAAGTTGAACCTTATTTAATTGACACAAGAAACCAATGATCAGAATTACATGGTTCTTTACAACTATGTCACCAACTTTGACATTGTCATAACTAAAGAAACCAGAAATTGCTCCAGTGCCATATTGAATTGCAGTAGCAGTCCCTAGATAACAGCAAAAGAGGCCAATAAAAATCTAATACTATAAACAAAGATAGCATTCCCTCTACAGATGCAAAATATCAAATGACCCAAAACACAATAACATAAGAATAAACGATAGTCATAATTTATAAGCAGAGATATGCCAAAACAAATTACAATATGTCAAAAACTAAGAATTGCCAGTAACCAAAGAGTGGACGGCAGAATTCCAAACTAATGGTAAAAGCAAATTATATTAAGACTTCACTCTGTTTCACTTTGGGGAAAGAAATACATGCATGTAACTATTCAAATAGCAAGAACAAGAACAACAAGAGAATCGGTTTTTGATTCATAAAGTGAGGGAGACAAACCATTTTTCCTGTAAGTACTTGATTTGGCAGACCTGTACTTGGCATGGAAGTAGCATGAAACCTGCACCAAAATATAAAATGACATGAATTAATACGAGAAATGACAAAGAAATTATGATACACACATTCATAAGCTCTTAAGCACTAACACTTCCGATTGAATGTGTGTCTAGTGTCAACATGTATCAATGTCCGAAACCGATAAATATGATTACATTCAATTAATTCACTTTCACAAACTATTATTAGTGTCAATATGTCAGAGTCAATATTGTGCATGTGTTTTGTCTGTACTTCATAGTTCATAAGTCACTATAGACAAGCATACGAAAGCTCACCGAGAAGGTACATTTGGAGGATGGAACCCATAAATTAGAGCTGCCAGTGTCAAAAATGACAGTGTACTTCTGAGCAGAGGTTCCAATGGATATTTCACCATAGTACTGAGCATCCAAGTAATTCTTTAACGCAACGATGTCAGTGTCAGCCAAGTTGTTTTGAACATTATAGTTTCTATGGAATACTCTGCATCTTTGGATCTCACTCGAGCGGCAAGCTTGTTGTTACGGTCTAGTTTAATCTTTTTCAGTCCAATCCTCCACAATATATTAAGTACAATAACAACATAAAGTATATCAGATAAAGGAATTAGTACCATGAACATACGAATCTGCTTTGTCCCTTCCTTGTCTTGAACAGAGATGAGAATCTTTGCTCGTTCACAAGGTTTTGATGTTTTTTTACTTATATCATCCTTGGAAGTATGCAATGAATTCAAATTATCCATTTCTACAGAATCCTCAACACTTTTTAACAAATATGTTGCTGACTCGGCAAAAGAGGCAAGCTCGTTCTTCTTCAATCTATACAAATAATGAACACCTTATAAAGTTTAAACTGTATGAATTATGATAACTAAAGATTATAAGCACATAAACATAATGGTAAGAACATAAGAGTATCTGTATCACATTAGTAAAGTTCCAAACTAAGAATAGTCTTAATTAGTAAAATGTTTTCAACCTCAAATTCTTCAAAGTTGAATCCTCCTCGTCAGTCTTCTTCTTATGGGCCTTACTAGTGACCTTTGGTGGAGAAGGTAACCAATCATCATCCTCAAGGTCCACCACCGATGTCACCGGCACCGCTTCCACATTAGTCTTCTTCTCATTACCATTCTCAACCTAAACCCAAAAACATTTCCAAAAATTACAAAAACAGAATAACCAAACATCATTCTACAAAACAAAAGAACACAAATTTGGAACTAAAATACTCATTACATGCTTAGACTGAGAATTCTTTTTTCTCTTCTTAGTGACAACACAAACAACATCATCATCATCTGGGATAATAATAATTCATCAAAAAAGCATAAAAATTAAAAATTAAAAAAATACTTTGGGGATTGAATTTGAATAATCGAAACAGTGAATGAGAAGCTGTTACCGTCGAGGCATACGATGTTGGGTTGAACGCGACTGTAATCAAACAAGGGTTCGAGTTCTTCGGTTTCATTCTGAAAAGGGGGTAAAACATAAATTGAAGCTTTGAAATTGAAAATGAAAGACGAACCCTAATTATTTGAAATTGATTCAGAGAGCCTTACCACCATTGTTGAGACACAAATCTGATGAAAACAAATTAATATGCTTAAGGGTTCATGACGAGATTTAGGGTTCATGATTTAGGGATCAGATGCGCAGAGAAGAATGAACGGTAATGGAAGATTGTGAGTGAGTGATTTCATTGAAGAACTTGAGACTTATGGTTGTGAGTGATTTCAGTGAAGAACGGTGAAGAAGAACAGAACGCGTTTGTGAGATATGAGTTTTGTTCATAGTGAACTGGAACGGTGGAAACAACAGAACGCGTGTGTGAGATATTCTAAAATCTCATGGTAATGGATTCCACTACGGTGGAACTAAACATCCGTAGTGGAATGTGTTAAAACAAAATTTCATAGTATTTACAAGATTGCCACCGCGTCTACTTATCACTACTGATATGTACATATCAGTAGTGGTATCTCCTACCCATGAATATTTCACTACTGATATTTACATGTCAGTAGTGGAATCTCTTCCTCAATTGTATTTCACTACTAATATTTGTATATCAGTAGTGGAATTCCAAAACCAAATGTCTTTTTTCTACTAGTGTTTAAGAGTTGCTTGGTGTTTTCTACGCATAAAAAATGATTGTTATGTTGCTGCCCATATGTCTATTATTTTAGATTACAAGTGGTTAATTAATGTCTAAGAGTTCCGGTTTGACTTTGTTAAGCATGTTAGGAGAACAATATATGAATGTTGTTGCTCATTATAATTTAGTTGGATTGTTGGCTCAAAATTATGAAATGTAGCTGCTTCTAAACGTTTTCATCCTCTTCTTTTTAATTTTCAGAGACTTCTTGGAGACATGAAAGATGCTTGCTTGGTTTGACAATTGACAAAGGCAGAGGATTTGCTTAGGTTAATTAGTTTATCTTGTTATAATTAGTGTCATGAATATCATCTAGCGAGTTAATTAGGATAATTAGTTTGTTTTTGTCTTGGACACAATTGTCTTGCTTCTAATTATGGTACTTATTGGCCTACTTTGTGCCTTTTTATCTTTATTAATATAATTTTTGCCTTTTGTATTATTTTCTACTATATTATAAGTTTCAAATTAAGCTTTAGGACGAAAATACAATTGAAAAAAAAAATTGCAGCTTGTAAAAAAACAGATTTGTTGAAAAAAATCAATTGCATACAATAGTGCTTTTGTCACAAAGTGCTATTAAACGTTGGAGAAACGATAGCACTTTTAAACACAAGTGCTATTGAAACTGAATCCTATAATAGCACTTTTCTGAAAAGCGCTATTACTTCATGTTGCCTAATCAGGTTTACTATAGCGCTTTTATTGTACGAAGCGCTATTAAAGATTGATCCTACAATAGCGCTTTAGAAAGTGCTATAATAGCCACATACCTACAATAGCGCCAGCTTCAATAGCACTTAAAAGTGTTATTAAAGCTTAAAAAAAGTGCTATAGTAGCCCCTTTTTGTGGTAGTGCTGCAAGTATGTAAGCAAAAATACTCATCACCATCAACTGGAGGTCTCTTAACAATCAGATATAAGAAAAATATACTTCCATTGTGATGCTTCACTTCTATGTCATACACAAGCCTCTTCATATGTAGCACAAAAGAATATCTAGATTGTGTGGAAATCAACTCATACAACTCTGAAATCATCAATTGCAGCAATCTACTCTAAACCCATTGAAATTTCACTCTTTTGAGATCACATGATTCCAAGGTTCCAAGGACAAATAAATTGGAATTAAACAAATTCAATTCACTCCACTGCACCAAGATTAGCATCAAACTACTAGCTCAAATCCAAATTGAATGATCACAACTATCAAATCTCAGGAGATCAAAAATTCAAACCAGTCTTGGAATATCTTCACCAAAATTTGCAGTAGAGAAAATCAATTCAAACCAAAACTTGAACAATATTGCAGAGTTGACCACTATATTATAATATCCTCCCTCAAACTCATAGTAAGAGCATTCTTAGTATGAGTTTGGAAAACAAAAAAATCAAACATAACCAAGATTGATTAATCAACCTTCAACACAAAATACACTCTCATAAACTTCTACATAAGTCTTGATCCTATAAACCAATTTTGCACAGAGAAGCATCAAAACACTAACATGGTGCTGCAAAACACGTAAACACAATTTGCAGCCCAGCAATTACCAATAGTGTGAATTAATACTAGCAAGGAGAATAGCACTAGAAGCCACAAACATAGCCTCAACACAACTAGCAAATCAAAACAACTCAGTAGCAGCAATAGTGAACTTGGATTCGAAGAGGAGTTAACACAAACACCTTGTGTTCTGAATTCATCAAAAAACAATTGGCCATCAAAATCAGAGATCAATCGATTCCCACCGGGATCAAAAATAGTGTCATCCACAAGAACGTAATCCGAATCACAAAGTTCATGTTTATTGATGTAATTGAAAATAGGAAGGCAGAAAATACCAGATAGCTCGGAAGAAAAATTTTCGGAAATTGAAAGCAAATTCTCACATACCATAATTTGACGAACACAATTAACAGAACAAAAGATGAAGTGATCGGTGACCAGTTCTTCAACCTTCTTCGTTTCCATATGAACATTGTTCTTATTCATGCCAGAATGTGAATTTTCAGAACCGATGAAACAACTGATATCACCGATCTTGAAGCAATTTCCTTCAATTGAAGAATTGACTGTATTGATCGGAACAATAACAGAGTGAAAATTTCCAAAACTGGAATTGCAATGATGATTTGCTGAAATTGATTCAAGAACAGAGGTAGATAATGATGAAATCTCCCCTTCAACCTCTGGAATTGAAGCATTCAAAGGTTGAAATTAAAGGTTGTGGAAGTGAAATTCGGAGTGGAGGAAGAGGCAGAAATTTCTGCTCAATCTTGGATAGCTTCCATATATGTGTGAGGATTGAAGAAACCATGATAAAAGATGGTGGATCAAAAAGTGTAGTGAAGAGTTCTTTGTGAGAAGTAATGGATGAGTTTTTCGGTACCGGGACGGTGGCCAAATGTGGCGGCAGAGTCGCCGGAAAAGTTTGTTGAGATGCATAACCGAAATGGTTATGGCAGCGGAAGGGATCAGTGCAGGCGGATGATACCATGTTAAGGTTTTGATGTTTAGGGGTAAAGGAAGGAGAAGAACTAAGAAAGTCTTCAAGATAGTAAAAATCAAAATGATTCATATTGAAAAGATAACAAAAATATTACATTGGTGGATCTTATATAGAGCAATGTGATGATTAACTAACTCTAACAAACTATTAACCAACTCAATGGAAAAGGCTAACTAAAGGGAGCTTTGACTAAAAGTCAATATTCTTAACAGTTATGTTCTCAATGTTATAGGTATGGATGTTCTCAGTGTTTTAAAATATGCATCGTTAAGGTTCAAAAATATTGATATTTTGCTTTAATAACAATAATAATAATAATATTAATAGTAATAATAATAACAACAACAACAACAACACAAATAACAACATACACAAAAATTGAAATAGTATAACAAAAAAATTAAAAATTAGGTTCAAATTATAAAAACATATGATGTTAAGGTTCCTAGTGATGAATGATTTTTGGGTTTGCATTGAAGAGAAGGATTTAAGAAGTAGAGAATGAAGAGTTTGCAGTGAGAGGAGGATAATTTTGGGCGTTTGTAGAGGAAGAATAGATCGAGAAGAGAAATCTTCTTTCTTTAGAAAATTTTGACTAAAGGTCTTTCTTTATTTATTAAAAAAAAAACGTTTTGTTTGTTTTCTTTTTTGACTAAAGATATTACTAAAGTTTTTTTAAATTTTTTTGGACTAAAGGTGTTTCTTTGTTTAGTTAAAAAAACGTCTTTATTTTTTTTTTGTCTAAATATATTTTGTTATTTGTTTATGTACAAAAAAAAGGTCTTTATTTGTTTTTTTTTTACTAAATATATATGTTTTTCTACTAAAGGTATCGGGTTCGATTCCCTATTGTACACATTGAAATTTAATTTTTTAAATTAAATAAAACTTCTTAGGTTAGGTGGAGCGACACCGGACTTAACAAGTTGATTTCTTAAGTCAGTTAGTTTATACAGGCGACTTAAAGAATTTAATATGTGCTATAATTTTTTTATTTAATCTTTGTTAAATCAGTTTTATATGCGTTCGTTCTAACAAAGTTACAAATATTTACGGAATTACCACCTCGTAATTTGTTAAGTCGGGTGACTAATTCAACTAACTTAAGCACCTATAAAAGTATTTTTGTACTAGTGATTAAACGAACGAGTGACCTCATTAACCTCTTGGGTTCAATACTTGGTATTTCTACAATTTTTTCTTGAAAATTTATTAATTTTTATTTAGATTTCTTTTTGGGTTACCGTAATATTGGTACGATGTTTCGACTGCCGTTAGCAATAACTAATCTCCGTTGGGGAACCTGTGGGGCACACGAGGTGGATTCACGCCTCCCAACCAAATTTTCTCCATACGCATGAGTTAGAAATCAAACCCCTGACCACATGCTTAAGAGGACAAGGACTCTTACCAATTATATCAATTCATGTCGGTTTTTTTATTTAAATCTTTTATTAGTTATATATAGGAATGAAAATTAAAGAGTTAAAAAAATAAGAAAGTAATGAACACGAAAAAATAGAAAGTAATATGTTGTTAAGGATTTAGTAGAAAAAATAACATTAAATATTTTATTATATCGTAGTTAACGGTATCATAGAAAAAATAACATTATATCTCCATACTTTACAAAAAAGAACCAAAAAATGGCCACTGTATATTTCATCCAGTGAGCCACGTTGATTGCATTTTGGTGGGCCCCCTTCCCCTTTGTTGTAGCGTTTGTGTTATTTTTATTTTTTTTCGTTGTTTTCGCTGTGTGTAGACGATGCTATCGTGCTTAGGAGGGTGGCTGCCATGGTTAGGGTTAAAAAGGTTCAATGAACGTGGACGAGATGTGTCCTTTTTTTTCTTCATTCGTGCAATAGGTTCATCTGGTGTGGTTCTATATGGTGGAGGTTGTATGGGTTCTTTCTATGTTTCCCTCTTATTTCACCCTAATCAAGGTTTCCTTCCTTTTGAATTTTGAATTTTGAATTCTCTCTAATTTCCCTCCTATTTGTGATTCTTCTGATCCAGTTCTCTATAAATTGAGGGTGGGGTGGAGTTCCACTGCACAAATTTGAAGTAGCAAAGTTTTTCACAAGAAAGGGGGGGGGGAGGTTTGAATTGTGAACCTTTAAAATATTGCCTATAAAAATTATCAAACACAATATACTTGAAGAATATTATTAGATTGTTAGTTAAAGCAAATATTCAAAAAGTGTTGCAGACTGGAGAACGTTCTCCCAACACTCTCTGACAGTATATATATATAATTATTAACTTGTGATCTGTGTGATTAGTGATTGCGCAAATTAAATCAGAGTAAGGGAAGAGAATGCACACAACAATTTATCCTGGTTCACCAAAAATGCTTGGGCTAGTCCAGTCCCCACACTCCTTGTGAGATTGTCCACTAAGAGATGCTAATGATCTCAAGTTACACTTCCTTTGATCTATATCCAAGACCAACAATTCTTCTAAGCCCTACATGAAGGAAAACGTAACTATTTATCAAAGATAAAACGCAGCGGATTTTAAAATTTTATTTTCCTTCAATGGATCCATGTGAAAGATCATGGTCAAGAATATATTGTTACCTTGAAGAACTGATGCTTTCTTTCGCGAACAAGGAGCTTTGGATCACGAACAGAAACTGCTTACGATCACGAACACGAACTGCCTTTCGATCACGAACAAGAAACACCGTATGATCACGAACAAGAACCTTCAATTGATCACGAGCACCACAATTGCAGCGCCTCCACTTAGTCCACACGAACAGGAACCTTCAACCTTCGGTGCTAGCCGTTCTTGGATGAAGAATGAGGGAACTTGAGCGGATTAGGTTTTAGAGAAATTCAGAATTTCCCAAATACGAATTAGGGTTTAGAGAAATTCATAATTTCTCCAAAAGTGTAAGAGACTGAACTTCATAAGGCTCTATTTATAGAGTTTCTTATGTGAGCTTCAGTTCACACGAATTTGGACTTCTTAAGCCCAATATTCGTTTTTCGCTAATTTCACCCCCGCAATAAGTCTTACTTATTTTTCCCGTTTTAACTGTCCTTATGTGTGTGACCCTGTAGGTTCTTATAACGTTGGCAATAATATTTATCTTAATATTATAAACAGTGAGCGGTATCTAGCAACACATCACTGTTACCCAAGTTATAAGAATGTCATGTGATCTGACTAACCTTTCTGTGATAAACATCTTGTGCATAATTACCCTTTTGTCCTCATGTCTATATTGAACACAAGGCATAGTATGTCATCCTTGTCTAGTTCAATATTGGGCCCATAGACATATCTCCCGTTATGTAGGAGGGACAAATCCCATCTAGGTCACTCATGTCCCTCAGAATGATTCGTGGGATACCCATCAACCAACTTTATAGTTATCCAGTTACGGATAACGTTTGAATGGCAACAAGGTATTACACTCCTACATCTAGGGTACACAGTGGTTTCAGGTCGAAGGATGGAATGCACCTTTTATCACTATGAGAATAACTTATGACATTTCATAACATTCTATGTAGTATTCTCATGGTGGGTCAATCCGATATAAAGTTACCCTTAACATTTATATCTATGTGAAGACTTGATAACTCATTATCTATGATCAGTGAGACGTGATCATCAGTCTACCAACATAATAGTCTCTATGCTTTAATGTTATCCCATTTCATATTAAAGCATGACTACGGATACTTTAAGAATAATGTTCTTAAGTTAATGTAATCTCACGATTAAGTCTCACTTAATGTTTCATTACATGAACAATCTATTCTAGGGACTTTATTATTTTGGAAAACAAACATAATAAAGAAATGCCTTATTATATATATTTAATATATATAAATCATGTCACAATACAAAAGCAAATGCTATCAAATAGATTGGCTTTTAGGGCTTACTCCAACAATCTCCCACTAGCACTAAAGCCAATCAAATGTTCATCTAACATTTGTCGGTTAGCATGAGCATCGAGCAACTTCTTAGCAAGATGCTACATTAGTGGATAAGGAACTATTTCCTATGTTGGTATCTTACATATCTTTTCAAAGTTACTCTTTCGATCTCTATCGAAATAGAAAGGTGTCTATATATATTTGAATCGTTGGTGAGATCTATTCCTTTGTTTGCAAGATTAAATCATTATCATCACTAATGTGATTAATGAAATATGCAACGATGGAAACATAGTTTTAGCTCAATCCTGAACTAAACGATCCAAATTAAATACTTGACCTTTGTAATAGAAATAGACACTTTCTGAAGCTTATTAGCTTACAGTGTTTATATCTGACATAAATTTGAATTTCAATACAATGTATCGGATTGGAAACTAACATCATTATAACTTATTTACAATGATTTTTTTTCCATACCTACCTATTTCAAAAGATAGTCCTTAGTTCCTTTAAGGTACTTAGGGATATTCTTGAAGGTCAATTAATGTCAAACACTAGATTCAATTTTGGTACTTACTGATTATGCTATAAGCATATGGTGTATCTGGTGTTGTACATATTATATGGTGTACATGACTGATCCATTTGCCAAAGCATGTGGATTCTTTTCATGTATCTCTTTCTCATCCAATGAGACGTGACATTGTCCTTTGAACAAATAAAATCATTTGTTGCGTCAACAATCTATCTCTATAGATTATGATTCCTAACTCTTTAGGAAGTCTCGCCTAAGTATTTCATCAAGAGATATTTCCTTAATCATGTCTTACATGTATAAGGAAAATGGTTTGATGATTAATATGTCATCCACACATGATACCAGATTAAGATAATTACTCCCACTAACCTCCTTGTGTGCACAAGAATTATATTTGTCCTTTATTAATTCGTTTTCATAAAACTTCATAAATAAGAACAAATAATTCAACTTCTGAGAACTTGATCTAATCAAAATTAGATTGCTACAATTTGTATACCTTTCAAGCATCCTTTGGATTGAGAAAACCCTATGTATATGTCTAACACATATATATGAGGTCATTCCAATTAAGGAATGCAACTTTGTCATCCATCTGCCAGAACATGTAGTATAACAATTGTAACTAGACTACGATCATGGTTTCATCATAATTTGCATTTTGATTTTGCGTGAAACCTTTAATAATTAATTACATCTTAAATGTAGTCTCCATATCATCCATGTCAGTCTTCTATAAGAAGACTCACTTTTATCGTCTGAGTCTTACTCATCTTAATGACATAACCATTATCACATAAGGTCTGTGTACATGGATTCTATATAAGATTCTATGGCATTTAGCCACTTCTCATAATTTAGGTCATTTACGACCTTTTAAACAAGTTAAATATTCATCTTCAGTGAAAACCATATCACCTTGTTAAGTCATGATAAAATCATACTTCCCAGCCTTGTGATATGTTAGACTTGTCTAGCCTCATGTGCAACTCAAACGGTTGATCCTACAACAACCTTGAGGAACCAGCTTGTGTTCCCTTTTAAAATATTAATGTTGTGGTACTTGAATCATTCAAGTTCTATATCACTCCCACTGACTCTTTTAAGAGACACATTCCCACTCGAGGAATGCTTCAGTCTAGCAACAAAACAACTTTTGTCCTGAAGAGTGATGTAGGACTAGTATCCCTTAGTTCCCTTAGGATACTTCCACATTCATCCAATTTGGAATTAAATTTATCTGATAAATTTTCAATCCAAACTATCATAAAGGCAAACTAGGTATTTTACCTTCATATCAAATATGATGTCTTATGATTACTTTTAAAAGGCAGAGCTAGTTGTGGGTGAAGAATAACTATAAGTAGAGAAATTACAACAAAGAGTCAACGACATATAATTAAACTATCTTAAATCAAATCATGTCAAACATGATGCGATAAAATAGTTATTATATTCCTTAACTAAGTATTTACCATAATGACTTGTTCATATGACTTTAATACTTTTGTAAGTTATTTTGTTTTACTTCATTATTGAACTCTTTGACAAATTCAAAGATTTCTAATTTGTGTCACACACATACATCTTCATTTACTGATATTTATCAGTAATATAAATGAAGTAAATAAACAAAATATATCAAAAAGTTTGGTGGTTAATATACATCTCGTATGTATATACAAGGTCCAAATTTTATTTGGTCCTTATTACAACCTTTTATAGACAATCTTATCAAGATCATGAAACTCAAATTCGTTACTTGATTTGGTCTATTGAGAGATATATTATTTTTCATACTTTGTAATCCCTTTTGAAAATAAGATTTAATGATCACATCATTTCTTTTTAAAATTACAAGTATGAAATATTCTATATCTAGACATTCGACTCGATTTGATACTTTTGATAAGCATCCTTCTCGAATCTAGTCATAGTAGGTTGCTAGAGAGTATAGTTCAAGAACTCATAGTCTTTCTCGCATTTGAGAAAAATTCTCAATTGTGTACCAATTCAGAAACACTTTTCTGAAATTCTTGTCCTTCATAAGGACAATATAATTTGTATTGTATTCCAAAATTCTAATTACAGAGATATGTAAAACTTTGTATTATGATTAAATCATTTTAATACGGACTTTTATTAAAATGCTCCCACTATTTTATTCAAACCAAATGACCTTCAAGCATATGATTCAGAAAATCCCGTTGGAAGATTTTCTAGTGAGAATGAGATCCATATTTCACTTTGTTTTAAGTCAGCGTTGGACTGATTACACGAAACTTAGTTTATTTATGTAGGAAACTCTTTTCCAATTGTATCTCATACAACTCTCATATCTTTTCCGTTGGGTAAATAACACTTATTTTATTTTTAATCCATCATATGGAATAACCCAACGCTTGCTTCTAATATCATATAATCATATTATATTTATTTAGTTAAGTTAACCCAAAGAATAGCCCTCGGATAAACTGGTTATCTCGCCGCAACTTATCAATATAGACAATGCACTTTACGTTGGCAAAACCTACATTAATCGATATTGATCTTGAAGGGTGCTATTCTTTGGAAAGCATAAAACTTAATATATTATTTGAAGGATTTTTAATTAGTTTGATCTCACCTCACCACGGCTTATATATCATATATATTCGCACTCCAATCATTCAAGCATGCATAACAATTAAACAAAATAAAAGTGACATGATTATGGCCCCAAACGCTGTGATTCTCTCAAGTCAATGAGAGAATCTAAACTAGTCCTAGAAACGACCTTGCTTCTCCAAGCTAGACCTCCAGGGTTGTTCAAGCGTCAGAATTCTTCTTACTTCCTTGTATTCTAATTACATTACAAATAAGAGAAACTCGTTTTACATACGAGGGAGTGGATGAGAGGAGAATGTACATATAGAATTTGAGAGAGAGAGAGGCACGACACGCAGGCCGTATTTCAAAAACCCAATAAATAGAATTATAAGACTAAGACCATAATCACTCACAACAAAATAATAATAAACACACTTTTATCATTATTATTAAAATTAAAGTCTCATAATTAAATAAATTAAATTAAAATCCGGCGATTGATCACACTATGCAAAGTTAGCAATTAAATTTGATTTCAAACCTTTTAATTCACAATTAAATCTTTCGAATCAAAATTTGCTAAAATAAATAATATTATTTTAAAGTAGAATCAAATCTTTGACAATTCTCTAATTACCAAATATTGCAATTTATTTAATCAATATGTTTTTGAATAAAATATTTTTCCAAAATTGGTAATATTATCTTTTAAAACAATTTCAAAAGATATTTCTAAAATTTTGAAACGATTTCAAAATTAAATATATTTGTCAAAATCACTTTGAATTACCATCTAATTTTGCATCAACATTTGATACGTTTTACAAACCCTAATCATAATGACACAACACTTGCATCGTTATGAATACTCTTACAATAACATGATCATACCAAATCAAGTACTCTGATTCTTCGTTCAATACGATAATTGAATTCGTTAAACTTCACCAGATACGGTTCTGAAGTTTATGCTTCACTAGATACGGTTCCAAAGTTTCAAACATCAATTATCAAATATGAACAAGTATCATTCAACTCAATTATTGTACGATCAAAATCAGTATATCATATATACCAATATCACATAGGGTTTATGTGCATATGTGATCGAGTAATATGTTTCTCTTGTTAAGATAATCAATACGTTGATGCTTCACCAGAAACGGTTCCGAAACATCAAACCAATCGATAACCATAAACAGAAACATGGTTTGGCCAATTTTAATTCCTTTATTATTTAATTGATTCCAATATGTTTAAACATTTGAAACATAAACGAATTAAACAGAAACAGTTTCTGATGTGTTTAAACGATTTAAACAGAGACATTAACATGTTTAAACAATTTAAACAGACACGCGATTAAACAATTAAACAGAATCGCGATTTAAACAATTAAACAGAATCGCGATTTAAACAACCTTTGCTTTAAACAGAAACGCATTTGAAATGTTTAAACAGAATAGCGATTTTAAACAATGTTTAAACAATTTAAACAGAAACGTGATTAAACAAAACAATTCGATTCAATGTTTCGTAATGAACGGTTCATTAACGAAACCCTGATTGTATCAACGTTTGACACAATTTTGAAACCCTAACCGATTATGTTCCCATAATAATACAACACTTGTATTTTTATGAATCATAATACAACAATCATTCATCAAAACGTTTCAAGATTGTTGTTCATTATAGATGATTGACTCATGAATGCTTCACCAGTATCGGATTCCGAAGCACATGCTCGCAATCACCCATTATTCACGCCAATCACAAAATATTCTGATGAACAAGAAGAGAGCATGAGAAGAGAGCATTGTCTGTTGAGAACAAGAAGATATTTGCCAAGCACAACAAAGTCAAACAAATCATGATGTCAGCTATATCTCATGATGAATACACCAAAATAATGGATAGATCTACAGCAAAAGCTATGTATGACTCTCTCTGCTCAAACTATGATGGTAATAAGCAAGTTCAGAATGTCAAAGCAAGACTCCTGGTTCAGCAGTATGAGTTTTTTGCCATGAAACCCGAGGAAGACATTGAGACTATGTTTTCTACATTTCAGACTCTGGTGTCTAATCTCAGGATTCTGAAGAAAAGATATACAACCTCTGATCATGTGTGGAAGATCCTGAATAGCTTGACTGACAAATGAAGACCTAAGGTTACAGCCACTGAAGAAGCTAAGGATCTCGAGACCATTACTCTTGAATCACTCATCAGCAATCTTAAGAGCCATGAGATGGTATTGAATGTTGATGTAGTGAAGAAGAAGGAAAGGTCAGTGGCTTTAACTTCAACCAAGAAGTCTTCCAAAGCACTCAAGGCTAAAACTCTGGAGGTTGAGGAGGAATTTTCTTCAGATGATCAAGGAGATGAACAGGATGAGGAATTTTCCATGTTCACCAGAAACTTTCAAAAATGGGCAAAAGTGAAAAAAGTCACAAAGGAAATAGCTCAAGGAGTGCTTCTAGTAGAGATGAGAAGAACTGCTTCAAGTGCAACAAACCAGGACACTTCATTGCTGATTGTCCTGAAGCTTCATCAAAGGACAAGAACAAGAAGTTCAGCAGCAAGAGAGAGAGCTACAATAGGAGAATCCAGAAAAGCTTAATGGCAACATTTGAGAACCTGGAAACATCCTCAGACAGTGATGATGAAGAAGCAAATGTGGCTCTGATGGCTACAGCTGATGGAGACTCTGAAGAATCAGACTTTGAAGGATCAGACTCTGATGGATCATACTCTGAAGAATCTGAACAGGTATTTTTAAATTATTCTAAAGAACAACATTTAACCTACCTTGGTATGTCTCTAAGCAAGTTTGCTAAATCATCCTCTGAACTAAAACTTTTAAAAACACAGAAGGATGAGTTAGCAAAGAAAGCTGAACATTTTCAAGCTCTATATAAAAATTCTTTAATCAAAATTGAAAAACTTGAAAATGGGTGCACAATATGTAACAAACCTACTGATGAGCATGAGGTTGCTCCTCAAGAGTTTGTTCATCAGAACGTCAACAAGAGTAAGATGGCGTCAATGATTTATAGTGTGTGCAAAAATAAAGGTGAAGGAATTGGTTACTTATATGGTAAGTCATATGGGAAACAAAATTCATATGGTTGTTTGAATAATACTCCTGATAATCTTTATTCAACCTTTGTACCTACAAAAAGCAAAGGCAAAGCTGTGGTTGTTTTAGACTCTGAGGGTACCTCTGGGGTCTGCAAAACTAGCTTTGAAGTCACTTCAGAGGTTGTTTCTCAGAACCCCAAAGAAAGCAACTCTGGACCTAAGCATTCAGAACATGGGACTGTCAAGTCTAAGACTCTGAAAACTTTAGGACTCAGAAGCTCACCCAATCAGACTCTAAAACAAACCAAGCTGATGATAAATAATCAACATAAGACTCTGGTAAGCAAAACTAATCCTATATTAGAAGAGCAACCTAAGTCCTATAGTGATTATAAATGAAAGCCTCAATTTCAAAAACAATGGACTAAGAAGGTCAATTTTCAAAGACCAAACTTTCAAAAGAAATTTTTTAAGAGTCCACAAAGCTTTTCACAGAGGCAAGAAAGAACTAAAGATTATAGAACTAACCAAACTGGACCCAGAAAGCAATGGGTACCAAAATGTAAAATTGTCTACCATTCAGATCTTCCTTGTAGGAAAAACCTTTTCAAATCAAATGAATGGAAGATAGTGATCAGCCATGGAAGGAAAGCTTATGTTCCCAAACATTACTTTACTTCCAAAGCTACTGAAGTGGAGAAAGCTAATGAGTATTGGAGAGAACTTCACAATGAATGTGGAGAGTATTATTACAATGATTGACCTTGTTTATTCTACAGCTATCCAGACTGAAAGAAAATGGTAATCAATCATGGTATCTGGATAGTGGATGTTCAAGGCACATGACTGGTAATAAGAAAATGTTCACATCATTAAACCTTGAAGATGGTGGAATAGTTGGCTTTGGAGGTAACCAGAAAGGCAAAATCAAAGCCTGACAAAGTGCCAGAGCTAGTTGAGAACTTTTCAGACCTACAACTATCAGATGATGAAGAATCAGAACCTGAAGGAACATCAGAACCATCTCAACCAACTTCTAAAGAAATGAATTCAACTCCTGAAACTTTGGATTCTGAAGATCACTCAGCACCAGAAATTATCAGAAGTAGTCCAAGCAGAATTGAACAATCAAAGGATTCTTTCAAATACAAATCTTCACATCCTGAAGAGTTAATCTTAGGTAACAAGGACAGTCCAAGGAAAACCAGATCAAGCTTCAGAAATGAAGACTCATTAATTGGATTAATCTCCTTGGTGGAACCAAGTTCAACTGATGAAGCACTAGCTGATGATGCATGGATTGTAGCAATGCAAGAAGAGCTAAACCAATTTGAAAGGAATGAAGTATGGAGCTTAGTACCCAAACCTTCTCAGAAGAACATCACTGGAACAAAATGGGTCTACAGAAACAAGTTGAATGAACAAGGAGAAGTTGTTCGTAATAAGGCAAGACTAGTAGCTCAAGGGTATAGTCAACAAGAGGGGATTGACTACACTGAAACATTTGCTCCAGTTGCTAGACTTGAGGCTATTAGATTACTCCTTTCCTATGCTACACATCGCAATATAATTTTATATCAAATGGATGTTAAAATTGCATTCTTAAATGGTTACATTTCTGAAGAAGTATATGTCAAACAACCTCCTGGTTTTGAGGATGCTTCACATCCTGACCATGTTTTTAAGCTAAAGAAATCACTCTATGGTCTGAAACAAGCTCCAAGAGCTTGGTATGAAAGGCTGAGCAATTTCTTAGTTGAAAAAGGTTTTCAAAAAGGTCAAGTTGACAATACTCTCTTTAGTAAAACATTTAAGAATGACATTTTAATTATTCAAATTTATGTTGATGACATTATTTTTGGATATGCTAATCCATCTTTGTGCAAGGAATTTTCTAAGATTATGCGGGAAGAATTTGAAATGAGCATGATGGGAGAGCTGAAATTCTTTCTGGGAATTCAAATCAACCAAAACAAAGATGGAACCTACATTCATCAGACTAAGTATACAACAGAGCTGCTGAAATTCAACATGGAAGACTGCAAACCAATGTCAACACCAATGCATTCAACAAGCAGTCTCGGCAAGGATGAATCAGAAAGCAAAGTATATCAGAAGCTATATATAGGTATGATAGGTTCTCTACTTTACCTAACTGCATCAAGGCCTGATATTTTATTCAGTGTCTGTTTGTGTGCTAGATTCCAATCAGATCCTAGAGAATCTCATTTTACTGCTGTAAAGAGAATCTTTAAATATCTGAAGGGAACCACAAATCTTGGCTTATTTTATAAGAAATCAAATGATTATAAGCTGGTAGGATTTTGTGATGCTGACTATGCTGGAGACAAAATAGAGAGGAAATCCACAAGTGGCAATTGTCAATTTGTTGGAGAGAATCTCATATCTTGGGCTAGCAAAAGACAAACTACTATAGCTTTGTCTACAGCAGAAGCAGAATACATATCAGCAACCAAATGTTGTACACAACTACTCTGGATGAAATATCAGTTAGAGGATTACAAAGTTAATAGTCACAATATTCCACTTTTCTGTGATAACACTGCAGCTATTCAACTTTCTAAAAATCCAATTTTGCATTCAAGAGCTAAACACATTGAAATTAAACATCATTTTATAAGAGACCTTGTTCAGAAGGGTAGTGTAAATATTCAATACATTGAAACTGAAAGACAATGGGCTGATATATTTACAAAACCCTTAGCAGATGAAAGACTAGATTTTATTAAAAAGAATCTGAACTTGTCTTTAGTCTCTGAAGAAAACAAGCTCTGAAAAACAAAATTGTGAATTCAACCTCTGAACTCTTTATATTCTGAAAGGTTTTCAGAAGCTGAAAGTTTTTAAACTCTGAAGTGTTTCAGCCAAGTGGAGTACACGTGTGAATTACTTTGTCTTTACTCACAGTCTGTGATTAGTTAGAGTAAAGGCAGTTTATGACGAAATTCTTTAATGCAACGACTGTACTCCCTCATGATTATTTCAATTAGAGTTTTTAAAAATCACTTTACTCACTTTCACACAAGTTCACTCGCACATCCAACACTTTTCATTCTCTAAAACCCAGAACATATTCTTTCTCCCTCAAATTAGCAAAACCCAGTTCTTAAACCTCAGAAATGGCAAGTTCATCTTCTCAATTAAGGTTTCCAGAAGACATCCCAATTAATATCTACGCTGAAGATTCTTATCTCAAGGATGCTACAATGGATCTTCACTTTGAAGACATTAAATTGGTTATGGAAAAACTAGTAGACTTTGAAGCATTAAGATTCAATGGGCATGACTATAAAAAGTTCTTTGTTGAACAAGGCTGGGAACACTACTTTGATATGCTAAATGGTCCTATCTATTCAAACTTAGTGTATGATTTTTGGAGAAAAAGTGAAGTAGTTACTTTGGTGGATGCAAATGCAGAACTTCTACGTGTAATTGATCAGAATCCAATGGAGAATAAGGGAAAATCAAGAGTTGAATTAGGTCTGAGAAAATTTACAGAAACAGAAATACGTTCTAGTATTGGTGGGTTTCTAGTTATCTTAACAAGAAGCAATCTGGCTAAGATGATGGAACTTCCCAACTCTGGAATAGTCAGACTCTACACTGCAGCATCTGGAAGAAAGTCAGTATTTCTCAATGACATGGCCAGACTCTGCATCAAGAATCAGACGATGTCAAATAGAGTTGGTCAGCTGAATGATAGAGAAAAAGTTCTTGCAAAGATTGTTTTCTCTTCAATTCTTCCTAGGGATACTGGTAATGACTCTCTAAATTGGGATCAGAGACACTTCATCTATTTCCTATATGCAAAAAGGAAAATGAATCTACCTGCATATATCTTTCAACACCTTTGTGAAACTATTTGTGAAGCTCAAAAGTTTGAAAATGCTTCCAAATTGATTTCACATCCAAGGCTCTTAAGCTACATTTTTTAGCAGCTTGGTCTTCCAGATAGATTCATGGTGGATGGAGTCTCTGAAGATCTTGAACAAGTTAGAGCACCAATACTTGATGCTAGAGTCTTGGTGAGTCTACGTTTGAAGAAGTCAGGAAAGCTAATTTATCCTCAACAGCCTCTCTTGAAAAATAGGGCTAAATTTCAACCAATGAGTGAAGCTTTTATCTTTGACAATGAACCTCCTGAAGTCCACTTAGAATTCATAAGGTTAATGAAGAAAGAAGGAGTTAGAGTCACTCTAAGGATATTTGAAGAGGTATTGGTCCTACGTTTGCACAAATTATGAAAGCTGTTAAGGAAGAGGTTTTCAGTGATTATGAAGAGGTAATCATGGTTGATGAGCCAACAATGGAAGAACCTACAGTTGATAAGCCAGAGGATGAACAACAAGAGGTTGAAGACACTGTGACTGAAGAACAAGTTGGTAAAGATCATGTGGATGCAGAACCTGTTATTGAAGACTTGCTGCGTGCAAAGGTTATCAGAAGACCACGTACAAAGCACAACACCACTAGGGGAAAGAAGAGACAAAGGTCAGATGCAGGTATTGACAATTCTTTTGATTATTGCAATAAAATATCTGAAGCATCAATCCTAGAAAATGTCCAACCCCTTAATACCATCTATCCCACAACCTCTGAACCTGAATATATCAATGTTTCATCATCATCATCTGATTCAGACACTTCTGACTCAATGTATAATGAAATCATGGCTGGTTTTACACGATTTAAATCCAAAGCTAAGCATATTCCTGAGGAGGAAATAGCTCAGCCATCCAATGTTGCAACCTCTCAACCATCACCCAAAATTCTCACTGAGGAAGAGATTCTGAAGGAGACATCTTTCAGAGTTTCTCCTATCCATCGAACCTCTGAACCACAAAATGTCACATCATCTGAACCACCCATATCAATTCCATCAGAATCTCCAAAACCTTCATCACCTATAACACCACCTGAGATGCTTATAGATAATGATATTACAATAAATGATAGAATTGATACTACAGATGATCATTTGAATCATTCACCTAGTGGTCCAAGTCAACCAGACTCTGCACCGCATGTGGAAAAGAAAGAGAAAGGGAATTCCGACAAGAATACAAGGATTCTGAACTTACTAGACCATTCGCTTGATCAACAAGATGATAAGCTTCTGGAGCTTGTGGCATATTCAAGAGCATCTAAATCCAAGCTTCAACAGCTCCTCACTCTTTTCTTGTCCAAAAACCCTTCGGATTCTATTTTTTTGCACTTTCTGTTTATTACTCACTACAAGAAAATATGCACTTTGCAACAGTTAAAATTGCAATTTGCAACGGTTAAAACTGTCGCAATTGTACATCTGCAACGCTTGGCAAACTGTGGCAAATTTGTGTGTTGCAAGAGAACTTTGCAACAGTTTTAAAAACCGTTGCAACAACCGTTGCAACAACCGTTGCAGTTGTAGTTGCAACAGTTTCCAACCGTTGCTATGTTTTTCCCTACAAATCACTAAATTTGACAGCAGAGGTTGCAACGGTTACAAAACCGTCGCAAACATTTTTTTTAATATTAATTAAAAATATATTTAATTTTTGTTTTTGTTTTGAAAACTCAGTATTCGGCGCTAGAACCGACTAATCGGAGGGACCAATCCCACCGCCCACTTGCGGGGGCCCCATTTACTGTTGTGGCTTATTAAATAAGCGTTGCAATTTACAATATCTAACAAGAGTAAAAAAAAATTAAAATGCACAAAATATATAAATATAAATTACTTAATCTTCATTAATTCATTCAAATAGTAACAAACTAATGTACTTGAAACTCCAAAAGGAAAAAACTAATGTAGTTCAAACATAAATATTTGTGGAGTCCTAAACATATGCAAAACATTACATCAAAATAAGCCCACAAAATATCTAAATATTATATCTAATATTTGATGTTGCTTAATGATCCTTATAATTAGTGTTAGCTCTACTCAAAACATCTACCATCTCTTGACTTGTTTATTCAGTTACCTGAAAAAAAACATAAGTATATATTAGGTTCCTTCAAACATAACATAACGACATCAAATAAATGAACGAATAATGGTTATTCAATTATCTATAAACAATTCTACACACCCCTAAGCAAAGATATAGGACTGGAAGAATAAGCTCGGTGAGAGCCTAAACTTCCATCCCACACAAAACAACAAAAGAGAACTACATCCAACAATCTAATCCGCCTAAACTACATCCAACAACTACTACAAATACAGCAGCAGACTCACCGGCACAAAACCAACAAAACCAACAAAACACCGACATAAGAAAACATAGCAGCAGCAACAACAGTCTATTATGAGGCTAGTAAGTCACTTAATGCATTTAATACTTAATTAAAAGGGCATCTACTAATCTTACTATCATACACATGTAACACAACTCTATTTTTCAGTCAACAACAGTCTCAAACAATTTACCTGATTTTCCTTAGGATTATGCATTTGCATTAACAATGCAACCTGCTCCTTCAAGATATCAACTTGTGAAGCCTTGTCCTTAAGTCTATCAATTTCAGCTTGCATTTCCTTCATCTTCTCATTAGCCTCAGAAGAAGGTGTCAATCTTGCAGCACAAGTGGTAGTGAGTTGAGATGGTGTTACCCCAAGTCCCATGCTACGAGCAAATCCGCCATGTTCTTTTCCAAAGACATTCACAAATGCTTCATTATCTGAATGAGTCTTTGCAATTTCGGCTTGCAATTGGTCCTGATTATGAAAATGAATTTCATTCAAACAATTGCAGTACAGAAAGCAGCAAACAATAGCATATATAATTGCAGATATAACAAAATTGCATATATAAATCTATTGAACTATATTGGCAATTTTGGTTCAGTTTTCAGCTTGCAGTAGCATATATAATTGCGGTACAGTAGCAGCAAACAATAGCATATATAATTGCAGATATAACAAAATTGCAGATATAAATTTATTGAACTATATTGGCAATTTTGGTTCAGTTTTCAGCTTGCAGTAGCATATATAATTGCGGTACAGTAGCAGCAAACAATAGCATATATAATTGCAAATATAACAAAATTGCAGATATAAATTTATTGAACTATATTGGCAATTTTGGTTCAGTTTTCAGCTTGTAGTAGCATATCTAATTGCAGTACAGTAGCAGCAAACCATAGCATATATAATTGCAGCAGCAGCAAATAGAACAAAACTGAACTCAAATCATCACTAAATCAATCCTATAACTTTATCATATTCCATTCAAGAATCTTAAGCTACCTTAAATATTAAAATTGTATTCAAGTGAGATATGAGACACTTACATTTTTTTTCTTAGCCTCGTCATTGACAAATGACCCATCCGACTTTTTATGACTAACACCAAACATTTCTCCTCTACTATATTTTCTACCATCTCTTTTTTCCTACAAGTAAATACATATAATAAGTAATTATACTTAAGTATACAATCAATAATAGATATAGTGAATCATACCAACTCATGTTGTGTCCTTGCAATCGATTTAGTTCCTAATGAATGATTCATCTTTAGCTTTGCTCGATTTGCCGCATTTTTTCGTGCCATCTCCTGCATTGATAACAAATCATGACAGTAAACACATGATGAAAAACCTTTTTATCTAAAAAATTCTAATCTTTTTCATAGTTCTATAAACGCATAAGAATGATTACCAATGTCTTAGGCTTCCGCTTATATTGGACAAAAGTAGCCCAATGATCTGGGTCAAAAGAACGAGGATAATTGCGAAGATTTTCCTCCAATGGGAGTTCCCATTTATAATTTTTTTTAAATAATCGAGATTTGGCGGTCCTCCATTTCGTTGCAATACTAGTGAGGATATACTTTTTGTGGTCTTGATCATTAACAACAAATTTTGGCTTGCAAAATAATCATAACAAAATAGTTAGTTAACAAAACAAACATTAGATAAAAAAAAAAAAGTATTCAGTTTTTTTAGCAATGATACCTTTATCTTTTGATCATAAAACTCTGTTTTCTTTTCACTTGAAATGTCTTTCCATTTTTCATATATTATGGGAAAATCCTGAAACATCCTTGCATGTTCACCCAAAAAACCTGCTAACAAACCAGCAGCTGCTCCTACTGGTTGACCAGTTTCATTCCATGTAGTTACTACCCTCCTTACATCAAAACTAGTTTGAAACAGGTCTGGAACCATTAAACGTGCACTTGAAATATGACCAGCCGCATCTAACACATAAGAAAGTAAATGAAATATGTCACAATTTAACATTGTAAAACAAGTAAAAAATTTAAAAATAATTTGACACTAGATTAGATACCAATAACATCTACAGCCCAATATCTAGCTTTCTTTTTTTGAGGCAAAGGAACATCTACAACATCATCTTCGGAGTCTTCTTCAACATCATCTTCAAAGTCTTCTTCAACATCATCTTCAGAGTCAAGCGGTGGAATATCATGATGAGGAGATGCCTCTTGGTTTGTTGCTGGTGGTGTTGATGGTGGTGTTGTCACATGTGAAGGTGGTTCTGGTAGTGTTGTCAAGTGTGGAGGTGGTGTTTGCGGTGTTGTCACATGTGGAGGTGCTTGTGGTAAACTAGACGAACGTAGGCGTTTCTTGTTCGCTTTCTCGAGATCTCCAGGTAGTACAAACCTCGAATGAACCTTTGTAAATTAAATGAGTTATTGATAGAGCAGAGATAAAATATTTTATTGAACTTATGCCTAACTACAAGGGTGAAAATAAAAACATAACTATGTTCATAACTAATTCTCGCCGCTACTTATTAAGAAAATATCTTAACAGAATGCCACATCAGCTATCACTAAGCCTATGTAGTAAAAACAACAAATAGATCAATAGATTATTACTGACCAATGAGCGTTTGGAAGTAGTAGCAGAGGATTTTTTCTTTTTGTTACAAGTGGCAGCAGGGGATTTGTAAAAGGATTGAGAGAGATAGGGCAGTTTGAGAGCATTCATCCTTTTCTTATTTTCTTCAATATTTATTCGCCGTGCTTCTTCATATGGCAACGCCATCTTTTTCACTACACTGAGAAAAACAATTAGGATAAGAAAAAACTATAAAAACAATTAGGATAATATTAATAACAATGTCATGTGTTTGTGCTTCATTACATTGATGATGAATCAACATAAAATGTAAGAATTTCATAGATTGAGTAAAGACGAACAACAAAATCGTAACAATCATTAATCCCATAGGGTTACAAATAAGCTAAAAGTCTTAACAATCAATCCCCTAGGGGTTACAAACAACAAGCTAGACTAATCCATATCTTGATTATTAGCATCAAAAGTATCATTAGCATTTGAAGTTTGGGGATCATCATCTATGGTATGACCAGAGAAAATTTGGTCCAAATTTTGTGATGGATATGGCTCAATGGGTGTCATAATTTCATCATCTCCACCCATGTCATACAAATCTCTTGGTTTCAAATGAACAGGTATGCTCCATCCATGTTCCTTCTCATCATCCACATAAAACACCATTTGAGCTTCTGACGCTTTAATGAATGGCTCATCATCTTCTTTTTCTCCGGTACTTACTGATCTTGCAAAGTTTATGGAGTTAAAACCCAAATTATCTGTCTTAATGCCTCTTGGGTTTGTGGTATTAGCCCATTCACATTTAAACATGGGCACTGTGAAGCCATCATAGCAAAGTTCAATGATGTTTATCAATCTTCCATAGTAAGGTACCCCTCCAAATCTCATTTGGGCATCACTATTGCTTGAATAACTCCGTGTCCCAAACATGCCAAAAACTCCACTATTTTGTGTTTTTAATAATGCGTCTCGTGCCAATGTTCGAAATTTGAATCCATTGACATTGTATGCGGTGAACCTTCTAACTTTATCTAAAGGACCTTGAGCAAGACTAATGAGAACGTTTTTATCCAATCCGTCAATGGTGTCAAGATTGTTACAAATCTAAACAACATAAAAATTATAGTTAGTCACATTCCTATTAAAAACTAATCCAACACAATCACCAATATTGTTATGAACACTAACACGATTGTGGAACCAATGAGCAAACTCTCTATGGACCTTCTTGTCTACCTCAGAAGTACTCCTTGCACCACTCCTTAGTTGGCTTCGAGCAATACTTCTATACTGCCTATTTGATTATTTCGTATTAGATGTGAAAAAAAAACTCGGTAGTGAATAATTCAAGTAGAAAAAATTTACTTACTTTAGATAATCGTCAACTAAAGGGCAGTTTGTTAAAATGTGTCTATGAGCCTGTAACTTTTCAAATGGTGTCAGAGTGTAATATGAAGATCCACCAATAGGTTTTCCAACTCTAGGAAATAATTCAGCTACACGTGAGTCAATTTGTATATCACTAATAGGCTCATCGTCTACACGACTTGTTTGATTCCACCTAGCTCAATGTTTTCTAGATACCTTGAACAAAATGTAAGAATCTCTTGTAGATTGTATGCTTCTGCAATAGATCCTTCTGGTCGTGCTTTATTGCGCACATATTTTTTAAGTTGTCCTAAGTACCTATTAATATTGCACCACATTAATATTAGTTAGAAAAACTGACAATTACTAAATTATTGAATGAACGAAATCCCACATATTGTACCTTTCGACAGGATACATCCATCGATAATGAACAGGACCTCCAAGCTTAACTTCTTCAACAAGGTGAACAATCAAGTGAACCATAACAGTGAAGAATGAAGGAGGAAATAGCATTTCCATGTGGCATAAAGTGAGGACAATTTGGTTTTGCAATTTTTCCAAATCTTCAACTTTCAATACTTTACTACATAATTGTCTAAAGAATGAGCATAACTCAATCAATACTGCTGAAACCTCATTCGGTAATGTTGTCTGAATGGCTAATGGCAAAAGTTGTTCTATCAATATATGACAGTCATGACTCTTCAACATTCCATTCAACTTAAGATTTTCCAAGTCAATGCATCTGGAAATGTTGCTTGAATAACCATCAGGCACAGTGATATTCTTCAAAGTTGTTAAAAATCCTCTCTTACCTTTACCATTCAGAGTAAACACCGCCGGAGAAATTCTTCTATTTTCATTGGGCCAAAGGTCGCGTCTTATATTCATTTCTTGAAGGTCTTTTCGAGCATTAACATGGTCTTTACTCTTTGAACTATCATTTAGCAAAGTAAATATGATATTATCACACACATTTTTCTCAATATGCATCATGTCAAGATTATGACGCAGAAGATTATCCTTCCAATATGGAAGTTGAAAGAATATACTTTTCTTTTTCCATTGTTTAGTGTCATCTCGTGTAGGTTGTCCTCCCAACTCGGTGTTTCTTTTCCTTTTCATCCTTCCCTTTTCTTCATTTTCTTCTCTTTTCTTTTCCATCCTTTTTTTTTCCATTTCTTCAATTTGTGCAAGAATTTCAACTCCAGATAATGTTTTCGGTGGACTACGCATATCTTGTTGACCATCAAATCGGACCTTGTTCAATCTAAATTTGTGTCCCCGATCAAGGAAACGACGATGACCCATAAAACACCATTTTTTGCTCTTAGATAGACGGAAAGGAGTAAAGTCAATGTTACATGATGGACAAGCAAGTCCGGTGTATGTGTTCCACCCAGAAAGTCCACCCAATCCCGGAAAGTCACTGATCGTCCACATCAAAGTTGCATGTAATGTGAAACTCTCTTTCTTAAAGGAATCATGTGTAACCACACCCGTTGTCCATAACTCCTTCAACTCTTTGACTAAAGGTTGTAAGTAGACATCAATATCATTTCCTGGCATTTTTTTACCGGGAATTATCATTGACATTATAAAAGATGTTGACTTCATGCTCACCCATGGAGGAGTGTTGTATGGGATGAGCATAACTGGCCAAATACTGTAATTTGTACTCATCATGCCAAATGGATTAAAACCATCACTAGCCAATGCAAGGCGCACATTTCGCGGATCTGATGCAAACCAAGGGTGTGTTAAGTCAAATTGTTTCCAAGCTTTAGAATCTCTAGGATGCCTCATTATTCCATCATTCTCGGTATCAACAGCATGCCATCTCATATCCTCGGTTGTCTTTGATGACAAAAATAATCTTTGTAATCGAGGTTTTAATGGAAAATAACGGAGAACTTTTGCAGGAACTTTTTTCTGTTTATTTCCATCACAAGCCTTTGCTTTTGATTTCCATTTTGAAGTGTTACACTTTTTGCAGGTCTCCCTTTCTTCATCTTCTCCCCAATAAAGCATACAATTGTTCGGACATGCGGGTATCTTTACATAATTCAAACCAAGTTTTGTGATTGTTTTATTTGCTTCATAGATCGAACTTTGAATTTTTGCAAATTCAAATGCATCTTTTAGCAACTCTAAAATCATTGCCATTGACTTGTCACTCATTCCACTCAAACACTTGATATGATACAACTTTACCAAAAAAGACAATCTTGAATATTTCGTACACCCTTCATACAAGGGTTCTTCTCCTTCTCTAGTTAATTCATAGAACTCTTTGGCTTCATTCCTTTCTTGAGCTTCAGTTGGAATCACATCTTCATCTCGGTCAATCTCTACATTTGGTGCAACAGGAACTTCATTTATCTTATCCATATCTACTCCAAATGCATCATTGATCATGTTCTGAACAGGATCTTCAATAACTACAGCTTCTTGGCCCATATTTGGAATAGTACTAGTTTTTCTTGCTGTTTCCCCATGATACAGCCAAATGGTGTATCCCTCTGGAAATTGTGACCACGTTAAGTGGTCGAACATGACATTCCTAGTTTGTGGTTTTTTGAAACCACAATGTTTACAAGGGCATCTTATTTCACTATTTTTCGGTTTATCTTTAAAGGCAAAGTTAATAAATTCCATTACACCTTGCTCATATGCATCTGATCCTAGCGGCTTCGTAATCCATGACTTATCCATTGCTATAAAATATATGCATTTAAACATAGACATGTCAAAAAAAAAATACAATAAATGCATTTTTGTTTTCTTCTTTAAAGTACTTCCATATGAGACTAAGAATAAACAAGAAAAAGTATGAGTCATTTTCTTTTCTTTTTTGTTTTTTAATCAATCAAATCTTATTAAAAATTAGCCTATGAGACAACACCTCCTGCTAAAAAATAGAAGCACAATAGCAAGAAAAAGAAACAAAAGGAGAAAAGGAAAAAGAAACAACAACTAGGTAGCCGAATCAATTACAAACAACACATAACCAACACAACTGGAGCCCAACCCCTAAACTAAGAGCAATCAAAAATAAAGAAAAGAGACAAAAGGACAAAGGACTTACGGAAACGGCAGCAAAGTTAGAAAATCAGCAGCAGAGTTATGAAACGGCAGCAGACTTAGAAAATCAGTAGCACAAGAATAGAAATGCTTCTTTCTTTAGTTGAATTCAATCACTATCTGTGTGAGTAAACAAAGTACAGAAATGTATGAATGACCAAACAAGAGGATAAATACAACATGATCAAACAAGAAAAAATATCAAAACTCCTAAGCATAAATCGTTACACTTGGAACAATTTGTTGTTTGCATTATTAGTTTAATATATGTCTTGTCATATGATAGCTAGCCCCATATTGAAGCATATGAAAGTAATAAGTAACGTACAGATATCTATCTATATATCTTAAAAAGCTGTCATGGCATGGCACACAGAAACTTAATGTAGTATTCAATTTCATCATGTTATTTTCAAGTATCCGACCAACCATGTGAAACATACTTATTAACATCACGTGTTAGATATCTTTTTATTGAAATTTTGACACATAAAAAACATGAGTAAATAGAATGAATGGTTCTCACACATAGTTACTTTTAGGATGAGATATCAAAGCCTACAAGTAACTGTCCTTGTTTCTTTTATAAGGTATAGCAGAATCCGAGGACATGTTTGTTTGAATAAGTATTGTGAATTTTTTAACTAAAGTTCAAGTTTGGTACACCATGAATGCTTTTTTTTGTTACTGTCATCATTGGCTTAACTTCATGCTCACAAGTCACAAACGACAGAATCACAAGTACCTTATAGCAGAACCAGACCAAAAGCAGACCAAGAAAAAATAAGTATTGCTTTACATCTATCCTCATACCATATATCGATGCGTATTGCTTTACATAATGGCAACTCATTTTTAGCAGCAAATCCCCAAAATTAATGGAAACATTTAGAATTTACTAAGATTAACATTTGATTTTCTCTCAATTTGTAACTTCTAATGTTCTCATCATATATGTACCTCATTAAAAACAGTTTATCTAAATATCCCTTTTATTGAACATTAATTTAAAAATAAATAAATGATAGCGACTTATTTCACTAAATCTTATTTATAACCATATCCATGATTATTTAATTATAAAATGACGGTTATCTATAAATGTAACACCCTAGAATCAGCATTTCTAATTATAATAATCCCTGTACTGTTAGAAAAACCAGTAATGAACATCAGTTAACGAACATTGTTCATCAATGCATATATCACTCATAATCCCAACAGATTCCACAAACCACAATTTGACATTAAAACAAATAAAGTTTACATCTGCATTCATTTAATCACAACCATAACAATCTAACACCAAATATAAGTCACATAACACAAGATCAACAATACACATAAACATCATTGCTCAATTAACTTATATCAAAAGTAGCATTACAGAATCAAATCAATAATTTGAACAAAAATACAAAGAAACTTATATCAAAAGTAGCATTACAGAATCAAATCAATAATTTGAACAAAAATACAAAGAACATATATATGATACATACAAGAATTTGAGTCAAGAACCTCCTTGTAACCAACCAAAAGCAGACCTAGAAAACTAAAAAAATCAAGCCTTCTGTAACAACAAATCAGAACCAGACCTGGAGAAGCTAAAAACGCACCAAATCTAGTTGTGTTTCAAGTATGTATTAACAGTAGAAGAATAAAAATCAAAGTATCTACAACTCAGTTATCAATAAGAAGCAAGGCTTTTTTTTTATGAAACACAGTATATCCATTGAATTTCATAAACATCAGAATAATTCAAAGTCCAAAATTTTCAATTAAATGAGTAAAATAACAATCTCACAGCAACCAACAAAGATGACATTCAAACATAGATCAATCTCAGGGAAAATTTGTTCTTAAACATGAGTTTATATAAGATATTTATGATTTGTCATGTGTTGGTACTTCAAAGGACTTACAAAAAGAAGCAGAAAACAGCAGCAGTGCAAAATGTGACATAGAAGGAGCAAAGTACTTACGAAAATAACAGCAGCGTTACGAAAATGGCGGTGGACTTGAGAAATCGGCAGTGCAAAATGTGAAATCCTTCTTTATTTAGCTGAAACAAATCAAACCACATAAAAACCAAAACCTTCTAAAACAAGTTCAGTTAACTAAACAAATCAAACAATCATATAATGTTCCATTGTGAACCATGTTTAATGACAAGTTTTACCTATAACATTCCTAACTGCGTTTCTACTCTAGATATAAAACAGTGTCATATTTTATAAAATAAGGTTTACCTAGAGCAAGGTTGTACCATATTTGTTAACAAATGATATCCCAAAACACAGGGATTGATTGTCCTTCTTTTAGTGAAAAAACTACGAGAGAAAAACAAACCTGAGATGAAAATGGTGAAATCTGCTCAATGAGAGAAATAGGAGCTTCAAAATAGATTTAGGGATCAATTGCAATGATGAACAAGTTAGGGGTTTGGATTTTGAGTGACTAATTTGGAACGAGTTAGGGATTTCAAACTCAATTAGGAACCGAGTTAGGGATTTGGAGTTGAAGGACGAGGGAATCAATGAAGAAGGAATCAGCAGAGATGATGAAGGAAACGGCGGCGATGGTGAAGGAAACGGCGGCGATGATGAATCATTGTTGCTGCGTTTTGATGTTGCGTTTTGGAGAAGATGAGTTTTGTTGTTTGTGGAGAAGATGTGTTTTGTGCGTATTGGAGAAGATGTATGGGTGTTTTAGAGAAATTAATTTAATTTTTTATTTTTTTAATAAGAGCATTTCATTTGGACAAGGCGCTAAAATGAAAAAGTTTCCCGGTTTTACAACAATACATTGCAACGGTTATCAAAAGTGTCGCACAAACCGTTGCAAATGTCATTAGAAAAAGCACATTGCGACGGTTTTCTCCGGATGTCGCAATTGTAGTGTTGCAAAATGCAAAATTTCTTGTAGTGACTTATCCTTTTGCTTTATTTTCTAACTTTTTGATAATGACAAAAGGGGGAGTAATATGTTGTACAATTGTCAGTAGTATATTTTTTTAATATCTACTCAATAAGAATTTGAAACTGTCATAAAAATAAGAACCTAATCTCTTTCATATCTATGCTTAATGTTTATGAACTTAATTGATAAGGTGAGCAAATTAATAAACATAATTGTGTCTGCATAGATGAAGGTAGTTAAGATTGTGCTCTTAATTATTTTTATCAGACTCAGGAGTTGAGCTTGCAATCCTCACACTCTGAGAGTTAAGTATATAGATTCAATCAAGTTTATCAAATTGTTTCATATACTGATTCAACTTAATTATGGATAAAACTTAGGGGGAGCTTGCAAACCTAACCCTAATGGTTTATCAGACTCAGGGGGAGCTTACAAACCTCAACAACCTGATGTTGACATAATTAAATTAATCAACAACAATTGTATTTAATACTTTATATTTGTCATCATCAAAAAGGGGGAGATTGTTGGAACAAAATGAGTTTTACTTATAAAACACCCTAAGTTTTGATGATAACAAGATATTAAATGGATAATCGGTATTACTAATTAATGATCTAGTATGCAGGAACAAAGTAAAAATCTTACTCACTCAGATCATCAATTGAGCTTCTGAAGGACACAGTCTGAAGCGTTTAGACTCTGAGAAGCAAGAAGCTTCAGAGCCTCTGAAGAAGTCCTCAGATGCCAAAGAGAGAAACATGTCCTGAAGCTTGCGTACACTATTCAGAAGATCAATGAAATGTTATTACAAGATTCTGAATGACATTCTCTGAAGATAGACAACTCATAACTAATGGAATATTACAACAATATTATCGTCAAATGAGAGCGTGCAGTACTCTGTACTATTTTACCTAATTTACTGAAGCGCCATTTGACAAAGAGAAGTAGTGGAATTGATTTACTCCTTCTGGAAGAAATAATAAAATCCAGCTCAGCAAAAGAAGATTGTACTACCAATGGTCCTTTCTCAACGTCATTATACTTAGAGTATAAATAGAAGACATTCTACTTGAGAGAAGACTACTGGAAGACTACAAAAAGACTACTGAAAAATATTGAAACCCAGAGAAAGATTTACTTTGTATTCAAGCTGTGAATTGTTTCTTTCTTGTGTAATTTCTAAGTCAAATATCTTTTGATATTGTTAGGCTCTGAACTATGTGTTAAGAGGGTCTAGCTTAGAACTTTCAGTCCTACTTAATATGTGTATTAAGTTAGTGTGTGAAGTCTCTTATCTTTGTGATTAGAGCAAGGAAGTCTCTTTGTCTTGTGTGACTTAGAGCAAGGAAGTCTCTTTGTCTTGTGTGACTTAGTGCAAGGAAGTCTCTCTGTCTTGTGTGACTTAGAGCATTAGAATTGTAATCTTTTGTGATGATGAAAAACATAAGTATAAAATACAATTGTTTGTTGATTAATTTAATTATGTCAACATCAGGTTGTTGAGGTTTGTAAGCTCCCCCTGAGTCTGATATACCATTAGGGTTAGGTTTGCAAGCTCCCCCTAAGTTTTATCCATAATTAAGTTGAATCAGTATCAGAACAATTTGATAAACTTGATTGTATCTACATACTTCACTCTCAGAGTGTGAGGTTTGCAAGCTCAACTCCTGAGTCTGATAAAAATAATTAAGAGCACAATCTTAACTACCTTCATCTATGCAAACACAATTATGTTTATTAATTTGTTCTCCTTATCACTTAAGTTTATAAACATTTAGCAAGATAAAAAATCAGATTCTTATTTCAGACAGTTTCAGATTATTATGTGAGTAGATATAAAAACTATTGACAATTGTACAACTAAATAATACTCCCCCTTTTGTCATCAGCAAAAAAGTTTTAAACAAATAGTGAAAAACAATAGGCGAAAAACAAAAGGTGAAAAACAAGAATCCTAAGGGTGTTTGGACAAGTTGAGAGTGAGAAGCTGTTGAGCCTTTCTTGCAGATGCCCCTGAGTATGCTACCAGCTCTAGAATCTTATCTTCTTGTTCAGCAAGCGTATTTCTTATTATGTGTAGAGCTGTTGCTGTGAAGTCTGAATTGTCTTCTTCTGGCTGTGCCACCGGTGGTGCAGATACTGATTGACTTGGACCACTAGGTGAGCGAGTCACATGATCATTTGGTACATCAATTCTATCATTTATTGCAATTGCAGTATTTAAAAGCATCTCAGGGGTTGAAGATTTTTGAGAGTTTGATGGAATTGATTTGGGTTGTTCAGATGATATGTCATTTGGTGGTTCAGATGTTTCATGGATTGGAGAAACTCTAAAAGATGTCTCTTTCAGAATCTCTTCCTTAGTAAGAATTTTGGGTGATGACTGAGGGATGGCAATATTGGTTGGCTCAGCTATTTCCTTCTCAGGAATATGCTTAGCTCTGGAAGAAAATTGTGCAAAGCTAGCCATAAGGTCATCAAACGAGGAGTCGGAAGACTCTGACTCAGAGTCTGAAATTTGAACATATTCAGGTTCAGAGGATGTTGGATAGATGGTATTTAGGGGTTAGACATGTTCTAGAATAGATGCTTCAGATATTTGATTGCAATAATTAAAAGAATGAGTATTACTTGTATCTGATTTTTGTCTCTTCTGTCCCCTATTGGTGCAATGCTTTGTGCGAGATCTTTTGAGAATTTTTGCACTTAGCAGGTCTTTCACAGTAGGTTTTGCAGCCACCGGCTCTTCTTCAACCTCTGGATGATCATCCTCTGACCTTTTAACTGAAGTTTCTTCCATGGATGGTTCCTCAACCATTATATCTTCTTCATAGTCACTGAACACCTCTTCCTTAACTGCTCTCATGATTTGGGCAAAGGTTGGACCATCACCTCTTCCAATGTCCTTATGAGTGACTGTGGTTCCTCTTTCCTTCATTAATCTCATGTATTCCAAAATGACTTCAGGAGGTTCATTATCAAATATGAAGGAGTCACTGGTAGGCTTGAATTTTGTCTTATTTATCAGAAGAGGCTTTTGAGGGTAAATAAGCTTGTCTGATTTCCTCAACCGCAGACTCACCAAGACTTTAGCATCAAGAATGGGAGCTCTAACTTGTTCAAGGTCGTCAAACACCCCAGCAAGCATGAATCTATCAGGAAGACCATGTTGCTCAAAGATGGAGCTTAAGAGCCTTGGATGAGAGATCAACTTGGAAGGATTTTCAAACTTCTGAGCCTCACAGATTGTCTCACATATATGTTGAAAGATGTAAGCAGGTAGATTCATTTTCCTTTGTGTGGAGAGGAAGTAGATAAAGTGTCTCTGATCCCAATTCAGATAGTCACTGCCAGTATCCCTTGGGAGAAAAGAGGAGAATACAATCTTAGCAAGAACCTTTTCACGATCATTCAGATGACTAACTTTATTGGACAGCTTCTGATCCTTGAAACAAAGTCTGGTCATATCATTCAGATACACTGACTTTCTCCCAGAAGCTGCAGTATAGAGCCTTACCATTCCAGTGTTGGGAAGATTTAGCATCTTGGCCAAATTGCTTCTTGTTAAAATGACTTGAAAGCCTCCAACACTAGAGCGAATTTTTGTTTCAGTGAATTTTCTCAGACCCAATTCTTCTCTTGATTTTCCTTTATTTTCACTTGGGTTCTGATCAATTACTCGTTGAAGTTCAGCATTAGCATCTACCAAAGTCACAACTTCACTCTTTCTCCAGAAATCAAACACTAAATTGGAGTAGATAGTGTTGGAACAAAATATGTGTTAATACACACCCTTAGGTTTTGATGATAACAAAGTATTAAATGGACAATTGATGGTACTAATGTTTAAATTAAGTGCAGGAGAATTCAACGTTATATCAAGAGCACACTTAATTTAAACTCTGATGAAACCTATGGAAGTCTGAATATTTACACTCTGAAGGAGTTCAGAAGCTACAACGTGGTCAGAAGCTAAACAAAGTTCAGAAGCTCAAGGATGTTCAGATGCCTACAAGAGTTCAGAAGCTATCTGCTAGTCATGAGTCATTCAGAGGATGAAGACGTTCAGAAGCTGAATTACGAAGGACTATCAGAGGCCAACCATTCAAGACCAATCAGACTCCAAGTTGTCAAAGGTTCATCAGAAGCAAAGGAATTCCCCAAATCATCAGAAGGGCTACATCAACTAAACTTATCAAGCCTGATGATTTGTTCTAAGGTCAACTAATTACAACGGTCACAAAGGATGTTATCCCTCTCTTTCTAGGAGCTAGTTATACCTTATTACTGTACTATTGGACAAACAGTAAAGGTGAAGCCTCACTGCAAAAGAAGACGTGGCTTTACTCAACGGATCTTCAAAGACTATAGCTGTCCATTTTACAACGGGAATTTCTCCAACGTCTCAATGTCTTTCTCAACTCATATAAATATGCCAAAGAAAGAATTGATGACTAGCGATCTTCATTTGAAAACATCTCTCAGAAGAAAGTGAGAATCTGAATAGTAATAAAAAATATCTCTCAAATGAAGTGAGCATAGAAACTAGCTTAAGCCTCTGAAGTTATTATGTTTGTAATAAATTTAAGCTTATAAGTTAGTAGTAAGTCTTCTGCTTAGTGTAGAAGCAATAAAGTCTTCTGCTTAGTGTAGAAGCACATAAGTCTCAATCTTAGTGATTAGAGCAAAGAAATCTTCTGCTGAGTGTAGGAGCAAGGAAGTCTCTCTGTCTTGTGTGACTTAGAGCAGGAAGTCTTGAGCTTGTGTGCTTGAGTAAGGAAGTCTCTGATCTTGTGTGATCAGAGCAAGGAAGTCTTTGATCTTGTGTGATCAGAGCAAAGAAGTCTCTCTGTCTTGTGTGACTTAGAGCAGGAAGTCTTGAGCTTGTGTGCTTAAGCATCTAATTGTAATCTTAGTGATTATAGTGAACTCTCTTGGAAACAAGGGGACTGGAGTACTCTCAATTTGTGAGGGGAACCAGTATAAATTGTTGTGTGTTCTTCTCTCTCTCACTCTCTCATTTACTCCTTCATCATTCACTTAGCCATAAGTTAATTGTGTGAATAATTCCGCTGTGCTTAAAGACTCTGATAGATTTAAATATCTTGAAAAGTTTTTAAATATCCAAAACACAATTCAACCCTCCTTCTTGTGTTTTCTCCACGCACCTTCAATTGGTATCAGAGCTCCAGTTCTGTTGGTAAATCACTTAACCGTGAGACAGTTAAGATCCAAGGGAGAAAACCACCATGGCTCAAAACATGGATGATTGGAAGCAGAAGTTATATCAACAAGTTGCTGATCTTGTCAAGGAAATTGAAGATGGACTGAGCTTAAATGAAGATCTGAGCAACAATCAAAATCCTTCCACATCAGGGGTTAATCAAACTTCAAAAATTGAATCTACAACTACTACTCTTTGCTTCATCAGTGATGATAATGAAAGCATTCAGAAAGCAACAGTAAATGGTTTTGTTAGATCAATATGAGGAGTTTAGGATGGAGGTAAATGAGAGCATTGAAGAAATGAACTTAAGGTTTCAAGCCATCACAAGCAAGCTTGAAGACTACAACAACAAACTCAGCAACAAAGAGCTTGTAAGCAAGTTGCTGAGAAGTTTGCCTCTTAATTGGAATGTAATTTCAAATACTATAGAGGAAACTGAAGACATCAACTCAATGAGTCCTGAATCATTGATTGATTTACTCAGAGTCCATGAATTGGCTCTGAAGGATATGTAAGAGTTGAAAGGTGAAGAAGCAGAAGCAGCAAGGAAAGGAAAGCAAGCATTAGAACATGAAGATCTTGTTGAAGAACCTGATGAAGAGTATCTTGAAAGGTTTTCAAGAAAAATTCAAAGATGGTACAACTTCAAGAAGAATGGAAGAAAACCTGCTAAAGGAATGACAACCTGGGATATATTAGACAACTTCTCTGAAGATGAATCTGTAAGAGCACCAAGAGCTGAAGGTTCATGGTTTGAAGATGGTTCAGACTCTGAATATTCAAGTTCTGATGAAAAATCAGAACCTGAGAACACAGACAGTATCCAGAGAAAAATGAATCAGGTGAAACAAAGACTCTGAACCTTCGAATCACATGGATGCATGTGAATGTGAATGGAAGAAGAGCAATTGTGCATAGAAGGCACATTTTTGAAGAGTCAGATGGAGAAGAAGATGAAATGGAATACATAAGGAGCAGGAGGGAGCATGAAGAATTTGAAGCGTGCATTGAAGATGATAACAACTCAGTGTGGTGGAGTGATTGTTCAGGCTATGACACTGACTACACCTAAAACCAAGAGCTTCAAAATCAAGTAAGTAACTCTCATCTCCTGAATGACATTTCAGAGGAATAACATTCAAAGGTTGAAAATGTCTTCTTAGGACACAAAATGTTCAGAACTAAAATCCTTGAAAAATCATGTCTGAACAAATCTTTTAAAGGTCCTGAAAGACACATTTTCAGACTCTGAAGTATTTTGGATCTCAGCATCTGAAGTAGTCCAGACTCTGAGAAACTTTTCAACCTCTGAAGGACAAGCCTCTGAATAGAAAATGAATTGGAAACGTTTAAGTATTTTTTACTAAAACGTTTTGGCGCTAAATAGACAACACGTACACACGCTCTGATTGGGTTGAAACAGTTAATGATGATTTGTTTATCTTTAAATTTAAATATATTGTGTGCTTTAATTTGTTTTACTGTTTTAATCAAAATCACTAAAAACACTTGCACTCTTTACACTTTCACAACCTACACTCTCGTTTTCTAGACCATAGAAAAACCTTCTTTCTCTCTGAAATTAGAAAATCCAAAACCCTAACTTCTGTAATGGCAACCTCTACCTCGTCAGTATCTACTACAGAGTTCTCTTTCCCAAAAGACCTACCTATCAACATCGTCAATTGCTCATAACTGTTTAGCAAAGAAAAATCGTTAGAATTGAAGGGAAAATCATTCAACTTGGTTATGGAACAACCGGTTGATTTTGAAAGTCTTAGATTGAACCAGCACAGCATTGAAAAATTCTTCACTGATCAAGATGGAGGATTTAGATACATGAGAGTATTAAATGGTCCAATCTATCCTACACTGGTTAAGGACTTTTGGTTTTGGTGCAAGGTTAGTACCGTTGAAGAATACGTCAAAGAATTGACTAATTTGAGGAATTCAAAACCTGAGAACAAGAACAAAACTCCTGCTGAATTAGGAGGATGTAGTCAGATCAGTTGTTTGTGGATTTGAAGTAGTGCTAACTCAATCGAATTTGGCAAGAATGTTATACATTCCAAATGAAGGAAAATTTCATGCCTACAACGCTACTGAGGCTAAAAGCACTGGTTGTCTAGAAGATATGACAAGAAGATGTTATGAGGAATGGAAGAGTTGTGAAAGTAACAGGAGTGGTGATCTAAAACCAACTCAGAAGCTTTTAGCCAGGATTTTATTAGGATCAATCTTCCCAAGGAGTGGAAGCTTTGATCAACTCTCTTGGGATCATAGATACTTTATCTATTTTCTCATTAGAGGTTATTAACTTAACTGGGCTAGGTACATTTTCTGTCATATGTGCAAGGCTGTAAACGCCATTCAAGGACAGACCAAGCCAAATGTTTACATCATTTATCCAAGAATTCTCAGTGAGATTTTCTACCAATGTGGTGTAATTGATGTGATCAAGGCTGCTGGTCAAGATCATCTGCTAAGAGAACTAAAAGCCTCTGCTATATCAGTGAGTACTTTGTCCAACATGTTCTTTCTGCCAGGACAAACACTGTTACATTCAAAGCCTCTAGAGCAGCTATCTAACCTAGGACCTTCATGGGTAACTACATTCAACATTAACATACCTCCTGTCAAGGTTATTAAAATCTCGATTTAAAACCTAAAAACCATAGATTTTACGTTTCTAGGTCATCATTTCGAGTTAAATCGCTGGTAGAATCCTTTTTGGGTAAAATCGTAGTCTGGAACGATTTTACAAGATTTAAATCGCTATGAAATCGCTGAAATCATGTAAAATCGTAGGTTTTAACTCTTTGAGACGATTTTACCTTCTTGTTTTTGGATAATTTTTTGGATGTTACTTGATGATTTGGTGGGTAATTTGTGTAGTTTGATCGAAGTTTACGAATATTACATTTTATTATGATGATTTAGTATATTTTACCTTTTAAATTAAGTTGAAACTTTAAATTATTGACGCATTTATAATATTATATAAGTATATATATGTCTTAAATATAAATATAACATTATTTTAATATGACGTAAAATCGACGATTTTACGGTTCGATTTTACGTTTCGATTTTACCTTGGCAAAACGAGTTAAGGTAAAATCTCGATTCTGACAACCTTGCCTCCTGTTGCAAAAGGTATTGTTAATCAGTATATACAGTTATTGGAGAGTCAAGGTGAACCCTTTGAAATTGAACCAGAGGAGATGAAAGGGAAAAGAAAGAGATTGGTAAGATCTAAGGTTGAGTCTGACAAGGGTGAAAGCAAAGGCAAGGCAAAGATAAAGGTTGTGAAGACAAATGTGGCTGTTTTAGAAGATGAAGAAGATGATAATGAGCCTCTGAGAATAAAGAAAAGCAAGATTTCTAAGGAGTTGAAGAAAAAGAAGAAGAATGTTGAGTGCTCTACCATTGTTGATTCAGGTACTGCCTCTAATCTTGAAGATCCTGTTGTATTGACTCAAGGAATTCAGAACCCCCCAACCTCAAACAAACCATCAGAATCATCTTTAAATTTCCTTGAACAACACTTAGCAGGTGAACTCCCTCCACAAACCAAACCACTACCATCTGATAATGTTCATAACGCTGACACTATTTCAGACTCTGAACAAAATCAAAACTTAACCTCAAACCTAGACCAAATCAATCCTGAAACCAACCAATCAAACCAAATTATCTCAGAAATCACTCAAGTCCAACCAGAAACATCTGAGATAATCCAACCTGAACATGTTCAACCACAACGTGAACCATATATCTCACCTGAACATGTTCATTCACATCTTACACCTCAAACACCCCCTGAACAACAACCAAAACCTGACCTTCAAACACAATCAGAACCTCAAGTTGAAGTTGAACTAAATCAGACCTCAAACTTACCAACCAGAGATCAGGTTGATGAAATGATCAAAGAATTGACCAATGCGCAGTTAAATTCATCTAGTCAACCTGATCATGATCAACAGCAACAACAACCACAATCATCACCCTCAAACTCTGAACCTCCTCAAATCAATTCCATAATTCCTTATGTCTTGGGTGAATGCAACAGCCTGATTAGACAGATACATGGCCTTCCTGAATTGAGTCATTCTGACATGTCTTCATCTGAACATATTGCACAATGGGTGAGCGTAACTGAGGCATTGGTAAAGAAGCTGCATAGTCTTCAAGATGCTGATATTGAAGAGCAAAGGAGGAGTAACAAGGGAAAGAATGCAATGGTTGAAGAGGTCATTCAGATTCAGAAGGACACAGAGAGGAATCAACCTAAATCCTCTTCTGTAAGAACAAGTGATGAGCAAAATCTAATGAAGAAGATAGCATCACTTGAGAAAAGTCTGAATGAGCCTATTATGGACAATCTGGAAGAAAATCAAGTGCATCTTAGAAACCCACTATATGAGGCTGAAATTGAAGACCTTAGAGCAGAAATGAAAAGGTATGGAGGGCTGATGGAGGTAGTTAATGCCAAACAGAAGGAAATCATGAGAACTCTAGCTTCTCTTTGTAGCCAACCCCAATCAACACCCTAGGATCTCCCTGTTTGCTTGAAATGAATATCTTGATTAATATTTTGTTAGGCACATTGATAGAATTAAGTTCATAACCCTGTATGTTTATTTGATTTCTTTGTGCTAATCTGAAATATTTATTCATGATATGATAATCCAAGTGTTTTTTATCTTAAGCTGCTGATAACTGTTTGTCTTCTTAAAACTAAAACCTTCAATTGGCGTTCATTTTTTTACAAACAGTTCATTTTTTTAACATTGATTTTTATATGCACAATAATTGGTTAATCTTGAGGATTGGACTTGAATAGCAAGAGGGTAAACATAATAAGAACATCAATTTAAAACAAGCCAAAGAAATTAAAACTTTATTGAAAACTTAAGTAAATGTTACAAATATTTCAAAGATAATCAACTGGTATCCTTAGATGGTGGAGTTGGATGACCCAGCTTGTATGGCACCTCTCTTGGGGAATCTGACTCATCTGGATCAGATCTCTCTTCCTTAGGAGAAGACTCTAACCCATCTGAGACTTGGACATCAGCTTGATCTTCTTCAGGAAAATTTGTATTCAAATACTCAAACCAATCAGTGTCCCATTCATCAGACTCTGTTTCAGAATCTGACTTTTTAGACTCTGAACTGAGTGGAATCTCAGGTTCTGGCTTGGCTTTTCTTGATTTTTCTTGCTTATGTTTTCTCCTATCTTGACTGACTCTCGTTGAAACTGCTTTCTTCTTCTCTGAGCGTTTCATTTTTTTTTTCTCTCAAGAGATCTATCAATAACCTAAGATTATTCTGTGTGAATAAAATGAATAGGTATCTCTCTCCTTTTATAAGCATATTTCAATGGCCGAGTCTTAAATGCGTTCAACCACTCCTATTTGACGGCATTGAAAGTTGAAAATTCTATTTAATTGCTTATACTACCTTTTTGATAATGACAAAAGGGGGAGAAAGAATATTGGTAAATCAATTGTTGGAAGAAGCGAAATTACTTAGCTTTTTTGGGCTTTGTAGTGCTTCAGAGAGAGAACGTAGGAGAGTGGTCAAAATAGCAGCATGAGGTACATGCTTTGATATGACAATCTGATCTTTGAGGATTTCAAAATATTGTACTAAAGAGCTCTGAACTGTTTTAAAATTGTTGTTTAGGCTCTGAGCTATTTTCTTTGAAAAGATTTTTTTAAACTCTGAAGCTGTTAATAATAACCATCAGAACCAAGTGTGTGTGTAGACGTCTCTAAGTGCCTCTGATCCTATTTTTTCATTCAATTTAAATATTGCTTCATCTTGCATCTGCATTAAGGGCTTAATTTCAAGGAGAATACTTTTATTAATTGAAGTTTATTATTCATAGTTAGTTCTTGAGTAAGGGTGCAACTTTATTCAAAGATTATCACACTATGAAAAGAAGAAGCTTGCAAACCTTGTTCTTTATATAGTGAAATATGAATAATTTAAGTCATATAATAAAGTAATTCTGAAACTGATTAAAATTAACTATGGATACAAAATAGTGGGAGCTTACAATCCTAACCCTATGGGTTATCAGACTTAGGGGGAGCTTGCGAAACTCATAAGCCTAATGTCAACATAGCTGATTTTTATCAACAACAATTGTATTTAATACTTATGTTTGTCATCATCAAAAAGGGGGAGATTGTTGGAACAAAATATGTGTTAATACACACCCTTAGGTTTTGATGATAACAAAGTATTAAATGGACAATTGATGGTACTAATGTTTAAATTAAGTGCAGGAGAATTCAACGTTATATCAAGAGCACACTTAATTTAAACTCTGATGAAACCTATGGAAGTATGAATATTTACACTCTGAAGGAGTTCAGAAGCTACAACGTGGTCAGAAGCTAAACAAAGTTCAGAAGCTCAAGGATGTTCAGATGCCTACAAGAGTTCAGAAGCTATCTGCTAGTCATGAGTCATTCAGAGGATGAAGACGTTCAGAAGCTGAATTACGAAGGACTATCAGAGGCTAACCATTCAAGACCAATCAGACTCCAAGTTGTCAAAGGTTCATCAGAAGCAAAGGAATTCCCCAAATCATCAGAAGGGCTACATCAACTAAACTTATCAAGCCTGATGATTTGTTCTAAGGTCAACTAATTACAACGGTCACAAAGGATGTGATCCCTCTCTTTCTAGGAGCTAGTTGTACCTTATTACTGTACTATTGGACAAACAGTAAAGGTGAAGCCTCACTGCAAAAGAAGACGTGGCTTTACTCAACGGATCTTCAAAGACTACAGCTGTCCATTTTACAACGGGAATTTCTCCAACGTCTCAATGTCTTTCTCAACTCATATAAATATGCCAAAGAAAGAATTGATTACTAGCGATCTTCATTTGAAAACATCTCTCAGAAGAAAGTGAGAATCTGAATTGTAATAAAAAATATCTCTCAAATGAAGTGAGCATAGAAACTAGCTTAAGCCTCTGAAGTTATTATGTTTGTAATAAGTTTAAGCTTATAAGTTAGTAGTAAGTCTTCTGCTTAATGTAGAAGCAAGAAAGTCTTCTGCTTAGTGTAGAAGCAAGAAAGTCTTCTGCTTAGTGTAGAAGCACATAAGTCTCAATCTTAGTGATTAGAGCAAAGAAGTCTTCTGCTGAGTGTAAGAGCGAGGAAGTCTCTCTGTCTTGTGTGACTTACAGCAGGAAGTCTTGAGCCTGTGTGCTTGAACAAGGAAGTCTCTGATCTTGTGTGATCAGAGCAAGGAAGTCTCTCTGTCTTGTCTGACTTAGAGCAGGAAGTCTTAAGTCTTGTGTGACTTGAGCAAGGAAGTCTTTTTGAAGAGAGTATTGTCAACTTGACCTTTTTGAAAACCTTTTTCAACTAAGAAATTGCTCAGTCTTTCATACCAAGCTCTGGGAGCTTGTTTCAGACCATAAAGAGATTTCTTTAACTTAAAAACATGGTCAGGATGTGAAGCATCCTCAAAACCAGGGGGTTGTCTGACATATACTTCTTCAGAAATGTAGCCATTTAAGAATGCACTTTTAACATCCATTTGATACAAAATAATACTATGATAAGTTGCATAGGAAAGAAGTAGTCTGATAGCCTCAAGTCTAGCAACAGGAGCAAATGTTTCAGTGTAGTCAATCCCCTCTTGTTGATTATACCCTTGAGCTACCAGTCTTGCCTTATTACGAACAACTTCTCCTTGTTCATTTAACTTGTTTCTGTAGACCCATTTTGTTCCAATGATATTCTTCTTGGAAGGTTTGGGTACCAAGCTCCATACTTCATTTCTTTCAAACTGGTTGAGCTCTTCTTGCATTGCAACAATCCATGCATCATCAGCTAGTGCTTCATCAGTTGAACTTGGTTCCACTAAGGAGATTAATCCAATTAATGAGTCTTCATTTCTGAAGCTTGATCTGGTTTTCCTTGGACTACTTATGATAAGTTCTGATGCTGGGTGATCTTCAGAGTCCAAGGTTTCAGGAGCTGAATTATTTTCTTCAGAGGTTGGTTGAGTTGGTCCTGATGTCTCTTCAGGTTCTGATTCTTCATCATCTGATAGTTGTATATCTGCAAAGTTCTCAACTAGCTCTAACACTTTGTCGGGCTGCTTGTCATCAAATTTTATGTGCATACTTTCTTCCACAGTATGAGTTTCAGAATTATACACTCTGTATGCTTTTGAGCGTTCAGAGTATCCAATATAGATACCCTTATAAACTTTAGCATCAAATTTCTTCAGATGAACTTTTGTATTCAGAATGTAACATGTACACCCAAATTGATGAAAATAGGATACACTGGGTTTCTTTCCCTTAAATAGTTCATATGTTGTCTTATTCAAAATAGGTCTAATATAGATTCTATTTTGAACATAACAAGATGTGTTTACAGCCTCTGCCCACAGATACTTAGCAATGTTAGTCTCATGCATCATGGTTCTGGCTATTTCTTGCAGAGTTCTATTCTTTCTTTCTACAACTCCATTTTGCTGTGGAGTTCTAGGAGAAGAGAACTCATGTAAGATGTCATATTTTTCACAAAATTTTTCAAACATTTCATTTTCAAATTCACCACCATGATCACTTATAACTTTCAAAATGTGTAAACCTTTTTCTTTTTGTATCTATGTGCAGAAACTGCTAAAGACATCATATGCATCATCCTTATTTCTGAGGAATTTAACCCAAGTTCATCTACTGTAATCATCAACAATGACTAGTCCATATTTCTTCCCATTGATTGAGGTTTTACTTACAGGACCAAACAAATCAATGTGAAGCAGCTCTAAGGGCTTAGAGGTAGAGACAACATGTTTTGGTTTAAAAGATGTTTTCACACTCTTTCCTATTTGGCAGGATCCACAAAGAACATCTGAGTGATAGTGTAGCTTAGGTAGGCCTCTGACAAGGTCAAGTTTGCTAAGCTTAGAGATTAACCTCCAGTTAGCATGACCTAACCTCTTATGCCATACCCATTTCTCTTCACTCAGAGTTAGCAAGCATTTTACTTCTTGGTCTGCCAAATCAGAAAGGTTTATTTTAAATACATTGCTTATTCTCTTACCTTTGAACACTATGGACTTGTCAGATTCTCTAATTACAGTACATAACCCTTTATCAAAGTTAACCACAAACCCATTGTCACAAAATTGACTGATGCTAAATAGGTTGTGTTTAAGTCCATCCACAAACCAAACATTATTAATTAAAAGGGAGGAGTTACCTACAATACCTGTACCTTTGATCTTGCCTTTTTGGTTTCCTCCAAAGCCGACTGTTCCACCATCTTCAAGTTTCAATGATGTGAACAAATCTTTATTACCAGTCATGTGCCTTGAACATCCACTATCTAGATACCATGATTGATTACCATTTTCTTTCAGTCTGGATAGCTGTAGAATAAACAAGGTCAATAATATCCTCTACATTCATTGTGAAGTTCTCTCCAATAATCATTTGCTTTGTCCACTTCAGTAGCTCTGGAAGTAAAGTAATGTTTTGGAACATAAGCTTTTCTTCCACAGCTGATCACTTGCTTCCATTCATCTGTTCAGATTCATCAGAGTCTGATTCATCAGAGTCTGATTCATCAGAGTCTGATCCTTCAGAGTCTTCATCAGCTGTAGCCATCAGAGCCACATTTGCTTCTTCATCATCACTGTCTGAGGATGTTTCCAGGTCTTCAAACGTTGCCATTAAGCTCTTCTGGAATCTTCTCTTGTAGCTCTCTCTCTTGCTACTGAACTTCTTGTTCTTATCCTTTGATGATGCTTCAGGACATTCAGCAATGAAATGTCCTGGTTTGTTACACTTGAAGCAGTTCTTCTCTTCTCTACTGGGAGTATTCCTTGAACTATTTCCTTTATAACTCTTGCTCATCCTTGCCCATTTTTGAAAATTTCTGGGGAACATGGCAAATTCTTCATCTTCTTCTTCTTCTTGATCATCTGACGAAGAGTCCTCCTCAACCTCCAGAGTTTTAGCCTTAAAGGCTTTTGAGGATTTCTTGGTTGAAGTTAAGGCTACTGATCTTTCTTTCTTCTTCACTGCATCAGCATTCAATACCATCTCATGGCTCTTGAGATTGCTGATGAGTGATTCAAGAGAGATTTCCTCAAGATCCTTAGCTTCCTCAATAGTTGTGACCTTAGGTCTCCATTTGTCAGTCAAGTTGTTCAGGATCTTCCACACATGATCAGAGGTTGTATAACTTTTCTTCAGAACCCTGAGGTTAGACACCAGAGTCTGAAATCTAGAAAACATGGTTTCAATGTCTTCATCAGGTTTCATGGTAAAATGCTCATACTGCTGAACCAGTAGTCTTGCTTTGGCATTCTGAACTTGCTTATTACCATCATAGTTTGAGCAGAGAGAGTCATACATAGCTTTAGCTGTAGATCTATCCATTATTTTGGTATATTCATCATGAGATATTGCTAACATCATGATTTGTTTGACTTTGTTGTGTTTGGAAAACATCTTCTTGTTCTCAGCAGATAGAGCTCTTTTTTGAGCTATAGTAATCTTTCCATCAGAACCTATTCCATCAATAGGTACTCCTTCTTCTATCAGGTCCCAAAGCTCATCATCAATTCCATTGACATAGTGGTAAATGCTATCTTTCCACCATTCAAATCTTAGAGCATCACCACTAAAGATTGAAACCTTTTTATTGCTAGAATCATGATTAGATGCTGAAGAGGTAGAAGTCATGTTGTTGTAGTCGTATTGAAATTGAGATAGATCTGAAGCAGTAGACGTAGGTATAGGTATAGATGTGGCTTCCCCAGACATACAGTGTTTTTCAAAGATCTTTTACTGTCTCACTGTGAAGTGATTAAAAACAGAACCGAAGCTCTTGATACCAATTAAAGGTGAAAAACACAAGAAGGGGGTTGAATTGTGTTTTGAAAAATTGATTCTTTTGCTTTAAAGAATATTGAAATGCAGCGGATATAAGAAACTAGACTAGACACAAAACACAAATAAAACAATGAGAGAGAGAGAAAGCACACACAGAAATTTTATACTGGTTCCTCTCACAAAACGAGAGTAGTCCAGTCCCCTTGCACTTCCAAGGAATTTTACTATAATCACAAAGATTACACAACTAATGCTCAAGCACACAAGCAAGAGACTTCCTTGCTCTAGGTCACACAAGACAAAGAGACTTCCTTGCTCTAATCACACAAGATGAGAGACTTCCTTGCTTAAGCACACAAGCTTAAGACTTCCTTGCTCAAGTCACACAAGACTTAAGACTTCCTGCTCTAAGTCACACAAGACAGAGAGACTTTACAAACTAACTTAATACACAGATTAAGTAGGACTGAAAGTTCTAAGCAAGACTCTCTAAACACTAACCTCAGAGTCTATAATATCAAAAGATATTTAACTTAGAATATTACACTAGAAAGAATAACGACAGTTCACAGCTTGAATATGATTTGAATCTTTCTGAGTTCAGATGATCTTCCAGTAATTTTCTCTCTATCAGAATGTCTTCTGTTTATACTCTAGGTATAAAGACGTTGAGAAAAGAACCGTTGGTTGTACACTCTCCTTTTTGTTGACAAGACGGTTGTACTCTTTGACAGGACCGTTGTACTATTGCATTGGTTATGAGCTGTCTTTCTTCAGAGATAGTTCTTCAGGATCTGATGATATCATTTCTTTGATCTTCTGAAGATGTACGCAAGCTTCAGACTGTGTTTCTTTCTTTGGCCTCTGAGGACTTCTTCAAAGGCTCTGATGCTTCTAGCTTTTCAGAGCCTTAACACTTCAGACTGTGTCCTTCAGATGCTCAAATGATGATCTTCGTGGATGACATTTTTACTTTGTTCCTGCACACTAGATCATTCATTAGTACTACCAATTGTCCATTTAATACCTTGTTATCATCAAAACTTAGGGTGTTTTATAATTAAAACTCATTTTGTTCCAACAAACACGTTTGTGACAGTTGGCAAATTCGAAATTAAAAGGGAAGAAGAAACGTTTAATATCTCGCCTACGGCGTGATATCTCAATGCCTTAGCATTTTACAAAATCTTCTCGCCCTATGGGATGACATCTTATTCGCCCTTAAGAGGCGAGGTCTTCTATATTTCGTTATTTTTATTACTTGTTATTTGCTAATGTATATGCAAGCAGGAGTTTAAAAAAAGGAAATTCATTTCATTCTTCCAAAAGCAAAGTACAATAAGGGAAATACATGGAAAAGAAAATTACTGAAAGGAAAACAACAATTGGAACTACATCAAAGCAATAAAAACATATAAACATCAGGAGCAGCATCCAAAGCCATGGTTTGCATATCTTCCAGGGCACGTTTGTATTTCTTAGACGTCGCCAAGTCTTCATTAAGTTTTTTGAGTCCTTCTCCCAAGGTCTTTGTATTGACTTCAAGACGAGCAAGTTCACGACCACCAGTAGAAATATGACTTATTACTAAAGAGTTTTACATCAGTGGAAGATATATCAGAAGTAAAAATAAATATGGAGTAGTTTTTACATCAGTTTTCAATATCCACAGAAGTGAAAACTACACAGGCACAGCTTTTTACATCGTGTTATATTATCCCCTGAAACAAAACTAAACGCGGTGGCAATCTTGTAATTATGGTGAAAATTGTCTAAAATAATATTGCATCTGACCATAATATCCCCAGATGTAAAACGTCGGAAAAAAAAATCTCACGCATCAAGTGATATCTCTCCCTGGGTATCGCGATACTGAGTTCTCACGCAATACTCTTCAAATTGAGTTCTCACACCATCGTCATCTCTCTCTCACACTTCGTCGTCGATCGACAATCTCTCACTCACTATCGTCATCTCTCTCTCTCTCACCGGTGGTCTCGAACTCGTTCTCTCACTATCGTCATCTCTCGAGATCGTCATCTCTCTCACTGATGAATCGCGAACCCTAGCCTCCAATCCCTTTCACTAAATCACAAATTCCAATCCCTAATTGCAGAATCAAGGTTAATTGAACCCTAATTGCAGAATCAAGGATCGTTGAACCCTAAACTTAAATTCAGTGAAACGAATCAAAGCTCAGTATCATTCCTCTCCCTCCGACAGAAACGCAAACAGGTAGTGATTCTATTTTCGATTCTGTTTATGTTTTCAGTTTTTATTTCATTTAAAGTTTCATTGTGTTGTGTCTAACATAGTTTGCTATTGCAGAATCAAGGTTAACATAGTTTTTATAGTTTCATCTTGATGAATTCATTCTTCTGTTGAGGTTGAAATCAAGACTTCTATATTGATAGCCTAATTAGATGTTGCTATTGCAGGCTCACATTTGAGACAGTTAACATCATTAGATTAGTTTGTCATGATTTGTAAATATGTCATTGTGTTGTGTCTAACATAGTTTGCTTGAATTGTATTCTTAGGGCTCTGCTTTGACAATTCTCTGCTGCAAAAATTGTATTTCTTGAATTGTATTTTTTGTGTTCTTTTATTGCTTCAGCTCTTAGATCTTTCCCATTAAGTGATTTTTATTCCACCTAATTAGGCTGTTTATTCTTTATTTTTGGGTGAAATCATTTCTGATTTGAAGGGAAAAAGGATTTAGATCTAAATGTATAACTTGAACATCACACTGATGATACCAGAATCAGTGCTTCTGTTGACTGGTTATGGTGCTAGAGTCATCTTTTCAAGCCATCTGGTATAGAATCTATCTCTATGTATCGATTTCATGTGTTTTTAGTTTCTGGCTATGTCTTATTTGGATATTTGGTTTATGCTCTTGGCATTGGTGGCTTTGATCTGGAGAGTGCATTTTTGTCTTTGTTTCTTATTTTTCAATTGTTTTAGAAAAAGGTAATTTAGGCACAATGAGTTTTGTTTTAATCATGTCGATCCTGCAAACCCATATATATATACTTGAGTTATTTTCATTTTTTTGTTGACCAAAATCATTCTCATTTCCTACCAAATACTCTTGGTGTCTTTCTCTTCCTAATGTGTCTAATTGTCTAGATTTAGACCTTCCATCTCTTGCAGAGAAAGCACCATTGGTGGCTAAGTATAATGAAACTAGTGTGGCAAAGGAAGAAAAAGAACTTACTACAAAGGAAATTGCTACTTATGGATTTTACATTGCACCTATCTGGTTTATAACCGAGGCAAGTAACTGATGATGATAAGTGGTTTCTTACGTGATTAAGTGTTCTTATGATTGAAACATATTTATCTTGATTTTTATTGTTATTTGACAACATATAAGAAATGTAATAGTGTTATTTAACTATTTTATTTGTCACTTGCAGTATCTATCAAATGCTGCGCTTGCACGTACAAGTGTTGCGAGTACAACAGTATTGTCATATACTTCAGGACTATTTACTCTTTTCATCGGTGTGTTAATGGGCCAAGACACTGTAAATGTATCAAAAGTAGTTGCTGTCTTGGTCAGCATGGCAGGGGTTGCCATGACAACTCTAGGCAAAACTTGGGCTGCAGATGACTCGCAACTTAGTGCTTCGTAAGCCCTTTCTATCTCTTTTGATGACCACATTAGCTTCATTATTTTATTCCAGTTTTAAGATATCAATCAATTAATGTAGGGAGTGAACTACAGAAAGAAAGGAAAAAAAAAAGCTTAAGGTGTTATGTAGAGGCTTACAAACTTATATCCCTAACATAATTGAATAAGCATCTTAATTAAGCGCTTATCATATAAGTACTTCTGTATAAGCTATTTTTTCTATAATAAATAAATAAAATAGAATCAAACTGTTTTCATAAACCAAATATTCAAACTCTTTAAATTGCTTCTCTTGTGTCTTTCACTTTTACGATTTGAATCTGAAAATCAACCTGAAAATATTAGTATTGCTATCTTCTGTTTAAACTTGTTACAAATAATATAAAACCATTGATGTCTCGCATCCACAACACCAAATAAGTGGAATATGATCATAGTAGCTGTCAAGGTCATGTCAGCCATGGTTGCAACTGCATGACAAAATAGAGACACTAGTGAAAATTGTATCTTCATAAGCTGTTTTTTCACAAACTACCTTGACAAGCTTATGAATAATACATAAAAGCTTATTTATTTGCATAAGCTAAAAAATAAGTCAATCCAAACGGGACCTTATTATATGAGTTCTCTTGTGACATGTTTGGTACATTTTTAAAATTGAACTAAACATTAGATATAGATTAGGTGGTTTGTATGAAGAGGAGATCTAATTAGCGAATTTTCTCTTAGTAAATGCATAGTATATTAAGGTTACAGATAAAGGAAATAATATTTTCCTCTTGCCACTCTGTTGTGGTCATTTGTGTAACATTGGCTCTGAATGGTTGATTGAGTTGTTCTGGAAGAATGGTAAGTGATTTGTAGACTCACTATCTCTCTCGAACCCTAATTGCAGTTCAGTGAAACGAATCCCTTTCACAGAATCAAGGCTCACTGAACCGGAATCGGATCTCCGTGAAATGAATCAAAGCTCTCTCAGCTCGTTCCTCTCCCTCCAAATTGAAGCTCAGTCATACAAATTGGCCCCTAGACTCACTACTCTCTCAGGTACTGATTCTATTCTCAAATTTATTTATGTTTTTTTAGTTTTGATTTGATTAAAGTTTAAGTGATTTTTTTTGTCTGGTATAGTGGAAATCTGTTATTTAAAATCTGTTGTAGTTTGTAAAATCGTTCTGGTATAGTTTTTATTTCATTTAAAGTTTCGGTGATTTTTTTGTCTGGTATATAGTGGTAAAGTTTCGGAACCGAATCCTCTCAGTCTCTATTTTTGTCAATCTCTCTCAATAAATAAATTCACCCTTTAGATTAATCTAACAGCTGAAAGTTTAGAAGTCCAATGTATGATTATCCTCTCTTAATTTCATATTTAAGGTAAAAGACTATGTTCATACTATATTTAGCGAGGCTATATTATTAATCTCTCCTTTAAGGTACCTCATTATAAGATTATTTTATAATTCATAGAGTATAAGTTACTAGGTTATATAATTATTATCTTTACCACTATATATATACTAAGGTGCAATATTGTGGACTGGATGTGCTAGAGAATCTGAAGTTGTGATTCTGGTGCTCTTAGACAAATTCCTGGCTGTGGTTGCATTTTGGATTCCCCTCTCTGAGATTTAGTGTGATGTGATTGGATTGAGTGTTTTTTATGTTGGCATAGCATAGTTTGTTTTATTTAGTCTGTATTGTAGAATTGGTGTTGGCCTTGTATTAGTCTTTGTGGTATGGTGGCCTTGTGTTAGTTTTGATGTTAGCATTTGTATTAGGGAGGACTCAGTTTTGGTTATGTTGCTTTGCTCCTATTTAACTTGTTCTGGTGTTTCTGCACTTCTAGTGCATGTTCTAGTTTGGTTTAATAAAAGTTTTTTGTCTTTTCAAAAAAATAAAAGAGATTATTTTATATTTAAGTTATCATATTAGTTATATACTAGTTACCAATATTACAAATATTAATACGATATATTAATACCATCTTTAACTTATATAAATTGGTGATGATAAAGGTAATAATTTAATAACTTATATGATTTGTTCCTGTTGCTTGATTTAAGATGGCATTAGCTAACTCCACTAAATATACATCCACAATATGATATCATAAGATAGAATATATGATTCATAGAGTATAAGTTACCAGATATTAGGTGTTTTCTTTACAACCCCATCAGGCTCAAAGAGCAACACCCGCAAAATGCAATCTTGGATCAGTATAGATGAGTTTTGAAATCGCCGCCATGGCAATCTGTCGCTGCTGCTGAGCACTTGCTCCATTGCACCATTCATATCACAGATCACGTGTGATGTGTCTATTTTGTAGTGTATTTATTAGTTTCATCTATAATTTCCAGCGTCAAATTAATCTAAGATTTGAGTTTTAATGTTGAGAGAGATTGACAAAATAGGCAGGTTGGGAGGATTCAAGTCCTAAATTTTTAGTGATTGACAGGCTAAGTATTGAATATCCATGTTAGAAAGATGGTAGTGCCATTAAGGAAAATAATAAAATGTTTCTCAGTACTTTTTAATTCCTTTAAGTTTCTGGAAGACAATGTCTGATAGTAAGAGTTAATATATAAGTTAGGTTGGCTGTTGTCTAGGGCAAAGTTTTTTCGACGCCGTGCTTGTTGGTGCTGGTTTTCGGCTGCCTTATGTTGTTTGTTTTTTTCCGGCTGGTCTGTGTGTTTTCTTTTATCCCATGCCGTTTTATAGTTTGTTGGCTTGTAATATTTTCTGTTTTGGTGGGAGCCTTATGTGTTCCTTGTCTGCTGTTTTTTTTTGCCTTCTGTAGTGCTTCTCGTGTACTCTTTGTTATTTAGTTGCTTAATAAAACTTGGCTCTTCAAAAAAAAAAAAAAAGAACACAAGACATGTTGAGTATAAATTGAGTTGAAATTATAGAATGATGATCTTATTATTTGTGCAGATTTGAGGCCTTTTTGACATTGGGAGAGTCTAGCTCTCAAATTATTTGTATTAAATATCGGATAATTAATAACAATTTGGTATAGTTCTGAATGTTGATAAGTGGCTGAATTAAGTTATTTACTTATTGTAGGTGTTCAATGATCCTACGACATTAACAGATGAGGAGCTGTATGATTTGCGAAACCGCTGGACAACTTGTTTTCTTGATCTATATAACCCTGAGATTGATTTTGACGATAGTGGTGAGCTAGCTAGGTTGGTGCTTACGATAGTGTATTGGTATTAATTTGATGATGGTGCTGCAAAGTTATTGTGAATTGTTTTGACTTTAATTTTGGATGTTGAATGGTTGTATAATTTGATGATAGTGTTGCAAAGTTATTGTGAATTGTTTTGACTTTAATTTTAATTTTGGATTTTGAATGGTCATATTAATGATATTACTATTTTGCTTTAATACTATTTGTCTTAATTCACATGTTGAATGCTTTAGAAATTTGTAGTATAAATGTTTTTGATTTTTAATTTTGGATTGTGTTTATTTTATATATATATATATATATATATATATATATATATATATAAATAGATTATACGCAGGTACGTGGGTTAAAAAAAAAATCGCACGACTTTTAAAAAAAAAAAAAGAAGTGAAGATTTTACATCAGTTATTAGTTTGGGCAGATGTGAAAAGTGAAGCTTTTACATCAGTGGAAAGTTTGGCCTTTACATCAGGGGAAAGCTTTGGCCAGATGTAAAAAATAATTGAAAAAATGTTTTTCACATCAACTGACATGCGAACCAGATGTAAAAAGTGTCCAACTTACTATATCTCGTAAGTTTACATCAAAAGGGGACCAGATGTAATAAGTACTTTTGGCCGGATGTAAAAAGTCAAATTTGTAGTAGTGGACGTTTGAACAGCAAAGCAGAGATCTCATTTACTCACACGGAGTTCCTCCTCCTTCTTGACCAGAACCTTCAGTTCATCTTCCAAAACCTTCACACGATGCGTCACTGCCTCTTCTTTAGTAAAATCCAAATTCAGGAGTTCCTCGTGAACCCCCATGCTCTCTTTCAGACGCCATGTCTGATCAAACAAATCAGAAACCAACTCATGATGAAGGTGGTGAGCATCCACAACAGATTCAATAAAAACAGCATTGTCGGTTAAGTTATCCTTGAGATACATCACCCTCTCAAGAAAGCGCAGCTCAACTTTAGTTAGCCTCCAGGAAGCTGATCTAAGCTCTTCAGCAAAATCAGAAAAATCATTTGCTTCATCAATCAAAGCATCTATGTCGTGGCGAAGCAAGCCTTTCAGAGCCTTAATGACTCTGACCACAGGAGATTCAAGGACAGAAGCTGGGGAATTCATGGTGGATCAAAGCCAAGAGTATGAAAAAGTTTGGTGTGATGGATATAATTCAATGACTTCTTATTTATATTGCTCGACGCCAGCAGGAGGAAACATATCGTGGGATACGTGCAAGCTCGAAAAGTTCGCCACGCACAGCAGCAGTTACCAGCGAAAAATACACCCATTATCACTACTTCGCCTCTACTGAGTCTCGTGCTTGAGGGGTTGTGGACCGGGTGTAAATATAAGGGGTGTATTTAGCAAGGCCCAAACATAATTTGATCGATAATCCATATAACGGCCCAATAGCAACGGCCCAACGCGTAAACAATATTCAGCACAACTTCACATGAAGGCGCGACATAGTGGGCGAGACATCTATCTCCGATAGGGCGAGATACGGCGAGACAGGCGAGACACCCACGACCCCATGATCCCACGATCTATCACTGTAACCGTTATTCTCCCATGATTCACCCCATTTATCTCCACCTTCCTTACGACTAGGAGCATGATTTAAATGAAACTATAATATTCAACCCACTTTACCCATAATCACCTTACAAATAGGCATGTGATTAAATGTGTAGAAGGAAACGTGGGAAGGCCAACGAAGAAAAAGGGCGGGAAGAATTCTCTCCTTGTGTAATATATAAATACCTGTAACATTGATGAGAAAAAGACCGAGAATTTTTTATCATTGACTGATTATCTTTATTATTGACAGTCCAAATTAATTACTTTGCATACCCCTTTAAGTGTTCACCAGAACAATATCTATAAAAAGATATAAATTGAGAATAAAAATATATACATCTAAATCTAAGTTGAGGAAGTTATTTCTTAAAAAAAGGTTTTAAAACAAAAAACGATAGTATTTTACTTTTATTTATCCATCAACTCTTCAAAAAGGCTAACAATATTGTAATGTTTTCAATCCCTCTTTGATCAATAATGTTGTTTCGACACATATTTAACTGTTATAGATATATCTGATATGTGTCTAAGGAGAGTATAAGCAAAGAAAAAACAATTTTTTAGGGGACACTTGTCCGACACGTGTCGTACGAGTGTCTTACAGGTGTCAGACACCGATCAAAGAAGTGTCAAACTAAAGAAAAAATTGAATTATTTTTGGACACCGATATGAGCTATGTGACACGTGTCATACGAGTGTCGGACGAGTGTCGGACACCGCGGCACGCCTAATCATAGAGGTGTTTGTGCTTCATTGGAACTCGGACCCATGACGTGTCACAACAATATATAATTTAATATTACTATATAATTTGTATTTTATAAATATATGTTACAAATAGAAATCGATTTGAAATGACTTGTTTTTTTTTTTGAAACAATTTGTTAGTCACTAATATTTTTTTTTTTGGGAGAAATCACTAATAGATTTTATTTAAATGGAAATCAATTTTTATTTTATAAAGATATGTTACAAATAGAAATCGATTTGAAATGATTTGTTAATCACTAATAGATATTAAATGTATTCCTATATAAATTTTTTTATAATAAAAAATTTAGGGTGAGGGATGGTGCCTCGGTGTATCTAATCTATAATCTACTAGCGGGCCAGGCAGGCACGTTCCGCGCCTGCCTGTGTCTAACTTACGCGCCTAAAAAGATAGATAGTTAGTGGGGAACGTAAATTGTGCGGTTACTATTGTGTTATTTTAAGTAGAAGTTAAGAGTGATTTTGGAAACTCATGTATCATCTTTATCTATTAGTGAAGGGTAATATTGTCATTATGAAAAAGCCACCCCAAACTCATCTATTCTCTTTATATATAGTATAGATATAGATAATAATACTATTTGGAAGCCTTTTTTCAAATGAATTTGTACACGTGGCTTCCTGAAATTCATCCTCTTCTCATATTCTTTTAGCAATAAATTCACATAAGTTCAATTCACAAAAGATATATAATTAATATTTTGTAAGACATATAAGGCAATAATATCGTAAAAAATGAATAAGCAATATTTTCTTTTATGTAAGGAAGAAAAAAAGTTGACTTTAATTTCACCGTAATTAAAGCTAAAAATTAATAAAATATAATGAATCATTATTCCTATAAAGTTTTATGAATTGTGAAACAAAATTAGGGTTAGTCTCCATCTTCCAAACCTTCAAATCCTCTCAAACCGAAAACTCTAACATAAATTATAATTTTTCTATACACATGTCTTTGGTTTACATATATAATCTAATTTATTTGTTTTACAATGTCTTTTTCATTCTCATTGTTTTATCCTATAAAATTTACTTTTCTTTTTTCCTATATATATGTTTGATATATTTTAATATGTATTGTTGTCTTTATTTTCTATTTTCTCTTATCAAATTACGTGAAGTTTTGATTTGTATATATTCTATTGCGTTTTATTTCAGATCGATGGACGATGTGAGTAAAGATGACGACTCATAGGAAGCTTCTTATACCAAGAAGTCACATTATGCAGCATTACAAGAGACTAAGATATTGAGACGTTTAGATTTAGTGTATAAGAAATAGAATGCAAACTACTTTGTTAATTAATTATTTTATTTTTTTGTTAAAATATTATTTTTTCATATGTTTTTGTATTCCTAATATATTTCTCATTTACCGTGTAATTATTTTTTTATGTATCTTTGACATGTATTGGAATATATGGCTCAAAGATTTTTATTTTTTAGTGAAAGGGCTCAAGACATGTATATAAATAAAATTAAAAGATCTCCTCAATACAAGATGTACCGAGATAAATTAAGGAATGCTACAAAAAAGTTTGGTTTCATGTTTGTTGGTTTCATGTTTTTATGTGAGAATAATAGGAATAAGTACTTACCTTTTGATAAAAAATGAGGTCAAGATTAAAAGTTGTATTTTAAGCTATCATGTGTCCTTTTATACAATTGTTATCTTTTCTCATACGCAAAATCATGGCTGAAATGGGCTAAATGTACTAAAATTATTCAAACTTACCCAAAGAAGTTTTATTTTTAAATTTTTTTTACGTAATTTATATTTCTATTTATGTATTAATACGAGCCTATTTTTTATTGCAATTTTTTCGGCGACATAAATTTGTACTCATATATTGATACATAGGCTATCTTTTTATTTTTTTGAAAGTTTTTATGGAATCTACGTTTTACTCATAAGATGATTATTATTTTTAATTACTACATATTTTTTTCATATATTAATAGGGATATATTTTATTTTTGTAATTTATTATGTAGTTTATATTTCTACTTATAATTTGTTTTTAAAATTTCTACATGGCCTATATTTCAACTCATACATCAATACGAGGCCTATTTTTTATTGTAATTTCTATGGGAGGGAATATATATTTCTACTTATGCATTAATACAAATGGCTTTTTTTTTATAATTTCTACTTAAATCTATAATTTTACTCATATACTGTATTAATATGAAGACTTATTTATAAGTTAGAAAATCGACGAACCCATTTTTATCCGTGCTTGGCACGGGTCTGGATACTAGTTCTTATATAATTTGTTAGTCACTATGCATACACATCAAAAAAATTATTTTATAATGATATTAATAATAACTATTAAATAAAAAGTATTAAAAATATAATTATTTTTACACTTTTATTAAAAAAAATTACGTTTACACATTTACTAAAAAAGTAATAACTTCACGAGAAATCTAATTATTTTCATTTTCATTTTTATATTATTGTAAAAAATTATTTAGAATAAAATATTTAAAAATTTATTATATAATATTGTTAAAATATAAGCGAAACTATTGTACAATTTTTTGTAAAATTTATTAAATGAATAAATTTAATTATAATTATCAATGAGAAATTATCCAATTTTTTTTATCTGTCCCAAATAATAGTCCCATGTAAATTTTTTAAAAAAATTAGAAATTTGATTATGAATATTTAGGATAATTTAGTAAATTAGATTTTAATTAACTTTTATGTATTATTATTATTATTAATAATAATAGTTAGTAGTATATTGTTTGTTTTTTTTTTATGAAAAATATTATTTATATTTTTATTTCTATATTTCTATTTTTATGTGTAGTCATCTTATAGTTTTTTTTTTAAAAAAAGTAGTGAAATTGTTGAGTTAATCATATTTATCTCTTTTTTATTGTTCTCTATTTTATTTCTATTTTTAAGCATGGACAAAACTTACATGCATTTTCATACATGCATTTCTTATTTTTCCACTCACAAAGAGGTGGTTATTTGTGTTTTTTCATTTTGAAAAAATAAAAGAAAATTACTTTTTAATACCTCTTTGTGAGAGGAAAAGTAAGAAATGCATGTATGGAAATGCATGTAAGTTTTGTCTTTTAAGCATATCATTTTTTTTTTATTGTTTTCTATTTTGTTTCTATTTGTGATATATTTTATTTCTATTTTTAAGTATATCCTCTTTTATTATATTTATTAGAGCTGTCAAAATGCGCTAGCCCGAATGGCCCAAAATTTTTCCGGGCTCGGGCCTTAAAAATCTTAGCCCGAATTATTTTCGGGTTTTTTAGCCCGGTCCGATAAAGCCCGTTTAAAATATGGGCTAGCCCGAATTGGCCGCGGGCCGTCCGCAAATAATTTTAAATAAAAAATAAATATAAGTAATTTATTTTGAGAATTTCTTTTACCGCACTATAAGTTTCTCAAACATTATCCACTACTTATGTAGCGTGCGGTATTTTTTCCTCAAATTTATCATTTTTACTACTTAAGTAGCGGATGAGTAAAAATAGGGCGTGCGAGAAACTCTTAGGTAGTGCATGAGTAGAAATAGGGCGCGCGAGAAACTCGTAAGTAGCAGATGAGTAAAAATATGACGCGCGAGAAACTCGCAGGTAGAGGATGAATAAAATAGGGCGCGTGAGAAACTCGAAGGTAGTGGATGACTAACAATAGGGCGCACGAGAAACTTGTAGGTAGCGGATGAGTAAAAATAAGTCGCGCGAGAAACTCGTAGGGCGACAAAAGAAATTCTCTTGTATTATAAGTCAAGAGCCTTTGGTTTTTTTTTTTTGTCGTTGCTGCTTGATATGTGAGGCCTAATTTAATTTGTATTATTTTAGATGATTGATAATTAGATGTGTTGTGATTTAGTTTGCTAGAAATGCAATGTATATTTGAATATCTGAATCTAATTTGTCAAAACAAATGGTCCCTATTTATTGTTTAGAAAATGCAATATACATTTAATTCAACTTGTGAAAAAATTATTGATCCTCTACATATATGTATAATATATATGTATGTTTTTTTAAAACTTTTTTTTGCCATTTTTAATTTTTTATTGGAAAATTAAATAAAAATGCGGGCTAGCCCGAATAGCGCCGAGCTCGGACCATACTTTTCAGGGCCCGTTTTTCATCTCGGCTTTTTTAGCCCGAAGCCCGACCGGGCTGGCCCGAATTTTGCCGGGCCGCCCGTTTTGACAGCTCTAGTATTTATCTTATATTATTTTAATATTTTTTTATATATTTGTTTTTAGTGGAAATAGATTATAAAATAATTAAACTAAAATGAAAAAATAAAAACACCAAAACGCAAAAATAAGAAAGATCTTTTCAAGTTTGCAAAAAAAAAAAAAATCACCAAGAACTCAAAACGCAGACAGATGCAGAAAACCCAAAGCGCAAAACACGATCCCCTCTCTTCTTCTATCGATTCCATCCCCTTCTTCATTCGTCCATATCACAAACCCTCGATTCCCTCTCTTCTACTATCGATTCCTTCTTCTACTTCTTCCATATTGATTCCTTTCTTCATATCTGAAACCATTCCTTCCAACGGAAACCTAAACCCTAATCAGGAATCGAAACACGAAACGACAATTGAAACTCAGGTTTTTAATGGAAACGATGATTGAACGATGTCTGTAATTGAAACGAAGATTCAAGCTCTAAATAATTATTCAAGCTCCCTGGTTGTGATTTCTGGTGCTCTCTGGTTCATAACAAACACAAACCAAATTCCACTAATCTCAGGTTTGTAAATTTCGTTCGTTTCTGTCAATACACCTTTTTCATTGTTAGTAAATGTGGACATTTGTGTTGTTTAACTAGTTTATCTAGTATTATTTTTTCCAATCTCCTATTTTTTAGCTTCTGTGTTATTGTAGGTTGTTTTAGTGGTACTTGTTTTGTTCTGGTGCTGTTAGATTCTCAAACCTGCTATAGTTTTGTCGTAGCTGATTTTAGGTATCTCTTGATAGGATGTTCGCACAAGTCTGCCATAGTTTTGTCCTAATTGTTTTGTTGGTGTGATGTTGTTGGTGGTGTATTGGTGTTTGTATGTTTTTGTTTGTTCTTATGGTCTTGATTATATTAGCCTCATAGTAAGTTGATTTCACATTAGAGCAATTAAAGTCGTTGAGGTTGAATCAAAGGTATAGTTTCTGAGGTGAATTGTATAATATCGGTTGATGTTTGTAAATTTAACAAGATGCTTGGTCGATGATTGCATATTTTGTGCAATATGAATATGAACTAAAATCTACTGCAATGGTAGCTTGGTTTCCATGAAATTGCCAAAAGGGGTGTATGACTCTAATAATGATTCATGTTTGATTGATATGAGAAGTAGCAGCCACAAAGGGTTTTATGTGAATTCACAAGTTGAAAGATTTGTCATCTGGCTTTTGTGCAGGCATCCCACTATCCATTATACCACTATTGTATTTTTAGGGGTTGGCGCTACACACCGCTATCTGAGATTAACAACATATGCTACAGTAGCATAATGAATACATGTATTCTAATTTGGTGCAATTTGCGTCACTGATTTGAAGCATTGATGAAGAACTCGATTTTTCTTCAAAGTAACTCAACTTCAATTTTTACAATGATTTTGTTTCCATAATGGCCACGACACGCCAATAAATTCTTCATCTTTTAGCCTCACAGCTAGTGACTGTAACCTGCTTGATATAATGCCCGAATAAAATAATATTTGTTGGTATACTGTTTGTGGGGGAGACTTTTGTTTTTGCCCAATTATTAGTGAGTCAGTGGTACATGCAAATTGGTTTCTAGGATTTTCATTTTGATTAACATATATCATTTTACTATCTAATACTGAAACTTTTGTCTCTGAAAGTAAACTGAAAATATGTATGGTCACTTGCTATTACACCAAATAATCATGCAGTGACATGGCATTGTCTTTGGAATATGAAGATTCTGCAATTCTTCCGACTGTTTGCGCAATTTTTTTTATTTATTTTTTTGACAATTTGGTATTTTTTTTTTGAAGCAAACAATTTGGTATGTTGACTTCTGCAGTTTTTTATTTTTTTTATTTTTCATATGAATCTACAATTGTATGACTGGTTTATTGATTTCTCCATGAATCTGCAGATTTTATTGACTTCATTCTGATGCTTACCATCGCAAGTTGCTGATAATTCAAGATGCTTGTGATACGAAAGCTCAAAACAGGCCCAGATCGCCCCTTTCTTTTATGTTTCTTGACTGCTAATTATAATTATGGCACAGCCCAAGTTTCCAATAATAAACGTCTACAATCTATTATGAAGTTTGTTTGCCCTTGTGTATCCAAGTCAAGTTCAACGGCACTGCTATTTGGATTTAACAATAAATTCTTCCTTCATGGACTATATATCTCAAGTATGGCTGAAAGAGTCCTGGTCCAGGCTCAAGACCCGGCCAAAGTTACGATAGAAATACAAAATGCTATTGATGGCAACCAATTAGATTATTCTTGGAAGTTACTTCAGCAGCATAAGCACATGGAGGGATTTCCTAGAAAATCTCTCTTCAACATGATTATAACTAGTTATGTGGAAAGCCTTGATACACAATGGCTACAAAAAGCTTATGAATTGGTTCAACGTGCTAGTGAAGTTGGTAGAGAAGACCTTTTAGAGAAGGAGGTTCTTATCTACCTTAGCTTTGGCCTTGCGAAAGTTAAACTTCCAGTTCTGGCATCGACCATTTTAAGAAAGATGATTGATATGGAGCATTTTCCTCCTGTTACTGCTTGGTCTGCAGTTTTGGCATACATGTCACAAACAGCAGATGGATGTTTCCTTGCTGCTGAGTTGATTCTTGAAATAGGTTATTTATTCCAAAACAACAGAGTGGATCCTCGTAAAAAGTGCAATGCACCTTTGATTTCAATGAAACCAAACACCAATGCTTTTAATATTGCGTTGGCAGGGTGTCTCGTATTTGACAAATCTAAAAAGGCAGAGCAGCTTCTTGATATGATGCCTCGAATTGGTGCCAAAGCTGATGCGAACTTACTGATAACAATGGCACGTGTATATGAGAGAAATGGGCGAAGAGATGAGCTTATGAAGCTGCAAAGGCACATAGAGGAAGCACCAAACCTAACTGATATACAATTCCGACAGTTCTATAATTGTTTGCTTACGTGCCATTTGAAATTTGGGGATCTTGATTCTGCATCCAGTATGGTATTAGAAATGCTTAGAAAAGCAAAAGAAGCAAGAAATTCTCTTGCATCTGCCAAATTCATGTCTGATGCAGCTAAAATTAATCCGAACTATTCTCCTAGACCTGCTTCTGTGCATAGCTTGAGCAACAGTAAAGATTTGGAGAGTGTCAAAGATGACCAGGTAATAAGAAATGATGTGTTAGCTTATGATGAGTTCTCCAAGGATCGAAACTTCTTAAAACTTGAAGCAGAATCAAAATCTGTTCTTGGTTCTTTATTTTCTAAACTGCAAGTGCAGGTTGATTTGATTACAACCGTACATGGTATACTACAACCAACTGAAACAATTTTTGTGAAATTAGTTAAAGCTTTTTTAGAGGCTGGTAAGACCAAGGACTTAGCAGTGTTTCTTCTCGACGCAGAAAGAGAAGACTCCCCATTTTCCAATGACAATTCAGCCTTGGTTCATGTTATTAATTCATGCATATCACTTGGATGGTTGGACCAAGCACATGATCTCCTTGATGAGATGCGTCTAGCTGGAGTTAGAACTGGTTCATCCGTATATGCTTCTCTTTTGAAAGCATATTGTGCAGCAAATAGGGCTGCAGATGTCGCATCACTTATGAGAGATGCTAGGAAGGCTGGTATCCAGCTTGACTCAAGCTCTTATGAGGCCATGATCCAATCCAGGGTGCTCCAGGAAGACACACAGGGAGCACTCCAACTTTTTAAAGAGATGAAAGAGGCTAGGATTCCAAAAGTTAGTCAACAATACTCCGGCGTGCTGGCTAAAAGTGTTACAGAGACAGATGAATCTGCACTGATGACAAAGTTGGTGCAGGAAATCAAGGACGGACAGGAAGTGGATTGTGGAGTTCATGACTGGAATAATGTAATCCACTTTTTTAGTAAGAAAAGACTAATGCAAGATGCGGAAAAGGCTCTAAAAAAGATGAGAAGCTTAGGTCACTCACCTAATGCACAAACTTTCCATTCTATGGTCACTGGGTATGCTGCCATTGGTGGAAAATATCTGGAGGTAACAGAGCTGTGGGCTGAGATGAAAGGGCTTGCTTCGTCGTCCTCCATGAAGTTTGACCAGGAACTTTTGGATTCTGTGTTGTATACATTTGTGAGGGGTGGATTCTTCATTCGTGCCAATGAAGTTGTGGCAATGATGGAAAAAGGAAAAATGTTTATTGACAAGTACAAATATAGAATGCTATTTTTGAAATATCACAAAACACTTTACAAAGGCAAGGCTCCGAAATTTCAGACAGAATCACAACTATACAAAAGGGAAGCAGCTCTGATTTTTAAAAGGTGGATAGGCATGATTTGAGAAAGTGGCAACCAATGATTAGCTCGTTTAGGTTTCAGGCATCATCTTCATGACTTTAGGAAAAAAATTTCTTCTCTTCTAGGTTTATAGGAGAAACACTGATGTACTATGTGAACAAAACAACACACTGTTTTATGTAAAATATTCAGAGTTTTAGATCTTCATTACTATTATTCTTAGGTAACAAATAGAAGAGTCTGTGGTCTATAACACCACATAAGGGGTGTAGGTTATTGTTGTGGAAACACATGCATGGATGTTAATCCACTAGAAGTAATCTATATGCATGGTGGTTGACTGTTGTTGTGGAAACACATGCACAACTGAAATAGTGATGCATTGGTTTAGTGGAGTATTGCCAATATACTCTTCCTTTTCCCCACCCATATGCACCCACACCTCACTCCATCCCTTTTCCCAACCCTTCCCACCCCCATTCCTCCACCACTAAGTTGTACACTCCACTTTCCACTTCTGTCTCAATGTCCAGCACAGCCCCTCACTGCTTCCTACTCGGCAATGACATTGAGTCAACTTGGTTGTGAAAAGCCATCATCACATGCAAGAAGGCAAACAAGGTGGCATTCAAGGAGACAAAGGATGGGTTTGTGGACAATGACTGAGGGAAGCATGAGGTATTCATCAGGTTTGCCAGATTTTACTTAAATAAGTCTGACTTGTTTTTGAAAAATCGAGTTAAGCTTAACTTTGTCTTGTGTTGCATAAAAAAAAAACTTTGTCCCGTGTATTTTTTAAGAACTTACTGGATCTTTTTGAAAGATTGACCTATTTGTTTATATGTATATTTCATATTAAGACCTTTAAATAGGTCTCTAGTCTATCTTTAAATAGGGTAACAAGCCAACAAAGATAAACTATATATATTATGAACTACAAATCACTAAAAATTGAAACCATTACTTACTACTCAGGATATGATATAAAGGTCAGAATAGGTTATATTGCCATGAGCTTTCTAAGGCGTGAGTGGCTTGTTTATCTTAGGTAGACCACTTTTTAAGATCTGACCTTACCATTTTAAAAGTCTAACATGACACTAAAGCCTTTTTTAAAGTTTATTTTGCAACAGAACACCATATAAGTTTATTCTTAAATAAGAAAATAAGTTCAATCTTTATGTATATTGACATGTTCAAATTTTTTAAAACAATAAATTTGTATACAATTATAGTACATTATAAAAAATTTAATAGTATAATAATAGCAATAAAATATATAATTTATATTTACTTAAATAGGGCTGACATTTTAAATTTGTAGCTAAGGTTTGTTCTATGGTGAAGTATTGTATTACTTCTGTCAAACTACTTCCAGTTGTCACGTGTTTCTACTTTGTAGTCCTCACTGTCTGCTCATTGTTCACTGAATTCAACAATCTGTCCCGATCAAATGAATGATAACTTGTTTAGATCCCATATAGAGTATAATATGGATATGTATGTGTTTTGTAAGAATATTGTCTTTGATAGAGTATATGTGAGCTGAATATGAATATGTTTTAAGTTACTTTACAGTTACATCTTTGCGATTTTGAGTTACTTTTCTATCTTTGTAAAAAAGAGTTACTTTTCTATTGAAATGATTAATGTATTTTCTCCATGGTTTGGGGACTCTAGCTGAATATGTTTTAAGTTACATCTATGCGATTTTAAGATAGGGTAGTACCATATAGAAAGCTTTTCCTATTAGATTTTAAGGTGCCTCATTATGTATGATTTCTTAATTAGATGGTGTTGTTTGCCTTGTGATAGGTATCAGTATATATTTATGAAATTATTAGATGGAATTGTATATATTTGGAATAACTATTGCACTTGTTCTTTAGGAAAATATAATGAAAACTGTAAAAAGGAATGGAAAGATAACAGAATTGATAGTGACTATCAATTCCCCAAAAGAGTACGCAGACTCTCCCAAATCACCAAATGATTGGTGACCCTACTGACTTGAACAGAAAACTAGGCTAATTTATTCCTTCTACCAAGTACTGCTTATATAGCTAAAATGAGCATGCTTTCCTCATGTGCCTTCACATGCTCTCTTCCTTCAATCTTGCTTACTCAGCCACGTGTCCCCCCTTTCTCTCCCTTCAAACGCTGCCTTGTGTATACTCTCCACATTTTCTGTTAAGACTGACGCCCAATATCTAAACCCACATCCACATTCTCATCACCTTGACTACTCACTGCAATAGTTGTGCTGAAGCTCTGACATGGCTATCAGAGGGCGTGTCGCCACACTGGACACGTGTCTGACACGGATATGCGTATGACATGTGTCCGACACGTTTTTTGAAGTGTCTATCTAACAAAAAAATTGAAACGCACCAGACACGGATACGACACATTTCAAATAACAGACATGGTCCAACTAAAAAATTGTTGCAACTCGCATAAAAACAACATGATTAGTATTCCTTGTTTTTTCATCTTCTCTGTTTGTTTTCATCTTCGCTGCACGTCTCTGCTTTTGTGTTTGTTGCATCTCTGCTGTTGGGTTTTCTTGTTTCCCACAGTCACAGTCACATACTCATAGGTATGTGTTTTTGCATTTCGTTTGATGTTCGCTTGTGCTTGCAGCTTTTCATTTGATGTTTTTGCGTTTCATTATTCACATTTTTCTTAGTTTATAAACTTTATATTGTAACTTTTTTTTTTCCGATGTTTCTGCATTTTGTTTTTCACCTTTATTGTTCGGTGACCAGTGGCTTTTGTCGTTTACTACTTTTACCCGGTTCATATACATAGTTTGTATTTTTAATGTCTTTTATTATCCAATGAATAGCTTCCCACATGTTTTGTAGTGTAGTGTGTTTTCTACTATTCTACATATTTTTAATTTTTGTAATGGCAATTTACTAATTTAGAATTATTTATTCGTTTTTTTTTACTTGCATTATTTTATTAACATATAAAATATATGTAGCGGTGTATGTGTCGTATAAATTAGTGGTGTCCTCGTATTCATGGCGTGTCTATGCACAAGTCACTTGTCCAACATGAATAGCTATAACGAGGAGAGATTGAAAGTTGCAGCTGAAGCAGGTGATATAGATCAACTCTACACAATAATTCAATATGATCCATCCATTTTGCAGCGTATAGATTTAGTACCATTTGTTGAAACTCCTTTACACATTGTTGCATCTATGGGTCATCTCCAGTTTGCCTCTGAAATTATTATGTTGAAACCTTCGTTTGCTTTCAAGCTAAATTGACAAGGATTCAGCCCCATCCATCTTGCTATGCAAACTAACCAAAAACGGATGGTTCTTCACTTTCTGAACGTCAATAAAAACCTTGCTACAGTTAAAGGACGAGATGGCTTAACTCTTCTTCATTTTGCAAGTCAAATTGGTGTAGTTGAACTTTTAGCCGTCATTCCCTCGGTGTCCGGAATCTATTAAATGCTTGACTTCCAGGCATGAGACTGCATTGCATATTGCTATTAAGAATGGACAATATATTGCCCTTCAAATACTCGTTGTCTGGCTCAAAACAAATACACAGAGAGGCGCTCGAGGGCTGGAAAATAAAATATTAAACCAGAAGGATGAGGCAGGGAACACTATTTTGCACATTTCAGCGCTAAACAGTGAACAACAGGTAACCTTATGCAATAACTAAAATAGCATTTCCCTCCTTTATATATTTTTTGTTTTTCCCCAATAACATACTCTCTTCCGTCACTATTATATACAAAAAACCATTTTTTAGGTTCATTCGAAAACGGATGCATCTAATCTATATTATAGACAAGATACATCAGTTTTCCAATGAAACCTAAAAAATAGTTTTTTATATATTATAGTGACCAGAAATAGTATAACATGTTAAGAACCCAAAAAATAATGATTGTCATATTTATTTCAGCACTAAGTATTTTTTGTTAATGGAAAATTGTTAGTTGTTACCTTGGACCTCCAACTCTTTAACCCTTAGTTCAACCAAACAACTTAACCGGTAGAGCTACTTAAAAAATTCAAAGAAATGGGGCATTCCGAGAAATGAAATTTCAGCACTAAGTATAGTGAGCCACTGATGATTACTATAGTTTTTTAAAAAATTTAGACTTAATTGCAGTTTTGGTCCCACTATTTTGCAGAATTGGTCCCATATTTTAAAACTTGACAGTTTTGGTCCCTCTAACACATAGTTTGTCTAAAATATGGTGATATGTTTTAAATTAACTTTGTGAAGGACTTTTCTTACAAGTTCATCGATGTTAGTATTTTTTTCGTCATAAGATCATATACCACGTCATTTAAAATACATCACATCGTTAATTTATAGTTAACAATTATGATAGGGGACCAAAACTGTCAAGTTTTAAAATAGGGGACCAATTCTGCAAAATGGTGAAAATAGGGGGACCAAAATTGCAATTATACCAAAAATTTATTTGGTGTTCTATGTCATAATTTACTGGGAAAACAAGAGAAACAACTTATAAATTTGATAAGTGGTTTAGATATTCTAGTACACTTGTGAAGATTTTAGTTGGTTATATAATAATATCTAACGACTGTGTTGTTGATTAAATACTTGTAGCACATGCACTTCAGTTGTTAGTTGAGACTAGTATATATTTGAATTCAACAAATTGGGAGAACGAAACAGCATTAGACATAACAACCAATCCAAAAATCAGGAGTATATTATGCAGGGTTGGAGCAAAATCTAGCTTACAAGTTGCTGATGCACCCAACCCTACACATACATATAGGTCAAAGACCATTTATATGGATAAATTGTTTATTCAAGTATTTTGCGCTATAAGTGACATTACAGAGGAGTTGAACACTTGGTTAATAGTCACGACTCTTGTTGCAACTACCATGTTTGAATCCCCTGGTGGACTTTATCAGATTAGTGCTGGTGACAATAATATGAACATCACTACCTCCAATTCTACCGTTTCTATCCCAAATGGATTTTATTTTAATTTTTGTTCTTGAAAACAGTCTTTCAAATTTGGATTTGAAATTTGCTTTTTTCGCCCCTCCAATTTACTCTTTACCCCCCCCCCCCCAAACGAGATAATTTTGCCCTTCTATATGAGTTCGGCAACTACGGGCCAAACATTAATAACTTCGGCAATCACCCGCCGAAACCTGTTAAAATAAAAGGGGATGGCTTTGGCTAGGAATTGCGGGCAATTGCGGGTTATTTTTCCTCCATTTCTGCACGTGACTGCCGAAATCACACATTTTTAAAAAATGCAACGTTTCGGCAGCTACGGGCCGAAAATGCTTATTTTTGGCACGTAACTGCCGAAGTCAGACTATATAGATTAGGCTGCAAAACCTGTACTTGCATAACCTCTTCGACACACAATCCGGAGATTTGCGATCTAGGGTGATTTTTTGAAGTTTTAGTGGCTTAAAAGCAACGTTTTCTCACTCATAGAGGGTTACCACCTACATTTGACAAACACCTTGTGCACATTTTATATATTTTGTCAAAACCCTGGACCCTAAATTCAATCAAAACCCAAATTCATGTAAATCTAAACAAATAAACTCATGATCATACAACACAAACAAATTTATGAACTTGTTATTAATCATACAAATAAGTTGATGAAAATGAGATATTACACAAAATAACTTACTTGTGGTGTGAGATTTTTGCAGGTTCCATTCGAATCGCAATTTAATCTTGTAATATAATCGAAATCCAATCTTAATTTGCTTTATAAATCGCCTACACCCTAAAAATCACACCAATTTTCCCAATTTGTTTTGAATTACATAACTGAAGAACAGAGTCTGGGTGTTGGCGGTTTAACTCAAATTTTACCCAGTTCGGCATGTTGTTGCCGAATATAACCGTTTTCGGCACCGAAGTGCCGAACCCTTTAGTATTCCAAATTTTGACCAGTTCGGCAGGTTGTTGCCGAAGGTAAGCGTGTTCGGCACCTGGCTGCCGAACTGTTATGTATATCGGCGTGAAACTGCCATAAGATCATGGACCCAAATTTGGGGTATTTTTGGGGGGTTTAAGAGCAACATGGAGGGCGAAAAAAGCAAATTTCTTTGGATTTCCGTAAGAGTTTTTAAAAGCTACTAAAAACCAAAACCAAAATCAAAAAGACATGAGGGGGTGGGAAGAGAAATTTTTTTATCACCTAACATAATAAGTTTTTCTCACATAACATAATTCATCTTTTTTTATCAAAAGAGGATGATTTTGTGTCTTTTTTTGAAATCACTCTTGGCTCTGTTTGGTAAAAATAAGTTATAAGCTAGTTGATAGTTGATAAGCTAGCTTTTAACTAATAGCTGAAAAGCTTGTATAATAAAATTAAAGTGTTTGGTAAATTTATCTGTTGTAAGTATAAAATGACATAAAAGTACATGATTATTTTATGTGAGTGGGTATTGATTTTCGTGGGTGGGTAGTTTTTTTATTAAAAGGAATAAAGAAATTAAAATAATAGGTTAAAATTGGAATGAAAGGTAAAAAGCTATAAGCTATAAGCTCAAACGCTACTTGAAATAACATCTGAAAAAAAAACTATAAGCTAGTGAAAAAAGCTTATTGCCAAACACCTCTAAGGATCTGTTTGGCCCAACTTTTTAAGGTGTCAGAAGCTGACTGAAAGCTAAAAGTGAAAATAAGAACTTTAAAAAAAAGAGTAAAAGTTGTTTGGTAATTATTGTTTTTTTAGCTTCAAAGTTATTTTCAATCTAAAATTTGTTTGTTAAAATATATTTTTTTAAAAAAGATTTGTACAAAAAAAACAAATTTTTAAAAAATTAATAACAACTTAATAATATTTAAATGAAAACAAATTGAAAAATGAAAAAAATAATAAAAATAGTCTTCAATAGGATTCAAGTGTGATCATTGCAAAAAAACTCCGGATTTTTCTTCAAAAGTAGGTTTCAACCTCTTTTCCTAGAAGCTCATTTAATCCAATTTTGCACATTGAAAAAATATGCTTTTTACGGTTAATAGCTTTATTAAAAACGCGTTTTGCCCAATTTTTGATTACAAAGAGAATAAAAAGCTAAAAAAAGTCGGGCCAAACGGAGCCTAATTTTAAGGATTCTCTGGTTTACCCCCCTCATGGAAAATGTTGACTTAAGATTTCGTCATTTTGCCCCTAAAATGTTAGCGATTTTTGGTTTATCCCCTGACTGATCATGTCACGTCATCATTTTTGTGGAATCTTAGGTCAAAATTTTTCATAGCGGGTAAACCAAAGAATCTTCACATTACATGGGATAATCCAATATTTTTTTTACCAATTTAAACTTGAATCTGATGTACTTAATCAGTTTAAATAAATGAATATCTTTTTATTTTAGTTAAAAAAAACGTAAACATAATTCATCTAAAAAAGTTCTCTAAATTTTAGTCTAAGGCTCCGTTTGGTCCAACTTATTTTCTACTTTTCTATTTTACTTTAAATGAAATAGATCAATAAAAAATTATGTTTGACATTATTTCTCATTGCTTTTGACTTCTTTACTTTATTTCTCTATTTATTTTACGTAGAAATAGGGTCAAAAACAATTTTTTACTTCCTTAATTTTTTTAAAAAGAAGTAGAAAAGTAGAAAATAAGCCAGGCCAAACGGAGCCTAAATATTGATATACACCATTAAGGAAAATTCTAATATGGACCACCACTACAAGTGGTCAATTGTTGACTAGTACTTAAAAAATATTTAAAATTTCGACGACAACATACATTCTTGTTTGGAAGTATAAGTTAATGATCATTCTTTTATTTTTACCAAGTTTTTGGGTGTTTGCAAGTAGCACATGCTCAGAGTTTTACTTGTGATCTCTATTGATGGATTAGGCTTGTAAATGCATTATGTTTTTCCCATATTTTGAGTTATGTCAAAAATTGGGCAAATTAATATTGAATTGAAGTAAGAAAAGGTTGACAAAAAGTTTTTGTAAAAAGGCTTTTTGCAAAAGGTCCATCTATCTTAAAATTTCAAAACTGGTTACTTGAACCGATGCATGCTCAAACTGATAAAGTCAAAAATTGTATCAAGACATAACTACCGAACCGGTACATGGCTCCACCTAGGAATCTTGAACCGGTTCATCTATCTCCATGAACCGGTGCATGGACCTGTCAGAGAGTTTCTAGTATTGATACATGTTTCAAGAAAAGATACCAAATTCTGTCTGGGTTTCTACTTGAACCGGTGCATCCTCTGGTTGAACTGGTGCAAGACAATTAGATGAACTATTTGTTTTATTTTTTATTGCATGAACCGATGCATACCTCGTGTATGAACCGGTTCAAGCACGGATTTTTCTAACTTTTTATTTACTTGTCACTTCATTATGACCTTGCCTATAAATATGATTTAAAACGTTTTTTGTTGTAACTTTTGAAATTGCAAATTGAGAGCAAATTCAAGACAACCTAGTGTCTCTTCCAAGAGAATTCCTTTGAGTGAGTCATTGTGTGAAAACAACAATCCAAGAATCATCCACCTTCTTCAACGTTCATCAATGGTGATTGGTTAAAAGAGTTGAGGATAATTTTTGGAGATCAAGAGAGCTTGATTGTTCGAGTTTGATTACGGATTGAGGAATTTCATCAAGGGAGAGCTAAACATTGGAAATTCAATTGTGAATTGAATTTGGGATTTCAATCAAGGTTAGAGAGAATTGTCAAAGATAAAGGATTGGTGTTAGGCTTCGTGAAGAATCGGAAAGCACATTCGAGGATCGTTGAAGATTGAAGAACGAGGATTGAATGATTGATCTTGTTGAAGATCTTTGGAGCTTACGATTTCAATTTTGTATTGTATTCCTAAACTCTTGTATACATTCTCAAATCACTTTTTTGAGAAATAAAGCTTCTCAATTTCCAGGGAAATTGAGAGGGATACGTACCGGACAATAGCGAGGACAAAGAAATCTGGGAACTCCCTAACCAACTCTCGTGTGTTCTTTATCGCATTCTTTATTGTTTTTGTTTTACATCGAATTCACTTTAGAAATCTAGTTGATTAGTTGTTGCTGGTAGTTGTTGAGATTCACGCACACCAAGTGTTTGTAAAAATGCTTGATTGCACATTTTCAAAGGAAAACCTCAACAAGGAACACCAATTGTTCGATTAAAGTTCTAAATGAGTTATCGGCTTTTCGCTTGTTGAAAACTAGTTTATCTTGAACTTGTTAATTAAGTGCTTAAATTGATTAATTTTGTCTTAAAATTAATCAATTGTATCTTTAGTTTCTTATCTTTAATCGAATAGCACACATTTTCTATTTATTCGCATTGTCCTTCTTTCCAATACGTTCGGGTATAGACTTGATCTAGAACCGCTTCCGTGCCGTACTTTAGTTTTGGGTAACTTTCTTGAAAAACTTTGAAAAGTGTACCTCGACTTATTCACCCTCCCTCTAAGTCGTAGCCATAAATTCTAACAAGTGGTATCAAACTCCAGTTTGTTTACTAATGTGTTGATAATATGGCACCCGAACCGAAGGGGGATTATAAGCGAGCTCCAATTTTCAATGGAGAGTAATACGGATATTGGAAAGACTGCATGCGAGTCCATACCATTTCTAATGATAAGGAGGTATGGGATGTTGTTGTTAATGGTCCTTATATTCCAAAAATGTTCGATGACAACAACATTAAAGTATCTAAACCGGAAGAGTTGTGGACTCCCGGTGAGGATAAGAAATGGGGGTGTGATTGGAAGACGAAAAATATGTTCATATCCGCTTTAAACGTACGTAGATGAGTAGTATCGCTTTTCACATTGCAAAACCGCTGTCATACCCCATTTTTTGACCGATCGCTTTTATGCGTCTTTTTAGGACGGGTTTTTTTTTCTGTCATTTCTGACGAAATTTCGGCAGAGAGGTATTTTAAAATACCTCATCTTTTTGTTCTTTTATGTATTTATTCATTTATTTTTATTATTATTATTATTACGATAATTTTAATTTCTTTTTCCATTTTCTTTTTTCCTTTTTTTTCTTTCGTTTTATTATTATTTTTATTATATTATTATTACTTTTTATTATTTATTTTATTCTGTTTTTATTTTAATTAAAAAAAAATCAAAAAAGTTGTCCAAGGTCCTCTTCACGTTTTTGCTGCAGAAAGCAAAACGAGTGTACTTTTTTGTCCCAATTCAGATCTGTGTTCCCTCTTTTGAGTGTTGTCAAACCCTAGCTTTGGGTATATAGTAACAGATGAAATTAATGAATCTCACACAGAAATTCATCAGTCTCAGCCGCAGCTTCTTCCAGATCCAGAAATCAAATTACAAAAAAATCATAAACAAAACAAAATCCAAAACAGAACAAAATGAAAATCAAAACAAGCTTCCATCATCATCGTTCATCACCACCATCGCAAATCAAACCGTAACATCAAACCCATATCATCACCAAACCAGAAAATAAAAAACCCAGAAAACGAAATCCTTTTTCCAAATCGGAAACTTCAAACCGTTTCAAAATCAAACCGAAATCAAAACAGCAAAAACGCAGAAGAAGAAGAATCAGATCGAACCCAGAATCAGATAAAAAAAAACAGAATCACTAAGGTTTTTTTCGATCCTTTTTTGCGACTTTTTTTTAGAACAGAAGAGATAGATCGAAAGAGAGAGAGTGTCTCTGTGTGGTTTTTGAGAAGAGAGATCGAGAGAGATTGAAAAATGGAAGTTTGAGAGGAAAAAGAAGAACTCGCCGGCGGCGAGGGTGAGAGAAAGAAAGAAGAGAGGGCGGCGGCGGGTAGAGAGAGAAGGAGATGAAAAAATGGCAAATTTTTTAGGGTTTGGGGTATATATACCCTGACCCAATCCTGTGTGCGCTGCTGCATGGCCTTACGGTGCACCAGCGCGTTTGAACCTTTCAGATCTTGATCAGACGTCCCAGATCTCATCTGGTTATGATCAAATCGTGGCTGTTTGATTTAATCAGACGTTCCTGATTAAATCTGAACTTTCTCACATATCCTTTGGGTCTTCCCCCCACAGTCCAGGCCCCAAATCTCAGGGTTGGTTTCTGCACCCCTTTTTCATTTCGTTTTACTATTCACACCCCCTGTTTTAATTTTATTTTATTTTTTTAGCTTATGAGATAAATGCTTTTGGCATAAGCTATTTTAGCTTTTATTCTAGCCAATCAAGCATGATGTCGAGGCTTATTTATTTATTTGATATTTAGATATTGGTGATACTATTTCATGTTTTTATTTTGTTAATTAATTTTATTTTTTAGCTTATGAGATAAGTGTTTTTGGCATAAGCTATTTTAGCTAATTTTTAGCCTTGTAAAGCATGATGTCGAGGCTTACTTTCATCTTTTACTTTCGTATTTATTTATTTATGTTATTTATCCATGCATTTCATATTATTTCACTTACGTCCATTTATTTATCATATTTACCTTTCTTTGTAACATCATTATCATCACAATATTGATTGTTTATCGCTTTATTAATCGTCATTTATTTTTGCTCTTGAATTTAGGATGTAAATAGGCCAAATGTAAATTCTAAATAAAAGTGCATAGCATACCCCCTCTCTTGCATCATTTCATATTTATTTTCCTGCAAAGATTTTAGAGTGTGATTAGGCCAATGTACTCATAAATGAAAAATTGCATCTCATGCATATTTATTTTTTATCGCATTCCGTCCATATGCGTAATTTTAAATTCCGAGGGAAAAGACACCGTTTTGATCAAAATATCATTACGGATTGTCTTCGCGCTTAATTTGCTTATTGCGACGTTATTATTCTTTTAGTGCTACCTTTTTTATTTGGAACCCAACATTCCATTTCAAAAATAATTAATCACTTTATTCTCAAAAATGAGGTCAAAACCTCTTTCAAAATATCAACACAATTTCTTTTCAACATCATCAAGCATCAAAATATTTTGTCATCAAAACTTTGGACTTTAAACCAAATGTTTCCTTTTATCGCGAAAACCTTGGATTTTAACCCAAGAGTTCTTTTTCATCGCTAAACTTGGATTTTAAACCAAGTGCCTTGGACTTTAAACCAATGGCTTCTTTATCGCTAAAACCTTGGACTTTAACCCAAGTGTCCCTTTTTCTCGCCTAAAAACCTTGGATTTTAACCCAAGAGTCTTTTTACCGCGAACTTGGATTTTAAACCAAGTGCCTTGGACTTTAAACCAACGGCGTCTTTTTATCGTGAAAACCTTGGATTTTAACCCAAGTGCTTTTTATCACCAAACTTGGATTTTAAACCAAGTGCCTTGGACTTTAAACCAATGGCTTCCTTTACCGCTAAAACCTTGGATTTTAACCCAAATGTTCTTTTCTCTCGCCAAAAACCTTGGATTTTAAACCAAGTGCATTTTCTTCATTCATACATTTTTATCATGCATAAGCCTTGGATTTTAAACCAAGTGTTTTTTATCACTCAAACATTTTCTCAACAAACCTTGGATTTTAAACCAAGTGTCCGCGTCTTATTTCTTAACCAAACTTCAATCAATTTAACCATATAGACTTTCTTCACAAATTAACATCAATCAAACTCACATTTTGCCACTTTTGGCTTTTGGTCTTTTAAAACCATTTTCAAAACCTTAAAAACAAACAAGCAAATTTACTCGTCTTTTTACCCCGAACTACGGTGGTTTGATCCCTCGGGTACGTAGGCATGAGACTTGTCTCTCCAATCAATAAAATCAACAAAAACATTTTTCTTCTTTTTCATCACTTTAAGCATTTTTTATCACTACTTTAATTTCCCACTTATACATTTTTATAAGCAATTAAAATAAAGCGCAAAGTTAGAATAAAAACAAGAGGTTCCTATAGAGTACTATAGATACTTAGGTTGCTAATACCTTCCCTTCGTATAACCAACCCCCGAACCTTGTTCTCTAAAAATAGGTTTTTTTGAACTTTTTTCCTTTCCCTCGGATAAATTAAAGATCGGTGGTGGAATATTAAATTGCGATTCGAAGTTAATTAATAACTCGATATCCAAAAATCACCGCGACAACCGCTAAAGAGATTGGGGACACATTAGAGGTTACCTATGAGGGAACCAATAATGTGAAACAATCTAAGATCAATGCTTTAACTCAAGAATTTGAAGTATTTCGTATGAAGGAAGGTGAAACCATTAATATGCAAAATAGGTTTACATTCTTGATTAATCGATTACATGGTGTTGATAGTCCGGTTTCCAACCAAGTGAGTAGTGAGCACTAATAAGATTTTGAGATGTTTAAGTAGAAACTGACAACTAAAGGTAACGGCAATTAGGAAAGTCAATAACTTGAACACACTTGATCTTACGACTCTCATTGGGAAGCTAGAAGAGCATGGACAAAAGCTCATCTTGTTGGGAGAATATGTGAAACGGGTAAAGAAAGAGAAAGGCATGACTAAGGACAAGGAGAAGTAAATTGCTCTAAAGACTAGCTACAATTAATGAGTAAACAATTTAATTTATATCCAGACAACAATTAATATTTTCATATATTAGACACACACGTAAAATAATTACACTTGAATAGAAGTCAAACGGATAACAAGTTGCGTCACTAACTTTTTGTTGGTACTTATATCCAAATAACAATTAATACACATACAAATACAATGAGTGAGTCCAAAAAAAAAAAAATACAATGACAAGCAGCTTCAATCTCTGTCTTAGGCATACAACAACGTTAAATTTTTTATGGAGAATCAAGATATTACGTTGTGTGTAGAGGATATTTGATTTAAGTAAAAAAAAAATGACATGGAATTAAAATTGCAACAATATGCTTTAACTAAGCCCCATTGATCACTTGACTAGCAATGCGCTGCCGCTGAAGTCTAGTGAACTGTTTAACAATGAATATAATGATTAAAATCCCCAGGACTAACCCAAGTAAAGATACCAAAGTCACATGAGTTTTTAAATTGAAAGGGTCAGGGGATATAACCCACATAGAATATAGATAACTTGCGGCAAACCAAACCACTGGACCGAAAACTAGAGCGATGCCTACTCCTCCCCATGGAGTCATAACAAGTATTTCCATAGTTGATACTACTATAAATGAAAATATGTTCAAATTCGAAAACACAATGAAATGTGTTAGAAGTCTCACATTGGCTAGAGATATGATAAAGATAGCCTTTATAATATAGTGCAAACCTCAACTCTCAAGCTAGCTTTTGTGGTTGAGTATAGGCCTCTCAAATTTTAATATGGTATCAGAGCCCATCCTAGATCCATTTGTTGATTGTTGTGGAGACCTCCCATATTTGGGCCACACGTTGTTGTTGATTCAACGCACCAAGCCTAATAGTGCTGGGCGTGAGAGGGTGTGTTAGAAGTCCCACATTGGCTAGAGATATGACAAAGATAGCCTTTATAATATAGTGCAAACCTCAACTCTCAAGCTAGCTTTTGTGGTTGAGTATAGGCCTCTCAAATTTTAATATGGTATCAGAGCCTATTCTAGATCCATTTGTTGATTGTTGTGGAGACCTCCCATATTTGGGCCACCCGTTGTTGTTGATTCAAGGCACCAAGCCTAATAGTGATGGGCGTGAGGGGGTGTGTTAGAAGTCCCACATTGGCTAGAGATATGACAAAGATAGCCTTTATAATATAGTGCAAACCTCAACTCTCAAGCTAGCTTTTATGGTTGAGTATAGGCCTCTCAAATTCTAATAAAATGAGCACTTGATAAAACCGATTTGCCAGCTTTTGAAGAAATAGTAGAATTGGAGGAAGTGGCGTTCAAATTTTCAGTAGCATCAGCTTGATAAAATCCACCAGGAGGACTTAGTATTGATTGATAGGTGGCCGCTGCGACAAGAGTCACAATTATCGACCAAGTGTTATGTTGCTCATCTAATATATCATTTCTAAATCGACATACATAAATTGGCACTTTATTCATAACTAGTAATAGATAGCACGGGTCGTAACGTTACGACGATAATTTTAGAAGTTAGAATTTGTTAATTAAAATTGGGAAAAAAATCTTACAACGGGAACAATAAATAAAGGAAAAAGGGATTGTATTAATTTTATAAGTTAAACATATGCAAAAAAATATGTTGTTTGAAGATATTCATTAAAATAAGGAAACATTCGTTACAACATGTTGAAACTAAAGAAATCCTAAATTAACAAAGATGGCATGATTAATGTTAAATAAGGCAATTTTTAAATTGTTACTAGTTATAAATTGTCCCACATTTGATATTTTTTTAAAATTTTTACGAGTTAGTTAGAATTTGTCCCGAACATGATGATTAATTTGAAATTTATATCAATTATAACTTATCCCGTATAAAATAGTTTTATTTAAAAAAATTACAATTTTTTGAATTTTTTCAGAAATACCTCGGGTATGAATTATTTAGTATATATGATAGTTATTTTGGTGGAAATCAGAGTGCACAACCGAATATAAAGAAACGTTTAAATTAATCTTTCTTGTGGAACCTGAACAACCAAATTAATCAGCGCAGCCAACACCAACAATAATAACAATTAAATGAGTAAAAGCCGTAAATAAAGACACCGCAATTTAACTTGGAAAACCCTCAATGTGAGAGTAAAAAATCACGGGTCGTGCAGACCAAACAAATAAGTTCACTATTAAATAATGAGTACAACCAATAATCACCACCTATGGTGAAACTAACAACAAGAGAGCTAACAACCTCACAACCTAGTGGTATCCTAAACTGACACAAGAGAAGACAAAACTACTCAGAAAAATTATCTAAGTAACTAACAAGATGACCGAAATAACATACTCAAATTTCAGCCGAAACGGAGAACGTTTGCCGAACACGCTTTTGTCACCGGAACCAATTCTTTCTCTCTGTATTGCTCTCTGTTTCTCTATGCGTGTTAATGGAGCGGCTGCCAATCCTATTATTTCACGCACCAGCACTATTGCTGCACAATTGCCACAATGCAATTCACTTGCTATATGTTTTTGCAAAAAAAACTAGCCACTAGGGATTTCAACTATTCCCTTTATATATAACAACACACACAACACGTGCACACACTTTACTTGTGTCACACACTATGGGTCAAGCCCATCTTCACAAAAAAAAAACTAAAACAAATCTTTTTTTTTTTTGTTTAAATCTTTTTTGTTTTTTTTTTCTTCTTTTTATTTTGTGTGTGGTTCCCACTTGAGGAGAGATCCACCCAACAATCTTCCCCTCACGATTTAAGTGGGGCAAGTAGTTGTCACCCGACAACTATGCCGCAAGTATCAATCATCTCGTCATCTGCATTTTCAACTAATGCAGGAACTTCAATATTACTTGTAACAACAAGTTCTTCAACAGTGTACTTCTTCAAAGGCTTTCTTTCTTGGGTGGATTTTACCAGTGCATCAGCTTCAACATCTGACTGCATCTCTTCTCTGTGACAATCTTCACGGTCATCATCATGAGTTGGATCATCCTCTTTAACTCTATCAATGTCTTTCAACCGCTCGTCTTCTCTGACTCAGCATCACAACATCTGATAAGTTTCTTCATAACAGGATCATAAAACCTGTAACCAACTCCGTCTAGGCCATAGCCTATAAACACACACTGTTGATTCTTTACGGACGCTTTACATTTGAAGACACGTAAGTGGTCATAAGAAACATTCTTACCTGACCAAATCATCTCTGGTACTTCGTATTGGACGAACATACATGGCAAAAGATTCAGGACATGCACCATTGTGCTCAATGCTTCTCCCTGGAAGCTCTGCCTGTGACAACAAACATTTAACTCTTTCCACCAATGTTTTACTCATCCTCTCAGCAACACCATTCCAACGTGGAGACCTCTGATATCTAATCCAGTTCTCTCTACAATAAGCTTCAAGCTTTCTCAAATAATCACCTCCATGATTTGTGCGTATGCACTTCAACTTCTTCCCAGTTTCACTTTAAATTTCTTGAACGCGCTCAAAACACCACTTTTACTCTTCAAGGTATAAACTCAAGTCTTTCTTGAATGGTCATCAACAAACGACAAAAAGTATGCACTACCGCCAACTATTTTTGTCTTCATAGGGCCGCATAAATGAGTATGCACCAAATCAAGAATCTCTGGTCTTCTAGGTGAGTGAATCTTAAAAGAAGCTATATTCTTCTTTTCAACAAAACAACCATCACATTTCCTCAAATGTGGATTTCTCATGTCAGACAACACATTCCACTTACTCAGCTCAACCATGTCTTTCTCACTCATGTGACATAACCTCTTATGCCATAACTCAACTTTTCCATTTGATTCAACACACACATCTTTAACTATTTTTGCATGTGCAATGTAAAGAGTAGAACACTTCCTACCTCTAGCAACAACCATAGAACCCTTGGTCAGTTTCCAAGTGTCCCGTGAGAACAAGCTATTATAGCCTTCATCACATAGTTTAGCCATGGAAAGTAAATTCAACCGAATGTCTGGAACATACTTCACATCCTTGAGTGTTAATTTGCTACCGTTAGCCATCTCTAAATTAACATCTCCAAGGCCGGCACACTTTAGCACACCTTCATGAGCTAACTTCACATCACCAAATTCACCTGAAGTATATGAGCCGAAAATATCTCTTCTGGAAGTGACATGTACTGAAGTACCAGTATCAATTACCCAACTGGATGCATTGTCAATAACATTTGACATACCATGCTCTTCAACAAGAAGCAAATCATCTAATAACAGATGAGAAATCTCTCCATCTGAATCATCTTCTTTACCTTTGTCCTTGTCCTCCTTTTTCGAAAGTCGACAATCCTTTTGAAAATGCCCCTTCTTACCACAATTGTAACACTCAACGTTTGTGTACCTGTTCTTCGAATAGCTTCTGCCTTGGCCTCTATTACCGAAGTAGCAATTCTTATTTCTCCCCCTTGATTCAGTAACCAATACCTCTGACTGTGAAGAAGAATCCTAAGACATTCTTCTCATCTCCTCATTCAAAATACTGCTCTTAACCATGTCCATTAACAACACACCATCAACAGCAGAATTAGACAACGACATTCTAAATGTCTCCCACGAGTCAGGCAAAGAACCAAGAAGAAATAACCCTTGAATTTCATCATCAAAATTGATACCCATAGCAGACAACTGATTCATAATTCCTTGGAAAATATTCAAATGATCTGCACACGAAGTCCTGTCTTGGAACTTCAAACTCAGCATCTTCTTTATAAGATACATCTTGTTATTACCTGTTTTCTTCGCATAGAGCTGCTCAAGCTTATCCCATAATAATTTTGCATGTAGTTTCTCCCCACTAATGTGGTTCAAAACGTTGTCATCAACCCACTGACGAATATAACCACACACCTGTCTATGTAGTAGTGTCCACTCATCTTCAGTCTTGTTATCTGGTTTCTCTGTAGCGAACACAGGTTCATGAAAATTCTTCACATAAAGCATATCCTCCATCTTACTTATTCAAAGGGCATAATTAGACCCATTCAAGGTCACCATACGAGTTGTGTTGACTTCCATTGTTCACCACAAATTAATTCCACAAAAGAACCGAAACTCTGATGCCAGTTGTTGGAAATCAGAGTGCACAGCGGAATATACGGAAGCGTTTAAATTAATCTTTTTTGTGGAACTTGAACAACTAAATTAATCAGCGCAACCAACACCAACAATAATAACAATTAAAGGAGTAAAAACGGTAAATAAGGACACCGCAATTTAACATGGAAAACCCTCAATGTGAGAGTAAAAAAACACGGGTCGTGCAGACCAAACAAATAACTTCACTATTAAATAATGAGTACAACCAATAATCACCACCTACGGTGAAACTAACAAAAAGAGAGCTAACAACATCACAACCTAGTGAGTATCCCAAACTGACACAAAGAGAAGACAAAACTACTCAGAAAAATTATCTAAGCAACTAACAAGGTGACCGAAACGACATATTCAAATTTCAGCCGAAACAGAGAACGTTTGCCGAACAAGCTTTCGTCACCGGAACCAATTCTTTCTCTCTGTATTGCTCTCTGTTTCTCTATGCGTGTTAATGGAGCGGCTGCCAATCCTATTATTTCACGCACCAGCACTATTGCTGCACAATTGCCACAATGCAATTCACTTGCTATATGTTTTTGCAAAAAAAACTAGCCACTAGGGATTTCAACTATTCCCTTTATATATAACAACACACACAACACGTGCACACACTTTACTTGTGTCACACACTATGGGTCAAGCCCATCTTCACAAAAAAAAAAAACTAAAACAAATCTTTTATTTTTTTTAAAATCTTTTCTGTTTTTTTTCTTTTTCTTTTGTGTGTTGTTCCCACTTGAAGAGGGATCCACCCAACAATTTTGAGATTTTTATCATTTATAATTTACCCCGTGTGTGAAAGCATTTTTTTTTACCAATGTATGATTTATTTAGTACATAATAAATATTTTTTCCCGTATTTGAATCAGTAGCAAAATATGTCTCCGGTATGATTTATTTAATATACATGATATTTATTTTGAGATTTTTATCAGTTATAATTTATCCAGTATACAAAAGCATAATTTTTATCAATATATGATATGATTTATCTAGTACATTATAAATAATTTTTCCCATATTTGAATCAGCAACAAAACATGTATCGGGTATGATTTATTAAGTATATATGATAGTAGTTATTATGAGATTTTTATCAGTTATAATTTATCCCTTTTGTGAAAGCATATTTTTTACCAATGTATGATTTATTTAGTACATTATAAATTATTTTTTCCCGTATTTGATTCAATAGCAAATTATGTCTTGAGTATGATTTATTTAGTACATATATAATAGTTATTTTGAGATTTTATCAGCTATAATTTATCCCATATATGATAGCTTATTTTCAAACACTCATTACTTAATAAATTTGATTTTTTCAAACACCCATTACTTAATTTATCCCATATGTGAGAAACTTTCTTTATACACCACAAACTGAAAACTTTTTGCTCACAAGTCACTAGACACCATTAACACGGGAGTGGTTATGGTGCATAAGTCATTGCATATGCACCATGCATAAGCTTGCTATGTACACCTCCATCCATTGCTACGTACACTCCATCTGGTTGCTTCAGCTCAACCTAATTGCTTAGCACACCCCTACCACTGTGTCATATAGCCCCATGCCAAACATAATTGCTTCGTACAACCATCCATTTCTTCATACACCCTCATGCCCAACATAATTGCTTCATACACCCCCCACTTCGTCAAACACCCCGCAGTCTAACATAATTGCTTCGAACACCCCTCCAATTTAGTCATACACCCCCCAAGCCCAACATAATTGCTTAGCGCACCGCCCCAATTTTTTTTTTCTCCCCAGATTTCTAGCGCACCCCCAATTTTTTTTTCTCCTCCAAACTTCTAGCGCACCCCGCCCAAATTTCTAGCGCACCCCCCGTTTCCAATTAAATAATAATTTTTGTTCCTTTTGACGTATATATTATAAGAATTCATTTTTAATTAATTGTGTTGGATGATTATATAGTCATATTTTAATTTAAAATTACATACTAAAACATGTACTGTAATTATGGTTTTATTTATTACAATTAACATAAACCATCGGACGAAACCATTGGTCTTTTGTTTTATTACAAAATCATTAGAAAATTATTTTACAATACAAATGCTCCACATTGTCTAGAATAATGGTTTCAGTGTATAACATCTTGAAACCAAATAACAAGACTAATGGTTTCAGAGTAACGCTATGAAACCATTTAACTAGACAAATGATTTCAGTGTATAACATCTTGAAACCAATTAACAAGACTAATGGTTTCATGTATAACATCTTGGCACTAATGCTCATATAAAACCATTTAACTATAATAATGGTTTCAGTGTATAAATGCCATGAAACCATTTAACTAGACTAATGGTTTCAGTGTATAACGGTATGAAACCATTTTTGCTGTGGAATGGTTTCAAAGAGTTGTATTCCAAAATCATTCGATGTACTTAATAGTTTTAGATGTACTCCAACACTCAATTAGTCATTCACTCTCTCAAAACAAAAGCCTATTATTCCTTTTATCAGTATCCCAACCCAATTAACTTGATTTTAATTTACCGACGAAAGTACATATTTTAAATCAACTTAATTAATAAAAATTGTGAAATAAATTTAAATTCTTAACGAAACTCGACGTTCTTTATACCGTTTTGATCGTCGTTCGATATTAGGAAGGTTATCGGTATTAGTTTTCGAAATCGGCGATCGAATCGCATAAAAAATGTGGCCGAAATTGAGCCAGCAAAAATGTGTTATGATTATTACACGTGTACAATCAATCTCATGGCTGTGAAGGACTTATGCACCATACATAATAATAGGCTTATGCATATTAACTTATGCCCATTAACACAATAAGAAATTAAGATTTTTTATTTTTTTTACTGTGTGTTAATAAAAAGAAAGCATTAAGATTAAGTTTTATATTTACGAACAAACAATAAATAAAAAAGGAAAGTATAAAAAGTTATTTATTATTTTGTTTGTCAATAAAAATATTTGTTGAATAATTAATAATCTCTTCTACGTTTTTCTCATGCATACTCTCTTGGTGTGCTTTATTATTCATCTTCTATATTTATTGTTGTTTATTTTATCAAAAATGTAAAAAAGATCAAAACATTGTGTAAAACATATTTGAGGATGGAAGAACACTGCACAGATGTGACAGAACTAAAGTAATTTCGGATCTATCTATTTTCTCTATATTTTAAATTGTTAATTACTAGAAAAAAATGAGTTTGATCTTATTACCTTTTCAGCGACCTTCTTTTCCTTGAATTATATATTTTTTTTTGTCAAGTCTTTTCCTTGAATTATTATTTTAAAAAAGAATAGCTTTCTTGCAAAATGAGAAGATATATTTTTGATCTACTCTTAAAGAAAGATTTACTTTTTTTTTGCGTTAATCTAAAAAAGAATTTGACAATCTAAACTTGAATGTTTGCTTACCTTGGTCTTGTTGTAGTAGCTTGTGGCCAATCTTGATATTTAAGAAGAGAAAGAAATTGTTAAACATGATATGAAAAAGAAATGAAGAAATAAAAATGTATGTTTAAATTTTTCTAATTGTTTATCTTATCAGGATCCTTATGTGTTCTTGGTTTTAAAAAAGAACCATTTTTGTGCAAATTAAAAGAAATAAAAATGGAGTTTGACAAAATGAAGATGTAGATAAAATATAACTAAGAAAAAGTGAGATACCGGTTGTGATTATATTTCTTTCTACCATATATTTGATTGTAATCCATGAAATAGAAGCTGAAATCTGCAATATGAAAAAAAATTATGAGTTGCTATCAAATCTATACAATGAGAGAGAAATGAGAAGTAATAAAATAAGATATCAAAGTTGAGAAATAGAACAATGAAGTTATGAAGTTATAAAAAGAGAGAGAAATGTGAAGTTAAAAAGAATAGTTCATGAAATTTGAATTCAAATTGTTCTTTGGTGGGAAAATAAAGAGTTGAAAATGAATGTTATATTAAAAAATTCGAAAATATATGTAGTATTCATTGAATAATAAAGTGAATGAAAAAATTGAAAAGATGACAAAGACATGTGACCTATGGCTTGTCAAAAAGCTTGGTTTTTAAAGCAAACAAATTTGTTTCTATTGAACTATGGCTTGTCAAAAAGCAATTTTTTGTCTCACAATTTTTTGTCTACATAACTTTTAGGCATCAAATATCCTTCATTTGGACACATGGCTGCAAATCAAATAAGGGCAGTTTGAAGTTTTTCTGAACAACTAACTTTCTTGTATGATGATTGTGATCTTTGATATTAGTTTTTCTGCAATTGTAGGACCATCAGTGACTTCTGGTTTTGCTCCAGCACATATTAATATTTTCCAAATCTCTGAAATAATGATTCTGGTTGCTAGACATAATGCAATCATGTAATGTAAATATAATATAGGAAGAAACATAAGAATTTTCCTTTTTACCCTTTTTCACCTTTCTTTCTTTTCCGACACATCATTAAATTAAATAAGGGTAATTTTATCTTTTCATACTAAATTTTAATAAAATAATATTATTATAAATTATACTCTATTACACACTGTTTTACATTTTATTTCAGCTATTTATGTGAAACCTATATTTTTACTCATATATTAATAAAGTTATCTATTTTTTTATAATTTCTACGAGAACTATATTTATACTCATATTAATATGAGGACCTAATTTTTTTTTGTGATTTCTATAGGACTTATGTTTTTACTCATGTGTTAATAAATTTTTTAATTTTTGGATAATCTCTATGGGACCTATATTTATACTCATATATTATTACGAGGACCTAATTTTTTTAGTGATTCATATGAGACCTATTTTTTGCTTCATATATGAATAAAATTGTCAATTTTTTTTATAATATCGATGAAACTTATATTGTACATTTATAAAGTATTGGTATCACAAATACTAAATGAAAAATGGTTGCCGCAACCCGTGCGTACACATGGAAAATATAGGATATATATTTATCAACGAAACCAAAAATAACTGCAAGTCAGTATGAATCCATATTTAGTCATCTATTTCAAATGATAGAAAAATGGTTTTGAATCATATTATTACAAATAATCTTAAATTATTCTGTAACTATACTCATATTTGTTGGAACAAAATGTGTTTTAATACACACCCTTGAGTTTTGATGATAACAAAGTATTAAATGGACAATTAATGTTACTAATGTTTAAATTAAGTGTGCAGGAGAATCCAACGTTATATCAAGAGCACACTTGATTTAGACTCTGATGAAACCTATGGAAGTCTGAATCATTACACTCTGAAAGAGTTCAGAAGCTACAACGTGGTCAGAAACTAAACAAAGTTCAGAAGCTCAAAGAGGATCAGAATGTCTGCAAGAGTTCAGAAGCTCAGAGAAGTTCAGAATCTCAAAGATGTTCAGATGCCTACAAGAGTTCAGAAGCTATCTGCTAGTCATGAGTTATTCAGAAGATGAAGACGTTCAGAAGCTGGAATACGAAGGACTATCAGAGGCCATTTATTCAAGACCAATCAGACTCCAAGTTATCAAAGGTTCATCAGAAGCAAAGGAATTCCCCAAATCATCAGAAGGGCTACATCAACTACTCTTATCAAGCCTGATGATTTGTTCTAAGGACAACTAATTACAACGGTCACAAAGGATGTGATCCTACTCTCTCTAGGAGCTAGTTGTACCTTATTACTGTACTTTGGACAAACAGTAAAGGTGAAGCTTAACTGCAAAAGAAGACGTGGCTTTACTCAACGGATATTCAAAGACTACAGCTGTCCAACATACAACGGGAATTTCTCCAACGTCTCAATGTCTTTCTCAACTCATATAAATATGCAAAAGAAAGAATTGATGACTAACGAACTTCATTAGAAAACATCTCTCAGAATTAAGTGAGAAAATGAATTGTAATAGAAAACATCTCTCAAATTAAGTGAGAATAGAAACTAGCTCAAGCCTTTGAAGTTATTATGTTGTAATAAGTTTAAGCTTAGAAGTTAGTATTACTCCTGCGTGAGTAATTGATAAGTCTCAATCTTAGTGACTAGAGCAAGGAAGTCTTCTGCTTAGTGTAGAAGCAAGGAAGTCTCTTGTCTTGTGTGACTTGAGCAAGGAGGTCTTAAGCTTGTGTGCTTAAGCAAGGAAGTCTATGATCTTGTGTGATTAGAGCAAGGAAGTCTCTGATCTTGTGTGATTAGAGCAAGGAAGTCTCTCTGTCTTGTGTGACCTAGAGCAAGGAAGTCTCTTTGTCTTGTGTGACCTAGAGCAAGGAAGTCTCATGCTTGTGTGCTTTAGCATCTGAATGTAATCTTAGTGATTATAGTGAAATCTCTTGTAAGTACCAGGGGACTGGAGTATCTCAATTTGTGAGGGGAACCAGTATAAATTGTTGTGTCTCTTTCTCTCTGTCACTCTCTCATTTACTCCTTCATCATTCACTTATCCTTAAGTTGATTGTGTAAACTATTCCGCTGTGCTTAAAGACTCTGATAGATTTAAATATCTAGAAATGTTTTTATATATCCAAAACACAATTCAACCCCCCCATCTTGTGTTTTCTCCACGCACCTTCAATTGGTATCAGAGCTCCGGTTCTGTTGGTAAATCACTTAACCGTGAGACAGTCAAGATCCAAAGGAGAAAAATACCATGGCTCAACAAGTGAATGATTGGAAGCAGAAGATTCATCAACGTGTTGCTGATCTCATTAAAGGAATGAAAGATGGACTTAATATGAATGAAGATCTGAGCAACAAGCAAGTATCTACATCAACATCTGATGTTTGTACTTCAAGTGCAAGAGACAAGGAAGCAGCCAGAAAAGGGAAGCAAGCAATGGAGCTTAAAGATATTAAGGAAGAATCTGATGAAGAATACTTTGATAATTTCTCCAAGAAATTTCAAAGATGGTCTGAATTCAAGAAGAATGGAGGAGAGATAGCTAGCAAGAAGAAATTGACAACCTGGGAAGAGCTGGACAAACTTTCTGAAGAAGAAAAGAAAGTCAAACTACCAAGGAGATCAAGACCTGAAGTGCAAGCAAGACCTGAAGCAGCAGCAGAGTCTGAAATGGACTCAGAGTCTGAACATTCAAGTTATGACTCTGACCAAGACATCCTGAATCAGGTATATTTTCAACTTCCTAAACTTGAACTCATAAAACTACTAAATGCTAGTTCACGTAAGTTTAAAAAGCTCAAAGTTGATTGTGAGCACTTAAGTTGACAATGGTGACATTATTTCTTTATTGTCTTCTGTTAAAAACAATGGTGTAAATGGAATTGGTTATTCATGTGCTGACACATATGAAAAACCAAGTTCATCAAGCATATTTGAAATTGCTTCACCTTCTGATCTATATTCAACATTCGTACCTGAGAGCATTCAGGTGGTACAAATGGAGAATAGAGGTCAGGTAACTAACAGTCTAGGACCCATCTGCAAATGGGTACCAAAAGACAAAATTGTTTATTTGGCTGCAGGACAAATGAGGAAAATAGACTCTCCACTCACATGGACTCATGTGACTGCAAATGGAAGGAGAGCAATTGTGCACAGAAGGCACATTTTTGATGAATCTGATGGTGAAGAAGATGAAGAAAAATTCATAAGGAACATAAGAAGATATGATCCTTATGATGAAGAATATGAAGCTTGTTCTGAAGATGACAGTAACTCATCTTGGAGGACTAACTGTTCAGGCTATGACACTGACTACAATTGAAACAAGAAAGCTTCAATGCAAGGTGAGTATTCTTGACGTTTCAATGACAATTCAGAGGAATAACAATCAAGGCTAGAAATGTTTTTCAGAACACTTGATTTATTCAAACATAATGTTCAGAATTAAAACCTTGAAAAATTAATTCTTAGACTCTGAAGTATTTTGGATCTCAGCATCTGAAGTGGTTCAGACTCTGAGAAACTTTTTCAACCTCTGAAGATTAAGCCTCTGACAAGGAAATGAATTGCAAAAGTTTGAGTGTTTTCCACTAAAACGTTTTGGCGCTAAATAGACAACACGTACACACATTCTGATTGGTTTGAAACAGTTAATGATGGTTCGTCTTCTTTTTGATTTAATGTATTGTGTGCTTTAATTTGTTTTACTGTTTTAAACAAAATCACTTAAACACTTGCACACTTTACACTATCACATCCCTCACCTTCGTTTTTCAAAACCAGAACAAATTCTTTCTCTCTTAAATTAGCAAACTCTACACCCTAACCTTCTGAAATGGCATCTACTTCTACATCAGCATCAGATTCCTTGTTTACATTTCCTAAAAACTTCCCTATCAACACTACTGCTTGCGAAGAAATGTTTTCCACATATTTGTCTCTCAAGATGGAGGGAAAATCTCTGAACCTGGTTATGGAACAACCAGTGGACTTTGTAGTTTGGAAAAGAATCATTTTGACGTTCTAAAGTTCTTTATTGATCATAATGGGAGCTTTAGATACATGAAGTTATTAAATGGTCCAATATATCCTACTCTGGTAAAAGATTTATGGATCAGAAGCAAGGTGAAGACTGGTGAAGATTATAATAAGAAGCTAGCTGCAAGTAGAAAAGAAAAGGCTGAAAATAAGGACAAGACCCCTCAAGAGTTAGGATTAAGAATTATTGAGGACATGAGGTGCAACCTTCAGATCCTTTTGTACCTCAATCTCACTCAGGACCTTCTTTGGTGAAGACGTGTAAAATTGACGTACCTACGGTTACTAGTGGTATTGTCAATCAGTACATTCAACTGCTGGATAACCTAGGCGAAGGATTTGAGATTGAGAAGGTAGAATTGAAGCAAAAGAGGAAGAGGCTAGTGAAAGCATATAAGAGTGAAGCTGTAAAGGAAGGAAGAAAAGAGAAGACCAATACCAAGGTTGGAAGCTAAGAAAGTGAAGAAAGTGATGATGAACCTCTTAGTGTCAAACTAAAGAAACTTACCAAAGAGCCTGAGAAGAAGATTGCTGAAGGCTCAAATCATGACAAATCAGGTGTTGTAACTACTCAAGACACTCATTTAACCTCATCATCAACCCAACCCATTCCAAATTATAACCAGGCAAGTTCTGAAGACAATCTTACCATAAAACAACTTATATCAGAACCTGTCAAATCAAAACCTCCTATACCAGAAACAACCCACCCTGAACCAGAATTTATCAATATTTCTTCATCATCCTCCTCAGTTGATTTAAATCCTAATGAGTTAGATGAAATCCTAGCTAGTTTTGAACTTCTTAATGCCAAATCTAAGCATAAAATAGCTCAGCCATCTATGACTCAAACATCTTCAGACCCTCATACACCTAAAAACCAAACACAACCTGAACAACAATTCACTGAAGAACTTGAAAATTCCTCTGATGTTTCAGAACATTCTGAACATGTTGTTTCAGAAGGAAACCTGAACCTCCCACCATCAAACCATGTTGAGGCTATGGTCAAAGAACTTCTTATAGAAGATTTCCACCTCAAAGGCTTTGTCCAAACCAGCCCTAGTCCTCAACAGACACAACAAATACCTATCCATTCAAATCCTCAACTCATCAATACACCCTTAACCAATGAACCTCACCCAACCAAATCAAACATTCCTGATGTCTTGAGCAAATGAATAGACTTGTTTAAACAGATACATGGTCTTTATGACCTAAGGCAAACTAATATGCCTTCATCTGAGTATGTTGCTCAATGGGTAAGTCTGACAGAGGAACTGGTAAAAGAGTTGCACAATCTTCAGAAGGCAGTTGTGGAAGAACAGAAGAATTTTGACAAAGGGAAAGCTATCAATGCTAAGAAGGACATTCAGACTCAAGTAGACACAGAGAGGGATCATCCTGAATCCTCTGCTACAAGAGAAAATATTGGGCAAAACCTTAGGGAAAGGTTAGCTTTAATAGTGGACGATCTGAATGACCTCTTCAAGACAATCTGAGAGGTGATCAAGGTAATCAACAGCATTTGAGGAATCCTGTCTATGAGAATGATATCTGAAGGATTGAAGCCAAAGTGGACAAGTTTGTGGGATTGATGGAAGAAGTAAATGCTAATCAGAAAAACATCATGATAACCATAGCGTCTATCTGTAGTCAACCCCAACCTTAGGATTTCTTTGATTGCTTATATGACTTCATAACTGATTAATATTTTGGTTAGGCACATTGATAGGACAAAGTTCATATTGTTATATAATTTCTATCTCTGCGTTAAAACTGACATATTTATTCACTATGTTTTTTTTATGCTTGTATGTCTGTTTTGATTCTGTTTAGCATGTCTTTTGTTTGTTTTAATTCTTGAACTGACTTTCATTTTCGTTAAACAAACAATCTTGCAAATTGACTTTTCAATGAGTACAATATTTGGTTATTCTTGAGTTTCATTCATAAAATTGATTTTCAATGAGTATAATATTTGGTTATTCTTAAAGAATCAACTTACATAACAAGAGAAGAAATAAATAAGAAATAAAAAATAAACAAGCCAAAGTAATGAACTTTGTTTCATTGAGAACATAAGTTCTGGATTACATATAAAACATTTCTAAGAACTATCTTCTGGTTGCTTCAAAGGCCATGTTTGTGGCTACATGCCTAAATATGACCTTTGTAGAGGGGAAAGGTTGAGGTTTTGGCTGAGCCATCCAACCAATAGTCTTTCTTGAAGAAACCAACTCAGATGCATCAGTTTGGTTTTCCTCAGGAAAAGACTCTAGCCCCTCTAGAGCCTTGGATATCAGTTTGATTTTTTTTCAGGAATATATGTCTTCAGAACTTAAAACAGTCAGCGTTCAAAGATTTTTCTTCAGACTCTGAACTGAGTTCTTCTGTAACAGACACTGGCTTTGTTTCTATTGGTTTCTTCTTATGTTTTCTCCTATCTTGACTGACTCTCTTTGAAACTACCTTCTTCTTCTCTGAGCGTTTCATTTTTCTCTCTCAAGAGATCTATCAATAACCTAAGATTATTCTGTGTGAATAAAATGACTAGGCTTCTCTCCTTTTATAAGCTCATTTCACCGACAAGGTCTTAAATGCGTTCAACCACTCCTGATTTGACCGTATTGGACGTTGTACTTGTTAATTAAATTGCTTATACTCTTTTTTGATAATGACAAAAGGGGGAGAAAGAATATTGGTAAATCAATTGTTTGAAGAAGCGAAATTACTTTGCTTTTTAGGGCTTTGTAGTGTTTCAGAGAGAGAACGTAGGAGAATGGTCAAAATAGTGGCATGAGGTACATGCTTTGATATGACAATCTGATCTTTGAGGATTTCAAAATATTGTGCTAAAAGAGCTCTGAACTGTTTTCAAGTTTTTGGTTCAGGCTCTGAACTTTTCTTTGAAAAGATTTTTTTTAAGCTCTGAACTGTTTGAAAAATATTTTGAACTCTGAAACTGTATTTCATGATAACCATCAGAACCAAGTGTGTGTGTATACGTTTCTAGTGCCTCTGATCCTATTGTCATTTAATTTAAATATTTAATTCATTTTGCATCTTCATTAAGCGCATAATTTCAAGGAGAATACATTTATTAGTTGAAGTTTATTATTCATAGATAGTACTTGAGTAAGGGTGCAACTTTATTCAAAGATTATCACACTATGAAAAGAAGAAGCTTGCAAACCTTGTTCTTTATATAGTAAAATATGAATAATTTAAGTCATATAATAAAGTAATTCTGAAACTGATTAAAATTAACTATGGATACAAAATAGGGGGAGCTTACAAACCTAACCCTATGGGATATTAGACTTAGGGGGAGCTTGCAAAACTCAGAAGCCTAATGTCAACATAGCTGATTTTTATCAACAACAATTGTATTTAATACTTATGTTTGTCATCATAAAAAAGGGGGAGATTGTTGGAACAAAATGTGTTTTAATACACACCCTTGAGTTTTGATGATAACAAAGTATTAAATGGACAATTGATGTTACTAATGTTTAAATTAAGTGTGCAGGAGAATCCAACGTTATATCAAGAACACACTTGATTTAGACTCTGATGAAACCTATGGAAGTCTGAATCATTACACTCTGAAAGAGTTCAGAAGCTACAACGTGGTCAGAAGCTAAACAAAGTTCAGAAGCTCAAAGAGGATCAGAATGTCTGCAAGAGTTTAGAAGCTCATAGAAGTTCAGAAGCTCAAAGATGTTCAGATGCCTACAAGAGTTCAGAAGCTATCTGCTAGTCATGAGTTATTCAGAAGATGAAGACATTCAGAAGCTGGAATACGAAGGACTATCAGAGGCCATTTATTCAAGACAAACAGACTCCAAGTTATCAAAGGTTCATCAGAAGCAAAGGAATTCCCCAAATCATCAGAAGGGCTACATAAACTACTCTTATCAAGCCTGATGATTTGTTCTAAGGACAACTAATTACAACGGTCACAAAGGATGTGATCCTACTCTCTCTAGGAGCTAGTTGTACCTTATTACTGTACTTTGGACAAACAGTAAAGGTGAAGCTTAACTGCAAAAGAAGACGTGGCTTTACTCAACGGATATTCAAACACTACAGCTGTCCAACTTACAACGGGAATTTCTCCAACGTCTCAATGTCTTTCTCAACTCATATAAATATGCAAAAGAAAGAATTGATGACTAACGAACTTCATTAGAAAACATCTCTCATAATAAAATGAGAAAATGAATTGTAATACAAAACATCTCTCAAATTAAGTGAGAATAGAAACTAGCTCAAGCCTTTGAAGTTATTATGTTGTAATAAGTTTAAGCTTAGAAGTTAGTATTACTCCTGCATGAGTATTTGATAAGTCTCAATCTTAGTGATTAGAGCAAGGAAGTATTCTGCTTAGTGTAGAAGCAAGGAAGTCTCTTGTCTTGTGTGACTTGAGCAAGGAAGTCTTAAGCTTGTGTGCTTAAGCATGGAAGTCTCTGATATTGTGTGATTAGAGCAAGGAAGTCTCTGATCTTGTGTGATTAGAGCAAGGAAGTCTCTCTGTCAGCAAGGAAGTCTCTCTGTCTTGTGTGACCTAGAGCAAGGAAGTCTCATGCTTGTGTGCTTGACCATCTGAATGTAATCTTAGTGATTATAGTGAAATCTCTTGTAAGTACAAGGGGACTAGAGTACTCTCAATTTGTGAGGGGAACCAGTATAAATTGTTGTGTCTCTTTCTCTCTCTCACTCTCTCATTTGCTCCTTCATCATTCACTTAGCCTTAAGTTGATTGTGTAAACTATTCCGCTGTGCTTAAAGACTCTGATAGATTTAAACATCTAAAAATGTTTTTAAATATCCAAAACACAATTCAACCCCCCTTCTTGTGTTTTCTCCACGCACCTTGAATATTAATATGAGGACTTGATTTTTTAATAAGGGTAATTTTGTCTTTTCATACCAAATTTTAATAAAATAATATTATTATAATTATTATACTCTATTTACTCATATATTAATAAATTTATCTATTTTTTGATAATTTCTACGAGAACTATATTTATATTCATATTAATATGAGGACCTAATTTTTTTTTTTGTGATTTCTATGGGACTTATGTTTTTACTCATGTGTTAATAGAATTGTTCATTTTTGGATAATTCTACGGAACCTATATTTATACTCATATATTATTACGAGGACCTAATTTTTTTAGTGATTCATATGAGACCTATTTTTTTGCTCATATATGAATAAAATTGTTTATTTTATATAATTTCACGAAACTTATATTTATACTGAAAGTACATTTATAAAGTATTGGTGTCATAAATACTAAATGAAAAATGGTTGCCGCAACCCGTGCGTACACATGGAAAAATATGAGATATATATTTATCAACGATGCCTAAAATAACTGCAAGTCAGTATGAGTCCATATTTAGTCATCTATTTCAAATGATAGAAAAATAGTTTTGAATCATATTATAACAAATAATCTTACTTTATTCTATAACTATACTCATTAATTAATATGAGGGGACCTGATTTTTTTTTTTTTTTTTGTGATTTCCGTGGGACTTATGTTTTTACTCATGTGTTAATAAAATTGTTCATTTTTAGATAATTTCTACAGGACCTATATTTATACTTATATATTATTTCGAGGACCTAATTTTTTCAGTGATTCATATGAGACCTATTTTTTAATAACGGGACAAATTTTGTACTATACATTATTCACCCTACAATAAAAAAATATTGCGGCAATGCCGCGACCCGTGCGTACACGCATTATGCTAGTATCTTTCTTGAAGTTTTTTAACTTTAGATTTACCCCACTCTTTACCAACGATTCAAGTGTCTGTGCTACTAAGTAATTAAAGAACAATAATAGATTTGTTAGAGATCATTCATAATATTAGCAAACTAAAATCAATCGTTAGAATCTCTAGTAAATTTTAATTTTTCTAATAAATTTTAATATTAAGATTATAAGAATTTAAGACTATTTTAAAATTTATTTATTTTAACATGCACGTACACACGCTCGTGTGCATATACACAAGCACACACTAACCAAAAAATAAATAAACATTGGTGCCCCTAAAATTTTAATGTTGTATGCAATCACACCTCTCGAAGACCCTCAAGAACTCTTGATTTGTTTTAATCACTTACTCACAGAGTAAAAATATCCCTTCTCTCTATAAGTAACATTTAAGAAACATGATATACAATTACAAATTACAATAGGAAATATTTTTTATGATGTTATTTTTTTATTGAGAGAACAAAAAAACATATACGTATACAAATGAAAGGAACACGAGGTTACTGTTAAAGATATGGTTAGTGAGTAATTAGGAGGATTAGTTAGTAGTTTGTTGATGCCTATATATAGTCTTTGATGTAATCTTTTACACTTTACTTTTAGCATTTGTAATATTTTCCTTCATCAATATTATACACTTTTAGCTATTTTCTCTCCTTCTTCTATGGATGCCATGTTTCTTAACATGGTATCAGAGCATATTTGGTGTCCACCTTGAAGAAAATTTTCCGCTGCATTTTCTTGAGAAAATTTAATTTTCTCAACGTCCATTTTTTCTTTCTCAATTTCATTTCCAATTTTTCCCACCTCAGATTATTTTCTTTTCCTTCCAACTTCCCGAGAAAATTTTCTACTAATTTCTCAGGATTCATCTTTCTTCCTTCAACTAAAACCATAATCCATTGATATCATGTTCTTTAGGAAACAATCAAATCCCTTGCGGATTGATGATTTCAACTCTTGATTGAGTGTCAATAATCGGTTATCGTTTCTGACTCTGTTTCTTCTTGATTCTTCGTTTCCCCAAATTCCAGGGTTTGCGATTCCATTTGCAATCGCATTTCTGATACATTCATTTCTTACTGTATGATTTTTCCGGAACCGATTCAAGACGACGGGATGAGAGTTTCATCTTCGAGGATTCTCTGTATGATTGCTTTGTTGTTCCTTTGATTTTGGAGTTCGACAGCATCGACAGTAGTTATTGGTTTCAGCTTGCAATTTGGCTAGAAGTTTTCGATCGCGATCTTTACTCCTAATTTTGGTGTTCGCTTAGACGGTGCATGTCACGCCTGTATTTATTTATTTATTCATTTATTTGATTGGTGTTATTTTATTTAATTGTCATGTTTGCCTTATTTTACTAGTTAAGTGGTATTAGAGGTGGGGGTATGTTTAGTAGAGTAGTGTTTTGATGAGGTGTGAATATTAGATTGGACTTTTTGGTGAAATTGGGCTTAGAATAAGTGAAGGGTAGTTTTGTAATTAGAGGTGAGGTTTGACCTAGATATAAATAGGTACCTTTAAGAGAGAGAAATTCATTTTGTGTTGTTTTTGGTGGAGGTAGAGAGAGAAGCTCTCATGAGAAAGAAGATGAGAGAAAGAAAAGGGAAAAGAGAAGAAAAGCCAAGTTAGAGGGGAAGATTGAAGAGGGAAGCTAGAAAGTTCTTCAATTAAGGTAAGAGTGTAGATATATATATGATCAATGAGTGATCAAGAGAGGGGAGAAATTACATTTCTCCTTGCCCAAACCCTCTCACTCATTTTATGTTGGAAAGATGATATTTTTATGAACTTGTATGAATCAAAATGCCATCTTTTGTGTTGATTTCGTTTTATATATGTCTTATGATGCTAAAAGTACAAGTTGATGATTTTGAATTTGAGAATCTATGGATGTTTTGATGAAATTATATGAACTTTGAGTTTTTGACAAAAAGTATGATAAATCTTTGATTGATGATGATTTGGATGTTTTTATGTGTTATAAGTTGTACTTCTATGCATGTTAGTATGATTATAACTTAAATAAAACACCTTTTTAGAACTGGAACACGTTTTGGTGAATTTGTAGTGGAATTTGAACGGTCGCAAAAACAGAGTGTGCATTCTGCGCACGTTTCGCCGGTGCTCGCTGAGAAACCTGATTTCAGCTATTTTTGTCACCGAAGTGTTCGTTGGGCGAAGGTCAGCGAGGATGCTCGCTGAGTCTCGCTGGATTTGATGAAATGTTCTGTTTTTGTCGCTGAGACACTCGCTGGGCGAGATTGGTCTGACTTGGAAATTATTCTATAATTATTTTGATGTTGATGATGGTTTAATACATAAGTTGTTAGTTCCTTATGAATGTGTATGATTGATGATGATATTTTCATATACTTGTTGTATATGTATGATATATGATGGATAATAATTGATGATAGACGATGATAATAATGATGGTGATATTGTTGATTTATATATATATGTATATGTATGATATATGATGGATAATAATTGATGATAGATGATGATAATAATGATGGTGATATTGTTGATATATATATATATGTATATGTATGATATATGATGGCTAATAATTGATGATAGATGATGATAATAATGATGGTGATATTGTTGATTTATATATATATATATATATATATATATATATGTTATATGTATGATTGGTGATTGTGATGATGTTGTAGTTACATACATGCTATGTAAAGTTGATTAATAAATGGATGGTGAGTTGGTGAAATCATGTAATACTACATGCAATGTTGGTGTTGTTTTATATATGTATATGTACATATTGTTGGAGATACTTCATTGATTCATATGTCGTGTCTAATGGATGGTGAAAATGGATGGTGAAACGGATTCTTGTATCCGAATTTGACAGTGAACGGTACCACATGTAGTTGTGTCTAGGGACATAACATTGAAAGTGACATGTCATACCCCATTTTTTGACCATCCTAAATTTTAATTTATTTTTTTTCATTTTTATACATTATATTATTTTTTATCATTTTTTATTCATTAAAATTAGAAAAATGTAAAAATTAGTATTTTATTCCATTTACGCTGCTTAACGCATTTAATTTTAGATTAATTATTATTTGGTTTTTTTGCATTTATTTTTCCACCATTTATTTTAAAATTCAATTTTTGACTAACATTTATTCATAAACATTTTTTTATTTCCAATTTTACCCTTTTACTAAATAATACAAAAATGTTTCTTCATTTGCAAGAAACCTCAAAATTTATCTTTTCTATTTTTTCTCTTTTACATAAAATTTGTTTTGTTCATACTCATTTGATTTAAAGCCAAAAAAATGACCATTTTACCCCTTGTCCAATATTATTTCATTTTTCACTTTTTTACAATAATTCATTTTAATCATTTTTCACCCATTTTCATCACAAACCAAAATCACAAAAATCATTGACCAATTCCAATCACAATTGAGACTAGAAGGTTCTTTTTCACCACCTCATCACACAAAAATCACTACACATGTGCACAAAAATCACAAAATATCTCATTGAGCAAAATTCCAAAGTACCCTTTCCTTGCTCTCCAATTCTATCCTCATTTAACCTAATCTCTCATTATAAATAGGACCATTACTTGATGAGAGAGAAGGGGACGGAAATCAGAAAAAGAATCCACCAACAACAACCCAAAATTTCTCTTCATTTTCACATTTTTTTCAATTTTCGTTTTCATCATAAACAACAATAAAACTCCAAATTCTCTTCACCAATCATCCATACATGTTTATAGTAACCATTTCCCAACCATAAACCACAATCTCAACTTGATATATTTGAAGAATAAACCACCCAAAAATTCAAAAAAAGTGTACATTCAATAGAACAATTTGAAGCTTCCCAAAGGTTTTTCTCGCTCTATTTCCGTTCATAAACACGTTCTTAAGCTTTTACATTGATCAATTTGGGTTATTTCGAACTGTATAGTGATTTTGGTATTTTCAAGTTTAAACTTTTTCTCTTCGTTTTTCGTTTTCTAAGCATGATTTGGAAAAACTAATGTCATTTTTGAAATCTACACGAAAAAACAAAGAGAACGGTATATAACTTGGGTGATTTCGTGTCCGTTTTCGAACTCCGGTGACCGGAATAGTCACCGGAAGTTGTTGTTCGCCGGAGAAGAAGATACTGCGTGATCCTTCCTTTTCTGGCCATTTTAAATCGCGTGCGTTGGATCCATCCAACGACACGCGTTGGCTGATGATCGTGGCAATCAGATCTCATTAAATGAAGATCTGACGGTGGTAAAACGCGAAGCCAATCCAGTGCATCACACTGAAGTATTTCTTTTGTTGACTTGTTTTCTTTCCTATTGACCCGGACTGGGCTTGGGCCTGGTCCTCTTTGGTTTGCTTTTCGCACCCCCTTTTATAGCGTTTTAATTTCTGCACCCCCTCTGCTTGCTTAATTTTTATTTTAGCTTATGCAAATAAGTGCTTATTTGAACAAGAGCTTATTAGGCTTTTGAGTCAAATTCTTGCACTAACATGAAAGATCTCTTTAGATCACAAATTCTTAATTTGTTAACTTATTTAAATAAGTCATTTTTATTCCTTTGTTTTTTAGCTTATGCAAATAAGTGCTTATTTGAACAAGAGCTTATTTAGGCTTTTGAGTCAAATTCTTGCACTAACATGAAAGATCTCTTTAGATCACAAATTCTTAATTTGATAACTTATTTAAATAAGTCATTTTTATTCCTTTGTTTTGTAGCTTATGCAAATAAGTGCTTATTTGAACAAGAGCTTATTTAGGCTATTGAGTCAAATTCTTGCACTAACATAAAGGATCTCTTTAGATAAAAAATTCTTAGTTTATTAACTTATTTAAATAAGTTATTTTTTGTTCCTTTGTTTTGTAGCTTATGCAAATAAGTGCTTATTTGAACAAGAGCTTATTTAGGCTTTTGAGTCAAATTCTTGCACTAACAATAAAGATCTTTTTAGATCTTAAAGTTTATTTTTATGATTATTAACTCACTAACTCAACATTTTATTACTCATGCTCTTTATTCTTAATGATTGTTACTAACTTACTAACCCATCATTTTATTCATACATGTTGATTTTACTTATTGTTAATAATTCATCTAAATCTAACAATTTATTTATTGCCTTATTAATTAACTATTTATTTTAGGCTTAAATATGCAAAAGGTCCCTGCACTTATGAGTCATTTGAGTTTTAGTCCCTACATTTTAAGAATCTTTTGTTTTACCACTGCACTTTCATTTTATTTTAAAAGTAGTCCCTGAATCCATTTTTTGCTGAAGTGGCACACTTTTGATGATGTGGCACCGTTGACTGGTTCTTAGTGTTGATGACTCATCTAAATTTGCATTGAAGTGACCAAAGTGCCCTTGTGCCTCAATTTAGAAAAAATCAAAAAATATGTTTCTCACCATTTATGAAGATCGAGAAAGTGAATTTAATCATCTTCTTCCCCAACTCAAAAATTCATCTCCACCCTCACCACATTAACTCATATACCCACACTTGCAATGGATTATTATGATCAATCTCTTCCAAAATATGAAAGTGCAGGAACTATCAACAGCAAACACTGCTTAGAAACATTTATTCTCAAACGCCCTCCTCTTCCACTTCATCATATTTCAACACATTAACAACAAAAATTTCTTGTAGCACCTTCAACCCATAAATGAATACAACCTGGAAATCTTCATCTTTATAACCATAAATTCCTACAAACTCATAAATCAACGGGAGAAGTCTGTAAAGTGTATAAATCATAATAATTTTTCTTATACATTTCAATCAATGTTGCGACTGTGACAAAAATCCAACTCATTATCTCATAATTCGTCATCCCTAAAAACCCACAAATCAATGCCGCGATTTGAAGCCATGACTTTGTCGTGGTGGATGACGAGAGAGAAGAGGGATTCTAAGTTAAGGGATCTTGGATTTCATGTTTAGAAGCTTTAATTAGAAATTTATGGTTTGATGAGGAAAGATTGAGAACTGTGATTAAGGATGAAGGTTGGCTTTTTTTCGAAAATTTTGTAGAGAAAGAGCAAAAGTTTCTTTGATAGTTAGGTATATGAAGATGAACAGTGTGATGAATCTTGAACTTTTTTTCTCGTTTTTGGATTTTTTTTAAAGTATTATTGAAGTGTCAAGGGTATCTTTGTCATTTTATTATGAAATTGAATGACTCAGCAAGTGGAAAGGCTAGTCAGCACCAACATGTCAATAAAATTGTGACACTTCAGCAAAAAAAATGGGTGAGGGACTATTTTTAAAATAAAATGAAAGTGCAGTGGCAAAACGAAAAGTTTTTAAAATGCAGGGACTAAAACTTAAATGACCCGTAAGTGCAGGGACCATTTGCATATTTAAGCCTTTATTTTATTGCAAGGACTCTAGCATGTATTTTAGGATTTGATGTAAATATAAATGAGAATTGCATAGCATCCATTATCTTGCATCATTTCATGTTTATTTTTCTCGCGAAATATTTTAGAATGTAATTAGGAGCAATGTACACTATAAATAAAACTTGCATCTCATGCATATTTATTTATCATTTTCCGCAAAAACGTTAGAATATTAAATTCCGAGGGAAAAGACATCGTTTTGATCAAAATATCATTACGAATTGTCTTCGCGCTTATTTATTTGTTGTGACGTTAGTATTATTCGTTTCCGCGCGCAACCGTTACCCATTTCTTTTTTATCAAAAAAATGAGGTCAACACCTCTTCAAAATATCAAGCAATTTATTCTCAAAAGCACAAAAATACTTTGTCATCAAACATTTTCAAAACTTTGGACTTTAAACCAAACGTACCTTTTTATCGTGAAAACCTTGGATTTTAACCCAAGAGTTCTTTTTATCTCAAACTTGGATTTTAAACCAAGTGACATTGGATTTTAACCCAAGTGCCCTTTTTGCCGTGAAAACCTTGGATTTTACCCCAAGAGTCTTTTTATCTCAAAACTTGGATTTTAAACCAAGTGACTTGGACTTTAAACCAATGGCCCCCTTTTATCGTGAAGACCTTGGATTTTAACCCAAGAGTCTTTTTTATCACAAAACTTGGATTTTAAACCAAGTGCCTTGGACTTTAAACCAATGACTTCTTTTATCGCTAAAACCTTAGATTTTAAACCAAGTGTTCCTTTTTTCTCGCAAAAAACCTTGGATTTTAAACCAAGTGCATTTTCTTCATTCAAACATTTTTTAATCATGCAAAAACCTTGGATTTTAAACCAAGTGTCTTTTATCATTCAAACCTTTTCTCAATAAACCTTGGATTTTAAACCAAGTGTCCGCGTCTTATTTCATAATCAAACTTCAATCAATTTAACCATATAGACTTTCTTCACAAACTAACATCAATCAAACTCACATTTTGCCACTTTTGGCTTTTGGTCTTTAAAACCTTTTTTCAAAACTTTAAAATTAAACAAACAAATTTACTCGGCTTTTTACCCCGAACTACGAGATTTTGATCCTTCAGGTACGTAGGCATGAGACTTGTCTTTGCGAATCAAATAAAATCAACAAAAAATATTTTTCTTCCTTTTTCATCATTTTAAACTTTTTTTATCATCACTTTAATTCCTACACTTATACATTTTTACAAGCAATTAAAAATAAAGCGCAAAGTTAGAAATAAAAACAAGAGGTTCCTATAGAGTACTATAGATACTTAGGGTGCTAATACCTTCCCTTCGTATAATTAACTCCCGAACATTGATCTCTAAAAATAGGGTTTTTTCGAACTTTTTCCCTTTCCCTCGGATAAATTAAAGATCGGTGGTGGAATATTAAATTGCGATTCGAAGTTAATTAATAACTCGACATCCAAAAATCACCGCGACAGAAATGGCGACTTCACTGGGGACCAACCAAGCGGGTTGAGCCTAACTTGTTTTATTTTCTATCTTCGCGCTATTATTCCTTTTGCTTGTGTGAATGTTTGTATATACATATTCTTGGGAATACTTTGAGTGGTGAGATAAGTCCTAACCCGGGCTTGAGAGAAACAATAAGATAGGATTGGGTATAATCAAAGTATTGGGCTAAGAATAGTCTTAGATCCCGATGCATGTGATATAATCCCGCTCAGTGGAGGTCTCATGATAGTAGTACTCTGTTGGCATGAATAGTCATGTCGATGTTATTACTTATCAATGTGAGTGTCCCGAGAAGCTGAGAACCTTAGAATCACATTAACCCATCTTGGCCTTTTAGGACGTAGTGCGGTGGCTAACCAAGAATGGTCTTGGAATTAGTCGATACGCGAGACTACACTCAAACGAGATTGTCTTGAGAATATTATTGGACCGGGAATTAGTTCCGTAAGCCGGTGATATTCGAAAGACGGTTGATGACTTTGGGAACTTTGTAGAACCCGTAATGCAGGTACACCTGAACCCTAGTACATACCATATGGGAGGGTTTCACCTTTGACTCCAACATTATACTTTAACCCCACCATGTTTTCCGCCATCATGCATGCATGCACTCATTCATAAATTCTTTTTCCTCATCCGATATCGAAGGGCTTAAACAAATTTTTTTTGCAAACATTGTAGAGAACATTCATTTCAAATAATAAAATTTTCATATCTAAAATGTTTTACTATCAATTTGGGATAGGTCCTTCGATAAACAAAAAAAACATTGCATATATTAGCATAAACACATCATACTACATTCATAAGTTTCCAAACTCGAGTCTCATTTTTTCCTCTTCTCTCTACCCCAGTCAAACAAAGTGGCCCGGCGTATTCGGTACAAAGCAACCCGTGTCTACAATACTCGGTCTAAGTTGAAGAGCAAGATGAATAATTTTGACGAAGAAAACCATATGCTCTGTGAACAGATGACAACCATGCAAACGGAAATCGAGAAATTGACCGGTATGGTGGCTTCTTTGATGGCTGCCCAGAATCAGGTGTCAGCACCAGTTCCTCAGCCTAGTAATACTTTTGTACCTCCTCCTGTTTCATCTGCGCCTCTTAGTGCTCCTCAGTTTGTTGTGCCCGAAGGTTACCCATGGGGCATGCCAGTTTGTTTTCTTGGGGAGGAATCACGTCCTGTAATATCTGAGATTCCTCATATCCAACCGTAAGTGCCAATTCCTCAGCTTGGCAATACACTTCCTCAGGTTACAGCAACTGTGACTGCACCATTGGTTCATACTATCCAGCAAAATCAGATGCCCATCTTTCATTCTGAAAGTGTAGGGGGTTATGATAGGGTTGATGACTTACAGATCAAGTATGACGAGATACAGAGGGAAATGAGGGCTCTTAGGGGGAAAGACTTGTTCGGCCAGGATGCTCATGAACTATGCTTGGTCCCTGATGTTGTGGTCCCTCATAAGTTTAAAGTTCCGGATTTTGAGAAGTATAAGGGGAGTCTTGCCCCAAGGCTCACCTGATAATGTATGTCAGGAAAATGTTGATCCATTACTTTCAGGACATTCTGACAGGCGCGGCTTTGAGGTGGTACATGGATCTCGATAGGGCTAACGTCAGTTCCTTTAATGATTTGGCTAGTGCTTTCATCAAGCAGTACAATTACAATTCATATATGGCCCCTGATAGGGATGAGTTACGGGCCTTGGCACAAAAAGAGAGGGAGTCTTTAAGGAGTATGCTCAAAGATGGAGGGAGCTTGCTGCTCAGATTCGTCCTCCAGTGGAGGAGAAAGAATTGTGTAAGTTATTTTTGCATACTCTGAGCCCATTCTTCTACGAGAAAATGGTTAGTGTTGTATCAAGAAGCTTCACCGAAATTGTGGAAATGGGAATGTGCTTAGAAGAAGGAGTCCGTCAGGGATGGTTGACAAGAGAGAAAGCTCCGACTAATACTGCCAAGAGGCATGGCAACAACCTTTCAAAAGAAAAGGAGTCTGAGGTTGGTATGGTGGCCCAAGGAGGACCTCATTCAAGAAACCCATCTTATCAACATATTGCAGCCATAACACCACCACCACAATACCCACAATCTCATCAACCAACATATCTCCAACAAACATCTCCACAACAACCATATCCACATCAACCACAAAGTCACCCACCATCTTCCCAACAATCATTCAATCATAACCGCACCTAGAGAAATCCTCCATTTAACCCCATACCCATGAAATATGCCGACCTACTGCCCGCCTTACTTGCTAAAGATTTTGTCCAAACAAGGCCACCTCCCCCTGTGCCAGCAGTACTACCTCCCTGGTACCGCAGTGATCTAACCTGTGTCTTCCATCAAGGGGCCCCTGGCCATGATGTAGAACGTTGTTATCCTCTCAAGAAAGCTGTTCAGCATTTAATCCGCAACAAGGTGCTATCTTTCAAGGATGAGAACCCTAATGTTCAAAGTTCATCCTCTGCCTAATAATGGGTCCTCCGTCATTCAAAGATTATCAAGAAGCTTGTCCCTAGGATCACTAGGCCTTTAATTTTCCAATTGCAATTTCTTTCTTGCCAAGCATTAATTTGCATTTTTTAAAGTTGTATCTTTTAATTAATGTTTCTAAAAAATGAGCATGCATATTTTGGAATCCATCCATTCGTATTCACTCTTTTTTTGTGCCATCACAAATGGCAATGTTTTTCTATTTCACTTTTCATATTAACAAACTTGAGGGGAGGATGATGTAAACTAAATGTTTAAAATTCCTGATATGTGCTGATATATGCTTTCACTAGTAATAACCGGTTGATGATGTAAGGCATTGTTTCACTCCCCAAACACCATAGAAATAAGGAGATAATCCGTAGTCAACCCCTTTGAGCCAGAAGTTGGTGTTCTTTCTATAATAAAAAAACCCTTAATCTTAACCCGGGGCAGGGTAGTCTTTCAATTAATTCCATTACACATCCCAATACAAGAGGATAAATCTGTTGAGATAGAGGAAGTCATGAGTAGACAAGACTCACAATAGCATGTGGCATTCACGATTGTCCTAACACAAACAAAAACAACAACAAAAAGCCCGCTAGGTAAAAAGACTTAGGCAAAATTCAGGGCATCCCGATGGTCCATAAAAACCAAAAGAATTGGTCCATGCAAAATAAGTGATTAAGAGCAAAAATGTCGAAAACAAGCTTGTGAATGAAAAAGTGACTGTCACTTCAAGAATCTTATCAAAGCTTCGACCAAAACGTCAATTTCAAACATTATTGTCAAAAAAAATCATCTTGTCAACCAAAGCGTGTCAGATGAATTAATTGAATGTAGGAATGAAGAACATCAAAGAAGTGGGTGGGTTAAAACAAAATTTTGAGCCTAATAATCTTTTCTTTTCAAAACCATGAACCAGGCCACGTTATAACCCTCAAAAGACCTAATTGAAGTTAGGTTTACTTTGAAAGCATAATCAGCAAATTATTGTTAAAATTGACTCCACCTGTTTGTTGAATAACTATCTTTTACACACACCACATGTGTTTTCTAAAAATTTTTTTTTTTCCAAAACTTGCATGTACATTACATCAGAAACACTTTTCAAAAGAAACAATTTTGTTTGCAAATTTATATTTGGCATCAAGGAAATTCAATTAAATGGTTTAATCAAGAGCAAATCAATTCAAAGCGCTCCTAACATGGGGCAAATTACATCAGGAACCCACCAATCAGGGGCCAGACTTTACATCCAGGGGCATACATTTCAAAGATTCAAAGTCAAGGTTTCACTCACTTGGGGCACCTGAAGTGGTTTCCAAAATCCAGATCAGCCAAGATAGTTGTTATGTTTCTTCCTCCTTGAGCCAATAATCATCGAGTTGATATTTTGGGTTCTTATGGACATGTGTGTTACTATAATATGCTGAATATGTGATCCAACATTCCTCCATTAAATACCGAACTTGACTGTTCTATGGTAATCTCCAGCAAGTGGTTATCTTTAAAGAAGCTTGTATGGTTTTCTTTTCCCCAGTGAAAGAAGAATCTGAGACCCGTTTCGGGAGGCTCATTCAACAACAAATGGCATCTCCTCGAGAAGTTTGCATATCAACAGCAAATGACATCTCTTGGAGAAGTTTGCATATCAGCATATCAATCGTGTTTCTTTCTAGCAAAAAAAAAAAGCAAAAAAAAAGCAAAAAAGAACAGCTCGCTAAGTTGAAAACCCGAAGGGCGGCTTAGGCAAAAATAAGCGTCCCGGTGGATTGAAAACCCGAAAGGGCGGTCCAGGCAAAAATTAGGGGCAAAACAAAAAAAAAGATATATATTCCCGGTGAATTGAAAACCCGAAAGGGCGATCCAGGCAAAAATTAGGGATTTCAAAAAAAAAGGAAAAAAAAACAAAAGCATGACTGTCGAAACAATACTATGAGAAAATATTCAGCTTCAGTGTACAAAATGGCGACTTCTGTCAAACCTCTGACTGACGGGCTTTACCCCAAGAAGCAATCATTCTTACCACGGATTGACATACCATACTGGGTTTTACCCCGAGGAGCTGATTTATTTCACCTATAAGGGTGCTGTCCCCAGTGGAGAACTATTGAGTGGTTGTACGGATACGTCGACCCAATGCTCATTTTATCTGATCAAACTTTTGTCTCATCCAGTCATGTACAAATATCATTCAATCATACAAATACAAGCTTCATAACATACATTCATACTTACATACAATCGTACATACATTCACACATACATACAATTAATCACACATTCATACATACATACATACATACATATATACAATTATTCACATATCCATACATACATTCATATTCACATACAACATGCACACAAAATCATTCATACATACCGCATTGACTATCATGTGTCTTGCTATCATACATCACCAAAGGAGTCATCTCCAGTGTATCTGGTCCAGAGATGTCTCCATCAATCACACATCACAAAAAAAAAAGAGTCATCCCCAGTGTATCTGGTCCAGAGATGTCTCCATCAATCATAAATCACAAAAAAAGAGTCATCCCTAGTGTATCTGGTCCAGAGATGTCTCCATCAATCACACATCACAAAAAAAAAAAGAGTCATCCCTAGTGAGTCTGGTCCAGAGATGTCTCCATCCAACATATTCCAAGTAGCAGGTATTGCAAACAATCAACTGCAAACTTGTGGTTAATTTCCCCAAAAGAAGTCACCTCCAGTGTGTCTGGTCCAGACAAATACATATTCTTGTTATGTCTCGCTCTCCCACAATGACAGCAGACAATTTATTTCCTCGTTGTGTCCTTACCATCCCACAATGTTGGTAGACACTGCCTTTACTTGTCCTTACCATCCCACAATGTTGGTAGACACTGTCTTTATTTCTGTCCGCAAATAGGACTTCATTGCTTTCTGTCTTTACTTCTGTCCGCACACCGGACTTTATCGCCTGTTGTCTTTACCTTTGTCCATACACAGGACTGTACTGCTTTCTGTCCATATACAGGACTTATCGCTTTCTGTCGTCATTACTTTTGTCAAATAGTCTTCATTACATTCAAACACTTGTAAACATAACACTCATAAGCATAACACTCATAACATCATATCATAGTATTTCATAGTTTAGGTCGATCAAAAAATGGTGTACTCTGTATTTAAGTCTCTTCCACCGTCGAACCAAAACAAAAACATCATAAAAAAAAATCATCTTTTTCTTTTATCTCCGATGGAAGAAACTTAAATAGGGGCATCTGTCATACCCCATTTTTTGACCATCCTAAATTTTAATTTATTTTTTTTTCATTTTTATACATTATATTATTTTTTATCATTTTTTATTCATTAAAATTAGAAAAATGTAAAAATTAGTATTTTATTCCATTTACGCTGCTTAACGCATTTAATTTTAGATTAATTATTATTTGGTTTTTTTGCATTTATTTTTCCACCATTTATTTTAAAATTCAATTTTTGACTAACATTTATTCATAAACATTTTTTTATTTCCAATTTTACCCTTTTACTAAATAATACAAAAATGTTTCTTCATTTGCAAGAAACCTCAAAATTTATCTTTTCTATTTTTTCTCTTTTACATAAAATTTGTTTTGTTCATACTCATTTGATTTAAAGCCCAATAAAATGACCATTTTACCCCTTGTCCCCTATTATTTCATTTTTCACTTTTTTACAATAATTCATTTTAATCATTTTTCACCCATTTTCATCACAAACCAAAATCACAAAAATCATTGACCAATTCCAATCACAATTGAGACTAGAAGGTTCTTTTTCACCACCTCATCACACAAAAATCACTACACATGTGCACAAAAATCACAAAATATCTCATTGAGCAAAATTCCAAAGTACCCTTTCCTTGCTCTCCAATTCTATCCTCATTTAACCTAATCTCTCATTATAAATAGGACCATTACTTGATGAGAGAGAAGGGGACGAAAATCAGAAATAGAATCCACCAACAACAACCCAAAATTTCTCTTCATTTTCACATTTTTTTCAATTCTCGTTTTCATCATAAACACAAATAAAACTCCAAATTCTCTTCACCAATCATCCATACATGTTTATAGTAACCATTTCCCAACCATAAACCACAATCTCAACTTGATATATTTGAAGAATAAACCACCCAAAAATTCAAAAAAAGTGTACATTCAATAGAACAATTCGAAGCTTCCCAAAGGTTTTTCTCGCTCTATTTACGTTCATAAACATGTTCTTAAGCTTTTACATTGATCAATTTGGGTTATTTCGAACTGTATAGTGATTTTGTATTTTCAAGTTTAAATTTTTTCTCTTCGTTTTTCGTTTTCTAAGCATGCTTTGAAAAAACTAATGTCATTTTTGAAATCTACGCGAAAAAACGAAGAGAACGGTATACAACTTGGGTGATTTCGTGTCCGTTTTGGAACTCCGGTGACTGGAATAGTTACCGGAAGTTGTTGTTGATCGCCGGAGAAGAAGATACTGCGTGATCCTTCCTTTGCTGGCCAGTTTAAATCGTGTGCGTTGGATCCATCCAACGACACGCGTTGGCGGATGATCGTGGCCATCAGATCTCATTAAATGAAGATCTGACGGTGGTAAAACGCGAAGCCAATCCAATGCATCACACTGGATTATTTCTTTTGTTGACTTGTTTTCTTTCCTGTTGACCCGGACTGGGCTTGGGCCTGGTCCTCTTTGGTTTGCTTTTCGCACCCCCTTTTATAACGTTTTAATTTCTGCATCCCCTCTGCTTGCTTAATTTTTATTTTAGCTTATGCAAATAAGTGCTTATTTGAACAAGAGCTTATTTATTCTTTTGAGTCAAATTCTTGCACTAACATGAAAGATCTCTTTAGATCACAAATACTTAATTTTTTAACTTATTTAAATAAGTCATTTTTATTCCTTTGTTGTTTAGCTTATGCAAATAAGTGCTTATTTGAAAACAAGAGCTTATTTAGGCTTTTGAGTCAAATTCTTGCACTAACATGAAAGATCTCTTTAGATCACAAATTCTTAATTTTTTAACTTATTTAAATAAGTCATTTTTATTCCTTTGTTTTGTAGCTTATGCAAATAAGTGCTTATTTGAAGAAGAGCTTATTTAGGCTCTTGAGTCAAATTCTTGCACTAACATAAAAGATCTCTTTAGATAAAAAATTCTTAGTTTATTAACTTATTTAAATAAGTCATTTTTTGTTCCTTTGTTTTGTAGCTTACGCAAATAAGTGCTTATTTGAACAAGAACTTATTTAGGCTTTTGAGTCAAATTCTTGCACTAACAATAAAGATCTTTTTAGATCTTAATTTTTATGATTATTAACTCACTAACTTAACATTTTATTACTCATGCTCTTTATTCTTAATTATTGTTACTAACTTACTAACCCATCATTTTATTCATACATGTTGATTTTACATATTGTTAATAATTCATCTAAATCTAACAATTTATTTATTGCCTTATTAATTAACTATTTATTTTATTGCAAGGACTCTAGCATGTATTTTAGGATTTGATGTAAATATAAATGAGAATTGCATAGCATCCATTATCTTGCATCATTTCATGTTTATTTTTCTCGCGAAATATTTTAGAATGTAATTAGGAGCAATGTACACTATAAATAAAACTTGCATCTCATGCATATTTATTTATCGCTTTCCGCAAAAACGTTAGAATATTAAATTCCGAGGAAAAGACATCGTTTTGATAAAAATATCATTACGAATTGTCTTCGCGCTTATTTATTTGTTGTGACGTTAGTATTATTCCTTTCCGCGCGCAACCGTTACCCATTTCTTTTTTATCAAAACAATGAGGTCAACACCTTTTCAAAATATCAAGCAATTTATTCTCAAAAGCACAAAAATACTTTGTCATCAAACATTTTCAAAACTTTGGACTTTAAACCAAACGTTCCTTTTTATCGTGAAAACCTTGGATTTTAACCCAAGAGTTCTTTTTATCTCAAACTTGGATTTTAAACCAAGTGCCTTGGACTTTAAACCAATGACCCCCTTTTATCGTGAAAACCTTGGATTTTAACCCAAGAGTCTTTTTTATCACAAAACTTGGATTTTAAACCAAGTGCCTTGGACTTTAAACCAATGGCTTCTTTTATCGCTAAAACCTTAGATTTTATACCAAGTGTTCCTTTTTTCTCGCAAAAAACCTTGGATTTTAAACCAAGTGCATTTTCTTCATTCAAACATTTTTTAATCATGCAAAAACCTTGGATTTTAAACCAAGTGTCTTTTATCATTCAAACCTTTTCTCAATAAACCTTGGATATTAAACCAAGTGTCCGCGTCTTATTTCATAATCAAACTTCAATCAATTTAACCATATAGACTTTCTTCACAAACTAACATCAATCAAACTCACATTTTGCCACTTTTGGCTTTTGGTCTTGAAAACCTTTTTTCAAAACTTTAAAATTAAACAAACAAATTTACTCGGCTTTTTACCCCGAACTACGAGATTTTGATCCTTCAGGTACGTAGGCATGAGACTTGTCTTTGCGAATCAAATAAAATCAACAAAAAATATTTTTCTTCCTTTCTCATCATTTTAAACTTTTTTTATCATCACTTTAATTCCTACACTTATACATTTTTACAAGCAATTAAAAATAAAGCGCAAAGTTAGAAATAAAAACAAGAGGTTCCTATAGAGTACTATAGATACTTAGGGTGCTAATACCTTCCCTTCGTATAATTAACCCCCGAACATTGATCTCTAAAAATAGGGTTTTTTCGAACTTTTTCCCTTTCCCTCGGATAAATTAAAGATCGGTGGTGGAATATTAAATTGCGATTCGAAGTTAATTAATAACTCGACATCCAAAAATCACCGCGACATGACATTAGTTGAATTAGGAAGGTAAATACTTAATTGTGATATGTGTTGATGATTTGTAAATGGATATATGTGCATTTAATTGAGAAATGTCCTTATCTTGTTATTGATGTTGCTTTAATGAATTGTGTGGAATAATGGAGTAGGATATATATATATATTATGTGTTGATGTATGATGTTGTTGAAATAACTGATAGTGGGTTGCTTTCATTTATTGTGTGTCAGTTATATATATCTAACTCTCTGTTTTGTGTGTCAGTTATATATATCTAACTCTCAGGTGTTGTGGTATGATTTGTCGGTGAAGCTCCGCTCTGATTAGGACACGGGAAGGGTTCATGTATATTGTTGTATATCGAGTCTTTTATTTATTAGTGTTGTATTAAAGTGAGTTATTTCTTGTATAGACCGGTGAATACTATTTTTATTATTTAGTATTATTTTTGGAGAATGTAATACTCAAACTAGTGTTTTGTACCTTGGTCTTGATTTAAACAATGAAGTCTTTCTTTCCGCTGCGAGTTCTTGTAAAACATTTTCAGAAATTAGAATTTTATGTAAATTCGGGTTTGGGTGTTACAGTACCGACGGTGGCGAGTTGTTGTGGCAGTTGATCACTGCGTGCATTTTCTTGTGCACTCTCATCAATTTCCATTTGATCCTTTGTTCGGGTTTTCTGCATCGATTTTTTGTTCGCTGCATTTGATTGAAGTTATCCCCTAAGGTTTGAGGCAGAGAAGCTTCAATCGGAAATCGCCGAAATTCTCGACATCTCACGGTTTGTTCTTGTTCTGCATCTTACGCCAATATCTCATTTGCGTGTTTGTGATTTTCTACATCAATAGTATTTTGGATGCTCAAATTGTGTTAGCTTTGGAAGCTTGACATTAGTACTTGTTTCTATTTTCATGTGCTTTAACAGTTACTATTAATTGATCATTGATTTCGTGCAAATTGTCAATTTTGTGAAATTTTGTCCAAGGTTGGTTCAGATTGTATTTCAGACCTTAAATCACTTTTATCGATTTTTTAAAAGGTTGAATCTGTGTTATGATATGGAAATTCAAGTTGAAAGTTCATTGTTACCAAGTTTACTGTTAATCTGGTTGCTAAAATGCATCTTCTCCAAAAAGTTGTCATCTGAATTTTATGCCAATCTACATATGTTGAGAATCGTTTATAGAGATTTGGTACAATAATATTGTTCTACTTTAGCCCTTGAAAAGTTGTCAAGTTTGGATTGGATTGTGGTTACTAGTTCTACATGTAATATGGATTATGGCTTGGAAGCTATTAAATTGGTTCAACTATTTAGGCCTGTTATGGTTATCCAAGTTGGAGTCTACAGGTTCAAGTCAAGTAGCAGCTTGGTTGCTTGTCCTCAGTCTACTCTTTCACAGTTCCATATTAGTGGTTTGTTGTCATATTTGTACCTCACTGCTTCAGTTTTGCCTTCTAGAAGTGTTAGGAGTTTAGTCTTATTTGAATACCCATTGTGGTTGCTTCTAGTTTTTCTCTTATTGTGAAGATTGAAGACAGGTTTGAGTTCTTTGGTCTACTCTTTGTTGCCCTGTTTTAGGCAGGTGATTAGCCATATTGGCTTTGTTGATATCTCTTGAGCAGGTTGTATTTGCCTGCATTGTCGAGGGGTTAGTTGGTTTTATTGATGTGCTATCTCATCTTGAGTACAACATTGGTATTGGTGCTTCACTCTCTAGCCGTCAACCATGCCACTTGCTCTTTCTCGTTGATTTTTTGGTCCTTTGATGAGCTAATTAACTTTAGCACAACTTGAGTATTGATGCTTGACTTTGTAGTCATCGGACCCTTTGACATTCTCTTTTTTGCTTCTGTCATGAGTGTTTGGTACTTTTGATGGTTAAGCTTTGTGCCCTTTGTTGGCTTTTGTTGATGTTAGCTTCTATTAAGTGGTTAAGCCTCGAGTTATGACTTTTGCTTAATGGTTAAGCCTCTCGCCTTATAGCTTTGATCTCGGCAGATGTTTTTCCGGCATCTGTCTCATGTATTTTCTTTTGATTTGATCTAGCTTGCGGGAGGGAGTTAAAGATATGGTTAGTGAGTAATTAGGAGGATTAGTTAGTAGTTTGTTGATGCCTATATATAAGCTTTGATGTAATCTTTTACACTTTACTTTTATCATTTGTAATATTTTCCTTCATCAATATTATACACTTTTAGCTATTTTCTCTCCTTCTTCTATGGATGCCATGTTTCTTAACAGTTACCTGTTGCTGGTTATTTAGCGTTGAAATGTGCAAAATGGTGTTTTCATCTCCATCCTTCCAATTTAGTATTTTATATTCTAACTTCCTAGCAACTCTCTCCCTATTTTTCCTAAGAAAACAAACAAGGAGTTTCAGAGCCCGGTAGTGTTTATTTCTCACAATAATATGCAGAGCAGTCTCACCCCTCACAGTCAAGTCTTCAATAGAATCAGGACAAGCCATAAAAAACTCAACTAAAAATTCAACATCTCCATTTTCACTTACTAAATGAAGACGAGTCAAGGCCTCCCTTCCCTTTGACTCTAACAAGTTCCTTGTTTATGTCCACAAAAGAAAACACCATTTTATTATGATTTGGTTGAAGGTGCGTGGGAGAAAACACAAGAGGGGGGGGGGGGGGGGGGGGTTGAATTGTGTTTTAGATTTTAAAAACTTTTCCAGATAATAGTATCTATCAGAGTTTTTAAGCACAACGGAATTCTTAACACAAACAACTTGAATCGAAGAGAATGATGGAAGAGTAAATAAGAGAGTGAGAGAGAGAGACACAAGAAATTATACTGGTTCCCCTCACAAAACGAGAGTACTCCAGTCCCCTTGCACTTCCAAGGGATTTCACTATAATCACGAAGATTACAAATCTAGTGCTCAAGCATACAAGCAAGAGACTTCTTTGCTCTAAGTCACACAAGACAGAGAGACTTCCTTGCTCAAAGTCACACAAGACTAAGAGACTTCTTTGCTCAAAGTCACACAAGACTAAGAGACTTCTTTGCTCAAAGTCACACAAGACTAAGAGACTTCTTTGCTCAAATCACTAAGACTGAGACTTTTCCAAATTACTCACGCAGGAGTAATACTAACTTCTAAGCTTTAAACTATTACAAGATAATAACTTCAGAGGCTTTAGCTAGTTTTCAATTTCTCACTTGATTCTGAGAGATGAGTATCAGTTATGTTCCTTAGTGTTCAACTTCTTTCTTTCTGATATATATATGAGTGAAGAAAGATATTGAGACGTTGTAGAATCCCGTTGTAAATGGACAGCTGTAACTTTTGAATTTACTCTAAGCAGAGCACTTCTCCTTCATAGTTAAGCTCACGTTTTACTGTCTGTCCAAATACAGTAATAAGGTACAACTAGCTCCTAGAGAGGATAGGATCACATCCTTTATGACCGTTGTAATTAGTTGTCCTTAAGAGATCATCAGGCTTTGTAAGATTTGGTGAAGTAGCCTTTCTGATGACCATTAATTGGAATTCACTTTGCTACTGATGAACCTTGATATCTTGAAGTCTGGTTGGTCTTGAATATTTGGCCTCTGATAGTTTGAATATTTGGCCTCTGATAGTCCTTCGTAATTCAGCTTCTGAACGTCTTCATCTTCTGAATAACTCTTGACTAATACCAAATAGCTTCTGAACTTTTGTAGGCCTCTGAATGTCTGAGCTTCTAAACTTCTCTTAAGCTTCTGAACTCTTGTAGACATCCTGATCCTTCTTGAGCTTCTGACCACGTTTTAGCTTCCGAACTCTTTCGGAGTGTAAATGATTCAGACTTTCAATAGGTTCCTTCAGAGCATAAATCAAGTGTGCTCATGTATATTCATAAGATTATCCTGCACACTTAATTTAGACATTAGTAACATCAATTGTCCATTTAATACTTTGTTATCATCAAAACTAAGGGTGTGTATCAAAACACATTTTGTTCCAACAATCTCCCCCTTTTTGATGATGACAAATATAAGTATTAAATACAATTGTTGTTGATAAAATTCAGCTATGTTGACATTAGGCTTCTGAGTTTTGCAAGCTCCCCCTAAGTTTGATACTTATAGGGTTAGGTTTGTAAGCTCCCCCTATTTTGTATCCATAGTTAATTTTAACCAGTTTAAGAATTACTTTATTATATGACTTAAATTATTCATATTTTACTATGCAGAGAACAAGGTTTGTAAGCTTCTTCTTTTCATAGTGTAATAATCTTTGAATAAAGTTGCACCCTTACTCAAAAACTATCTATGAATAATAAACTTCAATTAATAAATGTATTCTCCTTAAAATTATGCACTTATTTAAAATTCCAGATGAAATAGACAAAATATTTAAATGAATGACAATAGGATCAGAGGCACTAGAAACGTATACACACACACAGTTCAGAGGTTATCATGATATACAGTTTCAGAGTTCAAAACAAATATAATATTTTTCAAAACAGTTCAGAGCTTTAAAAAATAAAGATTTTGAGTTCAGAGCTTAAAAAAAATACACATATTTTTGAAATCCTCAAGATCAGATTGTCATTACAAAGCATGTAACTCATGCCACTAAATTGACCACTCTCCTACGTTCTCTTTCTGAAGCACTACAAAGCCCTAAAAAACAAAGTAATTTCGCTTCTTCCAACAATTGATTTATCATTATTCTTTCTCCCCCTTTTGTCATTATCAAAAAGGTAGTATAAACAATTAATAACAATTGCAATGTCCAATGCAGTCAAGTCAGGAGTGGTTGAACGCATTTATGACATTAGCGTGTGAAATGAGCTTATAAAAAGGAGAGAGACCTAGTCATTTTATTCACACAGAATAATCTTAGGTTGTGATAGAGAAATTGAGAGAAAAAATGAAACGCTCAGAAAAGAAGAAGGTAGATTCAAAGAGAGTTGGTCAAGATAGGAGAAAACATACAAAGAAATCACGAGAAACAAAGCCAGCGTCTGAAGAGAAATGCAGTTCAGAGCCTGAAGAAAAAGATTGGGACTCTGACTGGTTTGATTTTCTGAAGACATATCCTCCTGAAGAAAAATAATCTGATATCCAAGGCTGTAGAGGGGCTAGAATCTTCTCCTGAAGAAAAACAATCTGATGCATCAGAATTGGTTTCTTCAAGGAAGATGATCTAACAGTTGGATAGCCCAACCAGTTGGATGACTCATCCAACTCCACTCTTCAAAGGTCATATTGAGGCTTGCTACCATAATATGTCCTTTGGAGCATCCAGAAAATAGTCTTTAGGAATGTTATATGTAATCAGAAACTTATGTTCTCAATGAAATAAAATATAATTGCTTTGGCTTGTTAATTTGATTTTCTTATGATGTTTCTTCTCTTGTTATGCATTTTGATTCTTTAAGAATAATCAAATATTGTACTAATTGAAAAACAATTTTATGAACAGAACCAAAAGAATTTGAAAAAGAATTGAGAAACTGTTTTTTTTTTTTTAAATAAATAAATTTTTTTGGAAGCCAATTGAAGAGTAAAAGCAAAATCATACAAGATTAAATCTCAATGGAAAAACACATCTATCAAAAGTTTAAGGAATCATAAAGAAAATAGAACCATCCAGATTTAATCAAAGTGAATGAATATTTCAACATGGCACAAAGAAGTCAATAAAAGATATACAAAAAATAGACTTAATCCTATCAATGTGCCTAGCAAAATATTAATCAGCAGATAAACATTTAAGCAATCAAAGAAATCCTAGGGTTTTATTGTGGACGACTACAGAGAAGAGCTAGGGTTTTCATGATTTACTTTTGGTTTCCATTTACTTCCTCCATCAGTCCAATGTACTTGTCCACCTTGGCTTCAATACTCTCAATATCAGCTTCATTAGCTGGATTCCTCAGATGCTCTTGATTAGCTCCCAGATTGTCTAGGATAGGCTCATTCAGATCTTCCTCAAGTGAAGCTAACCTCTCCCTCAGGTTTTGTTCATCATTTGCTTTTACAGTAGAGGATTCAGGTGGATTCCTCTCTGTGTCCTCCTGAGTCTGAATGACCTCTTCAACAATTGCAGCTTTTCCCTTGTCAAATTTCTTCTGCTCTTCAACATCAGCCTCTTGAAGTCTATACAGCTTCTTTACCGATTCCTCAGTCAGACTAAGCTCATGAAGGCAGATCAGATTGCCTTAGCTCATGAAGACCATGTATCTGACTGAATAAGCTGTTGCATTCACTCAAGATATCAGGGTTATTTGAGTTGGTTGGGTGAGGTTTAGAGTTTGAAGGTGTGATGGTATGTTGAGGTGATGTTTGTGGTTGAGAATCATTTTGAGTTGCAGCACAGTCAGATGCTGTAGATGTCCCAACCTCTTGGGTTTGCTCAGCAGTCTGACAGTGTGGATTGGTTATTTGTTGTTGTTGGTTTTGATCAGGCTAACTAAATGAATTTAATTGTGTATCAGATGTAGTTAGTTCTTTAATCATTTCATCAACTTGATCCCTGGTTGGTGAGTTGGGGGTTTCATCAAATTAGAGTAATTCAGTGTGTACTGACTCATTAGAATCAGTATCAATCACTTTAGTATGTGTACTAATCTGTTGTTCAGGTTCGATTTGATGTTCAGGTTGTGGTTGTTGGTCAGGTGATGTTTGAGGTTCAGGGTGTGTATGAACATGTTCAGGTGAGGTATATGGTTCAGGTTGTGGTTGAGCATGTTCAGGTTCAGAGGGTATAAGTGTTTCAAATTGGATTATCTCAGGTGTTTCTGGTTGGATTTTATTGTTCTCTGTGATAATTTGGTTTGATGGGTTGGTTTCAGGATTGATTAGGTTTGGGTTTGGGTTCTGAGTTTGTTCAGAGTCTGGAATGACAGAGTTCTGAACATTATAAGAGGGTGAGGGTTCAGGTTGTGTAGGGAGTTCACCTGCTAAATGTTGTTCAAGGAGATCTAGAGGTGACTTTGATGGTTTGTTTGAGGTTGGTGGGTTCTGAGTCTCTTGAGTTAATACAACAGGCTCTTCAGGTTTAGATACAATACCTGAGTTATCAATGGTGGAGCTCTCAATAGTCTTCTTCTTGTTCAACTCCTTAGAAATCTTGCTTCTCTTGATCCTCAGAGGCTCATCATCCTCTTCAACATCTTCTAAGACCACCACAGTTGAATTCTCAGCCTTAGAATTTGTCCTCCCTTTGCTTTCACTCTTTGTTGTTTCAACCTTAGCCTTTACCAGCCTCTTCCTTTTCCTCTTCACATCCTCTGGTTCAATTTCAAATGGTTCTCCTTGGCTCTCCAGTAGTTGTATGTACTGGTTAACAATACCTCTAGAGACAGAAGGTATGTTAATTTTCAATCTTGCTACCAAAGATGGTTTAGAATGAGGTAGCAGTTCCAAGGGCTCTGAAAACTTTAGCTTTTGTCCAGGTAGGAAGTACATGTTAGACAAAGTGTGTACTGAGATAGCAGAGGCTCTCAGTTCTCTCAACAAGTTATCTTGACCAGCAGCCTTGATCACGTCAATCACACCACACTGATAGAAAATCTCACTTAGAATCCTTGGGTAAACGACATGAACATTGGGCTTGGTTTGCCTTTGAGTAGCGTTAACCGCCTTGCAAAGGTGATTGAAGATATACTTAGCCCAGTTGAGTTGATATCCTCTAGTGAGAAAATAAACAAAGTGTCTATGATCCCAAGAGAGTTGATCACTGCTTCCACTTCTTGGAAAGATTGATCCTAGCATTATTCTGGCCAATAATTTCTGTGTAGGTTCCAAATCACCAATTTTATTCCTCTCGTAGCTCTTTCCTTTAGAGTAGCATCTCTTCGTCATATCTGACAAGAATTCAGAGTTCCTAGCTTCATTTGGACCAAAGGTGTAGAAAGCTCCTTCATTTGGAATTTGCAGAACGCTTGCCAATTTAGATTGTGTCAGAACCACTTCAAACCCACATACAACATTCCTAATTTCATCCTCCTTGACTTCTCTTAGACCCAGTTCAACTGGTGTCTTGTCCTTGTTTTCAGGTTTTGATTTCCTTAACATAGCCAATTCCTTATCATAGTCTTCAACTGTAACAACCTTGCTTCTAATCCAGAAATCCTTAATCAGCGAAGGGTAGATTGGACCATTCATTAACTTCATGTACCTAAATCCTCCATTTTGATCAGTGAAGAACTTCTCAATGTCGTGTTGGTTCAATCTCAGACTTTCAAAATCAACTGGTTGTTCCATAACCAAGTTGAGTGATTTCCCTTCCATATCTAGCGATTTCTCTCTACTAAACATTTCATTGCAGTTGATATTGTTTACTGGTAAATCCTTGGGGAACGAAAACGCTGAAGTAGAAGTTGATGAGGTAGATGCTGCCATTTCTGAAGTTAGGGTTTTAGGTTTTGCTAGTTTGAGAGAGAAAGAAATTGCTCTGTGGTGTTGAAGAAGAAAGTGTATGTAGTGAATGTGTAAAGTGTGCAAGTGATTAAGTGATTTTGTTTAAAAACAAAGTAAAACACAAAATAAATTAAATCAAAAAGAAAAGAACCATCACTAACTGTTTCAAACCATTCAGAACGTGTGTACGTGTTGACCATTTAGCGCCAAAACGTTTCAGTAATAAATACTTAAACTTTTGCAATTCATTTCCTCTTCAGAGGCTTAGCCTTCAGATGTTGAAAATTTCTCAGAGTCTGAACTACTTCAGATGCTGAAATCTAAAGTACTTCAGAGCCTAAAAATGAATTTTTCAGGACATTTAAAATATATGTTCATACAAGATTTTTCAAGGTTTTAATTTTGAACACTTTGTTTAAATAAATCATATGTCCTTAAAAATTTTTTTAACCTTGAATGTTATTCCTCTGACTTGTCATTTCAACACAAACACGCATCTTTGAAAGAAAGTAAAAACTTCGTCAATGCAACTTCAAAAGATATCTTCAACTGAAAGTAACACACAGGGTAAAGAAATAAACTTTACCAAAAATATCAGAGGCATGCAGCAACAGAATTTGAAAGGATCCAGCCTCATAGAGAACATCAAGAGAGAAATAAACTCTCACAAGGAACACATAGGATAGGAGAAATAAACTCCTTTAATTAGAGCACATCCATGATCATCAGGGAAAAGTAGATTCCCACACATATAGAAAAAGAATTATCTACTCCCCCTCAACACATGCATAAGACCATGAACACACATATATCACCATACACATGCTATACTAGATGCCATAGCATCTGTCTTCACATCATGCAGAACATTACTTCAGAGATCTATTCTCCCTTCATAGGATATCAGAAAACAATTACTCCCCCTAAATATGCGTACCACAAGAATAATATCGTAGCAGCAAACACATAAACACATAATAATTTACTTCCCCTGAGTACATGCACTATATCACAAACTATAGCAGTACCTTCTTCATCTCCTTCTTCCATGTCCATATTGCCATAAAGTATCTTCCCTGAAGCTCACTCAGATACAGAACAGAGTGCCTGCTCTGATACGAATTGAAATTCTGGCATGCAGTGGTAAGATGCTCTATATAATGTTGTAGCATCATCTACCGCATCAGACTAACAGAATATGAAAAATAAACAATAAAGGACAGGAAAGTAAATAACACAGTGAATTTGTTAACCCAGTTCGGAGCAACCTCTCCTACTCTGGGGGATACCAATCCAGGAATGAATCCACTAATATAGTTCTAGTTCAAAGACTCCAAAACGCCCCGTTTCTATCTTATCGCCTAGACACTACCTCATGCAATTCTACCTAGGAACTCCTAGATATGAGACGCCCCGTCTGACTTCCCTACCACCTTACTAACCCGCAAGGATTTTTTAACAACATTGTGAACAAATTAGAAGACACACTTCCATGACAAATACGTAGCCAAGACTCTTGACTAAGCACACAACTTGGAGTTGCTTACAAGCTTCCTCCAATGACAATACTCACTCATTACCTACAGGTTTCTGAGTGTTTACACAGTGACCATCTCACAATCTAAGTGGTTCACTTTACACCAACTCTCCTAGAGAGTGGCTACACGAACACGAAACCCTAAAAGACTACATCTTTGATATTCTATTTTGATTCTAGTTTTGGTTGATACAATAGGTTTAGAAACTTCCTTTATATAGGCTTCACAATGCTTCAGCTCCAAGAAATCTTCTAGAGGAAAAATATATATTTTTACTAAATCTTCTTTGCATCATAATATTCCTCCCATAAATATATTTGTTGAAAATATATTTTAAAATTAAATCTTCTAATCTTCTTGAAGCACAAAGATTTATTTGAAATAAATCTTTTATATTCTCTGCAACAATCTTCACAAGATATATTTTAAAATCAAATCTTCTTGAAGCACAAAGATTTATTTGAAATAAATCTTTTATATTCTCTGCAACAATCTTCACAAGATATATTTTAAAATCAAATCTTCTTGATTCCTTTATATTTTATCTTGCGGAACAAGTAATCAAGTAAACCGCCTTCTGAATATTCTGGAAAGCACATGCGTCTTGGCACACAAGTTTGCGTGAATTAATTCTTCAACCAAATCTTTCTGGGATCTCACACGAAAATAAATCTTCAAAGAAACGCGAAAAGGGCGTACACTGTGATGTTGTACACAATATTACCATATCTAGTTCAACATCTTGCTATAACATTGTTTTAACAAAATGATGCCAACAACCAAAAACCCAACACTTGAAAACCTTTCAAGATACTCTTCATCAGGTTCTTCATCAAGATCTTCATGTTCCTTTGCTTGCTTTCCTTTTCTTGCTGCTTGAGCTTCTTCACTTTTCAACTCTTCTTTATCCTTCAGAGCCAATTCATGGTCTCTGAGTAATTCAATCAATGATTTGTTGGAACAAAATATGTGTTAATACACACCCTTAGGTTTTGATGATAACAAAGTATTAAATGGACAATTGATGGTACTAATGTTTAAATTAAGTGAAGGGGAATTCAACGTTATATCAAGAGCACGCTTAATTTAGACTCTGATGAAACCTATGGAAGTCTGAACATTTACACTCTGAAGGAGTTCAGAAGCTACAACGTGGTCAGGAGCTAAACAAAGTTCAGAAGCTCAAAGAGGATCAAAATGTCTGAAGGAGTTCAGAAGCTCAGAGAAGTTCAGAAGCTCAAGGATGTTCATATGCCTACAAGAGTTCAGAAGCTATCTGCTAGTCATGAGTCATTCAGAGGATGAAGACGTTCAGAAGCTGAATTGCGAAGGACTATCAGAGGCCAACCATTCAAGACCAATCAGACTCCAAGTTATCAAAGGTTCATCAGAAGTAAAGGAATTCCACAAATCATCAGAAGGGCTACATCAACTAAACTTATCAAGCCTGATGATTTGTTCTAAGGTCAACTAATTACAACGGTCACAAAGGATGTGATCCCTCTCTTTCTAGGAGCTAGTTGTACCTTATTACTGTACCATTGGACAAACAGTAAAGGTGAAGCCTCTCTGCAAAAGAAGACGTGGCTTTACTCAACGGATCTTCAAAGACTACAACTGTCCATTTTACAACGGGAATTTCTCCAACGTCTCAATGTCTTTCTCGACTCATATAAATATGCCAAAGAAAGAATTGATGACTAGCGATCTTCATTAGAAAACATCTCTCAGAAGAAAGTGAGAATCTGAATTGTAATAGAAAATATCTCTCAAATGAAGTGAGCATAGAAACTAGCTTAAGCCTCTGAAGTTATTATGATTGTAATAAGTTTAAGCTTATAAGTTAGTAGTAAGTCTTCTGCTTAGTGTAGAAGCTCTTCTGCTTAGTGTAGAAGCAACAAAGTCTTCTACTTAGTGTAGAAGCACATAAGTCTCAATCTTAGTGATTAGAGCATGAAGTCTTGAGCCTGTGTGCTTGAGCAAGGAAGTCTCTGATCTTGTGTGATCAGAGCAATGAAGTCTCTCTGTCTTGTGTGACTTAGAGCAGGAAGTCTTGAGCTTGTGTGCTTGAGCATCTTATTGTAATCTTAGTGATTATAGTGAACTCTCTTGGAAACAAGGGGACTGGAGTACTCTCAATTTGTGAGGGGAACCAGTATAAATTGTTGTGTGTTCTTCTCTCTCTCACTCTCTCATTTACTCCTTCATCATTCACTTAGCCGTTAGTTTTATTGTGTGAACAATTCCACTGTGCTTAAAGACTCTGATAGATTTAAACATCTTGAAAAGTTTTTAAATATCCAAAACACAATTCAACCCCCCCTTCTTGTGTTTTCTCCACGCACCTTCAATTGGTATCAGAGCCCCGGTTCTGTTGGTAAATCACTTAACCGTGAGACAGTCAAGATCCAAAGGAGAAAACCACCATGGCTCAACAAGTGAATGATTGGAAGCGGAAAAGTCATCAACCTGTTGCTGATCTCATTAAAGGAATGGAAGAAAGACTTAATATGAATGAAGATCTAAGCAACAAGCAAGTATCTACATCAACATCTGATGTTTGTACTTCAAATGCAAGAGACAAGGAAGCAGTCAGAAAAGGGAAGCAAGAAATGGAGCTTGAAGACATTAAGGGAGAATCTGATGAAGAATACTTTGATAATTTCTCCAAGAAATTTCAAAGATGGTCTGAATTCAAGAAGAATGGAGGAGAGATAGCTAGCAAGAAGAAATGACAACCTGGGAAGAGCTGGACAAACTTTCTGAAGAAGAAAAGAAAGTCAAGCTACCAAGGAGATTAAGACCTGAAAGGCAAGCAAGACCTGAAGTAGCAGCAGAGTCTGAAGAGGACTCAGAGTCTGAACAATCAAGTTATGACTCTGATCAAGACATCCTGAATCAGGTATATTCTCAACTTGCTAAACTTGAACTCATAAAACTACTAAATGCTGGTTCACTTAAGATTAAAAAGCTCAAAGTTGATTGTGAGCACTTAAGTGAACAAGCAGGTCAATTTAAGTGTTTATATCAAGAGGCTCTAGAAAAGATTGAATTTCTTGAAAAAGGGAATGCCAGCAGTAGCAAACCTTATAAGAATTCAATTCATTCTAAAGATCTCTGTAATACACACATTGACAGTAGTGACATTATTTCTTTACTATCCTCTCTTAAAAACAAAGGTGTAAATGGAATTGGTTATTCATGTGCTAATACATATGAAAAACCAAGTTCATCAAGCATATTTGGAAATGCTTCTCCTTCTGATCTATATTCAACATTCGTACCTGAGAGCTTTCAGGTGGTACAAATGGAGAATAGAGGTCAGGTAACTAACAGTCTAGGACCCATCTGCAAATGGGTACCAAAAGACAAAATTGTTTATTTGACTGCAGGACAAATGAGGAAAATATACTCTCCACTCACATGGACTCATGTGACTGCAAATGGAAGAAGAGAAATTGTGCACAGAAGGCACATTTTTGATGAATCTAATGGTGAAGAAGATGAAGAATATGAAGTTTCTTCTGAAGATGACAGTAACTCAGCTTGGAGGAGTAACTGTTCAGGCTATGATACTGATTTCAATTGAAACAAGAAAGCTTCAATGCAAGGTGAGTATTCTTAAAGTCTCAATGACAACTCAGAGGAATAACACTCAAAGGTTAAAATATTCTTTTAGAACACCTGATGTATTTAGATTGTTCAGAAATAAAACCTTGAAAAATCCTGTCTGAACATATATTTTTGTGTCCTGAAAGATTTGTTTTATTTTTTGGCCTCTGAAGTTCTTCAGGTTTCAGCATCTGAAGAAGCTCAGACTATGAAAACTTTTCAACCTCTGAGAGATAAGCCTCTGAATAGGAAATGAATTGGAAACATTTAAGTATTTTTACTGAAACGTTTTGGCGCTAAACAGACTACACGTACACACGTTCTGATTGGTTTGAAAGCAGTTAATGATTTGTTTGTTTTATTTTTAATTAATGTATTGTGTGTTTTAATTTGTCTTATGTTTTTAACAAAATCACTTAAACACTCACACTTTACACTATCACATCCTTCACTCTTGTCTTTCAAAACTAGAACAAAACCTCTCTCCAGTTTTAGCAAAATCTTCACCCTAACCTTCTGAAATGGCATATACTTCTACATCAGTTTCAGACTCTTTGTTTATTTTTCCTAAAAACTTTCCGATCAACACCATCGCTTGCACGAAAATGTTTTCTACAGATTTGTCTCTTAAGATGGAGGGAAAATCTCTGAACCTGGTTATGGAACAACCAGTGGATTTTGATAGTTTGGAAAAGAATCAGTTTAATGTTCTAAAGTTCTTTTCTAATCATAAAGGGAGCTTTAGATACATGAATTTATTAAATGGTCCAATCTATCCTACTCTGGTAAAAGATTTCTGGATCAGAAGCAAGGTAAGGACAGTTGAAGACTATCACAAGGAGCTAGCTGCAAGGAGGAAAGAAAAGGCTGAAAATGAAGACAAGACCCCTCAAGAGTTAGGATTAAGAATCATTGAGGAAACAGAGGTACATTCGGTTGTGTGCGGTTTTGAAGTAATTCTCACTGCTTCAAACCTGGCTAAAGTGCTATCCATCCCAAATGAGGGCATCTACTACACTTTTAGTCACAATGAAGCACAAGAATCTATGTTTCTAAAGACTATGACAAGACATTGCTACGTCAAGGGAAAAAGTGGTGAGAGCAACAAGACAGGTGATCTGAAGCCCACTCAGAGGGTATTAGCCAAAATCATGTTAAGTTCTATATTTCCAGGAAGTGAAAATTCTGATCAATTGTCATGAGATCATAGACACTTTGTCTATTTTCTCACAAGGAAATATGATTTAAATTGGGCTAAATACATCTTTGATCACCTATGCAAATATGTGCTTAAAACTCAAAATCAGGCCAAGTCTGATATACATGTAGTCTACCCAAGGGTCCTCAGTGAGATTTTCTATTAATGTGGAGTGATAGATATAATCAAAGCTGCTGGTCATGACTACTTGTTAAGAGAATTCAGAGCCTCCACAATATCTGCTCATACACTATCTCACATGAACCTGGTGTCAGAACATGAAGTACAACCTTCAGATCCCTTGATACACCAGTCTAACTCAGAACCTTCCTTGGTAAAGAAATGGAACATTGACATGCCTATAGTTTCTAGTGGCATTATCAATAAGTATATTCAACTGCTGGATAACCTAGGAGAAGGTTTAGGACTGAGAAGGAAGAATTGAAGAAGAAGAAGAAGAGAAGAAGGCTAGTGAAAGCATATAAAGTTGAAGGCTCAGAAAGTGATGATGAACCTCTCAGTGTTAGACAAAAGCAACTTACCAAAGAGCCTGAGGAAAAGATTGCTGAAAGCTCAGATCATAACAAATCAGGTGATGTATTTCTCTCTAAACCTGTTGTTACTTCTGCTCAAGACATTCATTTAACCTCATCATCAACCCAACCCCTTTCAAATTATAACCAGACAAGTTCTGAGGATAATCTTACCATAAAACAACTTATATTAGAACCTGTCAAAACAACTCACCCTGAACCAGTCTTTATCAACATCTCTTCATCATCATCTTCGACCGATTCTAACCCTAATGAGTTAGATGAAATTCTAGCTAATTTTGAACTGCTTAATGCCAAATCTAAGCATAAAATAGCTCATCCATCTATGACTCAAACATCTTCAGACCCTCATACACCCAAACACCAAACTCCATCTGAACCACAACCCTCTAAACGTGCTGTTTTAGAAGAAAATTTGAATCACCCACCATCAAACCCTGTTGAGGCTATGGTCAATGAACTTCTTTTAGAAGATTTTCATCTCAAAGGATTTGTCCAAACCGATCCTAGTCCTCAACTCATCAACACACCATTAACCAATGAACCTTACCCAACAAAATCAAACAATCCTGATGTCTTGAGCAAATGCAATGACTTGTTTAAACAGATACATGGTCTTTATGACCAAAGACAAACTGATATGTCGTCATCTGAGTATGATGCTCAATGGGTAAGTCTGACAGAGGAACTGGTGAAAGAATTGCATAATCTTCAGAAGGCAGTTGTGGAAGAACAGAAGAAGTTTGACAAAGGAAAAGCCATCAATGCTGAGAAGGACATTCAGACTCAAATGGACATAGAGAGGAATCATCCTGAATCCTCTGCTGCAAGAGAAAATATTGGGCAAAATCTTAGGGAAAGAATAGCCTCAATAATGGACGATCTGAATGTACCTATTCAAGACTACCTGAGAAGTGATCAAGGCAATCAACAGCACCTGAGGAATCCTGTCTATGAGAATGACATCAGAAGGATTGAAGCAAAAGTGGACAAGTTTGTGGGATTTATGGAAGAAGTAAATACTAATCAGAAAAACATAATGACAACCCTAGCATCTTTCTGTAGTCAACCCCAACCTTAAGACCTATTTGATTGCTTATATGACTTCATGACTGATAATTTGCTAAGCACTTTGACTAGGTTAAACTTTTGGTTAGGATAAAACTCTGTTTGTTAATCTGACATATCTATTCACTATATTTGTCTGAATGCTTATATGCCTGTTGATTCTGTTTAGTATGTCGTTTGCTTGTTTTTAACTCTTTAACTGATTTTCATTTTCGTTAAAACAAACAATCTTGCAAGATGATCTTTCAAACTCTTGAGTTTCATTCGAATAATTTGATTTTCAATAATTACAATATGTGGATATTCTTAAAGTATCAAATTACAAAACAAGAGAAGACATATAAATTAGAAATCAAAAATTAAAAACAAGCCAAAGTAATGAATTTTATTTCATTGAGAACATAAGTTCTGGATTACATATTACATTTCTAAGAACTATCTTCTGGATGCTCTAAAAGGTCATGTTTGTGGTTACAAGCCTACATGACCTTTGCAGAGGGGAAAGGTTGTGATTTTGGCTAAAGCCATCCAACCAACTAGTAGTCCTTCTTGAAGAAACCGAATCAGATGCATCAGTTTGGTTTTCCTCAGGAAAAGACTCTAGCCCCTCTAGAGCCTTGGATATCAGTTTGATTTTCTTCAGGAAGATATGTCTTCAGAACTTAAAACAGTCAGAGTCCAAAGATTTCTCTTCAGACTCTGAACTGAGTTCTACTGTAACAAACACTGGCTTTGTTTCCATTGGTTGCTTCTTATGTTTTCTCCTATCTTGACTATCTCTCTTTGAAACTACTTTCTTATTTTCTGAGCGTTTCATTTTTTTCTCTCAAGAGATCTATCAATAACCTAAGATTATTCTGTGTGAATAAAATGACTAGGTATCTCTCTCCTTTTATAAGCATAATTCAATGGCCGAGTCTTAAATGCGTTCAACAACTCCTGATTTGACGGCATTGAAAGTTGAAATTTCTATTAATTGCTTATACTACCTTTTTTATAATGACAAAAGGGGGAGAAAGAATATTGGTAAATCAATTGTTGGAAGAAGCGAAATTACTTGGCTTTTTAGGGCTTTGTAGTGCTTCAGAGAGAGAACGTAGGAGAGTGGTCAAAATAGTAGCATGAGGTACATGCTTTGATATGACAATATGATCTTTGAGGATTTCAAAATATTGTACTAAAGAGCTCTGAACTGTTTTCAAATTTTAGTTCAGACTCTGAGCTATTTTCTTTGAAAAGATTTTTTTTAAGCTCTGAACTGTTTGAAAATATTTTGAACTCTGAAGCTGTTAATGATAACCATCAGAACCAAGTGTGTGTGTAGACGTCTCTAAAGTGCCTCTGATCCTATTTTGTCATTCAATTTAAATATTGCTTCATCTTGCATCTGCATTAAGGACTTAATTTCAAGGAGAATACTTTTATTAATTGAAGTTTATTATTCATAGTTAGTTCTTGAGTAAGGGTGCAACTTTATTCAAAGATTATCACACTATGAAAAGAAGAAGCTTGCAAACCTTGTTCTTTATATAGTGAAATATGAATAATTTAAGTCATATAATAAAGTAATTCTGAAACTTATTAAAATTAACTATGGATACAAAATAGGGGGAGCTTACAAACCTAACCCTATAGGTTATCAGACTTAGGGGGAGATTGCGAAACTCAGAAGCCCAATGTCAACATAGCTGATTTTTATCAACAACAATTGTATTTAATACTTATGTTTGTCATCATCAAAAAGGGGGAGATTGTTGGAACAAAATATCTGTTAATACACACCCTTAGGTTTTGATGATAACAAAGTATTAAATGGACAATTGATGGTACTAATGTTTAAATTAAGTGCAGGAGATTTAAACGTTATATCGACAGCACACTTAATTTAGACTGTGATGAAACCTATGGAAGTCTGAACATTTACACTCTGAAGGAGTTCAGAAGCTACAACGTGGTCAGGAGCTAAACAAAGTTCAGAAGCTCAAAGAGGATCAGAATGTCTGAAGGAGTTCAGAAGCTCAGAGAAGTTCAGAAGCTCAAGGATGTTCAGATGCCTACAAGAGTTCAGAAGCTATCTTCTAGTCATGAGTCATTCAGAGGATGAAGACGTTCAGAAGCTGAATTGCGAAGGACTATCAGAGGCCAACCATTCAAGACCAATCAGACTCCAAGTTATCAAAGGTTCATCAGAAGGAAAGGAATTCCCCAAATCATCAGAAGGGCTACATCAACTAAACTTATCAAGCCTGATGATTTGTACTAAGGTCAACTAATTACAACGGTCACAAAGGATGTGATCCCTCTCTTTCTAGGAGCTAGTTGTACCTTATTACTGTACTATTGGACAAACAGTAAAGGTGAAGCCTCTCTGCAAAAGAAGACGTGGCTTTACTCAACGGATCTTCAAAGACTACAGCTGTCCATTTTACAACGGGAATTTCTCCAACGTCTCAATGTCTTTCTCAACTCATATAAATATGCCAAAGAAAGAATTGATGACTAGCGATCTTCAGTAGAAAACATCTCTCAGAAGAAAGTGAGAATCTGAATTGTAATAGAAAATATCTCTCAAATGAAGTGAGTATAGAAACTAGCTTAAGCCTCTGAAGTTATTATGATTGTAATAAGTTTAAGCTTATAAGTTAGTAGTAAGTCTTTTGCTTAGTGTAGAAGCTCTTCTGCTTAGTGTAGAAGCAACAAAGTCTTCTGCTTAGTGTAGAAGCAACAAAGTCTTCTGCTTAGTGTAGAAGCACATAAGTCTCAATCTTAGTGATTAGAGCATGAAGTCTTGAGCCTGTGTGCTTGAGCAATGAAGTCTCTGATCTTGTGTGATCAGAGCAAGGAAGTCTCTCTTGTTGGAACAAAATATGTGTTAATACACACCCTTAGGTTTTGATGATAACAAAGTATTAAATGGACAATTGATGGTACTAATGTTTAAATTAAGTGCAGGAGAATTCAACGTTAAATCAAGAGCACACTTAATTTAGACTCTGATGAAACCTATGGAAGTCTGAATAATTACACTCTGAAAGAGTTCAGAAGCTACAACGTGGTCAGGAGCTAAACAAAGTTCAGAAGCTCAAAGAGGATCAGAACATCTGCAAGTGTTCAGAAGTTCAGAGGAGTTCAGAAGCTCAGGGATGTTCAGAGGCCTACAAGAGTTCAGAAGCTGTCTGCTAGTCATGAGTCATTCAGAGGATGAAGACGTTCAGAAGCTGAATTGCGAAGGACTATCTGAGGGCAACCATACAAGACCAATCATACTCCAAATTATCAAAGGTTCATCAGAAGCAAAGGAATTCCCCAGTCATCAGAGGGCTACATCAACTACAACTTATCAAGCCTGATGATTTGTTCTAAGGTCAACTAATTGCAACGGTCACAAAGGATGTGATCCCTCTCTCTAGGAGCTAGTTGTACCATATAACTGTACTATTGGACAAACAGTAAAGGTGAAGCCTCTGTGCAAAGGAAGACGTTGCTTTACTCAACGGATCTTCAAAGACTACAACTATCCATTTTACAACCGGAATTTCTCCAACGTCTCAATGTCTTTCTCAACTCATATAAATATGCCAAAGAAATTATTGATGACTAGCGATCTTCATTAGAAAACATCTCTCAGAAGAAAGTGAGAATCTGCATTGTAATAGAAAATATCTCTCAAATGAAGTGAGCATAGAAACTAGCTTAAGCCTCTGAAGTTATTATGTTTGTAATAAGTTTAAGCTTATAAGTTAGTGGTAAGTCTTCTGCTTAGTGTAGAAGCAACAAAGTCTTCTGCTTAGTGTAGAAGCTCTTCTGCTTAGTGTAGAAGTAAGAAAGTCTTCTGCTTAGTGTAGAAGCACATAAGTCTAAATCTTAGTGATTAGAGCATGAAGTCTTGAGCCTGAGTGCTTAAGCAAGGAAGCCTCTGATCTTGTGTGATCAGAGCAAGGAAGTCTCTCTGTCTTGTGTGACTAAGAGCAGGAAGTCTTAAGCTCGTGTGCTTGAGCAAGGAAGTCTTTGATCTTGTGTGATTAGAGCAAGGAAGTCTCTCTGTCTTGGTGACTAAGAACAGGAAGTCTTGAGCTTGTGTGCTTGAGCATCTATTGTAATCCTTGTGATTATAGTGAACTCTCTTGGAAACAAGGGGAATGGAGTACTCTCAATTTGTGAGGGGAACCAGTATAAATTGTTGTGTGTTCTTCTCTCTCTCACTCTCTCATTTACTCCTTCATCATTCATAACGCCATAAGTTAATTGTGTGAACAATCCGCTGTGCTTTAAAGACTCTGAAAAGGTTTAAATATCTTGGAAAGTTTTTAAATATCCAAAACACAATTCAACCCCCCCTTCTTGTGTTTTCTCCACGCACCTTCATCTCTGTCTTGTGTGACTTAGAGCAGGAAGTCTTGAGCTTGTGTGCTTGAGCATCTTATTGTAATCTTAGTGATTATAGTGAACTCTCTTGGAAACAAGGGGACTGGAGTACTCTCAATTTGTGAGGGGAACCAGTATAAATTGTTGTGTGTTCTTCTCTCTCTCACTCTCTCATTTACTCCTTCATCATTCACTTAGCCGTTAGTTTAATTGTGTGAACAATTCCGTTGTGCTTAAAGACTCTGATAGATTTAAACATCTTGAAAAGTTTTTAAATATCCAAAACACAATTCAACCTCCCCTTCTTGTGTTTTCTCCACGCACCTTCATGATTCACGACTCATTGAATTGATGTCTTTAGTTTCCTCTATTGTTTTTGCAATTATATTCCACTCCAGAGGCAAACTTCTTAGCATTTTTCTTACAAGGTCTTTGTTGCTGAGTTTGTTGTCAAATTCTTCAAGCTTACTTGTGATAGCTTGAAGTCTTGAGCTCATTTCTCCAATGCTCTAATTTTCTTCCATTCTAAATTCTTCATATTGATCTAACAGACCATTTACTCTTGCTCTCTGAATGCTTTCATTATCATCACTGATGAAGCAAGCAGTAGTGGTTGTAGATTCAATATTAGAGTTTTGTTCGGCTTCTGATGTGGAAGGTTTTTGATTGTTGCTTAGATCTTCATTTAGATTTAGTCCATCTTCAACTTCTTTGATAAGATCAGCAACTTGTTGATATAACCTCTGCTTCCAATCATTCAAATCATTGAATAGCTGAGCCATGATGTTTTTCTCCTTAGGATCTTGACTGTTTCACTGTTAAGTGATTTTCCAACAGAACCGGGGCTCTGATGCCAATTGAAGGTGCATGGGAGAAAACACAAGAGGGGGGGGGGGGTGGTTGAATTGTGTTTTAGATTTTAAAAACTTTTCCAGATAATAATATCTATCAGAGTTTTTAAGCACAGTGGAATTCTTAACACAAACAACTTGAATCTAAGAGAATGATGGAAGAGTAAATAAGAGAGTGAGAGAGAGAGAGAGAGAGACACAAGAAATTATACTGGTTCCCCTCACAAAACGAGAGTACTCCAGTCCCCTTGCACTTCCAAGGGATTTCACTATAATCACGAAGATTACAAATCTAGTGCTCAAACATACAACCAAGAGACTTCTTTGCTCTAAGTCACACAAGACAGAGAGACTTCTTTGCTCAAAGTCACACAAGACTAAGAGACTTCTTTGCTCAAATCACTAAGACCAAGACTTTTCCAAATTACTCACGCAGGAGTAATACTAACTTCTAAGCTTAAAACTATTACAAGATAATAACTTCAGAGGCTTTAGCTAGTTTTCAATTTCTCACTTGATTATGAGAGATGAGTATCAATTATGTTCCTTAGTGTTCAACTTCTTTCTTTCTGATATATATATATATATATATATATGAGTGAAGAAAGATATTGAGACGTTGTAGAATCCCGTTGTAAATGGACAGCTGTAACTTTTGAATTTACTCTAAGCAGAGCACTTCTCTTTCATAGTTAAGCTCACGTTTTACTATCTGTCCAAATACAGTAATAAGGTACAACTAGCTCCTAGAGAGGATAGGATCACATCCTTTATGACCGTTGTAATTAGTTGTCCTTAAGAGATCATCAGGCTTTGTAAGATTTGGTGAAGTAGCCTTTCTGATGACCATTGGAATTCACTTTGCTTCTGATGAACCTTGATATCTTGAAGTCTGGTTGGTCTTGAATATTTGGCCTCTGATAGTTTGAATATTTGGCCTCTGATAGTCCTTCGTAATTCAGCTTCTGAACGTCTTCATCTTCTGAATAACTCTTGACTAATACCAAATAACTTCTGAACTTTTGTAGGCCTCTGAATGTTTGAACTTCTCTTAAGCTTCTTAACTCTTGTAGACATCCTGATCCTTCTTGAGCTTCTGACCACGTTTTAGCTTACGAACTCTTTCAGAGTGTAAATGATTCCGACTTTCAATAGGTTCCTTCAGAGCATAAATCAATTGTGCTGATGTATATTCATAAGATTATCCTGCACACTTAATTTAGACATTAGTAACATCAATTGTCCATTTAATACTTTGTTATCATCAAAACTAAGGGTGTGTATCAAAACACATTTTGTTCCAACATTGGTTGCATAGCTAGGTGGATTGGGTTGAATCCTTGCGGATTTAGCTTCCAAGAAAATGAAGGTTTCAAATTCATAATTTATGTGGCAAACTGGATTTTCCCCATTGATGCGGCGATATGCAAAGGAGTTTCGACAAAAAACATTAGAACTGTGATTGTCTTTTTTTTCCCTCCTTCTGTTGAACACTAAAACTCTGAAATTGTAGGCTGCGTGGGCATTGGGAAACATTGTCGGTGATTCCTCTAGGTGGTGTGATCTTGTTCTCGATCATGGTGTCATGATCCCACTGTTATCCCAGTTGAATGAGCAAGCAGAGCTTTCTAAGCTGAGAGATGCCATGTGGATCCTTTTAAACATTCTCAGCGGCGAGCCACAACCCCCATTTGAGCAGGTAGTTGTTTTTGTTAAGTTAAAACTGAACCTACATGAATTGAATACCTTTATGTGTATTAGAATTAGATTTGTGATGGAAGGTGAGGCCATCCCTTCCCGTTCTCCAGCGTTTGCTTTTTTCCAAGGATGAAGAAGTCCTGGCAAATACGTGTCAGACACTATCATTTCTTTCTGGTGGACCACTATAATAAAACACCAAAATATTGAGGGCCAAAAGCCTCCAAGAAGAGGTAAAATCTGCCAAGAATACATGGATTATTGGCGGCCCTAGACCCACAATAAAATGCTCGCTAGTAAGGTTATTGGCGGCCCAGAGCCTCTCCAATAACATTACTGGCGGCCTGGAGGCCCCAAGAATACTGTCAACACAACTTTTCACAGAATGGTTTCCTGGAAGCCTATGGCCACCAATAAACCTCGGCCAAGAACAGATTCTTGGACGCCCATGGCCACCAATAAGCCATCCGTTAATTAAATAAATAAATAAATCATTTAATTATTTAAAAATCTGATTATTTAAATAATCTGATTTTTAAATAATTAAATAATTTATTTTGCTTAAAAATACTAACTTTTTTTTATTTTGACTAAAAATACTAACTTTATATTTCTTTTGACTAAAAATACTAGCTTTATATTTATTTTACCTAAAAATACTGACTTTTTTTTTACCTAAATATACTAAATTTATATTTAATTTGAATAAAAATACAAACTTTTTACATTTTTATTTTTTATATATATTATTTTTCGATTTAGTGATTAAATTTTTTTTAAAAAAATTCTTTTTTTTAGACAGATATAATTTTGTTTTAAATATTGACTAATAAAATTATCAATTTTTTTTGGACGAAAAATTATCAATTTTTTTTAAATATACTGTTTTGATATATATATATATATATAATTACTCAATTTTCAGATATTAGCTTTAACACAATTTTCAAAAATAAATAAATAAATCTTGAAGGTGTGAAAAACACATGAAGGGGGGGGGGGTTGAATTGTGTTTTTAGAAGTTAAAACTTTTCTAGCTTTGTAAGAGTAAATGCAGTGGATATGAGAAAGCTAGATAAACACAATGCACAAATAAACAGGGAGAGAGAGAGAGAGAGAGAAGAGTGCACACAAAGATTTATACTGGTTCCTCTCACAAATCGAGAGTAGTCCAGTCCCCTTGCACTTCCAAGGGATTTCACTATAATCACACAAGATTATACACTTGCTCCAGAACACACAACAGGAGACTTCACACTTGCTCAAGTCACACAAGATAAGAGACTTGAAAACTAACTTAATACAAATTAAGTAGTGACTGAAAGTTTCTAAGCTAGACTCACTAACACTTAAACTTAATCCTAAGTGAATACAAAGAATTAGGCTCAGAGTCTAAATAATATCAAAAAATATTGTTGCTTAGAGTTACAAAGAATGAATAGTTCCATGGCTTGAAATTCAAATTGCTCTCAATGTATAATTGTTCAAACGTTCAGTGCTTCAGTAGTCTTCTCTCAAGAGATAAGTCTTCTATATATACTTCAGTAGATTGAGATGTTGAGATAAGACCGTTGATAGTACATTTGCAATTTGCTGATATGGAAATGATCGTGGTTTCCAAAAGGAGTAAATCAATTCCACTACTTCGTTCTTTTTCAAATGGTGCTTCAGCATTTTGAGTAAACAATAGTACAGAGTACTACACGCTCCATTTGAAGATAAGGATGATGTACTATTTCATTAGCCATGAGCTATCAATCTTCAGAGAATGTCACTAGAAGCTTGTAATGACGTTTCGTTGTCTTCTGACTGAATTACGCAAGCTTCAGGACATGTATACTTTTGGCGTCTGAAGGACTTGGTTCAGAGGCTCTGAAGGTTTTATCGTTCAGAGTATTAACGTTCAGAATGTGGTCTTCAGAAGCTCAAAAATGATGATCTTGGTGTTTAAATTTTTACTTTGTTCCTGCACACTAGATCAATAATTAGTAATTACAATTGTCCATTTAATACTTTGTTATCATCAAAACTTAGGGTGTTTTATAAATAAAACTCATTTTGTTCCAACAATCTCCCCCTTTTTGATGATGACAAACATAAAGTATTAAATACAATTGTTGTTGATTTAATTTAATTATGTCAACTTCAGGTTGTTGAGGTTTGTTAGCTCCCCCTGAGTTTGATAAACCATTAGGGTTATGTTTGTAAGCTCCCCCTAAGTTCTATCCATAATTAACTTGAATCAGTTTAAGAAACAATTTGATAAACTTGATTGTATTCTCATATTTAACTCTCAGAGTGTGAGGTTTGCAAGCTCAACTCCTAAGTCTGATAAAAATAATTAAGAGCACAATCTTAATTATCTCCATCTATGAATACACAATTATGTGTATTAATTTGCTCTCCTTATCAATTTAAGTTCATAAAAAATAAGAGCAAAAATAACTAGATTGAGAAGAGAAGAGGTTCTTAATGACAGTTTCAGATTCCATGTAAGCAGTATTAACAAATAATACACTACAATTGTATTGTACAACATATTACTCTCCCTTTTGCCATTATAAAAAAAAAATAAGAAAAAAAAGAACAAAAAGGATAAGTAATAAAAAGTAAGACAGAAGTGCTTAAAAAGAACCCTAAGGGTTTTTGGTCAAGAGAAGATTAAGAATGGTTTGGAGTTGGTCTCCAGTCTCTCTTGAGTTCCCAATTATCTTGGCAAGCTTGACACCTTGCTGAGTGAGATTCTGATCAATGGAGTTCTGAATCCTTGTCATTGTATTTTCATTATTCTTCTCAAAAAGTGTCTTCATTAGTCCTGAACCACAAAGAGAACTAGTCTCTTGATCATGCACAATGTCAATTCTATTTATTTCTGTATTACCAGTATCTATGAGCGTCATAGTTTGGTTGACTGGTTCAGAGTGTGACTGTGTGATATAATTTGAAGTGTGCAAGTATTGGTTGGTTAAAGGTGAGAGATGTTTAGATGTAGCTGAATTATTGTGTTCTGATGAAATTGGTTGGTTTTGTTCAAGTGGTGTATCTTGAGGTTGGTCAGAAGGTGAATCTATGTGGATAGGAGAGACTCTGAATGATGGCTCGTTCAGGATCTCTTCTGGTGTAAGAATTTTTGGTGATGATTGTGGGGATACAACAGCTGAAGGTTGAGCTATTTCCTCCTCAGGAATATGCTTGGCTTCAGTGTTTCTTTTCATTCTAAAGCTGGCCGAATGTCTCATAATTTCATCAAACTCTGAATCAGAAGAATCTGAATCAGATGAGGATGAAATAGAAACATGTTGCGAGGCAGGTGGTGAGGGAAAGATAGTATTCAAGGGTTGGACATTTTCAATGACTAATGGGCTAGGTATAAGAGAGTTTGAGAGGGTAGATGATGCTCTAGATATAGGAATACAATAATCAGAATTGAGATTACCTGCATCTGATCTCTGTCTCTTGTTGCCCTTAGTAGTTGGAATGTCTCTGAATGATTGCTCTTGCACTTTCTCTTCAATAACTGTCTCTTCAATCACATCATCTTCTTCATAATCACTGACCACTTCCTCTTTGACCATCTTTATTCTCTGTTCAAATGTTGGACCAATTCCTCTTCCAATATCTTTCATTGTAACGTTAACTCCCCTTTCCTTCGTGAGTCTCATGTATTCCAAAATAACTTTAGGAGGTTCATTATCAAATATAAAAGCTTCTTCCCTTGGTCTGAACTTCTCCCTATTCTCCAATAGGGGTTGCTGAGGGTAAATGAGTTTATCTGATCTCTTAAGACGCATATGAACCAGAATCTTGGCGTCTAAGATAGGTGCTCTGACTTCCTTAACGTCATCAAATACCCCAGCAACTTTGAATCTATCAGGAATTGCAAGCTGCTAAAAAATGTAGCTGAGAAGTCTTGGATGAGAGATCAGCTTGGAAGGATTAGAATACCTTTGAGATTCACAAATAGTTTCACAGAGATGTTGAAATATATAAGCTGAGAGATTCATTTGTCTTCTAGTAGATAAGAAATAGATAAAATGTATATGATCCCAAGACAATTTATCAGTTCATGTTTCCCTTGGTAGTATAGAAGAAAATAGAATCTTAACCAATACTTTCTCTTGAGTATTCATCTGACTGACTTTGCTTGAAACTGTCTTCTGATCCTTGAAACATTGATTGGCCATTGCAGCAATGTAGACTGACTTCGTTGCAGATGAAGAATTGTAGTGTCTGACCATCCCAGAGTTTGTAAGGTTCAACATCTTAGCCAGATTACTTCTTGTAAGGATAACTTGAAATCCTCCAATACTTGATCTTATTTCTGTTTCCTTGAAGTCTGTCAGACCCAATTCGACTCTAGTTTTGTCCTTGTTCACAATGGGGTTCTAATCAATTATCTTCTGAAGCTCTTCATTAGCATTTGCCCTTGTGAATACATCACATTTTCTCCATAAATCAAAAACTAAATCAGGGTAAATAGGACCATTTAGAATATTGAAGTAGTTTTCCCAACCTTGTTCAACAAAGAAATGTTTATAGTCATACCCATTGACTTTCAGTACCTCAAAATCCACTGGTTTTTCCATAACCAAATGAATATCTTCAAAACGTAGATCCATAGTAGCGTCTTTCAGATAAATATCCTCAGAGTAGATATTGATTGAAATGTCTTCTGGAATCCGAAATTGTGTGGATGAACTTGCCATTTTTCTGAGGTTTAGAACAGGGTTTTGCTAGAAATTTGGAGAGAAAGAGATTGTTCTGAGGTTTAGAAGAATTGAAAAGTGTTGGTTGTGAGAGTGATTTGTGTGAAAGTGAATAAGTGATTTTTGAAAACTTTGAATTAGACAAAAACGAGGGAGTACAATCGTTGTATTAAGAGAAGTTCGTCATTAACTGCCTTTACCAAAACCAATCAAAAGCTTTAAAGAGCAACAAAGTTGTTGACGCGTGTAAAACACTTTTCAGTAACACTTTTGAGTCTGATCGTTACCAATTCAAGTGACTTTCAGAAGCTATATAAAAAAAATTATTAGCTTCTGACATCCTTTCAGAGGACAAGATGTTCAGATGCTAAATCCACAAAATTGATTTCAGAGCTAGTTTTCTACAGAGACTAAAAACATGTCCAGATGCTTTTTAATAAAATCAAATCTTTAAACTGCTAAGGGTTTTGTAAATATATCAGCCCATTGTCTTTCAGTTTCAATGAATTCAATATTTACACTACCCTTCTGAACAAGGTCTCTTATAAAATGATGTTTAATTTCAATGTGCTTAGCTCTGGAATGCAAAATTGGGTTTTTAGAAAGTTGTATAGCTGCAGTGTTATCACAAAATAATGGAATATTGTGACTATTAACTTTGTAATCCTCTAACTGGTATTTCATCCAGAGTATTTGTGTACAACACTTGGCTACTGATATGTATTCTGCTTCTGCTGTAGACTAAGCTATAGTAGTTTGTCTTTTGCTAGCCCAAGATATGAGATTTTCTCCAACAAATTGGCAATTACCACTTGTGGATTTCCTCTCAATCTTGTCTCCAGCATAGTCAGCATAGTCTTTCATACCAAGCTCTGGGAGCTTGTTTCAGACCATAAAGTGATTTCTTTAATTTAAAAACATGTTCAGGATTTGTAGGATCCTCAAAACCAGGAGGTTGTTTGACATATACTTCTTCAGTAATATAACCATCTAAAAATGCACTTTTAACATCCATTTGATACAAAATAATATTATGATGAGTAGCGTAAGAAAGAAGTAACCTAATTGTCTCAAGTCTAGCAACTGGGACAAAGGTTTCTGTGTAGTCAATCCCTTTTTGTTGACTGTACCCTTGAGCTACTAATCTTGCCTTGTTACAAACAACTTCCCCTTGTTCATTGAGCTTGTTTCTGTATACCCATTTTGTTCCAATAATGTTCTTGTGGGACGGTTAGGGTACTAAACTCCATACTTCATTCCTTTCAAATTGATTGAGTTCTTCTTGCATAGCAACAATCCATGCATCATCAGCTAGTGCTTCATCTATAGTACTTGGTCCCACAAAAGATATCAATCCAAATAGTGAGTCTTCATTTTTGAAGCTTGATCTTGTCTTTCTTGGACTATCTTTGTTTCCCAATATTAGCTCTTCAGGATGCGATGATTTGTATTTGAAAGTATGTTTTGGTTGTTCAACTCTGCTTGGACTAGTAATGATACGTTCAGGTGCTGAATGGTCTTCAGAGTCCAAAGTTTCAGGAGTTGAATTAACGGCTTCTGAGGTTTGTTGAGGAGGTTCTGATGTTTCTTCAGGTTCTGAGTCGTCATCCTCTGATAGTTGTAAGTCTGAAAAGTTCTCAACTAGCTCTGACACTTTGTCAGGCTGTTTGTCATGAAATTTGATGTGCATAGTTTCTTCAACTGTGTGAGTTTCAGAATTATACACTCTGTATGCTTTTGAGCGTTCAGAGTATCCAATAAAGATACCCTTATAAGCTTTAGCATCAAATTTCTTTAGATGGACTTTAGTATTCAGAATGTAACAAGTACAACCAAATTGATGAAAATAAGATAAATTGGGTTTCTTTCCTTTTAATAATTCATATGCAGTTTTATTCAGTATAGGTCTTATATAGATTCTATTTTGAACATAACATGCTGTGTTTACAGCCTCTGCCCACAAATATTTTGCTATGTTAGTCTCATGCATCATGGTACTGGCCATTTCTTGCAGAGTTCTATTCTTTCTTTCTACAACTGCATTTTGTTGTGGAGTTCTAGGAGAAGAAAACTCATGTAAGATGCCATATTTTTCACAAAACTTTTCAAAAAGTTCATTTTCAAATTCACCACCATGATCACTTCTAACTTTCAAAATATGTAAGTTCTTTTCTTTTTGTATCTGAGTGCAGAAACTGCAAAACACATCATATGCATCATCCTTATTTCTAAGAAATTTAACCCAATTTCATCTACTGTAATCATCAACAATAACTAATCCATATTTCTTTCCATTGATAGAGGATGTGCTAACAGGACAAAAGAGATCAATGTGAAGCAATTCTAAAGGTTTAGAAGTAGAGACAAAATGTTTTAGTTTAAAAGATGTTTTTACAATCGTCCCTTTTTGGCAAGAACCGCATAATGCATCTGAGTGATAGTTTAGCTTAGGCAGGCCTCTAACGAGATCAAGTTTGCTAATCTTAGAGATTAACCTCCAGTTAGCATGACCCAATCTCTTATGCCATACCCACTTCTCTTCACTCAGAGTTAATAAACATTTAACCTCTTGTTCTGCCAAATCAGATAGATTAATTTTATATTATGCCAATTGTCACCTTTCTCTATTTTCTACTTATAAGTTAGTATAACCAACCCATCTAATTCTTCTCTGTCTTGGAGAGTGAAAGCAACATAAATAAAGATCATGAATAAGAAAGAGGGGGTATCATAATTTGAGTTAGATGTGGGACAACAAATTATGTCAATAAAATCTATTATTCCTGGTTATTCCTTCTGCAGCTTAACTGTCTAGTAACCTATGTCAACAAAACCAGATTTATAGATCTAGGTCTTCTTTAATGAGGCACTCAAAAATATCATATGCAATCACAAGACAGACAAGGATTCCTATTATAAAACAACTTATTATAATTTTGTACACGCCTCTTGCCATGTGGTTATGATCAAATATGAATTTAGTATACAAGTGGCCATAAAATGGATACACAATGAACTAGTTGTGGTCATAAACAAGTTTAAATGGATACCAACTAAAGATTTTTCCTTAACTTGTGCAGTGAGAGAAAGTCATGTATCCAAAGTCACATCTATAAAGCACAGACACAAAGACAACACTGGCACATCAACACTAGTAATAATTTAAGAAATTTTTTTAATTGAATGAACAATATCAGTGTCGTGTCGGTGTGGGAAACCGACACATAACGGACACCAGACACACCTTCAATTTAAAGTGTCGGTGTTATAGAAAATAAAATCCTATTAAAAAAACCATTACCTTCCCGAATGTCGCTGATTAACTTCTTATCCCCCCACTCTAGTAGTACCAAGCCCACCGCCTAGATGGCGGGGTCGCCAATTTGGAAGAGTCCTCCCACGCTCAACATCCACAAGCACTCTTCTACCCTCAATTTTCCTACCATCGGCTTGTTTATAAGCAGCTGCATAATTAACAAGAAAAATGAGTAAATAAAATTATATATATATAGTAATAACCAGAAAAAATTTACTAGACCACTACCAACCTTTCATGTCTATTGTGTGCAAGTATTCAATGAATGCATAACCCCTGGCACAATTTTGCATCATTGATCTGCCCAACTAAAATACCATGCGGGAGAAAGCACTTGAATGGAATTTGGGTTTTATTGATATGAAAATCATTTACCAATTAAAGAATAATATGATCAACCATTACCAGGGATGTATATCGAGATGAATAACCATTACCAGGGATGTGTATCAAGATGTTAAACTTGCAGCTAAAAACTCCTAGAGACCCTAAGCCCCAAGATTTCCAATCCATATATATTAACAGTGGAATGGAGTAAAGTAGAAATTGACTAAAGCAAATAACTTAAAGTCATACACAACAAATTAGTTGCGCAGCAAAAAGCAGTGGTTACGATTTCAAAGCCACTAAAAATGACAAATCAAATCATAAACATTCATAATCTATACCCTTGAAACTTCAAATAGGATGAGATAAATATTATCTCATTGAATTCCCTGATTAATCTGAAAATCAATTATATGAACTTCTTTCATCTTTCAAAGCTTCATCAATTACTCCATTTGTTGACATGTATCCAAAGCTTCAGCAATTATGTGTCGAACACAGTTCATTTAAGTCTATAACATGCAGAAATAATCACATGGAAGTTCTTAATTAAGCCATTTCTTACTACATAATGCAATCAAAACCTTTAAAATCAATAGTCAATTCAATAGTTTACCAATTAAAAACTCGTCCGGTAACATCTGAACCAGAAAAATAACCTGGACAATAGCGACAAACACATCACCTACACCAGGAAAATAAAACCAGAACAGCAGAGGCAGAACATCAGAGTGAAACCTGAGAGCACACAACATAAATTCAAGCCAGTCCAGAAAAGAGTACATCACCTAACCATAACACAACCCCCAAGGTTCTGTTCCCACATCCATTTAAGCAAAAACCTTTACTTTCTAAATTATTTCTTTCATAGACTCCATTTGATTATTAAAAATCATATCATTACTCGCCTTGCATAAATTTGTTCAAAACAAAATAGGGAAGTAGTGGATTGAATTGGATATGTTGATTCTATTTCTAACAATTCAAAAATTTGATAAAACATGTTTAATTAAAAGTAAGGGTAACATAACAAAAAAAAAGAGAGTAAGGGTAACAATAGACATATAGTTAAAGAATAAGTGGATATAAACGTCAACTATATACATATCTCTCACAATTAGAATTTTTTTTATGTATCAAAATTAGAACTTAGACAAAAAGATCAAACGCAAACAGAAAATCAATAATCGAGAATGAGCATACCTGATTAGGGTTCGTGGAATGAGATCAGAAACAATCATTCTACTAAACTCTTTCAAATGCAAACAGAAAATTTCTTCTAGCCTTCAACAATGGTGTCAATCCTTCAATTTTTAGGTTCAATTTGGGATTCAGGGTTTAACAAGTTGTGGGGAATGATAGAGAGAAGAAGGTTTTAGGGTTCAATTGATGAGTTAACGATGGAGAGTGAGGAATGATTGATAGTTCCATCAAGAACGATGGATTTGGAGAGTGAGGAAGAGTGAAACGGCGGACCAAGAAAATATGGAAAGAAAGCTTATGAAATTTACAGCGAATTATTTATTTTATTTTATTTTCTGGAAAGAACTATAATAGCGTTTCACAAAAAGTGCTATCAAAGGGATATATATTTAATAGCGCTCACAAGGAAAGTGATATTAAATGCTTCTCTCAAAATTTATTTTCACCATATTATAGCACTTTCGACAGAAAATGCTATTATAAACGTCAGAGTTGGATTTTTAATAGCACTTCAGAAAAAGTGCTATTAAAATAGTGTTATTGTAGGCCAAAATTGTAGTAGTGTAGATGCTTGTCAGACTATGGCAGACATCACAGCTGGAAACACAGAGTAGATACATGTAAGCTAATAAATCCCATCTTTTGGTACTCGAATGATGTTGAATGAAGTGTGATGTTAATTTCTTTATTGCTTTTCTTCAAGTTTGATGTTTGGTTTGGGTATCATATCTATATAAATCTAAGCTACATGTTGTTTAACATAGAGACGTGATGCAAAAATAGTCGTGTTGATATATTTAGTTCTCATGTTACTCAATCAGTGTAATTAATAGTTAGGTGACCGTAAACCCTTATTTTCCATTTTGTTGTAAATACATCACTAAAGGGAATGTATTGTGATGCTTGACTACTAACATTATGTTTTCTGTGTTGGGTTTGGTCTTGAGTTTTGTTTGCATTTATGTGATTTTTAGATGGCTTATTATTTACGAAAAAGAGCTTTTTGAACTCTATCTCTTATGTATGATGCAGGCTGTTATTGAAGCAGGTTTGATTGCCTCTCTAGTCAATCTCTTTCAGAATGCGGAGTTTGAGATTAAAAAAGAAGCTACATGGACATTCTATTATGCTTCTGAAGGTGCGTGGAGAAAACACAAGAAGGGGGGGGGGGGGGGGGGTTGAATTGTGTTTTAGATATTTAAAAACTTTTCAAGATATTTAAATCTATCAGAGTCTTTAAGCACAGCAGAATAGTTCACACAATCAACTTGAAACAAAGTGAATGATGAAGAAGTAAATGAGAGATTGAGAGAGAGAAAGAGACACAAGAATTTATACTGATTCCCCTCACAAATTGAGAGTACTCCAGTCCCCTTGTACTTCCAAGGGATTTCACTATAATCACTAAGATTACAATTCAGATGCTCAAGAACACAAGCATGAGACTTCCTTGCTCTAGTCACACAAGACAAGAGACTTCCTTGCTCAAATCACACAAGATAAGAGACTTCCTTGCTCAAGCACACAAGCATGAGACATCCTTGCTCAGAGTCACACAAGACTAAGAGACTTCCTTTGCTCAGAGTCACACAAGACTAAGAGACTTCCTTTTGCTCTAATCACTAAGATTGAGACTTTTCCAATTACTCACGCAGGAGTAATACTAACTTCTAAGCTTAAACTTATTACAAGATAATAACTTCAGAGGCTTGAGCTAGTTTCAATTCTCACTTAATTTGAGAGATATTTTCTATTAAATTCTTTTATTCTCACTTGATTTTGAGAGATATTTTCTATGAAAGTTCGTTAGTCATCAATTCTTTCTTTTGCATATTTATATGAGTTGAGAAAGACATTGAGACGTTGGAGAAATTCCCGTTGTAAAATGGACAGCTGTAGCCTTTGAATATCCTTTGAATAAAGCCACGTCTTCTTTGCAGTTTAGCTTCACCTTTACTGTTTGTCCAAAATACAGTAATAAGGTACAGCTAGCTCCTAGAGAGAGTAGGATCACATCCTTTGTGACCGTTGCAATTAGTTGTCCTTAAACAAATCATCAGGCTTGATAAGAGTAGTTGATGTAGCCCTTCTGATGACTAGGGGAATTTCCTTTGCTTCTGATGAACTAGTTGGTCTTTGAAGTCTGGTTGGTCTTGAATAAATGGCCTCTGATAGTCCTTCGTATTTCAGCTTCTGAACGTCTTCATCTTCTGAATAACTCTTGACTAGCAGATAGCTTCTGAACTCTTATAGGCATCTGAACATCTCTGAGCTTCTGAACTTCTCTAAGCTTCTGAACTCTTGCAGACATCCTGATCCTATTTGAGCTTCTGAACAAGTTTGGCTTCTGACCACATTTTAGCTTCTGAACTCTTTCAGAGTGTAATGATTCAGACTTCCATAAGGTTCCATCAGAGTCTAAATTAAGTGTGCTCTTGACATAACTTTGGATTCTCCTGCACACTTAATTAAACATTAGTAACATCAATTGTCCATTTAATACTTTGTTATCATCAAAACTCAAGGGTGTGTACTAAGACACATTTTGTTCCAACAGCTTCATCTGGCGGTACCAATGAGAAAATCAAGTATGTGAAGTTATTTTTAATTACTATTTTCTAGTATGAGAGTTTACTTATTAACTTGCGAAACGTTGTTATTACTAGGTACTTGGTGAGCCATGGTTGCTTTAAGCCTCTGTGTGATTTGCTTGTTTGCCATGATCATGAAATTGTTTTTGTATGTCTTGTGAATTCGATTAAAAATCACACCAATAACTTTTAGTGTCTGGAGCAAAACAATTGAGCAACCAAAATAAGCAAAACCGGCAATAATAATTATAACAAAAGTAAACCGCGAAAACGTAAAGAACACAAGCTTATTGTTTACCCAGTTCGATGTTAATGAACCTACTCTGGGGAGAGGGCAGCCCTCTTTGTTCCACTATCAATAGAAATCTTGATTACAATGAAATTCACCACAAGAGTTACAAGAATTAGACAATTCCCTAATTCTACCCTGTTAGAACAAAAATGGTTCTTAGAACAAACCCCAAGAGCTTGATAAAGTTTTGATGATAACAAAGTATTAATATGCAATTGAAGAACACTAATGATCTAAAATGAAAGTGTGCAGTTAAACTAAGAAAATAGATTCTGAGAAGCACAAAGAAGAAAATATGCATCTGAAGCATTCAGGAGTTCTGAGAGAACCAACTCTGAAAAAAGCCAATCAGAAGCTACAAGTGTCTCAGAAAAGAAAGTATGAAGGTAACAACGAAGATGGAATCTGAGAAGCTCAAAGCAAATCTATATGCACCTGGAAGCATTCAGAGGTTCTGAAAGAACCATGTCTAAAGAAGGTCTATCAAAAGCCACAAGAGTCTCATAAGCAACAGAATGATCAAGAAGCAAGAAGAGTCCGTCATAAGCAATTTAGTGTACACTCAGAAGTTACGCGAGAATGATCAAAACATATTAATCTGATGGAATCAAGTCTAGATATGTTTTCCTCAAGCTTAAACTACACAAGGATGAAATGGATGCTGAGTGTGTCAAGTCCAACAAGTCAAGAAAGGGAATATCAAGACAACGGTATTAATATTACCTCTTCTATGCAAAGGAACTATCTTCGAGAACCAGAAAAGCAGAAGTAATTTGCCATTTATGGAATAAGTTAAAATATGGTCTGAGTACCTTTCTAACGGGCAAACTGATCTCCTAAAACGGTCTTATTTCAAACGTCTCTATTTGTAAAGCCTATAAATACAAGACCTCTTTGAATTGATATCGTTGGTGGTTGAATGATCAATCTTTTCGAAAGAGCTTAAACTCAAGAACTGCACACAACAGAAAGGAAGAAAGTGTTCATTTAAGCCAAAGAACTTAATAGCAAATATCTGCACAAGACTTGAACTCAAGATCGTCATTCAAAGTTAAAGCTATCTGTTATGATAACATTTGTAAGAGTTAGTCATAGGTGTATCATTGTAATCAATCTTATTGTATAAGATTCAGAAGTCTCTTGCGTTTGTGCTTCAGCAATTTGGAAGTCTCCTGCTGTGTGATCTAGAGTATTAAGTGTAAGTCTCTTGTTGTGTGATATGGAGCAACTTGCTGTGTGCTTGAGCAAAGTGTTGAAGTCTCTTGCTTTGTGCTAGAGCAATTGTATAATCTTGGTGATTATAGTAAACTCTTTTGTTCAAAGACAAGGGGACTGGAGTACTCTCAAGTTGTGAGGGGAACCAATATAAAAATCTTTGTGTGCTCTCTCTCTCTATCACTCTCACCTTCTCTATCTTGCTTCTGTTCTAAAATTGTGTATTTGGGTTATCCGCTGCCAACATTAACACTGATAGATTTTGTAATTTGGAAGAAATTTTTAAATCCTCAAAACACAATTCAACCCCCCCTTCTTGTGTTTTTCAACCTTCATACACATGTCCCGAATTTCTTCTCATGACCAAGAAATTCAATTACAAGTGTTTCCCAAGGTGATAGAATATTTCTCCAACCAAGGTTGTCAGAATCGAGTTTTTACCTTAACTCGTTTTGTCTAGGTAAAATCGAAATGTAAAATCGAATCGTAAAATCGTTGATTTTACCTCATATTAAAATAATATTATATTTATATTTAAGACATATATATACTTATATAATATTATAAATTCATAAGTAATTTAAAGTTTCAATTTAATTTAAAAGCTAAAATATACTAAATCATCATAATAAAATGTAATATTCGTAAACTTGGTTCAAACTACACAAATTATCCACCAAATCATCAAGTGTCATCCAAAAAAATTTCCAAAAACAAAAGGTAAAATCATCTGAAAGAATTAAAACCTACGATTTTACACGATTTCAACGATTTTAGAGCGATTTAAATCAAGTAAAATCGTTCCAGACTACGATTTTACCAAAAAAGGATTATACCAGCGATTTAACTCGAAATGATGACCTAGAAACGTAAAAATCTATGGTGTTTAGGTTTTAAATCGGGATTTTAACAACCTTGTCTCTAACCCTAGAGTCTTCCTAAGATGTTACTCTATTAACCCTAGTCTTTTGTTGGCCTTAGAAACCCTAAAAACACACCTTAAACAATCAGAAAACGCACATCATATATATAGACTCGCGCATCTGCACGACGTGCAGGAGACTGATGCGTGACGCGCCAACAGCAGAAGCAGCAGCACACATACAACAACACACTGTGCGACGCGCAGGGACATGGGTGCGACGCGCAGGGATATGGGCGCGACTCGCCAAGGACTGAAACAAAAAACCATGCACTGCTTCTTCATCCAATTTTCAAGGCAAACTCCAACAATCTCCACCTTGCCTTCAAAATTGACGTTGGTGTCAACTTCCCACCAACCACCATGTTGCTCCACATGATTTAACACCATGTTTCCTCCAATTGTCCTTGGAATTTTAGGACAATTCCACAAGCTCCACCATACACTCTTCAGCCCCTGGATTGTTCATGTCCATATTCCTGAAGAAATTGATTGTCTCTCAACTTAACCTTGGAAATTTAGGTAAGTTCCACAAGCCGTAACATCGTACTTTCCTTGTACCCAACTACCTCCAATAGCACTACATGTTCCCAGTCTGATTGTCACCCACTTCCAATTGCCTCCCTGAAGTTCTTCCAAGTTTTGCACTTCTTCAGCCACAATTGAAACATAACTCACAAGGTCTCCATAGTCGTACACTTCTTTGGTCCAAAAATACCACTCTCCTCCCTATCTCCTAGATAGCCAAGAGCTATTGTTGATTGTTTGTCTTCCTCTAGTCTCACTAGTAACAAACTCCACCTCAAACCAAGATTCCTCCACCAGAGACTCAAACCGGTATTTCCACTATGACTCTCACCTTGTAACACAAAACTTTTCCACTACTTTTCAATAGTAACCTGAGTATTATTCCACCGTGATATGATCCTAATATGACCTCTCTTTACGAGAAGAAACAATTCCATTCATGAAATAAAAAGAACCAAATTAACTTTGTCTCATTGTTTTATTTTCGTAGCTAATGATATCCCTGTTTTGTTTTATCTATATCTGGAGTTATAGTTGTCCGATGGAGGTGACCTAAGAATCGTTGGAAAGCTCAGAAAGTTATCTATAATTCATCTGTTGAACGCAAGATCCAATTCAGTTTCGTTCAAGGTATAAAAATGGATAAAAGATTATTACGTGATAAAACTTATTTGGGCAACTCATGTTCAAATTCAGGTTAAAGTTTATGCTATCCTTGGAAATTCAATGCATATTATTTTAGTGTTTTTGGTTCTTTGCATGATATGATACATGAATTGGAGATTTAATTATCACAAGTTGCAAGTATACTATCTTGGACACATTGAATTGCCACTTAAGGATCTAATGACGGTTTTCTTTAGGCTTATGGCTTATGGCTTTTGGCATCATCATGCAATTATGTTAGTGCTTTCTTATTGGAAAATAATTGTAAGGCTAATGTGCCATTTAATTGGTACATTTTTATTTAGATTTAATTTATAAGTTTTATTAGAATTTAGGACTTTTGAGCTACTTTGCGAAAGCTCTATAAATTGTAAATTCTTCTATGAAATAAGGAAGTTTTTGATTGAGTAAAAATATGAGATTTGCTCTTTTTGGTTTTATGAACCTAAATTTTAGTTTTTCGGTTCTCCGTGGCGCTAATCCTTGACTTATCAACCGGAGCCTCCATAGCCGGTTGTGGCGTCCTCAGAGTTTATCAATCGATTTTCCACCCCGATTGTGGCGTATTTCCACCTTATCCACCATCATGACTATTGTTTTTGTTCCGACCGCTCAGCAATCCTCATCATTTGGTAATCAGAGCTTAGGTTCAAATCAGGTGTTATCTATCCTTTTCAATTTTGTTCTTGATTTTATTTTTTTGTACTTTTTTATAGCTTGAAAAAAAGAGTGAAAAAAAAAAGTTTGAAAAAAAAAATGGAAGAAGCAATACAACTCATGGGCAATTATTTGGAGAAGTTATTTCATAGTGACATTAAAAAAATTCATGAAAGGTTAGACTGCATAGAGAGGAAATATAGAAGAAATTATATAAAAAAGATAGAGAAAAGGAGAGAGAAGATTGAAGAACGAAAAGAGAGGAACAAATAAAAAGTCATATGGATAGTTTTGAAATATTGTGGAAAGATCTATTCAAAAATCTAGAGAAGGATAAAGAGAAAGAAAGAGAAGAGAGTAAAGAGAAAATTGAAAGTGAGGTAAAAGAAAATGATATTATTGTGAATGAAGGAGACAATAAAGAAAGTCATGAAGAAGAAGTAGTAGAGGAGAATGAGAATAAAGAGAAAATAGAGATCAATGGGAGGGAGGAAGAGAAAAGTGTTGAGAAGTCATGGCATGCAACTACACTAGTGCCTTCTTCTAAGTTGGTTTGTGTGGTCAAATGTTGGGATTCTTTTAATATTATCTCATGCTCTAATATTTCCTTTTTTTATGATGAAGGGAACAAAGTGAAAGAAGAAGAAATTATTGAAAAAGAAATTGAGAGTGTTTTTGTCACTACCGAAAATGCCACAATTCCTATTTGTCGCGGTGATTTTTGGATATCGAGCTATTAATTAGCGTCGAATCGCAATTTAATGTTTCACCACCGATCTTTAATTTTTTCTGATGGAAAGGGGAAAAGTTCAAAATAACCCTATTTTTTAAGAGATTTAAAGGTTCGGGGGTTGGTTATACGAAGGGAATGTACTAGCACCCTAAGTATCTATAGTATCCTATAGGAACCTCTTGTTTCTATTCAAACTTTGCGCTTGATTTTATTTGCTTGTAAAAATGTTTAAATTGATGATCAAGAAAAAAAAGTTTAAAGTGATGAAAAAGAAGAAAAATGTTTTTGTTGATTTTATTGATTTTATTGATTCGCCGAGACAAGTCTCATGCCTACGTACCCGAAGGATCAAAATCTCGTAGTTCGGGGTAAAAATTGCAAATAAATTTGTTTGTTTAATTTTAAGGTTTTGAAAATGGTTTTAAAGACCAAAATCCAAAAGTGACAAAATGCGAGTGTGATTGATGTTAATTTGTGAATAAAGTCTAAATGGTAAAATTGACTTGAAGTTTGATTATGAAAGGAGACGCGAACGCTTGGTTTAAAATCCAAGGTTTTTTGCAAGAAAAAAGGTTTAGGCGAGAAAATCACTTGGTTTAAATTCCAAGGTTTTTACATCATTAAAGAATATTTGATTGAAGAAAATATACTTGGTTTGAATTCCAAGGTTTTTGCGAGAAAAAGAACACTTGGTTTAAAGTCCAAGGTTTTTTGCGATAAAAAGGGCACTTGGTTTAAAGTCCAAGTTATTTGCGATAAAAAGAACACTTGGTTTAAAGTCAAAGGTTTTTTGCGATAAAAAGAGCACTTGGTTTAAAGTCCAAGGTTTTTAATAGAAATGTTTGATGAAAATTTTTGTGTTTCCACGATATTTTTGAAGAAGAAAATACTTACGTATTTTGGAAGAGGTTTTGACCTCATTTTTTTGAAAAAAAGAATTGGGTAGGGGTTGTGCGCGAAAAATGATACTAACCTAAAACGTCATAACAAATAAATTAAGCGCGAAGACAATTCGCAATGATATTTTGATCAAAGCGACGCCTTTTCCCTCGGAATTTAATATTACGCATATTGGTAGAATGCGATAAAAAATAAATATGCACGAGATGCAATTTTTCATTTATGAGTACATTGGCCTAATCACATTCTAATACTTAACAATAAAATAAAATGAATGATGATGCAAATAAACTCATATGCAATGCAATTCTCATTTATAATTTACATCCAATCCTAATTACATTCTAAAAATAATAAACGGATATGATGAGATGAGATGAGTATGATATAACAATAAATAAACATAAATAAAATATTAAACTACGAAGCCTAAAGGATTAGTAACATTAATCACACTTACTAATCACTAAATGAATAAAGACTTGAAAATAAAAAAGAAATAAGCTTCAACCTCATGCTTAATTGGCTAAAATAGCTTACAATAAGCTTATGCGAAAAGCACTTATTTCATAAGCTCAAAACAAATTTAACTAACAAAATAAATAAAGACATTAAATAATATTATCAACAACTAAATAACAAATATATAGGAAAATGAAATAAGCCTCAACTTCATGCTTGATTGGCTAAAATAGTTTACAATAAGCTTATGCCAAAAGCACTTATTTCATAAGCTCAAAACAAATTAACTAAAGAAATAAATAAAGACATTAAATAATATTAACAACAACTAAATAACAAATATATAGGAAAATGAAATAAGCCTCAATTTCATGCTTGATTGGCTAAAATAGATTAAAATACACTTATGCCAAAAGCACTTATTTCATAAGCTAAAAAAATAAAATAAAAACAGAGAGGGGGTGACAATATTTAAACGAAATAAAAAGGGGGTGTGAATAGCAGTACTGAGGTCCAAATCCAGACTGTGGGGGGTGCAGGGCGCGTAAAGAAGATCAGATTGAATCAGGGACGTCTGATTAAATCAAACAGCCCTGATTTGGTCACAACCAGATGAGATCTGGGACGCTTGATCACGATCTGAAAGGGCTAGAGGCGTTGGCGCACAATATGGTCATAGACTGGAACGCACAGGATTGGGTCAGGGTATATATACCCCAAACCCTAAAAAAAACCATATTTTCACTCTGTTTTCTCTCTCTTGCCGTTCTCTCTCGGTTCTCTCTCTTGTTCATCCTTAGCGATGAACACGATGAATCTTCATCGTTGCCAGCGAGAGCTCGCCGTGTCGGAGCGATTCCGGCGGCGGCTCCGCCGGCCAAACCAAAAAAAAATCACAAAATTAAAACTTTTTTTTACCAAAACCCTTCTTTAACCCTTTCTAAACCCAAACCCAAACCCAAAACCAAAATCCCCTAAATCCTAAGCAAATGGCATAGATCGAAAAAAAACAAAGGAAGGCGAAAAAAACAACCTTTGGTGTTGATTCAGTTCTGATTCTCTTCTTCTCCTTCTTGTTCTTTGTTTTATTTTTATTTTTTTGGTTCTGGTTGTTTGAAAAAAATAGAGAAGTATTTTTTTTTTGGTTCTGATTTGGAAATAAAAGAAGTATTTTTTTGATTTTTTGAATTCGAAAAGAAAGAATGAAATTTGTAGATTGATTTGGTTTTGATTTTGTTGAATTTCTGAGTTTGGATTTTGTTGGTGATGTTTATGATTTTTTGGTTGTTGATGATTTGATTCTGTTGAAAAAAAATTAGGGTTTATGTGGTTTGTGGTTTGTGTTTTGCGGCTGAGTAAAAAAAAATCCGTCCTTCTTTTTCTTTTCTTATTTGGTTTCAATTTAAAGGCTCCAATGATGGATGCTTGTGACCATGAGATAAATTGAGTTTGGATTAATGTATGTTTTGGCTGTAAAATTGAATTTGCAGTGGTTGAAAAGGGAATGACGTGATTGAAGCTTTTTTGTTTGAGTGTAAAATTGGTGAAGATTGTAGCCTTGTTTGGAAAAAGTTGAACAAAGAAAAAAGCTTAAACAGGGGAGAAGAGGCGTGCACTGTATTGTTGACTTAGGCTATTTTTTTTTATTTATTATTTTTTTAATTAAATAAAGATAAGATAGAATAAATATAACATAATAATAATAATAATAATAATAATAATAATAATAATAATAATAAACGAAAAAAATAAAAAAAGGACAAAGGAAATGGAAAAATTAGAAATTATAATAATAATAGAAAAATAAATGAATAAATAAATATAAAAGAACAAACAATGAGGTATTTTAAAATATCTCTCTGCCGAAATTTTTCTCGAATCTCCTGACAAATGAAGCATTTTATCAAAAATACCCATATGTCGAAATTTCTTGAAAAAGTAGCGATTAAAGAATATAACTGACAAAAATGTAAAATTTTAGGTCAAAAATTGGGGTATGAAAGATGCTCCTATTTAAGTTTCTTCTACCGGAGATTAAAAAGAAAAAGATGATTTTTTTATGACGTTTTTGTTTTAGTGTAACGGTAGAAGAGACTTAAATACAAAGTACACCATTTTTTGACCGATTTAAATTGTAAAATGTCATGATGTAATGTTATGAATGTTACACAATGAGAATTATCTGACCGAGAAAGAATCAAATTTGCTGGGGAATAAGAATAGTGAAGACAGAAAACGGTAAAGTCATGTTTGCGGATAGAAAGCAATAAAGTCATGTGTATGGACGGAAATAAAGGCAGAAAGCAATAAAGTTCTGTGTGCGTACAGAAATAAAGACAGAAAGCAATAAAGTCATGTGTATGGACAGAAAGCGATAAAGTCCTGTGTGCGGACAGAAATAAAGACAGAAAGCAACAAAGTCCTGTGTGTGGACAAAAGTAACGACAGTGTCTACCAACATTGTGGGATGGTAAGGACACAACGAGGAAATAAATTGTCTGCTGTCATTGTGGGAGAGCAGGACTCAACAAGAAAAGATATTTGTCTTGACCAGACGCGCTGGAGATGACCTCTTTTGGGGAAATTAACTGTAAGTTTGCAGTTGATTGTTTGCAAAACCTGCCACTTGGAATATGTTTGATGGAGACATCTCTAGACCAGACACACTAGGGATGACTCTTTTTTTTATGTATGATTGATGGAGATATCTCTTGACCAGATACATTGTGGATGACTCTTTTTTTGTGAAATATGTTTGATGGAGACATCTCTGGACCAGATACACTGGGGATGACTCTTTTTTGTGATGTATTGAAGCAAGTCATTGGATTGTCAATGCAGTCATGTAGGAATGATTTTGTGTGCATGTTGCATGTGAATATGAATGTATGTATGGATATGTGAATGATTGTATGCATGTATGTATGTATGTATGAATGTGTGAATGATTGTATGTATGTATGTATGAATGTATATTATGAAGCTTGTATTTGTATGATTGAAGGATATTTGTACATGACTGGATGAAACCAAAGTTTGAGCAGGTAAGATGAGCATTGGGCCGACGTATCCGTACAACCACTCAATAGTTCTGCACTGGGGACAACACCCTTATAGCTGAAATAAATCAGATCTTTGGGGTAAAACCCGACATGGTATGTCAATCCACGGTAAGAATGATTGCTTCTTGGGGTAAAGCCCATTGGTCAGAGGTCTGGCAGAAGTCGCCATTTCGTACACTGAACCATAATACTCATTATCAGTTAGGCTTTGCTTTTTGCATTTGATTTTTCTTTTGAGTCCCTAACTTTTGCCTGGATTGCCCTTTTGGGTTTTCAATCCACCGGGAATATATTTTTGTTTGCCCCTAATTTTTGCCTGGATTGACCTTTCGGGTTTCCAATCCACCGGGACGCTCATTTTTGCCTAAGCCGCCTTTCCAAGTTTTCGACTTATCGAGCTTTTGTTTTTTTTGCCTTTTTTTAATATTTTTTTTTAGAAAGAATCAAGTTTGATATGCTAGAAATAGGCAAACTTCTCAAAGAGATGCCATTTGCTGTGTATATGCAAACTTTTCGAAGAGATGCCATTTGCTATTGGATATATTTCCCAAAAGGGGTCCGAGCTTCTTCTTTCACTGGGGAAAGGAAAAATCACACAAGCTTCTTAAAGATAACCACTTGCTGGGGATAGAATTGATAGTTTTTGCTGGAAATATTCGAATGTGAACAAATGTTAATGATTTTACTGGGGGAATAAAACTATGTTGTGGAGTATCGAGTTTTGCAAAATAAATGCAATCTCCTGAACCACGTTCCAAACAGTAACTATTGGGGCATCAAAATTCAATCCAAGAACAATCTGGAGAGAAACAGTCAATCAAGACTTTAGTGAGAAAATAGCTCAACTAAGAGGTCGTTCTATCCAAATATGAACCGGAGTAGAACACATAATGAAATGTTTCCATAAGGGATAAGCTCGATGGAGATTCAAAAAATAGTGTGATTTTCTGCTTAAGGAGTAAACTCTAATTGAAAGAAGTACATACACCTTATGAGGAGAACGAACAAACATTAAAATGCAAAAATGAGCAACGAATATAAATCCGGCTATGCGTGATGAATGAATGTATGAATGTTATGACATGTATCATGTATATGCTGACAAAACAGACAAAAATTGGAGATTACCAAACAACACCAGTACAACCGGATACTCAGCCAATCTTAGTCAAGATGGAAACATCACTGGGGAGAGAACAAAACCACTGATAGAGTAGAGTCCTTCTACAATGCTCAAATCTCACTGGGGAGAAGAAAATACTTCTTGGGGAGGATCCTCCAAAATTCAATCTTCTAAAAAAATTCGACGAAGGGATGATAAATGTGAACTCCGCTTCGAGGTTTAGCTGGGGAACATTGGGGAACATTCAAGTTCAGAATTTAGTTGAAGAATGCAAGATCACATACCCAACCCATTATAGCGACACTCTTCTTTAGGGGAACACTGCACATGTTCATAAAACCCAAAAAGATCAACTCTATCAGAGGATGATTCTTGGCTTAAGGGAGGAAGAAATATAACATATATCTTGACAGATCTGGATTGCTCTCAAAAACCACTTCAGGTGCCCTAAATTTAATGTACTGATCAAGGTAACCTCTAATTCACAACTTGTCCCGGAATGCACGGCCTTTCAGATAAATTGGTTGATCAACGGATTCACAGAGAGATTCTCCGAATCTCGAGGTAATTGCCCCATATTAACGGTACTTGGCATATTCTTTGCTCAACAAATCTTCTAGGCAGTATGCCCCTTGCTGATGGTCAATTGCAAGTTTCCTTGATATCAAGCAAATGTTTTACAAGATAAAATGTCTATTCAGAGAATGAGAATTTTAATATGACAGTTATGTGAGTCTTGAAGATTTTATAAAAAAGTTGTCGCAAAACCTTGTGACTGAATCACTGGTTAGGATATGACATTGATTTTTGAAAGACAAATATACAAAAGCATATGATACCATCACAAATTTTGTGCAAAAATCATGGGAGTCAGGAACACTTTAAAGTGTGCTATCGAAATAAACCCTATTTCAATTAGGACTTTTGAGGGTTGTAATGTGGTCTGGTTTACGGTTTTGAAAAAAAAGATTTTAAGGCTCAAAGTTTATTTGTGCCCACCCATTCTTCATGATATTCTTCAGTCCTATGCACAATTAATTCATCAGACACGATTTGGTTGACAAGAGGATTTCTTTTGACAATGATGTTTGAGGTTGACGCTTTGGTCGAAGCTTTGATGAGGTTCTTGAAGTGGCAGCCACTTTTTCATTCACAAGCTTGCTTTTGATTTTTGCTTTTAATCCCTTATTTTTGCATGGACCAATTTTTTTGGATTTCGCAGTCCATCGGGATGCCCTAAATTCTGCCTAAGTCTCTTTACTTAGCGGGTTTTTTTTGTTTTTTGTCTTGTTTTTTTTTGTTGATACAGGACGATTGTGACTGCCACATGTTATTGTGAGTTTTGTCTTCTCATGACTTCTTGCATCTCAGAGTGATTGATCCTCTTGCTTCATTGAATTAATTGAAAGACTACCCTGCCCCGGGTTAAGATTAAGGTTTTTTTATTTTTTTTATTTTTTAGAAAGAACACCAACTTCTAGCTCAAAGGGGTTGACTACAGATCATCTCCTTATTTCTCCGGTGTTTGGGAAGTGAAACAATGCCTTACATCGTCAACAAGGTGTTATTCAAAAGCACACAATCAGGTATTTTTTGCATTTTCAATCGTCATCCTCCCTCCAATTTCTGCCTAAGCAAGAAGATTGGTAGAATTTGGTATCATAATGTAGAAAAACAAATTAATTGAAAGCAAATATGAGTGAAACGAATGAATCTCTTCAAGACAAACACACTCATTATATTAAGATAATCATTCATGATGCAAACATTATAACATCAATCAAGAAAAAAAATGCAACTGACAAAAGCAATGTAATGCTAACAAAACTGAGAAGCATCTTTCCATTTAGAGTTGAACATCTGCAGCAATCTATTTCAAATTGGCTTCCCCACAAGTTACAAAACGTGGTCACTTGGAATTTGAACCAATCTTATCAACAACAGCCATGACCTGAGATCATACGTTCATCTGAACAGCCTTCAATCATATTCACCCTTGATCGCATAGTAGTCACATTTTCACGAAGCTCGTGATTCTCTTCCTCTTGTGCTAGATCCATCTTGATTAACTTGGTAATACTTAGTGACACAACTCGACTAAAAGGTACGACCAAATTCCCATAATGGGAAAACTTGAATGATGAATGATGCATGAAATGCAATGCAAATGATTTATTTTTATTGATTTTCGAGGAACACAATATTACTTGCAAACATCATAAGGAGACCCTTTTTTTTTTTTAGAAAAAACATGCCACCTTTTACTGATGGATAGAAAAATCGTACCAATTTTTATTGGAGGTAGAAAAGAGAAAAACTTCATTTCATTAATGATAGAAGGATTGAAGGTGCATGGAGAAAACACAAGAAGGGGGGGTTGAATTGTGTTTTGGATATTTAAAAACTTTTCAAGATATTTAAATCTATCAGAGTCTTTAAGCACAGCGGAATTGTTCACACAATTAACTTATGGCTAAGTGAATGATGAAGGAGTAAATGAGAGAGTGAGAGAGAGAAGAACACACAACAATTTATACTGGTTCCCCTCACAAATTGAGAGTACTCCAGTCCCCTTGTTTCCAAGAGAGTTCACTATAATCACTAAGATTACAATCAGATGCTCAAGCACACAAGCTCAAGACTTCCTTGCTCAAGTCACACAAGACTTAAGACTTCCTGCTCTAAGTCACACAAGACAGAGAGACTTCCTTGCTCTGATCACACAAGATCAGAGACTTCCTTGTTCAAGCACACAGGCTCAAGACTTCCTGCTGTAAGTCACACAAGACAGAGAGACTTCCTTGCTCCTACACTCAGCAGAAAACTTCTTTGCTCTAATCACTAAGATTGAGACTTATGTGCTTCTACACTAAGCAGAAGACTTTCTTGCTTCTACACTAAGCAGAAGACTTACTTGCTTCTACACTAAGCAGAAGACTTACTACTAACTTATAAGCTTAAACTTATTACAAACATAATAACTTCAGAGGCTTAAGCTAGTTTCTATAATCACTTCATTTGAGAGATATTTTCTATTACAATTCAGATTCTCACTTTCTTCTGAGAGATGTTTTCTAATGAAGATCGCTAGTCATCAATTCTTTCTTTGGCATATTTATATGAGTTGAGAAAGACATTGAGACGTTGGAGAAATTCCCGTTGTAAAATTGGACAGCTGTAGTCTTTGAAGATCCGTTGAGTAAAGCCACGTCTTCTTTTGCAGAGAGGCTTCACCTTTAATGTTTGTCCAATAGTACAGTAATAAGGTACAACTAGCTCCTAGAAAGAGAGGGATCACATCCTTTGTGACCGTTGCAATTAGTTGACCTTAGAACAAACCATCAGGCTTGATAATTGTAGTTGATGTAGCCCTTCTGATGATTTGGGGAATTCCTTTACTTCTGATGAACCTTTGATAACTTGGAGTCTGATTGGTCTTAAATGGTTGGCCTCTGATAGTCCTTCGTAATTCAGCTTCTGAACGTCTTCATCCTCTGAATGACTCATGACTAGCAGATAGCTTCTGAACTCTTGTAGGCATCTGAACATCCTTGAGCTTCTGAACTCTTGCAGACATTCTGATCCTCTTTGAGCTTCTGAACTTTGTTTAGCTTCTGACCACGTTGTAGCTTCTGAACTCTTTCAGAGTGTAAAGATTCAGACTTCCATAGGTTTCATCAGAGTATAAATTAAGTGTGCTCTTTATATAACGTTGGATTCTCCTGCACTTAATTTAAACATTAGTACCATCAATTGTCCATTTAATACTTTGTTATCATCAAAACCTAAGGGTGTGTATTAACACATATTTTGTTCCAACAATCTCCCCCTTTTTGATGATGACAAACATAAATATTAAATACAATTGATGTTGATAAAAATCAGCTATGTTGACATTAGACTTCTGAGTTTCGCAAGCTCCCCCTAAGTCTGATAACCCATAGGGTTAGGTTTGTAAGCTCCCCCTATTTTGTATCCATAGTTAATTTTAATCAGTTTCAGAATTACTTTATTATATGACTTAAATTATTCATATTTCACTATATAAAGAACAAGGTTTGCAAGCTTCTTCTTTTCATAGTGTGGTAATCTTTGAATAAAGTTGCACCCTTACTCAAGAACTAACTATGAATAATAAACTTCAATTAATAAATGTATTCTCCTTGAAATTAAGCCCTTAATTCAGATGCAAGATGAAGCAATATTTAAATTGAATGACAAATAGGATCAGAGGCACTTAGTGACGTCTACACACACACTTGGTTCTGATGGTTATCATTAACAGCTTCAGAGTTCAAAATATTTTCAAACAGTTCAGAGCTTAAAAAAAATCTTTTCAAAGAAAATAGCTCAGAGCCTGAACAAAAAATTGAAAACAGTTCAGAGCTCTTTAGTACAATATTTTGAAATCCTCAAAGATCAAATTGTCATATCAAAGCATGTACCTCATGCTACTATTTTGACCACTCTCCTACGTTCTCTCTCTGAAGCACTACAAAGCCCTAAAAAGCCAAGTAATTTCGCTTCTTCCAACAATTTATTTACCAATATTCTTTCTCCCCCTTTTGTCATTATCAAAAAGGTAGTATAAGCAATTAATAAAAATTTCAACTTTCAAAGCCGTCAAATAGGAGTGGTTGAACGCATTTAAGACTCGGCCATTGAAATATGCTTATAAAAGGAGAGAAATACCTAGTCATTTTATTCACACAGAATAATCTTAGGTTATTGATAGATCTCTTGAAAGAAAAAATGAAACGCTCAGAGAAGAAGAAAGTAGTTTCAACGAGAGTCAGTCAAGATAGGAGAAAACATAAGAAGAAACCAATGGAAACAAAGCCAGTGTCTGTTACAGAAGAACTCAGTTCAGAGTCTGAAGAAAAGTCTTTGGACTCTGACTGTTTCAAGTTCTGAAGACATATGTTCCTGAAGAAAATCAAACTGATATCCAAGGCTCTAGAGGGGCTAGAGTCTTTTCCTGAGGAAAACCAAACTGATGCATCTGATTCGGTTTCTTCAAGAAGGACTACTAGTTGGTTGGATGGCTTTAGCCAAAATCTCAACCTTCCCCCCTCTACAAAGGTCATATTTAGGCGTGCAACCTTCAAATATGGCCTTTGAAGCAACCAGAAGATAATCCTTGGGAAAACTTTATATGTAATCCAGAACTTATGTTCTCAATGAAACAAAGTTCATTACTTTGGCTTGTTTATTTTTGATTTCTTATTTATATTTCTTCTCTTGTTATGTAATTTGATTCTTTAAGAATACCTACATATTGTACTTATTGAATCATCAAATTATATGAATGAGACCCCAAAGTTTTAAGAAAATCAATTTGCAAGATTGTTTGTTTATTGAAAATGAAATTTAGTTCAACACATAAAACAAGCAATCAGATATGTTAATCAGAATCAAAATATACATCTAAGCATAGTGACTAAGATAGATTAGACTTAACACAGAGATAGAATTTATATAACCATATGGACTCTATCTTACTAATGTGCCTAACAAAATATCAATCCGTTATGAAATAATATAAGAAATCAAGATAATCCTAATGTTTAAGGTTGACTATAGATAGACGCTAGGGTTATCATGATATTTTTCTGATTAGCATCTACTTCTTCCATCAATCCCATAAACTTGTCCACTTTTTCTTCAATTCTTCTGATATCACTCTCATAGACAGAATTCTTCAGATGCTGTTGATTACCTTGATTACCTCTCGAATTTTTTGAGGAAGTACATTCAGATCGTCCACTCTTGAAGCTAACCTTTCCCTAAGGCTTTGCCTAATATTTTTCTCTTGCAGCTGAGGATTCAGGATGATCCCTCTCTATGTCCTCTTGAGTCTGAATGTCTTCCTTCATTTGCAGCTTCATCTAGCCTTCTTCTCTTTTTCTTCAATTCTTCCTTCTCAATCTCAAACCCTTCTCCTAGGTTATCCAGTAGTTGAATATACTGATTGACAATACCACTAGAAACTGTAGGTATGTCAATGTTCCATTTCTTCACCATCGAAGGTTCTGAGTGAGACTGAGGTACTAAAGGATCTGAAGGTTTTACCTCATGTCCTGACAATAAGTTCATGTGAGAGAGTGTATGAACAAATATTGTGGAGGCTTTGATTTCCCTTAACAAGCAGTCATGACCCGCAACTTTGATTATGTCTATCACTCCACATTGATAGAAGATCTCACTGAGTATCCTTGGGTAGATGACATGTATTTTGGTTTTGGCCTGATTTTGAGTGTTAAGCACAGCTTTGCATAGGTGATCGAAGATGTATTTCGCCCAATTTATATCATATTTCCTTGCGAGAAAATAGACAAAGTGTCTATGATCCCATGACAATTGATCAGAATTTTCACTTCCTGGAAATATAGAATTTAATATAATTTTGGCTAATACCCTCTGAGTGGGCTTCAAATCACCTATCCTGTTGCTCTCACAGCTTTTTCCTTTGTCATAGCATTGTCTTATTATAGTCTTCAGAAACACAGATTTCTTTGCTTCATTGTGACTACAGGTGTAGTAGAAGCCTTCATTTGGAATAGACAACACCTTTAGCCAAGTTTGATGCAGTGAGAATTACTTTAAAACCGCACACAACAGAATGCAGCTCCGTTTCCTCAACGATTCTCAATCCTAACTCTTGAGGAGTCTTGACCTCATTTCCAGCCTTTTCTTCTCTCCTTGCATCTAGCTCCTTGTAATAATCTTCAACTGTCTTCACCTTGCTTCTGATCCAGAAATCTTTTACCAGAGTAGGATAGATTGGAGCATTTAATAAATTCATGTATCTAAAGCTCCCTTTGTGATTGGTAAAGAACTTTAGAACATCAAAATGATTCTTTTCCAAACAATCGAAGTCCACTGGTTGTTCCATAACCAGGTTCAGAGATTTTCCCTCCATCTTAAGAGACAAATCTGTAGAAAACATCTCCTTGCAAGCAGCAGTGTTGATAGGGAAGTTTTTAGGAAAAGTAAACAAAGAATCTGAAGCGGATGTAGAAGTAGATGCCATTTCAGAAGGTTAGGTTAGATCTTGCTAACACTAGAGAAGGAGTTTGTTCTGTGATATTGAAAACGAAGGTGTGGGAAGTGATAGTGTAAAGTGTGCAAGTGTTTAAGTAATTTTGTTTAAAAGCAAATTGAGTCACACATATAAAATAAATCAAAAAGAAAAGAACTAATCATTAACTGTTTTAAACCAATCAGAACGTGTGTACGTGTTGTCTATTTAGCGCCAAAACGTTTTAGTAAAAATACTTAAACGTTTCCAATTCAGAGGCTTGTCCTTCAGAGGTTGAAAAGTTTCTCAGAGTCTGGACTACTTCAGATGCTGAGATCCAAAATACTTCAGAGTCTGAAAAAGTGTCTTTCAGGACCTTTAAAGAAAAATGTGTTCAGACATGATTTTTCAAGGTTTTTAGTTCTGAAAATTTTGTGTCCTAAGAAGACATTTTCAACCTTTGAATGTTATTCCTCTGAAATGTCATTCAGGAGATGAGAGTTACTTACCTGATTTTGAAGCTCTTGGTTTTAGGTGTAGTCAGTGTAATAGCCTGAACAATCACTCCACCACACTGAGTTGTTATCATCTTCAATACATGCTTCAAATTCTTCATGCTCCCTCCTGCTCCATATGTATTCCATTTCATCTTCTTCTCCATCTGACTCTTCAAAAATGTGCCTTCTATGCACAATTGCTCTTCTTCCATTCACATTCACATGCATCCATGTGATTGGAATGTTCAGAGTCTTAGTTTCGCCTGCAATCAAGTAAACTATTTTGTCTCTTGGTACCCACTTGCTTGAGGGTCCTAGACTGTTAGTTGTCAAATCTTCATCCTCCATTTGTTTCATCTGAGTGCTATCAGATACAAATGTAGTGTAAAGATTAGGGAGTGAGAAGCTTCCACCAATAACTAATGAGGTTGGTTCCTCTAGTGTTTTATTACTAGAGTATCCAATCCCATTAGTATTGTTGATTTTAAGGTTGCAAAGCATGGAAATAATTTTATTTTGATCAGCATTAGTGTTGTAATACTCTTTGAGAGCAAAAGAGTGCTCAAAGGGTTTGTAACACATAGCATAATCATTCTTAAGATCTTTTGTTTTGATAAAATCTTTTTGTACCAGATCTTCAGAGTGATTTGCTTGCTTACTTAAATTCTCATAGTCTGCTTTAAGCTTTTTATACTTCTGCTGAGTGTTAGAGAGTTTAAGTAAAGTCTTCTCAAGATGCTTGATCAATTTTGCTTTGGGAAGACGAGAATATACCTGATTCACTGTTCTCTGGATACTGTCTATGCTCTCAGGTTCTGACTTTTCATCAGAACTTGATCCTTCAGCTCCTGGTGCTCTTTCAGATTCATCTTCAGAGCAGTTGTCTAGTATATCCCATGTTGTCATTCCTTTAGCCAGTCTTCCTCCATTCTTCTTAAAGTTGTACCATCTTTGAATTTTTCTTGAAAACCTTTCAAGAAACTCTTCATCAGGTTCTTCAACAAGATCTTCAGGTTCCAATGCTTGCTTTCCTTTCCTTGCAGCTTCTGCTTCTTCACTTTTCAACTCTTGTATATCCTTCAGAGCCAATTCATGGACTATGAGTAAATCAATCAATGATTCAGGACTCATTGAGTTGATGTTTTCAGTTTCCTCTATAGTATTTGGAATTGCATTCCAATTCAGAGGCAAACTTCTCAACAACTTGCTTACAAGCTCTTTGTTGCTGAGTTTGTTGTTGTAGTCTTCAAGCTTGCTTGTGATGGTTTAAAATCTTGAGCTCATTTCTCCATTACTCTCATTTTCCTCCATTCTAAACTCCTCATATTGATCTAACAAACCATTTACTGTTGCTTTCTGAATGCTTTCATTATCATCACTAATGAATGCTTGCTTGTGATGTGGAAGGATTTTGATTGTTGCTCAGATCTTCATTTAAGTTCACTCCATCTTCAATTTCCTTGACAAGATCAGCAACTTGTTGATATAATTTCTGCTTCCAATCATCCATGTTTTGAGCCATGGTGGTTTTCTCCTTTGGATCTTGACTGTCTCACGGTTAAGTGATTCACCAACAGAACCGGAGCTCTGATACCAATTGAAGGTGCATGGAGAAAACACAAGAAGGGGGGGTTGAATTGTGTTTTGGATATTTAAAAACTTTTCAAGATATTTAAATCTATCGGAGTCTTTAAGCACAGCGGAATTGTTCACACAATTAACTTATGGCTAAGTGAATGATGAAGGAGTAAATGAGAGAGTGAGAGAGAGAAGAACACACAACAATTTATACTGGTTCCCCTCACAAATTGAGAGTACTCCAGTCCCCTTGTTTCCAAGAGAGTTCACTATAATCACTAAGATTACAATCAGATGCTCAAGCACACAATCTCAAGACTTCCTTGCTCAAGTCACACAAGACTTAAGACTTCCTGCTCTAAGTCACACAAGACAGAGAGACTTCCTTGCTCTGATCACACAAGATAAGAGACTTCCTTGCTCAAGCACACAGGCTCAAGACTTCCTGCTCTAAGTCACACAAGACAGAGAGACTTCCTTGCTCCTACACTCAGCAGAAGACTTCTTTGCTCTAATCACTAAGATTGAGACTTATGTGCTTCTACACTAAGCAGAAGACTTTCTTGCTTCTACACTAAGCAGAAGTCTTACTTGCTTCTACACTAAGCAGAAGACTTACTACTAACTTATAAGCTTAAACTTATTACAAACATAATAACTTCAGAGGCTTAAGCTAGTTTCTATACTCACTTCATTTGAGAGATATTTTCTATTACAATTCAGATTCTCACTTTCTTCTGAGAGATGTTTTCTAATGAAGATCGCTAGTCATTAATTCTTTCTTTGGCATATTTATATGAGTTGAGAAAGACATTGAGACGTTGGAGAAATTCCCGTTGTAAAATTGGACAGCTGTAGTCTTTGAAGATCCGTTGAGTAAAGCCACGTTTTCTTTTGCAGTGAGGCTTCACCTTTACTGTTTGTCCAATAGTACAGTAATAAGTTACAACTAGCTCCTAGAAAGAGACGGATCACATCCTTTGTGACCGTTGCAATTAGTTGACCTTAGAACAAATCATCAGGCTTGATAATTGTAGTTGATGTAGCCCTTCTGATGATTTGGGTTATTCCTTTGCTTCTGATGAACCTTTGACAACTTGGAGTCTGATTGGTCTTGAATGGTTGGCCTCTGATAGTCCTTCGTAATTCAGCTTCTGAACGTCTTCATCCTCTGAATGACTCATGACTAGCAGATAGCTTCTGAACTCTTGTACGCATCTGAACATCCTTGAGCTTCTGAACTCTTGCAGACTTTCTGATCCTCTTTGAGCTTCTGAACTTTGTTTAGCTTCTGACCACGTTGTTGCTTCTAAACTCTTTCAGAGTGTAAGGATTCAGACTTCCATAGGTTTCATCAGAGTCTAAATTAAGTGTGCTCTTGATATAACGTTGGATTCTTCTGCACTTAATTTAAACATTAGTACCATCAATTGTCCATTTAATACTTTGTTATCATCAAAACCTAAGGGTGTGTATTAACACATATTTTGTTCCAACAAGGATTACAAAACTTATGACGTTTACAAAGAGAATCCTAAGTTACTTGAAAACCAAAGTAAAGAAATTTTATGAATGCAGTATGATGAAGTTTTTATTTTGTCAAAGGACTTATAGATCAATTGTAAACATTGTAGAGACAAACACCCCATTTAATAAGTTTCTCTTTTTTTTTTATGAAACCAAGGAAAAAGGTAAAAGATTACAAAGAAAGCAAAAATTGTTTGCAATGTTTACAAAAATTTGTTTAAGTCCTTTAATATCGGTGTCATACCCCATTTTTTGACCTAAGATTCCACTTCATATTTTCTTCCTTGCATTTTATGCATCAATGACAAAAATACAAAAAATATGTCAGTTTATTTAATTTTGTTTTTTGTTAGTATCTTTGTTAAAAATCCAAAAAATATGTTAAGAATCTATTTTATTTTTCAAGATATCTTTGTTTTATATTTTGATAAAAAATCTATAAAAAAGCGATAAATTAGAAGTCAAATCTTTTTATTACTATTATTATTTTCTTTCCTTTATTATTATTATTGTCATACCCGATTATTTTGACCATATTATTTTTGCATTTTTATCGAGTAATATTTTTTTGTCCTGATTAATCGATACATTTTTCGAGAAATTTCGATATATGAATTTTTGAAAAATTGATTCGTTTGTTAGGAGATTCGAGAAAAATTTCAGCAGAGAGGTATTTTAAAATACGTCATTTTTATTCTTTTGTATTTATCTTATTATTAGTATTATTATTATTATTATTATAAAAACAAAAAAATAAACAAAATGAAAAGAAGCAGCACGTGCTGCATCTTTCACTTCCCTTTTTTTTATTTTTTTTATTTTGTTTTAATATTTTTATTAGTTTTATTTATTTATTTATTTAGGTGTTTTTTTATTTTATTTCTTTTCTTTTTTATTTTTTTTTTAAAAATAAAAAAATCAAAGTAGCAGGAACAACTTTCTGCAGAAAGTCAGTGTTCTTTGTCCCAAAATCCAGATTTTTGTCCTCCAAATTTTGAATTTGTCCAGTCTCTTGCAAAATCCAGTGAACAATTCAAACCCTAATTTTGGGTATATAGTGAACAGAAATCAGAAGAGAAAAGGAAGAAGATTTTTTTGGCTCAGCCGCACAACACACTTCACACCAACATTAACCTTTTTTCAACAGAATCACAAATCAACAAACACTTTTTTTTGTTCCTTTCAATCCAGTTATAAAAAAACAAATCAATAAACCTCTTTCTTTTTTTTTGGATCCAAAAACATAAAACAAAAACCAAACCAGTCAACAAATTTCACCCTTTTTTTTTCAGATTCAAAGAAAAACAAGAATCAAAAAATATTTCTTTTCTTTCAAAAATCAGAACCAAAAACTACAACAAAAAAACTTCTTTTTTTGAAACAAACAGAAATCGAAAGAGAAGAAGAAAAATCACGATCAGAATCAAAAATACACACTAAAGGTTGAAACTTTCTCCTTTTCCATTTTTTCCGATCTGGCTTATGGGTGTTTGTTTTGTTTATTTCGAGTTCGGATTTGGTTTAGGGAGATAGATTTATGTATAGTTGATGTTGAGCTTTTGAAAAACAATGGAGTTTTTGAGAAAAAAAACAGAGAAGTTGAGAGGAAGAAAGAAGGCCGACGGCGGCGGTAAGAGGATAAGAAGAGAAAAAAAGAAACTTTTTTAGGGTTAGGGGTATTTATACCCCAACCCGATCCGGTGTGCGCGTGTCTATCGCAGCACACCATGCACTCTCTCATCTCAGCCACTGATCTCTATCAGATGGCTTAGATTTCTCCTTTTTTTTAATTTAGATCAGGGCCGTCTGATCCATCAGACGGCCAGGATTAGTCATGCCCTTTTTTTTGTTTGTTTACACGCAGATGGGCCTTTTGGGCTGGGCTTTACTGTTTTGCTGCTATTAGCACCCCTTGTTTATTTCATTTTTAATGTTCACACCCCCTGTTTTTATTTTATTTTATTTTTAGCTTATGAGATAAGTGCTTTTGGCATAGCTATTTTAAGCTAGTTTTAGCCAATCAAGCATGATGTTGAGGCTTATTTCATTTTCCTATTTATTTGATATTTAAAAGTTGTTAATATTACTTTATGTCTTTATTTTTAGTTAATTTTATTTTTTAAGCTTATGAGATAAGTGCTTTTGGCATAAGCTATTTTAGCTATTTTTTTTAGCCTTGTCAAGCATGATGTCGAGGCTTACTTTCATTTTTTAGTTTCGTATTTATTTATTTATGTTATTTATCCATGCATATCATATTATTTCATTATATCCATTTATTTATCATTTTTTACCTTTATTTTTGTAATATCGTTATTATCACAATATTGAGTATTTATCGCTTATTAATTGCCGTTTATTTTTGTTCTTGAATATAGGATGTAAATAGGCCAAATGTAAACTCTAAATAAAAGTGCATAGCATACTCCCTCTCTTGCATCATTTCATGTTTATTTTCTTGCAAAGATTTTGTTGGAACAAAATATGTGTTAATACACACCCTTAAGTTTTGATGATAACAAAGTATTAAATGGACAATTGATGGTACTAATGTTTAAATTAAGTGCAGGAGAATTCAACGTTTAATCAAGAGCACACTTAATTTAAACTCTGATGAAACCAATGGATGTCTGAATATTTAGACTCTGAAAGAGTTCAGATGCTACAACGTGGTCAGAAGCTATACAAAGTTCAGAAGCTCAAAGTAGATCAGAACGTTTGAAGCTGTTCAGGGACTCAGAGGAGTTCAGAAGCTCAAGGATGTTCAGAGGCCTACAAGAGTTCAGAGGTTGTCTGATAGTCATAAGTCATTCAGAGGATGAAGGCGTTCAGAAGCTGAATTAGGAAGGACTATCAGAGGCCAACTATTCAAAGACCAATCAGACTCCAAGTTATCAAAGGTTCATCAGAAGCAAAGGAATTCCCAGTCATCAGAGGGCTACATCAACTACAACTTATCAAGCCTGATGACTTGTTCTAAGGCCAACTAAAATGCAACGGTCACAAAGGATGTGATCCCTCTCTCTAGGAGCTAGTTGTACCTTATAACTGTACCATTGGACAGACAACAAAGGTGAAGCTTCTCTGCAAAGGAAGACGTGGCTTTACTCAACGGATCTTCAATGTCTACAGCTGTCCAAGTTGCAACGGGAATTTCTCCAACGTCTCAATGTCTTTCTCAACTCATATAAATATGCCAAAGAAAGAATTGATGACTAGCGCTCACCATTAGATAAAATCTCTCAGAAGAAAGTAAGAATTTGAATTGTAATAGATAATATCTCTCAAATGAAGTAGTAAGTCTTCTGCTTAGTGTAGAAGCAAGAAAGTCTTCTGCTTAGTGTAGAAGCACGTAAGTCTCAATCTTAGTGATTAGAGCAGTGAAGTCTTGAGCCTGAGTGCTTGAGCAAGGAAACCTCTGATCTTGTGTGTTCTTCTCTCTCTCACTCTCTCATTTACTTCTTCATCATTCATAAACGCCTTAACTTAATTGTGTGAATAATCCGCTGAGCTTTAAAGACTCTGAAAAGATTTTAAATATCCAAAACACAATTCAACCCCCCTTCTTGTGTTTTCTCCACGCACCTTCAATTGGTATCAGAGCTCCGGTTCTGTTGCTAAATCACTTAACCGTGAGATAGTCAAGATCCAAAGGAGAAAACCTCCATGGCTCAAAACATGGATGAGTGGAAGCAGAAGCTACATCAACAAGTTGCTGATCTTAGCAAGAAATTTGAAGATGAACTAAGCTTAAATGAAGATCTGAGCAACAATCAAAATCCTTCCACTTCAGGGGCTAATCAAACTTCTGGTATTGGTTCTACAGCTACTACTATGTGCCTCATTAGTGATGATAATGAAAGCATTCAGTGGGCAACAGTAAATGGAGGAAAATGAGAGCATTGAGAAAATGAACATAAGGTTTCAAGCTATCACAAGCAAGCTTGAAGAACACAACAACAAACTCAGCAACAAAGAGCTTGTAAGCAAGTTGCTGAGAAGTTTGCCTCTGAACTTGAATGAAATTCCAAATTTTATAGAGGAAACTGAAGACATCAATTCAATGAGTTCATGAATTGGCTCTGAAGGAAATGCAAGAGTTGAACCATGAAGAAGCAGAAGCAGCAAGGAAAGGAAAGCAAGCATTGGAGCATGAAGATCTTGTTGAAGAACCTGATGAAGAGTATCTTGAAAGATTTTCAAGAAAAATTCAAAGATGGTACATCTTCAAGAAGAATGGAGGAAGACTAGCTAAAGGAATGACAACATGGGATGTACTAGACAACTTCTCTGAAGATGAGTCTGAAAGAGCACCAAGAGCTGAAGGATCAAGTTCTGAAGATGGCTCAGACTCTGAAGACTCAGGCTCTGATGAAAGATCAGAACCTGAGAGCAAAGAAAGCATCCAGAGAACAATAAATCAGGTATATTCTAGTCTTTCCAAAGCTAAATTGATCAAGCATCTTAATTAGACCTGTCATACCCCATTATTTTTATTTGCTTCATTTTTTTATTCTACTATTATTATTTTTATTCATTTTCGTTTTTTATTATTATTAATATATTATTATTTTCTATTTTAATTGTTTATTTGTGTATTTTCCTTTTTTGGTGTTTTTGGCAATTTTTTTATAGAAGTCCAGATCAGGTGTTTTTTGTCCAGGCCCAAAGGGGCAATTTTGTCCAAATGTGGTATTTTTCATCTGCCAAACCCTAGGTCTGACACAGTACAAATAGTGCACAGTTCCCAAGAAGGAAAAAGGATCTCAGATCAGCCGCAGCAAAAAATTCCTTCCAATCAAAAATCAAAAATAAATCAGAATTCATCATCTTCCTTCATCATCCAGAACCAAAAAAACAGAACCAGGGAATCAAATCGAACCAGAAACAAATCCATCATCATCGTTTATCATCCAAACAGAATCAATTCCAAAATCATAAACACCAAAACCGAAATCATCATCATCTTCCTCACACAAAAAAACCAGAAACAAACCCAGATCAATTCCAAAAAAACAAAATCAAATCACAAACCCTAACATCATTCATCATCTGTTAAATCGTATCAAAAACGATTCGAAACAACACAGAATCAGAACGATAAGAACAGAAAAGAAGAAGAAGAACAGAAGAAGAGGAGATTCGAAGCAGGATCAACAGCCAAGGTCGAGATTCCTTTTGTTTCCGTTAGTTTTATGCTCGATCTAGCTCATAGGGTTTTGTTTGGTTTATTTGAATCTTGATTTGAGTTATTAAAGATGTTTGTATGTATAATAGAAGTTTGAAATTGTAAAAAGAAATGAAGTTTTGAGATCAGAGAGCCGCGAGAGAGAAGAAGGTTGAGAGAAGTTTTTTCCAGCGGCGGGTGAGAGAAGAAAGAAGAAGAGAGTCTGTGTTTTTTTCTAGGGTTTTTATATATATATCCTGCTTATAATCCTGTGCGCGCAGGTGCACAGACTTATCGTGCACCTGCGCGCCTGTATCCTCTCTGATCTTGATCATGTGTGTTATATTGCTTTTGCCTGTGATCAGATCAGAGCTGTCTGATCAATCAGACGGCTCTGATCTGTCTGAACGTTTTACTTCACACACCTCCCCTCTGGGCCACGCCCCCCCAGCTGGGCTTGGGCCCAGAATTGCTGTTTGCACCCCTTTATGTTTTCATTGTTATTTGCACCCGCTTCTGTTTTTTTTATTTTATTTTTGCTTAATTAATTATTTATTTATTTTGTTGTAAAGACATTAGATTGTATTTTTAGGATTTGATGTAAAATTAAATTGCATAGCATACTCTTGCATTCATTTCATATTTATTTTTCTTGCAAATACCTTAGAATGTAATTAGGAACAAATGTACACTAAATGAAAAAATCGCATCTCATGCATATTTATTTATCGCTTTCCGCAAAAACGTTAGCATATTAATTCCGAGGGAAAAGACACCGTTTTGATCAAAATATCATTACGGATCGTCTTCGCGCTTATTTTGCCTATTGCGACGTTATTAATTTTAGCGCTACCTTTTTATTTGGAACCCAACATTCCATTTTAAAATAAATAGTCATTTTATTCTAAAAAATGAGGTCAACACCTCTTCAAAAATAGTTAGTCATTTTATTCTCAAAAATGAGGTCAAAACCTCTTTCAAAAAATATCAATACAATTCATTTACAAATATCATCAAGTATCAAAAACATTTTATCATCATACACTTTTTCAAACTTTGGACTTTAAACCAAATGTTTCTTTTTACCGTGAAAACCTTGGATTTTAACCCAAGAGTCTTTTTATCGCAAAACTTGGATTTTAAACCAAGTGACTTGGACTTTAAACCAATGGCTCGTTTTATCGCTAAAACCTTGGATTTTAACCCAAATGTCCCTTTTCTCGCAAAAACCTTGGTTTTTAAACCAAGTGCATTTTCTTCATTCATACATCTTTAATCATGCGAAAACCTTGGATTTTAAACCAAGTGTCTTTTATCACTCAAAACATTTTTCTCAACAAACCTTGGATTTTAAACCAAGTGTCCGCGTCTTATTTTCATAATCAAATCTCAATCAATTTAACCATATAGACTTTCTTCACAAATTAACATCAATCAAACTCACATTTTGCCACTTTTGGCTTTTGGTATTTTAAAACCATTTTCAAAACTTTAAAATCAAACAAACAGATTTACTCGTCTTTTTATCCCGAACTACGGTGGTTTGATCCCTCGGGTACGTAGGCATGAGACTTGTCTCTCCAATCAATAAAATCAACAAAAACATTTTTCTTTCTTTTTCGTCATTTTAAACTTCTTTTCCATCACTTTAATTTCCCACTTATACATTTTTCACAAGCAAATAAAATAAAGCGCAATGTTAGAAATAAAAACAAGAGGTTCCTATAGAGTACTATAGATACTTAGGGTGCTAATACCTTCCCTTCGTATAACCAACCCCCGAACCTTGTTCTCTAAAATAGGGTTTTTTCGAACTTTTTCCCTTTCCCTCGGATAAATTAAAGATCGGTGGTGGAATATTAAATTGCGATTCGAAGTTAATTAATAACTCGATATCCAAAAATCACCGCGACAAGACCTTACTTAAACTCTCTAATAGTCTGCAAAAGTATAAAAAGCTTAAAGCAGACTATGAGTGAAATTCTGGCGTAGCAATGGGGTACAGGATGTGCCTACCTTTGTAACTACAATGTGCACAACGAAGTAAATAATATGCAGAATAATAAGCAACTGGAAATTAAATGAACGCAGGAGCTTGTTAACCCAGTTCGGCGTATAACACGACCTACTCTGGGGGATACCAATCCAGGAGTGAATCCACTATGATAAAACTAGTTAGAAGTCTCCAGCAAACGACCCGTTTACACTTCGTCACCTAGTTTCTACCCGTGCTTTCTTCAACCTAGGACCACCTAGATTAGAGACACCTATCTCTCCTCCTCTTAACCACACAACCAGTGTGATTGATCTAACCTTGAGAACAGTGAAGTCACACTTCAAACAATAACCTATCTCCGTACTTAAAAGCTTAGGAGTGGACTAAAACCCTTACAACACAAGAGCACAGTCCTAAGCAAGTATCTAAGAGATACAAGATAGGCTCACAAAAATACACACAAGAAACTTAAAAACCCTAGACACAAATATATATTTCTTCACAAGAGTTTTTCGTGACCTTCAAACGTCTTTTGTCTTCAATATATATAGCTCGTAGAAAATTAATAGATCCTTGATTTTTGGTCTTCAGATTATTATTAAAAGTATAGCATATCCGATACCAGCTTGTGAATTAAGCGAATCCAACAAAATCCTAAAATATAGGAATATATTTTAGGTGAGTTACACTATCGGATATATACATAAATAAGGCGAGTTCCATATCTTGAGGAACAAACAACACGCTAACATATGATAAACGGATAGGCTTGAAGGAAAGCGCGCGCAGATTGCCTTGTAACAACCTCTTCGTTAATTCGTACTTCCGAATGTTGTTCCAAATGTAGACACATCTAACAATACATCTGACTTAATGTTGTTTTTGTAAAATACTGCCAATTTCAAAACCTAACAATGAGAATTTAAGTAAGCAAGCAAATCACTCTGAAGGTCTTGAACAAAAAGATTTTATCAAAACCAATGACCTTGAGAATGATTTTGCTATATGTTACAAACCCCTTGAGCACTCTCTAGCTCTCAAAGAGTATTGTAACATTAATGCTGATCAAAATAAAATTGTTTCCATGCTTTGCAACCTTAAGACCAACAATACTAATGGGATTGGATACTCTAGTAGTAAAATACTAGAGGAACCAAGCTCATCAGTTATTGATGGAAGCTTCTTACTTCCAAATCTTTACACTACATTTGTATCTGATAGCTCTCAGATGAAACAAATGAAGGATGAAGATTTGGCAACTAACAGTCTAGGACCCTCAAGCAAGTGGGTACCAAGAGACAAAATTGTTTACTTGATTGTAGGTGAAACTAATACTCTGAACCTTCCAATCACATGGATGCATGTGACTGTGAATGGAAGAAGAGCAATTGTGCATAGAAGGCACATTCTTGAAGAGTCAGATGGAGAAGAAGATGAGATGGAGTACATAAGGAGCAGGAGGGAGTATGAAGACTTTGAAGCTTGTATTGAAGATGACAACAACTCAGTGTGGTGGAGTGATTGCTCAGGCTATGACTCTGACTACACCTAATCAAGAAAGCTTCAAATACAAGGTAAGTATGCTTAACTCCTGAATGACATATTCAGAGAAATAACTCTCAAAGGTTGAAAATGTCTTCTTAGGATACACAGTGTTCAGTACTAAAAACCTTGAAAAATCCTGTCTGAACATATTTTCTCGTGTCCTAAAAGACTTGTTTTTCAGCCTCTGAAGTTCTTCAGGTTTCAGCATCTGAAGAATCTCAGACTCTGAGAAACGTTTCAACCTCGGATGGTTAAGCCTCTGAATACAAAATGAATTGGAAACGTTTAAGTATTTTTACTAAAACGTTTTGGCGCTAAATAGACAACACGTACACACGTTCTGATTGGTTTAAAACAGTTTATGATTAGTTCTTTTCTTTTTAATTTATTTGTATGACTTAATCTGCCTTTAATCAAAATCACTAAATCAATTGCACACACTTCATCTTCACAACCTACACTTTCGATTGTCTCAAACTTAAAGTAAAACCCTTTTTCTTCCAGATTTTAGCAAAACCCTAACTGTAGAAATGACAGCATCCACATCGTCTTCAGATTCTCTATTTGTGTTTCCAAAGAACTTTCCCATCAATACTATTACTTGCAAAGAATTGTTCTCCACAGATTTGTCTCTAAAGATGGAGGGAAAATCTCTAAATCTGGTTATGGAACAACCAGTGGATTTTGACAGCTTGGAGAAGAATCATTTTGGTGTCTTAAAATACTTTATTGAAAGTGATGGGAGCTTTAAATACATGGAGTTGCTAAATGGCCCCATCTATCCATCACTAGTAAAGGATTTCTGGATCAGAAGTAAGGTAAAGACAATTGAAGACTACAACAGGGAGCTGGATGATAAGAAGAAGGAGAAGTTAGAAAATAAAGACAAGACTCCTCAAGAATTGGGAATTAGGATAGTTGAAGAAACTGAAGTGCATTCTGTGGTTTGTGGAATTGAAGTCATTCTTACTGCTTCAAATCTGGCTAAGGTATTATCCATTCCAAATGAAGGTATCTACCGTACCTTTAGCCAAAGTGAAGCAAAGAACTCAGAATTTCTGGTAAACATGACCAAGTTGTGCTACACAAAAGGAAAGAGTTGTGAAAGCAATAAGGTGGGTGATCTGAAGCCTATTCAAAGAGTATTAGCCAAAATTGTCCTAGGATCAATATTTCCAAGGAGTGGAAGTGCTGATCAACTTTCTTGGGATCATAGGCACTTTGTCTATTTTCTCACAAGAAAATTCAATTTGAACTGGGCAAAATACATCTTCAATCACCTCTGCAAGGCTATAAGCGCTACTCAGAAGCAGTCTAAGCCAAATGTTCATATCATCTATCCTAGGATCCTGAGTGAGATATTTTATCAGTGTGGAGTGATAGATGCAATTAAGGCTGCTGGTCATGACAATCTGATTAGGGAAATCAGAGCATCTACAATCTCTGCTCACACTCTCTCTAACATGAACTTACTAGCAGGTAAAGAAATACAGTCCTCTGATCCATTTGAACCTCTACCTAACTCACAAGATTCAATGGTAAAGAGATTTGAGATTGACATATCTTCTGTCTCAAATGGTATTGTCAATCAATATATACAACTGCTAGAAAGTCAAGGTGAAGGGTTTGAGATTGAAGATGAAGAGCTGAAGAAGAAAAGGAAGAGGCTAGTAAAGATAAAAGTGGAGAAGAATGAAGCTGAAAGGGTAGAAAGCAAAGGGAAAATTAAGTCCAAAGCTGAGAGATCAACTATGATAGCAGTAGGTGATGAAAGTGAGGATGATGATGAACCATTAAGTGTCAGAATGAAGAAACTCACAGAGGAGCCAAGAAAGAAAATTACTGAAGGCTCAATCAAGGACAGCTTAGGAAATGCATCAATGTCTACACCTGCTACTGTCAACACTCAAGAAACTCAATCAACATCATCATCAACCCAATCAAAAACAAACAAAAATTCTGCTCAGAACCCACTCATCCATTCACCCTCTGAGCAGACTCAGAACATCTTTATCCAAACATGTCCTGAAGACAATCTCACGATAAAAGAAATTATGTCAGGACATGATCATTCAGATCTTCTCACATCAAAAATAATCCACACTGAATCACAGCTCACATCTGAGTCTATCCAACCACGACCTGAACAACAAAGTACTGAGGTAATTGAACCTCATTCTGAAGACATCCAACAGTCACCATCATCGAACTACATTGATGATATGGTCCAAGAGCTTCATGTAAATGATTTTCATTTAAAAGCTCTTGATCAACAGCATCAACAATCTCAATCATCACCTCAACACACCTCTTCACCCTCAAACTCTGAACCTCATACAACCAACTCAACTAACCCTGAAATCTTGAGTGAATGCAATAGCTTGATTAGACAGATAGATGGTCTTCCTGAGTTAAGATTTTCTGATATATCGTCGTCTGAATCTGTTGCAAAATGGGTAAGCTTGACAGAGGATTTGGTAAAGAAGCTGCATAGTCTTCAAGGAGCTGATGTTAAAGAACTAAGGAGGTGTGAAAAGAGGAAGGATAAGGTAGTTGAAGAGGTCATTCAGAATAAGAAGGACGCAGAAAGGAATCACCCTGAATCCTTTACTGAAAGAAACAGCAATCTAGATGAATCTGCTCAAAGAGAATCAAGGAGTGATCAAGAGTGTATGAGAAATCCAGTGTATGAGGCTGAACTTAAAGAAATCAGAACTGAGATGAGCAAGTCTAAAAGGATGTTGGAGAAAGTCGATGGAAAACAAACAGAAATCTTAAAAACATTAACTTCTCTCTTTAACAAATTACCAGAAAGCCAATAAATGCTTAAGTGTTCATCTGCTGATTAAATGTTTTGATTAGATACAGTATTAGGTTCAACTTGTGTAAATATTAAGTTGTTTCATAATTATCTGACTGATTATGTGTTAATTGATTCTGTTTAGCATTACTTTATTCTAGAAATGTTTTTATTTCTTAAAACAAATCAATTCCTGAAAAATCATTACATCAAATTACTGAGCTATTAACTGTCAAACTTGATTTTCAATAAAGTACAATATGTGATACTCTTAAAGCTTAAATTACATATCAAGAGAAGAAATATTTGTAAGAAATCAAAATTACATAACAAGCCAAAGTAATGAGTTTTATCTCATTAAGAATTAAAGTTGTTGACTACATATCTATCTCCTAAAGACTACTTCTGGAAGCCTCCAAGGGATGACCTTGGAGAAGGGACTGATATTCTTGAAGAAACCATGCATAAGTTTGGTTTCCTTCAGGAATGTCAGTTTGCCCTTCTTAGGCTATGGACTTAAGTTTGATTTTCTTCAGGAAGATATGTCTTCAGAACTAAAAACAGTCAGAGTCCAAAGATTTCGCTTCAGACTCTGAACTGAGTTCTTCTGTGACAGACACTGGCCTTGTTTCATTGGTTTCTTCTTATGTTTTCTCCTATCTTGACTAACTCTCACTTAAACTACTTTCTTCTTCTCTGAGCGTTTCATTTTTTCTCTCAAGAGATCTATCAATAACCTAAGATTATTTTGTGTGAGTAAAATGACTAGGTATCTCTCTCCTTTTTATAAGCAAAATTCAATGGCCGAATATTAAATGTGTTCAACCACTCCTGACTTGACGACATTGATAGTTGAATTTCTATTAATTGCTTATAATACCTTTTTGATACTGACAAAAGGGGGAGAAAGAATATTGGTAAATCAATTGTTGGAAGAAGCGAAAAATTACTTGGCTTTTTAGGGCCTTGTAGTGCTTCAGAGAGAGAACGTAGGAGAGTGGTCAAAATAGTAGCATGAGGTACATGCTTTGTTATGACAATCTGATCTTTGAGGATTTCAAAATATTGTACTAAAGAGCTCTGAACTGTTTTCAAATTTTTTGTTCAGACTCTGAGCTATTTTCTTTGAAAAGATTTTTTAAAAGCTCTGAACTGTTTGAAAATATTTTGAACTCTGAAGCTGTTAATGATAACCATCAGAACCAAGTGTGTATGTAGAAGTCTTTAAGCGCCTCTAATTCTATTTTGTCATTCAATTTAAATATTGCTTCATCTTGCATCTGCATTAAGGGCTTAATTTTCAAGGAGAATGCATTTATTAGTTGAAGTTTATTATTCATAGTTAGTTCTTGAGTAAGGGTGCAACTTTACTCAAAGATTATCACACTATGGAAAGAAGAAGCTTGCAAACCTTGTTCTTTACATAGTGAAATATGAATAATTTAAGTCATATAATAAAGTATTTCTGAAACTGATTAAAATTAACTATGGATACAAAATAGGGGGAGCTTACAAACCTAACCCTATGGGTTATGAGACTTAGGGGGAGCTTGCAAAACTCATAAGCCTAATGTCGACATAGCTGATTTTTATCAACAACAATTGTATTTAATACTTGTGTTTGTCATCATCAAAAAGGGGGAGATTGTTGGAACAAAATATGTGTTAATACACACCCTTAAGTTTTGATGACAACAAAGTATTAAATGGACAATTGATGGTACTAATGTTTAAATTAAGTGTAGGAGAATTCAACGTTTAATCAAGAGCACACTTAATTTAAACTCTGATGAAACCAATGGAAGTCTGAATATTTAAGACTCTGAAAGAGTTCAGATGCTACAACGTGGTAAGAAGCTATACAAAGTTTAGAAGCTCAAAGTAGATTAGAACGTCTGAAAGCTGTTCAGGGACTCAGAGGAGTTCAGAAGCTCAAGGATGTTCAGAGGCCTACAAGAGTTCAGAGGCTGTCTGATAGTCATAAGTCATTCAGAGGATGAAGGCGTTCAGAAGCTGAATTACGAACGACTATCAGAGGCCAACTATTCAAAGACCAATTAGACTCCAAGTTATCAAAGGTCCATCAGAAGCAAAGGGAATTCCCAGTCATCAGAGGGCTACATCAACTACAACTTATCAAGCCTGATGACTTGTTCTAAAGTCGACTAAAATGCAACGGTCACAAAGGATGTGATCCCTCTCTCTAGGAGCTAGTTGTACCTTATAACTGTACCATTGGACAGACAGCAAAGGTGAAACTTCTCTGCAAAGGAAGACGTGGCTTTACTCAACGGATCCTTAATGTCTACAGCTGTCCAAATTGCAACGGGAATTTCTCCAACGTCTCAATGTCTTTCTCAACTCATATAAATATGCCAAAGAAAGAATTGATGACTAGCGCTCAACATTAGATAAAATCTCTCAGAAGAAAGTGAGAATTTGAATTGTAATAGATAATATCTCTCAAATGAAGTGAGCATAGAAACTAGCTTAGAACCTCTGAAGTTATTATGTTTGTAATAAGTTTTAAGCTCTTAAGTTAGTAGTAAGTCTTTTGCTTAGTGTAGAAGCAAGTAAGTCTTCTGCTTAGTGTAGAAGCAAGAAAGTTTTCTGCTTAGTGTAGAAGCACGTAAGTCTCAGTCTTAGTGATTGGAGCAGTGAAGTCTTGAGCCTGAGTGCTTGAGCAAGGAAGTCTCTGATCTTGTGTGATCAGAGCAAGGAAGTCTCTCTGTCTTGTGTGACTTAAAGCAGGAAGTCTCAAGCTTGTGTGCTTGAGCAAGGAAGTCTTTGATCTTGTGTGATCAAAGCAAGGAAGTCTCTATGTCTTGTGTGACTAAGAGCAGGAAGTCTTGAGCTTGTGTGCTTGAGCAACTATTGTAATCCGAGTGATTATAGTGAAACTCTCTTGGAAACAAGGGGACTGGAGTACTCTCAATTTGTGAGGGGAACCAGTATAAATTGTTGTGTGTTCTTCTCTCTCTCACTCTCTCATTTACTCCTTCATCATTCATAACGCCTTAAGTTAATTGTGTGAATAATCCGCTGTGCTTTAAAGACTTTGAAAAGATTTTAAATATCTTGGAAAGTTTTTAAAATATCCAAAACACAATTCAACCCCCCTTCTTGTGTTTTCTCCACGCACCTTCATATTATTCTTTTGTTTGTGTAAATATTTGTATATATACTTGGGTTTGCTTTGAGTGGTGACATAAGTCCTAACCCGGGCTTGAGAGACACAATAAGATAGGATGGGATGAAATCATAGTGACATGTCTTTAGATTATGAAGCACATGTGATATGATCCCGCTCGGTGGAGGCCTCACGACGGTAGTACTCGTTGTCATGAAAAGTCGTGATGATAGTATTATTTTCAATTTGAGTGTCCGAAGAAGCCGAGAACCTTTAGATTTACCTTTAACCCCTCTTGGCCTTTTTAGGGCGTAGTGCGGTGGCTAATCAAGAGTATGTCTTGAATTTAGTTGTCACGCGAGACTACACTCAAACGACATCATCTTGTGAATATTATTGGAACGAGAGTAGTCACGTAATCCAGTGATGTTCATGAGGCGGTTAATGACTTTGGGAACTTTATAGAACCCGTAATGCAGGTACAAATAAACCCTAGTACATACCATATGGAAGGGTTTCACCTTTGACTCCAACATTATACTTTAACCCCACCATGTTTTCCGCATCATGCATGCATGCACTCATTCATAAAATTCTTTTTTCTCATCCGATGTCGAAGGACTTAAAACAAATTTTTTTTGTAAACATTGTAGATTACATTCATTACACATAATAAATTTTTCTCTTTTTTCTTCTTACAAAATCCATATCTAAATGTTTACAACTAGTTTGGAATAAGTCCTTCGATAACAAAAAAAACGCATTGCATATTTTAGCATAAACACATCATACATTATAATGCATTCATAAGTTTCCAAACTCGAGTCTCATATTTTCCCTTTTCTCTCCGCCTCAGTCAAAGTGGCCCGACGACCACGCCCACAGCCATCTCGCACATACAACACTCGAGCAAACAGGAAAAAGAGAATGGACCAAGTTAAACAAGAGAACGTTGAGCTCCATGGGGAAGTAACAACGCTCCGGGCTGAAGTAGAAAAGCTAACCGCCATGGTGACATCGTTGTTGGCTGCGCAGAATCAGCCACTAACCCCTCCTCCTCAAGCTACAGTCATTTCTGAAATCGTCTCTGCCCCGTTTCTAGTGGTACCCGTCAACACACATCAGCACGTCATGCCATAAGGTTATCCTTGGGGCATGCCTATGAATTTTAATGAAGGGCTTCGACCCCAAGTTCCCGAGGTCCCTGTTGGAACAAAATATGTGTTTATACACACCCTTAAGTTTTGATGATAACAAAGTATTAAATGGACAATTGATGGTACTAATGTTTAAATTAAGTACAGGAGAATTCAACGTTTAATCAAGAGAACACTTAATTTAAACTCTGATGAAACCAATGAAAGTCTGAATATTTAAGACTCTGAAAGAGTTCAGATGCTACAACGTGGTCAGAAGCTATACAAAGTTCAGAAGCTCAAGGTAGATCAGAACGTCTGAAAGCTGTTCAGGGACTCAGAGTAGTTCAGAAGCTAATGGATGTTCAGAGGCCTACAAGAGTTCAGAGGCTGTCTGATAGTCATAAGTAATTCAGAGGATGAAGGCGTTCAGAATCTGAATTACTAAAGACTATCAGAGGCCAACTATTCAAAGACCAATCAGACTCCAATTTATCAAAGGTTCATCAGAAGCAAAGGGAATTCCCAGTCATCAGAGGGCTACATCAACTACAACTTATCAAGCCTGATGACTTGTTCTAAGGTCAACTAAAATGCAACGGTCACAAAGGATGTGATCTCTCTCTCTAGGAGCTAGTTGTACCTTATAATTGTACCAATGGACAGACAGCAAAGGTGAAGCTTCTCTGCAAAGGAAGACGTGGCTTTACTCAACGGATCCTTCATGTCTACAGCTGTCCAAGTTGCAACGGCAATTTCTCTAACGTCTCAATGTCTTTCTCAACTCATATAAATATGCCAAAGAAAGAATTGAAGACCATCGCTCAACATTAGATAAAATCTCTCAAGAAAGTGAGCATTTGAATTGTAATAGATAATATCTCTCAAATGAAGTGAGCATAGAAACTAGTTTAGAGCCTCTGAAGTTATTATGTTTTGTAATAAGTTTTAAGCTCTTAAGTTAGTAGTAAGTCTTCTGCTTAGTGTAGAAGCAAGAAAGTCTTCTGCTTTGTGTAGAAGCACGTAAGTCTCAGTCTTAGTGATTAGAGCAGTGAAGTCTTGAGCCTGAGTGCTTGAGCAAGGAAGTCTCTGATCTTGTGTGATCAGAGCAAGGAAGTCTCTCTGTCTTGTGTGACTTAGAGCAGGAAGTCTTTGATCTTGTGTGATCAAAGCAAGGAAGTCTCTATATGTCTTGTGTGACTAAGAGCAGGAAGTCTTGAGCTTGTGTGCTTGAGCAACTATTGTAATCCGTGTGATTATAGTGGAACTCTCTTGGAAACAAGGGGACTGGAGTACTCTCAATTTGTGAGGGGAACCAGTATAAATTGTTGTGTGTTCTTCTCTCTCTCACTCTCTCATTTACTCCTTCATCATTCATAACGCCATAAGTTAATTGTGTGAATAATCCGCTGTGCTTTAAAGACTCTGAAAAGATTTTAAATATCTTGGAAAGTTTTTAAAATATCCAAATCACAATTCAACCCCCCTTCTTGTGTTTTATCCACGCACCTTCAATTGGTATCAGAGCTCCGGTTCTGTTGGTAAATCACATAACCGTGAGACAGTCAAGATCCAAAGGAGAAAACCTCCATGGCTCCAAACATGGATAAGTGGAAGCTGAAGCTACATCAATAAGTTGTTGATATTAGCAAGAAATTTGAAGATGAACTGAGCTTAAATGATGATCTGAGCAACAATCAAAATCCTTCCACTTCAGGGGCTAATCAAACTTCTGGTATTGGTTCTACAGCTACTACTATGTGCCTCATTAGTGATGATAATGAAAGCATTCAGTGGGCAACAGTAAATGGCTTGTTAGATCAATATGAGGAGTTTAGGATGGAGGAAAATGAGAGCATTGAGAAAATGAACATAAGGTTTCAAGCTATTACAAGCAAGCTTGAAGAGCACAACAACAAACTCAGCAACAAAGAGCTTGTAAGCAAGTTGCTGAGGAGTTTGCCTCTAGATTGGAATGAAATTCCACATTCTATAGAGGAAACTAAAGATATCAATACAATGAGTCCTGAATCATTGATTGATTTAGTCAGAGTCCATGAATTGGCTCTGAAGGAAATGTAAGAGTTGAACCGTGAAGAAGCAGAAGCAGCAAGGAAAGGAAAGCAAGCATTGGAGCATGAAGATCTTGTTGAAGAACCTAATGAAGAGTATCTTGAAAGATTTTCAAGAAAAATTCAAAGATGGTACATCTTCAAGAAGAATGGAGGAAGATTAGCTAAAGGAATGACAACGTGGGATGTACTGGACAACTTCTCTGAAGACTCAGGCTCTGATGAAAAGTCAGAACCTGAAAGCAAAAAAAAAGCATCCAGAGAACAATAAATCAGATATATTCTAGTCTTTCCAAAGCTAAATTGATCAAGCATCTTAATAAGACCTTACTTAAACTCTCTAATAGTCAGCAGAAGTTTAAAAAGCTTAAAGCAGACTATGAGAATTTAAGTAAGCAAGCAAATCACCCTGAAGGTCTTAAACAAAAAGATTTTATCAAAACCAAAGACCCTAAGAATGATTTTGCTATATGTTACAAACCCCTTGAGCACTCTCTAGTTCTCAAAGAGTTCTGTAACATAAATGTTGATCAAAACAAAATTATTTCCATGCTTTGCAATCTTAAGACCAACAATACTAATGGGATTGGATACTCTAGTAGTGAAATACTAGAGGAACCAAGCTCATCAGTTATTGATGGAAGCTTCTCACTTCCAAATCTTTACACTACATTTGTATCTGATAGCACTCAGATGAAACAAATGGAGGATGAAGATTTGGCAACTAACAGTCTAGGACCCTCAAGAAAGTGGGTACCAATAGACAAAATTGTTTACTTGATTGCAGGTGAAACTAAGACTCTGAACCTTCCAATCACATGGATGCATGTGACTGTGACTGTGAATGGAAGCAGAGCAATTGTGCATAGAAGACACATTCTTGAAGAGTCAGATGGAGAAGAAGATGAAGAGGAGTACATAAGGAGCAGGAGGGAGTATGAAGACTTTGAAGCTTGTATTGAAGATGACAACAACTCAGTGTGGTGGAGTGATTGCTCAGGCTATGACTCTGACTACACCTAATCAAGAAAGCTTCAAATACAAGGTAAGTATGCTTAACTCCTGAATGACATATTCAGAGAAATAACTCTCAAAGGTTGAAAATGTCTTCTTAGGATACACAGTGTTCAGTACTAAAAACCTTGAAAAAATCCTGTCTGAACATATTTTCGTGTGTCCTGAAAGACTTGTTTCTTCAGCCTCTGAAGTTCTTTAGGTTTCAGCATCTGAAGAATCTCAGACTCTGAGAAACATTTCAACCTCTGACGGTTAAGCCTCTGAATACAAAATGAATTGGAAACGTTTAAGTATTTTTACTAAAACGTTTTGGCGCCAAAAAGACAACACGCATACACGTTCTGATTGGTTTAAAACAGCTAATGATGGTTTATATTCTTGATTAAATGTATTGTGTGCCTTAATATGTTTTAAACAAAATCATTTAAATACTTGCATCCTTACTCTGTTTTCATTCTATTATGTTGTCTTCAAACATCTCCTTAACAAAACTCTCTCTAGTTTTTAAGCAAACTCTTCACCCTAACTTTCTATAATGGCATCTACTTCTACATCAGTCTCAGAATCTTCGTTCACTTTTCCTAAAGATTTTCCAATCAACACCATCGCCTGCAAAGAAATGTTCTCTACAGATTTGTCTCTTAAGATGGAGGGAAAATCTTTGAACATGGTTATGGAACAACCAGTGGACTTTGATAGTTTGGAAAAGAATCAGTTTGATGTTCTAAAGTTCTTCTCTCATCATAAAGGGAGCCTTAGATACATGAATCTTTTAAATGGTCCAATCTATCCTGCTCTGGTAAAAGACTTTTGGATCAGAAGCAAGCTGAAGACAGTTGAAGATTATGATATGGAGCTGGCCGCAAGAAGAAAAGAAATGGTTGAAAATAGATACAAAACTCCTGAAGAGTTAGGCTTAAGAATCATTGAGGAAGATGAAGTGCATTCTGTTGTGTGTGGGTTTGAAGTAATTCTCACTGCTTCAAACTTAGCCAAAGTGCTATCCATTCCAAATGATGGATTTCACTACTCCAACAGTCACAATAAAGTAAGGAAGACTGAGTTTCTAAAGATCATAACAAGACAGAGTTACATCAAAGGAAAAAGCTGTGAGAGCGACAAGCTAGAAGATCTGAAGCCCACTCAGAGAATTTTAGCCAAAATAATGTTAAGTTCTATACTTCCTAGCGATAATGACTCTGACAAATTGTCATGGGATCATAGGCATTTTGCTTATTTTCTCTCTAGGAAATTTAACTTAAATTGGGCTGAATATATCTTCAAACATCTTTGCAAAGCAGTCTTAAGCACTCAGATTCAGGACAAGCCTATTGTGAATGTCATCTACCCTAGGATACTTAGTGAGATCTTCTATCAATGTGGGGTGATTGACATAATCAAGGCTGCAGGTCATGACTGTCTGTTAAGGGAAATCAGAGCCTCCACAGTATCTGTTCATACCTTTTCTCACATGAACTTACTGTCAGGACATGAGGTTCAACCCTCAGATCCCTTAGTGCCTCAGTCTCACTTAGGACCTTCCTTGCTGAAGAAAAACAACATTGATATACCTACTATCTCTAGTAGCATTGTCAATCAGTACATTCAACTACTAGACAGCTTAGGAGAAGGGTTTAAAGTTGAAGAAGAAAAAGAGAAGAGAAAGAGAAAAAGGACAGATGAAGCTGCAAATGAAGAAAGACATTCAGATTCAAAAGGACACAGTGAGGGATCATCCTGAATCCTCTACTGCAAGATAAAATATTGGGCAAAAACCTAGGGAATGGTTAGCCTCAATAATGAATGATCTGAATGTACCTCTTAAGACAGTCTGAAAGGCGATCAAGGCAATCAACAAGCTCTTGAAGAATTCTGTCTATGGAAGTGTTATTAGAAGGTTTGAAGGCAAAGTGAATAAGCTTATGAGAATGGTGAAAAAGTAGATGCTAATCTGAAAATGATCATAATAACCCTAAACACTAGGAGTATCATGATTTCTTCTATGATTTCTTTAACTGACTAAGCTTTTAAAACACATTAATAGGATAGAGTGTTTATGATCATAAATGTTTCGATTCTATGCTAAGTTTACTCTGATTATTCACTATGATTATATGAATGTTTTGATTAACAATATCCGATTGATTGTTTTATTTACTTAATGAAACTAAAATTTATCTTTTGTTTAAACAAACAATTGCATATTGCTTTAATTGATTGATTTTTAAACAAACATATCTTTGGACATTCAATACTTCAAACTCTTGAGCTCTTATTTATAAAATTTGATTTTCAATAAGTACAATATAAGATGTTCCTAAAAGATTAGATTACATGACAAGAGAAGAACTCTTAATAAGAAATCAAAGACAAACAAGCCAAAGTAATGAACTTTGTTTCATTAAGAACATAAGTTCTGGATTACATATAAAGTTTTCCCAAGGATTGTCTTCTGGTCGCTTCAAAGGCCATATTTGAAGGTTGCACACCTAAAAATATGACCTTTGCAGAGGGGAGAAGTTGAGATTTTGGCTAAAGCCATCTGACCAACTCGGAGTCCTTCTTGAAGAAACCAATTCAGAAGCATCAGTTTGGTTTTCTTCAAGAAAAGACTCTAGCCCCTCTAGAGCCTTGGATATCAGTTTGATTTTCTTCAGGAAAATATGTCTTCAGAACTTAAAACAGTCAGAGTCCAAAGATTTCTCTTCAGACTCTGAACTGAGTTCTTCTGTGACAGACACTGGTTTTGTTTCCATTAGTTTCTTCTTATGTTTTCCCCTATCTTGACTGACTCTCAGTGAAACTACTTTCTTTTTCTCTGAGCGTTTCATTTTTTCTCTCAAGAGATCTATCAATAACCTAAGATTACTCTGTGTGAGTAAAATGACTAGGTATCTCTCTCCTTTTATAAGCAAAATTCAATGGCCGAATATTAAATGTGTTCAACCACTTCGGATTTGACGGCATTGAAAGTTGAATTTCTATTAATTGCTTATATTACCTTTTTGATAATGACAAAAGGGGGAGAAAGAATATTGGTAAATGAATTGTTGGAAGAAGCGAAATTACTTGGCTTTTTAGGGCCTTGTAGTGCTTCAGAGAGAGAACGTAGGAGAGTGGTCAAAATAGTAGCATGAGGTACATGCTTTGTTATAACAATCTGATCTTTGAGGATTTCAAAATATTGTACTAAAGAGCTCTGAACTGTTTTCAAATTTTAGACTCTGAGCTATTTTCTTTGAAAAGATTTTTAAAAGCTCTGAACTGTTTGAAAATATTTTGAACTCTGAAGCTGTTAATGATAACCATCAGAACCAAGTGTGTATGTAGAAGTCTTTAAGCGCCTCTGATTCTATTTTGTCATTCAATTTAAATATTGCTTCAATTTCAATTCTGCTTCATCTTGCATCTGCATTAAGGGCTTAATTTTCAAGGAGAATGCATTTATTAATTGAAGTTTATTATTCATAGTTAGTTCTTGAGTAAGGGTGCAACTTTACTCAAAGATTATCACACTATGGACAGAAGAAGCTTGCAAACCTTGTTCTTTACATAGTGAAATATGAATAATTTAAGTCATATAATAAAGTATTTCTGAAACTGATTAAAATTAACTATGGATACAAAATAGGGGGAGCTTACAAACCTAACCCTATGGGTTATGAGACTTAGGGGGAGCTTGCAAAACTCATAAGCCTAATGTCGACATAGCTGATTTTTATCAACAACAATTGTATTTAATACTTGTGTTTGTCATCATCAAAAAGGGGGAGATTGTTGGAACAAAATATGTGTTTATACACACCCTTAAGTTTTGATGATAACAAAGTATTAAATGGACAATCGATGGTACTAATGTTTAAATTAAGTGCAGGAGAATTCAACGTTTAATCAAGAGCACACTTAATTTAAACTCTGATGAAACCAATGAAAGTCTGAATATTTAAGACTCTGAAAGAGTTCAGATGCTACAACGTGGTCAGAAGCTATACAAAGTTCAGAAGATCAAGGTAGATAAGAACGTCTGAAAGCTGTTCAGGGACTCAGAGTAGTTCAGAAGCTCAAGGATGTTCAGAGGCCTACAAGAGTTCAGAGGCCTACAAGAGTTCAGAGGATGAAGGCGTTCAGAATCTGAATTACTAAAGACTATCAGAGGCCAACTATTCAAAGACCAATCAGACTCCAAGTTATCAAAGGTTCATCAGAAGCAAAGGGAATTCCCAGTCATCAGAGGGCTACTTCAACTAACACTTATCAAGCCTGATGACTTGTTCTAAGGTCAACTAAAATGCAACGGTCACAAAGGATGTGATCTCTCTCTCTAGGAGCTAGTTGTACCTTATAATTGTACCATTGGACAGACAGCAAAGGTGAAGCTTCTCTGCAATGGAAGACGTGGCTTTACTCAACGGATCCTTCATGTCTACAGCTGTCCAAGTTGCAACGGGAATTTCTCCAACGTCTCAATGTCTTTCTCAACTCATATAAATATGCCAAAGAAAGAATTGAAGACCAGCGCTCAACATTAGATAAAATCTCTCAAGAAAGTTAGCATTTGAATTGTAATAGATAATATCTCTCAAATGAAGTAAGCATAGAAACTAGCTTAGAGCCTCTGAAGTTATTATGTTTTGTAATAAGTTTTAAGCTCTTAAGTTAGTAGTAAGTCTTCTGCTTAGTGTAGAAGCAAGAAAGTCTTCTGCTTAGTGTAGAAGCACGTAAGTCTCAGTCTTTGTGATTAGAGCAGTGAAGTCTTGAGCCTGAGTGCTTGAGCAAGGAAGTCTCTGATCTTGTGTGATCAGAGCAAGGAAGTCTCTCTATCTTGTGTGACTTAGAGCAGGAAGTCTCAAGCTTGTGTGCTTGAGCAAGGAAGTCTTTGATCTTGTGTGATCAAAGCAAGGAAGTCTCTATATGTCTTGTGTGACTAAGAGCAGGAAGTCTTGAGCTTGTGTGCTTGAGCAACTATTGTAATCCGTGTGATTATAGTGGAACTCTCTTGGAAACAAGGGGACTGGAGTACTCTCAATTTGTGAGGGGAACCAGTATAAATTGTTGTGTGTTCTTCTCTCTCTCTCACTCTCTCATTTACTCCTTCATTATTCATAACGCCATAAGTTAATTGTGTGAATAATCCGCTGTGCTTTAAAGACTCTGAAAAGATTTTAAATATCTTGGAAAGTTTTTAAAATATCCAAAACACAATTCAACTCCCCTTCTTGTGTTTTCTCCACGCACCTTCAGTCCCCACTCCTACTTTGCCACATGCTACTGTTGTTCCCCAACCTGGGATGACTCTTCCTCAAGTTACTATGTGTGTCCCTCAGTCAACAATGACCATTCCAGCTTCCGTAGCTCAAACCGTTCCTTATGTGAGTGAACAAGTCTATCATGCGGAGAATCCAGAGACTTATGGCCGTATGGATAATCTTCAGGATCAGTTTGATAAGATGCAGCTCGAGATTAAGGCCCTTCGTGGGAAGGATTTGTTCGGCAAAAACGCCCATGACCTTTGTTTGGTACCAAACGTTAGGATCCCACCTAAGTTTAAGGTCCCCGAGTTTTAGAAGTACAAAGGAAATTCCTTCCCTCAGAGCCATTTGGTAATGTACGCCCGAAAGATGTCCACTCAAACAGACAACCATCAGTTACTAGTTCACTACTTTCAGGATAGCTTGACAGGTGCCGCTTTGAAGTGGTACATGGGCTTAGATGGTGCCAAGATCCAAACATTCAATGATTTGGGCGAAGCTTTTGTCCGTCAATACAAATACAATCTAGACATGGCTCCAGATAGAGATCAACTTCGAGGTATGTCTCAAAAAGACAAAGAGAGTTTCAAACAATACGCTCAGCGATGGAGAGAGATTGCCGCTCAGATTTGTCCACCACTAGAAGAAAAAGAAATGACCAAGATTTTCCTAAATACTCTTGATTCATTTTACTATGAACGAATGATTGCTAGTGCACCCAGTGATTTCACTGAGATGGTAAACATGGGGATGCGACTTGAAGAAGGGGTCCCACAGGGACGATTGACAAGAGAGAAAGCTCCGACTAACACTGCCAAAAGATATGGTAACAACTTTTCTGATAAGAAAGAATCTGAAGTTGGCATGGTGGCTCAAGGAGGACCTCATTCGAGAAACTCAGCTTATCAACATGTTGCAACCATAGCACTACCACCACAATACCCACAATCTCATCACATACCATCTCCCCAACAATCATTCAATCATAACCGCGCTCAGAAAAGTCCTCCATTTGACCCCATACCCATGAAATATGCCGACCTACTCCCCGCTTTACTTGCTAAAAATTTTGTCTAGACAAGGCCACCTCCCCCTGTGCCCGCAGTACTACCTCCCTGTGTCTTCCATCAAGGGGCCCCTGGCCATGATGTAGAACGTTGTTATCCTCTCAAGAAAGCTGTTCAGGATTTAGTCCGTAACAAGGTGTTATCTTTCAAGGATTAGAACCCTAATGTTCAAAGTTCATCCTCTGCTTAATCATGGGTCTTCTGTCATTTTCAAGAGAATCAAGAAGTTTGTCCCTAGGATCACTAGGCCTTTTATGTTCAATTGCAATTTCTTTCTTGCCAAGCATTTATTTACATTTTAAAGTTGTATCTTTTAAATTTAAAATTCTAAACAATGAGCACGCATATTTTGGAATCCATCCATTCGTATTCACTCTTTTCTTGTGCCATCACAAATGGCAATGTTTTTATATTTCACTTTTCTTGTTTACAAACTTGAGGGGAGAATGATGTAAACTAAATGTTTAAAATTGCTGATATATGCTTTCATTAGTGAATACCCGGTTGATGATGTAAGGCATTGTTTCACTTCCCAAACACCGGAGAAATAAGGAGATAATCCGTAGTCAACCCCTTTGAGCTAGAAGTTGGTGTTCTTTCTATAGAAAAAACAACCCTTAATCTTAACCCGGGGCAGGGTAGTCTTTCAATTAATTCAATGATACATCCCAATACAAGAGGATAAACCTGTTGAGATAGAGGAAGTCATGAGTAGACAATAACATGTGGTAGTCACAAACATCCTACACAAAAAAAAAAAACACAAACAAAAACAATAACAAAAAGCCCGCTAGGTAAAAAGACTTAGGCAAAATTCAGGGCATCCCGATGGACCGCGAAATCCAAAAGAATTGGTCCAAGCAAAAATTAGGGATTAAGAGCAAAGATGTTGAAAACAAGTTTGTGAACGAAAAAGTTACTGTCACTTCAAGAATCTCATCAAGGCTTCGACCAAAGCGTCAACCTCAAACATCATTATCAAAAGAAATTCTCTTGTCAACCAAAGCGTGTCGGATGAATTAGTTGATTGTAGGAATGAAAGACATCAAAGAAGTGGGTGGGTTAAAACAGAATTTTGAGCCTAATAATCTTTTTTTCATAACCATGAACCAGGCCACGTTATAAACCTCAAAAGACCTAATTGAAGCTAGGTTTACTTTGAATACATAATCAGCAAAATTATTGTTAAAACTGACTCCACCTGTTTGTTGAGTAACTATCTTTTACACACACCACATATGTTTTCTATAAAAATTTCGATTCCAAAACTTGCATGTACATTACATTAGAAACACTTTTTCAAAAGAAACAATTTTATTTGCAAATTTATATTTGGCATCAAAGAAATTCAATCAAATGGTCTAATCAAGAGCAAATCAATTCAAAGCGCTCCTGACTTGGGGCAAATTACATCAGGAACCCGCCAATCAGGGGCAAGTATTTACATACAGTGGCATACACTTCAAAGATTCAAGTCAAGATTTCACTCACTTGGGGCACCTGAAGTGGTTTCCGGGGGCAATCCAGATCTGCCAAGATAGTTGTTATGTTTCTTCTTCCTTGAGCCAATAACCATTTAGTTGATATTTTGGATTCTTATGGACATGTGTGTTACTATAATGTGCTGAGCATGTGGTCCAACATTCCTCAATTGAATACTGAACTTTACTGTTCTCCGGTAATCTCCAGCAAGTGGTTATCTTCAAAAAGCTTGTATGATCTTGTTTTCCCCAGTGAAAGAAGAAGCTGAGACCCGTTTTGAGAGGCTCATTCAGCAGCAAATGGCATCTATTCGAGAAGTTTGCATATCAACAGCGAATGGCATCTCTTTGAGAAGTTTGCATATTCAACAACAAATGGCATCTCTTTGGGAAGTTTGCATACCAACAGCAAATGACATCTCTTGGAGAAGTTTGCACATCAGCATATAAGTCTTGTTTCTTTCTATAAAAAAAAAAAACAAAAAAAAGAAAAAATAGCAAAAAAAGAATAGCTCGCTAAGTTGAAAACCCGAAAGGGCGGCTTAGGCAAAAACGAGCGTCCCGGTGGATTGAAAACCCGAAAGGGCGGTCCAAGCAAAAATTAGGGGCAAAACAAAAAAAGATATATATTCCCGGTGGATTGAAAACCCGAAAGGGCGATCCAGGCAAAAGTTAGGGATTTCAAAAAAAAGAGAAAGGCAAAAAACATGATTGTTGAAACAAGACCATGAGAAAATATTCGGTTTTAGTGTACAAAATGGCGACTTCTGCCAGACCTCTAACTGACGGGCTTTACCCCAGGAACCAATCATTCTTACCATGGATTGACATACCATACCGGGTTTTACCCCGAGGATCTGATTTATTTCACCTATAAGGGTGTTGTCCCCAACAGAGAACTATTGAGTGGTTGTACGGATACGTCGGCCCAATGCTCATTCTTTCTTGATCAAACTTTTGTCTCATCCAGTCATGTACAAATACCATTCAATCATACAAATACAAGCTTCATAACATACATTCGTACATACATACAATCACATATACATTCGTACATACATACAATCATTCACACGTCCATACATACATACATACATACAATAATTCACACGTTCATACGTAAATACATACATACATGCATACATACATACAATCATTCACATGTCCATACATATATTCATATTCATATGCAACATGCAAACAAAATCATTCATACACACTGCATTGACCATCATGTGTCTTGCTTCATACATCACAAAAAAAAAGAGTCATCCCCAGTGTATCTGGTCCAGAGATATCTCCATCAATCATACATCACAAAAAAGAGTCATCCTCATCCCTAGTGTATCTGGTCCAGAGATGTCTCTATCAATCATACATCACAAAAAAAGAGTCATCCCCAGTGAATCTGGTCCAGAGATGTCTCCATCAATCATACATCACAAAAAGAGTAATCCCTAGTAAGTCTGGTCCAGAGATGTCTCCATCAAACATATTTCAAGTAGCAGGTTTTGCAAACAATCAACTGCAAACTCGTGTTTAATTTCCCCAAAAGAAGTCATCTCCAGTGTGTCTGGTCTAGACAAATACATATTCTTGTCATGTCTCGCTCTCCCACAATGACAGCAGACAATTTATTTCCTCGTTGTGTCCTTACCATCCCACAATGTTGGTAAACACTGCCTTTACTTGTCCTTACCATCCCACAATGTTGGTGGACACTGTCTTTACTTCTGTCCGTACACAGGACTTTATTGCTTTCTGTCTTTACTTCTGTCCGCACACAGGACTTTATCTGCTTATGTCCGCACACAGTACTTTATTGCTTTTTGTCTTTACTTCTGTCCATACACAGGACTTTACTGCTTTCTGTCTTTACTTCTGTCCGCACACAGGACTTTATCTGCTTATGTCCGCACACAAGACTTTATTGCTTTTTGTCTTTACTTCTGTCCATACACAGGACTTTACTGCCTTCTTTCCGCATACAGGACTTTATCGCTTTCTGTCTTCATTACTTTTGTCAAATAGTCTTCATTACATTCAAATACTTGTAAACATAACACTCATAAGCATAAAATTCATAACATCATATCATAGCACTTTATAGTTTATTCCAGTCAAAAAATAGTGTACTCTGTATTTAAGTCTCTTCTACCATCGAACCAAAACAAAAACATCATCAAAAAATCATCATTTTCTTTTTATCTCCGATGGAAGAAACTTAAATAGGGGCATCTGTCATACCCCATTTTTTGACCTAAGATTCCACTTCATATTTTCTTCCTTGTATTTTATGCATCAATGACAAAAATACAAAAAATATGTCAGTTTATTTAATTTTATTTTTTATTAGTATCTTTGTTAAAAATCCAAAAAATATGTTAAGAATCTATTTTATTTTTCAAGATATCTTTGTTTTATATTTTGATAAAAAATCTATAAAAAAGCGATAAATTAGGAGTCAAATCTTTTTATTACTATTATTATTTTCTTTCCATTATTATTATTATTGTCATACCCGATTATTTTGACCATATTATTTTGCATTTTTATCGAGTCATATTTTTTTGTCCTGAATAATCGATACATTTTTCGAGAAATTTCGATATATGAATTTTTGAAAAATTGATTCGTTTGTTAGGAGATTCAAGAAAAATTTCAGCAGAGAGATATTTTAAAATACCTCATTTTTATTCTTTTGTATTTATCTTATTATTAGTATTATTATTATTATTATAAAAACAAAAAAAATAAACAAAATGAAAAGAAGCAGCACGTGCTGCATCTTTCACTTCCCTTTTTTTAATTTTTTTTATTTTGTTTTATTATTTTTATTAGTTTATTTATTTAGGTGTTTTTTTATTTTATTTCTTTTCTTTTTTATTTTTTTTTAAAAATAAAAAAATCAAAGTAGCAGGAACAACTTTCTGCAGAAAGTCAGTGTTCTTTGTCCCAAAATCCAGATTTTTGTCCTCCAAATTTTGAATTTGTCCAGTCTCTTGCAAAATCCAGTGAACAATTCAAACCCTAATTTTGGGTATATAGTGAACAGAAATCAGAAGAGAAAAGGAAGAAGATTTTTTTGGCTCAGCCGCACAACACACTTCAAACCCACATTAACCTTTTTTCAACAGAATCACAAATCAACAAACACTTTTTTTTGTTCCTTTCGATCCAGTTATAAAAAAAAATAAATCAATAAACCTCTTTTTTTTTTTTCGGATCCAGAAACATAAAACAAAAACCAAACCAATCAACAAATTTCACCCGTTTTTTTTCGGATTCAAAGAAAAACAACAATCAAAAAATATTTCTTTTCTTTCAAAAATCAGAACCAAAAACTACAACAAAAAAACTTCTTTTTTTGAAACAAACAGAAATCGAAAGAGAAGAAGAAAAATCAAGATCAGAATCAAAAATACACACTAAAGGTTGAAACTTTCTTCTTTTCCATTTTTTTCGATCTGGCTTATGGGTGTTTGTTGTGTTTATTTCGAGTTCGGATTTGGTTTAGGGAGATAGATTTATGTATAGTTGATGTTGAACTTTTGAAAAACAATGGAGTTTTTGAGAAAAAAAACAGAGAAGTTGAGAGGAAGAAAGAAGGCCGACGGCGGCGGTAAGAGGATAAGAAGAGAAAAAATGAAATTTTTTTAGGGTTAGGGGTATTTATACCCCAACCCGATCCGGTGTGCGCGTGTCTATCGCAGCACACCATGCACTCTCTCATCTCAGCCACTGATCTCTATCAGATGGCTTAGATTTCTCCTTTTTTTTAATTTAGATCAGGGCCGTCTGATCCATCAGACGGCCAGGATTAGTCCTGCCCTTTTTTTTGTTTGTTTACACGCAGATGGGCCTTTTGGGCTGGGCTTTACTGTTTTGCTGCTATTAGCACCCCCTGTTTATTTCGTTTTAATGTTCACAACCCCTGTTTTAATTTTATTTTATTTTTAGCTTATGAGATAAGTGCTTTTGGCATAAGCTATTTTAAGCTAGTTTTAGCCAATCAAGCATGATGTTGAGGCTTATTTCATTTTCCTATTTATTTGATATTTAAAAGTTGTTAATATTACTTTATGTCTTTATTTTTAGTTAATTTTATTTTTTAAGCTTATGAGATAAGTGCTTTTGGCATAAGCTATTTTAGCTATTTTTTTTTAGCCTTGTAAAGCATGATGTCGAGGCTTACTTTCATCTTTTAGTTTCGTATTTATATATTTATGTTATTTATCCATGCATATCATATTATTTCATTATATCCATTTATTTATCATTTTTTACCTTTATTTTTGTAATATCGTTATTATCACAATATTGAGTATTTATCGCTTATTAATTGCCGTTTATTTTTGTTCATGAATTTAGGATGTAAATAGGCTAAATGTAAACTCCAAATAAAAGTGCATAGCATACTCCCTCTCTTGCATCATTTCATGTTTATTTTCTTGCTCAGATTTTAGAGTGTGATTAGGCCAATGTACTCATAAATGAAAAATTGCATCTCATGCATATTTATTTTTTATCGCATTCCGTCCATATGCGTAATTTTAAATTCCGAGGGAAAAGACACCGTTTTGATCAAAATATCATTACGGATTGTCTTCGCGCTAAATTTGCTTATTGCGACGTTATTATTCTTTTAGTGCTACCTTTTTTTATTTGGAACCCAACATTCCATTTCAAAAATAATTAATCACTTTATTCTCAAAAATGAGGTCAAAACCTCTTTCAAAATATCAACACAATTTCTTTTCAACATCATCAAGCATCAAAATATTTTGTCATCATACACTTTTCAAAACTTTGGACTTTAAACCAAATGTTTCCTTATATCGCGAAAACCTTGGATTTTAACCCAAGAGTTCTTTTTCATCGCTAAACTTGGATTTTAAACCAAGTGCCTTGGACTTTAAACCAATGGCTTCTTTATCGCTAAAACCTTCGACTTTAACCCAAGTGTCCCTTTTTGTCGCCTAAAAACCTTGGATTTTAACCCAAGTGCTCTTTTTATCACCGAACTTGGATTTTAAACCAAGTGCCTTGGACTTTAAACCAATGGCTTCTTTTATCGCTAAAACCTTGGACTTTAACCCAAGTGTCCTTTTTTCTCGCCTAAAACCTTGGATTTTAAACCAAGTGCATTTTCCTCATTCATACATTTTTAATCATGCGAAAACCTTGGATTTTAAACCAAGTGTCTTTTATCACTCAAAACATTTTCTCAACAAACCTTGGATTTTAAACCAAGTGTTCGCGTCTTATTTCATAATCAAAATTCAAATCAATCATTTAGACTTTCTTTCACAAATACAAAATAAATCAAACTCACACTTTTCTTGTTATTTTTAAAACCTTTTTCAAAACTTTAAAATTAAACAAACAAATCACTCCGCTTTTTACCCCGAACTACGGTGGTTTGATCCCTCGGGTACGTAGGCATGAGACTTGTCTCTCCAATCAATAAAATCAGCAAAAACATTTTTCCTTTTCCATCACTTTAAACTTCTTTTTTATCATTACTTTAATTCTCACACTTATACGTTTTTTTTACAAGCATTTAAAATTAAGCGCAAAGTTAGAATAAAAACAAGAGGTTCCTATAGAGTACTATAGATACTTAGGGTGCTAATACCTTCCCTTCGTATAACCAACCCCCGAACCTTGTTCTCTAAAAATAGGGTTTTTTCGAACTTTTTCCCTTTCCCTCAGATAAATTAAAGATCGGTGGTGGAATATTAAATCATGATTCGAAGTTAATTAATAACTCGATATCCAAAAATCACCGCGACAATCGGATGAGAAAAAATATTTATGAATGGATGTATGCATGCATGATTATGTCACAATAATTCATAACACAACTTGAAGGTTTGGGATACATAGTGATGGAGTTAAAGGTAAAAGCCCTCCCATATGATAAGTACTAGGGTTCGTTTGTACCTGCATTACGGGTTCTAACGAGTTCCCAAAGTCATCAACCGTCTTTCGGATATCACTGGCTTACGGAACTAATTCCCGGTCCAATAATATTCTCAAGACAACCTCGTTTGAGTGTAGTCTCGCGTGTCGACTAATTCCAAGACCGTTCTTGGTTAGCCACCGCACTACGTCCTAAAAAGCCAAGATGGGTTAATGTGATTCTAAGGTTTTCAGCTTCTCGGGACACTCATATTGATAAGTAATAACGTCGACATGACTATTCATGCCAACAGAGTACTACTATCATGAGGCCTCCACTGAGCGGGATTATATCACATGCATCGAGATCTAAGACTATTCTTAGCCCAATACTTTGATTATACCCCATCCTATCTTATTGTTTCTCTCAAGTCCGGGTTAGGACTTATCTTACAACTCAAGATATCCCAAGCAAACATATATACACATATATACAAGCCTGAATAAAAGCACAAAGATAAAATTTAAAACAAGTTAGGCTTAACCCGCTTGGGGAGTCCCCAGTGAAGTCGCCATTTTTGTCGCGGTGATTTTTGGATATCGAGCTATTAATTAGCGTCGAATCGCAATTTAATGTTTCACCACCGATCTTTAATTTTTTCCGAGGGAAAGCGGAAAAGTTCGAAATAACCCTATTTTTTTAAGAGATTTAAAGGTTCGGGGGTTGGTTATACGAAGGGAATGTATTATCACCCTAAGTATCTATAGTATCCTATAGGAACCTCTTGTTTCTATTCTAACTTTGGCTTGATTTTATTTGTTTGTAAAAATGTTTAAATTGATGATCAAGAAAAAAAAGTTTAAAGTGATGAAAATGAAGAAAAATGTTTTTGTTGATTTTATTGATTTTATTAATTCGCCGAGACAAGTCTCATGCCTACGTACCTGAAGGATCAAAATCTCGTAGTTCGGGGTAAAAATTGCGAGTAAATTTGTTTGTTTAATTTTAAGGTTTTGAAAATGGTTTTAAAGACCAAAAGCCAAAAGTGGCAAAATGCGAGTTTGATTGATGTTAATTTCTGAAGAAAGTCTAAATGGTTAAATTGACTTGAAGTTTGATTATGAAAGGAGACGCGAACGCTTGGTTTAAAATTCAGGGTTTTTTGCAAGAAAAAAGGTTTAGGCGAGAAAATCACTTGGTTTAAAATCCAACGTTTTTACATCATTAAAGAATGTTTGATTGAAGAAAATACACTTGGTTTGAATTCCAAGGTTTTTGTCGAGAAAAAGAACACTTGGTTTAAAGTCCAAGGTTTTTTGCGATAAAAAGGGCACTTGGTTTAAAGTCCGAGTTATTTGCGATAAAAAGAACACTTGGTTTTAAAGTCCAAGGTTTTTGCGATAAAAAAAGCACTTGGTTTGTCCAAGGTTTTTAATAGAAATGTTTGATGAAATTTTTTGTGTTTCCACGATATTTTTGAAGAAGAAAATACTTACGTATTTTGGAAGAGGTTTTGACCTCATTTTTTTGAAAAACAGAATTGGGTAGCGGTTGCGCGCGAAAAATGATACTAACCTAAAACATCATAACAAATAAATTAAGCACGAAGACAATTCGCAATGATATTTTGATCAAAGCGATGCCTTTTCCCTCGGAATTTAATATTATGCATATTGGTAGAATGCGATAAAAAATAAATATGCATGAGATGTAATTTTTCATTTATGAGTACATTGACCTAATCACATTCTAATACTTAACAATAAAATAAAATGAATGATGATGCAAATAAACTCACATGCAATGCAATTCTCATTTATAATTTACATCCAATCCTAATTACATTCTAAAAAATAATAAACGGATATGATGAGATGACTATGATATAACAATAAATAAACATAAATAAAAGATTAAACTACGAAGCCTAAAGGATTAGTAACATTAATCACACTTACTAATAACTAAATGAATAAAGACTTGAAAATAAAAAAGAAATAAGCTTCAACCTCATGCTTAATTGGCTAAAATAGCTTACAATAAGCTTATGCCAAAAGAACTTATTTCATAAGCTCAAAACAAAATTAACTAATAAAATAAATAAAGACATTAAATAATATTATCAACAACTAAATAACAAATATATAGGAAAACGAAATAAGCCTCAACTTCATGCTTGATTGGCTAAAATAGCTTACAATAAGCCTATGCCAAAAGCACTTATTTCAAAAGCTCAAAACAAATTAACTAAAGACAATTTCAATCCTCTTGTTTTCTATTGATTGTGTCATCTTTGTGCTCCCCTATATCTTCTTGTTTGTTTTGGTTTTGATTTGGGTTTCCACTTGTTAGCATTGTTATTGGTGTTGGTGTTGTCATTTTATGCCCACCATGTGTTTGTTAAAATTCCTCAACCAAATGTCTTTGTTTTAAAGCTCTTTGAATTTGTGAAAACCTTCTTTTTCTTTTCCCTTTCTTCACTAACCTCACTTTTTTTTCCTCTTCTCATTCCAATTTCTTCATTTCCACAAAATGGTCTTTCTTGGAACTCTTTGTTTTTGCATTCGGTCATAACTAATCTTGCTTTTGTAGTAGTGAGGCACAATTTTGTATTGTCCAGTGGGTTCCACTTAAATAGGAGGCTTTCATTGTCCCCTACGGGAGTTCCATTGTTGCTCGGATGGTAGGGATGGGAGTAAAGGTTTTACTCACTTGGGAGCTCATTTTAAGATACATCACCTATGTGATGACGGGCGGAAAAGTACGATACGAGAAGCTATTGAGAGTGATTTGGGTTTATTTTTGGCGGTGGAGGAGTCTCTTAGAAGGCTTGGGAAATGGTTGTGTGGGAAGTACATGAGCATCCATGCCTTGAGCCGATCATGTCATCATCCCGATGATTTCATTCGTGTTACTCTTACAGCAGGAGAGGTTGAGAGCCACATAGTAGGTATTTTAAAACCATCTATAAATGACCCCGATACTTTTGATGTTAGAGATGGATTGGTTTTGGATGTCAGTCTTTTAGAGAGAATTCTCCAAGTACCTATCTTAACGGTGAAGAGTATACCTCATAGTTGTCGCCTTGCATTCTCTGAAGCATTGAAAGAAGGTCATTATAAGGTGGTTGCTGCGCCTAGTTCTGTAAGTGTTTGGGTTCAATTGTTACTTCTTCCTCGGTGCACATCGCAGGTGGTGAAGCCTCAGAATAGGCGAGATCGCAGGTCTGGGAAGAGGATGTCCTTACAACAACATCACATTTTGGGGTGTTTGGCTACTTGCAGAGAACCGGATGGTCTTGCCAAATTAGTTCATAGCGTGTTGGATAATCATGGACATGCGGGTCTAGGTTCTGGAAGAGAGAATATTGAGGAGGAGAATTCTAAGATGAACACTAACATTAAGCAATGTCTCCGTAAAGTTGCAGATGGACACTTCACAGCCGCCGTGAAGGTGTTAGGATCATCCGGAGGGGCCCCCTATAATGAAGACACCTTGAAAATCTTGGAGGAAAAACACCCGTACATGCCACCTCCCTCTGCACCAACCACCAGGTTTATTGAAGCTCCCCTTGTGGTTGAAGTTGACACTGTTCTCAAGTGCATTCAATCGTTCCCGAAAGGGACATCTTGCGGTAGAGATGGGTTGCGTGCCCAACACTTATTGGATGCGATGTGTGGAGAAGGTTCTCCGGTGGCAAGAGACCTTTTAGATGCTATCACCCTAGTGGTTAACTTATGGCTTGGAGGGAGATGTCCAAGAAGTCTGTCAGAGTTTGTAGCTTCCGCGCCCTTGACCCCGTTACTAAAGCCTGATGGTGGGATACGACCTATTGCAGTAGGTACTATTTGGAGGCGTTTAGTATCCAAGATCGCTATGAAAGGATTCGGAAAGGATATGGCTAAATATCTCAATGATTTTCAATTTGGGGTTGGAATATCAAGCGGTGCAGAGGCTGTTTTGCACAGTGCCAACAGGGTGCTAAGCCAGCGACATGAGGATGGTTCTTTGGCTATGCTCACAGTGGACTTCTCAAATGCTTTCAACATGGTTGATGGGTCGGCACTGCTACAAGAGGTGAGGGTGAGATGTCCATCTATTTCCTTGTGGGTTGAGTTTCTTTATGGTCAGGCGGCGAGGTTATACCTTGGGGATGGTCATATTATGGCAGCCACTAGAGTGCAACAAGGTGACCCGTTGGGACCCCTTCTTTTTGGTCTTGTGCTACACCCTCTCATCCATAAGATTAGAGACAACTGCAAGCTCCTTTTTCATGCTTGGTATCTTGATGATGGGACTATCATAGGGGATTCCGAAGAAGTGGCTAAATCCCTTGATATCATCAGAGAAACAGGTCCAAGATTGGGCCTTCTTTTGAATATTCGGAAAACAGAGGTTTTTTTGCTTTCTTGTGATGGAAGCAAACTTCGTAAGGGGTTGTTCCCTTCGGACATTGGGAGGCCCTTGTCTGGGGTAAAATTGCTCGGAGGCGCTGTTAGTCGAGATAGAGGTTTTATTGAGGAGGTGGCCATGAAGAGAGCTGTAAGAGCTGTTGAGCTAATGCATCTTCTTCCTAAGTTAAGAGATCCGCAGAGTGAGCTTCTTCTACTTCGGTCATGCATGGGTATCGCCAAACTTTTTTTCGGCCTCAGGACGTGCCAACCAATTTACATGAAGGAGGCAGCTGCTTTGTTTGATAAAGAGTTGAGAGTGGCGATTGAAAACATCGTGGTTGGAGGGGGTTCGTTCTTTGGAGACCTCCAATGGAGGATTGCTTCTTTACCCATTAAGTTTGGGGGATTAGGGTTATATTCAGCAGTAGAGGCCACCTCATATGCTTTTGTGGCTTCCAGGGCCCAATCTTGGATTTTGCAGGATCATATATTGAGAGACAGTGGAGGATGTGGTATGGACTTGGATTTTGACAATGCTTTGGACGATATTCGGGATAAGATTCCGACTTATGACTTTAGCAATTTTGCTATTAAGGACACCGTCCCCCCTAAAGCCCAACATGTTTTGGCGAGTGTTCTTTTTGGCAAAATTGTTCAGGACATGGAAGTTGATTTTAACATGACTACAAGGCAAAAAGCAGTTTTTGGGTGTTTGAAAGCGGCACATGCTCAAGACTTTCTCCTCGCTATCCCCATCGATGGGTTAAGCCAACACATGTTACCGGTTGAGTATCGTACCATCCTTAAGTACCGCCTCATGATTCCAATATTTCTTAAGGACGATATTTGTCCTGTTTGTCGTAAAGCATGTCTCGACATTTTTGGGGAGCATGCAGTTCATTGTAGGGAGCTTCCCGGCTTCAAATACAGGCATGACTTGGTCAGAGATGTGCTTTTTGATATTTTTAAGCGTGCGGGAATCTCTATTAAGAAAGAGGCACCAGTGAACTTCTTGACTGATCCACAAGAAGTGAGATCGACACTTCGGCCAGCGGACGTTCTAGTGTTTGGATGGGTAGGTGGGAAACATGCTTGTGTAGATTTGACTGGAGTTTCTCCACTTGTGGGACTAGGGGTTGGCGATTTTACCGTGGGACGGGCAGCCCTCAAAGCTGCTTCCAGCAAAATAGCAAAACATGAGAAAGCATGTTCTGACAATCAACATGTTTTATACCGTTTGCTTTCGACACTTTTGGATTTCTAGCACCAGAAGCTGTAAACCTTTTGAAAAGAGTTCAAAAGGTTATGCATTGTAATGTCGTGACGCCTAGGTCTAGGGATGTAGTGTTTCAAAGATTAGGTTTTGCTATTCAAAAAGGATTAGCGGCGCAGCTTGTTGCCCGTCTACCTTTTGTTAATGTGTAATTATTTTATATATATAAAAAAAAAGTGAATAAATAATTAAATAATATTAACAACAACTAAATAACAAATATATAGGAAAATGAAATAAGCTTCAATTTCATGCTTGATTGGCTAAAATAGCTTAAAATAAATTTATTCTTAAGATCAGCATTAGTGTTGCAAAACTCTTTGAGAGCAAAAGAGTGCTCAAAGGGTTTGTAACACATAGCATAATCATTCTTAAGATCTTTTGTTTTGATAAAATCGTTTTGTACAAGATCTTCAGAGTGATTTGCTTGCTTACATAAATTCTCATAGTCTGGTTTAAGCTTTTTATACTTCTGCTGACTATTAGAGAGTTTAAGTAAAGTCTTCTTAAGATGCTTGATCAATTTTGCTTTGGGAAGACAAGAATATACCTGATTCACTGTTCTCTGGATACTGTCTATGCTCTCAGATTCTGACTTTTCATCAGAACTTGAATCTTCAGAGTCTGAACCATCTTCAGAACTTGATCCTTGAGCTCCTGGTGCTCTTTCAGATTCATCTTCAGAGAAGTTGTATAGTACATCCCATGTTGTCATTCCTTTAGCTAGTCTTCCTCCATTCTTCTTAAAGTTGTACCATCTTTCAATTTTTCTTGAAAACCTTTCAAGATACTCTTCATCAAGTTCTTCAACAAGATCTTCATGTTCCAATGCTTGCTTTCCTTTCCTTGCTGCTTCTGCTTCTTCACCTTTCAACTCTTGCATATCCTTCAGAGCTGTTGGTGTTTTGTATGTTGGCCTCATTTTGCAAAAACATGTTCAAGCAAGATGTTGGACCAGATGCCGTAGCATGTGGGTACAACATCTGTCTTGCCGGTATTTAATGCTCTATTTGCGCGCCATATCTTTGAAGATTATCTGAAGCACTATTTTCGCCTTACTTGTTTATCAAGACGCACGCCTTTAAACAAGGGTTTATTAGGTGGCTGGACCAAGATATACTTTCCAGAAGATGCTACGCCATTTATGGAAACAAGTGATTCTTTCCATTACATGTGTGCTGGACTTTGCAAAAGGACAGCTGAAGATTAAAGCCCAATATGAAGACCTAGCCCATGCTAACTCAGGTCATATAAATATGTGAAGACTAAAACCTAAAAGACTACTGAAGCCGTATTTCAAGAATATAGTTTTAGGGTTTGAGTCTTGTTAATTGTAAGCCTTTTCTTGTGGATTCTATAACACAAGCTTAGGCCTGTTTGGTTTGTTATTTGTATAACTTCTCCCAAGCTTTTAAGCACGGAGACTGTTTTGTTGTTTGGTTAGTGAAACCGCACTGTTCGTAGAACTGAATAATCACGAGGTTCGTGATAGAAAGGAAGTGAGACGGGGTCTCAAACTTAGGAGTTCCTAGGTTGAGTTAGCACGGGTAGAGTCTAGGTGATAAGTCGTAAACTTGTATGTTTGTTGTGGGCTTAGAACTAGATCTATTATAGTGGATTCCTTCCTGGCTTGGTAGTCCCCAGAGTAGGTCGTTGTGTACGCCGAACTGGGTTAACAATTCTCTGTGTTATTTACTTCATTGTCTGTTGTTTTTACTTGTTGATTATAATCTACTGTGGACATACACTAGAGCATTTGTCTTAGCATTAAAACTGGTTACGGACGACAATTGCTATAGCTTCTGTCTTAACATCTGTCCTCAGTAGGTGCCAGAATTTCAATTGGTATCAGAGCAGGCATCCTGTTCTATATCTGGGTGAGCTCCAGGGAAGATACTTTCTGGCACTATGGACAAGGTAGAAGGAGATAAAGTGGAAGAAGATGATGTGTAGTATGTGTGTTGTGTTGCTTGTGATGCATGTGTTGAAGGGGAGTATAATTTATCATGTTATGCATATAGTGAGGGGGAGATGTGTTATTTTATGTTCTGTACAATATGCATGTATGTATTCAGGGGGAGTAAAAATACTTTTTCTCTCTGTCATGATGATGATGTGGCATATGTTATACCTTCTGTAGTATGTGTAGTATGTTTGTTTGTATGTATGCAGAGCCTGAGGGGGAGTAAGTATCTAGTGTGTTTGTGTATGCTCTGATATGGTGAGGGGGAGTAATCTCTGGTGTGTGACATGCATGAACTCAGGGGGAGTAGTATTAATTTGTGATGCATGTTGTGTGTGGCAGATGCCATCCCAAATGTTACGGCATCTAGTCTGTTTAAATGGAATCCACTTTTGCTTGATATCTGAGAATTTATTTTTCTCAGTGGTGTAGGAATTTATTTTTCCTATGGTGATTCATGTATGTGGGAATTTATTTTTCCCTGGTGCATTTGTATGGCGCTTACGTATGTGTGGTTATTATGTGAGAGTTTAGTTCTCTCCTATCTTGTACTGTATGAGGCTAGTTATTTGTTTCCGCTGTTGCATGCCTCTGATGCTGCGTGTTCGCTATTTCTCAGTTGAAGACCTATTTTTAAAATAGCGTGGCAATGTATTATCTTCTTTCTTAGCTATGTGTTTGTGTTGACTTGAAGGAAGGTATGTACAACATCTCTCCAGAACTTGTCTTAGCTAGTTTTAGCCAAAATTTGCCAAAGGGGGAGATTGTTGGTGTTTTGTATGTTGGCCTCATTTTGCAAAAACAAGTTCTAGCAAGATGTTGGACCAGATGCCGTAGCATGTGGGTACAACATCTGTCGTGACGGTAATTCTCGCTGTATTTATGCGCCATATCCTTGAAGATTCGCCTAAGCAATATTTTCGCCTTTCCTTATATACCAAGACGCACGTTTTCATTGAGGTTTTATAAGGCGGCTGCACCAGGTTATATTTTCATAATATGCTACGCCATTTATGGAAACAAGAGATTTTATCCAAGAATATGTTTGCTGGACTTTTTCAATGACCAGCTGTATTGTGAAGCCCAAAAACGAAGATCTAGCCTATGCTAACTCAGGGTATATATATGGGAAGACTAAAACCTAAAAGAGCACTGAAGCCGACAATGTAATATTATTAGGGCTTAGTCGTGTAGCCACTCTCTAGGAGAGTCGGTGTAAAAGTGAACCACTCGGATTGTGAGTTGGTCACTATTGTCATTGGAGGAAGCTTGTAAGCAACTCCAAGTTTGTGTATTATACCGAAGCCATTATTCATCATAGATATAGTCTTTAGGGTTTCGTGTCATTGTGAGCCTTTCTTGTGGATTCTATAACACAAGCTTAGGCCTGTTTGGTTTGCATTTTGTGAAACTTCTCCCAAGCTTTTAAGCACGGAGACTGTTTGCTGTTTGGTTAGTGAAACCGCACTGTTTGTAGAACTGTATAATCACAAGGTTTGTGATAGAAAGGAAGTGAGATGGGATCTCATATCTAGGAGTTCCTAGGTAGAAGTTGCATTGGGTAGGGATTAAGTGAGGAGTTGTAAACGGGGGAGTTTAGCTCTGAATTAATACTGCTAATAGTGGATTTCCTTCCTGGCTTGGTATGCCCCCAGAGTAGGAGAGTTGCTCCGAACTGGGTTAACAATTTCGGTGTGTTCTTTAATTTCTACAATTTATTTAGATTTGCTATCAAGTGATTTAATAAATGCCACCATTTTGGCTTTCCAGTAATCATAGTTTGATCCATCCAGAAGTGGAGGTCTGTTGACATAGCCACCATCCTTGTTCATTATGCCAAAAGGGTTGAATGTAATAGGCACTAAATGGGTTTATAAAAATAAATCTGATGAAAATGGAACTATTACAAGAAACAAGGCAAGGCTTGTGGCACAGGGATACACTCAAGTGGAAGGTTTAGACTTTGATGAGACCTTTGCCCCAGTTGCAAGATTAGAGTCTATACGGCTGTTACTTGGTGTTGCATGCATTCTGAAATTTAAACTTTTCCAAATGGATGTTAAGAGTGCCTTTCTCAATGGGTACTTAAATGAAGAGGTGTATGTGGAACAACCAAAAGGCTTTGTGAATCCAGATCTTCCTGATCATGTCTACAAGTTGAAGAAGGCTTTATATGGGTTGAAACAAGCTCCTAGGGCTTGGTATGAGAGATTGACTGAATTTCTTGTCAATCATGGATACAGGAAAGGAGGACATGATAAAACTCTGTTTGTAAAAGAAGAACATGGTAAACTAATGATAGCACAAATTTATGTTGATGACATAGTGTTTGGTGGGATGTCAAGTCAGATGGTGGAGCATTTTATCAAACAGATGCAGTCAGAGTTTGAGATGAGTTTAGTTGGGGAATTAACGTTTTTCCTTGGACTACAAGTGAAGCAAATGGATGAGACAATATTTATCTCTCAGAGTAAGTATGCAAAAAATATTGTCAAGAAGTTTGGAATGGATACCGCTACTCACAAAAGGACTCCAGCACCTACTCATTTAAAGTTGACAAAAGATGAGAAGGGTGTTAGTGTTGATCAGAGTCTCTACAGAAGTATGATAGGGAGTCTCCTATATCTTACAGCTAGTAGACCTGATATTAGCTTTGCAGTGGGTGTGTGTGCAAGATATCAAGCTGATCCAAAGATGAGTCACTTAACTCAAGTGAAAAGAATTCTCAAGTATGTTAGCGGCACATGTGACTACGGCATGATGTACTCACAAAGTGACAATTCTCAACTCATTGGGTATTGTGATGCAGATTGGGCTGGCAGTGCTGATGACAGAAAAAGCACTTCTGGTGGTTGTTTCTTCTTGGGAGAAAATTTGATATCATGGTTTAGTAAGAAACAGAACTGTGTGTCTCTTTCAACTGCTGAAGCTGAATACATTGCAGCTGGTAGTAGTTGTTCACAACTTGTCTGGATGAGACAGATGCTGAGGGAGTATAATGTTGAGCAAGATGCTATGGCTTTGTATTGCGATAATCTGAGTGCAATCAATATTTCAAAAAATCCTATACAACACAGTAGGACAAAGCACATAGACATTCGTCATCACTTTATCAGAGATTTAGTAGAAGAGAATGTGGTGGTTTTAAAACATGTTGCTACTACAGAACAGCTCGCAAATATATTCACGAAAGCACTAGATGCTAACCAATTTGAGAAGCTAAGAGGCAAATTGGGAATTTGCCTGCATGAGGATTTGTAGCAGTTAATGTCTGACAAGCGTGCAGCAGTTATTTTCTCTTTTTACTCTTATGTTGCGCACGCTAATTTAGGGAAAGTCTTAAAAACTTCCCTTAACCACTTCATCACACGCTACATTAGTGTGATAAGTTCTGATACTGTTGTTAAGAATCACTCTAGTTCTGAGACTGAGAAGACTAGGCTTGTTGTTGAAGAAGTTGAAAAGAATGCTGAGTTAGAGAATTTAGGGAAAACTGATCAGGTTGAAACCCTAGATACTGTTGATGTGAATATTGTTAAGGATCCTGAGGCTGCTCCTAGTACTGATGACATGGAAGTAGATATTGATCTTGTAGCAAAGGCTACTGAAACTGGTGACACCATGGTTGAAAATGGTCTGAATCTCATCAAGGACCCTGTTCCTCAATCTAACGTTGTGTCAAATGCTGAAGCATCTTTGGACCAACAGGTTCCTCGTCCTAATATTGTAGCTGACGTATGTTCTGATACTGGTTTTAGTAGTGATGATACTGATAAGTCTCCACCCCTGGTGAAGACATTTGATGCTGGTGTTGATACTCCTGTTGTCCAGAAGAAACAGTTGAAGAGAAAGGCTGTAGAGAGTGACTCTGTCTTTGAGGAAAAAGTGTCTAAAGATGAAGCATCTGGTGAAGCTTATGTTGGCAGACAAAGTGTAGGTGGCAAGAAGGTTGACAAAGTGTCTGTTTGGACCTTGAGGGCTACGCCCAGGATATCTTGTGCACTCCCATGTGATGCTGGTCTGTAATTATGCTACTATGATGTGTTGCTACTTCTGTTTGTCAATGCATGACGCATTATGTTTGTCAAAATTATGGCTAAAAAGGGGGAGTAGTAGTAGAGATGCATGTTCTGTTCGTGATAATGCTGTGACACATGTTACACCATCTGGTATGCTATATCTGTATGTGTATGTTTGTTCTGTTGAGGGGGAGTATTCTCTACTGTGATATATGTTTAAGGGGGAGCAGGTATGCTATATCTGTATGTGTATGTTTGCTCTGTTGAGGGGGAGTATTCTCTACTGTGATATATGCATGAACTCAGGGGGAGCAATCTACTTTTGTTGTGATGCATGTTGTGTGTGACAGATGTCATTCCACATGCTAAGGCATCTTGTCTGTTTCAAAGGAATCCACTTTTACTTGTTACCGGAGAATTTATTTTTCTCAGTGGTGTCGGAATTTATTTTTCCTATGGTGATTCATATTTGTGGGAATTTATTTTTCCCTGGTTTAACTGTATGGCGCTTATGTGTGAGAGTTTATTTCTCTCCTATCTTGTACCCTATGAGGCTAAGTTGTGTATTTCCGCTGTTGCATGCCTCTGATGCTGCCTGTTCATTATTTCTCACTTGAAGATCTCTTTTGAAAATAATGTGACAATGTATTATCTTCTTTCTTAGCTGTGTGTTTGCGTTGACTTGAAGGAAGGTATGTACTGCATCTCTCCAGAACTGGTCTTAGTTTGTTTTAGCCAAAATTTGCCAAAGGGGGAGATTGTTGGTGTTTTGTATGTTGGCCTCATTTTGCAAAAACATGTTCAAGCAAGATGTTGGACCAAATGCCGTAGCATGTGGGTACAACATCTGTCTTGCTGGTATTTAATGCTCTATTTGCGCGCCATATCTTTGAAGATTATCTGAAGCACTATTTTCACCTTACTTGCTTATCAAGACGCACGCCTTTAAACAAGGGTTTATTAGGTGGCTGGACCAAGATATACTTTCCAGAAGATGCTACGCCATTTATGGAAACAAGTGATTCTTTCCATTACATGTGTGCTGGACTTTGCAAAAGGACAGCTGAAGATTAAAGCCCAATATGAAGACCTAGCCCATGCTAACTCAGGTCATATAAATATGTGAAGACTAAAACCTAAAAGACTACTGAAGCCGTATTTCAAGAATATAGTTTTAGGGTTTGAGTCTTGTTAATTGTAAGCCTTTTCTTGTGGATTCTATAACACAAGCTTAGGCCTGTTTGGTTTGTTATTTTGTATAACTTCTCCCAAGCTTTTAAGCACGGAGACTGTTTTGTTGTTTGGTTAGTGAAACCGCACTGTTCGTAGAACTGAATAATCACGAGGTTCGTGATAGAAAGGAAGTGAGACGGGGTCTCAAACTTAGGAGTTCCTAGGTTGAGTTAGCACGGGTAGAGTCTAGGTGATAAGTCGTAAACTTGTATGTTTGTTTGGGCTTAGAACTAGATCTATTATAGTGGATTCCTTCCTGGCTTGGTAGTCCCCAGAGTAGGTCGTTGTGTACGCCGAACTGGGTTAACAATTCTCTGTGTTATTTACTTCATTGTCTGTTGTTTTTACTTGTTGATTATAATCTACTGTGGACATACGCTAGAGCATTTGTCTTAGCATTAAAACTGGTTACAGACGACAATTGCTATAGCTTCTGTCTTAACATCTGTCCTCAGTAGGTGCCAGAATTTCAAGAGCCAATTCATGGACTCTGAGTAAATCAATCAATGATTCAGGACTCATTGAGTTGATGTCTTCAGTTTCCTCTATAGTGTTTGAAATTATATTCCAATTCAGCGGCAAACTTCTCAGCAACTTGCTTACAAGCTCTTTGTTGCTGAGGTTGTTGTTGTGGTCTTCAAGCTTGCTTGATGGCTTGAAACCATAAGTTCATCTCTTCAATACTCTCATTTTCCTCCATTCTAAACTCCTCATATTGATCTAACAAACCATTTACTGTTGCCCACTGAATGCTTTCATTATCATCACTAATGAGGCAAAGAGTAGTAGTTGTAGATTCAACACTAGAAGTTTGTTTGACCCCTAATGTGGAAGGATTTTGATTGTTGCTCAGATCTTCATTTAAGTTCAGTCCATCTTCAATTTCCTTGACAAGATCAGCAACTTGTTGATTTAACTTCTGCTTCCAATCATCCATGTTTTGAGCCATGGTGGTTTTCTCCTTTGGATCTTGACTGTCTCATGGTTAAGTGATTTACCAACAGAACCAGGCTCTGATACCAATTGAAGGTGCGTGGAGAAAAACACAAGAAGGGGGGTTGAATTGTGTTTCGGATATTTAAAAACTTTTCAAGATATTTAAATCTATCAGAGTCTTTAAGCACAGCGGAATTATTCACACAATTTAACTAACAGCTAAGTGAATGATGAAGGAGTAAATGAGAGAGTGAGAGAGAGAAGAACACACAACAATTTATACTGGTTCCCCTCACAAATTGAGAGTACTCCAGTCCCCTTGTTTCCAAGAGAGTTCACTATAATCACTAAGATTACAATTAGATGCTCAAGCACACAAGCTCAAGACTTCCTTGCTCAAGTCACACAAGACTTAAGACTTCCTGCTCTAAGTCACACAAGACAAAGAGACTTCCTTGCTCTGATCACACAAGATCAGAGACTTCCTTGCTCAAGCACACAAGCTCAAGACTTCCTGCTCTAAGTCACACAAGACAGAGAGACTTCCTTGCTCCTACACTCAGCAGAAGACTTCTTTGCTTTAATCACTAAGATTGAGACTTATGTGCCTCTACACTAAGCAGAAGACTTTCTTGCTTCTACACTAAGCAGAAGACTTACGTGCTTCTACACTAAGCAGAAGACTTTCTACTAACTTATAAGCTTAAACTTATTACAAACATAATAACTTCAGAGGCTTAAGCTAGTTTCTATGCTCACTTCATTTGAGAGATATTTTCTATTACAATTCAGAATCTCACTTTCTTCTGAGAGATGTTTTCTAATGAAGATCGCTAGTCATCAATTCTTTCTTTGGCATATTTATATGAGTTGAGAAAGACATTGAGACGTTGGAGAAATTCCCGTTGTAAAATGGACAGCTGTAGTCTTTGAAGATCCGTTGAGTAAAACCACGTCTTCTTTTGCAAAGAGGCTTCACCTTTACTGTTTGTCCAATAGTACAGTAATAAGGTACAACTAGCTCCTAGTAAGAGAGGGATCACATCCTTTGTGACCGTTGTAATTAGTTGACCTTAGAATAAATCATCAGGCTTAATAAGTTTAGTTGATGTAGCCCTTCTGATGATTTGGGGAATTCCTTTGCTTCTGATGAACCTTTGATAACTTGGAGTCTGATTAGTCTTGAATGATTGGCCTCTGATAGTCCTTCGTAATTCAGCTTCTGAACGTCTTCATCCTCTGAATGACTCATGACTAGCAGATAGCTTCTGTACTCTTGTAGGCATCTGAACATCCTTGAGCTTCTGAACTTCTCTGAGCTTCTGAACTCCTTTAGACATTCTGATCCTCTTTGAGCTTCTGAACTTTATTTAGCTTTTGACCACGTTGTAGCTTCTGAACTCCTTCAGAGTGTAAATATTCAAACTTCCATAGGTTTCATCAGAGTCTAAATTAAGTGTGCTCTCGATATAACGTTGAATTCTCCTGCACTTAATTAACACATATTTTGTTCCAACAATCTCCCCCTTTTTGATGATGACAAACATAAGTATTAAATACAATTGTTGTTGATAAAAATCAGCTATGTTAACATTAGGCTTCTGGCTTTCGCAAGCTCCCCCTAAGTCTGATAACCCATAGGGTTAGGTTTGTAAGCTCCCCCTATTTTGTATCCATAGTTAATTTTAATCAGTTTCAGAACTACTTTATTATATGACTTAAATTATTCATATTTCACTATATAAAGAACAAGGTTTGCAAGCTTCTTCTTTTCATAGTGTGATAATCTTTGAATAAAGTTGCACCCTTACTCAAGAACTAACTATGAATAATAAACTTCACACACACTTGGTTCTGATGGTTATCATTAACAGCTTCAGAGTTCAAAATATTTTCAAACAGTTCAGAGCTTAAAAAAAAATATTTTCAAAGAAAATAGCTCAGAGTCTGAACAAAAATTTGAAAACAGTTCAGAGCTCTTTAGTACAATATTTTGAAATCCTCAAAGATCAGATTGTCATATCAAAGCATGTACCTCATGCTACTATTTTGACCACTCTCCTACATTCTCTCTCTGAAGCACTACAAGGCCCTAAAAAGCCAAGTAATTTCGCTTCTTCCAACAATTGATTTACCAATATTCTTTGTCCCCCTTTTGTCATTATCAAAAAGGTAATATAAGCAATTAATAGAAATTCAACTTTCAATGTCGTCAAATCAGAAGTGGTTGAACACATTTAATATTTGGCCATTGAATTTTGCTTATAAAAGGAGAGAGATACCTAGTCATTTTACTCACACAGAGTAATCTTAGGTTATTGATAGATCTCTTGAGAGAAAAAAATGAAACGCTTAGAGAAGAAGAAAGTAGTTTCACTGAGAGCCAGTCAAGATAGGAGAAAACATAAGAAGAAACCAATGGAAACAAAGCCAGTGTCTGTCACAGAAGAACTCAGTTCAGAGTCTAAAGAGAAATCTTTGGACTTTGACTGTTTTAAGTTCTGAAGACATATCTTCCAGAAGAAAATCAAACTTAAGTCCATAGCCTAAGAAGGGCAAACTGACATTCCTGAAGGAAACCAAACTTATGCATGGTTTCTTCAAGAATATCAGTCCCTTCTCCAAGGTCATCCCCTGGAGGCTTCCAGAAGTAGTCTTTAGGAGATAGATATGTAGTCAGCAACTTTAGTTCTTAATGAGATAAAACTCATTACTTTGGCTTCTTATGTAATTTTGATTTCTTACAAATATTTCTTCTCTTGATATGTAATTTAAGCTTTTAAGAGTATCACATATTGTACTTATTGAAAATTAAGTTTGACAGTTAATAGCTCAGTAGTTTGGTGTAATGATTTTTCAAAAAGATTTCTAGAATAAAGTAATACTAAACAGAATCAATTAAGAACACATAATCAGTCAGATAATTAAGAAACAACTTAATATTTACACAAGTTGAACCTAATACTGTATCTAATCAAAACATTTAATCAGTATATAAACACTTGAGCATTTATTGGTTTTCTGGTAATTTGTTAAAGAGAGAGGTTAATGTTTTTAAGATTTATGTTTGTTTTCCATCGACTTTCTCCAATACCATTTTAGACTTGCTCATCTCAGTTCTGATTTTTTTAGGTTCAGCCTCATACACTGGATTTCTCATACACTCATGATCACTCCTTGAATCTCTTTGAGCAGATTCACCCAGATTGTTGTTTCTTTCAGTAAAGGAGTCAGGATGATTCCTTTCTCCGTCCTTCTTATTCTGAATGACCTCTTCAACTACCTTATCCTTCCTCTTTTCACACCTCCTTAGTTCTTCAACATCAGCTCCTTGAAGACTATGTAGCTTCTTTACCAAATCCTCTGTCAAGCTTATCCATTTTGCAACAGATTCAGACGACGATATGTCAGAAGATCTTAACTCGGGAAGACCATGTATTTGTCTAATCAAGCCATTGCATTCACTCAAGATTTCAGGGTTGGTTGAGTTGGTTGTATGAAGTTCAGAGTTTGAGGGTGAAGAGGTGTGTTGAGTTGATGATTGAGATTGTTGATGCTGTTGATCAAGAGCTTTTAAATGAAAATCATCTATATGAAGCTCTTGGACCATATCATCAATGTAGTTTGATGATGGTGACTTTTGGATGTCTTCAGAATGAGGTTCAATTTCCTCAGTACTTTGTTGTTCAGGTCGTGGTTGGATAGATTCAAATGTGAGCTGTGGTTCAATGTGGGTTATTTTTGATGTGAGAAGATATGAATGACCATGTCCTGACATAATTTGTTTTATCGTGAGATTGTCTTCAGGACATGTTTGGATAGAGATGTTCTGAGTCTGCTCAGAGGGTGAATGGATGAGTGGGTTCTGAGCAGAATTTTTGTTTGTTTTTGATTGGGTTGATGATGGTGTTGATTGAGTTTCTTGAGTGTTGACAGTAGCAGGTGTAGACATTGATGCATTTCCTGAGCTGTCCTTGATTGAGCCTTCAGTAGTTTTCTTTCTTGGCTCCTCTGTAAGTTTCTTCATTCTGACACTTAATGGTTCATCATCATCCTCACTTTCATCATCTACTGCTATCACATTTGATCTTTCAGCCTTGGACTTGGTTTTCCCTTTGCTTTATATCCTTTCAGCTTCATTCTTCTCTACTTTTATCTTTACAAGCCTTTTCCTTTTCTTCTTCAACTCTTCATCTTCAATCTCAAACCCTTCACCTTGACTTTCTAGCAGTTGTATATATTGATTGACAATACCATTTGAGACAGAAGGTATATCAATCTCAAATCTCTTTACCATTGATTCTTGTGAGTGAGGTAGAGGTTCAAATGGATCAGAGGACTGTATTTCTTTTCCTGCTAATAATCCCATGTTAGAGAGAGTATGAGCAGAGATTGTAGATGCTCTGATTTCCCTAATCAGATTGTCATGACCAGCAGCTTTAATTGCATCTATCACTCCACACTGATGAAATATCTCACTCAGGATCCTAGGATAGATGATATGAACATTTGGCTTAGACTGCTTCTGAGTAGCACTTATAGCCTTGCAGAGGTGATTGAAGATGTATTGTGCCCAGTTCAAATTGAATTTTCTTGTGAGAAAATAGACAAAGTGTCTATGATCCCAAGAAAGTTGATCAGCACTTCCACTCCTTGGAAATATTGATCCTAGAACAATTTTGGCTAATACTCTTTGAATAGGCTTCAGATCACCCACCTTATTGCTTTCACAACTCTTTCCTTTTGTGAAGCACAACTTGGTCATGTTTACCAGAAATTCTGAGTTCTTTGCTTCACTTTGGCTAAAGGTACGATAGATACCTTTATTTGGAATAGATAATACCTTAGCCAGATTTGAAGCAGTAAGAATGACTTCGAATCCACAAACCACCGAATGTACTTCAGTTTCTTCAACTATCCTAATTCCCAATTCTTGAGGAGTCTTGTCTTTATTCTCTAATTTCTCCTTCTTCTTTTCATCCAGCTCCCTTCTGTAGTCTTCAATCGTCTTCACCTTACTTCTGATCCAGAAATCCTTTACTAGTGATGGATAGATGGGGCCATTTAGCAACTCCATTTATTTAAAGCTCCCATCACTTTCAATAAAGTACTTTAAGACACCGAAATGATTCTTCTCCAAACTGTCAAAGTCCACTGGTTGTTCCATAACCAGGTTTAAAGATTTTCCCTCCATCTTTAGAGACAAATTTGTGGAGAACAATTCTTCGCAAGTAATAGTATTGATGGGAAAGTTCTTTGGAAACACAAATAGAGAATCTGAAGACGATGTGGATGCTGTCATTTCTACAGTTAGGGTTTTGCTAAAATTTTGAAGAAAAAGGGTTTTACTTTAGGTTTGAGACAATCAAAAGTGTAGGTTGTGAAGATGAAGTGTGTGCAATTGATTTAGTGATTTTGATTAAAGGCAGATTAAGTCATACAAATAAATTAAAAAGAAAAGAACTAATCATAAACTGTTTTAAACCAATTAGATTGTGTGTACGTGTTGTCTTTATAGCGCCAAAACGTTTCAGTAAAGCTACTTAAACGTTTCCAATTCGTTTTGTATTCAGAGGCTTAATCGTCAGAGGTTGAAAGTTTCTCAGAGTCTGAGATTCTTCAGATGCTGAAACCTGAAGAACTTCAGAGGCTGAAGAAACAAGTCTTTCAGGATACAAAAAATGTTCAGACAGGATTTTTCAGGATTTTCAGTACTGAACATTGTGTATCCTAAGAAGACATTTTCAACCTTTGAGAGTTATTTCTCTGAATATGTCATTCAGGAGTTAAGCATACTTACCTTGTATTGAAGCTTTCTTGATTAGGTGTAGTCAGAGTCATAGCCAGAGCAATCACTCCACCACACTGAGTTGTTATCATCTTCAAAGCAAGCTTCCATATCTTCATACTCCCTTCTGCTCCTTATGTACTCTTCTTCATCTTCTTCTCCATCTGACTCTTCAAGAATGTGCCTTCAATGCACAATTGATCTTCTTCCATTCACAGTCACATGCATCCATGTGATTGGAAGGTTCAGAGTCTTAGTTTCACCTGCAATCAAGTAAACAATTTTGTCTCTTGGTACCCACTTGCATGAGGGTCCTAGACTGTTAGTTGCCAAATCTTCATCCTCCATTTGTTTCATCTGAGAACTTTCAGATACAAATGTAGTGTAAAGATTTGGAAGTGAGAAGCTTCCATCAATAACTGATGAGCTTGGTTCCTCTAGTGTTTCACTACTTGAGTATCCAATCCCATTAGTATTGTTGGTCTTAAGGTTGCAAAGCAGGGAAACAATTTTATTTTGATCAGCATTTACGTTACAGTACTCTTTGAGAACTAAAGAGTGCTCAAGAGGTTTGTAACATATAGAAAAATCATTTTTAGGGTCTTTGGTTTTGATAAAATCTTTTTGCTTAAGACCTTCAGAGTGATTTGCTTCCTTACTTAAATTCTCATAGTCTGCTTTAAACTTTTTATACTTCTGCTGACTACTAGAGAGGTTAAGTAAGGTCTTATTAAGATGCTTGATCAATTTAGCTTTGGAAAGACTAGAATATACCTGATTTGTTGTTCTCTGAATGCTTTCTTTGCTCTCAGATTCTGACTTTTCATCAGAGCCTGAGTCTTAAGAGTCTGAGTCATCTTCAGAACTTGATCCTTCAGCTGTTGGTGCTCTTTCAGACTCATCTTCAGAGAAGTTGTCTAGTATATCCCATGTTGTCATTCCTTTAGCTAATCTTCCTCCATTCTTCTTGAAGATGTACCATCTTTGAATTTTTCTTGAAAATCTTTCAAGATACTCTTCATCAGGTTCTTCAACAAGATCTTCATGCTCCAATGCTTGCTTTCCTTTCCTTGCTGCTTCTGCTTCTTCACGGTTCAACTCTTGCATTTCCTTCAGAGCCAATTCATGGACTCTGAGTAAATCAATCAATGATTCAGGATTCATTGAATTGATGTCTTCAGTTTCCTCTATAGAATGTGGAATAACATTCCAATCCAGAGGCAAACTTCTCAGCAACTTGCTTACAAGCTCTTTGTTGCTGAGTCTGTTGTTGTGCTCTTCAAGCTTGCTTGTAATTGCTTGAAACCTTATGTTCATTTTCTCAATGCTCTCATTTTCCTCCATCCTAAACTCCTCATATTGATCTAACAAGCCATTTACTGTTGCCCACTGAATGCTTTCATTATCATCACTAATGAGGCACATAGTAGTAGCTATAGAACCAATATCAGAAGTTTGATTAGCCCTTGAAGTGGAAGTATTTTGATTTTTCTCAGATCTTCATTTAAGCTAAGTTCATCTTCAAATTTCTTACTAAAATCAGCAACTTGTTGATGTAGCTTCAGCTTCCACTTATCCATGTTTTGAGCCATGGAGGTTTTCTCCTTTGGATCTTGACTGTCTCACGGTTAAGTGATTTACCAACAGAACCGGAGCTCTGATACCAATTGAAGGTGCGTGGAGAAAACACAAGAAGGGGGGGTTGAATTGTGTTTTGGATATTTAAAAACTTTCCAAGATGTTTAAATCTTTTCAGAGTCTTTAAAGCACAGCGGATTATTCACACAATTAACTTAAGGCGTTATAAATGATGAAGGAGTAACTGAGAGAGTGAGAGAGAGAAGAACACACAACAATTTTTATACTGGTTCCCCTCACAAATTGAGAGTACTCCAGTCCCCTTGTTTCCAAGAGAGTTCCACTATAATCACTCGGATTACAATAGTTGCTCAAGCACACAAGCTCAAGACTTCCTGCTCTTAGTCACACAAGACTTATAGAGACTTCCTTGCTTAAGCACACAAGCTTAAGACTTCCTTGCTCAAGCACACAAGCTTGAGACTTCCTGCTCTAAGTCACACAAGACAGAGAGACTTCCTTGCTCTGATCACACAAGATCAGAGACTTTCTTGCTCAAGCACTCAGGCTCAAGACTTTACTGCTCTAATCACTAAGACTGAGACTTACGTGCTTCTACACTAAGTAGAAGACTTTCTTGCTTCTACACTAAGCAGAAGACTTACTACTAACTTAAGAGCTTAAAACTTATTACAAAACATAATAACTTCAGAGGCTCTAAGCTAGTTTCTATGCTCACTTCATTTGAGAGATATTATCTATTACAATTCAAATGCTCACTTTCTTGAGAGATTTTTCTAATGTTGAGCGCTAGTCTTCAATTCTTTCTTTGGCATATTTATATGAGTTGAGAAAGACATTGAGACGTTGGAGAAATTCCCGTTGCAACTTGGACAGCTGTAGACATGAAGGATCCGTTGAGTAACGCCACGTCTTCCTTTGCAGAGAAGCTTCACCTTTGCTGTCTGTCCAATGGTACAGTTATAAGGTACAACTAGCTCCTAGAGAGAGAGATCACATCCTTTGTGACCGTTGCATTTTAGTTGACCTTAGAACAAGTCATCAGGCTTGATAAGTTGTAGTTGATGTAGCCCTCTGATGACTGGGAATTCCCTTTGCTTCTGATGAACCTTTGATCACTTGGAGTCTGATTGGTCTTTGAATGTTTAGCCTCTGATAGCCTTTAGTAATTCAGATTCTGAACGCCTTCATCCTCTGAATGACTTAAGACTATCAGACAGCCTCTGAACTCTTTGTAGGCCTCTGAACATCCTTGAGCTTCTGAACTACTCTGAGTCCCTGAACAGCTTTCAGACGTTCTGATCTACTTTGAGCTTCTGAACTTTGCATAGCTTCTGACCACGTTGTAGCATCTGAACTCTTTCAGAGTCTTAAATATTCATACTTCCATTGGTTTCATCAGAGTTTAAATTAAGTGTGCTCTTGATTAAACGTTGAATTCTCCTGCACTTAATTTAAACATTAGTACCATCAATTGTCCATTTAATACTTTGTTATCATCAAAACTTAAGGGTGTGTATTAACACATATTTTGTTCCAACAATATCTTCTAGACAACCAGTGCTTTTAGACTCAGTGGCGTTGTAGGCATGAAATTTTCCTTCATTTGGAATGTATAACATACTTGCCAAATTTGATTGAGTTAGCACTACTTCAAATCCACAAACAACTGATCTGACTTCATCCTCCTTAACTTCTCTCAACCCTAATTCAGCAGGAGTTTTGTTCTTGTTTTCAGGTTTTGAATTCCTCAAATTAGTCACTTCTTTGACGTAGTCTTCAACGGTAATAACCTTGCTCCGAAACCAAAAATCCTTGACCAGTGTAGGATAGATTTGACCATTTAATACTCTCATGTATCTAAATCCTCCATCTTGATCAGTGAAGAATCTTTCAATGTCGTGCTGGTTCAATCTAAGACTTTCAAAATCAACCGATTGTTCCATAACCAAGTTAAATGATTTTCCCTTCATTTCTAACGATTTTTCTTTCCTAAACAGTTCAGAGCTATTGACGATGTTGATAGGTAGGTCTTTTGGGAAAGAGAACTCTGTAGTAGATACTGACGAGGTAGAAGTTGCCATTACAGAAGTTAGGGTTTTGGATTTTCTAATTTCAGAGAGAAAGAAGGTTTTTCTATGTTCTAGAAAAAGAGAGTGTAGGTTGTGAAAGTGTAAAGAGTGCAAGTGTTTTAGTGATTTTGATTAAAACAGTAAAACAATTTAAAGCACACAATATATTTAAATTTAAAAATAAAACAAACCATCATTAACTGTTTCAACCCAATCAGAGCGTGTGTACGTGTTGTCTATTTAGCGCCAAAACGTTTTAGTAAAAAATACTTAAACGTTTCCAATTCATTTTCTATTCAGAGGCTTGTCCTTCAGAGGTTGAAAAGTTTCTCAGAGTCTGGACTACTTCAGATGCTGAGATCCAAAATACTTCAGAGTCTGAAAAAGTGTCTTTCAGGACCTTTAAAGAAAGATGTGTTCAGACATGATTTTTCAGGGTTTTTAGTTCTGAACATTTTGTGTCCTAAGAAGACATTTTCAACCTTTGAATGTTATTCCTCTGAAATGTCATTCAGGAGATGAAAGTTACTTACCTGATTTTGAAGCTCTTGGTTTTAGGTGTAGTCAGTGTCATAGCCTGAACAATCACTCCACCACACTGAGTTGTTATCATCTTCAACACATGCTTCAAATTCTTCATGTTCCCTCCTGCTCCTTATGTATTCCATTTCATCTTCTTCTCCATCTGACTCTTCAAAGGTGTGCCTTCTATGCACAATTGCTCTTCTTCCATTCACATTCACATGCATCCATGTGATTGGAAGGTTCAGAGTCTTAGTTTCACCTGAAATCAAGTAAATTATTTTGTCTCTTAGTACCCACTTGCTTGAGGGTCCTAGACTGTTAGTTGCCCAATCTTCATCCTTCATTTGTTTCATCTGAGTGCTATCCGATACAAATGTAGTGTAAAGATTAGGGAGTGAGAAGCTTTCTTCAATAACCGATGAGCTTGGTTCCTCTAGTGTTTTATTACTAGAGTATCCAATACCATTAGTATTGTTGGTCTTAAGGTTGCAAAGCATGGAAATAATTTTATTTTGATCAGCATTAGTGTTGCAAAACTCTTTGAGAGCAAAAGAGTGCTCAAAGGGTTTGTAACACATAGCATAATCATTCTTAAGATCTTTTGTTTTGATAAAATCGTTTTGTACAAGATCTTCAGAGTGATTTGCTTGCTTACTTAAATTCTCATAGTCTGCTTTAAGCTTTTTATACTTCTGCTGACTATTAGAGAGTTTAAGTAAAGTCTTCTTAAGATGCTTGATCAATTTTGCTTTGGGAAGACAAGAATATACCTGATTCACTGTTCTCTAGATACTGTCTATGCTCTCAGATTCTGACTTTTCATCAGAACTTGAATCTTCAGAGTCTGAACCATCTTCAGAACTTGATCCTTCAGCTCCTGGTGCTCTTTCAGATTCATCTTCAGAGAAGTTGTCTAGTACATCCCATGTTGTCATTCCTTTAGCCAGTCTTCCTCCATTCTTCTTGAAGTTGTACCATCTTTGAATTTTTCTTGAAAACCTTTCAAGATACTCTTCATCAGGTTCTTCAACAAGATCTTCATGTTCCAATGCTTGCATTCCTTTCCTTGCTGCTTCTGCTTCTTCACCTTTCAACTCTTGCATATCCTTCAGAGCCAATTCATGGACTCTGAGTAAATCAATCAATGATTCAGGACTCATTGAGTTGATGTCTTCAGTTTCCTCTATAGTGTTTGAAATTACATTCCAATTCAGAGGCAAACTTCTCAGCAACTTGCTTACAAGCTCTTTGTTGCTGAGTTTGTTGTTGTAGTCTTCAAGCTTGCTTGATGGCTTGAAAACTTAAGTTCATCTCTTTAATACTCTCATTTTCCTCCATTCTAAACTCCTCATATTGATCTAACAAACCATTTACTGGTTCCCACTGAATGCTTTCATTATCATCACTAATGAGGCAAAGAGTAGTAGTTGTAGATTCAACACTAGAAGTTTGTTTGACCCCTAATGTGGAAGGATTTTGATTGTTGCTCAGATCTTCATTTAAGTTCAGTCCATCTTCAATTTCCTTAACAAGATCAGCAACTTGTTGATATAACTTCTGCTTCCAATCATCCATGTTTTGAGCCATGGTGGTTTCCTCCTTTGGATCTTGACTGTCTCACGGTTAAGTGATTTACCAACAGAACCAGGCTCTGATACCAACTGAAGGTGCGTGGAGAAAAACACAAGAAGGGGGGTTGAATTGTGTTTTCGATATTTAAAAACTTTACAAGATATTTAAATCTATCAGAGTCTTTAAGCACAGCGGAATTATTCACACAATTTAACTAACGGCTAAGTGAATGATGAAGGAGTAAATGAGAGAGTGAGAGAGAGAAGAACACACAACAATTTATACTGGTTCCCCTCACAAATTGAGAGTACTCCAGTCCCCTTGTTTCCAAGAGAGTTCACTATAATCACTAAGATTACAATTAGATGCTCAAGCACACAAGCTCAAGACTTCCTTGCTCAAGTCACACAAGACTTAAGACTTCCTGCTCTAAGTCACACAAGACAGAGAGACTTCCTTGTTCTGATCACACAAGATCAGAGACTTCCTTGCTCGAGCACACAAGCCCAAGACTTCCTGTTCTAAGTCACACAAGACATAGAGACTTCCTTGCTCCAACACTCAGCAGAAGACTTCTTTGCTCTAATCACTAAGATTGAGACTTATGTGCTTCTACACTAAGTAGAAGACTTTCTTGCTTCTACACTAAGCAGAAGACTTACGTGCTTCTACACTAAGCAGAAGACTTTCTACTAACTTATAAGCTTAAACTTATTACAAACATAATAACTTCAGAGGCTTAAGCTAGTTTTTATGCTCACTTCATTTGAGAGATATTTTCTATTACAATTCAGAATCTCACTTTCTTCTGAGAGATGTTTTCTAATGAAGATCGCTAGTCATCAATTCTTTCTTTGGCATATTTATATGAGTTGAGAAAGACATTGAGACGTTGGAGAAATTCCCGTTGTAAAATGGACAGCTGTAGTCTTTGAAGATCCGTTGAGTAAAGCCACGTCTTCTTTTGCAGAGAGGCTTCACCTTTATTGTTTGTCCAATAGTACAGTAATAAGGTACAACTAGCTCCTAGTAAGAGAGGGATCACATCCTTTGTGACCGTTGTAATTAGTTGACCTTAGAACAAATCATCAGGCTTGATAAGTTTAGTTGATGTAGCCCTTCTGATGATTTGGGGAATTCCTTTGCTTCTGATGAACCTTTGATAACTTGGAGTCTGATTGATCTTGAATGGTTGGCCTCTGATAGTCCTTCATAATTCAGCTTTTGAACGTCTTCATCCTCTGAATGACTCATGACTAGCAGATAGCTTCTGAACTCTTGTAGGCATCTGAACATCCTTGAGCTTCTGAACTTCTCTGAGCTTCTGAACTCCTTCAGACATTCTGATCCTCTTTGAGCTTCTGAACTTTGTTTAGCTTCTGACCACGTTCTAGCTTCTGAACTCCTTCAGAGTGTAAATATTCAGACTTCCATAGGTTTCATCAGAGTCTAAATTAAGTGTGCTCTCGATATAACGTTGAATTCTCCTGCATTTAATTTAAACATTAGTACCATCAATTATCCATTTAATACTTTGTTATCATCAAAACCTAAGGGTGTGTATTAACACATATTTTGTTCCAACAATCTCCCCCTTTTTGATGATGACAAACATAAGTATTAAATACAATTGTTGTTGATAAAAATCAGCTATGTTGACATTAGGCTTCTGAGTTTCGCAGGCTCCCCCTAAGTCTGATAACCCATAGGGTTAGGTTTTTAAGCTCCCCCTATTTTGTATCCATAGTTAATTTTAATCAGTTTCAGAACTACTTTATTATATGACTTAAATTATTCATATTTCACTATATAAAGAACAAGGTTTGCAAGCTTCTTCTTTTCATAGTGTGATAATCTTTGAATAAAGTTGCACCCTTACTCAAGAACTAACTATGAATAATAAACTTTAATTAATAAAAGTATTCTCCTTGAAATTAAGCCCTTAATGCAGATGCAAGATGAAGCAATATTTAAATTGAATGACAAATAGGATCAGAGGCACTTAGAGACGTCTACACACACACTTGGTTCTGATGGTTATCATTAACAGCTTCAGAGTTCAAAATATTTTCAAACAGTTCAGAGCTTAAAAAAAATATTTTCAAAGAAAATAGCTCAGAGTCTGAACAAAAATTTGAAAACAGTTCAGAGCTCTTTAGTACAATATTTTGAAATCCTCAAAGATCAGATTGTCATATCAAAGCATGTACCTCATGCTACTATTTTGACCACTCTCCTACGTTCTCTTTCTGAAGCACTACAAAGCCCTAAAAAGCTAAGTAATTTCGCTTTTTCCAACAATTGAATTACCAATATTCTTTCTCCCCCTTTTGTCATTATCAAAAAGGTAGTATAAGCAATTAATAAAAATTTCAACTTTCAATGCCATCAAATAAGAGTGGTTGAACGCATTTAAGACTCGGCCATTGAAATATGCTTATAAAAGGAGAGAGATACCTATTCATTTTATTCAAACAGAATAATCTTAGGTTATTGATAGATCTCCTGAGAGAAAAAATGAAACGCTCAGAGAAGAAGAAAGCAGTTTCAGTGAGAGTCAGTCAAGATAGGAGAAAACATAAGCAAGAAAAATCAAGAAAAGCCAAGCCAGAACCTGAGATTCCACTCAGTTCAGAGTCTAAAAAGTCAGATTCTGAAACAGAGTCTGATGAATGGGACTCTGATTGGCTTGAGTGTAAATATTCAATCTTCCATAGGTTTCATCAGAGTCTAAATTAAGTGTGCTCTCGATATAACGTTGAATTCTCCTGCACTTAATTTAAACATTAGTACCATCAATTATCCATTTAATACTTTGTTATCATCAAAACCTAAGGGTGTGTATTAACACATATTTTGTTCCAACAATAATTTCATTCATGAAATAAAAAGAACCAAATTAACTTTGGCTCAGTGTTTTATTTTCGTAGCAAATGATATCTCTGTTTTGTTTTATCTATATCTGGAGTTATAGTTGTCCGATGGAAGTGATCTAAGAATCGTTGGAAAGCTTAGAAAGTTATCTATAATTCATCTGTTTAACACAAGATCCAATTCGGTTTCATTCAAGGTATGAAAATGGATAGAAGATTATTACGTGATAAAACTTATTTGGGCAACTCATGTTCAAATTCACGTTAAAGTAATATGTAAAAGAGAATGATAGAGGAAATGAATCGTTATTTCATTACAAACTAAAAAATATTACATGCACTCTATATTTATAGAAGTAGAAGTGCTTATTACATGAGCTTTGCTGCTAATCATACACTAAGCTAGATTACTTAAGCACTGAGAAACTACAATCTAATGGTTAATCTTTTGACATACTTCACTAGATTCGTCTTGGTGTAATATCCCCCCACAAGTTGGAGGGTGGTAGATATCAAGCATCCCCAACTTGGTCATTAACAAATTGAATGGTTGTGGTAGAAGTGCTTTAGTAAAGAAGTCAGCTAGCTGGTGTTTGGATGGAACTGGGAGCAGCTTCATGAGTCCTGACTGCAATTTTTCGCGAACAAGATGACAATCTATTTCTAGATGTTTAGTTCGTTCATGAAAAATAGGGTTGGCTGCAATATGTATGGCGCTTTGGTTATCACAATAGAGAACGGGTAACTTGATGCTATCAATATGCAAGTCCCTAAACAAATAGAGTAACCACTGAAGTTCACAAGTAGCAGCTGCTAAGGCTCTATATTCTGCTTCAGAAGAAGAACGTGAGATAGTTAACTGCTTCTTTGTATGCCATGAAATAAGAGACTTGCCAATGAAGAAACACTGGCCAGAGATAGAACGTCTAGTATCTTTACAACCAGCCCAATCCGCATCAGAGAAACCAACCAAATGTAGTTTGGAATCTCTGGGAAAGAAGATGCCTCGTCCAGGACAATATTTGAGATACTTGAGCACACGTAACGCAGCATTATGATGATGAGTGGTGGGTGCTGATAGAAACTGGCTTAGTTGTTGTGTGATGAAGGTAATATCAGGACGAGTAGCATTTAATAAAGCAAACGACCAACCAATTGTCTATAAGCAGTGATGTCTAAGAAAGCGGGACTAGAATCTTGGTGTAATTTTAGGGAAGGATCAGAAGGTGTAGATACGGGTTTAGAAGCAAGCAAACCAGTATCAATAAGAAGATCCAAACAATATTTGCATTGACAGAGAGATATACCAGCCTTAGAATGAGCAACCTCAAGGCCAAGAAAGAACTTAAGTAGACCAAGGTCCTTGATCTTGAATGTTTGGTGTAAAGCATTCTTAATGCTATTAATCTCTACAAGAGAAGTCCTAGCAACAATAACATCATCCATGTAGACAAGCAACACAAGGAAAGAGGATGCACTCTTCCTAGTAAATAAGGAATGGTCAGATGAAGCTTGTGTGAAATTCAAATTGAGAAGAAAAGAAGTAAGCTTAGCATTCCATTGGCGACTTGCTTGTTTAAGAGCATATAAAGATTTGACCAATTTACACACTTGATTGGGCTTGGAGAGATGCACACCAGGAGGTACAGTCATATACACATGTTCCTTCAAATCTCCATGTAAAAACGCGTTATTAACATCCAATTGATGGATGTGCCAGTGGTGGATAGAAGCTAAGGCAATCACAGTTCTCACAGTAGTAAGCTTAACTACAGGAGAGTAAGTGTCAAAATAATCAAGCCCTTCAACTTGATTGTATCCTTTGGCGACTAAAGGAGCCTTATACCTCTCTATAGATTCATCAGCACGACGTTTTATTTTATAGACCCACCTACATCCAATTGGTTTCACTGCAGGAAGCATATCCACAATTGTCCAAGTACCAGTATTTTCAAGAGCAGATAACTCAGCTTTCATGGCTTCAACCCAGCTCAAATTTACTAGCTTCAGTAAAGGATTTGGGCTCAGTGTGTTGAATGATAGATGAGGTATAATGGAAATGAGAAGGAGACAGGTCGTATAAGAAAGATAATCAGATAAGGGATAAAGAATACCTTGAGAGGATGAAGGTGGAGCATCAGTGGATGAATTACAAGCATAGTCTTGTAAGTATGCAGGGGTGATTTTGGACCTTGTGGAATGTCTAGGAGATAGATTGGAGGTAGGAGATGGGGGCTGAGAGTGTGGAGTGTGGTTAACAATGGGAGGAGATGGTTGACTTGGGAGACAAGGTAACTGAGAAACAGGAGTGGAGGATGGAGGTATATGAGAAGGGAGTAAGGAAGGTGTAGTGCTGGAGAAATAATCCCAATTTGACGTAATAGAGGAAGGATTAGGTGGATAAGGAAGTATGTGTTCATGGAAAGTGACATGGCGCGAGATGAAAATTTCTCTAGTGTTCAAGTCAAGCAAAACATATCCCTTATAACCATTGGTATAACCTAAAAAGAGACTTTTGCGTGCTCTTGAATCAAGTTTGGAACGGTGAACAGATAAGCTAGAGGCATAGCAAAGTGAACCAAAACCTTTAAACCAAGCTGGGTCAGGTATTTTGTCAAACAGTTGGTGGTAAGGTGAAGTGTGATTCAGTATAGGTGTGGGAACACGATTTATAATGAAGGTAGCGTGGAGAAGGGCATAGGACCAATAGTGTTTGGGAAGTTTGGATAGGTATAACAAAGCACGACCTACATTGAGGATGTGTTGATGTTTGCGTTCAACACGGCCGTTTTGCTGTGGAGTTTCAACGCAAGAGCGTTGGTGTATGATGCCTTTGGATGCATAAAAAGTGGTTAACATAAATTCAGGTCCATTATCAGACCTTATGAACTTAGGGGTGGTGTGAAATTGGGTCTCAAGCATGAGGATAAAGTTTTGGAGTTTGGTAGCTACCTCAGCTTTGGATTTTAAAAGAATGATCCAAAGAAATCTTGAATGATCATCCACAATGGTTAGAAAAAACTGATGTCCATGAACAGATGTAGTGGCTAAAGGACCCCAAATGTCACAATGTAATATTTCATAAGCAGTTTGAGCAATAGAAGAACTATGATTAAAAGGTAACTTTCGTTGTCTAGCAAATTGGCAAATATCACACACAGCTTTATTATCATATGAAATTGAAGGATACAACTGAATCATAGATGAAAGTCTAGAATTGGAAACATGTCCTAATCTAAAATGCCAAATGGTAGACAAAGGTATAGTTTGATGTTGAACATCAACATTATTAACAGACTTGAAAGGTAAAATGGAGGTAGCTTGTGTGGCAAGAAATTTGGCAGGAACTTGAAGTTTGTATAATCCATCCACTTGATCACCCAAACCAATCATCCTCTTGGTTTTCACATCCTGTATAATGCATTTATCATCATGAAAAACAATTGAACAGTTTAGAGAATCACACAGCTTAGCAACAGATATCAAATTAAGGTTAAACTCAGGTGAATACAACACATGTGATAATGATAAGGATGAAGTAAAAGAAATGTTACCAGCATAATGAACAGTTATGAAATGACCATTTGGTAGTTTAACAATAATGGGATTAATGCGATAGAATGAGGAGAAAAAAATGAGTGGAAGAGCATATGTGATCAGAAGCACCAGAGTCTAGTAACCAAAGTGGTGATGTAGAAACCATAGAGCAAAGTAAATGAGAAGATATACCTGACGATGGTTCATTTGGTAAAGGATTGATGGAAGTGGAGAGTTGGTTGGTGCTAGAAGAAGGAGTGGAAGATGATGAAGGAGCTGAAGCAGGTAAATTCACTTGTTGGAGTATGGCCATAAGCTGATGATATTGCTCTTGAGAAATAGTGGAGTTGGACAATGTAGGAATGTCAGCTGCAGCATTACCATTTGGAATGTCGTCATCTTCAAGATGCGAGGCATTAACAGAAGCACCAGCACGTCCTTGATTTGGATGACCATGTTTGGCATAGCAGAATTCAACAACATGATTATTTCGATGACAAAATGTGCAATATTTGGAGTTATTCTTCGAACCGGTTGCAACACTCTTGCCACGAAATTGAGCTCTCTAAGCAGCATTGATAAGAGAAGCAGAGTCATCTGTGATAGCAGCAGCGGGATGATTGCTTTCTTCTTGTATAACCAATGAATAAACTTTGTTGATACTTGGTAACGGATCCATTAACAATATTTGAGTCTTAACTACAGAAAATTGGTCATTAAGACCAGTAATGAACTGAATAATATGGTCTTCAAGACGATAATTGCGTACAACTTGTAGAGCAGGACAACGGCAAGTATGAACACAAGTGCAATTGGTAATAGGATGATGAGAATACAATTCTTCCCAAAGAGAACGCAATTCAGTGAAGTAGTCAAGAACGGATTTGTTACCTTGCTTGAGATTGTTAATGGAAGCTCGAATTGTTGCAATGCGAATACGATCTGCTTTGGAAAATCTTTCTTGCAGATCATGCCAAACATCTATAGCGTAATCATGAAAAACTACGGTGGAAGCAATAGGATCAGAAATAGAGTTCAAGATCCAAGAATATACCAAGTAGTTACATCGTTCCCACTGATTTCGAAGCAAATCTTGTGGTGCAGGAATCGCCATTGATCTATCAATGAAGGCGAGTTTGTTCTTCACACCTAAAGCACGTTTCATCGATCTACTCCATGCGAGATAGTTAGAACCATTGAGCTTCGGAATCACATTGATCGAGCTTGGTCCTTCACTAGGATGCACATACAACACAGAATCAGTATCAATAGGATTCACAATCGGTGCAACGCGAGGTGGCATGGTGATTCAATCGGTGAAAACTCGAAAGACTGAAGAATCGAGATAATCGAAACGAAGATGATCAAGAAACAAGAACGAAGAATACGAGACGAGATCGATCGGTGAAGACGATCGCAAAAAAAAAACCGGAGAGAACGAAGAAGAACGATGAAGAAACGAAGAAGAAGAAGAAGAAGAAGAAGAAGAAGAAAACGGTTATGGTGGTGTAACTAACTCACATGGATCGTAACTAACTTCTGCAGAGAGAAGTGTTCGGTACCATAATATGAAAAAGAGAATGATAGCGGAAATGAATCATTATTTCATTACAAACTAAAAAATATTACATGCACTCTATATTTATAGAAGTAGAAGTGCTTATTACATGAGCTTTGCTGCTAATCATACACTAAGCTAGATTACTTAAGCACTAAGAAACTGCAATCTAATGGTTAATCTTTTGACAGACTTCACAAGATTCGTCTTGGTGTAATATAAAGTTTATGCTATCCTTGGAAATTTAATGCATATTATTTTAGTGTTTTTGGTTCATTGCATGATATGATACATGAAGGATCTAATGACGGTTTTCTTTTCGCTTATGACATGTACTTATAGCAACTCATCTTTTGGCATCATCATGCAATTATGTTAGTGCTTTCTTATTGGAAAACCATTGTAAGGTTAATGTGTCATTTAATTGCTACATTTTTATTTAGATTTAATTTATAAGTTTTATTAGAATTTAGGACTTTTGAGCTACTTTGCAAAAAACTCTATAAATTGTAAGTTCTTCTATGAAATAAGGAAGTTTTTGATTGAGTAAAAATATGAGATTTGTTCTCTTTGGTTTTATGAACCTAAATGTTAGCTTATCGGTTCGCTGTGGCGCTAATCCTTGACTTATCAACCGGAGCCTACATAGCCGGTTGTGGCGTCCCTTCACAACTTATCAATCGGTTTTCCACCCCGATTGTGGCGTATTTCCACCTTATCCACCATCACGACTCTTGTTTTTGTTCCGACCGCTCCGCGATCCTCATCACACCGCCTTTCCAGGCCGAGCCTGAGTATTCTTATCACCGCCACTCCAGGCTGATGTTGAGTATTATTCCACCGCCTCTCCAGGTCGAGCCTGAGTATTCTTATCACCGCCTCTCCAGGCTGATGTTGAGTATTATTTCACCGCCTCTCCAGGCCGAGCAATCATCTATGGTTCCCAGCTTGTGACTATGAGTGCTCCCGCACTCTCATAGCCTTCCTCATAAGTTTCAACACTAACGGCAATCTGAGCCGACGAATTACCACCGCCCCCTCTCCGAGGATAGTCCCTCTTGAAGTGACCAGGTTCTTGGAAATAGTGACATTTGAACTTGCCACCACCATCACCCTTTGGTCTAAGATTGGACCAGTTCTTCTTCCCCTTCCATCTTCCGTCGTTCTCAAGTCTCTCAACTTTGTCAACTCCTTAGTTCTCAAAGCCGATTGAACTTCATCCAGAGTGATAGTGTCTTCTTTGCCATAAAGCAATGCATCCTTAAGAGTTTCAAGGGATTTGGGTAAAGCACACAACAAATGAAAAACTTGGTCCTCATCTTCTATCTTCACATCAATGTTTGCCAGATCATCGGTTATCTTGTTAAACTTCGTAAGTTATTCCACCACAGACTTGTTCTCAACCATACGAAAGAAGTACAGTTGTTGCTGCAATAACTGTTTCTGTGCCAGGGACTTGGTCATGTATAACTTGTCAAGTTTGGCTCACATACTAGCTGCACTTTTCTCTTTAACCACTTCCCTCAGCACCTTGTCCGCAAGACACAAGATAATGGAACTCATTGCTTTGCCATCCATCTCGGCCTTCTCCGCGGCTGAGAGATTAGCCGGCATACTCGCCTCTCCTTTCAACGCCTCATCGCACTTTTGTTGAGTTAAAATTTTCCTAACCTTCACCTTCCACAACCCGAAGTCGTTACTCCTGGTGAACTTCTCAATTTCCCACTTAGAACCCATGGTACTCAATTTGTTTTAGTGTGTGGAGCAAAACAATTGAGCAACCAAAATAAGCAAGACCGGCAATAATAATAATAACAAAAGTAAACCGCGAACACGTAAAGAACACAAGCGTATTGTTTACCTAGTTCGGTGTTAATGAACCTACTCTGGGGGAGGGCAGTCCTCTCCGTTCCACTATCAATAGAAATCTTGATTACAATGAAATTCACCACAAGAGTTACAAGAATTAGACAATTCCTTAATTCTACCAAAGTCCCGAATTTCTTTCTGTGACCAAGAAATTCAATTACAAGTGTTTCCCAAGGTGATAGAATGTTTCTCTAACCCTATAGTCTTCCCAAGATGTTAGTCTATTAACCCTACTCTTTTGTTGGCCTTAGAAACCCTAAAAACACACCTTAAACAATCACAAAACGCATAGCATATAAATAGACTCGCCAACAGCAGAAGCAACAGCACACATACAGCAACACACTGCGCAGTGTAACAGCCCCCCGGGCCCCATCTTGGCGATCCCGGAGCTTTACCTCACGACCTTCTCCACCCCCCTCTCTAGTGGAGTTTTTTGCCTTTCGTGGGAATCGAACCACGTACTCTGGGGTTCAAATACGTCTTCATCCATTCCCACTACCGATTGAGCTACTAGCGGAAGGCAAAAACTCAGTGAAAGAAGAAGAAGCGTATTGTTTGAACATGTATTTGAACCCCAGGGTACGTGGTTCTGAAATTCTGGCGTGCAGTGGTAAGATGCTATATATCATGTTGTAGCATCTTCTACCGCATCAGACTAACAGAATATGAAAAATAAACAATAAAGAGCATGAAAGTAAATAACACAGTATGTTGTTAACCCAGTTCGGCGCAACTCACCTACTCTGGGGGATACCAATCCAGGAATGAATTCACTACTATAGTTCTAGTTCAAAGACTCCAAAACGCCCCGTTTCTATCTTATCGCCTAGACACTACCTCATGCAATCCTACCTAGGAACTCCTAGATATGAGACGTCCCGTCTCACTTCCTTCAAACAACACAAACAGCGTTGTTTACAAACAAAACAATCAAATGGTGGAGACACACTTCAAGACATAACAACTCCTTGCTTAAAAGCTTCGGAGAAGTAACACAATCAACACCTCCATACCTAAAGGCATTTACAATTTACAACTCAACTAAACTAACCAACTCTGTACGTAGATATTCAATGACGGCAACAAAGAGGTGTACATGAAACCCTAAAGCACAAGGCTTACAAAGACACAAAACCCTAAAAGACTACATCTTTGATATATTTGTTTAAGCTTCGGTTTTGGTAAATAAAATAGTTTTAGCAACTTTCTTTATATAGGCTTCACAATGCTTCAGCTCAAGGAAATCTTCTAGGGAAAAATATATATTTTTAATAAATCTTCTTTGCATCAAAATATTCCTCCCATAAATATATTTGTTGAAAATATATTTTAAAATGAAATCTTTTAATCGTCTTGAAGCACAAAGATTTATTTGAAATAAATCTTTTATATTTTCTGCAACAATCTTCACAAGATTTATTTTAAAATCAAATCTTCTTGATTCCTTAATATTTTATCTTGAGGAACAAGTAATCAAGTAAACCGCCTTCTGAATATTCTGGAAAACACATGCGTCTTGGCACACAAGTTTGCGTGGATTAATTCTTCAACCAAATCTTTCTGGGATCTCACACGAAAATAAATCTTCCAAGAAACGCGAAAAGGGCGTACACTGTGCTGTTGTACACAATGTTACCACATCTAGTCCAACATCTTGCTATAACATTGTTTTAACAAAATGATGCCAACAACCAAAAACCCAACAGGTTCGATTTCCACGGAAGGCAAAAACTCCACTAGAGAGGGGGATGGAGAAGGTCGTCAGGTAAAGCTCTGGGATCGCCAAGATGGGGCCCGGGGATGTTACACGCGGCGCGCAGGGACATGGGTGCGACGCACCAAGGCCAGAAACAAAAAATCATGCACTGCTTCTTCATCCAATTTTCAAGGCAAACTCCAACAGTATGTTTAGAAGGTCTTGAGAATTTTCTGAAGGTTGGAAAAGCGGAGAAAAACTTTGGTAACAAGGGAGATGATGTCAGCTTGTATGCTCAAATGATATATGATGCTGAGGGATTGGAAAAGATTGAAAACTTGCAGAGTCATGACAATAATGAAATTCATGACAAGGTTGTTAAAATTCTCAAACTGTTTAATGACTCCGCGCATGCGTCTTATCACGAAGGAAGGTGGGGGGGGAGGGATTTCCTAGAGGTAAAAGGGACCCCCTCCCCAGAAACAAAACTATAACACCCAACCATAAACACAAGCCTCTGAGTCTAAAGAGGAACCTCTATCGCCCGAGCGAAAAAAGGGGTTTAACAAATGATGGGCCACAAGAGGTGCTAGAGGACATGCCATAAACACCCAATGTAAAACGTGTATTAGTTGTTGGAAGACGAAGACGAGACACTACCTCAAGACAATGAATGGACGGGCCCTTCTTTCCTGGTATTGGTGGAATGAATGAATGGACTGTGCATATTTCAATTGATTCAACAATGTACAATTATAAGTATCAAAAATAAAAAAAACAACGTACAATTATTCCTTGTTTTAAAGGCATGTTTGTAGATTATTGAAGTATCATTTGTTCAAGTAACTATCACCATAGGCATAAGCATGTATATAAATTAGGAGTGAGGTATTTGTAGAGTCACTCCAATTATAATATGATTATCTTTGGTACTTTTGAAAATAAAATTATATTTTTGAAAAATTTTTGGAATATTAAATCATTTTCTTAATAAGTGTATTTTTCTTTCCCTTATAATTTAGAATGGAGAGAATATTATCATTGCATTACTATTCTCAATTAACCTTTGCTATTCTCATAGAAATCATTTCATTTATTGCTACCTTTGAATTTCTTTAGAAAGTTTAAAAAAGTGATGTCACATTTGTTTGTTCCACACTATTGCACACTTATTAGAGTCCTTCTTCTTGGACAAACTCATTTTTTCATGATTTTTTTTATTCTAGGGGGTGCAGACTTTGGGTTTGAGTTACAAATATTGTCACTCGCTACTTATAGTGCGAAAAAGTGTTCGCATCCTAGAAAACGATAGGGTTAGTTTGGTCATTTCAGGGGGTGACTGAAGAATTTCAGGGGGTGTAAACAGTACAACTCCACTTATTATTAGGGTGACAAAACGGGCTAGTCCATTTAAGTCACCATGTTTTGTGGACTAAGCTGGAATTTTGACTCGGTATCTTAAATTGGCCAGTTCCGCGTAACTCGTTTAAAAAATGGGGCACGGCGAGCCGGGTTAGCCTGCAAACATTTTAAATAATTGTTGTTTTTCTTAGACTTCAGATGAAAAATGGAGGAAAAACTTAAACTTAATTAGTTAATAGTTCACAAGAAGCAGTTCAATTCCATGTTAAATTATCAATCGTTACTATTCACTACACGATTTAAGTTTGTTAATCTGTGGAGTTATTTGTAAAATATGTAGTAAATCCATCAATATAGAAAATAAAAAAAAATTATTTTGCAGCCAACTCGTCAATAAATAGAGTGCAGTCCTAAATGAAGTCGGGCACCCGCTTTCCACTCCTACCTATTATGCCTTTAAAGGGGCCTTTTATATTCTCCATAAATCATTGGAAACTAATCATCTTTAGAATACGAGCAATCCTTTGAATACCTAATTACAAACATCTAGTCTATTGAATGTGTATGTCTACAAGTACATAATTGCATTGTATTTTCGGTGAACCTTCCGTATGTTGATGTCATTAATGTGTAAGTGACCCAGAGTCCTAAAACTTTACTAATACAATACTTCTTTCATTTATTGTGACATTAGTGTTTCTTCGTAAAGCTTTGGAAATTGATCTCTTCATGAGAATTCAAATAATCTTTTAAATATACTCAATCACAACACGGTTAGTCTATTAAATATGCACATGTCTACATGTTCATAATTGCATTGTCTTTCCAACGATTCTTTCATAACCAATACATAAATCTTTGGAAATTGATCTCTTCATGAGAATTCAAACAATCCTTTAAATATACTCAATCACAAAACAATTAGTCTATTAAATATGCACATCTCTACATATTCATAATTGCATTGTATTCCCATCTAGTCTTTCATAGTCAATGCAATTAATGTTTGAGTGGGTGAAAGTTACTTGAGAATATCAATAGGTATGTATATATGAGTAACTTGGAAATACATCGGACGAAATCAACTCAAATTTAATAAAAAGACGTATATCGGACGAAATTAACTCAAAATTCAATAAAAAGCTGACTTTAATGCACTTTTGGTCCCCCTATTTTGAAAAACTTGAATTTTTGCTCCCCCTATTTTAAAAAACTTGGACTTTTGATCCATTATTTTAAAAGTCATCTTTTTTATCCCCCTATTTTGAAAAAATTGAACTTTTGATCCCCTTATTTTGAAAAACGTGAACTTTTGATCCCCAATTCAATTTGGTCAAATTTTTGCTTATGTGGCAAGCTCATTCATGATGTGGCAGTGGTCATGTGGACATATCATATTTCATGTCATTAATGTTTTTCTTTAAATCAAATATTATGTTTTAAAGTATTAAAATAATTAATTAATAATAATTTTAAAAAACCGTAAAATTAAAAATCAGTAAATTACCAAAATATATGATTAAAAATAAGTAAATTACCCAAATATATAATTAAAAACTACTAAATTATCCAAATATATAATTAAAATCAATATAAATTACTAAAATATATAATTAAAAATCGGTAAATTACCCAAATATATAATTAAAATCAATAAATTACCCAAAAATATAATTAAAAATAAGTAAATTACCCAAATATATAATTAAAAATTACTAAATTATCCAAATATATGATTAAAAATTCGTAAATTATGCAAATATTTTTATTTATAATTGGGTAATTTACTGATTTTAAATTATATATTTGAGTAATTTATTGATTTTAAATTATATATTTGGCTAATTTAGTAATTTTGAATTATATATTTGTGTAGTTTATTGATTTTTAATTATATATTTGGTTGATTTAATAATTTTTAATTATATATTTGGGTAATTTACTGATTTTTAATCATATATTTGGATAATTTATTGATTTTTAATTATATATATGTAGAGTTTAATTTTACTGTTTTTTTAATTATTATTAATTAGTTATTTTATTATTTTAATACTTTTAAAACATAATGTTTGATTTAAAGAAAAACCTTAATGACATGGAATATGATATGTCCACATGGCTAGTGGTACATGATTAATGATTTTGCCACATAAGCAAAAATTTGACCAAATTGAGTTGGGGGATCAAAAGTTCATGTTTTTCAAAATAGGAGGATCAAAAGTTCAAATTTTTCAAAATAGGGGATAAAAAACGTGGCTTTTAAAATAGGGGGATCAAAAGTTAAGTTTTTCAAAATAGGGGGACCAAAAGTGCATTAAAGCCTAAAAGGTTATACTCCTTTTATCCTTAACTAGTGTGTAAAGGTGATCCTCTCTCATCTCTTCTCTTCAGCTCAGAGGAGTGCGTCAAGGTGATCCTCTCTCACCTCTTCTCTTCTGCCTTGCAGAAGAAGTTATCAGTAGAAGCATCACAAAACTAGTTAGAGATGGCAAGTTATCTCTCATAAAAGGAGTCATCTCTTCACAAAGGTTACATCATATTGCATCTCAGTTAGGCTTCAACATTGGCTCTTTGCCTTTTGTTTATCTTGGAACTCCTATCTTTAAAGGAAAGCCAAAGAAATCTCATCTTCAGCCTATAGCAGACAGAATCAAATCGAAGCTCTCAGCTTGGAAGGCCTCATATCTCTCTATGGCATGAAGAATGCAGCTTATTAAAAGTGTTATTCAAGGTATGGTGTTGCATACTATTTCAGTTTACTCTTGGCCCTCAAGTCTCCTTAAAGATTTAGAAAAGTGGATAAGGAATTTTTTATGGAGTGGTGATGATAATCAAAGGAAGTTAGTAATTGTGGCTTGGCATAAGGTTTGTACTCCATTTATTGAAGGGGGACTTGGAATTAGATCTTTGTCTAAAGTTAATGAGGCTGCTGGTTTGAAATTATGTTGGGAACTCCTGAATTCTGACATGCAATGGGCAAAGTTCATAAGATTTAGGGTCCTTAATGGTACAAAGCCTATTTCTTACCATATTTTCTCATCAGTTTGGAGTAGTGTTAAGCACAAATTACCTGAAACTTATTCCAACTCATCCTGGCAACTTGGCAATGGTGAACTGATAAATTTTTGGTCTGACCCCTGGTGTGGAGAGCCTTTAATGATTTCTCTTAATATTTATCAGCACCTGCACACATTTCTTAAAACTAAAGTTAAGCATTTCATTGATAATCATGCTTGGAACATCCCTGCTTGTTTGTTATTAGCTTACCCATATCTGCATTCTTTAACTGCTAACATCACCATTCCTTTGAGAGATAATGTTGATAGACTGTGTTGGAAGCACTCTCATGATGGGGATCTAACTATGAAGGGTTCTTACTCTTTTCATTGCACTGCTGGGCAACAGTTTAACTGGTCTAAGATAGTTTGGAATATTGACATACCTCCTTCTAAATCCATGGTTGTAAGGAGAAGCTTGCAGAACAAGTTACCTAATGATGAGTGTCTTTCTCTAAGAGGTTGTCATATGCCCTCGATGTGCAGCCTTTGTGAAAGCGATCTGGAATCTAATCAGCATCTTTTTTTGACTTGAAGGTACTCACAAAACATTTGGAATTGGCTGAGCTCTTGTCTCAATTTCAATTGTCAATTCAATGATTTAAAGGAAGCCTTTGTCTTATGTAATTCGTCTTGGTCTCCTCTTTGTAATCTGATTGTGGCTGCTGCTATTGTTAATTGTGTGAACTTCATATGGTTTGCGAGGAATCAATCCAAGTTCAATGACAAGAAAAATCATTGGAGGTCCTTAATCAACCATATCATTGCTGCAGTGTCTTTGTCAGGTAATAACTCTTGCTTGAAGGCTAAATCCAACATTTCTGAGTTTGTCCTTCTTCGTAAGTTCAAGGTGAAAATGAACTATGGAAATGCTCCTAAAATTAAAGAAGTTCTTTGGCAGCCTCCCATTTTGAACTGGATTAAGTGTAATTGTGACGGTGCCTCTATGGGTAATCCAGGGAGTTCTGTCTGTGGTGGTTTATTCAGAGATGCTAATTCATCTTTTTTAGGTGCCTTCTCTTATAATATTGGAATAAGCACTTCTTTGAATGCTGAATTGATAGGGGCAATGATTGCCATTGAAACTGCGACAAGCAAAGGATGGAGCAATTTTTTGTTAGAATCAGATTCTATGTTAGTTGTGCTTGCCTTCTCTTCTGCTAAAATTGTTCCTTGGGCTCTAAGGAACCGTTGGGACAATTGTATAACTCTGCTCTCCAATATGAATTTTTATATTTCACATATCTATAGGGAGGGGAATCATTGTGCTGACAAGTTGGCAAATTTAGGTTTATCTTTACAGGGTTTCAAGTGGTGGAATCATATTCCCCAAGGGTTGCAGGGTGATTTTGTTAGAAACCGTCTTGGTATGCCGTATTATAGGTTTTCTTAGTGTTTTAGTTCTCTTGAGGGCCAGGTTCTTTGTCCCCCCTCTTCTTTTGTTCTTTCTAGTTTTTATCAATATATTTTGAGGGATTGCTTCTTGCAAGTCTCTTTTGTTTAAAAAAAAAAAACAAAAACAAAACTAGTGTGTATACCCGTGCTCTACACGGGGAAAATTTGTTTTGAATTAAAAATAAGATATAAAAACTTTTTAATTGATATCTTAAATTGTTTTAAATATGATTTAAAATTTTGAGTATACTACATACACAAATTTGTAAGAGATGAATTACAAATTTCTAATATAATATTACTAATAAAAATAATATAATAATAATAATAATAATTAATTCGGTGGTAATTGACGCTGGACTTGATAAGGACTACAACTGCGATCAGGAGGAGGCAAGAACCACACTTTATGCCAGAACTAACTCTCAAATCAAATTAAGCGGACTAATGGATCGGATACCGGTGGTAATAACAAACAAATATTTATATATCTATACTCCACTTCTAATTTGCATGAACATACAGCAAGAATTCACATAAAATGTCATTCCATAAATCAATTTCTTTGATTTTGCCATGTCTCTGGTCCAAAACGCTCACTCCATTTAGGGGTGGCAAAAATATCCATACCCGCGGATAAAATCCGCCACGGACACGGAGCGGATAATCTAATGGATATCCGCGGGTAAGATAAATGGATATTTCAAATACCCGATAGTTAATGGATACGGATGTGGATTTAATGGTATATGTATCCGTGGATATCCATACCCATTAATAAATAAGAAAAATATATAAATATTCTTAGTTATCAAATATAAAAGAGTATTTTTAATTCTTTAGAATTTTGTGATGAACTTTGTTTTTATTATAAATGAAATATATGAAGTTTTTTCTTAAGAGAAATATATTAATATTATTATATTTTGGTCAAAAGAAGAAAAATAAATGTGTTAAATTTTGTTGTTAAATTGAATGGGAAATATATGAATATTATTATGTGTTAATAATCTTTTTATTGTTTCTTTAGAAAGAAGATAAACAAATTTCAAGTAATTAAAAAAAAAAATTTATAAGAATCACAAAAAAAATTTATTATCCATGGATATCTATAAATATCCGCGGATACTTCAAAATTCGTGGATTACCCGCTTAACGGATACCCGCACGGATATGGAGCGGATATGGATATCATATTTATCCAACGGAGCGGACACGGATATCATACTATCCGCCCCCACGGATATCCATTGACATCTCTAACTCCCTGTAGATTATGCCGAAAACAAACTGTATAAGATTAACAATATCCGCCTCTAATAATTTTTTGAAAAGGCAAAGAACGATAATATTAAATAAAATTGAAATTGAAAGGGAACAAATAATGTCAATTACAAAAAGACAAGGAAGCATCCACCAACCCCAATACAATTGAAAATAGTGAGATACAAAAACTTCACAAAACTTATCTGCAAAGTGCAAGGCCAGAAATCTGCTAAGCACCTTTAGTAAAACATGGACTACAACAAAAAAATAACTTAATCCTCTGCAGAAATTAAAACGACTGGACAACAAAGGACTGCATAAATTAAAACGACTGGACAACAAAGGACCTCACTCCAGATCACTAACAGCCAACAGTAAAAAGAGGACAAAAGCCTACTCAGATGACTGGACATCAAAGGACCTCGCTCCAGACCATTGACATAGAGCATAGTTGAACCCTTTCACCTTCCTTTTCATCCATTTCCAAGAGATGAAATTAATTTCTTCAACACAATGCTCCAATGATTTAACCTTATCTCTAAATGTTTTTTCTTTGGCCCTTTCGGTAAAATACAAATGCAAGCAAACCAGATTATGCAGAATTTTGCAAGCAAACTCTACCAAGACCACATAGACCTTTAAACTGACGGAAGTTCAAAAATGCAGAATTTGGAAGCACTGATGAGAATCCCAGCCATCTAAATATCTTGGTATCATACTTGTATATTGGAATCACATTAAAAAAAATGAATTAGCATTATCATTCTGAGACTCAATTAAACCTACAGCAGCTGCACATGAATAGAAAGCCCAAGCAACAGGAAATGGTCAATGAATAGCAAAGGTAACCAAAAAGAAAAAAAAAAGAATCAAAGTTTAAATTCATTTCATCAAAATTTAGATTAGGAAGTAAATATGGATTAGTTAATGTATCTATAATGATGTTCAAGACGATAAATTTTCCCACATATTTGAAGTGGACAGAGTTCATAGTTAGAAAGTGTTCAACCATATCTATGTCTATTAACATATAGTTTGAAGAGTAGTCAGTTAATAGAATTAGTGTTAGCCATTTTAAAATAAAAAATAACAAATTGGTGAATATAAGGAATTTAAGAAACTAAAGGAAATAAGTAAAGGCCACAGAAATAATAGAAATGAAGTGATAGGATCATAAAGTTTCAATTATTTAAACATTTGAAATAAGGATTAAATCAAATTTCATATTATAAATTGATCATATATAGGTACATTATAACAACACTTCAAAATTATTTACTAAATAATAGTCGAACTTCAGAGATATATTACTAAATATTGTCACTGTCTAACTTTACATATACATAAAGACTAAGCAAGTAAATCTCATAAAAAAAGAAGATTAAGTAAGTACTATAATTCTCACGAATCTTTATTCTATATACTCTGACAAATTATTGTCTGATACATATTCTTCGGAACTGAAAAAACATGTAAAGGAAAGTTTGTTAAATCAATTATATACATAAAACTAAAGAAACTACTCCTATATGAATATCAAATAAAGTCAAAAGATTACTTGAAAGTAAATAAAAATTATTTAATAAACGATATGATTATCAAAATGCAAAACAACGAAAGATCCAACATAACTAACAAAATTCATAGCCTAAATTAGCAAAACTACGGTAGAAATGCAAATCATGTTAGAGCTTAATATGATACAAATACACGGTAGATTGAAATACCTATTATTTATTATTTATAAAAAAATGTAAGATTTCAAATAATACAAATTTAATAAGCAAAATAAACTCTTACAATAAACTCTGAAAGACGTCAAAATCACCTTCTAATCCATAAGAGTCATTTCCATAACTTAGAGTTTAGCATTTAAGTTCATATAAGGAGTAATTGCTAACTAGAAAATTGGAATACCAGCCATGGAAGATTGTATTTCGCAAAATTAAACTTAAAATAAATATTCTAAATGAGAAATATAGAAGAACAAACATTTTTTTGAAAGGATGAATGTGTATTAATATAAAACAAAAATAACCCAATTTACAGATGAAAACCTAAAGAAGAGGGCCTCGATATGAATCTGAACAATAAAATCTTTAAGTGAAGAACCTTGAATAGTTGAATCGGTGGTGGGAGAGATAATCGATGATTGTCTTCATTTGTATATCCGTGCGAATTAAATAGGCGGTGGCTTAGACGAAGAAGAAAATTAAACGTTGCCTTGGGAAATTGAAGATCCTATCAGCATAAGTGTTTGAGGTGAAGACATACCAAAAAAAAATACTTACTACTTAATTAACAATAAAACTAAACCATTTTCCCTTCCTATACATTGAATATGTGTATCCCAAAAATACCATTAAATATTTAGTTTAATAATAATAATAGTAAACCTTCAAAAATAAAATAATAGTAATAATTGAAAATAGAGTAAAAATAACAAATTAAATAAATAAAAACTAAATTAATGATAGCTAAGGAAATGTTACTAATAATAGAAACTTAATAGTAAGCATTCTCATTAGATGACAAATGTCAAACTTTCCAATGAATTCATCCTGCTTTATTATATTCTATGATTATAAGCAAAAGTCAACTTTTCAGATTCATTGAATAGTTAATGCATCTAGCCTATATTATAGGGTAGATACATCCGTTTTTGAATGAATCTAAAAAGTTATTTTTTACTTATAATTAAGGATGAAGTGAGTACAAAATTAACTCGAAATTTAACAAAAAATTACGAACTTACGTTAACATCAATAACATAAGTGTTAGAATTGTAAATCAGAGAGAATGGAAAAAGGAATTTCATTATGATGTATCAGTTTGATTACATAAAATGAGAAAGTGATGGTAACCAACTATATATAGCTTTTGTTTTCTACTGTAAACAAAGCAAAGGACTATTCACTTATTGAGCTCTAACTACTCATGTGCTACTAATACATTTGCACACTAAAATGAATCTATTTAATCTTGGATCTTAACATCCCCTCTCAAACTATGGCTGGAAGATGTCAATTAAGTCTAGTTTGGATATCAATTCATTGAACTTTGGAGCAGCCAAAGACTTTGTCAAACAATCAGCCAGCTGGTCCTCTGTTGAGATAGGAAGTAGTCCGAGCAACCCTTGTTGAACCTTTTCCCTTACAAGATGGCAATCTATTTCTAGATGCTTTGTTCTCTCATGAAAAACAGGATTAGAGGCTATGTGTAAAGCACTCTGACTATCACAGTAAATCACTAGTAGCTTGCTACATTGAATCTTCAAGTCATTCATTAGGAAAGTTAACCAAATAAGTTCACATGTAGCACTTGATAAGGCCCTGTATTCTGCCTCTGATGAGGATCTTGATACAGTGGTTTATTTCTTTGCCTTCCATGATATAAGAGAAGAGCCAAGAAAAAAACAATATCCACTAGTAGACTTTCTTGTATCAAGACACCCTGCCCAGTCACTATCAGAAAAACCAAGCAATTGCATATCAGAATTTCTAGGAAGAAATATACCTCTGCCTGGATTGTGTTTGAGATATCTTATCACCCTGCTAGCAGCATTATAATGATTGACACTTGGTTTGTGTAATAATTGACTGAGTTGTTGTGTGGCAAAGCTAATGTCTGGCCTTGTGTTACATAGATATAGCAATTTGCCTATGAGTCTTCTGTATAATGGCACATCTTCATAAGGCTTGCTATCATCAATGTGAAGCTTGACAGCAGGATCCAAAGGTGTAGGAGCTGGTTTGGATCCTAACAAACCAGAATCATGTAAAAGATCTAGACAATATTTTCTTTGGGAGATAGTGATTCCCTCCCTTGATTGTGCCACCTCTAAGCCCAAAAAATATTTGAGAATACCAAGATCTTTGATCTTAAAATGAGTGCCTAGAATTCCCTTAATTCTATCTATTTCATTCAAATCATTCCCAGCAAGAATGATGTCATCAACATACACTAATAAAGCTGTAAAGTGAGAGGCATTTTGTAGAGTGAATAAGGAATAATCAGCTGTAGACTGAGTGTACCCTTCTGTGATGAGTAGAGAAGTCAATTTTTCATACCACTTTCTGCTTGCTTGTTTTAAACCATATAAACTCTTGAGAAGTTTGCAAACTTGATTCTGTTTATGTGTGGTAACACCCTCAGGGACAGACATGTAAACATCTTCTTGCAATTCACCATGCAAGAATGCATTGTTTACATCCAATTGATGGAGAAACCAAACCTGAACAGAAGCTACAGCAAGAAGAAGTCTCACTGTTGTCAATTTTGCAACAGGAGAGAAGGTATCAAAGAAATCTAGGCCTTCCACTTGGTTGTAACCCTTAGCAACAAGCCTAGCTTTGTATCTCTCAATGCTCCCATCAGCCTTATATTTCACCTTGTAAACCCATTTTCTCCTTATGGGCTTGACATTAGGTGGTAAATCAACAATCTCCCAAGTTCCAGTTTTGTCTAAAGCATCCAATTCATCATTCATAGCCCTTTGCCAATATTCATACTTACAAGCTTCTAAGTAAGATTTGGGCTCGGTGTTGTGTGTGATTGATACTGTGAATGCATGATGAGAGGAAGACAAGTTTTTAAAAGAATGATAATTTGAGAGAGGATACAAGCTACCTGTGGATGATGTAATAGCTGATGATGTGTTTGACTGATTACACACATAATCAGACAAGTAAGAAGGTGCATGTTTCACTCTAGTGGATTTATGTGTGGGATCTGGGATGTGATTGTCATTTGAAGTGTTATGTAGGACAGAAAGGGAAGTGTTTTCTGATGAGTTATCATTTAGAGGTGAGTCTAGAGTATGGTTATCAATTTCATGGGATAAGTTTTCTGGAATATGGTTATCAGTTACAGGGGATAGAGTTTCCTCTGTTTGGTCATTATGGGCCAATGAGTTTGGTTCACAGAGATCAGTACCAGAAGGGAAAGGAGTTACAATGTTAGTAGGTTGGTCTGGTACAACTATAGGTTCAGTGTCATTAAAATGGTCAGTCACAACAATGGGTTCACTAGATGTATGATCATGCCAGGTCAAATGGTCAGAGGATGGTATATATGGTAAAATATGGTCATGGTGAGTCACATTTCTGGATATGAAGGTTTCTTTACTATGCAAATCATAAAGAATTGTGCCTTTGACACCTTGCTTGTAACCCAAGAAAATGCATTTCCTAGCTCTAGGAGCTAGTTTTGTTCTATGTGACTGTAAAGTTGATGCATATGCTAAAGAGCCAAAGACTTTTAAATTTTTAATGTCAGGAAGGTCATTGTTCAATAATTCATACGGAGATTTATTACCTAAAACAACAGATGGCACTCTATTTATAAGATATGTAGCATGTTGAATAGCATAAGACCAAAAAAAATTTAGGTAAATGTGCCTGAAACAATAAGGCTCTTCCAACATTTAACAAATGCTGGTGTTTCCTTTCAACCCTGCCATTTTGTTCATGTGATTCAACACAAGAGGTTTGATGGATAATTCCTTTTAAAGAATAAAATTGAGGCATTAGAAATTCAACTCAATTATCAGTTCTTATGACTTTTACTTTAGAATTGTGTTGAGTTTCAATTAGTTTTATGAAATCAATAACATGTTGTCTAGCCTCAGATTTATGCTTCATTAAGGTTATCCATGTAAATCTACTATAATCAGTTGGAACAAAATGTGTTTTAATACACACCCTTGAGTTTTGATGATAACAAAGTATTAAATGGACAATTGATGTTACTAATGTTTAAATTAAGTGTGCAGGAGAATCCAACGTTATATCAAGAGCACACTTGATTTAGACTCTGATGAAACCTATGGAAGTCTGAATCATTACACTCTGAAAGAGTTCAGAAGCTACAACGTGGTCAGAAGCTAAACAAAGTTCAGAAGCTCAAAGAGAATCAGAATGTCTGCAAGAGTTCAGAAGCTCAGAGAAGTTCAGAAGCTCAAAGATGTCCAGATGCCTACAAGAGTTCAGAAGCTATCTGCTAGTCATGAGTTATTCAGAAGATGAAGACATTCAGAAGCTGAAATACGAAGGACTATCAGAGGCCATTTATTCAAGACCAATCAGACTCCAAATTATCAAAGGTTCATCAGAAGCAAAGGAATTCCCCAAATCATTAGAAGGGCTACATTAACTACTCTTATCAAGCCTGATGATTTGTTCTAAGGACAACTAATTACAACGGTCACAAAGGATGTGATCCTACTCTCTCTAGGACCTAGTTATACCTTATTACTGTACTTTGGACAAACAGTAAAGGTGAAGCTTAACTGCAAAAGAAGACGTGGCTTTACTCAACGGATATTCAAAGACTACAGCTGTCCAACTTACAACGGGAATTTCTCCAACGTCTCAATGTCTTTCTCAACTCATATAAATATGTAAAAGAAAGAATTGATGACTAACGAACTTCATTAGAAAACATCTCTCAGAATAAAGTGAGAAAATGAATTGTAATAGAAAACATCTCTCAAATTAAGTGAGAATAGAAACTAGCTCAAGCCTCTGAAGTTATTATGTTGTAATAAGTTTAAGCTTAGAAGTTAGTATTACTCCTGCGTGAGTAATTGATAAGTCTCAATCTTAGTGATTAGAGCAAGGAAGTCTTCTGCTTAGTGTAGAAGCAAGTAAGTCTCTTGTCTTGTGTGACTTGAGCAAGGAAGTCTTAAGCTTGTGTGCTTCAACAAGGAAGTCCCTGATCTTGTGTGATTAGAGCAAGGAAGTCTCTCTGTCTTGTGTGACCTAGAGCAAGGAAGTCTTTCTGTCTTGTGTGACCTAGAGCAAGGAAGTCTCATGCTTGTGTGCTTGAGCATCTGAATGTAATCTTAGTGATTATAGTGAAATCTCTTGTAAGTACAAGGGGACTGGAGTACTCTCAATTTGTGAGGGGAACCAGTATAAATTGTTGTGTCTCTTTCTCTCTCTCACTCTCTCATTTACTCCTTCATCATTCACTTAGCCTTAAGTTGATTGTGTAAACTATTCCGCTGTGCTTAAAGACTCTGATAGATTTAAATATCTTGAAAAGTTTTTAAATATCCAAAACACAATTCAGCCCCCCCCCTTTCTTGTGTTTTCTCCACGCACCTTCATAATCATCTACAGCAGTCAAGAAATAAGCATGATTATGTATAGATTTAGAAGCTATAGGACCCCAAATATCAAAATGGATCAGTTCAAAGGGAAGAGATGCTTTATTCATACTAACTTTGTAATACAATTTCTTGTGTTTTGCAAGGTGGCAAATGTCACAAACACCTTTATTATCTGCAGTAATAAAAGGAAAACTAGATTGTAATCTAAAAAGCCATCCTATTTTGAGATATATGTCCTAATCTAAAATGCCACAGGGCTTGGTAAGGTAGGTTTGTGTATTGTGTTCCATCTAAAGTATAAGCATGCACTTCTGGACTTGTGAGATCAAGGTAGTATAATCCTTCAAGCACATTAGCAGAACCAATCATCCTCTTGGTAAGTTGGTCCTGGATTATACATTTGGAATCAGTGAAAATCACACTACAATTTGGCATTTTACATAACTGTGAGACAGAAATTAGATTGACAGCAAAATTTGGAATACACAACACATTTGTTATAGCCAAGTGATCTGAAAATTTGACAGTTCCTGAGTGTTTAGTTAAAACTACATTACCATTTGGTAATTTTACTTTTATAGGAGTTATTTCATTGTAGGAGTGAAACCACTGGAGAGAGCTGCACATGTGATGGCTAGCCCCAGAGTCAACTATCCAATTCCCTAAGCTACATGATTTAGAAGGTTGAGAATGCATACCTTGATTCACTGATGTATGACCAGTGAAATCAACTGAGTCAACCTGATTAGAAGATGCAGAGTTTGAAGCTTGACCAGGGAATGAACTTTGAAGAAGAGTGATTAGCTGCAAAGCCTGTTCTTGAGTGATAATGTTGGAATTGTCAGCAGCAATTTGTTCATCATTTCCTCCCTCAATTTCAGCATTATTAGCTTGAGAATTCATGCAAAAATGTGGTGGTAAACCATACTTCTTGAAGCAATTAGCCACGATGTGATTATCTTTACCACAGAAAGTACAAATTCGAGCAGGATTCTTGGAAGGAAAAGAACCTTTAGATTTAGCAGCATTAAGCAAAGCTTTAGAGTCTTCAGAAGGAGAGAAATTACTCTTCCGTTCATGTTGAAGAACAAGCGAAAAAACCTTATTCATTGGAGGAAGAGGATCCATGAGAAGGATCTGAGACTTCACGACGGCGAAATGCTCATTCAATCCGGTGAGAAAACGAATGATGTAGAGAAGAGCATGATTGGCACGTGCAGAACGCATCGCTTCACAAGTACACCGATTCCGGCAACTACAATTCGGCATCGGAAGGTAGATTTCGAGTTCTTCCCAAATCAATTTCAGATCGGAATAAAATTTTGTAACAGATCGAGAATCGTGTTGAAGAGCATGCAATTTTTGTTGAAGCTCAGCAATACGAATGAGATCAGCCTGGGAAAACCTTTCTTTCAAATCATTCCAGACATCGATGGCGTTTTTCATGAACACGATCGATTGAGCAATCGATTCGGAAACCGAATTCATAATCCAAGAATGAACCAACATGTTGCAGCGATTCCAAGCACGAAACGATGGATCAAATTGATCTGCGGGAACGGGAATGGTTCCATCAACGAACTCCAATTTGAGTTTTCCACGAAGCACACGACGCATCGAGCGTGACCACGAGTGGTAGTTGGAGCTGGTAAGCAGAGGAGTAACTTTGACGGAGGAAGGACTGTCACTAGAATGAACATAGTAGGGAGAAGAAGGATCAGAAGCTGGATCCATTGGAGTTAGACGCGGTGGCATGGTCACCGGAAAAGAAAGAAACAGAAACGGTTACGGTGGTTTGAAGAAACGGTTACGGCAGCGGAAAATGGATCTTAAAATGACAAAGATACCATGTTAGAATTGTAAATCGGAGAGAATAGAAAAAGGAATTTCATTATGATGTATCAGTTTGATTACATAAAATGAGAAAGTGATAGTAACCAACTCATGAGCTTTTTTCCTTTAGGTGGTTGAAGACGACAAATGTTACTTTAGCTTCAAACTACCATAGATGGTGGTCTTGTCCTTTGCTCTGTCTGGGCCTTGATTGATTTCTTTTTGATTCCTTGTATATGACTATATGACTATTTGTAGAACTTTATAGTCTATCTTGGTACACCTTGTGCTGATGAGACTATTTTATTAATATATTCCATTTTGGCTTGTTCAAAAAAATATACTCATGTGCTACTAATACATTTGCACACTAAAATGAATCTATTTAATCTTGGATCTTAACAATAAGGACCAACATGAAACATTATAAACATAAAAGATTAATTTTAAACATAATATAAATATAAACAACCAAATATTATACAATTAAATCTATATATATAGTATATAATTGGATCATTGTGCCTGGAAACTCATGCATACCACCGCTAAACTTCACTATCTCCAAAATTACTATCATTCTTGATGACCCCGTTGTCATTGCAATCACGTTTGTCATATAAGAACAAAAAATACAACAAATCTTCTAGAAGCATAGGACCATGGCAGGGATATTGTGATATTTTGTTTTTGTTTTATCTTTTAAAATTTTAATATTTAGTTTTTTAAAATTAGGCTTAAATGCAGTTTTACCCCACTGTTTTCAAAAAATTGGAATTTTACCCTTCTATTTCACTAAAACGGTAATTAATCTCTCTCTGTAACTCTAAATTTAGTGGAGTTTGATCCTGTGGAAAGATAACTCGATTACGGTCATTTTGGTACTAGCTTGGTGAATTATTGATCAAAATTGAGTTTTGTGCGAAACTTTGAAGTTTGCTTATGAGCCTCAACTTTAAAGTTTCGCACAAAACTCAATTTTGATCAATAATTCACCAAGCTGATACCAAAATGACAGTAATCGAGTTAGCTTTCCACAGGATTAAACTCCACTAAATTTAGAGTTACAGAGAGAGATTAATTACCGTTTTGGTGAAATAGGGGGGAAAATTCCGATTTTTTGAAAACGGAGGGGGGGGGGGGTAAAACTGCATTTAAGCCTTAAAATTAAAATTTTCATTGGAAATGGATTAATGAGGAAAGAGTTTAATTTTTAAGCATTGACGGTGTAAACCTTTTTTATACATACATCTAATCTGATCGGTCACTTTTATAAGTAATTTTTTTTTGGACTAAAATAAGTAATTTTATTTTGAAAGTAGTTATTATAATTTTTACTATGATATAAGGTAAGATAGAAATATATTAATTAAAAGAATTCAAAATGGTGCATTAAATTATTATAGTAGTAAACCGTACTCTCTCTATTCTATATTTTTAGTCAAACATAATATCTTTGGTAATTTATAATTTTTATATGAAGATTAAGAAAAAATATATTTGACTCTGGTAACCACAAAAAAAAAAAATTATTGACTCTTGACCAAAAAAAATTAAGAAAAATTTATAATTCTACTAAAAATATTTTATTATATTATTAATATTTTAAATTCTCAATTTTTAAATGGAAAGTGTATAACTAGTAACTACTATAGTTGTATAGTTGAAAAACAAATTATATTTTGAATTTCTAATTTCTAAAATAATAGCTCGTTATTTGAAACCAAAATAAAATTCTAAAACTATCAAAAGTTTACAATAGAGGGACTGAAATATTGTCCCATAAGTCTTATAGCTCAACTAACAATATGCCAAAATTGTTAGGCCGTACGTTGTGATCCGGGTTCGAAATAATGGGAGTAAAATTCTAGATTTTAAAATAGGGTGGATAAAATTTCAATTTATTCAAAATAGGGGGTAAAACTACATTTAAGCTAGCCTAATTTTTTTTATATACTGCTTTAAATAATAGTGTATCTATATTTTTATTTTATTTTTCGAATAATAGTGTATCTTTAAATAATAAAGTATGTATCAATAGTGTATCTTTATTTTTATTTTTTTATAGATAGAAGAAATAACAAGACATCGAAAACTTACACACACAAAATGCGATGATCGGGGTTCGAACCCCGGTCATAGCGTCGACACTAGCAATTTTAGTATTTCTGTCAGTTAAGCTCAGTTGGTAGGACAATGCATTTTATATGCAGGGGGCCGGGGTTCGAACTCCGGTCATCCCACTTATCTACCTTAAGGGTGGAATTTCTAGCCGCTTGGCCCCTTGACAAAAAAAAAAACAACTATTATTCTCATCTTTAAGTTCATTCGCTATATATATAATCATTTACTAACCTTTTCCGAATAGAGTATTTTATATGTTCGCAAATTAATATTACATTTTTATTAGTTATTACAATTACAATTATTTTGTATGTCACACACACATATAATTACATATGTATCTAACAATACCGTTTCTTTCAAACTATAGCTCTTATCTATTGTAAATTCTCCTTGCCTTGCTTTATAATGATCTAATCTTCTAATGTAAAATTGACTAAACGTAAGGATTTGGCTCATTCTGAGTAAGTAATTTGATTACAATTAGCTAGTGTTGAAATTTTTATTGTTCATTTTATGTTGTAGTCTTCAATTTTATTATTGTTATTTTTATTTCGCTTTCTAGTTCAATATATACACTAATTACATTCTAGCCAAAAACAATTCTACACTTATATAATGAAACAATTGAATCTTTACCTATGTTTTAGAGTTTTAAGATTTTAATGATTGGTAAAATTTTGTTTAGAGTTTTCGAGTTTTAATGATTGGTAAAATTTTGATAGATCTATCACTTTCTTTTGCGCTATTTTTTTAAAAGTCGATCTATATTTTAAATATTAGGAGTTTTATCTTTTTTATTTTTCTTCATTTGTTTAAAATTACTCTGTAATTTGTTATTTATATTTGGATGATCTCTAGATTACAAGTTTTATTTATGATTTAAATCGTTGATAGGTGCAACCAATTGAATTTTAATTTGGGTTTTTTTCAATGTTTGAAGATGCGTAATTTAATTTAGCTTGGTATGCGTCTTTTGGCGCAAGTTTTTTGTGTTTTTGAATTCTAGTGATTTGTGAAATTTTGTGGTCTATTACATTCTTTCTTAAAAAAAAAGTCCACATTTTGAATATTAGGAGTTTATCTTTTTTAGTTTTCTTCATATATTTGTTTAAAATCACTCTACAATTTGTTTATGTTTGGTTGATCTTTAAGCTACAAATTTTATTTTTGATTTAAATCATTGATGGGTGCAACCAATTGCGTTTAATATGACTTTTTCATTGTTTGAGGATTGTGTAATTTAATCTAACTTGGTGTGCATCTTTTCACGTGAGTTTTTTTGTGTTTCTTCATGATGTTTACTGTGTGGGGCGAACCATCTTTTTTATTTTTCTTCATTCGTTTAAAATGGTTCTACTCTTTGTATTTTGTATTGTTATTCTTGACACATCTTGTACTTAGAATAACGTCTTGTAATATAGTTATCTTTTTTCAAAATAAAATTACAAGTTTTTTTTTTGTTTATAATATTTTCCTTTCCGAATATAGGATCAGATATTTCTTATGATAATATGTGTTTGAATCATGTTATAGTATGCATAATTTTTTATCATCGATCAATTATTCTAATGGTCTGAATATATATATATATATATATATTACAAAATTTAGGGAATTAATAAAGCTCAAAACAAACATGGCGAGTGAAGGTGGTAAGAAACTAACTGAAGATGATGCCTTAGCATTTCTTATGGCAGTCAAGGATGTTTTCAAAGATGAAGAGGAAAATTTTAATTACTTTTTAGAAATAATGAATGATTACAAAGAAAAAAGGTAAGGTCCTATTTACATTTGTTGACTGATTTGAACATTTTGAATCAACCGACCAATATCATTAATTAGAGATGAAAAAAAGTAAAACATATATAAAAATGAAGACTATATTTTTTGTCTAGTAGTCTAGTGGCTAAATTTTTTTGTCTCTAATTTATGTCGGTAATTACTCCATTTGTTCATTTTTTAAGTGTCTTTTGATTGCAGATTTAACGTTCTTATTTAACTGTTGTTTTAGAATTGTAAGGGTATGATTTGTCAATTATACTATTTGTCAATTACTCTTATTTTTTTCAATAAAATTAATTAATGTTATATATTTAGAAAACAAAAAATATTGGTACATAACGTAATTTTTTTTTACGTAACATATTAAATTTATTAGAAAGAGAAAATGTATGAAAAAAAAATAGGAATTTTATTGATGGATTAAAATGCTGGTATAATAAGAAGAAAATGTGCAAAACAAATCACTTCGCTAATTTAGTGTTACTATTTCAAAAAGACATTTAAAAATGAATGAAATGGAGGAGTAATATTTTTCTATTTGTGTAATATTCTATATATATTATTTGTAGTTTATCGGAAGAAGTACGTATTGATTATTTTTATTAGAGAAATTGATATTAATATATATGTATTTTGTTAATTTTTAGAATAAATTATGGTGATCTTATGACAAAGGTTAGAGAATTATTTAAAGGACACAACGATCTAATTATAGGATTTAACATCTTTGCACCAAGTGATTATCAAATCCAAGTTTCACAAGAAGAAAAAGAAGACGAACAACAACAATCTCCTAATAGGAATAGGATTGTTGATGAATATGAAATTACAACTCCATTAGAAGAAGCAAAACATATTGATGCACAATCTCCTAAGAAGATGCTTGGTGGAGATAATCTCATTGTGGCTCCATCAGGGAATGAACCATGTCCAATGAAAAAACTTGGTGGATATGAAGATGCTACAAAATTTGTGAGCAAGATTAAGGTAATTTTTTATAGATAGTAAGTCATGTTAATAGTTATAGATTTTATTCTTTGAATCTTATTTTCAAACTTGTTTGGTTAAGTCACCCATTTTAATAATTATAGATTTTAAATATTAGTTGTTAGTAAGTCATGTTAATAGTTATAGATTATATTTTTTGAATCTTATTTTCAAACTTGTTTGGTTAAGTGTAATTCAAATGTTCTATCAGGTGTTGTAACATCTGTGTTGGATGTTGTAATTCAAATGTTCTATCAGATGTTGTAACATCTGTTCAGTTTAGAAGCATGGAACTGTCAAGCTTATATGACAGTTAGCACCAAAAGTTAGTTAGGAGGTTGTTAGTTAGATGTACAGCTGTAAGATAGTTAGTTGTATGTGTTACTTAGACTATAAGTAACTGTGGTTGTTGTATGTAACACCACACTTTTTGTATTCATTTTTCTCTTCCATTAATGAAATAATAACTTTTCCTCCTAAATTCCTCTCTAAGTTCTAACAACTGGTATCTAGAGCCTCAACGGTTCAGAGCAACAAGATTGATCAAGAATTATTCTTTCTTCATTGATTCAGATCATTGATCGAAGATCACAAGTTCATTGGAGAATCTCACCAACAGTTTTGGAGGAAAACTCCCAATTCTTGATAATTCTAACAATTGGGATCGATGGAGCAAACAAATGAAAGTAATCTTTGGTGTCCAAGAGGTTTAAGAAGTGATTGAAGCAGGGATCACACCCATTGCAGCGAATGCAACTGAGGCTGAACAAACTGCACATAGAGCATTGAAGAAGAAAGATTTCAAGACCATGTTCTTCATCCATCAATGTGTAGACTTGGTGAATTTCCAAAAGATTGAGAATGCAACATCAGCAAAGGAATGTTGGGACATTCTTGAGAAAGGCCATTCGGGTAATGATAAGCTGAAGCAGGTTCGATTAACCACTTGGAAGAGATAATTTGAATTGTTGCAGATGGATGAGAATGAATCCATTGCAGAGTATTTCAACAAGATCACCAACATTACAAACCAAATGAAAAGTTGTGGATCAACTGTACGTGATGGTGACATGGTTGAAAAGGTAATTGGAACATTATCTTCAAAGTTTGATTACATTACTGTTGCTATTATGGAAGCAAAAGATGTATCTACCATGAAATTGGAGGAGTTACAGTGTTCTTTGGAATCTCATGAACAAAGAATCAATGCAAGGGCAAAGAATAGAATCACTGATCAAGCATTGTGGGCACACACATCAAAGAAGGGTGTTCAGCCCAGGCCCCACCAACTTAGGTTGTCCTAGCACTGCCACCTCACAATCTTCTCCACCCCCCTTCTCTAGTGGAGATTTTGCCTTCCATGGGAATCGAACCATGTACCCTGGGGATAAAGTACACATTCAATCCATTCCCACTACCAATTGAGCTAGTAGCACAATTGGTAGTGGGAATGGATTGAATGTGTACTTTATCCCCAGGGTACATGGTTCGATTCCCACGGAAGGCAAAATCTCCACTAGAGAAGGGGGTGGAGAAGATCGTGAGATGGCAGTGCCAGGACAACCTAAGTTGGTGGGGCCTGGGCTGTTACAAAAAAAGGCGCCTTTTTTTTGTAACAGCCCAGGCCCCACCAACATAGGTGGTCCCGGCACTGCCACCTCATGATCTTCTCCACCCCCCTTCTCTAGTGGAGATTTTGCCTTCCGTGGGAATCGAACCATGTACCCTGGGGATAAAGTACACATTCAATCCATTCCCACTACCAATTGCGCTACTAGCTCAATTGGTAGTGGGAATGGATTGAATGTGTACTTTATCCCCAGTGTACATGGTTCGATTCCCACGGAAGGCAAAATCTCCACTAGAGAATGGGGGTGGAGAAGATCGTGAGGTGGCAGTGTCAGGCCAACGTGGGAATCGAACCATGTACCCTAGGGATAAAGTACATATTCAATCCATTCCCACTACCAATTGCGCTACTAGCTCAATTCGTAGTGGGAATGGATTGAATATGTACTTTATCCCCATGGTACATGGTTCGATTCCCACGGAAGGCAAAATCTCCACTAGAGAAGGGGGGTGGAGAAGATCGTGAGGTGGCAGTGCCAGGACAACCTAAGTTGGTGAGGCCTGGGCTGTTACAAAGGGCAATGGCAACAAGAACAAGGGTAAAGATCAGTTCAAGAAAGAGAACTCTCAGCAAGAAAGCTCCAAGAAGAATGGTGATCAAGGTGACTCATCAAAATCTGATGGTAATGGCAAGGGTAAGAAGTTCATGAACAAGAAGCATATCCAATGCTATAACTGTCAGAAGCATAGTCACTTTGCTAGTGAATGCAGAGGCAAGAAAGATCCAAGACAGTACAATAATGAAGAATCAAAGGCAAATTTGGCACAAAATGATAGTGGTTCAGAAGCAGATCCACTGTTGATGATGGCAATCACCAATGAAGACTATGATAAGAAGGAAAGCTGGTACTTGGATACAGGTTGTTCTAACCACATGACTGGTCACAAGGATTGATTAGTCAACTATGATGCATCAAGGAAATCCAACATCAGATTTGCTAATAACAGAACCATCAAATCAGAAGGTGTAGGTGATGTGTTGATTCAAGGAAAGAATGGTAATCAAGCATTGATTACTGGTGTATTGTATGTGCCAAATATGCAGTCCAATCTCCTAAGCATGGGACAGTTAGTTGAAAAGGGGTTTACCGTGACTTTGGGGAATAATCGAATGAAGGTCTACAATGTTGACAACAAACTGATCATGAGTGCTCCTTTGTCACAGAGCAGAACATTCCAGGTTCAATTCAATGCTTCAACATCTCACTGTCTTGCAAGTGAAGTTATCCATGAAGCAGCTTGGCTTTGGCATCTAAGGTATGGACATCTCAACTTTCAAAGTCTTAGTAACTTGAAGAGTAATGAGATGGTTAGTGGTTTACCAGTGATTAGAGTGCCAAAGGATATGTGTAGGAATTGCTTGGTTGGTAAGCAATCCAAAAAATCATTTGTTGATCACATTGCTATGAGAGCTAAGAACAAGCTAGATGTAGTCTATACTGATATTTGTGGACCTTTTGATACTGTATCTCTAGGAGGAAATAGATATTTTGTGTCATTTGTTGATGAATATAGCAGGATGATGTGGCTATATCTCATTAAAACAAAAGATGAAGTGCTGACAATTTTCAAAAAATTCAAAGCACTAGTTGAAAAACAAGCTGAGAGTTCACTGAAGATATTAAGAAGTGATGGGGGAGGTGAGTATACCTCTCATGAGTTCAGAGATTTCTGTGCCACACAAGGTATCTCACATGAAATAACAGCTGCTTATACACCTCAGCACAATGGATTGTGTGAGAGGAGGAATAGAACAATTATGGATATGACAATATGTATGTTGAAGGAGAAAGGGTTACCTAATGAATTTTGGGGGGAAGCAGTGACAACAGCTTGCTATGTATTGAACAAGAGCCCCACCAAAAGACTTGACAAGGTCCCTGAAGCAATCTGGAATGGTTCCACACCATCAGTGAAGCACTTAAGAGTATTTGGTTCACTATGCTATAGGCATATTCCAGATCAAAAGAGAAAGAAGTTGGATGATAAGAGTGAAGCACTAATACTGGTTGGCTATCACACTGCAGGGTCATACAAGATTTACAATCCAATGACAAAGAAGATTGTAGCTAGTAGAGATGTAACTATTAATGAGAAGAGTCAATGGAAGTGGGACAATGCAGGCACTAGTTCACAGCCAACTGTACCCTTCACCTTTGAAGATGTCATTGATGAGAATGACACTCCACAAGCTACTGCAACAATTGAACCAGAAGTAACACATGTTGAACCACATGTTGTAGCACATGTCAGAAGGTCAAATAGACCTAGAGTTCCAGTATGTAGACTGCTGGACTTTGACTCAATTCCAGATAATTTGATAACTGATGGTGGTGACTTAGTGCATCTGGCACTATTTGTTGACATGGAACCATTGAGCTATGCAAATGCAGCCAAGTCAGCAGTGTGGAGGAAGGCTATGGAAGATGAGATCCACTCTATAGAAAGGAACAACACATGAGATTTGATGTCACTACCTGCTAACAAGAAGCCAATAGCAGTCAAATGGGTGTATAAAGTGAAACATCTACCTGATGGGTCAATTGCAAAGCACAAAGCAAGGCTTGTGGCAAAAGGTTTCTTACAAAAACCTGGCATTGACTTCACAGAAATCTTTGCACCAGTTGCAAGATTAGAAACATTCAGAGTTGTGGTGGCCTTAGCAAATCAATTGAGCTGGCCTATTGTTCAACTAGATGTCAAGTCTGCATTTCTCAATGGCACACTTGAGGAGGAAGTGTATGTTGAACAACCACAAGGGTTCATAGTTAAAGGTCAAGAGGACAAGGTGTTGAAACTCAACAAAGCATTGTATGACTTAAAGCAAGCACCAAGGGCTTGGAACAAGAGAATAGATGATTTTCTGCAGCAAACTGGATACTCAAAGTGTACAGTAGAGCATGGAATCTACATAAAAGGTAAGAATCGGAATGATTTAAGCCTTGTGTGTCTGTATGTAGATGACTTATTGATTACTGGCAGCAATAGGAATGAAATTGAGAAGATCAAAGACCAAATGAGTGAAGAGTTTGACATGACAGATTTGGGAAAGTTGCAATATTTCCTTGGACTTGAATTTTCAAACACCAACAAAGGTCTAATAGTTCATCAAAAGAAATATGTTACTGATGTATTGAAGAGGTTCAATATGATGAACTGTAATCTTGCTAATACACCTATGGAGACAAACTTGAAATTGAGTAATGATGAAGATGGTGAATCAGTGGATGCCACACTCTATAAGTAGATGGTTGGTTGTTTGAGATATGTTTGCAATTCAAGACCTGACATAAGTCACAGTGTTGGTATAGTCAGTAGGTTTATGCAGAAACCTAAGGTAACTCATATGCAAGCAGTAAAGAGAATCATGAGGTATCTACAGGGCACAATTGATTATGGCATCCTATTCCCTAAACCTACAGGTCATAAAGGCAATTTAATTGGATTTTGTGACTCTGACTGGTGTGGTGATCAAGTGGAAAGAAAGAGTACAATGGGGTATGTGTTCAAGCTATTTGACTCTCCAATCTCTTGGAGTTCAAAGAAGCAAACTGTGGTGGCCTTATCTACATGTGAAGCTGAATACATCTCAGCATGTTATGCAACTTGTCAAGGTGTATAGTTGTTATCACTGCTGAAGGAAATGAAGATGTATCAGCAAGATGAATTTGAACTGATGGTGGACAATAAGTCAGCAATAAGCCTTGCAAGAAATCCCATAGCACATGACAGAAGCAAGCACATTGAAACCAAGTTTCACTACCTTAGAGATCAAGTCACCAAAGGAAAGCTGAAACTTACACATTGCAGAACAGAACTCCAAGTAGCTGACATATTGACCAAGCCATTGAATATTGAAAGGTTCAAAGACCTTAGAGGAATGTTGAAAGTAACAAGCTTAGAAGATTTGAATTAAGAGGGTGTGTTGGATGTAATTCAAATGTTCTATCAGGTGTTGTAACATCTGTGTTGGATGTTGTAATTCAAATGTTCTATCAGATGTTGTAACATCTGTTCAGTTTAGAAGCATGGAACTGTCAAGCTTATAAGACAGTTAGCACCAAAATTTAGTTAGGAGGTTGTTAGTTGGATGTACAGCTGTAAGATAGTTAGTTGTATGTGTTACTTAGACTATAAGTAACCGTGGTTGTTGTATGTAACACCACACTTTTTGTATTCATTTTTCTCTTCTATTAATGAAATAATAACTTTTCCTCCTAAATTCCTCTCTAAGTTCTAACAAAGCCACCCATTTTCAAACATGTTTTTAAGTATTTCACAAAATAAGCATGTGCACACACATACAAAAAATACTAGTTGATTCCGATATATTAAAATTTAGAGTAAAATAATGTTTATCTCCTGTAATGTTAACGAACTTTGATTTACCTGTAATTTTTTTTTTAATTACCTTTGTAAGGTCAAGGTTTTTTCCTTTTAGTTCTTCATTGAATATGTTGGCTTAAGATTCATCATGAATAATGATGTGACATGCTTAGTGAGGTGGTAAAACAACAAATGAAATCTCAAGCCAACATATTCAATGTGGGCTAAAATTCCCTAATGTTTATAGAACTTAGCTTATCTATTTTTCATAAGACTTTTTTTTAATTAAATCGCTAATGTTTATAACATAATCAAGACATATTAATTAAATGACATTTTCTTTCAAGTATAATCATTGAATACTTTGTTTCTGCAGACTCGGTTTGAAGGAGATGGCCATGTTTCCAAGTCATTTCTCAACATCATGAACATGTTGGGAGAGGGAAACAAATCTTACACCGATACTTACCATGAGGTATATTCAACTTATTATGACTATGGGCCCGTTTGTTTTGGATTTTTTTAAAGCTGAAACAAACAGATCGTTACAATTATGTTAAAGTCCTTTAATTTCCTTTCTATGACTATTTAGGCAATTCTTTTTTAATTATTTTTTTTTTTTTGAACTTATATTCTTTAGGTTGCTGCACTTTTGGAAGGTCATGCAGATCTTCTTGATGAGTTAATTCATTTTTTTCCTGGCACTTCAAGAGTAGAAGCCTCTACTTAAAATATATATATACATTGTCAAGGACTTATATTAGATTGTGAAGGTGCTCACATTCATATGAAAATTAGCTAGCTAAGTGATATATCTCTCGTTCAGGTTTAGACACTTTGTGCTGTCTTTTTGGTGCCGAGGCCCTTTTAGTGTTGACCGGGTAGTGGTGAGGATGTTTATGTTGTTTGTAAAATTAGACTTCCTTGTTAAGTCTTTATTTTTGGTTTTTCCCTTGTATTAATATTTAATACTTCCTTGTTTCATCTCTCTCTCTCTCAATACAATAACATTGTATAGGAATTCATGCATAAAAATAGGAAAAGAGAAAAAAGATCATCGAAAATTTAGTCAATAAATAAATTACATGGAAATTATATAGAAAATAAGATAACAAAAAATTAAATATATGAATATCTATAATCTATAACAATAACAATAATAAAGGGAAGGCATTGGTTTGGTGTAGCCTATTTTCTTTCCAATTTTACCCTTCATTTATTGTAGTTATTCCAAACAATAATAAAGGGAAGGCATTGGTTTGGTGTAGCCTATTTTCTTTCCAATTTTACCCTTCATTTATTGTAGTTATTCCAAAAAGAAAAACCAACACTAAAAAGTGGAAGTTGAAGTTGGTTATATTATATTTCAAAAATGAAAAGTAACTTTACTATAAAATTAAAACACATCTTTTTAATGGCTTGAACATGGAGATAGAGAAATGAGAAAGAAACAAGGAATGAGATACCATTGCAGCAACATTTTTGTATAATATTACGTCCTTGATTAATTTTTTTCTTTTTCCTTCATGTGTTTTCAATTCGATGATAATAAATATACCATTCTTTAATTTTCAGGATGAAATGAAGTCATTTAGTTCACATGGATCAATAAATATTTCTTTGATGCCTTGGTGAAGTTAATTGTCATTTCATTTGGTGAATTGCAATGGTAATACAACCTATTAATTTTGTTGGTTTTCTTTTATTGGTTTTCTTACGTAACAGACATTGAAAAGTTATCAAATTTAACTCTAATGCAACTATCATACAAGAAACAAAAAGTGAAAGATAAATAAGAAGAAACGGATCACACAGACGGACACGACGTATGGCCACAATTTGTTTATATTGGGCAACACCTTCACTTTCCTTCACTATCTTTGTTGCCGTATAGATGTTTCATTTTCTCTGTTGCCTTTGTTCTTATTTCAATTGCTTTTGTTGGATGTGTTTATTTTATTTTGCATACAATTTACATACTTTTCTAACATGTTTTGGAATTTTTATTCAACTTTTCTATCATATTAGTTATTCCCCCAATTTATTACATTTTGCTTTTGGTAAAATTCTCAATATTTAACTTTAATCACCTTTAATCTAAACAATGTAGTTGTTAAAAAATGTTGATGGATAGTGGTTTCTCTATTACATGTGTTTTTTGCTCTTTTTATAAAGTTATCTCGTGTTATTTATTAGCTCTATTCACTGGAACAGTAATATAGTGCCATTAGAACAAAGAAAGGTGGGGAAATTGAAAGAGGGAGAAAATTAGAGTATTGAGGTTGTGAAGCAATTTGCGCTATGATGATTTGTAAGGTTACTTTCATTTTGGATTCTACATATTTATTTTTTGTTTTGTTTCAGTGACTTATTTTAGTAGATTTTTTTGGTAGATTTTTTAGTTGATAGAGTTTATTATTTATAGATTTAGTGAACCAATTGGAATGAGAATAATTGCTTGCTTTTGAGATGAACATATATGAAGAAGTTATTATAAGGGGTCTCTACTTTAACATTTTTTTAGCCTGTTATGGTTTACCTCCATCATCAAAATGACTAAATCCAATTCTCTTCCATTTTCATAGTTTACATGCTACAGTTTATTTTTCATTTTTCTAAATATTGTAGTTTTGCTTTTTAAATGAAATTGTATTCGTAATCATCTTCTTTGTTGTTCATTTAACAAATTGTATTGGCAATCCTAAATTGTATATTTCATATTTCATTCACTTACTATGAAATAGAGAGCATAGAATGAACACTGAACAAAGACAACGTGAATTATTAAGAATGCGTCAAAATTATAATGAAAGAAAATAAAAGGAGAAACAAATGAAAAATCATCTATGAATAACATTCAGTTTAGAGTACCATTTTAAAATCTAACACATGAATTTTTCAAGTGCAACATTTCAAGGAGCCAATTTTTTTTCTTCAATGTGTTATTTAGTTATGGTGTGGACCAATATATGTAAATTACAATTTTTATTTTTGAGGGAACTTAAAATACACAAAATTAATTTAAATAAAAATTTAATTTATAATATACCGCTATTTACAATTTATATAGGTTAGCAAAAAAGAAAACGAGGATCACACGGCCACTAGTATGCATAAAAATATGAATGAATAATAAAAAGATTACAGAAAGTTTAGTCAATAATTTTTTTATAGAAATAGTATAAAAAAATAAGATGAATACACATAAAAATAAGAATATATAAATAGAAATATAAACAATAGTTTTCATAAAAAAAAATAACATAAACAATATTACCAACTATTAATAATAATATAATAAAGTTTCTCTTCAAAAAAAATATATAATAAAGTTTCAATTCAGAGATTGTAGCTTTCCATGTGAAGTTTGTGTCTGCAGCATCAGGAATCTACTTTTCATCTTTTCTTTGAATGTGCATACGCAGTTCATCTTTGGAATTGGTTTTCAGCAGCTATTGATATTAACCTTCACTTCAATTCAATTGATGATATTTGGAAAATCTATGACCGGAGGTGGAGTCCTCAAGGTAAGGTAGTTATCTCTGCTGCTCTTGTTAATATCTTAAGCACTATTTGGTTTCTAAATTTCATATTTTAGTATATAAACTTTATATATAATATTTTGAACATGCCTTGCAAAAATTATTCAAAAATTTAAAAATCTATTTTAGTAGGGACTAAAAGTATGCAAGAAAAATTTATAGGGAGTACAAATATAATAAAAATTAAGGACTAGTCTTAAAATTTAGTAGGAACCAAAAACATACTATTTAATACGTGTTTTTAACTACAACATTTTTTTCCTCTAGTAATTGTAAGAAAAACAACTAATGTATTTTCATTTGTTAAATCAGGATATCCACATGCATAATAACTAGATTCATTTCAGGTGTTGAACCAATCCAAACATATGTTTTTCATGTGCTCCAACTAGAGATAAACTTATGGCCAAATAATTACGAAATCTAAGACTCCGTTTGCCCCTGTTTATTTTCTACTTTTCTACTTCTCCTTAAACGAAGTAGATAAGTAAAAAATTATGTTTGACCCTATTTCCCCTTGCTTTCTACTTCTCTACTTTATTTCTCTATTTCTTTTACGTAGAAATAGGGTCAAAAGCAATTTTGTACTTCTCTACTTTGTTTAAAAAGTAGAAAAGTAGAAAATAAGCCGGGTCAAACGAGACCTAAGTATTTATCACTTATGCCACACCATGTTTGTAAAATAATTGCCAAAACCATAATATATTATTGCCATGTTCTCAAACACAATAATTTACAACTACACCATATGCATAAATTAAAATGAATTGACTTCAAATTACAACAAAAATATCGTTCAATACAAAAAGGAGGTAGGGTTCTATACAAACAAAGTTAGCCGAGTCTAGTACCCTAATATCCTGAAAATAAGTGAAAGCTCTATTGCTTCCACCAAATTGTCAAAATCTTTATTTTAGCACCATAAGGATGAGAAATACAGACTGTCAAATTCGTACTGTTCACATAAGTAACTTAATATCGAATGAAGTAAAAGTACCAGATGATCCTTCTCTTTCATTGCTGCAAGAGAATAATCAGTATTTCCTCATCAATCGTCATTACTATTTTCATCATCCTTCATGTACTTCTCTTGCACTGCTGCAACTGTAGATTGCTGAGTTAAGGGAATCTCAATATTATTAAACTATAAGTGTTGTGACCAAGTGGTAACAGAAAAATAAGCAACATAATTGAAAAATGTGTGATAGTCAGAACACTAAACATATGTAGCACTATCAAGTCCAAAATACAGTTTAAATATTATTATTGTATTCCCTTTCATTTCCAATCATTCATCAGCTTGAGATGCCTCTGCAGCATCATTGAGCACTTAGATTGACCACCAAAGTGTATCTAAAATCAAAAATAAAAACAGTTGATAATAGATTGCAAAAAAAAAAACAGTTGATAATTAATGAGATGTAACCAAATATTCTTCCAATGAGATTGAGAGCAATGTCGAGATTTCTAAATCAGATTGGCCATGTGCATAATGGACTACATATATACACACAGACAAATCTTCAACGGCTGGCCTTTTGATACACGGTTAAGTAAATATGGGTATAACATGTCTGCCTACCCAATCATAGTCACAGAGCTCATTATTAAGTTGAAAAGACGCTTAGACATTAAATAGTAAACAATTGCGTAGAGCCAAAACTTCTTTCAAACAGGACTAATAATGACTTTTGTGACATTCAAACATTGGCTAGGAAAAATATATATTTTGATATGAACAAGAAAAAGATGTGTAATGCAAAAATGCACTGCTTTAACTCCACAAATGTTGCCTGCATTTCCTTATTCCACACAAAGCAACCTTTTAACAACTAATTCATGGGTCTCTAATCTTGCCATAGTTATGAACAAGCACCTATAGTAACCCATCAAGCCTAAGAACCCTCTCAATCCTTTGTATCTATCAGTGTAGGCCATAACCACATACACAGATTCTATATTTTTAGGGTCTTCTATGACCCCTTCTGCTCATATAATGTGGCCTAAATATTCCAATGTGGTGTCTTGGCCAAAAATAAACTTCTTGTTGGTACTCAAAGTGTTTCTTGGCCAAAAATAAACTTCTTGTTGGTACTCAAAAGCCCACTAGTTCCTTTCTCGATATATATTTGCATATCAAAATAAGAAAACCAGAAGCACCCGTCAGACTGGCTAAAATGTATTCAATCATTTTTCATGACCTTTTCCGGTTACCTGTTTCTTTCCTCCTTCATACACAAGTGTAGCTTTATTTCTTAGGCTCATATATTCCTTTTACCATTCTCACGCACGCCCCCTCTTCTCCCCTTCTATATTGCATTTCAGGTCTATCGTATACAAGATGTTTCTTAGGCTCATATATCCCTTCTACTATTCTCACACCCTCTCTTCTCCCCTTCTTCTATATTGCATTCCAGGTCTATCGTATACAAAATGAAAAGCCCTCCTGAATAGTTGAGAGATGCAGGTCTCTCACAATTTCATCACTTTATTTCATTAAAGACTATTCTTGAACACGCATTTTCCCTAACTCTACTTAATTAAGGGTTGCTGACCTATTATCGTTCCACCAACAAGAACGTTTTCCAAAGAGCTTTTACATAATTCCTTCAAGTTACAATCAGCCATTTCTGCCAACTAATGGAATGAATTTGGAGTCCATAATAGTATAGAAGATATGTTTCCCAGAGGAATGCAACTATTGTTTATAATATCATACCATCATCACTTTTGTTATGAGGACTTAAAAAAAGTTCAAAAACAGAATAAGCATTCAAAGCAATTTTGTCATGCAAATGTTGAACAATAGCACATGTGAAACAAAAAAAAAAGGATATCTGTAATAATCCCAATCAGGAGCTCCCATAGCAATCTTGCTAAACTCAACTGCACTTGCATCTATGCCAGCAAATATATACCCATTGGTTTTGTCTATCAGCTTCACTAAATTCCCTACACTCTCTTTGTCCTGTAAAAGAAAAATTCAACTTAGAATTCTTCTGAACAATTGATATGAACAAATGAAAAACCTACGGATATCCGGCGTACCTGAATATCTAAGGTTGTAAAGTTCACAAGACTGAAGTGTTCAATGACTTCACACAATTCCTTTGTGAGCTTTCTGCAAATATAATACACAATTCTTCTAAAATAAACAACTCAATAAAAAAAAACTGTGTACCTTAAGGATGAAATAGATAATATGACAAAATAATAACTTTCATATGACCCAACCAACCTTAAACACCATTTCCAGCATTTTACTTCAATTTTGAGGTTACTATTAGACACGAAATAAACAGGCAATTCATTCCATCAACAAAGACAAAATTTCACATCAGGAGGACAACTTGGATAGTACAATATAATCATTGCAAACAAGGAAAATTAACAGATGACTCGATTTCAGCATATTTTTCAAAATCATTATAAGCTGCTAATATAAAAGGAGCACCGCAATAGAGATTGAGAATACAACTTTAACCAAATCAAGGAGTATTGTCATCTAATATCTATTTCATATTTTAGATTAGCGTCGCATCAAGTATGAAGCTGTTCACAGAACCTCCAAAATTTAAAATTTGTGTCCTTGTTCTTTCTAGTCTCATGGTATATGGACTCTAATCAATTAAATACAACTTAGCAAAAATTTATTATGGCATGAAATGGCCAGCATAGACAAGACAAATAACGAAATACAGCTTAGAAAGCTACTTTTGATAAAGGAAACAGTTTAAAAGTTCTAACGAGTACAAACCACTGCATTACTATCACACTCAGAAAAACTATTACACTCAGAAGAATGGTTGGTAGGTAAATGTTGAAAGTAGTTTATAATTTCGAGTACGTTTCTTCCAATGAAAAGGTGCTCCTTGTATAGGATAGAGTACATAAAGACACTCCAGGAATTAAGGAGTGATTTAAGGAATTAAAATTAAAATAAAACACAATAAACATAAAATCAAATACTATCGAGGCTAATAATGATTAAATATTCAACAGTAAAGAATCTCCAAACAACAAATCACACCTGTACTTAGCAGAGTGAGGATCTTTATCAAGACTATGTTGCAAATATGACAAGTCTTGCACGTCTGTATAAAAATCAAGGTTGAAGGCTGCAACAATCAAATGGTAAAATCAACATACAAATTTGTAAACTATAACCAGCTTTTAAAAATGCATTTAACCCCTGGCATCTAAAAGTAATTACAGCACCTAGCTTTCCGTAGCTCTCAATTAAATCAATTTTTGACAAGACATTTATGTGGGGGAGTTCTAGATGTAGCATTGTGGATAAGGATAGAAGCAATGCACTGATGTACTTCCCGGGATCACTGCAAAGATGAGCATCAACCAAATGCACTGCCGTTAACTGCATAGAACGGACACACAAATTAGTTCTTAAAATAAGACATAGCTTGACACTAGCAAGACATGAAGAACAGAACTATACCCTTAAACTTAATTTCTTTATGAGCTTCATGATGACATTTTTGGCATTTGAATGAAGAAAAAATAGTTCCACTTGGCCAGGAAAATCAAAGAGTAAATAATGATCTGAAACATGATTAATATTGTCAGAACATTAGAGTAGTTTAGCTGAATAAGAATAATAGTAATTTGTGAGTGGATTTAAGGATGACTTGGCTGTTAATAAATCTACAAAATAAATAAAGTATAATAATGTAATAACCTTTCAGAAGAGGTTTCAATTTTTCTTCCAACCAGTCAATATTTTTCTCTAGATAATCCATACAGTATATAAGACCTGCTTATACAACACAAGCGAAACTTCAAAAACTGCATATAGTAAGACACAAATACCTCATAAAAGGTAGGGCTGTCCCTTTCAAGAAAACAATTGATTTGCATATTAAGTAGCTTGTTAAATCTCTCATATACGCTCTCAACAGTGAAACTTAGACAATCCATCACCCATGAAACACTAACACAGACGCGGACACGCCGGTAACATTGACACGTAAACACAAGTAATAATTTAAGAAAATAAAAGTGATTGAATGTGTAAGTACATGTGTCGGTCACGGACACCAACATGTGTTTAGTGTACACCAAACACACTTTCAATCTAAAGTGTTGACGCTATTGGTTGTGAGATTAAAACAAGCAAAACGTTTACAATAAATAAAAACTTCAAACAACAAAGAAGGAATAGACTTACCCCCATTAGGACCAAGAGAGTGTTCTATCATCACATCACTAAGTTTCACAAGATCCTCAATGTTCACAGCACAGTCGTATCTATATTTATTATTAGGATAAACCATATCAATTAATCTAACTATATACATCTAAGAAATAAGCTGTTATTTTAAGAATAACAACAATATTTGAAAGAGATAGAGAGAAGCATACGGTAATGAATCATTAGCTGGATCCAAATTGACAATAGCAACCTTCCTGCATTTTAAAAAATGAAAATATAAAGGCAAATTAAAAAAAAAAAAAAAAAAGAGACCCTAAATTTAAGTAAGATAACATATTGAAAAGAATGAAGTTTACCTTCCAATTAGATTGAGGAACTGAGACATGCCATTACAGTAAGTTGTTTTCCCAGAGCCAGGAGGACCAACTACTACTTGACCAAACACCATTTTTCTTCCTTCCTGTTAGAAATGTTACTGCACAGATGAGAAGAGGAAGTGAGGCACGGTGACGATCGGAGAGATATGAGTGAGATTAAGTAGGCAAGTCAAAACGCAAACACGGTAGGAAGTCAACAAATTTCAATTTGTATGAAGCATTAAGAACAGGTCAACAACAACCTTGTTTAGTAAGCATTAGCCAATTATTCAGTTCAATTTCAATCGCAAATTAACAGTAAGGCAGTAACCCATTGTTCTGTTCACAAAAGTTATTAAAGGCTCTGTAAAAGTCTTGATAAATTTGTAGGAAGCATCAAAAATCACAAATCAACAACGAATTTGTATGAACGAACCATCAACAACAACAACAACCTTGTTTAGTAAGCATTAGCAAATTTCAATTTGTACGAAACATTTATGCAAATTAGCAAATAAACAATGAAGAAGAATAAATTAACAATTAGAAAAGAAGAAAATTGAGCAATTTGCAAAGAAAGTTGAGCAATTTATATAGTTATTTATAGAGAGAAAGTTGAAAATGAAAATTGCAATCAAGGAATTAACCCCGTTGAGGCATTTTCACAAACACCTTGTGAGTGCTCAAAATAATTTTAACTGGCAAACCAATTTAACTTTTCACCGCTGTTTCTCTTTCGTATTCAACTCTTATTTATATACATACACAGCAAAAACAATTGCTTACAGTGATGAAAACGTTCAGTGAAGGATTTGTGAGTCGAAGGGACTTACCTGAAATGGCAGCGAGCTATGAAACAGAGTGGTGGAGAAGCGGTGACGAGAAGAAGCAGCCGCAGTTGAGTAACTGTTTGGTTGCACGTTCAAATGCCCAAAACGTGCGTTTCCAACCCCAAACTTGAGTTTGCTATGTTAAATTTGTGTTTGGGTGTTTTTTGAGAAATCGATTCTTGCATTCAGAATCAATTCCAATTGAAGCAACAATTAGTAGCTTCTGCGGCAACTGTAAATCGATTTTGCTTGTGTGGGTTGGATTCTTCCCCAACTGCCCTTATATCTTTTAGTTATTACTTAGTAGATTTTCATATATTATTATATATATAAAAACAACTGTAATAAATTTCTTAAAATAAATGACACAATCAAATCTGTCTTTTAAAATCAGCCTAAACTGACTCACTCCAGTATATAATAAAATCACTCAAGCACTATATTGAATATTATAAAAATCATGTAATGTAGCTCATCCATGTTTGAAATATATGCTGTCATTAATTTTTTTCAACTAAAATTTCAAATTTATTTCCGTTTGGATCAATAAGGGTTTGTTTGGTAGGAGAGAAAATGAGAAGAGAGAAATCTTGGACTAAGTGTAGCATAACGATGTGCATTGTTGTCACCAAAATCAGATGCAAACATTTTTTGTTACATGACCACGCCATAAAATAAAAATAATAACAATGTTAAATCTCTACCAATGTGAAATGCTCAAATACAATCAAATACATTCGGTTGAAATAAAAGGTATACTTACTTTACCATGGTGAAAGTCGACATAATAAGTTCGATATTTGATCCAACAATGATTGACGTACTTCTCTAAGTCAGTTATTGGATATGGATTCAATGGTGCTATGTGTAAAAAAAAGTTAGTTATTAGATATAAATTCAATGGTGTTATGTGTAAAAAAGAAAGAAAGTAGTAAATATAAAACACGGCGAGAATGAATAGTTAGAGTATATAAAATATAAAATTAAATTAAAAAACCTCTTAAACAACGTAGCGCAAGTTGAAATTCAATATTTTGATCAGTCATAGTAGCAATAGAAACACAAATTTGTGATAGCTAAACTTGAGATATATATATATATATATAGAGGAAAATATAAAACGCATCGAGAATGAATAGTTAGAGTAAAAATTTGTGAAAAACATAACATATATATTCATAACATATCTTTATAAAATAAAAATTGATTTCTATTTAAACAAATTAAATATTTACATAGCAGCGAAAAACATTAAATTATATATTGTTGTGATACGTCATGGGTTCGATCTCTACTGAGGTTGGTGTATAAATAAATTGGAGACTTAGAAAAAAAATTGAACATGTATTACAGAAAAAATTAATTGGATTGCATATTCAATACATGTTGGTTACAAAAATATTTCAAATTGATTGATATGTCATAGTGGTTAATATACGAAGCATTTACAAAAAGGTTATAAGTTCAAGATGACATTTTTTAATAATTAAATTAGAGTTTTAGTAGGGTTAAATTAGGATTACTTTGAGACTTAACTACTTTTATATATATAATATAATGATATATAATGATTATATCCTTCTTTTTTCCGAATAAGTACTATTATTTTATACTTTTTTATTCAAAAAAATTATTTTATACCTTTTAATTATGAGTTTAATTGTTGTACACACATACATTCAATAATGTGTTGCCACATCATTTAATGAATGTAACACATGATCTATTTTTAAACACCAAACATAATGTGTTGATATATAATTTGACGGAGTGTAAAATAACTTTGGACAGTGTATATATATATATATATAAATTAAATTCTTTAATTATTATGTTTCTGTGCTTAGCGGTGCCCCACCGATTTGCTGTACTCTTAATAATAAAATTGCATACAATAAAAAAAACCAATGAATTTATAATCTGTAAGTCATTTTTTCTAAAGACCCCTGGCTAAAATTATACCCACACTACCCTTTAATTTTACCCATGTTACGATTATTTTAAAATTGATTTTGAATATAACAAAAACAATAGAAATGAATTTTATCTACTACTACTATAATAAATTTGATTACTCCCTAATTCCCGAAATTACCCTTAATTTATCTAACATAATCACTAAATCAGTGGATTGTTTTGTCTTTCTCACAATTCAATATATTTTTTATTTTAATTATTTCAATGTTTAATTAGTGGATTTTTTCTTCTCCCAATACTGATAAAGTTGTCTCATTGAATGGTGCTCCTTGCTTTGTGAGTTACGGTACTAAGTTAATTTCAGTTCCCAAGTTTAGATTAAATAGCGTAAAAAAAAATAGATTAAAGAGAATACAAAGAGGTTGATTGTGTATTGTTTTGCTTTGTGTTGCAGAACAAAAGACTATTCTACTTCCATATCACATTGCAATCTTGCATAAGATTCTGAATTGACCTCCATTTTTCTCCTTTCTTCAATTTCAACTCTTCACCAAAATTACTTCTAATTTACTGTAAATCAAAATGATTTTTCATTTTTTTTCAAAAAATTCCAATATTTGAGTACAAGTCTACAATTTATTTATTCTGCATTGTGTATATTGAGTATGCATACTTAGTGAAGGAAATGGAACAATTCCTCTCTTTCTTTGTTATGCTTTATCCTTCTCTTCCTCTTTTTAGACCCAATAGACAAACCCGTAGAGTAATAAACCATACAAGGGGTGTTGTTATTCATGGAATTTGTATTGTAAAATTCCAAATAAGAAAGAACTTTCACATTCTTTTCCATACATGCTTTTAATTTTCTTTATAGGATTAATTGCAGTTTTGGTCCCCCTATTTTAAAATTCGACAGTTTTGGTCCTCCTATTTTAATCTTTTACTATAAATCAATGATGTGATATATTTTAAACGATGTGGTATGTGATCTGATGATAAGAAAATACCAAGATCGGTGAAATTGTAAGAAAAATCCTTTAAAAAGTTGATTCAAAACATGTTTATATCACCATATTTTAGACAAAATATGGGTTTGGGGGACCAAAACTGTCGAATTTTAAAATAGGAGGATCAAAACTGCAAAATAATGAAAATAAGGGGACCAAAACTGCAATTAAGCCTTCTTTATATTATAAAGGATGGTGTTGATAACATGTGGTCTCTTTTAATAACGTAAAATGGTGTTATATTATCCTAAATGACATCAGTTTATCATGTGGATCCGATAAATATAAATGTTAAAGTTGCAATTTGAAACTTTTTAAGTTTTGCAAAATATAAGTATACAAAATACGCAACAAACAAGTGCAAATATTAACGAGTTTTTGTATATAAAATAAATGTTTTACATAAATATTGTATACATTAATGTTGATATTTGAAAAATATATTTTTCGCATATAAAATAAATATATCATTTTAAAAATGTTCATCAGTATTCAAAATTCGAGTTGCAAATATTAAATAGATTTTTGCATATAAAATAAAAACATTTTTTTATAAATACTAGATTAATGTTTGTATTTTAAAAATATTCATGAGTATTCAAAATTTTATATTAACACGCATAAAAATTTGTTTTCACCGATAAGCACATAAAATCTAGAACAGGCGCGACGCAAATATTTAACGGATTTTTGCATATAATAATATAATAAATATTTTATAGAAATACTACACTAATATTGATATTTTAAAAATAATCACGAGTTTTAAAAATTTATCATATCAACTTTATAAATGATATAGGAGTACAAATCAACGGGATATAAAAATGTGTATGCAAATATAAGTATATAAGATTCACAACAGGGGCGTGCAAATGAATGGGTCTTTGTTGTGAAAAAAACATTAATTTATGTACACTTATAGCTTAACAATGTCCAAGTTATTTATTTTTAATTTTTAATTTGAGTATCTTAAACCATCTTCAAGTTGTTTGTTTAACATTTATGATGTATTTTAAGGCATTTAACAATCTACACATTTGTACGTATTACTTCAGATAAGGTTTCTAATTTTTGTTTTGAGTATAATTTAAATTTATTTATTTGACTTTACCTCCAAATTATAGTCATCGACATGTTAAGCGACCCGTGCGAATGCACGGGTCTTTTACTAGTTTTTTGAAACAAGAAATGAATTAATTTTGAATACATATATTTGAACCCATTTTAGTAATTGTACATTCAAAATCAATTTTGATACTGTTGTTTTTAGTATGAAAAAATAATTTTCGAAAATAATGGAAAAAATAGAACCGAAGAGTTTATTGGCTGAGTCGCGTACTAGGTCGCTCTCTTTAAGACGTTTCGCGGAACTGCTTAAAATTGTGCAAAGCAGGCTACAACCAACCGCGCCATCCCCGGGATAAAACAACCCTGTTCAACAGAACCGATCAATCACTGCACTGTAATGATCGGAGAAGGAACACCTTCTTGAATAACTCGACAAAGCCACTCAAAAATTGATACAACAATATCAATTTAACTGATACAACAATATTAGTATTGAACCAATGAAACACAAAATCTTTTTTTACCGTGAAGAAAAAAAAAAAAAAAAGACTAGAACAAATATGAGTAATCTTGTGAGAATAGTTTTGTTTTGTGAGAGAATGAAATTGTTTTCATAAGAACCACCCAATGAATATATGAAAGTGTCGTATATAGAAGAAAGCAAATGAGGGATCCGTTGGAATGAATAGTAATGTAGGGAACATCCATTATGTGTTGATTAATGGGCAGATATGTGAGGATTAATGGGTGTATCAAAGAATCCGTTTTCTTTCAAACGGGCAACAACCAAAATATCCAGCTGTGATGATTAAGCTCTTAATGGCTTATTTGACCAATTTAATTAACTAAAAAATTAGTTAATTTTGTGACAAAAAAATATTAGGCACTTTGGGATATATATATATATATACACTATTAAAGAGAGTGTTCTAAGAAATGTAGGATTTTTTTTTTCACTTTTTTTAATTCACGCTCCTTAGTTCCAAGTCCTACAAGACCAATGTGTTCATTCCATTTTATTTCCAATCACAATGGATCAACTTCCACACATTAAATGAACCTAATCGAGTTCATTTTCCAACAATCCCCCACTTGAATTTAAAAAAGTGTTTCAAAGGTTTCTAAAAGATTTTGTGCATAAGCAAAGGTGTCTATGACTTGAACCTTTGCATAGCGAGTAAGAGCCCGATTTAGCAAGAGTGACACTTGTCTTGAACTCTATCTCAGATTTTCCTCAAACCCGCACACAACCTTTCCACAAGGTGTTTCTTTATAGCCCGTGCTTTTAGTGGCCCTGCACGCTAATCCCGGTTTCATGAACGCTCTAGGAATTCGCCTCTAAATTCCATAGGAACCGGCCTCAGTTCCACATTCATATAGGTGAGTCTATCAAGAATACTCCTGAAGCTCGGTACTCCACTCATACAGAGTATAGATCTAATTAAGAGTTTCAACTCATCCTTTCGCTTTCAGGAATCATGCTTTTCTTATTTTTACTTGCATGATCATCATTAACTCCTCACGACTTGTTATTACCCATTGAACCTATTTCTTGGGATCTCCAGTCATTTAGGTTGGGTTTCCATCATGAGAAATTCATATAGGCATTAGTCCCATCTTTTTAGATGTATTGTGGACTTTCTCTCTAGCTAATCCTTTCGTCAAAGGATTCGCTAAATTTTCATCAGTGCGTACATGATCCACTCTCACAGCACCTTTAGTGATCATCTCTCTCACTGTGATGTGCTTACGTCTTATTTGACGTTTCTTGCCGTTATAGAATCGATTCTCAATTTTAGCAATAGCCGCGGTACTATCGCAGTGGATCAACACAGCTGGCATAGGTTTTTCCCACAAGGGAATCTCATATAGCAAGCATCTCAACCAACTTGCTTCTTCACTAGCAGTGGCAAGCGCTATCATTTCAGACTCCATAGTGGACTGAGCCAATATGGTCTGTTTCTTTGATTTCCTCGACACAGCTCCTCCAGCTATATTAAATATATAGCCACTGGTCGCTTTGGAATCATCCGACAGGGTGTTCCAATCAGCATCACTGTACCCTTCAAGGACAGCAGGAAATCTTTTATAATGTAATCTGAGATCCATGGTCCTTTTAAGGTACCTCATGACTCTCTCAATGGCTTGCCAATGCTCATTACTAGGCCTGCTAGTAAACCGACACAACAGTCCCACAACGTAGGCTATGTCGGGTCTGGTACAATCAGTGGCATACCTAAGACTGCCAATGATGCTCGCATATTCAGTTTGTCTTACGCTCTCGCCAGTGTTCTTAAACAATTTTACACTGGGATCATACTGCGTACAAGCAGGTTTACAGTCAAAGTAATTATATTTCTTTAGAATCTTTTCCACATAGTGGCTTTGATCCAAAGTTATTCCGTCCTTTGACCTTGTGATCTTGATCCCAAGAATCACACTTGCCTCTCCAAGGTCTTTCATATCAAAGTTGTTACACAACAATGATTTCACTGCATTTACAGTAGTCATGTTTGATCCAAAGATGAGTAAATCGTCTACATAGAGACATACAATAGTGCAAATGCCATTTTCATATTTATAATAAATGCATTTGTCACTTTCATTCACTTTGAATCCGTTTGAGATCATCAAATCATCAAACTTTACATGCCATTGTTTTGGCGCTTGTTTAAGTCCATACAAGGATTTATCTAACTTACAGACCATATGTTCTTTTCCATGTATTACAAATCCTTCAGGTTGTTCCATATAGATTTCTTCTTCTAAGTCACCATTTAAAAAAGCAGTTTTAACATCCATTTGGTGTACTATTAAATTATAAATAGCGGCAATTGAAATTAGTACCCTTATGGATGTTATTCGAGTGACCGGGGAAAAAGTGTCGAAGAAATCTATATTTTCTCTTTGTCTAAAACCTTTGGCAACAAGGCGAGCCTTGTATTTATCAACAGTACCATCTGGTTTTAGCTTCTTTTTCAAAATCCATTTACAACCAATCGGTTTGCAACCAGGAGGCAACTCTACTAAGTGCCAGGTCCCGTTAGATTCAAGAGATTCCATCTCATCATTTATAGCTTCTTGCCATAAATCAACATCCAAAGATGACAAGGCTTCTGTAAGATTCGTAGGGTCTTCTTCTAAAGAATATACCGAATAATCCGGTCCATAATCTTTAGCTACTCTTACTCTTTTACTTCTACGAAGTTCAGCTTCTACTGCTTCGTTGCTCTCAGAATTTTTTATCACAGGAATGTGACTTGATTCGTTGCCCCCACTATTTGTGGATACATTGCCCCCACTATTTCTTGATTTAAAGGGGAATTTATCTTTATAGAAATCAGCATCAACTGATTCTATGATCACTTTAGCATATAGATCATAAAACCTATATGCTTTACTATTTGCTGCATAGCCAATGAACACACATTCATAGGCACGACTAGCGAGTTTAACCCGCTTCGGATCCGGTATCCTGACATAGGCTAGACATCCCCAGGTTCTCAAATAAGACAAATTTGGTTGTCTTTTCTTTAATATCTCATACGAAGAAATCATATTATTAGCCTTGGGAATTCTATTCAGGACATAGCAAACAGTCAACAAAATTTCTCCCCACCAGTGTGAGGCAGCACCAGAATGGAGCATACTAGCTACAACTAGTTCGGTAAGAGTTCTATTTTTTCTTTCTGCTTTACCATTCATTTCAGGTGAATATGGTGCAGTCGTTACATGTATAATTCCATGTTCTTTATAAAATTTATTGCATAAAATAGAATCATACTCAGTTCCCCTATCGCTACGAAGCCTTTCTATTTTCTTACTAAATTGATTTTCAATTTCAGTCACAAAAATTTTAAACATATCAAGCGCTTCACTTTTATATTTCATTAGATATACAACAGTATAATCAGAACAATCGTCAATAGAAGTGATAAAATATCGTTTACCGTTTCTAGTCAACGTTCCATCAAGTTCACATATATCAGAATGAATTAAATCTAATGGTTCAGATTCTCTAATTACTGATTTATGTGAAGTTTTAGTTATTTTCGCTTGACTACAAAATTCACATTTTTCTATGTTATTGTTATTTAACTTTGGAATTAATCCTATGTTGATTAAATTAAAAATAGATTTTTTTCCAACATGACAAAGTCTAGAATGCCAAATATTAAAATCACACACATAGTAAACGGAAGGAGAAATTTATATTAAAATCAACATTTAACTTAAACATGCCATCAGTAGCGTACGCTTTCCCAATAAAAATACCATTCTTAGTGATGGTGTACAAATTTGCCCCAATAGTTTGATTAAATCCAGCCTTATTAAGAAGAAAACCAGAAACTAAATTCTTTCTAATGTCAGGCACATGCATGACATCCTTCAAGATCAGAGTCTTTCCAGAGGTGAACTTCAATTCAACATCTCCAATACCAGCAACAACAAAAGTGTGAGCATTTCCCATCTGCACCTTCTTATTTTCAGCAGCAGTGTATGTTTTAAACATAGCACGTTCATAACAGATATGACGGGTAGCGCCAGTATCTATCCACCAACCATCAGTACCACCAACCATATTGATTTCGGTGATCATAGCTGAATATGGCTCTTCAGTCAGGTTAGCCTGTGCATTAGGGGTAGCAGCAGGTTTGTTCCTGAATCTACATTTCTTTGCATAATGACCAGGCTTTCCACAAGTGAAACATGTTATACCACTTGCACCACCTGAGCCACCTGCACCATTGTCATTTCTTGGTGGCTGCTGTTTAGCATTATGGGCCCTTGCAGGGTTACCATTCTTATTTCGGTTCATTTGACCGCGGTTCTGATTCTTAAATGGTTTGCCTCCAGGCTTCATAACCGCACCGAATTTCTTTTTGTTACCGGTGACCACATAGGCCTCTTCTTTCTGATCTTGTCTCCTGGATTCCTCTTCAATTCGGAGGCGAGTAATCAGACTTTCAATGGAAAATTCTTTAGTTTTGTGACGAAGTTGGTTTTAAAAATCTTTCCAACTCGGGGGCAGTTTGTCTATCATCACAGCAATCTGAAATTGTTCATCAAGAGGCATACCTTCGATTATAATTTCATGAGCAATTTTCTGCAACTCGTGAGATTGTGCCTCCACAGACCTTTCATCAACCATTTGGTACTTCAGGTATCGACTCACAGCATATTTTTTCACACCAGCCTCCTCGGTATCATACTTCTTTTTCAACGCCTCCCAAACATGTTTAGCACTTTTGTAAGTACTGTAATAATCATACAGATCATCACAAAGACCATTTATAATATAGCCTTTGCATAAATAATCATTATCCAACCAGAGTTGTTGTTCCTTTTTCAATTGAAGCTCTTGGGCTTTAATCTGTGCAGCAGCAGGATCAATCGAATCCTTTTCTTTTTGTTTTTCAGCATCAGATTTTTCACCGTTTTCACCATTGATGGTGAGAGTTTGAGTTGTTACTGAACTTGAATCAGCAGTAACAACAAGAGGCATCTCGTCACTTAAAACGTGGACAACTTTTTTCAAGGTTAAGAAAAAGAACATTTTTTGTTGCCAACGATTGAAGAGGAGTCCTTCAAACTTAAACGGTCTTTCAGTTGCACCAACAACCGATTTGCCAATAACCTCTTCAGTATCCATAGCAGTTTTGAAAACGTCTTAAAATTGTTGTTTTTAGTATGAAAAAATAATTTTCGAAAATAATGGAAAAAATAGAACCGAAGAGTTTATTGGCTGAGTCGCGTACTAGGTCGCTCTCTTTAAGACGTTTCGCGGAACTGCTTAAAATTTTGCAAAGCAGGCTACAACCAACCGCGCCATCCCCAGGATAAAACAGCCCTGTTCAACAGAACCGATCAATCACTGCACTGTAATGATCGGAGAAGGAACACCTTCTTGAATGACTCGACAAAGCCACTCAAAAATTGATACAACAATATCAATTTAACTGATACAACAATATTAGTATTGAACCAATGAAACACAAAATCTTTTTTACGGTGAAGAAAAAAAAAAAAAGACTAGAACAAATATGAGTAATCTTGTGAGAAGAGTTTTGTTTTGTGAGAGAATGGAATTGTTTTCATAAGAACCACCCAATGAATATATGAAAGTGTCGTATATAGAAGAAAGCAAATGAGGGATCCGTTGGAATGAATAGTAACGTAGGGAACATCCATTATGTGTTGATTAATGGGCAGATATGTGAGGATTAATGGGTGTAACAAAGAATCCGTTTTCTTTCAAACGGGCAACAACCAAAATATCCAGCTGTAATGATTAAGCTCTTAATGGCTTGTTTGACCAATTTAATTAACTAAAAAATTAGTTAATTTTGTGACAAAAAAATATTAGGCACTTTGGGATATATATATACACACTATTAAAGAGAGTGTTCTAAGAAATGTAGGAGTTTTTTTTTTCACTTTTTTTAATTCACACTCCTTAGTTCCAAGTCCTACAAGACCAATGTGTTCATCCCATTTTATTTCCAATCACATTGGATCAACTTCCACACATTAAATGAACCTAATCAAGTTCATTTTCCAACTGATTCAAATTATCCAAACAACATAAATTGATAAGAATCACTTTTGCATTGACACGTCCAAACATAAATCAATTTACTTAAACTCACTTTTAACCAAAATCAATTTTGTCAAACTCAATTCTAGTCGCCGCCACACCAGACACACACTAAGAAGTAACGAGAGGGAAAAGGGTAAAAGATGGAAAATGAAAATATACTTTCGTGTTCCTTTGGAGTAGGGCTGACAAAAATATTCATACCCGTGGATATCCGCGGATAAAATCCGTCACGGACACGGAGCGGATAATTTAATGGATATTCACGGGTAAGATAAATGGATATTTTAACTATCCGATAGTTAATGGATATGGATGCGGATTTAATAGTATCTGTATCCGCGGATATCCGTACTCGTTAGTAAATAAGAAAATTATATAAATATTCTTAGTTATAAAATATATAAGAGCATTTTTAATTCTTTAGAATTTTGTGATGAACTTTGTTTTGATTATAAATGAAATGTATGAAGTTTTTTCTAATGAGAAATGTATAGATATTATTATATTTTGGTGAAAAGAAGAAAAATAAATGTGTTGACTTTTGTTGTTAAATTGAAAGTGAAATGTACGAATGTTATTATGTGATAATAATATTTTTCTTGTTTCTTTAGAAAGAAGATAAACAAATTCAAGTAATTAAAATAATTTTTTTACAAGAATCACAATTTTTTTTTAAAAAATTATTATCCATGGATATCGTGAATATCCGCGGATACTTCAAAATCTATGGATTACCCGCTTAACGGATACCCGCACAGATATGAAGCGGATATGGATATTATATTTATCCAATGGAGCGGACACAGATATTATACTATCTGCCCCACGAATATTATTGACATCCCTACTTTGGAGGAAAAGGACGGGGTGCAACTTTTGGTTGGAGGTGCTTTGGTGGCAATACATGTATGGACTCAACTAAAATACTACTCATTCCTAACATGGCTAGACTACTTAATTCACTTCATGCACCCTCCATACCGTCCATGCCTAAGGATAATGTGACCACTGACCAGGGAGATGATTCGTTGGGATCTGATGAGATGAGATGTAGTATTGTGTAAGAAAGATCGATCGTTAAGCTTTTTGTTGCTTTTTGGGTTTTGGTTAATTTTAGGTTTTTCACCAATTTTTGGGTCCTGGTCGAGTTTTCAGCCGATTTTAGGATTTTCGGCCGATTATAGATTTTTTTGCTGATTTTTGCGTTTTGGTCGGGTTTACCTCAAAACATTCCTCCATCCAAACACAAAGAGTTGGTTTTTGGTGTTTTTTCATTTTAAAAAAAATAAAAGAAAACTGTTTTTTAATTAAAAAAACTACCTCTTTGTGAGAGGAAAAGTAAAAACTGCATGTAAGTTTTTTCCTAATTTAATATGACAAATGCTAAAGAGTGTCTGGGGCACTCTTTAAGACATTAAATACTAACTTTTTTATCAAAATTTTATGAAAAGATGTAAAGTCAATGCATTGGGAATTGAACTGTTTAACTTTTTAAATAAATAGTTTATGTAAATGGAATCCTTAAAGAGTGCCCGGAGTACTGGTTAACAAGACCCATTTAATATTTATACAAAGTAAAATTATGGTGTCATGTAATTCTTTTTTTTTTTGGAATCTTATGAGATGTTGTAGTGTGTCATGTAATTTTTTATTTTTTTTTACAGTAGTGTGACATGTAATGTTTTAATCCTTCCCACCTACTGCTCAACACATTACTCGATAAACCAATTTGTTTTAGTTCTTATAAATTTTTTTAACAACTTTTGGTCCCTCAAATATTGCCTAACATGAAAAACAATTGTAGCCGGCCCTAAGTTTTCATCCCTTTTTCTCTTGAGCCTCTTCTTCCTTACTTTACCGGTAAGGGGTGATTTTAGGTCATTCTTGGCCTAAAATCACCCCATTTTTATCTTTTTTTTATTGTTTTTTTATTTCAATAAGTGGTTTTCACATAGTTTGTGTTTTTAGTTTCTTTTTGTTGTTGTGTTGTCGTCGTCTAAGTGCGGTGTTGTGATTGATCATCGTCTTGGTACGGCGTTGTGTGATTCTCCGTCTTGTTGCGGTGTTCTTCAGTTCATATTGAAAGATCTACTTCAACGAATTGCAGATTCAATCAATGATTTGTGCGTCAATGTTGCAGATCCGTAAGCATAGACATTCCGGTAACTTTAGTTATATCATATTATTTGTAGGCATTTTGCCGATGTATGCTATTAACTTGGATGCTGTGAGTTTGTTCGCAGATTCATCCTTTTTGTTTTTAGCTATGTTGAATTTGTATTTACATTTGATGTACTTTATCAATTATTGAAATGAATGAATATCATTAATTTTGAGTCAAAAAAAAATATTGCCTATCATGATTATTGGTCCAACTTTTTAGCCAACTAGTGTCTACTATTCAAAATTTTAATTTTAAGTTAAAAAAATTAAATTTTTATGGAAGAGATTTTTATAATATTATAAACATGAATACAAAATAATGATTCGAAAATGTAAAAATACACAAAAATTTGTTTAAAAGTAGAAATCAAAAGTTGTGACAGATCTATAAAAAAAAAATTTGTGACAGAAAATATTTAAGAGTATTAATTAATTCATTTACTAATAGTAGGTATTTTTCAAAGGACCAAATCGTTTTATATATGGAAAATGAATTTGGATTTGCTCTAGTTACTACTCATTCATTAGTTGTTCATTTACGAGGAGTCTAGGTGTGCTCCATTTAAGTTATTTTCCATTTATCTCATTCAGCTCATGGATGCACGACACGTGGCAAAAAAATATCCAAGGGTTGGAAAAAAAATGTTGTTCCTATTCCTTGTGTTGAAGCTCTTTCCTCTTCCTCTCTTCACCGCCGCCGTCCTATCTTTGAACAACCCCAAATCGCCTTCTCTATTCTCCCAAATCTAATTTTGTTTTATATTTCTTCTTCATATTCCTTTCCTTCTTCATCATCATCATCATCTTTATAAATGCATCTAATAACCCAGATTTTTAAACTAAGAAACACATAAAAAATACTATCAATCAAATCTCATATCTTACTTATATAAAATATTTTAATTAAACCCTTTAAATAGACATAATTTGTTTCCATCAACCTTATTCGTTCATTTATCCAGATGTTGATTTAAACCTAGAAAGTTTAATTTCTAAAAATCCAAGAAAACTCATCCTATTATTCACTCTAAGTAAAACCCATATCTCCTGTGTTCAGTGGAGATGCCACAAAGTTTGAATGGTGGAAAGATAGTATCTATCACTATATCAATGGTATAGATGATGAGTTATGGGACTTAGTAGAAGAAGGAGTTCCTATTAATGGAATAGGAACTAATGGAAAGATAACTCTTACTCTCCATGTCTTGGATTCACCCAAGTGCTCATTAGATTCATTCAATGGATTCTATGAAAACATGATATGGCTTGCAATTTCATTCATTTGCTCTCTAGTTTAGTAAGAAAATAAACATTTAACAGAAAATATGGATTATGGATTATCTGTTTGGTAAAGAGAGGTTGAAGCAATTGTATGAGGTTGATGAAATATGGGTTATGGAATTCGATCGATGTGCTTTTAGATGTGTTTTCAGTTTTTGGGTTTCAAAAATTATTTGGTCCATTGATATAGTGATAGATATTATCTTTCCACCATTCAAACTTTGTGGCATCTCCACGGAACACAGGAGCTTTCTTGTTGTTGGATTCATACTTGGATGAGGAGCTCATCTTGTCGTAATCAAAGTTAACTCTTGAGAGATCTGCGTTGTCAGATGAGTTGTTGTTAGATGTATTTTCTTCAGACATGTGGTGTTTTTCAGATCTTGTATTGTCTCACAGTTAGGTGATCAACAGAACCGGGCTCTAGATCTTGGTCACATATTCATATTAACTTCGGAGGAGACTAAAAGTCTGATGCTTGTATATCTGAGTGTATCAGCTCCTGGATCGGATTTGCTTCTAAGTGCTGTTAGTGCTTCTGAATGAATTCAAAGCTTCTCATTCAGACTCCATTCTTTCTTAAGGATTCCTGCACACTTAAAATAAATTTTAGTAATTCAATTGTGCATTTAATACTTTGTTATCATCAAAACTTTATCAAGTTCTCGGGGTTTGTTCTAAGAACCCATTTTTTTCCAACAGTCACTACAGTGGTGGTTCTTGGGGTACATAAGAAAATAGATAAAGTTATACATAAAGAAAATAGATAACAGCATAACAGATTAACTAAGAGTGCACAAACATAACAAGTAAAAAGCAATTAAGGGTTAGGTGGTTGTTGTCTAGCAAGGATCTGAAGGAAAACGTATATCATATTATCAAAGATAAAATGCAGCGGATTTAAAAATTCGATTTTCCTACAATGCATCCATGTGAATGTTCATGATCAGGGATATATTGTTACCTTTGAAGAACCGTTCCTTCGCTTTCTTTTCGATCACGAGCACCGCACTTTGAAGAACCTAGCCGTTCAATCACTAAAATGCACGATACACCTCACCACATTATAATTTTTCATCGTGGTTCTCTCTCCTCTTTTTCTCTATCTCTCTCTCTCAGATACTTCTTCTACCTACCATCATCTCTCTGCCTCTCACTCAAGCCAGAGACTCTATCTTCTTTAATTATGCTAAAACCAAGGCTCTTATCGGATTAGTTTAGTTTATATCGAATAAGTTAACCGATTGAATTTATGGTGTTCGATAAAATTAACGGTTAAATTTAGCTTATAAGAATAAAATGACTCTTTAAGTCCTTAAATAGTAAAATGTTTATAGGATTTTTATGGAAAAAGGTTCGGTTCCAGGAGGAGTGAGTTGGGATAGGATCCCGCACTCTTTTAAATGGTCATCAAATGGTAGGCTTAAATACTCATCACCTCGATCGGATCGAAGAGTTTTGATTTTATTCCCTAGTTGGTTTTGTACTTCATTTTTAAATTCTTTGAACTTTTCAAAGGATTCAGATTTGTGCTTCATTAGATACGCATATCCATATCTACTGTAATCATCAGTAAATGTGATGAAGTATTGAAAATCTCCTCTAGCAGGTGTGTTCAGTGGGCCACATACATCAGTATGTATGAGAGCCAAAAGATCACTTGCCCTTTCACCTTTACCAGTGAATGAGGTCTTTGTCATTTTTCCCAATAAACAAGATTGTCGCAGTGATTTTTGGATATCGAGTTATTAATTAACTTCGAATCGCAATTTAATATTCCACCACCGATCTTTAATTTATCCGAGGGAAAGGGAAAAAGTTCGAAAAAACCCTATTTTTAGAGAACAAGGTTCGGGGGTTGGTTATACGAAGGGAAGGTACTAGCACCCTAAGTATCTATAGTACTCTATAGGAACCTCTTGTTTTTATTCTAACTTTGCGCTTAATTTTATTTGCTTGTAAAAATGTATAAGTATAGGAATTGAAGTAGTGATCGAGAAAAGTTTAAAGTGACGAAAAGGAAAAAAACGTTTTTGTTGATTTTATTGATTGGAGAGACAAGTCTCATGCCTACGTACCCGAGGGATCAAACCACCGTAGTTCGGGATAAAAAGCCGAGTAAATTTGTTTGTTTCATTTTAAAGTTTTGAAAATGGTTTTAAAGACCAAAAAGCCAAAAGTGGCAAAATGTGAGTTTGATTGATGTTAGTTTTGTGAAAAAAGTCTATATGGTTAAATTGATTGAGATTTGATTATGAAATAAGACGCGGACACTTGGTTTAAAATCCAAGGTTTGTTGAGAAAAATGTTTTAAGTGATAAAAGACACTTGGTTTAAAATCCAAGGTTTATGCATGATTAAAAATGTATGAATGGAGAAAATGCACATGGTTTAAAATCCAAGGTTTTAGCGAAAAAGAAGCCATTGGTTTAAAGTCCAAGGCATTTGGTTTAAAATCCAAGTTCGCGATAAAAAAAGACACTTGGGTTAAAATCCAAGGTTTTCACGATAGAAGACGCCGTTGGTTTAAAGTCCAAGACACTTGGTTTAAAATCCAAGTTCGCGGTAAAAAAGACTCTTGGGTTAAAATCCAAGGTTTTCGCGGTGAAAAGAAACGTTTGGTTTAAAGTCCAAAGTTTTGAAAATGTATGATGACGAAATATTTTGATGCTTTTGATGATGTTGAAAAGAAATGTGTCGATATTTTTGAAAGAGGTTTTGACCTCATTTTTGAGAATAAAATGACTAATTATTTTTGAAGAGGTGTTGACCTCATTTTTGAGAATAAAGTGACTATTTATTTAAAATGGAATGTTGGGTTCCAAATAAAAAAGGTAGCGCTAAAAGAATAATAACGTCGCAATAAGCAAATTAAGCGCGAAGACAATCCGTAATGATATTTTGATCAAAACGGTGTCTTTTCCCTCGGAATTAATATGCTAACGTTTTTTGCGGAAAGCGATAAATAAATATGCATGAGATGCAATTTTTTCATTTATAGTGTACATTTATTCCTAATTACATTCTAAGGTATTTGCAAGAAAAATAAATATGAAATGAATGCAAGAGGATGCTATGCAATTTTTATTTAAATTTACATCAAATCCTAAAAAATACAATCTAATGTCCTTGCAATAAAATAAATGATTAATTAATAAGGCAATAAATTAATTGATTAGCGAGCAATAATAAAGAATTAAGCAAAATAGATAAACATAAATTAGAGCAATTAATAATAAAACAAAGAGGCCTCAAATTAGTGCTTATTTTGGATTTAATAGCTTATTGAAGCACATTCCATAAGCACTTTTATCATAGGCAAAAATAAAATAAAATAAAACAGAAGGGGGTGCAAATATCAATAACACAGAAAAAGGGGTGCAAAAAGCAACTCTAGGCCCAAACCCAGCTGGGGGGCGTGGCCCAGAGGGGGGTGTTTGAAGTAAAAATGAAAAAGTAAACAAGCAAAACCCCATGGATTAGATCGAAGAAAACAGAACGGAAGTGCAAAAAAGGATCGACCATTGGCTGTATTTTTTCTCCTATTCTTCTTCACTTCTCGTTTTTCTGTTCGATTCTGTTCGCGTTTTGGGAGTTGGGTTTGATGATGATTTGGTTCGATTCGTGATGTTTGAAGGAGAATGATTTGGGTGGTTTGATGATATGGTTCGGTTTCGCGATAAACAGATGATGAGGGTTTGATTTTGTTTGATTATTTTCGATTTTGTTGTTCTGGTTTTGGTGTTTGATTTCGGATTCGTGTTCTGGATTTTTGATTCGATTTTTGATTTGTGATTTTGATGAGTATGATGATGATGATCGGTTGTTTCGATGGTGATGATGACGGATTTAATTTTCTGGGTTTTGTGGGTTCTTGGTTCTGTTGATGAACGATGAGGATGATGATGAACTGGGTTTTTAGTTGATGAAGAAAGTTTATGATTCCTGGATTTGTTTCTTTTGATTTTTTTTGTTTTGTTTCCAAATTTGATTTTTTTGAAAAGGAAGAAGAAAAATGAGGCTATGTGTTTCTGCGGCTGAGAGAATCTTCTGTGTACTTTCTTGGAAACTGTGCACAGTATAAATACTGTGTCAGAGCTAGGGTTTGGCAGATGAACTTTTCCCCATTTGGACAAAATTGCCCCTTTTGGGCCTGGACAAAAACACCTATCTGGACTTCTTTGAAAAAAAGACTAAAAACATCATAAAAATAAAAAATGAAAATATAAAATAAATAAAAAATAACACAGTAATATATATATGAAAATGATAAAACTAATTAAATAAATAAATTATAAAGAGGTAAAAATAATAATAATAAAAAGAAAATAAAAAAGAAACCAAATAAATGAGGTATTTTAAAATACCTCTCTGCCGAAATTTCGTCAGAAACGAACAAAGGAAGTCCGTCTTAAAAAGACGTATAAAAGCGATCGGTCAAAAAATGGGGTATGACAGATGCCCCTATTTAAGTTTCTTTCATCGGAGATAAAAAGAAAAAGATGATTTTTGATGATGTTTTTGTTTTGATTCGACGATGGAAGAGACTTAAATACAGAGTACACCATTTTTTGACCGGTCCAAACTATAAAATGTTATGATATGATGTTATGCTTATGAGTGTTATGTTTATGAATGCTATATTTACAAAGTGTTTGAATGTAATGAAGATTATTTGACAGAGGTAAGGAAGACAGAAAGCGATAAAGTCCTGTATGTGGACAGAAAGCAATAAAGTCTTGTGTATGGACAGAAGTAAAGACAGAAAGCAGTAAAGTCCTGTGTGCGGACATAAGTAAAGACAGTGTCCACCAACATTGTGGGTTGGTGAGGACAAGTAAAGGCAGTGTCTACCAACATTGTGGGATGGTGAGGACACAACAAAGAAATAAATTGTCTGCTGTCATTGTGGGAGAGCGAGACATGACAAGAATATGTATTTGTCTGGACCAAACACACTGGAGACGACTTCTTTTGGGGAAATTAACCACACGTTTGCAGTTGATTGTTTGCAAAACCTGCTACTTGGAATATGAATGATGGAGACATCTCTGGACCAGATACACTAGGGATGACTCTTTTTGTGATTTATGATTGATGGAGACATCTCTGGACCAGATACACTGGGGATGACTCTTTTTGTGATGATTTAAAACAAGACACATGATGGTCAATGCAGTACATATGAATGATTTTGTGTGCATGTTGTATGTAAATATGAATGTATGTATACATATGTGAATGATTGTATGTATGTATGTATATGTACGTGTGTATGACTGTATGTATGTATGTATACGTATGTGTGTATAACTGTATGTATGTATGTATGAATGATTGTATATGTATGAATGTATATATGATTGTATGTAAGTATGAATGTATGTTATGAAGCTTGTATTTGTATGATTGAATGATATTTGTAAATGACTGGATGCGACAAAAGATTTGATCAGGTAAGATGAGCACTGGGCCGACGTATCCGTACAACCAATCGATAGGTCTCCACTGGGGACAGCACCCCTATAGGTGAAATAAATCAGATTCTCGAGGTATAACCCGGTATGGTATATCAGTTCATGGTAAAAATGATTGCTTCTTGGGGTAAAGCCCATTGGTTAGAGATTTGGCAGAAGTCGCCATTTTGTACACTGAAACCGAATATTTTCTCATGGTCTTGTTTCAACAGTCATGCTTTTTGCTCTTTTTTTTTGAAATCCCTAACTTTTGCCTGGATCGCCCTTTCGGGTTTTCAATCCACAGGGAATATATATTTTTTTGTTTTGCCCATAATTTTTGCCTGGATCGCCCTTTCAGGTTTTCAATCCACCGGGGCGCTCATTTTTGCCTAAGCCGCCCTTTCGGGTTTTCAACTTAGCGAGCTTATCTTTTTGCTATTTTTTTTTTGATAGAAAGAAACAAGATTGATATGCTGATATGCAAACTTCTCCGAGAAATGCCATTTTCTGAAGATATGCAAACTTCTCAAAGAGATGCCATTTGCTGATGAATGAGCCTCCTAAAACGGGTCTCAGCTTCTTTTTCTTTTATTGGGGAAAAGAAAATCATACAAGCTTCTTAAAAATAACCACTTGCTGGAGATTACCAGAGAACAGTCAAGTTCAGTATTTAATGGAGGGATGTTGGATCACATGCTTAGCATTCGATGATTATTAGCTCAAGGAGGAAGAGACATAACAACTATCTTGGTAGATCTGGATTGCCCCTGGAAACCATTTCAGATGCACCCAGTGAGTGAAACCTTGACTTTGAATCTTTGAGGTGTATGTCCCTGGATGTGAAGACTTGCCCCTGATTGGCAGGTTCCTGATGTAATTTGCCCCAAGTTAGGAGCGCTTTGAATTGATTCGTCCTTGATTAGACCATTTAATTGAATTTCCTTGATGCCAAATATAAATTTGTAAACAAAATTGTTTCTTTTGAAAAATGTTTCTGATGTAATGTACATGCAAGTTTTGGAATCGCAAAAATTTATATAAAACACATGTGGTGTGTGTAAAAGATAGTTACTCAACAAACAGGTGGAGTCAGTTTTAACAATAATTTTGTTGATTATGCTTTCAAAGTAAACCTAGTTTCAATTAGGTCTTTTGAGGGTTATAACGTGGCCTGGTTCATGGTTTTGAAAAGAAAAGATTATTGGGCTCAAAATTCTGTTTTAACCCACCCACTTCTTCGATGTCCTTCATTCCTACATTCAATTAATTCATCAGACACGCTTTGGTTGACAAGAGGATTTATTTTGACAATGATGTTTGAGGTTGACGCTGTGGTCGAAGTTTTGATGAGATTCTTGAAGTGACAGCCACTTTTTTCATTCACAAGCTTATCTTCAACATTTTTTCTCTTGATCCCTTATTTTTGCATGGACCAATTCTTTAGATTTCGCGGACCATCGGGATGCCCTGAATTTTGCCTAAGTCTTTTTACCTAGCGGACCTTTTGTTGTGGTTGTTGTTTTTTTTTTTGTGTTTGTTTTTTTGTTTTGGTGTAGGACAATTGTGACTGCCACATGCTATTGTGAGTTTTGTCTACTCATGACTTCCTCTATCTCAACATATTTATCCTCTTGTATTGGGATGTGTCATTGAATTAATTGAAAGACTACCCTGCCCCGGGTTAAGATTAAGGGTTTTTTTTTTATATATAGAAAGAACACCTACTTCTGGCTCAAAGGGGTTGACTACGGATTATCTCCTTATTTCTCCGGTGTTTGGGAACTGAAAAAATGCCTTACATCATCAACCGGGTCTTACTAGTGAAAGCATATATCAGCACATATCAGCAATTTTAAACATTTAGTTTACATCATTCTCCCCTCAAGTTTGTTAATAGGAAAAGTGCAATAGAAAAATATTGTCATTTATGGTGGCACAAGAAAAGAGTGAATACGAATGGATGGATTCCAAAATATGCATGCTTATTGTTTTAGAAATATTAATTAAAAGATACAACTTTAAAATGCAAATAAATGCTTGGCAAGAAAGAAATTGCAATTGGAACATAAAAGGCCTAGTGATCCTAGGGACAAACTTCTTGGTAATCTTGAAAATGATAGAGGACCCATGATCAGGCTGAGGATGAACCTTGAACATTAGGGTTCTCATCCTTGAAAGATAGCACCTTGTTGCGGGCTAAATCCTGAACAGCTTTCTTGAGAGGATAACAACGTTCTACATCATGGCCAGGGGCTCCTTGATGGAAGACGCAGGTTAGATCACTGCGGTACCAGGGAGGTAGTACTGCTGGCACATGGGGAGGTGGCCTTGTCTGGACAAAATTTTTAGCAAGTAAAGCGGGGAGTAGGTCGGCATATTTCACGGGTATGGGATCAAATGGTTGATTTTTCTGAGCACGGTTATGATTGAATGATTGTTGGGGAGATGGTAGGTGATGAGATTGTGGATATTGTGGTGGTAGTGATATGGCTGCAATATGTTGATAAGCTGGGTTTCTCGAATGAGGTCCTCCTTGAGCCACCATGCCAACTTCAGATTCTTTCTTCTCAGAAAAGTTGTTACCATATCTCTTGGCAGTATTAGTCGGAGCCTTCTCTCTTGTCAACCGTCCTTGACGGACTCCTTCTTCTAAGCACATTCCCATTTCCACCATTTCGGTGAAGCTTCTTGATACAACACCAACCATTTTCTCATAGAAGAATGGGCTCAGAGTATGCAAAAACAACTCACACAATTCTTTTTCTTCGACTGGAGGACGAATCTGAGCAGCAAGCTCCCTCCACCTTTGAGCATATTCTTTAAAAGATTCACTCTCTTTTTGTGCCAATGCCCGTAACTCATCCCTATCAGGGGCTAGATATGAGTTGTAATTGTACTGCCGAATGAACGCACTAGCCAAATCATTAAAAGAACTGACATTAGCCCTATCAAGGTCCATGTATCACCTCAAAGCCGCACCGGTCATACTGTCTTGAAAATAATGGATCAACAACTTGTTATTACTGGTTTGAGTAGACATTTTTCTGGCATACATTATCAAGTGAGCCTTGGGGCAAGTACTCCCCTTATATTTCTCAAAATCCGGAACTTTAAACTTATGAGGGACGACAACATCAGGGACCAAACATAGTTCATGAGCATCCTGGCCGAACAAATCTTTCCCCCTAAGAGCCCTCATTTCCTTCTGTATCTCGTCATACTTGGTATGTAAGTCGTCAACCCTGTCATAACCTCCCACACTTTCAGCATGAAAGATGGGCATCTGAGTTTGCTGGATAGTATGAACCAATGGTGCAGTCATAGTTGCCGTAACCTGAGGAAGTGTATTGCCAAGCTGAGCAATTGGCGCTGCTGATTGAACATGAGGAATCTCTGACACTACAGGACGTGATTCTTCCCCGAGAAAGCCGACTGGCATGCCCCATGGGTAACCTTCGGGCATAGCAAATTGAGGAGCGCCAAGAGGTGCAGATGAAACAGGAGGAGCTACAAGAGCATTACTAGACTGTGGAACTGGCGCTGACACCTGATTCTGGGTAGCCATAAAAAAAGCCACCATGCTAGTCAATTTCTCGATTTCTGTTTGCATGGTTGTCATCTGTTCACGGAGCATATGGTTTTCTTCCTCAAAACTATTCATCTTGCTCTTCAACTTAGACCGAGTATTGTAGACACAGGTTGCTTTGTACCGAATACGCCGGGCCACTTTGTTTGACTGAGGTAGAGAGAAGAGGAAAAAATGAGACTCGAGTTTGGGAACTTATGAATGTAGTATGATGCATTATGTGTTTATGCTAAAATATGCAATGTTTTTTTGGTTATCGAAGGACTTATCCCAAATTGGTTGTAAACATTTAGATATGGATTTTGTAAGGAGAAAAGAAGAAAAAATTTATTATGTGTCAATTGAAACGAATGTTCTCTATAATGTTTACAAAAAATTTGTTTAAGTCCTTCGATATCGGATGAGGAAAAAGAATTTATGAATGAGTGCATGCATGCATGATGCGGAAAACATGGTGGGGTTAAAGTATAATGTTGGAGTCAAAGGTGAAACCCTCCTATATGGTATGTACTAGGGTTCATTTGTACCTGCATTACGGGTTCTACAAAGTTCCCAAAGTCCTCGACCTCCTCCGAAAATCATCGGGTTACGGAACTACTTCCGATCCAACAAAATCCGTAGAAAAGTCTCATTTGAGTGTAATATTGCGTATCAACCAATCCGAGACTTACTCTCGATTAGCCACCGCACTACGCCCTAAAGAGGCCAAGATGGGTTAGGTGTAACTAAAGGTCCTCAACATCGTCGGTTCCTTGAAGATAGAATGTCAAACACGACTACTCATGTTGGCACTATTACCTCCAAAGTTCCTCAATTGAGTGTGGTTACCACATATGCCACGGCCGAAACTTACTCTCGGATAGACATTATGATTATACCACTATCCTATCTTATGGTTCCCTCAAGTCCGGGTGGGGGACTTATCTCACCACTCAAAAGCAAACCCAAATATATACAAATATTTACAATTAAAAGAAAAAAAAAGGCGCGAAGATAGTAATTTAAAACAAGTTAGGTTCAACCCGCTTGGTTGGTCCCCAGTGAAGTCGCCATTTCTGTCGCGGTGATTTTTGGATATCGAGTTATTAAGTAACTTCGAATCGCAATTTAATATTCCACCACCGATCTTTAATTTATCCGAGGGAAAGAGAAAAAGTTCGAAAAAACCCTATTTTTAGAGAACAAGGTTCGGGGGTTGGTTATACGAAGGGAAGGTACTAGCACCCTAAGTATCTATAGTACTCTATAGGAACCTCTTGTTTTTATTCTAACTTTGCGCTTAATTTTATTTGCTTGTAAAAATGTATATGTATAGGAGTTGAAGTAGTGATCGAGAAAAGTTTAAAGTGACGAAAAGGAAAAAAACGTTTTTGTTGATTTTATTGATTGGAGAGACAAGTCTCATGCCTACGTACCCGAGGGATCAAACCACCGTAGTTCGGGATAAAAAGCCGAGTAAATTTGTTTGTTTCATTTTAAAGTTTTGAAAATGGTTTTAAAGACCAAAAAGCCAAAAGTGGCAAAATGTGAGTTTGATTGATGTTAGTTTTGTGAAAAAAGTCTATATGGTTAAATTGATTGAGATTTGATTATGAAATAAGACGCGGACACTTGGTTTAAAATCCAAGGTTTGTTGAGAAAAATGTTTTAAGTGATAAAAGACACTTGGTTTAAAATCCAAGGTTTATGCATGATTAAAAATGTATGAATGGAGAAAATACACATGGTTTAAAATCCAAGGTTTTAGCGAAAAAGAAGCCATTGGTTTAAAGTCCAAGGCATTTGGTTTAAAATCCAAGTTCGCGATAAAAAAAGACACTTGGGTTAAAATCCAAGGTTTTCACGATAAAAGACGCCGTTGGTTTAAAGTCCAAGGCACTTGGTTTAAAATCCAAGTTCGCGGTAAAAAAGACTCTTGGGTTAAAATCCAAGGTTTTCGCGGTGAAAAGAAACGTTTGGTTTAAAGTCCAAAGTTTTGAAAATGTATGATGACGAAATATTTTGATGCTTTTGATGATGTTGAAAAGAAATGTGTCGATATTTTTGAAAGAGGTTTTGACCTCATTTTTGAGAATAAAATGACTAATTATTTTTGAAGAGGTGTTGACCTCATTTTTTAGAATAAAGTGACTATTTATTTAAAATGGAATGTTGGGTTCCAAATAAAAAAGGTAGCGCTAAAAGAATAATAACGTCGCAATAAGCAAATTAAGCGCGAAGACAATCCGTAATGATATTTTGATCAAAACGGTGTCTTTTCCCTCGGAATTAATATGCTAACGTTTTTTGCGGAAAGCGATAAATAAATATGCATGAGATGCAATTTTTTCATTTATAGTGTACATTTATTCCTAATTACATTCTAAGGTATTTGCAAGAAAAATAAATATGAAATGAATGCAAGAGGATGCTATGCAATTTTTATTTAAATTTACATCAAATCCTAAAAAATACAATCTAATGTCCTTGCAATAAAATAAATGATTAATTAATAAGGCAATAAATTAATTGATTAGCGAGCAATAATAAAGAATTAAGCAAAATAGATAAACATAAATTAGAGCAATTAATAATAAAACAAAGAGGCCTCAAATTAGTGCTTATTTTGGATTTAATAGCTTATTGAAGCACATTTCATAAGCACTTTTATCATAGGCAAAAATAAAATAAAAAAAAAACAGAAGGGGGTGCAAATATCAATAACACAGAAAAAGGGGTGCAAAAAGCAACTCTGGGCCCAAACCCAGCTGGGGGGCGTGGCCCAGAGGGGGGTGTTTGAAGTAAAAATGAAAAATCAGATTAGAGCCGTCTGATTGATGAGACGGCTCAGATCTGATCACAAAGGAAATGAATCGGGAACACATGATTAACATCAGATGGCCAAAGGCGCGCAGGTGCACCATAAGACTGTGCACCTGCGCGCACAGGATCGCAAATGGGGTATAAAAGGAAAACCCTAAAAAAATTACTCAAATTCTCTTCTTCTCTCTTCTTCAGCGCCGCTGATTCTCTTTCTTCTACCTCTCAATCCTCGGTTTCAAATTTCTCTCAAACCAAACTCCATTTTTCCAAAACTTTCTAACATTAAACATTCATACAAACAACTCATAAACTCAAATCAAAAATCAAAAGTAAACAAGCAAAACCCCATGGATTAGATCGAAGAAAACAGAACGGAAGTGCAAAAAAGGATCGACCATTGGCTGTATTTTTGCTCCTATTCTTCTTCACTTCTCGTTTTTCTGTTCGATTCTGTTCGCGTTTTGGGAGTTGGGTTTGATGATGATTTGGTTCGATTCGTGATGTTTGAAGGAGAATGATTTGGGTGGTTTGATGATATGGTTCGTGTAGTACCCTAAATTTTGCCCACTTTTCTTTTTATTTTATTATTGCATTGATTGAAGTTGCATTTTATTTCAAATATGTGAATGAGCTCATTTGGAAACTGAGAGAGTGTTCAAAATCTTATTTGTACAATGTCATGAGTTCGAAACTTGTTGTTATTTGTGTCAATTTTTGTAGTAACTTTAATAACAAAAATAACAAAAAATATGTCAGTTTATTTATTTTATTTTTTGTTTGTAATCTTATTTAAATAAAAAAATTTAGTTTCTTTTGTTTTTAATATCTTTGTTTTATGTTTTTAAAAAAAAAATAACAAAAAAAAAAAGCCTGAACAACACAGTGTTACGCCTCAATTTTTCTACTCTCTTGAATCTCCTCTTTCCAATCCCAATTTTTTCTACAAAGAAGCAAATTCTCAATTTTTTTCTACAAAGAAGCAAATAAAGGCAATATTGTGCATATATTGTGGGATTTTGTCTGACCAACTTGCAAGCCAATTTTTCTTTGGTGAATTAAATGCATAACCATTTTTTTCTTCTGGTTGTAAGGCTATGGTGTAGCCTTTCGGTGCAGAGGAATGAGTTTGAAGAGAGGCAAATTGAAAATTTGGTAACATGGTGCAGGTTTCACACACTGTATTACTTGAATTTTGATAAAACTGAATTGCATCCCCATTCAAACTCTTGGTTGATCTCATTCTATAAATAGGGCAAATCAGAAACAAAGGAGGGGGGGGAGTCTTTTTTTTCAAGAGATCACATACACACACAATTGCAACCATACTTCTAACACAAACAGAGAAAGGAAAACACTATTTTTTTGCAAAGTTTATTTTTATTTCAAAAATATATATCCAAACAGAAACAAAAAAAAACAGTAAAGAAAAATCAAAGAAACAAGGAGAAAAAGAAGAAGAATTTTGGATCTTCAAGGGTTATTTCCAACCCCGTTCTGTTTACTTTTATTTGTGTAAAGTTTTATTTTTGTTTCTTTTGATTTTGTGGGGTTTTCAAATTAAAAAAAAGAGAGAGGTTATCGGCGGCGCCACCTTGCCGTTGTGGTGGCCGCCGCCACTGTTCATATCTTGATGATGAACAAGAGAGAGATGAGAGTATAGAGAGAGGGAGAGGCGGAAGAGAGAGAAAAGAATGAGAAAAAACTGAGAGAATTGTGAGGTTTTGGCAATTTATAGGTCGTGTACTCAGGTGCGGGCGTGTCTATGGCACCCGAGTATGCCCTCTCTATCTCATCCATCGGATCTAATCAGACGTACTCAGATGTGTTCCTTGTGATCAAATCATGGACGTCTGATTAATCTGACGTCTCTGATCCTCCCCTAGTTTCTTTTGTTTGTTGCTGGACGCCCATGGGCCCTGACGGACTGGGCCTGGTCCGTTTTAGCTATTCATACCTCCACTACTTTCAATTTGCACCCCCTGTTTCGGTTTATTTATTTTATTTTATTTTCTTTATCTATTTATTTTATTTTATTTTCTTTATCTATTTATTTTATTTTTTTATTTAATTTCATTTATTCATTTTACCTGCATTTTAAGGTTATGTTGAATATATAAGAATGAACTAAAAATACCCTCTTTTTTTATTTATGTTATTTTCTTGTTAATAAAAAAATAAAAATGCAAAAATACAAAACACAAAAAAAAATCAATTTTGTTTTAATTCTTTATATCACTGCACATCAAATAAACTATTATAAAAAAAAAACTCGAATGAAAAAGGACTGGTCTGGTGTATATCTTTCCATTTCCCCGATTATTTGGATTCTTGGTGTATATCTCGCAGTTCAAATAATCGTCATTCCTTAAAAAAATTATCTTTTTTTTTTCTTTTTTTTCTCAAAACCCAAAAAAATAAAATCAAATACACTCAACTCATCAAACCATTTTTTGACCTTGCACAAGAAAAAATAAAAATCAAACTTCTTTTCTTTCGCGCCCATGTGCGTTTAATTATTTTTCTCAAGCGGATATCATCGCCCAAGTGCGAGTCCGTCTTTTAATCAAGCAAATCTTTTCGCCCAAGTGCAACCAATTCATTTTCATCAATAAAATCAACCAACGCACAAATATTTTCTACCAGAACTACGTAGCTTTGAGTTTCCCATCGCACCTAGGAATACGTAGGAGCGAAATTCAACATCTTGTCGAGCACAATAATAAAAAACTTTTTTTCTTTTTTTTGTCTTTAATTTTTATTTTTATTTCCTTTTACTCTTGGCAACACTTTTCATAACAATTTTTCCCCTTTTATATATATATAGACATAAAATCAAAACATTAACAAAAAATCACAAAAACAAATAAAAAACACTTTTTAAACCCTAAGCTAAAAAGAAGGTTCCCGTTGAGTACAACGGATGTGAGGGGTGCTAATACCTTCCCCTCGCATAATCGACTCCCGAACCCGAAAATGGTTGCGATGACCATCTTTCCATTTATTTTCAAGGTTTTATCGATATTTTCCTTTTCCTCCGGGAATAAATAAAGTTCGGTGGCGACTCTGTGTCTTTTCGAGCGTTCATTACACTCGGGCGTTTTTCCGGCCGCTTCAGCTGGCGACTCTGCTGGGGACTGCGGGAGAGTCAAGCCTACCCTTGTTAGCTTTAGGGTTCCTTTGTTTTTCATGTTTTGCTTGTCCTTCGTTTTTTCTTGTATTCATTTCTTTATTGTTGTTTTATTTCTGTATATATACATGTATATTACAATTGTGGCCTTGGGTTGCTATTTGGGTGAAGCTCTAGACCCGAGCTTTGAGGAAAAACTTAAGATAAGTTGGTGGTTGAGTGTTGACCTTCTTGGTGTATACCTCGTAGGGTTGGCATGAAAACTCCGCCTAGAGTAGATCCTCTCGAAGGTATTGTTGTCTTGCGAGTATTTGCAACGGCAGCAATATTTTCCTGTTGGATCCATGACTCTAGGGACCTTTTTTAGAACCTAGAAACATGTTACTAGGAACCTATGTTAGAACCTGAGTCAAGGTTGCGTAGCATTGACCTCCTTGGTGTATACCTCGTAGGGTTGACACGCAAATCTCACCTAGAGGAGATCTTTTTGAAGGTGTCATTGTCTTGCGAGTATTTGCAATTGCAGCGATATCTTCGAATGTGATAAGCGATTCTAGGAACCTTATTAAAAAACGCTAGAATCCACATGTGAGATTGGGGGGATACCTTTAACATCTTATGACTTTTATGCCTAAACTAGTCCAAATCATATTTTCGCATATCATGACATTTGCATCCATAAAATTAATTTTTGCATACCCATTTTGCTTCATAGGGAACTAAAAGACAAGTAGTTATAAAGCAAGAAGAAGAAGAAAGAGAAAAAAATATGGCTTCTAAGAAAAGACACACGCTTAATCTCACAGTCAGGGTCCCTAATGTGGAAAGTCTCAAAGCTCTAAGTAATCAAATGACCACTCTCAGCAGAGGAAATTTCCAAGTTAATTATGGGTTGTTACTTAACCTCCTCCATGTGAAGATAGATGAGGCTGCACTAATTACTTTGACTCAGTTCTATGACCCACCTCTTCGTTGCTTCACATTTCAAGACTTTCAATTGGCCCCCACACTAGAAGAGTTTGCCAAGATCTTAGGCTACAATTTGAAAAACCACGGACCTTACTTAGGTTTAGGAGAAGAACCTACTTTAGAGGCAGTTGCTAAAGCTCTACATCTCAGCATTGATGAAGTGAAATCCTATTTAGAAGTGAAGAAAAATGGCACCAAAGGGATATCAAGAAAAGTCTTGGAGGCAAAAGCCCGAGATTTGTTGGCCAAGAAAGAGTGGGGAGCATTTAACGCAATACTAGCCTTGTTGATCTATGGGATAGTGCTCTTCCCCAATATTGACGACTTCGTAGACCTCGCTGCTATAGGGGTATTCGTGGCTGGGAACCCTGCTGCTACATTGTTAGCTGATTTTCATTTATCCCTCTATGATAGACACGAGAAGAAAAGAGGAGGCATGATCTCCTGTTGCACTCCCTTAATGCAAGTTTGTTGATGTTTCACTTGCCAAAGGAAAGGACTTTTTTGGAGAACCCAGCCGGTTTCAAGTGGTCACAAAGGATGACGGCCCTCACCGAAAAAGATATCTCTTGGTATTATCGAGAGCTAGATGGCATAGAGATCATTCTCAGCTGCGGTGACTTTCCCAACGTGCCTCTCATGGGAACTAGAGGTTGCATCAATTACAATCCTGTCCTCTCTCTCCGGCAATTGGGGTACCCAATGGAAGACAGACCGGACGACCGTCTGTTAGAAGGGTTTATTTTGAAGAAAGAAATTGAAGACCCCACATTACTAAGAAAGATTCGAAGGGCTTGGGGCCAAGTACACAAGAAGAACTTTGGAAAGAAGAATTGTTTGGCCAAATCTCTATACACCCAATGGGTAAAAGAAAGAGTTAAGGTTATCAAATTGCCTTTTGCTGTGACGGCCCCTACTAGACCTCCATCACCTGAGTCGATCACTACCATCCCCATCGAAGAGGCCAAAGAAATGAGATCCGAAATTGTGGAGTTGCAAAGTAAGAATGAGGAATGGGAGTCCAAGTATTTGCAAGCTATAGGAGAAGTGGCAAGGTTGAAGAGAGATCAAGAACATGAAAATGAAGTTCTTAAAGAAAGTAGAAAAAGGTTGAGGGAATCCGAGGACAAAAGAAGGATTATTGGAGATGGTATGCTTAGCGCAAAGGACAACCTCATAGCTAAGGATGAGGAAATAGGACAACTCAAGCGTTCCTATGAAGAGGTTAAGAAATTTGGCGAAAAGGCTTTCGAAGCTCAACGGAAGTGGAGGTTGAAGCATCAAGAGCAAGAGGCAAAGACCCAAGAAGTCAAGGGGCAATTGCACTTAGAAATCCTCCGTAGCCAAGAGTTTGAGAATCTCTACCACCAAGAGAAAGCAAAGTGTGAACACCTTCGAGATAGCATCCGAGATCTTCTTGACCAACATGTGAGGGCACATGTAGACCAAATAGCGCGGCTAAGTGAAGAGCTTAAAGATATGAGCACTAAGCTAACTCAGCGCGGGACGATACTTGGCTTTGTGTGGGATGACGCTGTTAAATTGAAGGATGACTTCTCAAATTTAGTAGCCTTCTCAAATGCAGTCATTGACGAAATCCCCGAGAAGCTAGCAAATGCCGAGGTAGCCTTGTCCTACTACAACGTCCCCAAGGATATCAAGGAGTTCATGGTGTATTGCAAGAAAATCTTAGATTTTTATAAGAAACAAGTAGCCATTGCTAAGATAAGATTGGCCGGATGATGAGTTGTATTTCTATTTTGTACCTTGCAATCTTTTGCAAAAGTAATGAAATTAATGAGGAATTTTGAAAGCAAGTGTTTAAATTTCGCCGTTATTATTTCTAAATGCTTGCTTATGTTAACTGTGCGTCTTTATTAGGTCCCAAAAGCAAAATAGCAAAAATCAAGAATGTTTTTCTTACATCGCACACATGCACCCTCATACATTTTTACAAAAAAAAAAAACTTTTTTGTGTAACATACGTCTACATGCATAAAAAAAAAAAAAAAAAACTTGCACATCATGTTCATAAAAATAAAAAAATAAAAAAAACTTATTTATTTCTCCTTCCAAACTTCAGGGAGTAATTCACCATAGCCAGAAAACCAAGAAATCAGTTACTCCAAGGGTCTGCTCTCCGACACTCACACGGGACACGAGCTAATAAACAAAGAGCTATGGAACAAGAAGCAGAAAATCAAGTTAAGTTAAGGGAAGATGTGGATGTCATCAAGGATCAGATGGCTAAGCTTTTGGAGGCCATGCAAGCTTTAACGAATAGAGAAAACAACTCTCCGCCAGCTGTCGTAGTCGAAGAAACTACTCCTGTGTACCCACCTGGTTTTACACCGATATATGGTCTTCCCCCTGGATATACCCCACCGATAGCTACTAACTCCACTGGTAGTGGCCCATCTCGCCCCATACAAATTCAAGTACCTACCATGAATGAGGTTCCAGTGGCTCAAGAGAACTTCATTGTCCCTCCCGGACACCCTTTACCTTAGAATACTGGTGAAAATCCTCAGTTCATGCAGTCAATGCCAAATCCTCAAGAAACGCACCAAGGTGTACATCCTGAAACTCCTCAAAATTGGCAGCAACACGATGTTGAGTCAAAGGGAAAGCTTCATGTCCTAGAAGAACGATTGAGGGCGGTGGAAGGGAACAACATTTATGGCCTTAACACTTTCGATATGTGCTTAGTCCCTGATGTGGTTATTCCTGCTAAATTCAAAGCACCTGAGTTCGAAAAGTACAAAGGTCTAAGTTGTCCAAAGAATCATCTGGTGATGTTCTGTAGAAAAATGGCCTCTCATGCTCACAACGATAAACTTTTGATTCACTGCTTTCAGGATAGCCTAAGTGGGGCATCTTTGAATTGGTACATGCATCTCGAGAGAAGTCGTATATGTTCTTGGAAAGATTTAGCTGATGCTTTTCTAAAGCAATACAAGTATAACATGGACATGGCACCTGATCGGATGCAACTACAGAGCTTGGCAAAGAAAGACAATGAGACTTTCAAGGAGTATGCGCAGCGATGGAGGGAACTAGCGGCTCAGGTGGAGCCACCTTTATCCGAGAAAGAGTTAGTAGGAATGTTTATGGACACATTGCAAGCTCCTTTCTATGAAAAAATGATTGGGAGTATATCCTCAAGCTTCTCTGATTTAGTGGTCACCGGTGAAAGGATAGAGAGTGGGATGAAAAATGGGAAGATCACATGCTCTTTGACTGGTCAGAACAACACCAAGAAGTTCCCCACAACTTTTCCAAAGAAGAAGGAAGGTGAAACAAATGCTGTCATGGTGGGATCATCACAAGTACCCCCAAGTCGTATGCCATACTTTCGGTCCCCCGCACCCCCAGCTCATATGCCGTACTTTCAGTACCCCTACGTGGCATCTGTAGCCCAAGGGCAATACCCACAACAATCATATCATGTGCCACCGCCTCAAAGACCGCAGTATCAACCTGTTCGCCCGAATCATTGGGGTCAAACCTCAAGTCAGAATCAGTATCGGCCTCCCAATAATCATCGACCTAGTCGGATTGACCCAATCCCCATCCCATATAGCCAGTTGTGGCCATTATTGATTAAGAACTCTTTGGTGACACCTCGAAATGTTAGACCTTTGGAACCACCATACCCGCAGTGGTATAACCCCAATGCCAAATGTGAATTCCATTCTGGGGTAGTTGGTCATTCCATTGAAGACTGTAAGGCACTCAAGGAAATTGTGCAAGGACTAATTAATAACAACAATTTGTCGTTCAAAGAGAAGGGGCCTGATGTGAAGAACAATCCTCTTCCAGGTTTTAATGGCCCAAGTGTTAATGCTGTGGAAGAAAATACAAACTTTGATGAGATCAAGATAGTCGAAGAAGTAAAAACCCCTTTGCTGATGATCCATGCTAAGTTAGCCAAATGTGGGTTGATCGAAGGAACCCACGACAATTGCGAAGCATGTGTCTTGAGCCCGAGAGGTTGTCAGGTAGTCAGAAAACAAGTGCAACAATTAATGAATCGTGGTGTGTTGCAAATTAGTCGAGCAAAGAAGATGGCAGAGATCTCAGTTATCGAACCTCACTTTGAAATCAGTAAAGATATACCAAGACCTGTTGAGGTTCTCTATCAAAGAAGCACTAACCAGCCATTAGAAAATCGAAAGCAACCAGTTATTGTTTGTGTTCCGTCCCCATTTTCTTACCAAAGTTCCAAAGCCGTACCATGGAATTACGATGCAACCGCCTATGTCCATGGATCAGATGTGGAAACGGGAGGCGAGTCTACAAAAATGATGGAAGATGTTACTCATATTTCTGAGGGCAGTGGGATGACCCGAAGTGGGCGAATCTTTGCTCCCGAACGACTTAAAAGAGATGAGGTAACAGTGGAAATTCAGAAAAGTTTTAAAGCATTCGATCAAGACAAAGAGAAAGAATCCAGAGACCAAGAAGCATCAAAGGAAGATGATGAGTTCTTGAAAATCATCAAAAGGAGTGAGTACAAGATAGTTGATCAATTGAATCAGACTCCTTCCAAAATATCTATCCTTTCGCTGTTGTTGAATTCCGAGGCACATAGGCAAGCATTGTTAAAAGTGTTGAATCAGGCGCATGTAACTCATGATGTTACTGTGGACCGTTTTGGTGGGATAGTAGCCAATATCACTGCAACTAGCTGCTTGAACTTTAATGATGAAGATTTATCCGTGGAGGGGAAAGCTCACAACAAAGCATTACACATATCCACAATATGTTATGACACTGTCCTTGCAAGAGTGTTAGTTGACACTGGTTCATCCTTGAACGTAATGCCGAAGTCTACTCTCAACAAGATGTCTATTAATGGTGTCTATCTGAGTCCCAGCTCTTTAATTGTGAAAGCTTTTGACGGGTCTAGAAGATCTGTGATTGGAGAGGTCTGCCTACCAGTCCAAATAGGTCCACATACTTTTAATATTACTTTTCAAGTGATGGATATCAATCCAGCCTATAGCTGCTTGTTGGGGCGCCCGTGGATCCATGCGGCGGGGGCTGTGACATCCACCTTGCATCAAAAATTGAAATTCATAGTAGGTGACAAGTTGATCACAGTTGATGGTGAAGAAGATATCTTTGTGAGTCATTTGTCTTCTTTTCAGTATGTGGAGGCGGGGGAAGGGTCGTTGGAGACTGCCTTTCAGGCTCTAGAAGTTGCAAATGCCACGACAATACATAAAGGAGACTGCCCTCGTGATTATAAACGTTTGTGGGAGATGCCAACGAAGAAAGACAAATATGGATTGGGATACCAACCATCTATGAGAGAGGTTGATGTTGTGAAGACACCCTTCAGCAGCATTCAAGATATTTTCAGAAGTGCGGGCTTTGAGAATCAAATAGCTGCTGTTGAAGATGTCTTAGAGGATGAAGAAGGGCCTTGTTTGGTTTACCATGGCTCTCCAAGTACAAGCCTCAACAATTGGACCGCCGTTGAAGTTCCTGAGATGTTTTCTTTTTCAAAGTAATCATGTTTTCTTTAAATCTTTTTGCTCTGCCCAAGGCATAAAGATAGCTTTGTAGGGCAACCTTTTCATTTCAAATGATAGATTATCATTAATAAAAAGCATTTCTATTTCTACTACTCTCTCCTTTTTTTTTCTTTCCGCATTTTTTGAAAAAAAATGGCAATTTTATCTTTCTTTCTTATTTTGTTTTTTTTCTTTGTTCATTCTTCTAAAAAAGAAAAAAATCATCATGCAGATCCCCAAATAAACCCATTGAAAATGATACTACTACAATCCCACATAACTTTGAATTTCCAATTAACCAAGCCGACGAGGATGGTGAAAGCGATTATGAACTTCCCGAGGAGCTGGCCAGACTACTAGAGCAGGAATCCAAGGAGATACAGCCAAATCAAGAGGCAGTGGAAGCAATCAATCCGGGAACAGAAAATGATGTAAGAGAAGTCAAGATTGGGGCATCCTTGGAAGCAAAAGTGCGTAAAAGTTTGGTTGAACTCTTGAAAGAGTATAAGGATGTGTTCGCATGGTCATACCAAGATATGTCAGGCTTAGATACTGAGATAGTTGAGCATAAGCTGCCACTTCGACCAGAATGTCCGCCAGTAAAGCAAAAGTTGAGAAGAACAAGACCGGACATGTCACTCAAGATTAGGGAGGAGGTTAAAAGACAATTTGATGCGGGCTTCTTAGCCGTAGCTAAGTATCCAGAGTGGATTGCTAATATCGTGCCAGTACTAAAGAAAGACGGGAAGGTGCAGATGTGCGTCGATTATCGAGATTTAAACAAAGCTAGTCCCAATGATGGTTTCCCATTGCCTCACATCGACGTTTTGGTAGACAATACGGCCCGATTCACAGTCTTCTCTTTCATGGATGGATTCTCCGGCTATAATCAGATCAAGATGGCTCCGGAAGACATGGAAAAAACTACATTCATCACCCCATGGGGAACCTATTGCTACAAGGTAATGCCTTTTGGTTTAAAAAAAGCTGGGGCAACCTATCAAAGAGCAATGGTAGCCCTCTTCCACGACATGATGCACAAAGAAATAGAAGTATATGTGGATGACATGATTGCCAAATCCAAGACTGAAGAGGACCACATCCTTCACTTACAAAAGTTGTTTGTACGTCTAAGGAAATATCGACTACGACTCAATCCAGCTAAGTGCACTTTTGGAGTCAGATCTGGAAAGCTGCTTGGTTTCATTGTCAGTCAAAGAGGGATTGAGGTTGACCCTGATAAAGTACGTGCTATTCAAGATATGCCTGCTCCTCGTACGGAAAAAGAAGTCCGCGGTTTTCTAGGGAGATTGAATTACATCTCTAGATTCATTTCTCATCTTACCGCTACTTGTGAGCCAATCTTCAAGCTGCTACGCAAGGATCAAGCCATCGTGTGGAATGAGAGCTGCCAAGGGGCATTTGAAAAGATCAAACAATATTTACAAGAAACCGCCCATTCTGATACCGCCTGTTCCTGGAAGACCGCTCATCATGTACTTGACAGTATTGGATGAATCCATGGGGTGTGTGTTGGGGCAACATGACGACACTGGAAAAAAGGAGCATGTCATCTACTTCTTGAGCAAGAAGTTCACCGACTGCGAAATCAGATATACCTTACTAGAAAGAACTTGTTGCGCCTTGGCATGGGCAGCTCGCCGTCTGAGACAGTACATGATATGCCACACAACATGGTTGGTGTCAAAGATGGATCCAATCAAGTATATCTTTGAGAAGCCCACTCTAACTGGGAGGATTGCCCGTTGGCAGATGTTGTTATCCGAATACGACATCCTACACGTAACTCAAAAAGCCATCAAAGGAAGCATTCTAGCAGATTACCTTGCTCACCAACCGGTAGAAGACTACCAGCCTATACAGTTTGACTTCCCGGATGAGGACATCATGGTCTTGAGCGACAAAGAACCCATAGGGGATGACGAAGGACACGAATCGGGCGCTCGTTGGAAACTTGCCTTTGACGGAGCTTCGAATGCTATGGGGAACGGGATCAGAGCTGTTTTGATATCACCAAGAAATGGATACACTCCTTTGACAGCAAGGTTGTGCTTCGATTGTACAAATAATGTGGCGGAATATGAAGCATGTATCTTGGGCTTTGAAGCTGCCATCGACTTAAGGATCAAGATTTTAGAAGTGTATGGAGACTCGGCTCTAGTCATCTACCAAGTAAAAGGGGAATGGGAAACCCGTCATCCTAAACTGATCCCGTACCGTGCTCATATCTTGAAGTTAATAAAGTACTTTGACGAGATCACATTTCATCACATCCCTAGAGAAGAGAATCAAGTGGCAGATGCCTTGGCTACCTTATCATCAATGTACAAGGTAAAGTTCCATAACGAGGTGCCAATCATAAAGGTGGAACGTCGAGACGAACCAGCTTTTTGTCTATCAATAGAAGAAGTATCCGATGGCAACCCGTGGTACTACGACATCAAGAAATATCTCAAAGATCAAGAATATCCTGCCAACATCTCAAACAGAGACAAAAAGACCTTGAGGCGATTAGCAGCTAAATTCTTTTTGAATGGTGATGTGCTATACAAGAGAAACCATGACATGGTTCTTCTCAGATGTGTGGACAAGCATGAAGCAGAATCTCTCATCAAAGAAATCCACGAAGGTTCCTTCGGTACTCATGCTAATGGACATGCAATGGCTAGAAAGATCTTAAGGGCTAGTTACTTTTGGTTGACTTTGGAATCTGATTGCTTCAATTATGCTAAGAAGTGCCACAAGTGCCAAATCTACGCTGATAAGGTTCATGTGCCTCCAACTCCTCTGAATGTGATAACATCCCCTTGGCCTTTCTCTATGTGGGGAATTGACGTGATCGGACTCATAGAACCACGAGCTTCAAATGGACACCGATTCATACTAGTCGCCATCGATTATTTCACCAAATGGGTTGAAGCTGCTTCATATGCCAACGTAACAAAGCAAGTGATAGTCCGGTTCAACAAGAAAGAAATAATTTGTCGCTACGGACTTCCTAACAAGATCATCACCGACAATGGTACTAACTTGAACAACAAAATGATGAAGGAGTTGTGTGAGAGTTTCAAAATTGAACATCATAACTCTTCGCCATACAGGCCAAAGATGAACGGAGCCGTAGAAGCAGCAAACAAAAACATCAAAAAGATCCTTCAAAAGATGGTAACAACTTACAAGGATTGGCATGAAATACTCCCTTTTGCTTTGCATGGCTATAGGACCTCAGTGCGTACCTCAACAGGGGCAACCCCTTTTTCACTTGTATACGGCATGGAAGCAGTCCTTCCTATTGAGGTGGAGATTCCCTCAATAAGGATCTTGATGGAGACCAAACTGGAAGAGGCAGAATGGGTCCAGGCAAGGTTTGACCAACTGAACCTCATTGATGAGAAGCGAATGACAGCTTTGTGTCACAGCCAGTTATATCAAAGCAGACTCAAGAAGGCTTTTGATAAGAAGGTTCGTCCTCGAGAGTTCCAAGAGGGCGACCTAGTGCTCAGAAAAATCTTACCAATACACAAAGATTCGCGCGGGAAGTGGACCCCAAACTACGAAGGCCCTTATGTAGTGAAGAAAGTTTTCTCCGGAGGAGCCTTGATTCTCACGACAATGGACGGAGAGGACTTCCAACTTCCAATAAACTCTGATGCTGTCAAGAAATACTATGCCTAGATAACAAAAGAACGCCCGCTAAGTCGAAAACCCGAAAGGGCGACTTAGGAAAAAAGGGGCATCCCGGTGGACTGAAAACCCGAAAGGGCGGTCCAGGCAAAAGTTAGGGATAAAAAGACAAATGGAAACCCGCTAAGTCGAAAACCTGAAAAGGCGACTTAAGCAAAAGTTGGGAAAAAGAAAAAAAAAGAGGCAAGTAACTGCATTCAGACTGTTTTCTCCTGACATCAACCAAGATTTAATACTTTCGCCATCCCCGGAAGCAAGGTGTTGTAGATTTAGGGTTGTTAAGAGAGTAGCAGTCATCATGGCTCGATGGAAATTTCCAATATTTTTTCTTGTTTGCCATTTTCATTTTCTGTTGTTTATTTCGTGGAGTTACACCTTCAGTGTACTACCATTCCATGTACTCAATCATGTTTGATCATCAATAACATGCATCTTTCTATTTACCTTTTTCATTCTTCATTCACAAAAAAAAAAATGTTGTCTATTTTTTTTTATGATACAACTTTGAAATAAGAAAAGGAATAATAACATACAATCTTTTGAAACTGTGATTACTTTGATTAAAAAATATATATATCTAAAGGAAATTAACGATTCCCCAGTTGAATCTCGCAAAGTTCTCAGAGCAACATTGATTGATCCTTCTTCACAATAGGTATCGGCAGCTACACCACATACCAACTACCCACGCAGGCACGGAATGTCAAGGGCTCCAACAGCAGCCATCTATCTAAAGCTCTATGAATGCTCAATGTGGCGAGTGCCGGAGAATTGGAAACCCTCAAACTCCACACCTTAAGCCTGACCATGTTTAGCATCCAATTACAACATCATATCATACACATTAATTATCATACTACATGCATCATATCATACACATTAATTATCATGCATCTCATATTGTATCATACTTTTCCCTCATCAAATCCTCCCACCAGCATGAATTCAAACACTCCTCAGCGAGTTATCCCAGTGTTCCCCAGCGAACCTCAACCAAACCTCATTTAGTTCCACCAGTGAACTTCTTGCAAATTCCCCCAATCAGGCACTAAGCCGTGTTCCCCAGTGAACCTTATTTAGAAATTCCTCAGTAAGTTTTCTCGAAAATCCCAGAGGATCTCTTCTCAAACTATCCCAATCTACAGCCAAGCCATTACTATGCCTACTTAATATTCCCCAAATAGAATTTCATAGCATTTATCGTTTCACCGGCGACGATCTTTTATTTCATTGTTATCATTGTTATCATTTCACCGGCGGCAGTCCGGCGACAATCTTTTACTTTGTTGTTATCGTTTCACCAGCGGCAGACTGGCGACAATCTTTTTTATTTTTATTATTATTTTTTATTTTTTATTTTTATTTCTTTGTTATTCGTTTCACCAGCGGCAGACCGGCGACGATATTTTTTATTTTCTTTGTTATCATTTCACCAGTGGCAGACTGGCGATGATCATTTTATTTTCATAAGCATTTATCGTTTCACCAGCGGCAGACTGGCGACGATCATTTTATTTTCATAAGCATGTATCGTTTCACCAGCGGCAGACTGACGACGATCATTTTATTTTCGTAAGCATCTATCGTTTCACCGGCGGCAGACCGGCGACGAGTTTTAATTTTATCGTTTCACCAGCGGCAGACTGACGACGATCATTTACCTTTTCAATACACAAACCAGCAAAAGGACATCACTGTTCTTGTATTCATCTACTCTTTCCTAGGGACAAAATTTGGGTCCTTTATATTTAATTATCTTTTACAAGAAAATATGAAAACTTTTGTTATTCATATATTCTAGTTGAATATAATTAAATAGGGGCAGCTGTAGTACCCTAAATTTTGCCCACTTTTCTTTTTATTTTATTATTGCATTGATTGAAGTTGCATTTTATTTCAAATATGTGAATGAGCTCATTTGGAAACTGAGAGAGTGTTCAAAATCTTATTTGTACAATGTCATGAGTTCGAAACTTGTTGTTATTTGTGTCAATTTTTTTAGTAACTTTAATAACAAAAATAAAAAAAAAAATGTCAGTTTATTTATTTTATTTTTTGTTTGTAATCTTATTTAAATAAAAAAATTTAGTTTCTTTTGTTTTTAATATCTTTGTTTTATGTTTTAAAAAAAAAATAACAAAAAAAAAAAAGCCTGAACAACACAGTGTTACGCCTCAATTTTTCTACTCTCTTGAATCTCCTCTTTCCAATCCCAATTTTTTCTACAAAGAAGCAAATTCTCAATTTTTTTCTACAAAGAAGCAAATAAAGGCAATATTGTGCATATATTGTGGGATTTTGTCTGACCAACTTGCAAGCCAATTTTTCTTTGGTGCATTAAATGCATAACCATTTTTTTCTTCTGGTTGTAAGGCTATGGTGTAGCCTTTCGGTGCAGAGGAATGAGTTTGAAGAGAGGCAAATTGAAAATTTGGTAACATGGTGCAGGTTTCACACACTGTATTACTTGAATTTTGATAAAACTGAATTGCATCCCCATTCAAACTCTTGGTTGATCTCATTCTATAAATAGGGCAAATCAGAAACAAAGGAGGGGGGGGAGTCTTTTTTTTCAAGAGATCACATACACACACAATTGCAACCATACTTCTAACACAAACAGAGAAAGGAAAACACTATTTTTTTGCAAAGTTTATTTTTATTTCAAAAATATATATCCAAACAGAAACAAAAAAAAAACAGTAAAGAAAAATCAAAGAAAAAAGGAGAAAAAGAAGAAGAATTTTGGATCTTCAAGGGTTAGTTCCAACCCCGTTCTGTTTACTTTTATTTGTGTAAAGTTTTATTTTTGTTTCTTTTGATTTTGTGGGGTTTTCAAATTAAAAAAAAGAGAGAGGTTATCGGCGGCGCCACCTTGCCGTTGTGGTGGCCGCCGCCACTGTTCATATCTTGATGATGAACAAGAGAGAGATGAGAGTATAGAGAGAGGGAGAGGCGGAAGAGAGAGAAAAGAATGAGAAAAAACTGAGAGAATTGTGAGGTTTTGGCAATTTATAGGTCGTGTACTCAGGTGCGGGCGTGTCTATGGCACCCGAGTATGCCCTCTCTATCTCATCCATCGGATCTAATCAGACGTACTCAGATGTGTTCCTTGTGATCAAATCATGGACGTCTGATTAATCTGACGTCTCTGATCCTCCCCTAGTTTCTTTTGTTTGTTGCTGGACACCCATGGGCCCTGACGGACTGGGCCTGGTCCGTTTTAGCTATTCATACCTCCACTACTTTCAATTTGCACCCCCTGTTTCGGTTTTTTTATTTTATTTTATTTTCTTTATCTATTTATTTTATTTTTTTATTTAATTTCATTTATTCATTTTACCTGCATTTTAAGGTTATGTTTTTAATATATAAAAATGAACTAAAAATACCCTCTTTTTTTATTTATGTTATTTTCTTGTTAATAAAAAAATAAAAATGCAAAAATACAAAACACAAAAAAAATCAATTTTGTTTTAATTCTTTATATCACTGCACATCAAATAAACTATTATAAAAAAAAACTCGAATGAAAAAGGACTGGTCTGGTGTATATCTTTCCATTTCCCCGATTATTTGGATTCTTGGTGTATATCTCGCAGTTCAAATAATCGTCATTCCTTAAAAAAATCATCTTTTTTTTTTTTCTCAAAACCCAAAAAAAAAATATCAAATACACTCAACTCATCAAACCATTTTTTGACCTTGCACAAAAAAAAAAAAAATCAAACTTCTTTTCTTTCGCGCCCATGTGCGTATAATTATTTTTCTTAAGCGGATATCATCGCCCAAGTGCGAGTCCGTCTTTTAATCAAGCAAATCTTTTCGCCCAAGTGCAACTAATTCATTTTCATAAATAAAATCAACCAACGCACAAATATTTTCTACCAGAACTACGTAGCTTTGAGTTTCCCATCGCACCTAGGAATACGTAGGAACGAGATTCAACATCTTGTCGAGCACAATAATAAAAAACTTTTTTTCTTTTTTTTGTCTTTAATTTTTATTTTTATTTCCTTTTACTCTTGGCAACACTTTTCATAACAATTTTTCCCCTTTTATATATATATAGACATAAAATCAAAACATTAACAAAAAATCACAAAAACAAATAAAAAACACTTTTTAAACCTTAAGCTAAAAAGAAGGTTCCCGTTGAGTACAACGGATGTGAGGGGTGCTAATACCTTCCCCTCGCATAATCGACTCCCGAACCCGAAAATGGTTGCGATGACCATCTTTCCATTTGTTTTCAAGGTTTTATCGACATTTTCCTTTTCCCCCGGGAATAAATAAAGTTCGGTGGCGACTCTGTGTCTTTTCGAGCGTTCATTACACTCGGGCGTTTTTCCGGCCGCTTCAGTTCGGTTTCGCGATAAACAGATGATGAGGGTTTGATTTTGTTTGATTATTTTCGATTTTGTTGTTCTGGTTTTGGTGTTTGATTTCGGATTCGTGTTCTGGATTTTTTATTCGATTTGTGATTTGTGATTTTGATGAGTATGATGATGATGATCGGTTGTTTCGATGGTGATGATGACAGATTTAATTTTCTGGGTTTTGTGGGTTCTTGGTTCTGTTGATGAACGATCAGGATGATGATGAACTGGGTTTTTAGTTGATGAAGAAAGTTTATGATTCCTGGATTTGTTTCTTTTGATTTTTTTGTTCTGTTTCCAGATTTGATTTTTTTGAAAAGGAAGAAAAAAAATGAGGCTATGTGTTTCTGCGGCTGAGAGAATCTTCTGTGTACTTTCTTGGAAACTGTGCACAGTATAAATACTGTGTCAGAGCTAGTGTTTGGCAGATGAACTTTTCCCCATTTGGACAAAATTGCCCCTTTTGGGCCTGGACAAAAACACCTATCTGGACTTCTTTGAAAAAAAGACTAAAAACATCATAAAAATAAAAAATGAAAATATAAAATAAATAAAAAATAACACAGTAATATATATATGAAAATGATAAAACTAATTAAATAAATAATAATAAATAAAATATAAAGAGGTAAAAATAATAATAATAAAAAGAAAATAAAAAAGAAACCAAATAAATGAGGTATTTTAAAATACCTCTCTGCCGAAATTTCGTCAGAAACGAACAAAGGAAATCCGTCTTAAAAAGATGTATAAAAGCGATCGGTCAAAAAATGGGGTATGACAAAGATCTACATGTTTCAAATGATTATAATCAAATGAATCCAAGAGTCCATCCTTATGGAGCTTGGAAATGCGTTTCTCATTAATATGGCCTAAACGACAGTGCCAAAGGTATGTAGGATTTAACTCATTAGGTTTCATCCTTTTAATATCAATGTTATAAATTGGCATTTCAAGATCAAGAATATACAAACCATTACTCATTTGTGCATTGGCATAAAAAATATCATTCAAATAAATTGAGCAACAATTGCTCTTTATTAAAAACGAAAATCCAAGTTTGTCCAAACAAGAAACAGATATAATATTCCTGCTTATAGCAGGTACATAAAAACAATTTTCCAACTGTATTATTAATCCACTAGGTAAAGTCAAAACATAGGTTCCTACAGATAACGCAACAACTCTTGCTCCATTGCCCACTCGTAGGTCGACTTCGCCTTTAGCCAATTCCCTACTCCTTTGCAGCCCCTGCACATTAGTACAAATGTGAGAACCGCATCCGATATCTAATACTCATGTAGAAGAAGTAGATAAATTAATTTCAATAACAAAGATACCTGCTGAATTGGAACTCTCTATTCCATTCTTCTTGTCTTCCAGGTATTTTGGGCAGTTCCTCTTCCAATGTCCGGTCCTACCATAGTGGAAGCACTTACCCTCCTTTGCAATGCCACCAGTGGGCTTCAAAGCTACAGTGGCAGGTTTGGGTTTGACAACTTCCTTGCCCTTCCCTTTGCTAGCCTTTGCTTTGTTGCCTTTCTTATGATTTCCATTGCCGATCATTAAGACATGATTCGACTTCCCTTTGGATCGCATTGTTTTGTTCAGCTTGTCTTAACATGCCTAATAGTTGTGGCAAAATTTTCTCCATGTCTGACATGGTGAAGTTAAGAACAAACTGATTAAAACTATCTGGCAACGATTGTAGGATCAGATCAGTTGCAAGCTCATTCCCAAGTGGAAATCCTAATCTTGCTAAGTTCCCAACGTACCTAATCATCTTGAGTACATGCAGACTTACAGGAGATCCCTCAGATAGCTTGGCTTGGAAAAGGGCTCTGAAAACATCAAATCTCTCGATTCTAGCTTGCTCTTGGTAGAGCGTTTTCAGGTGTTCGATCATATCAAACGCATTCATTTCCTCATGTTGCTTTTGAAGCTCAGAGGTCATTGTAGCAAGCATGAGACATTTTGCATCTCAGGCATCATCGACACGCTTCTGATAAGCATCTCTTTAAGCCTTAGGAGCATTGGCAGCAGGTTCATCCTCAGGGTCAGGGTGAGGTTCCTCTATAGCATACAGCTTTTTTTCGTGCATGAGGACAATCCTCAAGTTACGATGCCAGTCCCAGATAACTTTTATTTGTCGAGAATGCTTCTCATAATACTGTTTGAGGTGTTATTGTTTGTCATGGTGATCTACATTATAAAAGTGAAGATATAAGTATTTAAATAATTTCAAGACATATTTAATTAGGTCTTTAATTAAACATGTGCTCCCACTATTTTACTCAAAACAAATGACCCTCGACATTTGATTCGGAAAATCCCGTTGGAAGATTTTCTAGTGAGAGTGAGATCCATATTTCACTTTGTTTTAAGTCAGCATTGGGCTGATTACACAAAACTTAATTTATTTAGGTAGGAAACTCCTTTCCAATTGTATCTCATACAACTCTCATATCCTTTCCGTTGGGTAAATAATGTCACATCCCGTTTTTATTTAATTATGGCTTAAATATGAAAACAGTCCCTGCAATTATGACTTGTTTTGATTTTAGTCCCTGCAAAAAAAAAGTTTGATTTTAGTCCCTGCAAAATTTCAAAAGTTTTAAAATAGTCCCTGAGCAGAATTTTTTGATGATATGTCTCATTTTTTATGATTTGGCAGATGCTGCCTAGGATTTATTGATGACATGTCCCATTTTCGATGATGTGGATTAATACATTGATTTTTCATTTAATTTTTAAATTAAAATTAAGTTTACCATTTTTCAGAAAAACAAATTAAAATTAAAAAAAAATAATTTAAAAGCGAAAAATAGAAAAAGGGAATGAGTTAGCAATTAGGGTTTAATTTATTTATACGCGATTCAGTGAGGATCATTTATGTTCACCATCTTCAATTTCAAATACAAATTTAAACCATCATCATTATAATCTTCACTACTACCACCCATGAACAACTATGCTGCATTATCCTTAATCCATTTAAAACTTTTCCTAAAAGAACCTTTGAGTTTACCTTCGACAGAATAAACTTTGTAACTAGCAACCCTATTTTTTCTCTGCAATTCAGGATCACTAAAGCTCCAACTTTTTGAGGTTGAACCATTTTTTTATTTTCCTTTCTTGAACTTAGCATCGTTGTTCATCTAGGTTTGTGTCGGATAAACAAAGAAGCATAAGAGGCACTGTAGCAACGTAGATCTTGCATGCCATAGACGTTACAAGCTCCATTTCCATGTGCAGGCTTCAATTTGATTCCTTCCAGCACCGTACGGCTTGGATCTGAATTCTTTGTTTTGATTAGTGTGTTGGGGATGTTATTTTTCCCTTCTAACCTTTTTTTTAAATATTAATTTGTTTTTTAGAAAAATGGAAAACTTAATTTTAAATTAAAAATTAAATGAAAAATCAATGTATTAATCCACGTCATAAAAAATGTACCATGTCATCAATAAATCCTAGTCAGTATATGCCAAATCATCAAAAATGGGACATGTCATTAAAAAATCCAGCCCAAGGACTATTTTAAAACTTTTGAGATTTTGCAGGGACTAAAATCAAACTTTTTTTTTTGCAGGGACTAAAATCAAAACAAGTCATAATTGCAGGGACTATTTTCATATTTAAGCCTTTAATTATTTATTTAATTTGATTTATTTATTTAATTTCCATATTGTGTGATTTATTTAAATATGTGGCTTTTGGTGTAGTAGTGTATTTAGAATAGTAGTGTTTTTAGGAGGTGTAGATAGAAAAATTAGAGTGGGCTTTATGAGGAAGGGCAGTTTGGTAAATTGAGAATGAGGATTTGACCTAAGTATAAGTTTGAACTTAGAGAAAGAAAAATCACTTTTGTCATAGTTTTGTGAAGAAATAGAAAGAGAGAAAGTCTAGAGAAGAAGAAGAGGAGAAGAACATAGAAGAGGAGGCTAAGAGAAAGATTTGGGGGGAGCTAATTCTTGTAGAATTAGAGGCAAGAGAGTAGTTTCATATAATTTGTGGGTGATAAAGAGGGAGGAGAAATCATGTTCTCTTTGCCCAAGCCCTCTCACCCTTTGCTATGCTTAAAGTTAGCATTTTTATGTTTTTATATGAATCAAAATGCTTCCTTTTGTAATGATTTCGTGATTTCTATGTTATGTGATGCTAAAAGTACATGTTGATGGTTTCAATTTTGAGAATTAAAGTATGTTCATATGAAATTATAGGTTTTTGAGTTTTGGATGAAAAATATGCATAATCTTTGATTGGTGATGATTTTGATGTTTGTAAGAGATGAAACTTGTACTTCTATGTATGATAACATGCTTATAACCTAAAGGAAACATCTTTTTAAAACTGGAACACGTTTTGAATGATTTGGTGGTGGAATCAGAATGGTCACGAAAACAGAGCAGCAATTCTGGGCGCTCGTCGCTAAGCGAGAGCTAGCGAGGGAACTTGCTGGGCTCGTCAATGCTCGCCAGCCAGCCCTGTGCTGTCTGACTTGCTTCGCTACAGCGAGAGCTAGCGAGAAGATGGCGATGGTTGCCAGACTTACTCGCTAGGACTCGCCAGATGGCAACTAAGCTTTTGACTTGCTTCGCCTGAGCTCGCCTAGCGAGAGGTGGCGAAGACAGCCAGTCTTAGTTGATTTTTAATTGATGATGATGATAGTTTGGTGTATAGATTGCTAGTCTTATAGAGATACATGAATAATGATAATATTTCTATATGAGTGTTGCGCGATGGATGGTGATGAATTGAATTGATCTCAAATATGTGTATGTATAAATATGTTGGGATGTATATGAAATGATAAGATGGTGAGTTGGTGATATCATGTGTTAATACATGAAGTGTTGGTGAATATATAAAATTTGATTTATATTGATGAAATGTCGTGACACATCATTCATGCATAAGTTGTGTCAATTGATGGTGATAATAGATGGCGAAGGGATTCTTGTATCATATATATATGGTGATATGGTACCACAAGTAGACATGTCTAGGACATACATGAAGGTGACATTAGATGCATTAGGAAGGTGAATCTTAATTGTGTTAATGTGATAATGATGTGATATTTGAATGATTGTGTACTAATTGAATGTGCATATATCTTGTTGATTGTTGACGATGCGGATGAGATTTGTGGATATAGATTGATTGTATGTATATGCCCTGTTGATGGAGATGAATTGGTATTATATGCATGTTACTTATGTGGATCGTGAATGAATGTATATATATATGCATTGTATATGTTGGGTTGGACATAATGTCAGTATTTTACTTTCATTTATTTAAATGCCGAATTATATTGTCGCGGTGATTTTTGGATGTCGAGTTATTAATTAACTTCGAATCGCAATTTAATATTCCACCACCGATCTTTAATTTATCCGAGGGAAAGGGAAAAAGTTCGAAAAAACCCTATTTTTGGAGATCAAGGTCCGGGGGTTGGTTATACGAAGGGAAGGTACTAGCACCCTAAGTATCTATAGTACTCTATAGGAACCTCTTGCTTTTATTCTAACTTTGAGCTTTATTTTTTAATTGCTTGTAAAAATGTATAAGTGTAGGAATTAAAATGATGATTGAGAAGAAGTTTAAAGTGATGAAAAAGAAGAAAAATGTTTTTGTTGATTTTATTGATTGGAGAGACAAGTCTCATGCCTACGTACCCGAGGGATCAAACCACCGTAGTTCGGGGTAAAAGTTACGAGTAAATTTGTTTGTTTAATTTTAAAGTTTTTTGAAAATGGTTTTAAAGACCAAAAGCCAAAAGTGGCAAAATGTGAGTTTGATTGATGTTAGTTTGTGAAGAAAGTCTATATGGTTAAATAGATTGAGATTTGATTATGAAATAAGACGCGGACACTTGGTTTAAAATCCAAGGTTTATTGAGAAAATGTTTTGAGTGATAAAAGACACTTGGTTTAAAATCCAAGGTTTTTGCATGATTTAAAGATGTATGAATGAAGAAAATGCACTTGGTTTAAAGTCCAAGGTTTTAGCGATAAAAAGGTGCCATTGGTTTAAAGTCCAAGGCACTTGGTTTAAAATCCAAGTTTGGTGATAAAAAGACTCTTGGGTTAAAATCCAAGGTTTTCACGATAAAAGACGCCATTGGTTTAAAGTCCAAGACACTTGGTTTAAAATCCAAGTTTGTGATAAAAAAGAACTATTGGGTTAAAATCCAAGGTTGTCGCGATAAAAAGACACCGTTGGTTTAAAGTCCAAGGCACTTGGTTTAAAATCCAAGTTTTGCGATAAAAAGACTCTTGGGTTAAAATCCAAGGTTTTCGTGATAAAAGAAACGTTTGGTTTAAAGTCCAAAGTTTTGAAAAATGTTTGATGACAAAGTGTTTTTTGTGCTTTTTGAGAATAAATTGCTTTGATTCTTGAAGAGGTGTTGACCTCATTTTTTTGATAAAAGAGAATGACTAATTATTTCGATTGGAATTTTGGGTTCCAAATTAACAAAAAAGGTAGCGCGAATAATAATACTAACGTCGCAATAAGCAAATTAAGCGTGAAGACAATCCGTAATGATATTTTGATCAAAACAGTGTCTTTTCCCTCAGAATTAATATTCTAACGCTTTTGCGGAAAACAATAAAAATAAATATGCATGAGATGCAATTTTTTCATTTATAGTGTACATTTGTTCCTAATTAAATTCTAAGGTATTTGCAAGAAAAATAAATATGAGATGAATGCAAGAGGATGCTATGCAATTTTCATTTAAATTTACATTAAACCCTAAAATACAATCTAATGTCCTTGCAATAAAATAAATGGTTAATTAATTAGGCAATAAATTAATTGTTAGATTAACAAGCAATAATAATAAAGTATGTTAGTGACAATAATAATGATAAGTTAGTAAGTTAGTAATAATAAAGAATAAAGCATGAATAATAAAAGTTAAGTTAGTGAGCAAGATTAAGCACACATAATTATGAAATAAATAGTAAAAAATAAAAGGAACCTCAAATAAGTGCTTATTTTGGATTTAATAGCTTATTGAAGCACATTCCATAAACACTTTTATCATAGGGAAAAATAAAAAAAAAAAAAAAAACAGAAGGGGTGCAAATAGCATTAAAAACAGAAAGGGGGGTGCAAAAAGCAACTCTGGGGTTCTGGCCCAACTGGGGGGCGCAGCCCAGAGGGGGTGTGTGAAGTAAATCAATCAACCAGAATCAGAGCCGGCTGATTGATCAGACGGTTCTGATTTAAATAAAGAGAAAGAAGATCTGAGGCGTACGATTGAAATTAGAAGGTCTAAGGCGCGCAGGTGCACCACCGTAAGGACGTGCACCTGCGCGCACAGGATCAGAGAGGGGCTATATATACCAAAAACCCTAAAAATTAACACAATCTCACACTTCTTCTCTTCTCACCGCCGCTGTGGTTCTTCCTTCCTCTCTCTCACGGCCATCTCTCTCAAATCAAAGCTCTTTTCAAAAAAAATTCTAACATGAAACCTATACAAAAATCACACTTTAAACCCAAACCTAAACCAAAAAACAACAAAAACAGAGTAGAAAAGAGGAAACAACAACCTTGATCTCCTTTTATTTTTGATTCTAATCTTCTCCTCGTCTTCGTTTCTGTTTTCACTTCAAAATTTATTTCGTGTTTTTTCGTGTTCGATTCGGTTTCTGGGTTGTTTTTTGTGGTTTTGATTCGTTTTGGTTTTGATTGAAACGGTTTAGATGGTTTTGTTGTTGGAATTTTCTTTCGGTTTGTATTTTGATTCTGAGTTTGGATTCGTGTTTTGGTTTCTGGGTTTTGGATTCTGTTTGATGATGAAGGAGGATTTTGATTTGGGTTTGTGATTTGGATCTTCTGTTTTTGGTTTGGAGTTGATGGTGATGATTATGGCGATTTTTTTGGGTTTGGATGAAGAACAGTTGTCGCGGTGATTTTTGGATATCGAGTTATTATTTAACTTCGAATCGCAAATTAATATTCCACCACCGATCTTTAATTTATCCTAGGGAAAAGGAAAAAGTTCGAAAAACCCTATTTTTAGAGAACAAGGTTCGGGGGTTGGTTATACGAAGGGAAGGTACTAGCACCCTAAGTATCTATAGTACTCTATAGGAACCTCTTGTTTTTATTCTATCTATGCGCTTTATTTTATTTGCTTTGTAAAAAATGTATAAGTGTAGGAATTAAAGTGATGGAAAAATGCTTAAAGTGATGAAAAATGAGGAAAAATGTTTTTGTTGATTTTATTGATTGGAGAGACAAGTCTCATGCCTACGTACCCGAGGGATCAAACCACCGTAGTTCGGGATAAAAAGACGAGTAAATTTGTTTGTTTGATTTTAAGGTTTTGAAAATGGTTTTAAAGACCAAAAGCCAAAAGTGGCAAAATGTGAGTTTGATTGATGTTAGTTAGTGAAGAAGGTCTATATGGTTAAGTTGATTGAAGTTTGATTATGAAAGACGCGGACACTTGGTTTAAAATCCAAGGTTTGTTGAGAAAAAGTTTTGAGTGATAAAAGACACTTGGTTTAAAATCCAAGGTTTTTGCATGATTAAAGATGTATGAATGAATAAAATGCACTTGGTTTAAAATCCAAGGTTTTTGGCGAGAAAAAGGGACACTTGGGTTAAAATCCAAGGTTTTAGCGAAAAAGAAGCCATTGGTTTAAAGTCCAAGGCACTTGGTTTAAAATCCATGTTTTGCGATAAAAAGACTCTTGGGTTAAAATCCAAGGTTTTCACGATAAAAGACGCCGTTGGTTTAAAGTTCAAGGCACTTGGTTTAAAATCCAAGTTCGCGATAAAAAGACTCTTGGGTTAAAATCCAAGGTTTTAGCGGTAAAAGAAGCCATTGGTTTAAAGTCCAAGGTGATGACAAAATATTTTGATGCTTGATGATGTTGAGAAGAGATTGTGTTGATATTTTTGAAAGAGGTGTTGACCTCGTTTTTTGAGAATAAAGTGACTAATTATTTTTGAAGAGGTATTGACCTCATTTTTTTGAGAATAAAGTGACTAACTATTTAAAATGGAATGTTGGGTTTCAAATAAAAAAAGGTAGCGCTAAAAGAATAATAACGTCGCAATAAGCAAATTCAGCGCGAAGACAATCCGTAATGATATTTTGATCAAAACGGTGCCTTTTCCCTCGGAATTAAATATGCTAACGTTTTGCGGAAAGCGATAAATATGCATGAGATGCGATTTTTCATTTATAGTGTACATTTGTTCCTAATTACAATCTAAAGTATTTGCAAGGAAAAATAAATATGAGATGAATGCAAGAGTATGCTATGCAATTTTCATTTAAGTTTACATCAAATCCTAAAAAAACAATCTATTGTCCTCGCAATAAAATAAATGATTAATTAATAAGACAATGAATTAAATGTTAAATTAACAAGCAATAATAATAATGAGTTAGTGAGTTAGTAATGATCAAGAATAATAAAGTTAGATTAGTAAGCAAGATTAAGCACAAATAATCATGGGATAAATAGTAAAAAAAGAAAGAAACCTCAAATAAGTGCTTATTTTGGATTTAATAGCTTATTGAAGCACATTCCATAAGCACTTTTATCATAGGCAAAAATAAAATTAAAAAAAAACAGAAGGGGGTGCAAATATTAATAAAACAGATAAGGGGGTGTGAAAAGTAAAAAAATGAGCTAAGCCCAGCCCACAAAGCCCATCTGTGTAGAGACAAACAAAAAAGGCCAGGATCAATTCTGGCCGTCTGATCCATCAGACGGCCTTGATATAAACTTAAAACAGAGAGATCTCAGCCATCCGATAGGAATCAGAGGCTGAGAGGAGAGGGTGCACGGTCTGCTGCAATAGACACACGCACACTGGATCGGGTTGGGGTATAAATACCCAGAAAACCCTAAAAATGATAAACTTCATCTTCTTTCTTTTTTCTCACCGCCGCCGTGACTCTTTCTTTCTCTCTTCACTCTCGGCTCTCTCTCCTCTCCTCTAAACTTCCATTTTTCAACGAAAAAACAACCAAACAAACAATAATACCACTCATACAACTTGAAACCAAACTTGAAAAATCCCAAATCGAATCCAAAAACTTAGATCGGGAAAAAAAGCAAAGAAGGAAAGAAAGGATTTCAACCTTTTACGTTTTCGAGTTCTGTTTCCTTTGATTCGTCTTCTTCTCTGGTTTTTCTGTTTGTTTTCGATTTGGAAAAGGAATTGATTCGATTTGATCTGGGTTTTTGTTTTTGTTTTCTGGGTTTGAACGGCGATGGTGATATTTGTGGTTATTTGCTCTAGGTTCTGAAGGTTTGTGTGTGAATTTTTTATTTCGGTTTTGAAAATTTGGTTTGGGTTATGATCTGGGTTTGTGTATGATGGGTTCCGATCTGGTTCCGTTTTGGGTTGTGATGAACAAAGATGATGATGGTTTGATTTCAGTTTCTGTTTGTGATTTTTTTCGTGTTTATGATTTTGATTCTGGGTTGATGATGAACGATGATGGTTTCGGTTATTTTTTGATTTTGTTCTGTTTTTTGATTTATTTTTGATTTTTGAAATGGAAAGAAGAAGCTGCGGCTGTGATCTCTGTGTACCTGGGAAATGTGCAATTAATAGTGTATATATACAGTGTCAGAAACTAGGGTTTAACAGATGAAATTTTTCTCATTTGGACAAAAATGCCCCTTTTGGGCCTGGACAAAAACACCTGATCTGGACTCTTAGAAAAAATTGGCAAAAACATCAAAAAGGAAAAAATACACAAATTAAAATTAAAATAATAATATATATAATAATAATAATCATAAAAACGAAAATAAATGAAAAATAAAGAAATAATAAAAAAAAATAATAATAATAAAAAGAAAATAAAATGAAACCAAATAAATGAGGTATTTTAAAATACCTCTCTGCCGAAATTTCGTCAGAAATGACAAAGAGGGAAAAAAGGTTTTAAACGCCGAACAAAATCGATCGGTCAAAAAATGGGGTATGACAACAGTGATATTTTTTTTTTTTTGATTCAGAAGATGATATTTTTGTTTCTGTTTGAGGAAATTTGCACTGCGGCTGAGGAAAATTTTTGACCTCGGGGACTGTGCAATAAATGCACTATTTATAGTGTGTCAGAAACTAGGGTTTTGCAGATAAAATTTTTCCCCCATTTGGACAAAATTGCCCCTTTGGGCTTGGACCAGGACAAAAACCAGATATGGACTTTTTAAAAAAACTGGCAAAAACACCAAAAAGGAAAAAACACAAATAAAAATAATAATATATATAATAATAAAACGAAAAAGAAATAATAATAATAATAAAATAAAAAAAAGAAATAAAAATAATAATAATAATAATAAAAAGAAAATAAAATGAAACCAAATAAATGAGGTATTTTAAAATACCTCTCTGCCGAAATTTCGTCAAAAACGACAAAGGAAAAAAACAAATTTAACGCCGAACAAAAGTGATCGGTCAAAAAATGGGGTATGACAGATGCCCCTATTTAAGTTTCTTCCATCGGAGATAAAAAGAAAAAGATGATTTTTTGATGATGTTTTTGTTTTGGTTCGACGATGGAAGAGACTTAAATACAGAGTACACCATTTTTTGACCGAAGTAATGAAGACAGAAAGCGATAAAGTCCTGTATGCGGACAGAAAGCAGTAAAGTCCTGTGTATGGACATAAGTAATGACAGAAAGCAATAAAGTCCTGTGTGCGGACAGAAGTAAAGACAGAAAGCGGTAAAGTCCTGTGTGCAGACATAAGCAGATAAAGTCCTGTGTGCGGACAGAAGTAAAGACAGAAAGTATTAAAGTCCTGTGTGCGGACATAAGTAAAGACAGTGTCTACCAACATTGTGGGATGGTAAGGACACAACAAGAAAATAAATTGTCTGTTGTCATTGTGGGAGAGCGAGACATAACAAGAATGTGTATTTGTCTGGACCAGACACACTGGAGATGACTTCTTTTGGGGAAATTAACCACAAGTTTGCAGTCGATTGTTTGCAAAACCTGCTACTTGAAATATGTTTGATGGAGACATCTCTGGACCAGACTCACTGGGGATGACTCTTTTTTTTGTGATGTATGATTGATGGAGACATCTCTGGACCAGATACACTGGGGATGACTCTTTTTTTTGTGATTTATGATTGATGGAGACATCTCTGGACCAGATACACTAGGGATGACTCTTTTTTTGTGACGTATTGATTGATGGAGACATCTCTGGACCAGATACACTGGGGATGACTCTTTTTGTGATGTATGATTGATGGAGACATCTCTGGACCAGATACACTGGGAATGACTCTTTTTTTGTGATGTATGATTGATGGAGACATCTCTGAACCATATACACTGGGGATGACTCTTTTTTTTTTGTATGATTGAAGCAAGACATACGATGGTCAATGCAGTATGTATGAATGATTGTGTTTGCATGTTTTATGTAAGTATGTATATGTATGTATGTATGTATGAATGATTGTATGTATGGACATGTGAATGATTGTATGTATGTATGTACGAATGTATATTATGAAGCTTGTATTTGTATGATTGAATGATATTTGTACATGACTAAATGAGACAAAAGTTTGATCAGGTAAGATGAGCATTGGGCCGACGTATCCGTACAACCACTCGGTAGTTCTCCACTGGGGGCAGCACCCTTACATGTGAAATAAATCAGATTCTCGGGATAAAACTCGGTATGGTGGATCAATCCATGGTAAGAATGATTGCTTCTTGGGATAAAGCTCGTTGGTCAGAGGTCTGGCAGAAGTTGCCATTTTGTACACTGAAACCGAATATTTTCTCATGGTCTTGTTTCGACAGTCATGCTTTTGCTTTTCTTTTTTTGAAATCCCTAACTTTTGCCTGGACCGCCCTTTCGGGTTTTCAATCCACCGGGAATATATATCTTTATTTTTTGTTTTGTCCCTAATTTTTGCCTGGACCGCCCTTTCGGGTTTTCAATCCACCGGGACGCTCCTTTTTGCCTAAGCCACCTTTTCAGGTTTTCAGCTTAGCGAGCTGTTCTTTTTTGCATTTCTTTTTTTTCCTTTTTTTTTTTTTTTGATGGAAAGAATCAAGATTGATATGCTGATATGCAAACTTCTCAAAGAGATGCCATTTGCTGTTGATATGCAAACTTCCCAAAGAGATGCCATTTGCTATTGGTATGAGCTTCCTAAGGGGTCTCTGCTTTTTCTTTCACTGGGGAAAAGAAAATCATACAAGCTTTTTGAAGATAACCACTTGCTGGAGATTACCGGAGAACAATCAAGTTAGTATTCAATTGAGGAATATTGGATCGCATGCTCAGCATATTATAGTAACGCACATGTCCATAGGAACCCAAAATGTCAACTCGATGATTATTGGCTCAAGGAGGACGAGACATAACAACTATCTTGGCAGATCTGGATTGCCCCTAGAAACCACTTCAGGTGCCCCAAGTAAGTGAAACCTTGACTTCGAATCTTTGAAGGGTATGCCACTGTATGTAAAGACTTGCCCCTGATTGGCGGGTTCCTGATGTAATTTGCCCCAAGTTAGGAGCGCCTTGAATTGATTCGTCCTTGATTAGACCATTTGATTGAATTTCCTTGATGCCAAATATAAATTTGCAAACAAAATTACTTCTTTTGAAAAATGATTCTGATGTAATGTACATGCAAGTTTTGGAATCACAAAACTTTATATAAAACATATGTGGTGTGTGTAAAAGATTGTTACTCAACAAACAGGTGGAGTCAGTTTTAACAATAATTTTGCTGATTATGCTTTCAAAGTAAACCTAGCTTCAATTAGGTCTTTTGAGGGTTATAACGTGGCATGGTTCATGGTTATGAAAAAAAAGATTATTAGGCTCAAAATTCTGTTTTAACCCACCCACTTCTTTGATGTCCTTCATTCCTATACTCAATTATTTCATCAGACACGCTTTGGTTGACAAAAGGATTTCTTTTGATAATGATGTTTGAGGTTGACGCTTTGGTCGAAGCTTTGATGAGATTCTTTGAAGTGGCAGTCACTTTTTCATTCACAAGCTTGTTTTCATCATTTTTGCTCTTAATCCCTTATTTTTGCATGGACCAATGGACCATCGGGATGCCCTGAATTTTGCCTAAGTCTTTTTACCTAGCGGGCTTTTTTGTTGTTGTTTTTGTTTGTGTTTGTTGTTTTTTTTTTGTTTTGGTGTAGGATGTTTGTGACTGTCACATGTTATTGTGAGTTTTATCAATTCATGACTTCTTCTATCTCAGCAGGTTTATCCTCTTGTATTGGGATGTATCATTGAATTAATTAAAAGACTACCCTGCCCCGGTTTAAGATTAAGGGTTTTTTTTTATATAGAAAGAACACCAACTTCTGGCTCAAAGGGGTTGACTACGGATTATCTCCTTATTTCTCCGGTGTTTGGGAAGTGAAACAATGCCTTACATCATTAACCGGGTATTACTAATGAAAGCATATATCAGCACATATCAGCAATTTTAAACATTTAATTTACATCATTCTCCCCTCAAGTTTGTTAATATGAAAAGTGAAATAGAAAAACATTGCCATTTGTGATGGCACAAGAAAAGAGTGAATACGAATGGATGGATTCCAAAATATGCATGCTCATTGTTTAGAAATATTAATTAAAAGATACAACTTAAAAATGCAAATAAATTCTTGGCAAGAAAGAAATTGCAATTGGTAAAATAAAAGGCCTAGTGATCCTAGGGACAAACTTCTTGATAATCTTGAAAATGACGGATGACCCATGATTAAGCAGAGGATGAACATTGGACGTTCGAGCTTGGATCATTAAAAGATAACATGTTGATACGGACCAAATTTTGAACCTCCTTCTTAAGGGCATAATAGTGTTCAACATCATGACTGGGTGCCCCTTGGTGGAAAGCACATGTAAGATCAGTTTGTATGGATGATACCTGTTCACGAAGCATCTGATTCTCTCCTTCGAGATTTTCCATTTTCCTCTTCAAATTAGATCGAGTATTGTAGATACGAGTTGCTTTGTACTGAATCCGCCGAGCCACATGACTTGGACAGAGAGGAAAGAAAGGACATGAGACTCGATTTTGAAACTTTATGAATGCAGTATGATGCATGATATATGTTATGCTAAAATATGCAAGATTTATTTTTTCGAAGGACTTTAAGATAATAACTTTGTAAACATTATGAGAAATAAAGATTGCATTAATAATTCAAAGGTTACAACCAGCTTTTCAAGCATAAAAAACGACACATAAAATCAAGAATCGAAGCCAGAGAAAATAAATCCCCTTACCTCTTCTTCCTCTTGCTATCCTGTCTCAATAAGGCGTCCTTTACCCTGATCATATCTTCCTTCTCAATCAACAAACCATCTTGTAGAGAGAGCATCTTCTCCTGCTCTTTCAACTTCTCCTTCAACTCTTGGTTTTCAAGCTCAGACTCTCGGAACTTCCTCTCCCACGCATCTTTCTCAAGCCTCAATTTAGTCAAAAGTTCTTGGAATTCATCTATAGTCTCGAATGGGATAACCGAGGTGGTGTAATAGAAGAAGATGCATCAACGAAAGATGATTTCTCAAAACAATAAGGCATTCCACGCTCCATAGCTCTACTTATTACCCACTTAGTGTACTCTTCAGAGACAATACCAAGCATCCTTCCTAACTGATCCTTTCCTTCCCTACGGACATTATACCAAGCCCGAGCAAACTCTTTCCGTATGTATTGGCTCCCTTCTTCATTGAAATAAAATATTCCGGTCAAGAGGACACTCTCAGGCCTACCTCTCATGGGATATCCGAACTGTCGTCTAGCAAGAATAGGGTTATAACTGATTCCTCCTCGTATGCCAAGAAGAGACACATTGGGGAAATCTCCACAACTATCAATGATTGCTCCTACATAAGAAGCTACATTATACCACACTATATCGGCCGAAGTAAGAGGCATAATCCTTTGGGACCACCGGAGCTTTTCTGGATTCTCTTTGAAGCGGCTGGTCTGAGGTAGGTGTGAAATAAACCACCTATATAGCAATGGCGCACAACAAATGATAAGTCCGTTACCCTTTTGAGTCCTATGGTGAATGGAATGGTAAGCATCCGCAAGTAAGGTAGGAACAGGATTTCCTCCCAAGAAGATTTGTATAGCACTACTATCAACAAAGTAGTCGACGTTGGGGAATAATACCAACCCATAGATGAGTATAGCGAGGATAGCTTCGAAAGCGTCCACACTCCTTTTTTCAGCAAACATAAACGCCTTTCTGAATAAGAAATTGGAGGTCAATCCTTGAGATCCCCCCTGAAATTCTGGCACCTACTGAGGACAGATGTTAAGACAGAAGCTACAACAATTGTCGTACGTAACCAGTTTTAATGCTAAGACAAATGCTCTAGCGTATGTCCATAGTAGATTATAATCAACAAGTAAAAACAACAGACAATGATGTAAATAACACAGAGAATTGTTAACCCAGTTCGGCGTTCACAACGACCTACTCTGGGGGCTACCAAGCCAGGAAGGAATCCACTATAATAGATCTAGTTCTAAGCCCACAGCAAACATACAAGTTTACGACTTATCACCTAGACTCTACCCGTGCTAACTCAACCTAGGAACTCCTAAGTTTGAGACCCCGTCTCACTTCCTTTCTATCACGAACCTCGTGATTATGACAGTACTACAAATAGTGCGGTTTCACTAACCAAACAAACAAACAATCTCCGTGCTTAAAAGCTTGGGAGAAGTTACACAAAATACAAACTAAACAGGCCTAAGCTTGTGTTATAGAATCCACAAGAAAGGCTTACAATAAACAAGACTCAAACCCTAAAACTATATTCTTCAAATACGGCTTCAGTAGTCATTTTGGTTTTAGTCTTCACATATTTATATGACCTGAGTTAGCATGGGCTAGGTCTTCATCTTGGGCTTTAATCTTCAGCTGTCCTTTTGCAAAGTCCAGCACACATGTTTCCATAAATGGCGTAGCATCTTCTGGAAAGTATTTCTTGGTGCAGCCGCCTTATAATCCCTTGTTTAAAACGTGCGTCTTGATAAGCAAGTAAGGCGAAAATATTGCTTCAGAGAATCTTCAAAGATATGGCGCGCAATATAGAACATTAATTACCGGCATGACAGATGTTGTACCCACATGCTACGGCATCTGGTCCAACATCTTGCTTGAACTTGTTTTTGCAAAATGAGGCCAACATACAAAACACCAACAATCTCCCCCTTTGGCAAATTTTGGCTAAAACAAACTAAGACCAGTTCTGGAGAGATGCAGTACATACCTTCCTTCAAGTCAACGCAAACACACAGCTAAGAAAGAAGATAATACATTGTCACATTATTTTCAACAGAGAACTTCAAGTGAGAAATAATGAACAGTCAGCATCAGAGGCATGCAACAGCGGAAATACACAACTTAGCCTCATAGGGTACAAGATAGGAGAGAAATAAACTCTCACACATAAGCGCCATACAGTTAAACCAGGGAAAAATAAATTCCCACAAATATGAATCACTATAGGAAGAATAAATTCCTACACCACTGAGAAAAATAAATTCTCCGGTAACAAGTAAAAGTGGATTCCTTTGAACCAGACAAGATGCCTTAGCATTTGGAATGGCATCTGTCACACACAACATGCATCACAACAAAAGTAGATTGCTCCCCCTGAGTTCATGCATATATCACAGTAGAGACTACTCCCCCTCTACAGAACATACATACATATACAGATACATCATACTTTCATACTTGCTCCCCCTCAATCATAGCACACACAAAGACAGACAGATGTTGTAGCAGATGTTGTAGCATATGTCACGAACAGAACAGATAGAACATACTTACTACTACTCCACCTTTTTAGCCATAATTTTGACAAACATAATACTTCATGCATAGATCAAGAAAATAGAAGTAGCAACATGTCAGAGGTGCATTATTACAGACCATCAGAGTAGCAGCACATATAAGTGCACAAAACATCCTGGGCATAGCCCTCAAAGTACAGACAGGAAAACAGAAAAACAATAATAGCAGAAGAAAAAACACAGGAGCAGCAACATCATTCAGAGAGGCTTTCATCAGAGCCCTCTATCACAGGTTCACCACCATCATCAACAGCATTAATTCCAGCACCAGCTTCTTCAAGCTCCAGGGCCTGGATAACAGCTTCCAGCTTCAACTTCTGGTCCTCTAATTTGCAGGTAGCTTTCAGCTCTGCAATCATATCCTTCCTAGTCAGTGCCGCAGAAGACCTCTGGACAGATGCTGTAGCAACGTCTGGAGCATGTGTCCCTTCAAACAGCTTGCTGTGCAGAATCAAGGGAGCTTTCCTCTTCATTGGGAAATCAGAACTCCTCAGAATGCCTGGTTGTTGACTCAGAATAATACCACATAGCAAGGATGGAAAAGCAATGGGCTTTTTGATAGCCATACTGTCAGCATGCTTCAAGGTTTGATTAAAAATATAGGAACCATAATCATATTTCACCTTGGACCCAATGGTATAGATCAAACGTGCCAAATCAGTAGAAATATCAGAGGTGTGCACAGTGGGCACCCAATTGACAGTGTCAATCTTGTTCAAGCATGCAAACTTCACGGAGAGTTTGCTGGAAGACACTTTCTTGCCCTTGGGCCATTGCTTCACAAGGCCATTTGTAATTGCCTTGACCAAGTCACCATCAGTCAACTCCACCTCAGGGGTTCTAGCATCATCCCTTCCCAGAAATTCATTAATAATGGAAGGAGAAAAATTCACCAGCAGACCACGCACAAATACCTTATGATATTCAGGACTTTGGGGGTTATCATAGTCCTCAGGAACGTTTACAATGAACTCTCTGACCAGCTGTTCATAACATTCTCCCAGTCCCCACACAGTCTTTATCAAACCAGCTTCCTCAATCAAACTCACAATATCAGAACACTCAAGAGCTTCTTTCCCAAGTTCTCTCTCTAAGGCAACCCTTCTCTGAACAACATACTTCCATTTCCCCACACAACTAGCAAGATGAAAAGAGATATTATCAATAGGGACCTCAGGAACATTAGCAGGAACCTTCCTACCACCTACACTTCTTCTGCCAACAGAAGCACCACCAGATGCTTCACCTTTGGTCACAGACTTTTCAACTTCGTAATCAGAATCATTATCAGCAGCTTTCCTCTTTAATTGTTTCTTCTGGACAACAGGTGTTTCAAATTTACTCCTAGGTCTAGGAGGTCCATACATAGGTTTCTTAGCAACTTTCTTGACAAATTCCACAACAGGGGACTTGGAGACAGATGGTATAGCTTTACCAGCATTGCTCCTTATCCTTTTAGATACACCAGCACCAAAAGTTTTCACCATAGGAGGAGACGTAGATCTCTCTTCATCAACATCAATCACCTTATGCACATCAGACTCAGCTTCATCAGTTGAACCACTCTCTTCTGCTGAGGACTCAGTAGAGGAGTCTTTTTGCTCACTAACAGACTTCTCTTTATCACCAGATCCAGCAACACCTTCACCATCCTCATCACTTCTTGTTTCTTCACCATCACTATCCTGATCACTTTTCTTACCATCAGTACCTGTTTCATCAGACTTACCACTACCAGAACCAGTATCAGGACACACTTCAGCTACATTACCAGGAGTAAGATCCTGTTGGTCCAAAGATGCTGTAGCATCTGGCACAACATCAGACTAGGCTACAGGGTCAGATTCATTAACACATGTCACCACTTCTTCAACGAGTTTCCTAGTTTCATCAAGCACAGGAATAACTTCCGAATTCAACACAGTCATCACATCAGTAGTTTCTAGGGTCTTTACGAGACTATATTTCTCTAAACTCTCCATTTCACCATCATTCCTAGCCTTCTCAGTCTTATCACTAGGGTTTGTCTTAATAACGCCAGCATCAGTCTTACTAACATTATCAATATCCTTTTCCTTTTCTAAATCAAAAGTACCTAGGGTTTCAGTTTGTTGAGTTTTTCCTCGATCTTCCGATTCAACAGCTTTTTCAACAATAGTTGATTCATCAACAGTAGGAGCAGAGGGTATAGCATTATTACCTTTTAAATCATGGCCAGAAGCGCCAACATCAGTCGCGACATCGCGCGATTTGAAGGGATTGTCAGAATGATAGAGGTCTGACATCGAGAGACCGATTGTTGCCGTTGATTCACCTCGCTTCTTTCTTGGCTTTGATTTCGAACTCTTCTTTGACACAGCAGGAGATTTGGATACTTTCTCTTTCTTGACAACACTTTTCGATCGTGTCAATCGTGATTCTACTTCCGATGCATGCACGGAATCTACAGGAGCAGCGTGAACCATTACAGCAGTTGATTGCTCCTTGACCTTCGAGCGAGTAGACTTTGACGGAGTAGGAGTTTTGTCATTGACATTTTTGTTCAAGGAGGTTTCGGTTGATTGCGACATGATTTGAGGACGATTGTTGAGAGTTTCGGTGATTTTTGTGTTTTTGGAGAAGACGAGAGGTTTAGATGTGGAGAGGTTTGCAGCAGAGGGTATTGAGGCAGAGTAGGAGTTACAAAAGTTTTGAATATGGAAGGGTGGACGTTGGTTGAGTGTGGGAAAACAGTTTTGGAAAACAAATAATCCTTCTCCTAAATTAGCGTGCACAACATATAAGGAGAGAGAGAAAATAACTGCTGCACGCTTCAGACACATTAACTGCTACAATTCTTCATGCAGGCAAATTCCCAATTTGCCCCTTAGCTTCTCAAATTGATTAGCATCAAGTGCTTTTGTAAATATATCAGCGAGCTGTTCTTCAGTAGCAACATGTTTCAAGACCACCACATTCTCTTCTACTAAGTCTCTGATAAAATGATGACGAATATCTATGTGCTTGGTCCTACTGTGTTGTATAGGATTTTTAGAGATATTGATTGCACTCAGATTATCACAATACAACGCCATAGCATCTTGCTCAACATTATACTCCCTTAGCATCTGTCTCATCCAGACAAGTTGTGAACAACTACTTCCAGCTGCAATGTATTCAGCTTCCGCAGTTGAGAGAGACACACAATTCTGTTTCTTACTGAACCATAATATCAAATTTTCTCCTAAGAAGAAACAACCACCAGAAGTGCTCTTTCTGTCATCAGCACTGCCAGCCCAATCTGCATCACAAAATCCAATGAGTTGAGAGTTGTCACTATGTGAGTACATCATGCCATAGTCACATGTGCCATTAACATACTTGAGGATTCGTTTCACTTGTGTTAAGTGACTCATCTTAGGATCAGCTTGGTATCTTGCACATACACCCACTGCAAAGCTAATATCAGGTCTACTAGCTGTAAGGTATAAGAGACTCCCTATCATGCTTCTATAGAGACTTTGATCAACACTCACACCCTTCTCATCTTTTGTCAACTTCAAATGAGTAGGTGCTGGAGTCCTTTTGTGAGTAGCGGTATCCATTCCAAACTTCTTGACAATATTTTTTGCATATTTACTTTGAGAGATAAATATTGTCTCATCCATTTGCTTCACTTGTAGTCCAAGAAAAAATGTTAATTCCCCAACTAAACTCATCTCAAACTCTGACTGCATCTGTTTGATAAAAAGCTCCACCATCTGACTTGACATCCCGCCAAACACTATGTCATCAACATAAATTTGTGCTATCATTAGTTTACCATGTTCTTCTTTTACAAACAGAGTTTTATCATGTCCTCCTTTCCTGTATCCATGATTGACAAGAAATTCAGTCAATCTCTCATACCAAGCTCTGGGAGCTTGTTTCAACCCATATAAAGCCTTCTTCAATTTGTAGACATGATCAGGAAGATCTGGATTCACAAAACCTTTTGGTTGTTCCACATACACCTCCTCATTTAAGTACCCATTGAGAAAGGCACTCTTAACATCCATTTGGAAAAGTTTAAATTTCAGAATGCATGCAACACCAAGCAACAGCCGTATAGACTCTAATCTAGCAACTGGGGCAAAAGTCTCATCAAAGTCTAAACCTTCCACTTGAGTGTATCCCTGTGCCACAAGCCTTGCCTTGTTCCTTGTAATAGTTCCATTTTCATCAGATTTATTTTTATAAACCCATTTAGTGCCTATTACATTCAACCCTTTTGGTCTAGGAACTAGATCCCAAACCTCACTTCTTTCAAACTGGTTCAACTCTTCTTGCATGGCAGTGATCCAATAATTGTCCGTGAGAGCCTCTTTGACATTCTTTGGTTCTATTTTTGACACAAAGCAAGAGCTAGAGATTATATCTTGATTTCTTCTTGTGGTGATACCTTCATCTGGATTGCCTATGATCTGGTCCTTGGGATGATTTTTCTGAACTCTGATAGATGGTCCTTTACTAACTGGAGCAGTAGTAACATCAGTGGTAGGACTATCAGGCGTTACCTCAAACTCCTCTATGCTAGCAGTTTCTTCAGGCTGGAATTCAAATGCTTCAGCATCTGGACTTTCATCTGTCTTAACGTCAGATGGTACATCATCTATCACAACATTCATTGATTCCATCATCACTTGAGTTCTGGAGTTATACACTCTGTAGGCTCTGCTGTTAGTTGAGTATCCCAAGAATATACCTTCATCACTCTTTGGATCCATCTTCCTCCTTTGTTCTCTATCTATCAGAATGTAACACTTACTCCCAAATACATGGAAATACTTGATAGTAGGTTTTCTACCTTTCCACAATTCATATAAGGTTTTAGTGGTTCCAGCTCTTAAGGTGACACGATTGAGAATGTAACATGCTGTATTCATAGCTTCAGCCCAAAAGTGTTGAGGTAGTTTCTTTGAGTGTAACATGACCCGAGCACATTCTTGTATAGTTCTGTTCTTTCTTTCAACTACACCATTTTGTTGAGGTGTAATAGGAGAATAGAATTCATGTCCTATTCCTTCAGCAGCACAAAACTCAGAGAATCTTGAGTTTTCAAACTCTCTACCATGGTCACTCCTTATTCTGACAATGACACTATCTTTTTCTCTCTGAAGTTGTTTACACAAGTCCTTGAAAGAGCTAAAGGTGTCTGACTTTTCTCTGAGGAAGTTGATCCAAGTGAATCTTGAGTAGTCATCTACAACAACAAATGCATATCTCTTTCCTCCTAAGCTTTCAACCTGCATAGGCCCCATCAAGTCCATATGAAGTAATTCAAGCACCTTAGATGTAGTCAGATGTTGCAGCTTCGGGTGTGACATCTTTGTCTGCTTCCCAATTTGACATTCACCACAAATGCTTCCTTCTTCTATCTTCAGTTTAGGTACTCCTTTTACTGCATCTTCAGCTATGACTTTTATCATACTCCTTAGATTAAGATGACCCATCTTTTGATGCCATAACTTGACTTCATCTTCTCTAGTGATGAGACAGGAGGAAATTTGAGCACTTTCTTCAGAAATCCACAAATAACAGTTATCTTTAGACCTGACTCCTTTCATAACAGATTCACCATCTTCAGTTGAAACGATGCATTCAGACTTCGTGAAGTTCACCTTCATTCCTTGATCACACAATTGACTGATGCTTATGAGATTTGCAGTCAATCCTTCCACTAAAAGAACATTCTCAAGTTTAGGCAACCCATTTGCAATGAGGCTTCCAATTCCTTTGATCTGACCTTTGGCCCCATCACCAAAAGTAACATAACTAGTAGCGTAGGCTTTAACATTGGTTAGATAACTTTCAACGCCAGTCATATGTCTTGAGCAACCACTATCAAAGTACCAATCATTTCTGGATGAAACTCTCAGAGATGTATGAGCTATGTGAGCAACATCATTTTCCTTTGGTTTCCATTCTTTCTTTGTATTGCTTGAATCATATTCATACCTGGGATTATTATACCATCTTGGAAACCCATACAGTCTAAAACAGAAAGGTCTGATGTGACCTCTTCTACCACAGTAATGACAGATCCATCCCTTAGGTTTAGGAATGATTTTGGTAGGCAGATGTTGTTGAACATGCTGTGGCATGTGTCTGGTTTCAGTAGGATCATAAGTGTCTTTAGCAGGAACAAACGTACTAGTGGAAGTAGCATTTTTCTGTTTGGGATAATTATATTCTACTCCAATGCCCTTAGGTTTTCCAGCAACTTGACCCTCAACCAGTATATCTAATCTTTCAGTTCCATTATTTAGCAGTCTAAGCTGTTTATTTAAACTAGTCAGCTGATAGTTCAATGTGCTTACCTCATCTCTAAGAGCAGAAGTCTCAGACAGATGCTTTGCCTTCTCAGATTGTAACTGCTTTGTGAGTTGAGATATTTCAGTCTGATGCTTCAGCTTCTCAGCTTGCAATTTACTTATAGTGCATTGTTGCTGCTGACACACCTTCTCACTCTTCTGACTCAGTGCTTTATAAGATGCAGCTAGCTCATCAAAGGTCAATTCTTCATCATCTGATTCTGATTCAACAATTCCAGTAAGTGCGGTAATGTGGTTTGCAGACTCAGAGTACTCATCATCTTCAGAGTCATCTTCATCAGACCAAGTAACAGCCATACTCTTCTTCTGTTTCTTCAGGAATGTTGGACATTCAGCTCTAATATGTCCATGACCTTCACATTCATGACACAGCACGCCTTTTCCAGTACTGGCCTTTTCTTCAGGTTTGTATTTTCTTACACCATTAAACTTTCTGTTATTATCAGAAAAATTGCCTTTAGCATTTGTCCTGCCTCTACCATCCATCTTCTTTAGTATTCTGTTGAACTGCCTGCCTAGATGTGCTACAGTTTCAGATAAATTTTCATCATTTTCAAAACTATTTTCTACTTCGTCACTTTCAGTGGTGTTGGTAACAAGAGCTATACTCTTCTTCCTCTTCTCGGTTTTCTCTTTAGCAGCCAGCTCATAGGTTAGTAATGAACCCACCAAATTTTCAAGCTTCATTACTCCTATATCATGTACTTCTTCTATGGTAGTGACTTTCATATCAAACATCTTAGGAAGCGATCTAAGCATTTTTCTCACCATTCTTTCTTCGCTTAGCTTTTCACCTAGAGCATCAAAGTTGTTTGCAAAGTCTAGAATGGTCATGTGAAAGTCATGAACAGATTGATCTTCACCCATCATTAGATTCTCAAACTTTACGGTCAGAAGTTGTAGCCTTGAATTCTTCACCTTGGCGGTGCCTTCATGTGTAGTCATTAGAATATCCCATGCTTCCTTAGCCACTGAGCACTGTTTGATCATCCTGAAAATGTTATTATCCACAGCATTGAATAAAGCATTTAGCGCCTTGGAGTTTCCATGTGCAAGCTCATCCTCTTCCTTGGTCCACTCCGCTTCTGGTTTTAGTTCACCTGTAGTTTTACCATCTTTGTCTCGTATCACTGGATGTTCCCATGCCGTTAGGATAGCCTTCCAAGATTTGCTATCAAGTGATTTGATAAACGCCACCATTTTGGCTTTCCAGTAATCATAGTTTGATCCATCAAGAAGTGGAGGTCTGTTGACATAACCACCATCCTTGTTCATTATGCCAGAAAGTAACTTCCCTGGTCCTCACCCTCGCAGAACAGGGTGCCTGCTCTGATGCCAATTGAAATTCTGGCACCTACTGAGGACAGATGTTAAGACAGAAGCTACAGCAATTGTCGTACGTAACCAGTTTTAATGCTAACACAAATGCTCTAGCGTATGTCCACAGTAGATTATAATCAACAAGTAAAAACAACAGACAATGATGTAAATAACACAGAGAATTGTTAACCCAGTTCGGCGTTCACAACGACCTACTCTGGGGGCTACCAAGCCAGGAAGGAATCCACTATAATAGATCTAGTTCTAAGCCCACAGCAAACATACAAGTTTACGACTTATCACCTAGACTCTACCCGTGCTAACTCAACCTAGGAACTCCTAAGTTTGAGACCCCGTCTCACTTCCTTTCTATCACGAACCTCGTGATTATGACAGTACTACAAATAGTGCGGTTTCACTAACCAAACAAACAAACAATCTCCGTGCTTAAAAGCTTGGGAGAAGTTACACAAAATACAAACTAAACAGGCCTAAGCTTGTGTTATAGAATCCACAAGAAAGGCTTACAATAAACAAGACTCAAACCCTAAAACTATATTCTTCAAATACGGCTTCAGTAGTCATTTTGATTTTAGTCTTCACATATTTATATGACCTGAGTTAGCATGGGCTAGGTCTTCATCTTGGGCTTTAATCTTCAGCTGTCCTTTTGCAAAGTCCAGCACACATGTTTCCATAAATGGCGTAGCATCTTCTGGAAAGTATTTCTTGGTGCAGCCGCCTTATAATCCCTTGTTTAAAACGTGCGTCTTGATAAGCAAGTAAGGCGAAAATATTGCTTCAGAGAATCTTCAAAGATATGGCGCGCAATATAGAACATTAATTACCGGCATGACAGATGTTGTACCCACATGCTACGGCATCTGGTCCAACATCTTGCTTGAACTTGTTTTTGCAAAATGAGGCCAACATACAAAACACCAACACCCCCTTTTTAGTGATGTTGGAGGATATGTCAGAGCTATTTAAATGGAGAGCCTTTGCAATAACTGAGGGCGCGGGAAATTTTTCCAAGCCGGTATAAGGTACTTTGTCTGAGATCGGCAAACCAACCTAATAAGAATATTCCTCTAGAGTAGGGACCAACTGATAGTCGACAAAAGTGAAGCAGTGATAGATTGGGTCGTAGAACTGCACAAGTGTGTTAAGAGCCCCTTCTTCAACATTGGTATTGAGGACACTCAAAAGCTTCCCATATTGTTTTCTGAAATCATCGGGAAATGGGACCAAAGATCCTAGCTCTCTTAGCCGGGAAAGATCTGGCTCTTTGAAACTGTAAGTCTTAGTATGCCTTTTCCTTAGGTCCATAATCTGCGATGTTTACAAAATAATTCTCTTAGGTCCTTCGAAAAGATTTTTTTTATGATAAAATGAATGCATGGATGCATGATTATGTTACAATGATTCACAACACAACTTGAAGGTTGAGATACATAATGATGGAGTTAAAAAGCCCTCCCATATGGTAAGTACTAGGGTTTATTTGTACCTGCATTACGGGTTCTACAAAGTTCCCAAAGTCATTAACCGCCTCATGAACATCACTGGATTACGTGACTACTCTCGTTCCAATAATATTCACATGATGATCTCGTTTAAGTGTAGTCTCGCGTGACGACTAAATTGAAGACTACTCTTGATTAGTCACCGCATTACGCCCTAAAAGGCCAAGATGGGTTAAGGTGATTCTAAAGGTTCTCGGCTTCTCCGGACACTCACATTGAAAGTAATAACACCATCATGACTTATCATGACGACGAGTACTACCGTCGTGAGGCCTCCACCGAGCGGGATCATATCACATGTGCTTCATAATCTAAAGACATGTCACTATGATTTCATCCCATCCTATCTTATTGTGTCGCTCAAACCCGGGTTAGGACTTATCTCACCACTCAAAGCAAACCCAAGTATATAAACATACATTCACACAAACAAAGGAATAATAGCGCAAAAATAAAGATTAAAAACAAGTTAGGTTCAACCCGCTTGGTTGTCCCCAGTGAAGTCGCCATTTCTGTCGCGGTGATTTTTGGATGTCGAGTTCTTAATTAACTTCGAATCGCAATTTAATATTCCACCACCGATCTTTAATTTATCCGAGGGAAAGGGAAAAAGTTCGAAAAAAACCCTTTGGAGATCAAGGTTCGGGGGTTGGTTATACGAACGGAAGGTCCTAGCACCCTAAGTATCTATAGTACTCTAGGAACCTCTTGCTTTTATTCTAACTTTGCGCTTTATTTTTTAATTGCTTGTAAAAATGTATAAGTGTAGGAATTAAAATGATGATTGAGAAGAAGTTTAAAGTGATGAAAAATAAGAAAAATGTTTTTGTTGATTTTATTGATTGGAGAGACAAGTCTCATGCCTACGTACCCGAGGGATCAAACCACCGTAGTTCGGGGTAAAAGTTACAAGTAAATTTGTTTGTTTAATTTTAAAGTTTTTTGAAAATGGTTTTAAAGACCAAAAGCCAAAAGTGGCAAAATGTGAGTTTGATTGATGTTAGTTTGTGAAGAAAGTCTATATGGTTAAATAGATTGAGATTTGATTATGAAATAAGACGCGGACACTTGGTTTAAAATCCAAGGTTTATTGAGAAAATGTTTTGAGTGATAAAAGACATTTGGTTTAAAATCCAAGGTTTTTGCATGATTTAAAGATGTATGAAAGAAGAAAATGTACTGGTTTAAAGTCCAAGGTTTTAGCGATAAAAAGGAGCCATTGGTTTAAAGTCCAAGGCACTTGGTTTAAAATCCAAGTTTGGTGATAAAAAGACTCTTGGGTTAAAATCCAAGGTTTTCACGATAAAAGACGCCATTGGTTTAAAGTCCAAGACACTTGGTTTAAAATCCAAGTTTGTGATAAAAAAGAACTCTTGGGTTAAAATCCAAGGTTTTCGCGATAAAAAGACGCCGTTGGTTTAAAGTCCAAGGCACTTGGTTTAAAATCCAAGTTTTGCGATAAAAAGACTCTTGGGTTAAAATCCAAGGTTTTCGCGATAAAAGAAACATTTGGTTTAAAGTCCAAAGTTTTGAAAAATGTTTGATGACAAAGTGTTTTTTGTGCTTTTTGAGAATAAATTGCTTTGATTCTTGAAGAGGTGTTGACCTCATTTTTTTGATAAAAGAGAATGACTAATTATTTCGATTGGAATGTTGGGTTCCAAATTAACAAAAAAGGTAGCGCGAATAATAATACTAACGTCGCAATAAGCAAATTAAGCGCGAAGATAATCCGTAATGATATTTTGATCAAAACGGTGTCTTTTCCCTCAGAATTAATATTCTAACGCTTTTGCGGAAAGCAATAAACATAAATATGCATGAGATGCAATTTTTTCATTTATAGTGTACATTTGTTCCTAATTACATTCTAAGGTATTTGCAAGAAAAATAAATATGAGATGAATGCAAGAGGATGCTATGCAATTTTCATTTAAATTTACATTAAACCCTAAAATACAATCTAATGTCCTTGCAATAAAATAAATGGTTAATTAATTAGGCAATAAATTAATTGTTAGATTAACAAACAATAATAATAAAGTATGTTAGTGACAATAATAATGATAAGGTAGTAAGTTAGTAATAATAAAGAATAAAGCATGAATAATAAAAGTTAAGTTAGTGAGCAAAAATAAAGCATGATTTTGGATTTAATAGCTTATTGAAGCACATTCCATAAGCACTTTTATCATAGGCAAAAATAAAATAAAATAAAAAAACAGAAGGGGTGCAAATAGCATTAAAAACAAAAAGGGGGGGGTGCAAAAAGCAACTCTGGGGTTCTGGCCCAAATGGGGGGCGCAGCCCAGAGGGGGTGTGTGAAGTAAATCAATCAAACAGAATCAGAGATGTCTGATTGATCAGACGATTCTGATTTAAATAAAGAGAAAGAAGATCTGAGGCGTACGATTGAAATCAGAAGGTCTAAGGCGCGCAGGTGCACGTCCTTACGGTGCACCTGCGCGCACAGGATCAGAGTGGGGCTATATATACTAAAAACCCTAAAAATTAACATAATCTCACACTTCTTCTCTTCTCACCGCCGCCGTGGTTCTTCCTTCCACTCTCTCACGGTCATCTCTCTCAAACCAAAGCTCTTTTCAAAAATATTTCTAACATGAAACCTATACAAAAATCACACTTTAAACCCAAACCTAAACCAAAAAACAACAAAAACCTCCCCTAGACTGGATCGAAACAAAAACAGAGTAGAGAAGAGGAAACAACAACCTTGATCTCCTTTTATTTTTGATTCTAATCTTCTCCTCGTCTTCGTTTCTGTTTTCACTTCAAAATTTGTTTCGTGTTTTTTCGTGTTCGATTCGGTTTCTGGGTTGCTTTTTCTGGTTTTGATTCGTTTTGGTTTTGATTGAAACGGTTTAGATGGTTTTGTTGTTGGAATTTTGTTTCGGTTTGTATTTTGATTCTGAGTTTGGGTTCGTGTTTTGGTTTCTGGGTTCTGGATTCTGTTTGATGATGAAGGAGGATTTTGATTTGGGTTTGTGATTTGGATCTTCTGTTTTTGGTTTGGTGTTGATGGTGATGATTATGACGATTTTTCTGGGTTTGGATGAAGAACAATGATGAATTTGATTTATGATTTTTTTTTATTTTTGATTTGGTTTTCTGTTTTTTTTTTTTTTTTTTTTGATTTAGAAGATGATATTTTTGTTTCTGTTTGAGGAAATTTGCACTGCGGCTGAGGAAATTTTTTGACCTCGGGGACTGTGTAATAAATGCACTATTTATAGTGTGTCAGAAACTAGGGTTTTGCTGATAAATTTTTTCCCCCATTTGGACTAAATTGCCCCTTTGGGCTTGGACCAGGACAAAAACCAGATATGGACTCTTTAAAAAAACTGGCAAAAACACCAAAAAGGAAAAAACACAAATAAAAATAAAAATAATAATAATAATAAAACGAAAAAGAAATAATAATAATAATAATAAAATAAAAAAAAGAAATAAAAATAATAATAAAAAGAAAATAAAATGAAACCAAATAAATGAGGTATTTTAAAATATCTCTCTGCCGAAATTTCGTCAGAAACGACAAAGGAAAAAAACAAATTTAACGCTGAACAAAAGTGATCGGTCAAAAAATGGGGTATGACATATATGTACTAACTCTCTATTTTCTTTTATGTAATGGATCGTTGGGCGATTCAGATTCTCTGGCGTGAGGATTTGCTTCGCTTGCTTAGGAGGAGTACCCGGCATTGTTGCCAAGTATTCGGGGTGAGGAGATGTGTCATTACTATTAATATAGTACCCTTGTCCGTTGCTCTGAAGGATTGTAACACCATGTTGGGGTTTTATCTATATTGTTGGGTTTTGCCTAGTGTCGTTCTTAGACCTTGTTTATTTATGATGGTTGTCATACCCCATTTTTTGACCCACATTATTTTTGCAAGTCATATTTTTTTAGTCCTGAATAATCGCCACTTTTTCAAGAAATTTCGACATGTGTTTTAAAAAAAAATTGCTTCGAGATTCGAGAAAAATTTCGGCAGAGAGGTATTTTAAAATACCTCATTGTTCTTTTGTATTTATCTTTATTTTATTATTATTATTATTATCTTTTTTTATTTATTTTTATTAAAATGAAAAACAAAAATATAAAAAGAAGGAGAAGCAGCGTCTGCATCTCCCCTTTCCCTTTTTTTTTAATTTTTGTTTTATTATTATTATTAATAATTATTTAATTATTTATTTCTGTTTTTTTTCTCTTCTTTTTTTAATTAGAAAAATTAGAAAATAACAAAGTCAACTTTTCTTCCAACACGTTAACAGGGAACAGTTTCTGCATATCAGTACATTTGTTTTTTCCTTTTGTCCTTCAATTCAAATTTGTCCAGATATTTGCATAATCCAGTGAATAATCAAACCCAATTTTGGGTATATGAGCAGATTGATTTCAGTAAACAGAACACACACAAAAAATTTGCTCAGCAACAGCCAAACAAACCCTATCTTTTTCTAAAATCTGAGAAAATCTTCCAAACAAAACCAGAACCCAAAAATCAAAAAAGAATTGAAAACCCAAAAGAAACAGAATCACAAATTCATCAACCCATAAACCATCAAATACCAAACACAAAATCAGAACCAAAACAAATAAAAAAAGACCCATTCATTTTCCAAAATCCAGACCAAAAAAAAAACTTCCTTTTTTTCCTTTGAAAAACAGAACCAAAAAAAACAAACAAAAAATACAAACCTTTCTTCCTTTTAGATCAAAAAGAAATACAGAGAAGAAGAGAAACACCACAAATCCGAAACAAAAAGGTTGGATTTTTTTTCCTTTTTTTTTATTTTTCCGATCTAGGAAATTTGGTTAAGATTTTGGAGATTTTGGTTGTCGATTTGGGTTTAGAAAGGGATTGGGAAGGTTTTGATGTAAAAAAGATTTAATTTTTTTAAAAAAAATAAGGGCTAGCCGGCGGAGCCGCCGCCGGAATCGCTCCGGCATGGCGGCGTCTCGCCGGAAGGGATGAATGTTCATCCCTGGTTCTTCATGATGAAGAACCCTAGCAGAGAAGGGAGAAGAAGAGAGGAAGGAGAGAGTTCGGTGAGAAGAGAGAGAAGAGAATGAGGAAAAATGTGAAATTTTTAGGGTTTGGGGTATATATACCCCCAACCCGATCCGGTGTGCGCGTGTCTATCGCAACACACCATGCACCCTTTCATCTCAGCCACTGATCTCCATCAGATGGCTTAGATCTCTCCATTTCAAGATTAGATCAAGGCCGTCTGATCCATACTTGATCCTGGCTTTTTTTTGTTTGTTTTTACGCAGATGGGCCTTTTGGGCTGGGCTTCACTGTTCTGTTACTTTTTGCACCCCCTTTTATTTCGTTTTCATGTTCACACCCCCCCTGTTTTTATTTTATTTTATTTTTTAGCTTATGAGATAAGTGCTTTTTGCATAAGCTATTTTAGCTTTTATTTTGGCCAATCAAGCATGATATTGAGGCTTATTTCATTTTTTCTATTTATTTGATATTTAGATATTGTTAATATTATTTAATGTCTTCTATTTATTTTGTTAATTAATTTTATCTTTGAGCTTATGAGATAAGCGTTTTTGGCATAGCTATTTTAGCTATTTTTTCAGCCTTGTAAAGCATGATGTCGAGGCTTGTTTTCATCTTTTAGTTTTGTATTTATTTATTTATGTTATTTATCCATGCATATCATAATTTATTTCATTACATCAATTTATTCGTCATTTTTTTTTACCTTTATTTTATTATCGTAATATTGAGTATTTATCGCTTATTAATTGCCGTTTATTTTTGCTCTTGAATTTAGGATGTAATTAGGTCAAGTGTAAATTCTAAATAAAAGTGCATAGCATACCCCCTCTCTTGCATCATTTCATATTTATCTTCCTGCAAAATTTTTAGAGTGTGATTAGGCCAATGTACTCATAAATGAAAAATTGCATCTCATGCATATTTATTTTTATCGCATTCCGTCCATATGCGTAATTTTAAATTCGGAGGGAAAAGACACCATTTTGATCAAAATATCATTACGGATTGTCTTCGCGCTTAATTTGTTTATTGCGACGTTAGTATTATTGTTCGCGCTACCTTTTGTTAATTTGGAATCCAACATTCCAATTAAAAATAATTAGTCATTTTATTCTCAAAAACGAGGTCAACACCTCTTCAAAAAATAATCAGTCATTTTATTCTCAAAAATGAGGTCAATACCTCTTCAAAAATAATCAGTCATCTTTATTCTCAAAAATGAGGTCAAAACCTCTTTCAAAAGTCAAAACAATTCATTTTCAAACATCGAAAAGCATCAAAATATTTTGTCATCAAGCATTTTTCAAAACTTTGGACTTTAAACCAAACCCAAGAGTCTTTTTATCACAAAACTTGGATTTTAAACCAAGTGCCTTGGACTTTAAACCAACGGCGTCTTTTATCGTGAAAACCTTGGATTTTAACCCAAGAGTCTTTTTTATCGCAAACTTGGATTTTAAACCAAGTGCCGTGGACTTTAAACCAACGGCGTCTTTTATCGTGAAAACCTTGGATTCTAACCCAAGTGTCCTTTTTTATCACCAAACTTGGATTTTAAACCAAGTGCCTTGGACTTTAAACCAATGGCTTCTTTTATCGCTAAAACCTTGGATTTTAACCCAAGTGTTCCTTTTTCTCACTAAAACCTTGGATTTTAAACCAAGTGCATTTTCTTCATTCATACATCTTTAATTATGCATAAACCTTGGATTTTAAACCAAGTGTCTTTTATCACTCAAAACATTTTCTCAATAAACCTTGGATTTTAAACCAAGTGTCCGCGTCTTATTTCACAATCAAATTTCAATCAATTTAACCATATAGACTTTCTTCACAAATTAACATCAATCAAACTCACATTTTGCCACTTTTGGCTTTTTGGCCTTTAAAACCATTTTCAAAACCTTAAAATCAAACAAACAAATTTACTCGTAACTTTTACCCCGAACTACGGTGGTTTGATCCCTCGGGTACGTAGACATGAGACTTGTCTCTCCAATCAATAAAATCAACAAAAATATTTTTCTTCTTTTTCATCACTTTAAGCATTTTTTATCACTACTTTAATTTCCCACTTATACATTTTTTATAAGTAATTAAAATTAAGCGCAAAGTTAGAATAAAAACAAGAGGTTCCTATAGAGTACTATAGATACTTAGGGTGCTAGTACCTTCCCTTCGTATAACCAACCCCCGAACCTTGTTCTCTAAAAAATAGGGTTTTTTCGAACTTTTTCCCTTTCCCTCGGATAAATTAAAGATCGGTGGTGGAATATTAAATTGCGATTCGAAGTTAATTAATAACTCGATATCCAAAAATCACCGCGACAATGGTGTAAGGCTTGCCAAGTACTTAATTGCCTATTTACTTGATGACGAGATATTTGTAGGTGATTTATGTGAAGGTTGAATTATTATGATTGTTGAACTTAATGGTTATTAGTCGGTGACTTTTTTATGATCTTTAATATTTGAATCATGATATGAATTAGAAGGTCTTATTATTTCCGCTGAATGTATGCGATAAGCATGATATATATTTGGATTATATGCTAGGGTGATTATTGGTTTTTCACATGTAACGCTCTACTTGTGTCTACTTGTGTTTTATTTATTTATTTGGTCGAACTTTTTGGGTAGATTTAAGTAGGGTGTTACAAATAACACTTATTTTTGATACATCATATGGAATAACCCAACGCTTGCTTCTAAAATCATATAATCATATTATATTTATTCAGTTAAGTTAACCCAAAGAATAGCCCTCGGATAAACTGGTTATCTCACCGCAACTTATCAATATAGACAATGCACTTTACGTTGGCAAAACCTACATTAATCGATATTGATCTTGAAGGGTGCTATTCTTTGGAAAGCATAAAACTTAATATATTCTTTTGAGGGTTTTGTTAATTTATTAGATCTCACCTTACCACGACTTACATGCAATAACGTTACTCCAATCATAACATGCATCATACATACACAATATAATAAAGTGACATGGTTATGGCCCCTAGCGTAATTGCTCCCTCAAAACAATGAGAGAACATATGCTATAACTAAGAACGACCTATACTTCTCCAAGTCTAGATCTTCATGGCTGTCCTTCTTTTCTTGTTTATTTCTCCTATATTACATGACTACAAGAATACTCGCGTTACATACGAGTGAATTACATTATGAGATATAAGATAGGCACGACACGCAGGCCGTATTTTAAAACCAAAACAAAAATTAAAAGACTAAGGCCATAACCATTCATCAGGAAAATACAATAACAATAAACACATAATCATTATTATTATTATTATTATTATTATTATTATTAAATTAGCCCAATTAATAAAATACCATGATTGATCACCTTACGCAGAGTTGTTTATTAATCCTAATACAACAATCATTCATCAAAACGTTTCAGGATTGTTGTTCATTATAGATGATCGACTCATGATGCTTCACCAGTATTGGATTCCGAAGCACATGCTCACAATCACCCATTATTCACGCCAATCACAAAAATATTCTGATGAACGATATAATCAGTATATCACATATACCAACGTCGTATTAGAATTGTATATCACATATATAAATTAAAATCAATCAATCACATTTTATTAATTCTTGTTCTTATTATTATTAATACAGATTCATAATCATATCATATTAATAAAACAGTAACATACATCAAAATCGATCCATGGTTTCACAAGTGGCTCTGATACCACTGAAGGAAAATGTATACCATATTATCAAAGATAAAACGCAGCGGATTTAAAAATTTGATTTTCCTTCAATGGATCCATGTGAATGTTCATGATCAGGGATAGATTGTTACCTTTGAAGAACCGTTCCTTCGCTTTCTTTTATATCACGAGCACCGCACTTTGAAGAACCGTTCCTTCGCTTTCTTTTCGATCACGAGCACCGCAATTTGAAGAACTGTTCCTTCGCTTTCTTTTCGATCACGAGCACCACAATTGCAGCACCTCCACTTAGCCCACACGAACAGGGTTGAGGGAATTTGTGCGGTTTAGGGTTTAGAGAAATTCAGAATTTCTCAAGTACGAATTAGGGTTTTCAAAAGTGTATGAAACTGAACTTCATAAGGCTCTATTTATAGAGTTTCTTATGTGGTCTTCAGTTCACACGAATTTGGACTTCTCAAGCCCAATATTCGTTTTTCACTAATTGCACCCCCCGCAATAAGTCTCACTTATTTTTCCCGTTTTAACTGTTCTTATGTGTGTGACCCTGTAGGTTCTTACGACGTTGGTAATAATATTAATCTTAATATTATAAACAGTGAGCGGTATCTAGCAACACATCAATGTTACCCAAGTCACAAGAATGTCATGTGATCTGACTAACCTTTCTGTGATAAATATATTGTGCATAATTACCCTTTTGTCCTCATGTCTATATTGAACATAGGCATAGTATGTCATCCTTGTCTAGTTCAATATTGGGCCCATAGACATATCTCCTGTTATGTAGGAGGGACAAATTCCATCTAGGTCGCTCATGTCCTTCAGCATGATTCGTGGGATACCCATCAACCAACTTTATAGTTATCCAATTACGGATAACGTTTGAATGGCAACAAGGTATTACACTCCTACATCTAGGGTACACAGTGGTTTCAGGTCGAAGGGTGGAATACACCTTTTATCACTATGAGAATAACTTATGACATTTCATAACATTCTATGTAGTATTCTCATGGTGGGTCAATCCGATATAAAGTTACCCTTAACATTTATATCTATGTGAAGACTTGATAACTCATTATCTATGATCAGTGAGACGTGATCATCAGTCTACCAACATAATAGTCTCTATGCTTTAATGTTATCCCATTTCACAATAAAGCTTGACTACGGATACGTTTAAGGATAGTGATCTTATATTTAATGGATTCTCACGTTTAAGTCATACTTAACGTTACATTAACGAATTAACTATTCTAGGGACTTTATTATTTTAACATATAAACATAATAAAGAAAAAGCCTTTTATTTGATAAGTAAATTATTCAATACATTAATTGGCCTCTAGGGCTTACACCAACAGGATCAAGGCAAGCAGGTTTTTTATTTCTGATTGAGAGTCCGCAAGAGAGGTAATTGTTTGCTTGATTTCTCGTTGCGATGCTTCTTGCGCATCCAGTATGGTTGTAATGTCAGCATCAGAAGGTCCAACAGGGACTTGTAAGATTGGCTGATTGACGTTTTCTGCTTCAAGCTCTGCGGCATTTTCTTCAGCAATTTTACCAGTCATGATGTGTCTTCAGTGTGTGTTCAGTGTCATCTAGATGGGGATAAGATATGTAATCATCTTATTCTAAGTTGTTCTCCTCTGAGTTCTCATTTGATTTTCTTTCATCAAATTCTGATTCAGTATCAGTTGCTTCATCAAAAATATATTTTCTAGATACAACACCTTCAAGACCATTGCACGTCACCTTTACCCAATTGATGGGAGTATTAAGATCTCTTCTCATTGTTCCTGTAATGAAAAGAATTTTGTTTCTTGGTACCCATTTTTGGATGAGTCCGGATTGGTTAGCATTAAAACTCTCATCTGCTTCTTTAATTGCATGAGTTGCCTCTCGATATGAATCCTTATCAAATTCTTGATTTGATTCATTGAATCGAACAACATTTTCAGTTTTCAATCTTTCCTGAGGTAAGACTCGCTTTAAGGTCTTGGAGAATGACTCAGCAGTTTTTAAGCCTCGTGAAGAGAGTAGAAGATGAGGATAGCAAGCATTGATATTTTTAACTCGAGTAACAGAATTTGGTAAAATACTAGAATTCTTAGATTGAGGAGACTTATGACAATCACCAGAAACTTCAAGGTTGTTTCCAACGTTAGTGCAGTGAGAGAGAATAGTTGCCATTGTAGATGGTTGAGATGACGAAACCATAGAACATGATTGAAAAGAGATTAGATATTCTGAAAGTTGAGGGTATAGTGTAGGAAGTGAGTGAAAAGTCTGTGATAGTATATAAGTGATATATTTATAGACTAAATGCCAGAGAAGGAGATAGACTTATATATTTATATAAGTGATATATTTATAGAAGACAATTTTACATCTTGGTACCCATTGTTTTCTGGGTCCAGTTTGGTTAGTTCTATAACCTTTAGTTCTTCTTTGCCTCTGTGAAAAACTTTGTGGACTATTAAAGAATTTCCTTTGAAAATTTGGTCTTTGAAAATTGACCCTCTTAGTCCATTGATTTTGAAATCTAGGCTTTGATTGATAATCACTATAGGACTTCGATTGCTTTTCTAATCTAGGATTAGTTTTGCTTAGTAGAGTCTTATGTTGATTATTTATCATCAGCTTAGTTTGTTTTAGAGTCTGATTGGATGAGCTTCTGAGTCCCAAAGTTTTCAGAGTCTTAGACTTGATAGTCTCAGATTTTGAACACTCAGGTCCTGAGTTGCTCTCTTTGAGGTTTTGAAAAACAGCCTCTGAAGTAGCTTCAGAGCTTGTCTTGCAGACCCCAGAGATACCTTCAGAATCTGAAACAATCATAGCTTTGCCTTTGTTTTTCTCAGGCACAAAGGTTGAATAAAGATTATCAGGAATATTATTTAAACTAATGTAAGGATTTTGTTTCCCATATGATTTACCATATGAGTAACCAATTCCTTCACCTACATTTTTACAAACATTATAAATCATAGACGCCATTTTACTTTTGTTGACGTTCTGATGAACAAACTCTTGAAGAGCAACCTCATGCTCATCAGTAGGTTTGTTACATCTTGTGCACCCATTTTCAAGTTCTTCAATTTTGATTAAAGAATTTTTATATAGAGCTTGAAAATGTTCAGCTTTCTTTGCTAACTCATCCTTTTGTGTTTTTTAAAGTTTTAGTTTAGAGGATGATTTAGCAAACTTGCTTAAAGACATACCAAGGTAGGTTAAGAGTTGTTCTTTAGAATAATTTAACAATACCTGTTCAGATTCATCAGAGTCTGATTCATCAGAGTCTGATCCTTCAGAGTCTTCATCAGGTGTAGCCATCAGAGCCACATTTGCTTCTTCATCATCACTATCTGAGGATGCTTCCAGGTCTTCAAACGTTGCCATTAAGCTCTTCTAAAATCTCCTCTTGTAGCTACTGAACTTCTTGTTCTTGTCCTTTGATGAAGCTTCAGGACATTCAACAATGAAGTGTCCTGGTTTGTTGCACTTGAAGCAATTCTTCTCTTCTCTGCTGGTAGTGCTCCTTGAACTATTTCCTTTACGACTCTTGCTCATCCTTGCCCATTTTTGAAAGTTTCTGGTGAACATGGCAAGTTCTTCATCTTCTTCTTCTTCTTGATCATCTGACGAAGAATCCTCTTCAACCTCCAGAGTTTTAGCTTTGACAGCTTTTGAAGATTTCTTAGTTGAAGTTAAAGCTACTGATCTTTCCTTCTTCTTCACTGCATCAGCATTCAATACCATCTCATGGCTCTTGAGATTGCTGATAAGTGATTCAAGAGAGATTTTCTCAAGATCCTTAGCTTCCTCAATAGCTGTGACCTTAGGTCTCTATTTGTCAATCAAGCTATTTAGGATCTTCCACACATGATCAGAGGTTGTATAGCTTTTCTTCAGAATCCTGAGGCTAGACACCAGAGTCTGAAATCTAGAAAACATGGTCTCAATGTCCTCATCAGGTTTCATGGTAAAAAGCTCATACTGCTGAACTAGTAGTCTTGCTTTGGCATTCTGAACTTGCCTATTACCATCATAGTTTGAGCATAGAGAGTCATACATAGCTTTAGCTGTAGATCAATCCATGATTTTGGTATATTCATCATGAGATATTGCTAACATCATGATTTGTTTGACCTTGTTGTGTTTAGAAAAAATCTTCATGTTTTCAGTAGATAGAGCTCTTTTCTGAGCAATGGTAATCTTACCATCAGAGCCTATTCCATCAATAGGTAGTCCTTCTCCTATCAGGTCCCAAAGCTCATCATCAATTCCATTGACATAGTGGTAAATGCTATCTTTCCACCATTCAAATCTTAGAGCATCACCATTAAAGATTGGAACCTTTTTGTTGTTAGAATCATGATTAGACGCTGAAGAGGTAGAGGTCATGTTGTCGTAGTTGTATTGAACGTTGGATAGATCTGAATTAGAAGATGTAGGAATAGGTGCAAGTGTAGATGTTTCTTCCCCAGACATACAGTGTTTTTCAAAGATCTTTTACTGTCTCACTGTGAAGTGATTAAAAGACAGAACCGGAGCTCTTGATACCAATTGAAGGTGAAAAACACAAGAAGGGGGGTTGAATTGTGTTTTGAAAAATTGATTCTTTTGCTTTAAGAAATATAGAAATGCAGCGGATATGATAAACTAGACTAAACACAAAACACAAATAAAACAGTGAGAGAGAGAGAGAAAGAACACACAGAAGTTTTATACCGGTTCCTCTCACAAAACGAGAGTAGTCCAGTCCCCTTGCACTTCCAAGGGATTTTACTATAATCACAAAGATTACACAACTAATGCTCAAGCACACAAGCAAGAGACTTCCTTGCTCTAGGTCACACAAGACAAAGAGACTTCCTTGCTCTGATCACACAAGATCAAAGACTTCCTTGCTCTGATCACACAAGATCAAAGACTTCCTTGCTCTAATCACACAAGATTAGAGACTTCCTTGCTTAAGCACACAAGCTTAAGACTTCCTTGCTCAAGTCACACAAGACTTAAGACTTCCTGCTCTAAGTCACACAAGACAAAGAGACTTTACAAACTAACTTAATACACAGATTAAGTAGGACTGAAAGTTCTAAGCAAGACTCTCTAAACACTAAGCTCATAGTCTGTAATATCAAAAGATATTTAACTTAGAATATTACACTAGAAAGAATAACACAGTTCACAGCTTGAATATGATTTGAATCTTTCTGAGTTCAGATGATCTTCCAGCAGTCTTCTCTCTATCAGGATGTCTTCTATTTATACTCTAGGTATAAAGACGTTGAGAAAAGAACCGTTGGTTGTACACTCTCCTTTTTGTTGACAAGACGGTTGTACTCTTTGACAGGACCGTTGTACTATTGCATTGGTTATGAGTTGTCTTTCTTCAGAGAGAGTTCTTCAGGATCTGATGATATCGTTTCTTTGATCTTCTGAAGATGTACACATGCTTCAGACTGTGTTTCTTTCTTTGGCCTCTGAGGACTTCTTTAGAGGCTCTGATGCTTCCAGCACTTTCAGAGCCTTAACACTTCGGACTGTGTCCTTCAGATGCCCAAATGATGATCTACGTAGATGATATTTTTACTTTGTTCCTGCACACTAGATCATTCATTAGTAATACCAATTGTCCATTTAATACCTTGTTATCATCAAAACTTAGGGTGTTTTATAATTAAAACTCATTTTGTTCCAACAATCTCCCCCTTTTTGATGATGACAATTTCCACTGGTGGATTTTCTTTCTAATTTATCACCAGCAAAATCAGCATCAAAGAACCCAACTAGCTTGAAATTATTGGATTTCTTATAAAGAAGTCCAAGATTAGTTGTTCCTTTGAGATATCTAAAGATTCTTTTCACAGCGGTGAGATGCGATTCTCTAGGATCTGATTAGAATCTTGCACACAAACATACATTAAACAAAATATCTGGTCTAGATGCAGTGAGGTAAAGTAACGAACCAAACATACCTCGATATAGCTTCTGATCAATTTTTCCTTCTGATTCATCTTTGGTCATGGATGCATTGGTGTAGACATTGGCTTGCAGTCCTAAAGATTGAACTTCTTCAGAAGCTCCTTGGTGTACTTGGTTTGATGGATAAAAGTTCCTTCACTTCTTTGATTGATTTGAATTCCAAGAAAGAACTTCAATTCGCCCATCATACTCATTTCAAATTCATCCTGCATTAACTTAGAAAATTCTCTACATAGAGAAGCATTAGTGGAGACAAAAATGATATCATCAACATAAATTTGAATAATCAGAATGTTTTTCTTTAATGTCTTTCTGAAGAGAGTATTGTCAACTTGACCTTTTTCAAATCCCTTTTCAATAAGATAATTACTCAATCTTTCATACCAGACTCTAGGAGCTTGTTTCAGACCATAGAGTGATTTCTTTAATTTAAAAACAAAGTTGGGATTTGATATATCTTCAAAACCAGGTGGTTTCTTGACATATACTTCCTCAGAAATTACTCCATTTAGAAATGCACTCTTGACATTCATTTGATAAAGAGTGATGTTGTGATTCACAGCATATGAAAGAAGAAGTCTGATAGCTTCAAGTCTTGCTACTGGTGCAAAGGTTTCAGTGTAGTCAATTCCCTCTTGTTGACTATATCCTTGAGTAACCAATCGTGCTTTGTTTCTGACAACTTTTCCTTGCTCATTGAGTTTGTTTCTGAACACCCATTTTGTTCCAATAATGTTCTTGTTAGATGGTTTAGGTACCAGAGTCCACACATCATTTCTTTCAAATTGATTTAGTTCTTCTTGCATTGCTACAATCCATGCATCATCAAGGAGTGCTTCATCAATCTCTGAAGGTTCAATCATAGAAATGATTCCTAGCAAAGAATCTTCATTCCTGAAGCTTGATCTTGTTTTTCTAGGACTATCCTTGTTTCCTAGAATGAGTTCCTCTGGGTGTGAAGACTTGTATTTGAAAGAATTCCTTGTAATTTCATAGTCTTCTGAGGTTGGATTTGTAGCTTCTGATGGTGGTGGTGATTCAGAAGTAATGACTTCTTGTGATGTGTTTTGGTTTTGGGAGACTTCTGGCATACTTTATTCTTCTGAATCTTCATCTTCTGAGAGGTGAGTATCTGCAAGTTTGTCAACTAGCTCTGACATAGAGTCGGGCAGCTTATCATCAAATTTGACATGCATACTCTCTTCCACTGAATTAGTTTCGGAGTTATACAGTCTGTATACTTTGGAGCATTCAGAGTAACCTATGAAGATTCCCTTATAAGCTTTAGCATCAAATTTCTTTAGATGGGTTTTTGTATTCAAGATATAACATGTACATCCAAATTGATGAAAATAAGAAACATCAGGCTGTCTTTCCTTAAAGAGCTCATATGTTGTTTTGTTCAAAATGGGTCTTATGTAGATTCTATTTTGAACATAACATGATGTGTTCACTGCTTCTGCCCAAAAATGTTTTGCCATGTTAGTTTCATGCATCATGCTTCTGGCCATTTCTTGTAGAGTTCTGTTGTTAGGACTCATCTGCAAAATGAAGTAACAGATACATCGTTGGCGCATGATTATTCTGTGGGGCCTAGAGAATGGCTGGTGTATTCTAGAAGGAAGAAAGCTGGCAATAGTTAGTTACATTGTGATGACGTGGAGAGAGAGAAGTGTCAAATGATGAGCTAGTACCTTCCATGATATAAGGAGTCAGCTGTGGAGAGGAGAAGATATCTTGGAATATATTTGGTTGGTTAGAATGAGGCAAGATTGAATCTTGCCCACTGAGCTTCAGCTCTGGTCAGATAATTCTAGGGTTTTCATTACTCTAATATCTGTAAAATCTTCATCATTAAATCATCAATTAAGCTCATATTTCAATTGTTCTGTTCTTTATACTATAATTCTATTATCATATATTTTGGTTCCTATCAATTTGGTCCGACCTACCGGATTCAATTATGAGGACCAGTGAATGCCAACCAAGAAGAATTTGACACAAATCGCGTTGATTCGACGAATGGATGATAAAATCGCATCGTTGGAAGCTGACATGAGTGGTGTGAAAGCCACTCTAGGAACGATGGAACAGAATCAAGCGAGACTCATAGCGATGTTTGAAAGAAGTTTGGGAAAATCCATACCTACGGTGGAAGAGAGGGTCGAGAATGTGGTGACAAAGACAGTTGGAGGATCATCGGAACCACAACCAGAGCAGTCTAGCACGAATCAGCTGACGGGTGAAGCTCTCGCTAAATTTCGCCGTTCAGTGAAGAAGGTTGAGTTACCTCTATTTGATGGCGAGGATCCAGCTGGGTTGATCTCACGAGCAGAGATTTATTTTCGCGTCCAAGAGATACAACCGAAAGTGAAAGTAAATTTGGCTCAACATTGCATGGAAGGACCTACCATTCACTTCTTCAATTCATTGCTGAACGAAAATGAAGATCTGACTTGGGAAAGGTTGAAAGAGGCTTTGTTGGAGAGATATGGTGGTCATGGTGTTGTACCCTAAATTTTGCCCACTCTTTTATCACATATAGTGTTTTATGTTACATTATCTTACAAAAGTGTGAAGTAGTCCATTTGGTAATGAAGAGAGTCTTTAAGGAGTTGTGAGTGTGAGGTCTTGTGTTAAAATCCTAGTTTTTCCATCTTTTTACTTTTTTTTCTTTTATTTTGTCTTTCATTCAAAAAACCACAAACTATTTTCTATTTTTTTTTTAAATTTTAGTTTTCTATTTATTTTAAACTTTTATTTACTTGTAATTGCTACTACAAAAAGTCATAAAAATCCAAAAAAAAAGTCAAAAGAGCAAAAGGGGAGAGAATTCATGAGCATTGAAGAAAGAATCAAAACATAAGAGGAATTATTATCATTCACTCATAAACTCCACTTAATTCACAAATTTTATTCCAAATTAAAACTAAACCTAATTTTTATGCTTATAAATAACGAAAAATTTCCACACAAAAGGGGAGATCAGTAGCCACACTGCTAGGTTTCGGCCACTAATAATCAGAGCTGCCCATCCTATTAAGCTTCACGATCTTTTCTATTTGATTATTGAAAAGAGGTTTCTTTTCTTCCCTCTTACTCGGTGATCTCTCATATAAAGGTAAGTTACTTATTATAACCATCCAATATATACATGCTACCTTTGCTTCTTCCTATAACAATCATATTATATTATTCACTCATGTATTTGTAATTCCATTAGTATATCTTTCATTATATTGTAAGCATCAAGAGCACTGGTGTGTCAAATTCCAATATGTGATAAAATTGTCTTGCTATCTCTCATTCGGTGCTTATTCTCAACCGGTGTGTTTTCATATTTTTATGTGTTGAACCTTGTATATCATATAAGAAAATCAAGCAAATCAATAAATTAGTAATGATAGATTGTACAATTAGTGTCATGTGATACGGACAATAAATCAAATCATGTAAATATGCCATATAATTATGTGTGTTTATTATATTTTAATTCTTCCTATTTGCAACTTTGTGAATACCATGCACATCACCGTACACGACCATCATTCTTGCTCATATCATAAAAAATCACAAATTATATATCAATTGTATACCTTATATGTAAAAAATAATAAAATAACAAAAATATAATAATAAATCAATAAATAAAAGTGGAATAAAAGGAGACCGACGGATGTACATCCGCCCATCTCTCGAACAATCGGGGGCTTAGCGTCACGCTTTGTCGACAAGTTGTTCGTCTTCCAGTCAAATAAATTTTAATAAAAAAAAACTTGGAATAAAGAGGAGATTGACGAATGTACATTCGTTGATCTCTCGAACAATCGGGGCTTAGCGTCACGCTTTGTCGACATGTTGTTCGTCTTCCACTTAAACATATTATAATAAAAAATCTTGGATTAAAGAGGAGATTGACGAATGTATATTCGTTGATCTCTCGAACAATCGGGGGCTTAGCGTTACGCTTTGTCGACAAATTGTTCGTCTTCCGCATCTAAAAACAACCTCAACGCATCAAATATTTTTAGCACAGTCAAAATATAGAAACAAAAATCTTTTCATAAGTAAAATCAACCAACACACAAACATTTTCTACCAGAACTGCGTGTAGCTTTGAATTTCCCATTGCACCCGGGAATACGTAGGAGCGAGATTTGTACATCTCGTCAAGCACACTAATAAAAAACTAACTTTTTCCCCCTTGACATATAATAAATAATTAAAAGCATGCAAGTAAATTAAACATTTTTTAACCCTAAAATTAACGAGGAGGTTCCCGTTGAGTACAACGGATGTGAGGGGTGCTAATACCTTCCCCTTGCATAATCGACTCCCGAACCTGGAAATGGTTGCGATGACCATCTTTCCATTGCTTTTAAGGTTTTATCGATATTTTCCTTTTCCTCTGGGAATAAATAAAGTTCGGTGGCGACTTTACTGTCTAGCGAGCATTTTCCGCTCGCGCATTTTTCCACCCGCTTCAGCTAGCGACTTCACTGGGGAATTTAGAGAGTCAAACCTATCCTTGTTAGTTTTAGGGTTGAGTGTATTTGTCTGCTTGCATGCTTTCCTGTGTTCTTAAAATGTCTTATCTTATCATTGTCTTCTTGCTCTTGTATTTATTTTATATTTTGGTTATTTTTATGAATATATATCAATTGTGGGTTGGATTTATAATTTTAGAGAAGCTCTATACCCGAGCTTGAGTAAAACCCTAAGTTTAAGTAAGGAGTCAGTAGTATGGGCCTATGGGATGTACATCCCAATGAGTGATTTACAAAAACTCCGCCTAGAGTAGATCGGTTCAAAAGTTTTGTCAGGAATTGGCTAGCCCATCCGCTTGGCGAAATTTTGAATTTGGTCCGTGACTCTAGGGACCTTGTTTAGAACCCATTAAACCCTACCTAAGGGAGACCCTTTGAGGTTTTTCCACAAATTGGCTAGTTCAATTTCGTGGGGAAGTTTCGAATGAGGGCTGTGACCTTGATTGTCGCCTTTGAACAAACAAAAACCCAAGAACCCACATGTGAAGGGATTGGGTAGTAAATACTTAGAACTAGCCTCTCATAGGGAACCCTCCATTTAGGTTATGTTTTGTCAACTTCCAATGACCCTACAAATACATCCTTGGGGTCACACCCTGACCTTATTCAATCTCGTCACATCATAGCATGTCATAAAAACTTTTTAACATACCCTCTAACTTAAAAAAAAAAAATTCTCTTTGCATATCCATGCATTTTCATACATCTGCATACATACATCCCATACTCAAAAAATTCATATCATTTCCCTTCCTTTCCCTTTGAAGCTCGTAAAACAGCCGGCCCGCAAACCTAAACCGCTATCCTACCGGCCTGCTCTCCGACACTCTCGCGGAACACGTGCTAATTGTAAGAGGATCATGGAAAATTTAGAACAGAATCATAAGACACTAAGGGAAGATGTTGACTCGGTAAAAGGAAAGATGGACAAGCTCCTTGAGATCTTCCAAGCTATGGCAAGTAAGGAGAACATTCCTCAAGTTGGAAATAGTTCACCCAATCATACTACTGAAGTTGTGGGATGTTCTATGCCACACCCAGCTACGTCCGTCAATGCTCGCCCGAATGCTGAATCTGCTCAAATGTATCGTGCCTTGGAAGAAAGGTTGGAAGCTATAGAGGGTTTTAGTGTCTACGGATCCAATGCTTTGGACATGTGTTTAGTACCGGACGTAGTCGTCCCCCCAAAGTTCAAAGTGCCTGACTTCGAAAAGTACAAAGGGATTCACTGTCCAAGGAATCATTTGAAGATGTTTTGTAGGAAGATGGCTGCTTATGCTACCGATGAGAAGCTCATGATTCATGTCTTTCAAGACAGTTTGAGTGGGGCATCTTTAGATTGGTATATGCAACTGGAGAGAGCCCAAATCCAGAAATGGAAGGACCTCGCTGATGCCTTCATGAAACAATACAAGTATAATCTGGACATGGCTCCCAACCGCATGCAATTGCAAAAGCTTGCTCAAAAGAGTGGTGAGTCATTCAGAGATTACGCTCAAAGGTGGAGGGAATTGGCTGCTCGAGTGCAACCACCATTCTTGGAAAGAGAATTGGTTGACACATTTATGAGCACTTTACAAGGGCCCTACTATGAGAAGATGATCGGGAGCATATCGTCGGGTTTTGCTGACATAGTTCTGATCGGTGAACGAATAGAAGAAGGATTGAAGAGCGGAAAAATACAAGGTGACTCCAATAATCATGTGGGGGCAAAGAAGTCCTTTAACAATGACCCAAAGAAGAAAGATGGCGAGGCTAATGCTGTTGTGATAGGATCATCACAACCACTCTTCGCTCCTATGCCACACTATCAATATCCTCATGTGGTAGCCATAGCCCAAGGACAACGTCCACAACAGTTGCATCATACACCTTTGCCTCAACAGCCACTGGCGATACCTCAGCAGCAAATGAATCAACCTGGACCCAGGAATGACCGTAAGAGGAGAAACATACGTTATGATCACATACCCATGCCATATGGTCAAATTCTACCATACTTGTTGCAAAAAGGGATGGTTGAACTAAAACGTCTTCCCCCCGTGGAACCACCATGCCCACCAACCTTTGATGTGAATGCTAGCTGTGATTACCACGTCGGGGCACTCGGGCATAACATCGAGAACTGTCGGGGCTTCAAGCATAAGGTTCAGGAACTCATTGATCAAAAGTTGTTGTCTTTCAAGGAGTGATATTCTTCTCAAATGGTCACCCATTACAAGTCAGAGAACGCCAAGGGGCATCTTCAAAGTCAATGGTCCAACAAGTAAACTCATTTATAGGATTACTAGGTTTCTCATTCTCAGTTGTAATTTCATTCCTGCTAAGTTTTGTTTGCTTTCTTAAAATTGTTATCTTTTGGTCAAGTGTTTTAATGAAATTCGCATGCATGTTTTCAATCTATCCATTCATATTCACTCTCTTCTTATGTCATCTCTCTCTTTTTATGTCACTTCTCACATGTTAACAAACTTGGTGGGGAGGATGATGTAAACAAATGATGGAATTTGTTGATATATGCTTTTATAAGTAAAACCCGGCTGATGATGTAAGGCATTGTTTCAATTCCCAAACACTGGAGATATAAGGAGATAATCCGTAGTCAACCCCTTTGAGCCCGAAGTCGGTGTTCTTTCTATTTTTGCTAAAAAACATTAATCTTAACCAGGGGCAGGGTAGTTTTACAATTAACTCAATGATGCATTCCGATGCAAGAGAATCAATCCAGTTAATCACTTCAATAAGAGGTTTAAGCACATTATCTCCCTCGTGTACATCATCCAACATGGAGGGAATAACGAGAGGATAGAACACATAATCGTTGATGTGGCAGTCATAACTTGCTGAGCTAAAAGCAAAAACCTCATGAGAGCTGTTAAAAAAAAGGGGGAGAGAGCCCGCTAAGTAAAAACTTAGGCAAAAACAAATGGGGCATCCCGATGGGCCGCACATTCAAAAGAATCGGTCCATGCAAAAATAAAAAAAAATAAAAAAATGAAAACAAGCCTGTCAACTAAAATAAGTGACTGCCACTTCAAGAGTCTCATCAGTACTTCGACCACTGTATTTACCTCCATCACAATAAATTAAATTCTCTTGCCGACCAAAGACATATTTTGAGTTAATTGAACTTAGGAATGAAGAACATCAATGTAGATTGGGAGGGTTAAAATAATATTTTGAGCCTTATATCCTTTGTTTCTTAAAACCGTGAACCAGGCCACGTTATAACCCTCAAAAGACCTAATTGAAGCTAGGTTAGCTATACAAGCATATTCAACAAAATTGTTAAACTGACTCCTCACGTTTGTAACAATTTTTCTCCCATTTCTATCACTTTCAATTGTGCCGATCTTCTGGCCAAATATCATCTATTGTACATAGCTAAAACAAAATTTCAAATTGAAAACTTACATGTGCATTACGTCGAAATTACTTTTCAAGAGAAACAATTTCACTCGCGAATCAATACTTGGCATCGAGGAACTTCAACAAGGGTCTGATCAAAAGGTGAATAATTGCACGACATTCCTAACAAGGGGCAAATCACCCAGGGGTCCTACTAATCAACAACAAATCCCTATAATCGAGGGGCACATCATTTGGAGTACTTGTTGATCGGGGTCAAGATATTTCAAGAATGGATCAAACTTTTAAAGCGCCAATCAACCAGGTACATTCATTTCAAAATTCAAGTGTCGGGGCACACCTATCAAAGATTCAAATATTGGAGCAGCCTGTATTTATCACCCCATGGATGGAGAGGAGTTCTAATTCTAAGTTTGATGCAGCCAAAGATATAATGCCTAAGAAAAAAGAAATATAAAAGAAAACCAAAGCTCGCTAAGTCGAAAACCCGAAAGGGCGGCTTAGGCAATAGAGAGCGTCCCGGTGGATCGAAAACCTGAAAAGGCGATCCAGGAAAAAATTAGGGGCACAAAAAAGGAAATACACTCCCGGTGGACCGAAAACTCGAAAGAGCGGTCTAGGCAAAAGTTAGGGATTTTCAAAAATAAAAAAATAAAAAGAAAAATGGGAAAAATTGGCTAAAGCAAGGGGCAAGCCCTCTCCATCCTTTCGAGTTGGTCAAGTAAATGTTGTCATACCTCAGCGACCGTTGAGTCCAACTAGGGTGTCGGGGAATCATGCTAGCAAAAAAAAAAAACCTTCTCACCCTTTCCATTGCCCATCACGAAGGACCTTTTGAGGAACATTCCAAATCATAGCCATGCATCCTGCATCAATTATATCTACAACACTCTAGCATCAAACCATGCATCGCATTGCATTCATCATAACATATCATTCATGTATCTTGCATTTTACTTGTGCTTTAAGATCCCCAAATCTTCCAATGAAATTGAAATTACTTTCACCGAAAAGCTTTCAAACCAAAAAAGGCCAATATCCATTGACATTCCCTTAAGGCCCAATATCATTGGTATCCGCAAAGCCCAACCTTTACCAGTATTTCATCATCCATCATGCATCAATGCATCAAAAATTGTCATGCATAAACAGACATATAAAGCAAACATACATAGCATATGCAAAGATCTTGTGACTGTTCATAAAGGTCTAAATCAATTCCTGCTCCTCAGCAAACCCTTTTTCCATGTAACCCTTTTCTTGTAACAACCCCAGTTGACGTTCATTTTATACGTGGATGGGTGACAACCTCTGATATCGCCTGCAAGTCTTCTTTGATCTTAGAAATGACGCTTGAGTCTACTTATCTTTCCAATATAAGCATGATGCTCGAATCTGCTTACCTTTTCAATTTAAGCAATGATACTCGAATCTGTTTGTCTTTTCAATCCAAGCAAGGATGCTCGAATCTGCTTGCTCTGCCTTTTCAATCTAAGCAAGGATGCTTGAATCTGCTGATCTATCTTTTCAATCCAAGCAAGGATGCTCGAATCTGCTTGTCTGCCTTTTCAATCTAAGCAAGGATGCTCGAATCTGATGATCTATCTTTTTCAATCCGAGCAAGGATGCTAGAACCTGCTCGTCTGTCCTTTGAATCCAAGCAACGATGCTCGAATCTGCTTGTCTTTCCAATATAAGCAAGATGCTTGAGTCTGCTTATCCTTTCAATGTAAGTAATGATGCCCGAATCTGTTTACCTTTTCAATCTTAGCAATGATGCTCGAGTCTGCAAAGATCTACTCATCTTTCCCATGTAGACAATGATTCCCGAATTTGTTTACCCTTTCGATCTAAGCAATGACGCCCGAGTCTGCAAAGGTCTACCTATTTGTTCAGAGTCCCGTTCTTATTTGGTATTTTCGGAGTCCCATCCATATTGTAAGAGTCCTATGTTATTTAGTAAATTAGAGCACCACCCTTGTTTGGCTAGCAATTTAGAGTCTCATTCGCGCTGGCAGTTTAGAATTCCATCTTTGTTTGGCTAGCAATTTAGAGTCCCCATTCGCGCTGGCATTTTAGAGTTCCATTTTTGTTTGGCTGGCAATTTAGAGTCTCATTCGCGCTGGCAGTTTAGAGTTCCATCTTTGTCTTGGCTGGCAATTTAGAGTCCCATTCGCGCTGACAGTCTAGAGTCCCATCCTCGCTAGCAACCTTAGAAGTTCATTTTTGTTGATTGATAATTTTAAGGGTCCCATTTTCGCTGGGTAATTTAAATTTAGAGTCCCATCTAATAGTTTGAAATCTCATCTTTGCTGGTAATCTAAAGTCTTATCTCCGTTAGTAATTTTGAGTTACATCTTCATAGTTGATTATGAGCCCCATCTTTGTTGATAGTTGGAGTCTCGTCTTTGCTGAAAATTTAGAGTCCCATCTTCATTGGCAATTTTAGAATCCCGCTCTAGTTCGCCCTTCCTAGACAAAATTTGGGTCCTTTCGTATTTAATTATCTTCCACCACGAGTACATGAAGACAACCGTTAGTCATGTTCTCGAGTGAAAAAATAATTAAATAGGGGCAGCTGTTGTACCCTAAATTTTGCCCACTCTTTTATCACATATAGTGTTTTATGTTACATTATCTTACAAAAGTGTGAAGTAGTCCATTTGGTAATGAAGAGAGTCTTTAAGGAGTTGTGAGTGTGAGGTCTTGTGTTAAAATCCTGGTTTTTCCATCTTTTTACTTTTTTTTCTTTTATTTTGTCTTTCATTCAAAAAACCACAAACTATTTTCTATTTTTTTTTAAATTTTAGTTTTCTATTTATTTTAAACTTTTATTTACTTGTAATTGCTACTACAAAAAGTCATAAAAATCCAAAAAAAAAGTCATAAGAGCAAAAGGGGAGAGAATTCATGAGCATTGAAGAAAGAATCAAAACATAAGAGGAATTATTATCATTCACTCATAAATTTTATCATTCACTCATAAACTCCACTTAATTCACAAATTTTATTCCAAATTAAAACTAAACCTAATTTTTATGCTTATAAATAACGAAAAATTTCCACACAAAAGGGGAGATCAGTAGCCACACTGCTAGGTTTCGGCCACTAATAATCAGAGCTGCCCATCCTATTAAGCTTCACGATCTTTTCTATTTGATTATTGAAAAGAGGTTTCTTTTCTTCCCTCTTACTCGGTGATCTCTCATATAAAGGTAAGTTACTTATTATAACCATCCAATATATACATGCTACCTTTGCTTCTTCCTATAACAATCATATTATATTATTCACTCATGTATTTGTTATTCCATTAGTATATCTTTCATTATATTGTAAGCATCAAGAGCACTGGTGTGTCAAATTCCAATATGTGATAAAATTGTCTTGCTATCTCTCATTCGGTGCTTATTCTCAACCGGTGTGTTTTCATATTTTTATGTGTTGAACCTTGTATATCATATAAGAAAATCAAGCAAATCAATAAATTAGTAATGATAGATTGTACAATTAGTGTCATGTGATACGGACAATAAATCAAATCATGTAAATATGCCATATAATTATGTGTGTTTATTATATTTTAATTCTTCCTATTTGCAACTTTGTGAATACCATGCACATCACCGTACACGACCATCATTCTTGCTCATATCATAAAAAATCACAAATTATATATCAATTGTATACCTTATATGTAAAAAATAATAAAATAACAAAAATATAATAATAAATCAATAAATAAAAGTGGAATAAAAGGAGACCGACGGATGTACATCCGCCCATCTCTCGAACAATCGGGGGCTTAGCGTCACGCTTTGTCGACAGGTTGTTCGTCTTCCATTCAAATAAATTTTAATAAAAAAAAACTTGGAATAAAGAGGAGATTGACGAATGTACATTCGTTGATCTCTCGAACAATCGGGGCTTAGCGTCACGCTTTGTCGACATGTTGTTCATCTTCCACTTAAACATATTATAATAAAAAATCTTGGATTAAAGAGGAGATTGACGAATGTATATTCGTTGATCTCTCGAACAATCGGGGGCTTAGCGTTACGCTTTGTAGACAAATTGTTCGTCTTCCGCATCTAAAAACAACCTCAACGCATCAAATATTTTTAGCACAGTCAAAATATATAAACAAAAATCTTTTCATAAGTAAAATCAACCAACACACAAACATTTTCTACCAGAACTGCGTGTAGCTTTGAATTTCCCATTGCACCCGGGAATACGTAGGAGCGAGATTCGTACATCTCGTCAAGCACACTAATAAAAAACTAACTTTTTCCCCCTTGACATATAATAAATAATTAAAAGCATGCAAGTAAATTAAACATTTTTTAACCCTAAAATTAACGAGGAGGTTCCCGTTGAGTACAACGGATGTGAGGGGTGCTAATACCTTCCCCTTGCATAATCGACTCCTGAACCTGGAAATGGTTGCGATGACCATCTTTCCATTGCTTTTAAGGTTTTATCGATATTTTTCTTTTCCTCTGGGAATAAATAAAGTTCGGTGGCGACTTTACTGTCTAGCGAGCATTTTCCGCTCGCGCATTTTTCCACCCGCTTCACATGGAGAAGGTAACGTTTATGAATAGCTGACTGAGCTCCGACAACGGGGTAACGTTGATGACTACATCAACGACTTTGAGTATCTCACGACTCAAATACCTAGACTACCAGATAAATAGTTTCTGGGTTATTTCCTTCATGGTTTGAAAGAGGAGATACGTGGGAAGGTTCGAAGTTTATCGGTTGTGGACGATTTATCGCGAGTGAAGGTGTTACAGGTAGCTAGGGCAGTAGAAATGGAGACGAAGAAGGATGGGGGATCTGTTTATAATAAATCCTACAAATCGGGTTTTGGGTCAACCCGACCCGACTCTCATAAAGACGGTGATTGGGTTTTTGTGAAAGCAAAAGAGTTTGGGTCAGTCAGTGGGTCTAAGGGGAACCGTAATGGGCCTAGACAAGAGAGATCAGCCCAATACGATAGAAAACGAAATACCTCTCGTGACAGAGGGTTTACACAATTATCGTATAATGAAATAATGGAGAGGAAGAAGAAGGGGCTCTGTTTCAAATGTGGAGGAGCCTACCATCCAATGCATTAGTGTCCTAACAAACAACTAAAGATACTGGTGGTAGATGAGGAGGAAGAAGAAGATTCAGAAGGTAGGTTATTGGCGGTGGAGGTAGAGGAGGAAGACATATCGCATGGAGAGATGAGCATGATGGGTTTACATCAAATGAATCGTCATGGGGAATCCAAACCTCAGGTAATTAAAATTAATGCCACCATTCAAGAGGTACCAGTAGTGATTTTAATTGACAATGGAACATCTCACAACTTCATTTCACAAATTTGGTGCACAAAATGAATTGGAGCAGTGAGAGTAGTTCTTCCATGAACATTAAATTAGGGGATGGATCCATTTCCAAAACTAAAGGTACTTGCAAAGGGTTGTGTCATACCCCATTTTTTGACCGATCGATTTTGTTCGGCGTTTAAAACCTTTTTTTCCCCTTTGTCATTTCTGACGAAATTTCGGCAGAGAGGTATTTTAAAATACCTCATTTATTGGTTCTTTTTGTTTTTATGTTATTATTATTTTTTATTTTATTATATATTTTTATTTTGTTTTATTTATTTTTTTATTATTATTATTTAATTTGTTTTTTTTTATCTCTTTTTTATTTTTTTAAGTCTTTTTACCATTTTTATTATTATTTTCGTTTTTTCATCAGGTGCTTTTTTCTAGTCAATTTGTCAACAATCCAAATGTGTGTTTTTGTCCAATCTAAGCCCAAAAGGGCATTTTTGTCCAAATGGGGAAAAAATTTCATCTGCAAACCCTAGGTCTGACACAGTATTTATACTGTGCACAGTTTCCAAGTTAGAAAAAAAAAAGAAAATTGATCAGCCGCAAGCAAAAACACCACACAATCCAATTTTTCTTCCTTTCCAAATCAAACAAAAAAACAAAAATCCAGAAAAGAAGAAATAAAAAAAATAGAAAAACCGAATTAAAGCATCATCATCATCCATCATCATCAACCTTCATCACAAATACAGAACTAAAAATTCATCATCGTCAACCTTCAAACACGAACCCAGAAACGAAAAATCAAAAATCATCATCAAACCTTCATCCGTTCTTCAACAAACCGAATCCAAACCTTCTCAGATTCAAACAAACCGAACCTAAAACCATCAAAATAAAATCGAAACAAAACAGAATCAGAAACGAGAAGAAAAGAAATCGCGATCCAAATCCAAGAACACGGTCCAAGGTTGATTTATTTTCCTTTTCGATCCTTTTCTCTTTTCTTCCGATCCGGCCTTTTGGTTGCTCTGATGTTTAATTTGAGTTTAAATTCGGGTTTAGGAAAGGTTTTTGTATAAGTTTGATGTTAGAAGTTTTTGAAAATGGAGTTTTGAGAGAGGAAAAGTTTGAAACCGTGAGAGAAGAGGAAGGAAGGTGAACGGCGGAGAAGAAGAGAGAAGAAAGAGGTTTTTGTGATTTTTGTGTTGTTTTTTAGGGTTTCATCTTATTTATACCCCTTCTGATCCAGTGCGCGTAGGTGCACGACCTTATGGTGCACCTGCGCGCCTTTGCCCTTCTATTTTTAATCAAACGCTTCTGATTCATTATCTCTCTGATTAGATCAGAGCTGTCTGGTCAATCAGACGGCTCTGATCTAATTTTTACATTTTACTTCACACACCCCCTCTGAGCCACGCCCCCCAGCTGGGCTTGGGCCCAGAGTTGCTTTTTGCACCCCCCTTTCTGTTTTTATTGATATTTGCACCCCCTTCTGTTTTTTTTATTTTTATTTTTGCCTAGGATAAAAGTGCTTATGGAATGTGCTTCAATAAGCTATTAAATCCAAAATAAGCACTTATTTGAGGTTTCTTTTTTTTTTTTTTACTATTTATTTCATGATTATTTGTGCTTAATCTTGCTTACTAACTTATCATTATTATTGTCACTAACATCCTTTATTATTATTGCTTATTAATCTAACATTTAATTCATTGCCTTATCAATTAATCATTTATTTTATTGCAAGGACATTAGATTGTATTTTTAGGATTTAATGTAAATTTAAATAAAAATTGCATAGCATCATCTTGCATTCATTTCATATTTATTTTTCTTGAAAATACCTTAGAATGTAATTAGGAACAAATGTACACTATAAATGAAAAATTGCATCTCATGCAAATTTATTTATCGCTTTCCGCAAAAAACGTTAGCATATTAATTCTGAGGGAAAAGACACCGTTTTGATCAAAATATCATTACGGTTCGTCTTCGCGCTTATTTAGTATAATGTTAATATCGTTCTTTTCGCGCGTTAGCCATTATCCGTTTCTTATGTATCAAAAAAAATGAGGTCAACACCTCTTCGAAAAATAGTTAGTCACTTTATTCTCAAAAATGAGGTCAAAACCTCTTTCAAAAAATATCAACACAATTTCTTTTCAACATCATCAAGCATCAAAATATTTTGTCATCATACATTTTTCAAAACTTTGGACTTTAAACCAAACGTTTCTTTTTATCGCGAAAACCTTGGATTTTAACCCCAAGAGTTCTTTTTCATCGCAAAACTTGGATTTTAAACCAAGTGCCTTGGACTTTAAACCAACGGCGTTTTTTTATCGTGAAAACCTTGGATTTTAACCCAAGAGTCTTTTTTGTCACAAACTTGGATTTTAAACCAAGTGCCTTGGACTTTAAACCAATGGCTTCCTTTTTTCGCTAAAACCTTGGACTTTAACCCAAGTGTCCCTTTTTCTCACCAAAAACCTTGGATTTTAAACCAAGAGCATTTTTCTCATTCATACATCTTTAATCATGCATAAACCTTGGATTTTAAACCAAGTGACTTTTATCACTCAAAACATTTTCTCAATAAACCTTGGATTTTAAACCAAGTGTCCGCGTCTTATTTCGTAATCAAATTTCAATCAATTTAACCATATAGACTTTCTTCACAAATTAACATCAATCAAACTCACATCTTGCCATTGGCTTTTGGTCTTTAAAACCATTTTCAAAACTTTAAAATCAAACAAACAAATCACTCCGCTTTCTTATCCCGAACTACGGTGGTTTGATCCCTCGGGTACGTAGGCATGAGACTTGTCTCTCCAATCAATAAAATCAACAAAAAACATTTTTCTTTCTTTCTCGATCACTACTTTAATTCCTATACTTATACATTTTTACAAGCAATTAAAAATAAAGCGCAAGTTAGAAATAAAAACAAGATGGTTCCTATAGAGTACTATAGATACTTAGGGTGCTAGTACCTTCCCTTCGTATAACCAACCCCCGAACCTTGTTCTCTAAAAAATAGGGTTTTTTCGAACTTTTTCCCTTTCCCTCGGATAAATTAAAGATCGGTGGTGGAATATTAAATTGCGATTCGAAGTTAGTTAATAACTCGATATCCAAAAATCACCGCGACAAGTTGGAAATTGACATGGAGGGTTTAAAGGTGGTGGTGGATGTGCAGCTGTTTGAATTAGGGTGTGTAGATGTCGTATTGGGAATTGAATGACTGAGAACTCTGGGTGACATGATAGTAAATTGGAAGAAGCACACCATGAGTTTTTGGTTCAATAAAGAATGGGTAACAGTGAGAGGAATGGAAGAACAGTTAAGAATGATGGAGATATTGCAAAGTGTATTATGCAAACCAAAGAAAAGTAGAGTTGTTGGTTGAGAGGGGGAGATGAATAAGGTAAATGGTGGAGTCTTTCACACTTTAGAGGTGGGACAATCAAGAGATTTGGAACATTTGTTGAGTTTATGTGTAGATGTTGAAGGTGGGAAAAACACAAGAAGGGAGGTTGAATTGTGTTTTGATCAATTAAAAATTCTTCTAGATATGATAATCTATCAGAGTCTATTTTGCAGTGGTCATCTCGTAGTTCTTTTAAGCTTGAAGGGAATGTCTTTGAGACTTAGCCTTATCTGAATTGGTATTCTTAAGATCAATGCAGCTTCTGAGTGCATACTGTATTGCTTCTGATAAGCTCTTCTACCTTCTGAGAGTCTTTGTCCTCTGACAGGTAGTAAAGCACTTCTTGGTGTACTCAGATCCTTCTGAGTCATTCAGAGTCTATCTTCTATTCTTGACTTCTCAAATTCTATCTTCTTATAATCTGCACACTTATGTAAATCATTAGTGTTCTCCAATTTTGCATTAATACTTTGTTATCATCAAAACCTCATTAAGATCATGGGTTTGTGTGGAAACCATTCTTGTTCCAACAATCTCCCCATTTTTGATGATGACAAACATAAGTATTAATTGCTAATTAGTTGTTGTAATAATTTATCATGTTCTCCTCAGATTTAGAGTTTTGCAAGCTCCCACTGATTCAGATGCACTATATGGTTAGGTTTGTAAGCTCCCCCTACGTTTATCCATGTTTAATTAAAACAGTTTAAGAACTAATCATTTTATCTTTAGATCAAATCCTCATATTTTGACACTCAGAGGCTAGGTTTGCAAGCTCTCCCCCTATGTCACGTAAGATTAAGACAAGTTCACAAGTTGTCTCAGATCCTACATATGATTTTCCAGTCATAAGATTACAATTAGATCTCCTTCAGTTTATAGCTCAAGTTAATCAACATAAAAAGAATTAACACATGCTGAAACTTAAAATACTGAATTTAAAGAGAATTCAATTTCTTGTTAAGCAGTTTCAGTTACATGGAATTCATTTAATCGAAAACAGAGACTTTCCCATTTGTTTGAAAATGAATGCAGTTTTTAAGTTTTTCTCCCTTCTTGAAAATAAAACATTTTCTTACCCTTTAAGAAATATTTGCTCACCAATTCTCCCCCTTTCTCAAAAGAGAAAAAAGAATTTATGCTTTCTGCTACAATGACAATTAATTATCCAACAGTTTTCTAGTTTCTTCAAACTTAACTTATTACGTTGCCACTTAATTACTCCAATTAGCAATTAGTTACCCCTAAGTTTTTCTCCCCCTTTTGTCATCAGTCAAAAAGGATTGTACAACTATAGATGGTAAGCGTGCAAACCAATGTGGTCAAGTTGAAACAGCTGTGGACAACCATAAAGCAATAAATGGGAGAACAAATATCTAGTATGACTTAACAAGGGTTAGAAGGCTATAAAAGGACATTATTCTTTGTCATTTCATTCACACCAAACAATCCAAAGAACAAAGTTTTTAGAGAGAAAAACATTTGAGGTACAATGAGAAGATCATCACGCAGGATTGTAGAGTCTCAAAAGAAAGTTCAGTCAGAAGCTGCTAAGGAGAAACATCCAAAGCATTGTTCTAAGCCTGAAATCATAGAGATTTCATCTGATTCTGATAAGGCATATTCAGATTATGCACAATACTTAGAGACATATACTGAAGAAACTAGTGTTGGAACAAAATATGTGTTAATACACACCCTTAAGTTTTGATGATAACAAAGTATTAAATGGACAATTGATGGTACTAATGTTTAAATTAAGTGCAGGAGAATTCAACGTTAGATCAAGAGCACACTTAATTTAGACTCTGATGAAACCTATGGAAGTCTGAATAATTATACTCTGAAAGAGTTCAGAAGCTACAACGTGGTCAGGAGCTAAACAAAGTTCAGAAGCTCAAAGAGGATCAGAACGTCTGAAGGAGTTCAGAAGCTCAGAGGAGTTCAGAAGCTCAAGGATGTTCAGAGGCCTACAAGAGTTCAGAGGCTGTCTGCTAAGTCATGAGTCATTCAGAGGATGAAGACGTTCAGAAGTTGAATTACGAAGGACTATCAGAGGCCAACCTTTCAAAGACCAATTAGACTCCAAGTTATCAAAGGTTCATCAGAAGCAAAGGAATTCCCAGTCATCAGAGGGCTACATCAACTACAACTTATCAAGCCTAATGACTTGTTCTAAGGTCAACTAATTGCAACGGTCACAAAGGATGTGATCCCTCTCTCTAGGAGCTAGTTGTACCTTATAACTGTACTATTGGACAAACAGTAAAGATGAAGCCTCTCTGCAAAGGAAGACGTGGCTTTACTCAACGGATCTTCAAAGACTACAGCTGTTCATTTTACAACGGGAATTTCTCCAACATCTCAATGTCTTTCTCAACTCATATAAATATGCCAAATAAAGAATTGATGACTAGCGATCTTCATTAGAAAACATCTCTCAGAAGAAAGTGAGAATCTGCATTGTAATAGATAATATCTCTCAAATGAAGTGAGCATAGAAACTAGCTTAAGCCTCTGAAGTTATTATGTTTGTAATAAGTTTAAGCTTATAAGTTAGTAGTAAGTCTTCTGCTTAGTGTAGAAGCAAGAAAGTCTTCTGCTTAGTGTAGAAGCATATAAGTCTCAATCTTAGTGATTAGAGCAATGAAGTCTTCTGCTGAATGTAGGAGCAAGGAAGTCTCTCTGTCTTGTGTGACTTAGAGCAGGAAGTCTTGAGCTTGTGTGCTTGAGCAAGGAAGTCTCTGATCTTGTGTGATCAGAGCAAGGAAGTCTTTGATCTTGTGTGATCAGAGCAAGGAAGTCTCTCTGTCTTGTGTGACTAAGAGCAGGAAGTCAGAGCTTGTGTGCTTGAGCATCTATTGTAATCTTTGTGATTATAGTGAACTCTCTTGGAAACAAGGGGACTGGAGTACTCTCAATTTGTGAGGGGAACCAGTATAAATTGTTGTGTGTTCTTCTCTCTCTCTCACTCTCTCATTTACTCCTTCATCATTCATAACGCCATAAGTTAATTGTGTGAACAATCCGTTGTGCTTTAAAGACTCTGAAAAGGTTTAAATATCTTGGAAAGTTTTTAAATATTCAAAACACAATTCAACCCCCCTTCTTGTGTTTTCTCCACGCACCTTCAATTGGTATCAGAGCTCCGGTTCTGTTGGTAAATCACTTAACCGTGAGACAGTCAAGATCCAAAGGAGAAAACCACCATGGCTCAAAACATGGATGATTGGAAGCAGAAGTTATATCGACAAGTTGCTGATCTTATCAAGGAAAATTGATCAAGCATCTTAATAAGACTTTACTTAAACTTTCTAATAGTCAGCAGAAGTATAAAAAGCTTAAAGCAGACTATGAGAATTTAAGTAAGCAAGCAAATCACTCTGAAGGTCTTGTACAAAATGTTTTTATCAAACCAAGAGATCTTAAGAATGATTATGCTGTGTGTTACAAACTCCTTGAGCACTCTTTTGCTCTCAAAGAGTATTGCAACACCAATGCTGATCAAAATAAATTTGTTTCCATGCTTTGCAGCCTTAAGACCAACAATACTAGTGGGATTGGATACTCTAGTGTTAAAACACTAGAGGAACCAAGTTCATCAATTATTGATGTAAGCTTCTCACTACCTAATCTTTACACTACACTTGTTTCTGATAGTACTCAGAAGAAACAAATGGAGGATGAAGATTTGGCAACTAACAGTCTAGGACCCTTAAGCAAGTGGGTACCAAGAGACAAAATTGTTTACTTGATTGCAGGTGAAACTAAGACTCTGAACCTTCCAATCACATGGATGCATGTGACCGTGAATGGAAGAAGAGCAATTGTGCATAGAAGGCACATTCTTGAAGAGACAGATGGAGAAGAAGATGAGATGGAGTACATAAGGAGAAGGAGGGAGCATGAAGAATTTGAAGCTTGTTTTGAAGATGATAACAACTCAGTGTGGTGGAGTGATTGCTCAGGCTATGACTCTGACTACAATTAAATCAAGAAAGCTTCAATACAAGGTAAGTCTGCTTGTCTCTTGAATGACAATTCAGAGGAATAACTTTCAAAGGTTGAAAATGTCTTCCTAGGATACACAATGTTCAGTACTAAAAACCTTGAAAAATTCTGTCTGAACATATTGTTTTGTGTCCTGAAAGGTTTATTTTTCAGCCTCTGAAGTTTTTCAGGTTTCAGCATCTGAAGAAGCTCAGACTCTGAGAAACGTTTCAACCTCTGAAGGATAAGCCTCTGAATAGAAAATGAATTGGAAACGTTTAAGTATTTTTACTGAAACGTTTTGGCGGTAAATAGACAACACGCACACACGCTCTGATTGGGTTGAAACAGTTAATGATGGTTTGCTTTATTTTTAAATTTAAATATATTGTGTGATTTAATTTGTCTTACTGTTTTAATCAAAATCACTGAACACTTAAACTCTTTGCACTTCCAAAACCTACTCTCTCGTTTTCTAAACCGTAGAAAAACCTTCTTTCTCTTTGATTTTAGAAAAACCAAAACCCTAACTTCTGTAATTGCAATCTCTACCTCGTCAGTATCAACTACAGAGTTCTCCTTCCCAAAAGACCTACCTATCAACGTCGTCAATTGCTCAGAACTGTTCAGCAAAGAAAAATCGTTGGAAATGAAGGGAAAATCATTCAACTTGGTTATGGAACAACCGGTTGATTTTGAAAGTCTTAGATTAAACCAGCATGACATTAAAAAATTCTTCAATGATCAAAATGGAGGATCTAGATACATGAGAATATTAAATGGTCCAATCTATCCTACATTGGTTAAGGACTTTTGGCTTCGGAGCAAGGTTATTACTGTTGAAGACTACACTGAAGAACTGACTAATTTGAGGAATGCAAAATCTGAAAACAAGAACAAAACTCCTGCTGAATTAGGGTTGAGAGAAGTCAAGGAAGATGAAGTCAGATCAGTTGTCTGTGGTTTTGAAGTAGTGCAAACTCAGTCAAATTTGGCAAAGATGTTATACATTCCAAATGAGGGAAAATTTCATGCCTACAACGCTACTGAGGCTAAAAGCACTGGCTGTCTAGAAGATATGACAAAGAGATGTTATGAGGAAGGGAAGAGTTGTGAGAGTAACAGGAGTGGTGATCTAAAACCAACTTAGAAGCTTCTAGCCAGGATTTTATTAGGATCAATCTTCCCAAGGAGTGGAAGCTCTGATCAACTCTCCTGGGATCATAGATACTTTATCTATTTTCTCACTAGAGGTTATCAACTTAACTGGGCTAGGTACATTTTCTGTCATATGTGCAAAGCTGTAAACGCCATTCAAGGACAGACCAAGCCAAATGTTCACATCATTTATCCAAGAATTCTCAGTGAGATTTTCTATCAATATGGTGTAATTGATGTGATCAAGGTTGCTGGTCAAGATCATCTGCTGAGAGAACTGAGAGCCTCTGCTATATCAGTGAATACTTTGTCCAACATGTTCTTTTTGTCTGGACAGACACTGTTACATTCAAAGCCTCTAGAGCATCTGTCTAACTTAGGACCTTCATGGTTAACTACATTCAATATTAACATACCTCCTGTTGCAAAAGGTATTGTTAATCAGTACATTCAGTTACTGGAGAGTCAATGTGAACCCTTTGAAATTGAACCAGAAGAGGTAAAAGGGAAAAGGAAAAGATTGGTAAGAACTAGGGTTAAGTCTGAGAAGGGTGAAAACAAAGGCAAGGCAAGCATAAAAGGTGTGAAGACAAATGTGGCAGCTCTAGAAGATGAAGATGATGATAATGAGCATCTGAAGATCAAGAAAAGGAAAATTTCTAAGCAGCTGAAGATAAAGAAGAATGTCGAGAGCTCTACCATTGCTACTTCAGGTACTTTAACTGATCCTAAAGGTCATGTTGCATTAACTAAAGATATTCAGCACCCCACAAATTCAAACCAACCATCGGAATCACCTCTAGAATTTCTTGAACAACACTTAGCTGGTGAACTTCCTCCACAAACAAATTCTCCATCAAACCAAATTATCTCAGAAATCATTCAACCAGAAACATCTGAGATAGTTCAACTAGAACGTGATCAACCACAACCTGAACCATACATCTCACCTGAACATGTTCTTTCACAAATTACACCTCAACCATTCCCTGAACAAACAAAATCTCAATTTGAGGGTGAACCAAATCAGACCTCAAACTTACCAACCAAAGATCAGGTTGATGAAATGATCAAAGAATTGACTCATGTTCAGTTAAATTCATCTAGTCAACCTGATCATGTTCAACATCAACAACAACCACAATCATTACCCTCAAACTCTGAACCTTCTCAAACCAATTCCATAATTCCTGAAGTTCTGGGTGAATGCAACAACCTGATTAGACAGTTACATGGTCTTCCTGAGCTAAGACATTCTGACATGTCTTCATCTGAACACATTGCTCAATGGGTAAGCTTAACTGATGATTTGGTAAAGAAGCTGCATAGTCTACAAGAGGCTGGTAAAGAAGCTCAATGGGGAGATTGTTGTAACAAAATATGTGTTAATACACACCCTTAAGTTTTGATGATAACAAAAGTATTAAATGGACAATTGATGGTACTAATGTTTAAATTAAGTGCAGGAGAATTCAACGTTAGATCAAAAGCACACTTAATTTAGACTCTGATGAAACCTATGGAAGTCTGAATAATTATACTCTGAAAGAGTTCAGAAGCTACAACGTGGTCAGGAGCTAAACAAAGTTCAGAAGCTCAAAGAGGATCAGAACGTCTGAAGGAGTTCAGAAGCTCAGAGGAGTTCAGAAGCTCAAGGATGTTCAGAGGCCTACAAGAGTTCAGAGATTGTCATGAGTCATTCAGAGGATGAAGACGTTCAGAAGCTGAATTGCGAAGGACTATCAGAGGCCAACCTTTCAAAGACCAATCAGACTCCAAGTTATCAAAGGTTCATCAGAAGCAAAGGAATTCCCAGTCATCAGAGGGCTACATCAACTACAACTTATCAAGCCTAATGACTTGTTCTAAGGTCAACTAATTGCAACGGTCACAAAGGATGTGATCCCTCTCTCTAGGAGCTAGTTGTACCTTATAACTGTACTATTGGACAAACAGTAAAGATGAAGCCTCTCTGCAAAGGAAGACGTGGCTTTACTCAACGGATCTTCAAAGACTACAGCTGTCCATTTTACAACGGGAATATCTCCAACATCTCAATGTCTTTCTCAACTCATATAAATATGCCAAAGAAAGAATTGATGACTAGCGATCTTCATTAGAAAACATCTCTCAGAAGAAAGTGAGAATCTGCATTGTAATAGATAATATCTCTCAAATGAAGTGAGCATAGAAACTAGCTTAAGCCTCTGAAGTTATTATGTTTGTAATAAGTTTAAGCTTATAAGTTAGTAGTAAGTCTTCTGCTTAGTGTAGAAGCAAGAAAGTCTTCTGCTTAGTGTAGAAGCATATAAGTCTCAATCTTAGTGATTAGAGCAATGAAGTCTTCTGCTGAATGTAGGAGCAAGGAAGTCTCTCTGTCTTGTGTGACTTAGAGCAGGAAGTCTTGAGCTTGTGTGCTTGAGCAAGGAAGTCTCTGATCTTGTGTGATCAGAGCAAGGAAGTCTTTGATCTTGTGTGATCAGAGCAAGGAAGTCTCTCTGTCTTGTGACTCCTTCATCATTCATAACGCCATAAGTTAATTGTGTGAACAATCCGCTGTGCTTTAAAGACTCTGAAAAGGTTTAAATATCTTGGAAAGTTTTTAAATATTCAAAACACAATTCAACCCCACTTCTTGTGTTTTCTCCACGCACCTTCAACTAGTACTAGGAGTTTGACTACTAGTGAGGAAGATTCTCAAATGACTATAGAGTCCAAGTTTAAGAAATCTAAGTCACCAGAGCCAGAGCCTGTGACTATATCACCAAAGTCAGAGACTGATTCTGCTTAAGTTTTCTTCAATTTTATGTATCAAAGTCTTGAGGCTTAATAAAATGTTTCTTTTGTTCTTCTTTGCACATCTTGCATTTTAATTTTCTCATTGATTAAATACTGATGAAATGATGCAATTCATAAATAAATCAAAAGAGATAAGCATATCAGATCAAAAAGATATCATAATCAAAAGTGTAATTCTATGACAAACACAAAAAATTTATAAGTGCCTATAGAAATCCTAAGGAAAAGAGTCTAGTTTGTTGCAAGATTGCCAATCGCAGAGATAATCTTTTGCGTAGATTCTTCTAGATTAGCAATCTTTTCTCTGATAATCCTTGAATCTTCTTCTTGAGCACTCATCCTTTCTACAAGCTGAAGCAATACATCTCTTGGTATTGAATCTTGTGCTTCACTTGCAGACAACCCTTGTATGCTGCTCTGAATTGCTGGTAGATCTTTTCTCACTCCATCAGTTTCATCCTCCTTCTAATGGAGTACTTCATTCAAAAAGAGGTAAAGAACTACTACTGTCATTGCTTGAAGGACTTCAGTGCTTGCCCAGAAGAAGTAAGGTTTCCCATTTGTCTTTAGACGCTCTTCTTTGACTTATGACTTGGTCACATATTCAAATTAACTTCGGAGGAGACTAAAAAATTTGATGCTTGTATATCTGAGTGTATCAGCTCACAACTATGTTACTTCTGGGTCACATTTGCTTCTAAGTGATGTTAGTGCTTCTGAATGAATTCAGAGCTTCTGAACTCCATTCTTTCTTAAGGATTCCTGCACACTTCAAATAAATGTTAGTAATTCAATTGTGCATTTAATACTTTGTTATCATCAAAACTTTATCAAGTTTTTGGGGTTTGTTCTAAGAACCATTTTTTATCCAACAGTCACTACAGTGGTGACAACCTCACGCTTGGCTAATCTGACAGGAGGTGTTGCGATGGAATGACAGACGTTATCGGCGATGGAAGTCACAGCGAAGCAGGGCGGTGGCCGTAATGGGTTTTACAAATACCAAAGTGTGTGTGTGTGTGAGAGATACAAGTTGTTTCTCTATTTTCTATTGATTAAAAGAATTAAAATGATTCAGAAACAAATCTACACCATTAAAGTTTTTTTTGCCACGTGTTTGTTATTTGAAAATTGAAACGGAGATGGCCATTTCTCCTCCAAATGGAGAGGATAAACACAAATGAAGATTAGTGGATATCTCTCTCATAAATGGACAACAAATGGATGAGTAGTCAATAGAACAAACTCAAACTCATGGGAAAGACAACTCCACCAAGAAAAGTACATATACTTGGAATGGATATGGTGCCATTGTCATCCGATAAACATAATCACAAATGAAGCCACTAGGTTTAGTCTAGTGGTGAGGAATTTGGGTAGTATGGATGAGGTCCTAGGTTCGATCCTCATTGCCAACATGTAAAAAAAATCACAAATGTAACATAACAGCTACATCATCCAATAAATACAACTACTTCCCACTAAACTCTAGCTACAAAAAAGTTGGAATAAAAGTTGGAATTAAGGGAGTAACATAATTATTTATTTTGTTTAAAAAAACATAATTATTTATTTAACTTAACAAATTATTGTATATCACTATACTAGTAAAACGATAGTGACACCGATTGCAATATTTTTTGGTCAAAGAAATAATGTGTCATTAACATTGCAACTTCTTTCAGGGTCCTCGCTGAAATTTTGGGTGCCCAATGCAGATTATTTTGGTGCCCCATTATTTTAAGTCATATAATTATAAATATATATATTGTTAAAAAAAGGTTAAAGATTATAATTTTGATCGTTATAATATCTCTGATAGTTTCTAATTCTTCAAATAGGTTTCACTATCAAGATCATAAGAGTTTAAATCTATTTTAAAGTTATAATAACGTGAGTGCACACACACATACGCACACACTTAGTTAAAAAAAATTGATACCCCTAAAATTTGTATGTCCAGTACAATCGCTCCTCTAGAACCCTCTTACATTGTATTATTTGTGAAGTGTATGTTTCTATTTTTATGTAGACGTGTATCAGTGTATGCTTGACTACTTTTGAGGAGATGAGGTTTCAAGTAGAGATAGAGATGAAGACTTGTTATAGTTTCCGTCGGTGTATATATGCATACCTAGCCTGTGGAGTAATTACTCCCTCCATCCCAATATATAAGACCTTTTTTAAAATTCAAGGTGTATTAATTAAATTTTTACAAAAATACTCCTAATTGAATGAAGAAAAGTAAAAGATCATCATTTTACTCACTTAATAATTGAAAGGTAATTTTGAAAAGAGATGTATATTATTGATAAATATAATGCAAAAATAACTTTTCTTAATTCTTTTTTTTTTTAATTCCTTTTCCAAGACTTACATTGTTACATGTCTTAGTCCAGTAATCAATTTGGTTTTCATTTTCTGCGTCTCTTTCTCTCTACACTTGTAACTTAAAGGCGAGTAGTATAGTATAGGATATTTACTTTTGCCACCTTATTGCCTTCTCACGCGTCCTATGCCTTTTCCATTTTACCCTTCCGCTACGTATGTAGCAAATGTTGTAAGAATGAGAAATTTTTGAAAAATGTCTTCCGCTACTTAAGTATCGGACGTTATAAAAAAACAAATATGGTAGGATGTTCCGCTACTTAACGCGCTACTTAAGGACATGGGTAGTTTTATAATTTCAAAGATCACCTATTTTTATTTCATTACCATCATAGTATTTCTTCTTCTTATTTTTTCTACTCTTTATCAAATGTAATTTAGAGGGTTTTGCTCAAACTTTTCCATTTCCCCCTTTTGGTTTTCATTCATGTTTTTAGAGAAGGACAAGAATGTAATTTTTATTGTTCCTTGACACGTTAAGAGCAACTATGGAGGTTTCTTTTGCAATCCACAAGACCCTTATCATACTCCTCTTGCATTATTTTGATACTATTTTGATACTTAGGGAGTCTTCCTTGATCGACGGAGACATAAGTTGGCTTATTTGCACATCACAAGCATCGTGGAGAACCTATGCAAGTGAACGTGACGGTGCGGTGGCTGGCTTCGCTGGCATGATTGAAACCATGCACGATCAAGAGCATGTTTCTATACACCACAAAATTCCCTGTTCTGGATCACATAGCACACACCAATTGTAAACGCACAGTGATGTTGCTGCCTTAGAAACAATGATAATGCAGGACTCCCACTGCTTCTAGCAATTGAATCGTGATGAGAAATAAATTTAACCGCTTCCAGCAATTGACACGTTTGATGCGCATTATTTGATGCAATCAAAAACAAATTCTAGCGAAAGTGATGTGTTGATGCTTGCAATATTGAACTGGTTGTTTAGAAATAATTTGCTCTTAGCTCATGTCGCTTCGGTTGGAAGATGAATTGAATGGTGTTGATGAAGTGAATCTTGGTCTTTAATGGGGGAAAAGGTACCTGCAAAAATGTTAGCACTATGACGCTCAAGTCAGTATTTGAAAGAGGTGAAAAAGAGTGTAGTATTGGAGGGACAAATATTTAGGGATTGTTGTATGAATCCTTATGTGAAATGTGAACATTGAGCTTTGTGTATGCCATGGAAATGTGAATCATTTGCAGGGAAATAATACTATGGTGAAGAAAGCATCTAAGATTTGCAAATTAAGAGAAAAGCTTCATACAACTCAATCAATCAATTACATTGTGATAGTTGTGCATATACAATGAGAAAAACCATAAAACTAACTATGGTGAAGAAAAACCATAATGGACTACAGATATCAATGTGAATTAGATCAAAATTGTGTTCAGAAATATGAGAACTAAGATTGAAAGTCATTCTTTTCTGTTTAGCAAAAAACAAGTATCACAAGGATTTGAGGAGGGAGTAAATTTAACAAAAGGAAACACTTTATTTATTTCAAGTAATTTTACATCAGATGCATGGCCAAATCTTTAGTTCCACAAATTACAATCATTATGCTTATGTGCACTTATTCTATTCTGATGTAAACTAGAACTAGTGATAGAATTGATACAATGGTCATTAGGTAAAGGTCCTAAACTAACATCATGTGTTTTGAGGATGTATAAGTCATGATTTAATTCAGCTACACCAATCATCCTCTTTGTACAAAGATCCCGTATCATACATTTATTATCATCAAAAGTCAAATTGCAGTGCAAATGAGATGTTAGTTTAGGCACAAAGATTAGATTAAAGGAGAAATTTGGAAAATATGCATCATTTAGATATGGTTCTTATCAAACATAATAGTGCCAGAAAAACAAGTGGTGACAAGGGTTCCATCAGGTAATTTTACGCTAATGGGAGGAATTCTTTTGATGCATTGAAAAAATTTAAGGGAAAAACAAATATGATCAGTGGCTCCAGTGTCAAGTATGAAATCATTAGAGTCACTTGAATGAGGAATGGTACATAATATACCTGAATTTGTGGTCACGTGGTTAATGCTATGAGATGGCAATGACTGAGAGCCTTGGAGGAATGCTAAAAGTGCCTTGTGTTGTGCTGGCGTGAAGAACATTTTCCCAGCTTCTAAATCAACATTCTCCTCTTCATAAGTAATCGTTTGGGTTTCATCATCACCATTAGCATTAGCACAACTATTAACTGCTCCATTCTTGTTTTGTAAGTGTTGCATGTGAGGTGGATAGCCATATTTCTTCCAATAATCATCAATAACATGATTGTCTGACCACATTGTGTGCAATATTTATTTCCTTGACCATTATTGCCACAACCTGCATTGTGTCTACCTCCACCTCTAGAGCCTCTACCTCTATTAGATTGACCTCTTCCAGCGTAAGAATTATGGCCATTAACTGCTAATAGTTTAGACTCATCAATGGGGAGAACTACTTTCCTTTCTTGTTGAACAAGTAACGAGTAAACTTTAGCAATATTTGGAAGAGGTTCCATTAACATGATCTGTGATCTAACATCATAGTATTGTTCATTAAGTCCTTTCAAAAAACGAATGACCTGATCGGAATCTTTATACTTCTTCATTTTTGCTATAGCAGCACAATTATGAACACAATTTGATTGAGCAATTGGCCTAAAATTATCTAACTCTTGCCATAACTTCTTCATTTTAGTGTAATAAGCATAAATAGTGTTGGAACAAGAATGGTTTTCCATACAAATCCTATGAATGTAATGAAGTTTTGATGATAACAAATTATTAATTCACAGTTGGTATACTAAAAATCTACCTTGTAAGAATGCAGGAAAAATACAAGAGATAGATTCGAACTGATAAGTCAGAGGCTCTGAAAGACTTGAAGACACTCAGAAGCTAGAACAAGTGTTATCAGAGGCCATCAAGATTTTGCACTCAGAAGTTATATTTTGAAGTTCTGAATATTCAACCGTTAAGGAAAGGGCTCTCCTCTGCACTCTAAAAAGATTTGTTAGTTTGAATCAAGTCAACACATCTAAAGGAAGAGCGCCTAGACAAAAGGAAGACTTTACCACTTCTGTGCAAACATCGTAGTGTTCAAGGAAGCTGATAGCTAAAGGTTTGCCTCTTTTGGTATAAGGACAAAAACTCAAGTATCTATGCAGCAAAGTTTGCGCTGACATCGTAAACCCATCAACGGTCACTTCCAACGTCTACATTTCAACTGCCTACAAATAGAAGACTTTGTGAACCGGAAAATCTCTCTCGCAAATCCACAACTCAAGAACACTACACTCAAAGCTATCAAAGTTTACATTTGCACAAGACTTTAAACTCTGACTACTTTCTTCAAGAAGTTGTAACTCTCTGTAATTGTTATTCAAAGTTCAAAAGAGTAAAAGTCTTAGGTGCTTATTTCAAATTAGCTTATCTTATTCTATATAAGATTGTGAAGTCTCTTGCTTGTGTGCTTGAGCATTTGGAAGTCTCCTGCTGTGTGATCTGGAGCATTGTGAAGTCTCTTGCTTGTGTGCTTGAACATTTGGAAGTCTCCTGCTGTGTGATCTGGAGCATTGTGAAGTCTCTTGCTTGTGTGCTTGAGCATTGTATAATCTTGTGTGATTATAGTGAAATCTCTTGTGAAGACAAGGGGACTGGACTACTCTCGTTAGTGAGAGGAACCAACATAAAATTGCTTGTGTCTTTCTCTCCTAGCATTGTCCTTTATTGTTATTGTGTTTTATCTCTATACTCCGCTGCATTTCAATCTTCTTCGAGAAAAAGTTTTAACTTGTCAAAACACAATTCAACCCCCCCCCCCCCCCCCCCCTTCTTGTGTTTTTCGCACCTTCAAATAGAACTATCACCTTGTTTCAAAGTGTAAATTTCTTCTTGAATATCAAAAATACGAAAGACATCACCTTGATAGAATCTTTCTTTAAGGTCTTGCCAGATTTCTGATGTCGTATCCATCCAAAGCACACTTTGCGAGATGTCAGCATCATGGTTTGATATTGTGGTCTTTATTCCACGTTATTGTCCTGATCTCATTGAGATGGGTCTTGATGTGTATTGGGCTTTTTAGCCGAACCGAAACAAATATCACGTGATGGACGGTGATGATGCATTACAAGACTAGCACCTGCTTATGATTGGTGATGATGCATGCGTGTTCGTTTGGTGGCGCCGAACGTGAGACAACTTCTAATCAATAACATTTTTTTTTTAAAAAACTATTTAAAAAAAAAACCTATTTTATACAGATAAGTTCTGACTAATATAGATTTCAAAATAACTATCATACAGGGGACAAATTATCATTGATAAAAATTTCTAAATAATTATCGTATGTGATCTCTCATGGTTCTAGTATGATTGTGATTTTAGAGACGAAGTGTGGGGTTTGATGATTTTCTTGCTACTAAAGTCAGTGGTGGAGGAATTATTGTTAGGTAGAAGGAAGAAGCTATTCAAGTAATCAACATTCAACGTGAATTCCAGTATATACTTCTGAGAGTCCGATTTACTAATGGAAAGATTGGTTTTTCTCACCAATTTATGCTAGAATAAGGAGAATAGGAAATTTATGTGGGATGATTTGAAAAATATTGTTGTTCATATAAAGGATGCATGATGCTACCAATAATAAAAATTGATCCAAGTGGTAAGGGTCTTGGTCTTCTTAAACATGTGGTCAAGGGTTCGATTTCTGACTCATGCATATGGAAAAATTTTGGTTGGGAGAGGAGAACTCATCTTGTGTGCCTCACATGTTCCCCAATATACATAAATTAATCATCGCTAAAGGCGGTAAAAACTTCTTACCATAGTAAAAAAAAAAAAAGGGATGCTTGTTAGCGACTTTAACAATATTTCTTGTCCATCCGGGAAAAAAACGGTGGTGCTCGTGTTTTATATAGGTGTCAAAAATTTGTTGATAAGATCAATTTGTGTAAGCTGGTTGACCTAGGTTTTGTGAGTTCTAAATATACTTGGAGAACTCTTGTCTTCCAAGGAGGTGGGATAATTTTTGAACTGGATAAAATTTTGTAATTGGAATGTGCAATTTTGTGAAAGCTTGTAACTTATCACTTTACATTATGTGAAACACAATCATTATTTTTTAGTTTCTATATCGTCTGTTGGATTTATACCATCCTAGTTATGAAAGTATGAAATTCAAAGGGTCAACCTCTTTAATATTTTCATCATGATTTATATTGTTGCCATCTATCAGCAAATTTTATTACTCCCCCGACGTAAGTATTCCCTGAACGATTTGTTTCTAGTAAAGATCATTAACCGGTTGTAACAAAAAAAAAAAAGATCATTAACCGGTTGAACCCAATTAAGTGGTTAATTTTGTTGCTCACTTTTGATTGTACTAATTGATAGTTATTGCTAGTTCAGGTATTTTCATTTTATTTTATTTTTTGAAGCAAGAATTTTTTATCTAGTAGTTTTTTTTACTCAAAAACATAAATATTCATTTATTCAAATTCATAGGGAATTCATCAATCAAAATCATTACAAGTTCAATTTCACTAAAAACTAATAAGAATGAATCTGCGAACAGGCTCACAACATCCGAGTTAATAGCATAAAACGGCTTAATGTCTATGGCAAAGCCTACAATTGATTTGACAAAATTCAAATGTTTGGAAAAGCCATGCATCCAGATCTGCAACGTTGACGGCGCTAAAGTCATTGAATCTGCACTGATTTTGGATCGAAACACACCTGCAAATCAAAACAAACGACATACTAAGACGGGTCAAAACCAAACTCCGCACTAAGATGGGACAAAACCAAAACTCCGCACTAAGATGGGATTAACAACACTGGATGAAAAAAACCACGAAGAAGACTCGAACAAAACCTAAAAATATGTGGGTATCGGTTATTTGAATAAAAAAGAAATAAAAACGATCAAGATGGGTGATTCCGAATAAAAAATGATCCTAAATTACCCCTCTCTAATGGATGAAACAAGAAAAAAACAAAAGAAAATTAGGGTTGCTAAGTGGTGTGGCGGTTGAATTCCAAATTCAAGTTGTAACCTATGTTTTTCATTATTGGAATAATAGTTGTACTAATTAAGTGGTTGCATATTATGTGTAATGTCCCAACCAACTAAGTTATGCTCACAGAACTATTCGCAACTTCTTTTCTTACCTAAAATATAACTTTATAATTAATTTTAATACTATAATTTTTTTTAGTTGTACATTATCAAATATGAATAAAGTCTGTAAAAAAAAATTCGAATAAAGTTTTACACATTTGTCCCGTGAACTTAACTCAGTTGGAAAGGACATTGCATTATATATATGGAGGACCATAGTTTGAACCTCGGTCATCCACTTATTCACTTTAAGGGTGAAATTTCTAGCCACTTGACTAAAAAAAAGGTTTACACATTTCTATTATATAAAGAACAAAAACACCATTTTGATTAACAATATCAATATTGTTAGATTAAAAACATCTTCACCTATCAGTCAAAAAAAAATCTTCACCTAAAATTTTACGTATGAATAAGTTTCAGTGATATTTAGCATTTCGTCTATAGACAAAAAAAGTCCGTGAATTTTTTTTTATATAGTAAAAGTCCTGAAATCTTCATCATCAAAATTGAGAAATTATAAATCACTTTGCGAAACAAAAAAAAATTCCTTAAATGATAAATTGTTTTACAATATCAATAAACCATTAATAATGTTGATTTTCTTAATATACATTTTATTATTTATAAATATGACGAATTTTGTTTTTAGTCCCGATAAAAAATTCCAGCAACTTTTGGTCCTTTAAATATTTTCTATCACAACTTTTGGTCCATACTTTTAATTAACTCTTGTGTATTTTCACATTTTCTATTAGTTTTTTGTATTCATGTTTATAATATTACAAGAATCTCTCCCACCAAAATTTATAAGTTTTTAATATAAAATGAATAATTTAGGAATTTTTAAGCACAAAAAATTAAAAAAAAAACATAAAACTCTTTCCACTAGCAAAATTTTTAGCAAATTCATTGTTGGGTTTACTTATATTTTTTAAAAGTATTTTTTAGAAATTTTTTTAAAAGCTTATTATACACTCGTGCCCGTTTGTGTGATCCGTGTTTTTTGTTCTGCTAGTGTATATAAACTTAAACAATGATTTATTATAAATTTGATTTTTATTTAAACTAATTTGTGTATTTTCAGTTTCCCTCAAAATAAAAATTGTAATTTATGTGCATCAAAAATGAAAAGAAAATGTATAAGAACAAAAGTTGATTTTTCATTGTATTGCCATCAGACGAACTATCTTGTATTATTAACTGAAATATATGTTAGCATAATAAATGCGTACAGAGTATCCCGTGCCCGTCTGTCCGCATTTTCTATTATGCTAACGTATATAAAAAATTGTTCTCAATTTTCCATACATCTCATTTATATGAATAATTGATTTTTGGAAAACAACAAACTGAGTCATATAGAGGCATTTGAATCCAATGTAAAAAACCCTTGAGTGAAAAAATGAGGACCAAAATTAACTCTATAGAAAGATTCGAAAGCATTAGTTGTAATGTATCTATTTGTGTCCGCCTTGTTATTTGTATTTTTTTTATTGCACTATGAGTCTTTTATATAATTTGGCTTGATTTGAATTATTTATATATTTTATTTTTAATTTTAAAGTAGTACTTTTGTATTAAACAAAAAAAGAAATTAAAAAGCTTTTACTTTGTTGGGTTTGAATAAAAGGTTCTACAATAATAACATTCACAAACATAAAACCCAAATAAAATTATATATGTATGATTATTGATTGTTTTTCAATGAAATACAAATAAATTTTTATTTCTTAATAATTGTCTTCTTTTCATGTGGTACGATATTAAATTAATTCACATAATAACATTCACAAATGTTAAATCCAAATAAAAATATATGTAGGATTATTGATTGTTTTTCATTGAATTTTATATTTGTTAGGCGAGTGATATCCATCAAAGTGATAAGTGAAAGAAAAAAAAAGAGAAATTGCTATAGTAAAATGAGAAATATCGACTCCCAATAAGAGGATAAAAAAATATGCTGAATAAAAACATTGCATTTTTTTTCATCAAATAGCTTAGTGGCTACAAAATTCATCTTAAAGGTGAATAAATAGAGTGTCCCGGTTCGAACCCGGCACTTGCACATATAGTGCGAAGCTTAGTGGCCTGCACATACATTGCATTTTCTACTTGAACAAAAAATAAACTTTGTACTTATACAATCAAATTTTTGTTGTCAAGTAGTTTAGTGACTTAATTTACACATTTTAAATGCACCTTCCAAATAAGTCCCTTACAAATCAGTCCCTTGCAAGTTGTTAGCATTACCAAAACATTTTATTTCATAAAAAAGAAAAGAAAAGCATTTACCAAACCAAAAAACAAACATCTTTTCAATAAAAGCACCTTCAAATAATTCATGCATGTCAATTGCTACATTGAAATCCCCTTACAGTTTCAATATTATTACACTACCATATTCAATGAATTGGTAACATTGTTCCTCTGCCTAATTTAGTTATGATTTGCCTAATATAATATATTTCTTTGGATCTTTGCCTTATCTCACTACCTGCTGGTTCAATGTTTGAGGTTAGACTCCAAGCCACTAATCGTTCCTACTCTAAAATTGCCATTTTCAGATGTAGCACAACTTCAACCCTATGTATTAACATCCTCTTTAACTATGTTGAATTTGTAGATTGTATTAACACCTGTTAATTTCAACAAAATTAAGAGTTAATTTCATACTTTAGATTATGCTAAAAACATTAAGTAGAAGTATCGACAAAAGAAATTAAACATTACACCTGGAACAAATAATGATAATATAGTTCACCAACATATTTAGAAACTTTTAATAGGGTCGATCCTTTTGTTAAAGAGGCAAACAAAATTAATGCAAATTGAAGTATTGAAATACAAACTACAAATAAAGAGGAAAATAATGAAAATAAAAAAACAAAAATTACAATTTCAAATATTCATTTGACAAAGTGATTATTGGTGGAGAGATTAACTTACAGCATCTTGTTGTTATTGTAGCAAATTTGGTGCCCTATCTCTCTTCTCTAACTCGGTATCTGCCCGCCAATGTCTTTCAGAATTTGCCTTCTCTCACTATCTTTTTATTGGTTGCAGGTTCCTCCACCTTTATCCAATGATGATGTATCTATCTCTCTCACATACTCTACTCTTCCTTTGTCTCATATGTTCTGTTTACTTCACCATTTTGTTTATTTATTTACCCAATTCAAACTACAAAGTTATGGTAAACTTGTTATATTAGCTTTCACACAACAATGGAATTAAAACAATACGAAATAATAAGACAACAACAATGAAATTAAATGTGAAAATTCCTTTATATGAAGCACGAACAGAGGCATGGACACCCGCCAATACGAACATGACACGTCAACACCGATAATAATTTGAGAAGATGACATAATTAAGCGTAGATGTGTCCGACACAGGGCACAACTAATATGAGGAGTGTCTGTACTTCACAGGTTTCCTTTCAATAAAACAATTATGCAGCAAGTTAGAATAAGAGAAGGAAGAGCCGATAAGTAACATGGTCATCCATCAACCATCAATATTTTACTTTCCTTTACAAATTTTTGATCTGTCAAATAAATATTAACACTCACACACAATAATTAAATTCATGAAATAAAAAATCTAAGTACCTATTGATTAGTGAAGGATACTTTGTGACACAATGTTTTCGATTGAAAACATTGTTCAATCATTCTGGTATATTATTATTATACAATTAAATCAATAAATTCAATTTAACAAAGATATTTCAATGACTAATATAAAAGGATATTTGCACAGGCATATGTTTTGTATAGACTCATAATGATCTATTGACATTGCAAATAAAAAGCACAAAATTTACCTTCACAAAGACCCAATTTTTTCACCTAATCCATGTGATTTCATAGCCATAATATCATCGTGACATATTCTTCTCTTTTACCCTGGGATTGAAAACACAAAAAATTAAATGAATAAAATGCCATAAATACAGCAAATAATATAATTGAGAGGAAACCATTATAGAAAAAAGAAAAGGAGAGAATATAGAAATAAATCAACAGAGAACCGAGAAGTTTTTCTTGGCGAAATCCAAAAATTCTAGTAGCGACTGTCGGCAGGCTTATTCACCACTGATACAAAGAGAGTGAAGATGAAACCAAAAAAACCAAAATGTTTGATTCTGTCGTATTGGGATTAGAAACAAATCTGACTGAAGAAAATCCTTGGAACTCCAAGAGTTTTGTTGAAACGAACAAACAAAGAAGTAGAAAAACAATTAATGTTTGTTGAATTGTCATGTTATACCTTAAAGGATTCCTCAAGTGTCACTTGAAAGTTGAATCACACCTGCAATCTGCAGTTTGAAAGCGGTTCATGGTCACTTCTCATATTTGAAAGTTGTTATAACAAAACATAAACAACAATGTATTCCAAAAAAAAAAAAAAAAAAAAAACATAAACAACAATGAATGTTAAAAATCAATACAAACAAAAAGGCATATATTGGTTGCTGATTTGAATGAACTCAGTTCTTTATCGGTGGTTTTAAACCATATTTTGTGGTTATTTTTGAAAACATGAATTTGGATATGAATTTTGTTGAAGAGATATGCAGAAGATGTGTAAAGAACAATAAGATTAGTTAGTTTTGGAAGTTATTATAGAAAAAAAATTACTAAGGGTATTTTAGGATTTCTAAAAAAAGGCTACACCAAATTTTAACTCTTGCATTTATTATTGTTATAGATTTATTTGAGATTAAATATATTTAATTAAATATATACAAGGCGACCTGGTATAAAATAAACTTTTTAAAAAGTCGCCTATACACTATTTAAATAAGGAAAACGTTAACAAATATCCTAAAATATTTATTAAAGAATCATACTATATATGTATCAATACCACTTGCAAGGGAATACGCCCAACGGAGCATCGTAGATGTGCATTTTGAGCGTTCTCGTTTGTGAGATTTTCCTTTCGGTTTTGTCATACCCCATTTTTTGACCATATTATTTTTGCATTTTTTATCAAGTCACTTTTAGTCCTGAATAATCGATATTTTTTTTAAGAAATTTCGACATGTGAGTATTTTTAAAATGCGTTTATCAAGAGATTCGACGAAATTTTGGCAGAAAGGTATTTTAAAATACCTCATTGTTCTTTTGTATTTATCTTTATCTTTATTATTATTATCATTATTATTATTATTATTATTATCTTTATTATTATTTTTATTAAAATATAAAAAAAAAAGATGCAGCACGTGGCTGCATCTTCCCCCCTCCCTTTTTTTTTTAGTTTATTTTTGTTTTATTATTATTATTATTGTTAATTAATAATTATTTAATTATTTATTTCTGTCCTTTTTTTTCTCTCTTCATTTTTTTTTTTTAATTAAGAAAATCAGAAAATAGCAAAGTCAACTTTCTCCCACAGAACAGCTTTCTGCACATCAGTGTCCTTTTGGCCAGAAATTCAAGTTTGTCCAACAAACAATAGACTTGTCCAGATTCAAGTCAAATCCTATAAACATTCAGAACCCTAATCTTTGGGTATATAGTGAGTAGAAATCAGTGAACAAAGAGAGGAGAATTTTTTTTTCAGCCGCATAAACATCACAAACATCAAACCCTCATTCTTTTTAAATCGGAACCAGCAAAAAACCAAAAAATTATAAACATCATCACACCATATTATAAACACAGAAAATCAATTCAACAAATAACCACCAAAACCATAAAAAGTTTGTAATCTGAAATCAAAATCAATCCACAAATTTCATTCTTTTTTTTTTTTATACAAATACTTCTTTTATTTCCAAATCAGAACCAGGAAACAAACCAAAAAACACTTCTTTCTTTCAAAAAAAAACCAGAACCGAAAAAGAACAAACATCATTCCTTTTTTTTTCCAAATCGAAAACAAAAACGAAATGAAGGAGAAGAAGAGAATTAGAATCCAAAAATAACAAAAGGTTGAAACTTTATTTTCCTTCCATTCTTTTTTCTTCGATCCGGCCTATGGGTTTTTGTTTTGATTATTTTGAGTTTGGATTTGGGTTTAGGAGATAATTTTATATAGGTTTGATGTTAAAATTTTTTTGGGAAAAATGGAGTTTGGACGGAGAAGCAGAGAGAAAACCGAGAGAGAAAGAAGAAGGAGGCCGGCGGCCAAGAGAGAGAAGATTGGGAAAAAATGTGATTTTTTTAGGGTTTGGGGTATTTATACCCCAACCCGATCCGGTGTGCGCGTGTCTATCGCAGCACACCGTGCACCCTCGCTTATCAGCCACTGATCTCTATCAGATGGCTTAGATCTTTTCCTTTTAAATTTAGATCAGGCACAGATGGGCCCTTTTGGGCTGGGCTTCACTGTTCTGTTACTTTGTGCACCCCCCTTTTATTTCGTTCTCATGTTCACACCCCCCCTGTTTTTATTTTATTTTATTTTTTAGCTTATGAGATAAGTGCTTTTGGCATAAGCTATTTTAGCTTTTATTTTAGTCAATCAAGCATGATGTTGAGGCTTATTTATTTGATATTTAGATAGTGTTAATATTATTTCATGTTTTTATTTTGTTAATTATTTTTTTTTTTTTTGGCTTATGAGATAAGTGCTTTTGGCATAAGCTATTTTAGCTATTATTTTAGCCAATCAAGCATGATGTTGAGGCTTATTTTATTTTCCTATTTATTTGATATTTAAAAGTTGTTAATATTACTTTATGTCTTTATTTATTTTTAGCTAATTTTATTTTCTAAGCTTATGAAATAAGTGCTTTTGGCGTAAGCTTTTTTAGCTATTTTTTAGCCTTGTAAAGCATGATGTCGAGACTTATTTTCATCTTTTAGTTTCGTATTTATTTATTTATGTTATTTATCCATGCATTTCATATTATTTCATTACGTCCATTTATTTATCATTTTTACCTTCATTTTTTGTAACATCATTATTATCACAATATTGAGTGTTTATCGCTTTATTAATTGTCATTTATTTTTGCTCTTGAATTTAGGGTGTAAATAGGCCAAATGTAAACTCTAAATAAAAGTGCATAGCATACCCCCTCTCTTGCATCATTTCATATTTATTTTCTTGCAAAGATTTTTAGAGTGTGATTAGGCCAATGTACTCATAAATGAAAAATTGCATCTCATGCATATTTATTTTTTATCGCATTCCGTCCATATGAGTAATTTTAAATTCCGAGGGAAAAGGCACCGTTTTGATCAAAATATCATTACGGATTGTCTTCGCGATTAATTTGCTTATTGCGACGTTAGTATTATTTTTCGCGCTACCTTTTTATTAATTTGGAACCCAACATTCCAATGGAAATAATTAATCACTTTATTCTCAAAAAATGAGGTCAACACCTCTTCAAAAATCAAAACAATTTATTCTCAAAAAGTACAAAAATATTTTGTCATCATACATTTTCAAAACGTTGGACTTTAAACCAAACGTTTCTTTTTATCGTGAAAACCTTGGATTTTAACCCAAGAGTCTTTTTTTCTCGCAAAACTTGGATTTTAAACCAAGTGCCACCGCCTTCTAGAAGCTTCGCCAGAAGCAAGATGAGGTCGCTCTCCTTCGCTCGTTCCGTGGACTTTAAACCAACGGCGTCTTTTATCGTGAAAACCTTGGACTTTAACCCAAGAGTTCTTTTTTTTTATCGCGAACTTGGATTTTAAACCAAGTGCCTTGGACTTTAAACCAATGGCTCCTTTTATCGCTAAAACCTTGGACTTTAACCCAAGTGCCCCTTTTTCTCGCCTAAAACCTTGGATTTTAAACCAAGTGCATTTTCTTCATTCATACATCTTTAATCATGCATAAACCTTGGATTTTAAACCAAGTGTCTTTTATCACTCAAAACATTTTCTCAATAAACCTTGGATTTTAAACAAAGTGTCCGCGTCTTATTTCTTAACCAAACTTCAATCAATTTAACCATATAGACTTTCTTCACAAATTAACATCAATCAAACTCACATTTTGCCACTTTTGGCTTTTTGGTCTTTAAAACCATTTTCAAAACCTTAAAATCAAAACAAACAAATTTACTCGTAACTTTTACCCCGAACTACGGTGGTTTAATCCCTCGGGTACGTAGGCATGAGACTTATCTCTCCAATCAATAAAATCAACAAAAAGATTTTTCCTCTTTAAGCATTTTTTTTATCATCACTTTAATTCTTACACTTATACATTTTCACAAGCAATTAAAATAAAGCGCATAGATAGAATAAAAACAAGAGGTTCCTATAGAGTACTATAGATACTTAGGGTGCTAATACCTTCCCTTCGTATAACCAACCCCCGAACCTTGTTCTCTAAAAAATAGGGTTTTTTCGAACTTTTTTCCTTTCCCTCGGATAAATTAAAGATCGGTGGTGGAATATGAAATTGCGATTCGAAGTTAATTAATAACTCGACATCCAAAAATCACCGCGACAGAAATGGCGACTTCACTGGGGACAACCAAGCGGGTTGAGCCTAACTTGTTTTATTTTCTATCTTCGCGCTATTACTCTCTTTGCTTATGTGAATGTTTGTATATATATACTTGGGTTTGATTTTGAGTGGTGAGATAAGTCCCCCACCCGGACTTGAGTGACAATAAGATAGGATAGTGGTATAATCATAATGTCTATCCGAGAGTAAGTTTCGGCCGTGGCATATGTGGTAACCACACTCAATTGAGGAACTTTGGAGGTAATAGTTCCAACATGAGTAGTCGTGTTTGACATTCTATCTTCAAGGAACCGACGATGTTGAGGACCTTTAGTTACACCTAACCCATCTTGACCTCTTTAGGGCGTAGTGCGGTGGCTAATCGAGAGTAAGTCTCGGATTGGTTGATACGCGATACTACACTCAAATGAGACTTTTCTACGTATTTTGTTGGATCGGAAGTAGTTTCGTAACCCGATGATTTTCGGAGGAGGTCGAGGACTTTGAGAACTTGTAAGAACCCGTGATGCAGGTACATATGAACCCTAGTACATACCATGTGGGGGGGGGGGGGTTTCACCTTTGACTCCAACGTTATACTTTAACCTCACCATGTTTTCCGCATCATGCATGCATGCACTCATTCATAAAATTCTTTTTTCTCATCCGATGTCGAAGGACTTAAAACAAATTTTTTTGTAAACATTGTAGATTACATTCATTACACATAATAAATTTTTCTCTTTTTTTCTTCTTACAAAATCCATATCTAAATGTTTACAACTAGTTTGGGATAAGTCCTTCGATAACAAAAAAAACGCATTGCATATTTTAGCATAAACACATCATACATTATAATGCATTCATAAGTTTCCAAATTCGAGTCTCATATTTTCCCTTTTCTCTCCGCCTCAGTCAAAGTGGCCCGACGACCACGCCCACAGCCATCTCGCACGTACAACACTCGAGCAAACAGGAAAAAGAGAATGGACCAAGTTGAACAAGAGAACGTTGAGCTCCATGGGGAAGTAACAACGCTCTGAGCTGAAGTAGAAAAGCTAACCGCCAGGGTGACATTGTTGATGGCTGCGTAGAATCAGCCACTAACCCCTCCTCCTCAAGCTACAGTCATTTCTGAAATCGTCTCTGCCCCGGTTCCAGTGATACCCGTCAACACACATCAGCACGTCATGCCCGAAGGTTATCCTTGGGGCATGCCTATGAATTTTAATGAAGGGCTTCGACCCCAAGTTCCCGAGGTCCCTACTCCTACTTTGCCACATGCTACTGTTGTTCCCCAACTTGGGACGACTCTTCCTCAAGTTACTATGTGTGTCCCTCAGTCAACAATGACCATTCCAGCTTCCGTAGCTCACACCGTTCCTTATGTGAGCGAACCAGTTTATCATGCGGAGGATCCAGAGACTTATGGCCGTATGGATAATCTTCAGGATCAGTTTGATAAGATGCAGCTCGAGATTAAGGCCCTTCGTGGGAAGGATTTGTTCGGCAAAAACGCCCATGACCTTTGCTTGGTACCAAACGTTAGGATCCCACCTAAGTTTAAGGTCCCCGAGTTTGAGAAGTACAAAGGAAATTCCTGCCCTCAGAGCCATTTGGTAATGTACGCCCGAAAGATGTCCACTCAAACAGACAACCATCAGTTACTAATCCACTACTTTCAGGATAGCTTGACAGGTGCCGCTTTGAAGTGGTACATGGGCTTAGATGGTGCCAAGATCCAAACATTCAATGATTTGGGCGAAGCTTTTGTCCGTCAATACAAATACAATCTAGACATGGCTCCAGATAGAGATCAACTTCGAGGTATGTCTCAAAAAGACAAAGAGAGTTTCAAAGAATATGCTCAGCGATGGAGAGAGATTGCCGCTCAGATTTGTCCACCACTAGAAGAAAAAGAAATGACCAAGATTTTCCTAAATACTCTTGATTCATTTTACTATGAACGAATGATTGCTAGTGCACCCAGTGATTTCACTGAGATGGTAAACATGGGGATGCGACTTGAAGAAGGGGTCCGACAGGGACGATTGACAAGAGAGAAAGCTCCGACTAATACTGCCAAAAGGTATGGTAACAACTTTTCTGAGAAGAAAGAATCTGAAGTTGGCATGGTGGCTCAAGGAGGACCTCATTCGAGAAACCCAGCTTATCAACATGTTGCAACCATAGCACTACCACCACAATACCCACAATCTCATCACCTACCATCTCCCCAACAATCATTCAATCATAACCGCGCTCAGAAAAGTCCTCCATTTGACCCCATACCCATGAAATATGCCGACCTACTCCCCGCTTTACTTGCTAAAAAATTTGTCCAGACAAGGCCACCTCCACCTGTGCCAGTAGTACTACCTCCCTGGTACCGCAGTGATTTAACCTGTGTCTTCCATCAAGGGGCCCCTGGCCATGATGTAGAACGTTGCTATCCTCTCAAGAAAGCTGTTCATGATTTAGTCCGCAACAAGGTGCTATCTTTCAAGGATGAGAACCCTAATGTTCAAAGTTCATCCTCTGCTTAATCATGAGTTCTCTGTCATTTTCAAGAGAATCAAGAAGTTTGTCCCTAGGATCACTAGGCCTTTTATGTTCAATTGCAATTTCTTTCTTGCCAAACATTTATTTACATTTTAAAGTTGTATCTTTTAAATTTAAATTTCTAAACAATGAGCATGCATATTTTGGAATCCATCCATTCGTATTCACTCTCGCCATCACAAATGGCAATGTTTTTATATTTCACTTTTCTTGTTTACAAACGTGAGGGGAGAATGATGTAAACTAAATGTTTAAAATTGCTGATATATGCTTTCATTAGTAAATACCCGGTTGATGATGTAAGGCATTGTTTCACTTCCCAAACACCGGAGAAATAAGGAGATAATCCGTAGTCAACCCCTTTGAGCCAGAAGTTGGTGTTCTTTCTATAGAAAAAACAACCCTTAATCTTAACCCGGGGCAGGGTAGTCTTTCAATTAATTCAATGATACATCCCAATACGAGAGGATAAACCTGTTGAGATAGAGGAAGTCATGAGTAGACAAAACTCACAATAACATGTGGTAGTCACAAACATCCTACACCAAAAAAAAAACACAAACAAAAACAACAACAAAAAGCCCGCTAGGTAAAAAGACTTAGGCAAAATTCAGGGCATCCCGATGGTTCATAAAATCAAAAAAAAATTGGTCCATGCAAAAATAAGGGATTAAGAGCAAAAATGATGAAAACAGCTTGTGAATGAAAAAGTGACTGTCACTTCAAGAATCTCATCAAAGCTTCGACCAAAGCGTCAACCTCAAACATTATTGTCAAAAGAAGTCTTCTTGTCAGCCAAAGCATGGCTATTGAATTAATTGAATATAGGAATGAAGGACATCAAAAAGAAGTGGGTGGGTTAAAACAGAATTTTGAGCCTAATAATCTTTTCTTTTCAAAACCATGAACCAGGCCACATTATAACCCTCAAAAGACCTAATTGAAGCTAGGTTTACTTTGAAAGCATAATCAGCAAAACTTTTGTTAAAACTGACTCCACCTGTTTGTTGAGTAACTATCTTTTACACACACCACATGTGTTTTCTATAAAAATTTCGATTCCAAAATTTGCATGAACATTACATCAGAAACACTTTTCAAAAGAAACAATTTTGTTTGCAAATTTATATTTGGCATCAAAGAAATTCAATCAAATGGTCTAATCAAGAGCAAATCAATTCAAAGCGCTCCTAACTTGGGGCAAATTACATCAGGAACCCGCCAATCAGGGGCAAGTCTTTATATACAGTGGCATACACTTCAAAGATTCAAAGTCAATGTTTCACTTACTTGGGGCACCTGAAGTGGTTTCCAGGGGCAATCCAGATCTGCCAAGATGGTTGTTATGTTTCTTCCTCCTTGAGCCGATAATCATCAAGTTGATATTTTGGGTTCTTACGGATATGTGTGTTACTATAATATGCTGAGCACGTGATCCAATATTTTTCAAACTGAATACTGAACTTGACTGTTCTCTGGTAATCTCCAGCAAGTGGTTATCATCAAGAAGCCTGTATGATTTTCTTTTCCCCAATGAAAGAAGAAGCTGAGACCCGTTTTGGAAGGCTCATTCAACAACAAATGTCATCTCTTTGAGAAGTTTGCATATCATCAGCAAATGGCATCTCTTTGAGAAGTTTGCATATCATCAGCAAATGGCATCTCTTTGAGAAGTTTGCATATCAACAGCAAATGACATCTATTTGAGAAGTTTGCATATCATCAGCAAATGGCATCTCTTTGAGAAGTTTACATATCATCAGTATTCATCAGCAAATGGCATCTCTTTGAGAAGTTTGCATATTCAACAACAAATGGCATCTCTTGGAGAAGTTTGCATATCATATCAGTCTTGTTTCTTTCTATCAAAAACAAAAAAAAAGAGAGAAAAAATAGCAAAAAAAAGAACATCTCGCTAAGTCGAAAACCCGAAAGGGCGGCTTAGGTAAAAATGAGCGTCCCGGTGGATTGAAAACCCGAAAGGGCGGTCCAGGCAAAAATTAGGGGCAAAACAAAAAAATTATATTCCCGGTGGATTGAAAACCTGAAAGGGCGGTCCAGGCAAAAGTAGGGGTTTCAAAAAAAGAAAAAGCAAAAAACATGACTGATGAAGCAAAACCATGAGAAAATATTCGGTTTCAGTGTACAAAATGGCGACTTCTGCCAAACCTCTGACCGATGGGCTTTACCCCAAGAATCAATCACTCTTACCATGGATTGACATACTATACCGGGTTTTACCCCGAGGATTTGATTTATTTCACATGTAAGGGTGTTGTCCCAGTGGAGAACTATTAAGTGGTTGTACGGATACGTCGGCTCAATGCTCATCTTACCTGATCAAACTTTTGTCTCATTTAGTCATGTACAAATATCATTCAATCATACAAATACAAGCTTCATAACATACATTCATACATACATACAATCATTCATACATATATACATATACATACATCCATACCTACAAACATTCACATACTCATACATACATTCATATTCACATGCAACATACACACAAAATCATTCATACATACTGCATTGACCATCATGTGTCTTGCTTCAATACATCACAAAAAGAGTCATCCCCAGTGTATCTGGTCCAGAGATGTCTCCATCAATCATACATCACAAAAAAAAAAAGTCATCCCCAGTGAGTCTGGTCTAGAGATGTCTTCATCAAACATATTCCAAGTAGCAGGTTTTGCAAACAATCAACTGCAAACTTGTGGTTAATTTCCCCAAAAAAGAAGTCATCTCCAGTGCGTCTGGTCCAGACAAATACATATTCTTGTCATGTCTCACTCTCCCACAATGATAGCAGACAATTTATTTCCTCGTTGTGTTCTTACCATCCCACAATGTTGGTAGACACTGCCTTTACTTGTCCTCACCATCCCACAATGTCGGTGGACACTGTCTTTACTTCTGTCCGTACACAGGACTTTATCGCTTTCAGTCTTTACTTCTGTCCGCACACAGGACTTTATCTGCTTATGTCCGTACACAGGACTTTATTGCTTTTTGTCTTTACTTCTGTCCGTACACATGACTTTATTGCTTTCTGTCTTTGCTTCTGTCCGCACACAGGACTTTACTGCTTTCTGTCTTTACTTTTGTCCGCACACAGGACTTTATCTGCTTATGTCCACACACAGGACTTTATTGCTTTCTGTCTTTACTTCTGTCCATACACAGGACTTTACTGATTTCTGTCCGCATACAGGACTTTATCGCTTTCTGTCTTCATTACCTCTGTCAAATAATCTTCATTACATTCAAACACTTTGTAAATATAACACTTGTCAACATAACATTCATAAGCATAACATTTATAACATTACATCATGACATTTTACAGTTTAATTTGGTCAAAAAATGGTGTACTTTGTATTTAAGTTTGTTCTACCGTCGCACTAAAACAAAAATATATAAAAATAAAATCATCTTTTTTCTTTTTTAATCTCCGGTAGAAGAAACTTAAATTGGGGCATCTGTCATACCCCATTTTTTGACCATATTATTTTTGCATTTTTTATCAAGTCACTTTTAGTCCTGAATAATCGATATTTTTTTTAAGAAATTTCGACATGTGAGTATTTTTAAAATGCTTTGTTTATCAAGAGATTCGACGAAATTTTGGCAGAAAGGTATTTTAAAATACCTCATTGTTCTTTTGTATTTATCTTTATTATTATTATTATCATTATTATTATTATTATTATTATCTTTATTATTATTTTTATTAAAATATAAAAAAAATATAAAAAAAAAAGATGCAGCACGTTGCTGCATCTTCCCCCTCCCTTTTTTTTTCAGTTTATTTTTGTTTTATTATTATTATTATTGTTAATTAATAATTATTTAATTATTTATTTCTGTCCTTTTTTTTCTCTCTTCATTTTTTTTTAATTAAGAAAATCAGAAAATAGCAAAGTCAACTTTCTCCCACAGAACAGCTTTCTGCACATCAGTGTCCTTTTGGCCAGAAATTCAAGTTTGTCCAACAAACAATAGACTTGTCCAGATTCAAGCCAAATCCTATGAACATTCAGAACCCTAATCTTTGGGTATATAGTGAGTAGAAATCAGTGAACAAAGAGAGGAGAATTTTTTTTCAGCCGCATAAACATCACAAACATCAAACCCTCATTCTTTTTAAATCGGAACCAGCAAAAAACCAAAAAATTATAAACATCATCACACCATATTATAAACACAGAAAATCAATTCAACAAATAACCACCAAAACCATAAAAAGTTTGTAATCTGAAATCAAAATCAATCCACAAATTTCATTCTTTTTTTTTGGATACAAATACTTCTTTTATTTCCAAATCAGAACCAGGAAACAAACCAAAAAACACTTCTTTCTTTCAAAAAAAAACCAGAACCGAAAAAGAACAAACATCATTCTTTTTTTTTCCCAAATCGAAAACAAAAACGAAATGAAGGAGAAGAAGAGAATTAGAATCCAAAAATAACAAAAGGTTGAAACTTTATTTTCCTTTCCATTCTTTTTTCTTGGATTTGGGTTTAGGAGATAATTTTATATAGGTTTGATGTTAAATTTTTTTTGGGAAAAATGGAGTTTGGACGGAGAAGCAGAGAGAAAACCGAGAGAGAAAGAAGGAGGCCGGCGGCCAAGAGAGAGAAGATTGGGAAAAAATGTGATTTTTTTAGGGTTTGGGGTATTTATACCCCAATCCGATCCGGTGTGCGCGTGTCTATCGCAGCACACCGTGCACCCTCGCTTATCAGCCACTGATCTCTATCAGATGGCTTAGATCTTTTCCTTTTAAATTTAGATCAGGGCCGTCTGATCCATCAGACGGCCAGAATTAATCCTGACCTGTTTTTTTGTTTGTCTCTACACAGATGGGCCCTTTTGGGCTGGGCTTCACTGTTCTGTTACTTTGTGCACCCCCCTTTTATTTCGTTCTCATGTTCACACCCCCCCTGTTTTTATTTTATTTTATTTTTTAGCTTATGAGATAAGTGCTTTTGGCATAAGCTATTTTAGCTTTTATTTTAGCCAATCAAGCATGATGTTGAGGCTTATTTATTTGATATTTAGATAGTGTTAATATTATTTCATGTTTTTATTTTGTTAATTTTTTTTTTTTTTTTTTTGGCTTATGAGATAAGTGCTTTTGGCATAAGCTATTTTAGCTATTATTTTAGCCAATCAAGCATGATGTTGAGGCTTATTTTATTTTCCTATTTATTTGATATTTAAAAGTTGTTAATATTACTTTATGTCTTTATTTATTTTTAGCTAATTTTATTTTCTAAGCTTATGAAATAAGTGCTTTTGGCGTAAGCTTTTTTAGCTATTTTTTAGCCTTGTAAAGCATGATGTCGAGGCTTATTTTCATCTTTTAGTTTCGTATTTATTTATTTATGTTATTTATCCATGCATTTCATATTATTTCATTACGTCCATTTATTTATCATTTTTACCTTCATTTTTTGTAACATCATTATTATCACAATATTGAGTGTTTATCGCTTTATTAATTGTCATTTATTTTTGCTCTTGAATTTAGGGTGTAAATAGGCCAAATGTAAACTCTAAATAAAAGTGCATAGCATACCCCCTCTCTTGCATCATTTCATATTTATTTTCTTGCAAAGATTTTTAGAGTGTGATTAGGCCAATGTACTCATAAATGAAAAATTGCATCTCATGCATATTTATTTTTTATCGCATTCCGTCCATATGAGTAATTTTAAATTCCGAGGGAAAAGACACCGTTTTGATCAAAATATCATTACGGATTGTCTTCGCGATTAATTTGCTTATTGCGACGTTAGTATTATTTTTCGCGCTACCTTTTTATTAATTTGGAACCCAACATTCCAATGGAAATAATTAATCACTTTATTCTCAAAAAATGAGGTCAACACCTCTTCAAAAATAAAAACAATTTATTCTCAAAAAGTACAAAAATATTTTGTCATCATACATTTTCAAAACGTTGGACTTTAAACCAAACGTTTCTTTTTATCGTGAAAACCTTGGATTTTAACCCAAGAGTATTTTTTTCTCGCAAAACTTGGATTTTAAACCAAGTGCCACCGCCTTCTAGAAGCTTCGCCAGAAGCAAGATGAGGTCGCTTTCCTTCGCTCGTTCCGTGGACTTTAAACCAACGGCGTCTTTTATCGTGAAAACCTTGGATTTTAACCCAAGAGTTCTTTTTTTTTATCGCGAACTTGGATTTTAAACCAAGTGCCTTGGACTTTAAACCAATGGCTCCTTTTATTGCTAAAACCTTGGACTTTAACCCAAGTGCCCCTTTTTCTCGCCTAAAACCTTGGATTTTAAACCAAGTGCATTTTCTTCATTCATACATCTTTAATCATGCATAAACCTTGGATTTTAAACCAAGTGTCTTTTATCACTCAAAACATTTTCTCAATAAACCTTGGATTTTAAACCAAGTGTCCGCGTCTTATTTCTTAACCAAACTTCAATCAATTTAACCATATAGACTTTCTTCACAAATTAACATCAATCAAACTCACATTTTGCCACTTTTGGCTTTTTGGTCTTTAAAACCATTTTCAAAACCTTAAAATCAAAACAAACAAATTTACTCGTAACTTTTACCCTGAACTACGGTGGTTTGATCCCTCGGGTACGTAGGCATGAGACTTATCTCTCCAATCAATAAAATCAACAAAAAGATTTTTCCTCTTTAAGCATTTTTTTTATCATCACTTTAATTCTTACACTTATACATTTTCACAAGCAATTAAAATAAAGCGCATAGATAGAATAAAAACAAGAGGTTCCTATAGAGTACTATAGATACTTAGGGTGCTAATACCTTCCCTTCGTATAACCAACCCCCGAACCTTGTTCTCTAAAAAATAGGGTTTTTTCGAACTTTTTCCCTTTCCCTCGGATAAATTAAAGATCGGTGGTGGAATATGAAATTGCGATTCGAAGTTAATTAATAACTCGACATCCAAAAATCACCGCGACAGGTTTCCTTTTCTGTTTTTGTCTTTCCTTCATTCAATGCTTCGATTCCTTATATCCTTGTGGTGGCAGGCTTTTGGATTGTGTTAGCGGCAGGGTTTCTGTCATACCCCATTTTTTGACCAATCGCTTTTACGCGTCTTTTTACGACGGTTTTTTTTCTTTGTTCATTTCTGACGAAATTTCGGCAGAGAGGTATTTTAAAATACCTCATTTATTTAATTTGATTTTCTTTTTATTATTATTATTATTATTTTTATTTGCTTCATTCTTTTATTCTTTTATTATTATTATTATTCATTTTTCATGTTTTATTTATTATATATATATTATTATTATTTTTTATTTAATTTGGTTATTTGTGTATTTTTCTATTTTTGGTGTTTTTTTTTAAAGAAGTCCAGATCAAGTTTTTTTGTCCAGGCCCAAAGGGGCAATTTTGTCCAAATGTGGTATTTTTTATCTGCCAAACCCTAAGTCTGACACAGTATTTATACTGTGCACAGTTCCCAAGGTCAGGACAGATCAGCCTCAGCCGCAAACCATCAGAACCAAGATCAAAAAATCAAATAATCAAAATCATAACAAAAAAATCATAAACAATATCATCATTGTTCATCTCCAACCATCATCATCATCATCTCTGATAACCCAGAAACTACAAATCGCAAACCAAATCCAGAAACGAAGAACACATATTCAACTAAACCTCATCATCAAACCACAAATACCATCAAAAATCCGAAATAAAAAAAAAACAAACCCAGAAACCACTATCATCCATTTTCATCACCGTTCGTCATTCATAATCAAACAAATCCAGAACTCAAAGAAACTCAAAAAACGAAAACGAAAACAAAAACCCAGATCAAAATTCAAACCGAAACCACTCAGAAATCCAGATCGGAACCGAGACAGAAGCAGCGAAGAAGAATCAAAACGCATAAAAAAGGAAAACGCGACGAAGAAGAAGGCAGAACTGAATCGATTTTTGTAACTTCTTTTTTCCTCTTTCTGTTCGATCCACTTTTTTTTCTGGTTGTAGATTTGATCATTTCGGATTGGGATGTGGGTTTAGGATTCATCATTGTTTATTTTTCTGGGGTTTAAAATGTTTTGAGAGAGCAGAGAGGTTTGAGAGAGAAAGAGGTTCGCCGGCGGCGTGAGAGAGGGTAGAGAGAGAAAGAAGCTCGCCGGCGGCGAGAGATTAGAGAAGATGGTGATTATGTGATGTTTTTAGGGTTTTTGCCTATTTATACCCCTGTTTATAATCCTGTGCGCGCAGGTGCACAACCTTATGGTGCACCTGCGCGCCTATGGCCCTCTGATTTAAATCCAACACCCATAATTGATTTCTCCTGTGATCAAATTAGGGACGTCTGATCAATCAGACGGCCCTGATCAAATCCCTCACATTTTGTGCAGTTTGGGCCTCTTTGGGCTGGGCCTTGCACTCTGTTTACTTTCTGCACCCCCTTTTATTTTGTTTTTAATATTTGCACCCCTTCTGTTTTTTACTTTATTTTTTGCATAATTAATTATTTATTTATTGCATTGTAAAGAGATTAGATTGTATTTTTTTAGGACTTGATGTAAATTTAAATTAAATTGCATAGCATTATGTTGCATTCATCTCATATTTATTTTTCCTTGCCTTAGAATGTAATTAGGAAAAATGTACAGTATAAATGAAAAAATCGCATCTCATGCATATTTATTTATCGCTTTCCGCAAAACGTTAGCATATTAATTCCGAGGGAAAAGACACCGTTTTGATCAAAATATCATTACGGATCGTCTTCGCGCTTATTTTTGCCTATTGCGACGTTATTAATTTTAGCGCTACATTTTTTATCGTTAACCCAACATTCCATTTTAAAATAAATAGTGAGTCATTTTATTACCAAAAAATGAGGTCAAAACCTCTTTCAAAAATAGTCCACAAAATTCATTTTCACATATCATCAAGCATAAAAAATATTTTGTCATCATACACTTTTTAAACTTTGGACTTTAAACCAAACGTTTCTTTTTACCGCGAAAACCTCGGATTTTAACCCGAGTGCTTTTTTACCGCGAACTTGGATTTTAAACCAAGTGCCTTGGAATTTAAACCAACGGCGTCTTTTATCGTGAAAACCTTGGATTTTAAACCAAGTGTCTTTTTCTTATCGCGAATTTGGATTTTAAACCAAGTGCCTTGGACTTTAAACCAACGGCTACTTTCATTGCTAAAACCTTGGATTTTAACCCAAGTGTCCCTTTTTTCTCGCCTAAAACCTTGGATTTTAAACCAAGTACATTTGTCTCATTCATACATCATTAATCATGCATAAACCTTGGATTTCAAACCAAGTGTCTCTTATCACTTCAAACATTTTCTCAACAAACCTTGGATTTTAAACCAAGTGTCCGCGTCTTATTTTCTTAATCAAATCTCAATCAATTTAACCATATAGACTTTTTTCACAAATTAACATCAATCAAACTCACATTTTTGCCACTTTTGGCTTTTGGTATTTTAAAACCATTTTCAAAATCTTAAAATCAAACAAACAAATTTACTCGTCTTTTTACCCCGAACTACGGTGGTTTGATCCCTCGGGTACGTAGGCATGAGATTTATCTCTCCAATCAATAAAATCAACAAAAAATTTTTTCTTTCTTTCATTCTTTAAGCATTTTTATCATCACTTTAATTTCCCACTTATACATTTTTTACAAGCAAATAAAATAAAGCGCAAAGTTAGATTAAAAACAAGAGGTTCCTATAGAGTACTATAGATACTTAGGGTGCTAATACCTTCCCTTCGTATAACCAACCCCCAAACCTTGTTCTCTAATAATAGGGTTTTTTCGAACTTTTTCCCTTTCCCTCGGATAAATTAAAGATCGGTGGTGGAATATTAAATTGCGATTCGAAGTTAATTAATAACTCGATATCCAAAAATCACCGCGACAGAAATGGCGACTTCACTGGGGACAACCAAGCGGGTTGAACCTAACTTGTTTAATTACTATCTTCGCGCTTTTATTCTTTTAATTGTAAATACTTGTACATATATTGGGGAATGCTTTGAGTGGTGAGATAAGTCCCCCACCCGGCTTGAGGGAACAATAAGATAGGATAGTGGTATAATCATAATGTCTATCCGAGAGTAAGTTTCGGCCGTGGCATATGTGGTAACCACACTCAATTGAGGAACTTTGGAGGTAATAGTGCCAACATGAGTAGTCGTGTTTGACATTCTATCTTCAAGGAACCGACGATGTTGAGGACCTTTAGTTATACCTAACCCATCTTGGCCTCTTTAGGGCGTAGTGCGATGGCTAATCGAGAGTAAGTCTCGGATTGGTTGATACGCGATACTACACTCAAATGAGACTTTTCTACGGATTTTGTTGGATCGGAAGTAGTTCCGTAACCCGATGATTTTCGGAGGAGGTCAATGACTTTGAGAACTTTATAGAACCCGTAATGCAGGTACAAATAATCCTAGTACATACCATGTGGGGGTTTCACCTTTGACTCCAACATTATACTTTAACCCCACCATGTTTTCCGCATCATGCATGCATGCACTCATTCATAAATTCTTTTTCCTCATCCGATGTCGAAGGACTTAAGACAAATTCTTTGTAAACATTATAGAGAACATTCATTTCAAATGACACATAATAAATTTTTCTCTTTTTTCTCCTTACAAAATCCATATCTAAATGTTTACAACCAATTTGAGATAAGTCCTTCGATAACAAAAAAAAACATTGTATATTTTAGCATAAGCACATCATGCATTTATAAGTTTCCAAACTCAAGTCTCATATTTTCCTGTTCTCTCTACCTCAGTCGAACAAAGTGGCCCGGCGTATCCGTTACAAAGCAACTCGTGTCTACAATACTCGGTTCAGGTTAAGGAAAAAGATGGACAATTTTGAGGAAGAAAATCATATGCTCCGTGTACAGGTGACAACCATGCAAACGGAAATTGAGAAGTTGACTAGCATGGTGGCATCTTTGATGGCTGCCCAGAATCGAGTGTCAGCACCAGTACCTCAGTCTAGCGGTACCTTTGTACCTCCTCCTGTTGTATCTGCGCCTCTTGGCGCTCCTCAGTTTATCATGTCTGAAGGTTACCCATGGGGCATGCCAGTTGGCTTTCTTGGGGCAGAATCACGTCCTGTAATATCAGAGATTCCCCATGTCCAATCGACAGTGCGTATTCCTCAGCTCGGCAGTACACTTCCTCAGGTTTCTGCACCTTTGGTTCATACTACCCAGCAAACTCAGATGCCCATCTTTCATGCTGAAAGTGTAGGAGGTTATGATAGGATGGATGACTTACAGATCAAATATGATGAGATGCAAAAAGAGATGAGGGCTCTTAGAGGAAAAGACTTGTTTGGCCAGGATGCTCATGAACTATGCTTGGTCCCTGATGTTGTGGTCCCACATAAATTTAAGGTCCCAGATTTTGAGAAGTATAAGGGGAGTACCTGCCCCAAAGCTCACCTAGTCATGTATGCCAGAAAGATGTCTACTCAATCCAGTAATGACAAGTTGTTGATCCACTATTTCCAAGACAGTCTGACTGGTGTAGCTCTGAGGTGGTATATGGACCTTGATAGGGCTAATGTCAGTTCCTTTAATGATTTGGCTAGTGCTTTCATTCGGCAGTATAATTACAATTCATATTTGGCCCCTGATAGGGATGAGTTACGGGCCTTGGCACAAAAAGAGAGGGAGTCTTTTAAAGAATATGCTCAAAGGTGGAGGGAGCTTGCTGCTCAGATTCGTCCTCCGGTGGAAGAGAAAGAATTGTGTAAGCTATTTTTGTATACTCTGAGCCCATTCTTCTATGAGAAAATGGTTGGTATCGTGTCAAGAAGCTTCACCGAAATGGTGGAAATGGGAATGTGCTTAGACGAAGGAGTCCGTCAGGGACGGTTGACAAGAGAAGAAGCTCCAACTAATAATGCCAAGAGATATGGCAACAACTTTTCAGAGAAGCAAGAATCTGAAGTTGGCATGGTGGCTCAAGGAGGATCTCATTCGAGAAACTCAGCTTATCCACATGTTGCAGCCATAGCACTACCAACACAGTACCCACAATCTCATCACCTACCATCTCCCCAACAATCATTCAATCATAATCGTGCTCAGAAAAATCAACCATTTGACCCCATACCTGTGAAATATGCTGACTTACTCCCCGCCTTACTCGCTAAAAATTTTGTCCAGACAAGACCACCTCCCCCTGTGCCAGCAGTACTACCTCCCTGGTACCGCAGTGATCTAACCTGTGCCTTCCATCAAGGAGCCCCTGGCCATGATGTAGAGCGTTGTTATCCCCTCAAGAAGGCTGTTCAGGATTTAATCCGTAACAATGTGCTATCTTTCAAGGATGAGAACCCTAATGTTCAAAGTTCGTCCTCTGCTTAATCATGGGTCCTTCGTCATTTTCAAGATTATCAAGAAGTCTGTCCCTAGGATCGCTAGGCCTTTTATTTTCAATTGCAATTTCTTTCTTGCCAAGCATTTATTTGCATTTTAAAGTTGTATCTTTTAGTTAATGTTTCTAAACAATGAGCATGCATATTTTGGAATCCATCCATTCGTATTCACTCTTTTCTTGTGCCATCATAAACGGCAATATTTTTTCTATTTTACTTTTCAAACTTGAGGGGAGAATGATGTAAATTAAATGTTTAAAATTGCTGATATGTGCTTTCATTAGTTAGACCTGGTTGATGATGTAGGGCATTGTTTCACTTCCCAAACACTGGAGAAATAAGGAGATAATCCGCAGTCAACCCCTTTGAGCCAGAAGTTGGTGTTTCTTTCTATACAAAAAAAAAACCCTTAATCTTGACCCGGGGCAGGGTAGTCTTTCAAATAATTCAATGACACATCCCAATACAAGAGGACAAATTTATTGAGATAGAGGAAGTCATGAGTAGACATATGGCAGTCACAAACGTCTTACAAAAAAAAACACAAACAACAATCACAACAAAAAGCCCGCTAGGTAAAAAAAAAAACTTAGGCAAAATTCAGGGCATCCCGATGGACCACGAAATTCAAAAGAATTGATCCATGCAAAAATAAGGAATTAAGAGCAAAATTATGTAAACAAGCTTGTGAATGAAAAAGTGACTGTCACTTCAAGAATCTCATCAAAGCTTCGACCAAAGTGTCAACCTCAAACATCATTGTCAAAATAAATCCTCTTGTCAACCAAAGCATGTCTGATGAATTAATTGAATGTAGGAATGAAGGACATCAAAGAAGTGGGTGGGTTAAAACAGAATTTTGAGCCTAATAATCTTTTTTTTTCATAACCATGAACCAGGCCACGTTATAACCCTCAAAAGACCTAATTGAAGCTAGGTTTACTTTGAAAGCATAATCAGTAAAATTATTGTTAAAACTGACTCCACCTGTTTGTTGAGTAACTATCTTTTACACACACCACATCTGTTTTATTTAAATTTTTGCGATTCCAAAACTTGCATGTACATTACATCAGAAACATCTTTCAAAAGAAACAATTTTATTTGCAAATTTATATTTGGCATCAAGGAAATTCAATCAAATGGTCTAATCAAGGACGAATCAATTCAAAGCGCTCCTAACTTGGGGCAAATTACATCGGGAACCTGCCAATCCAGGGGCAATCTAGATCTGCCAAGATAGTTGTTATGTCTTTTCCTCCTTGAGCCGATAATCATCAAGTGGATATTTTGGGTTCCTATGGACATGTGTGTTACTATAATATGCTGAGCATGTGATCCAACTTTCCTCATTTTGAAGCTGAACTTGACTGTTCTCCGGTAATTTCCAGCAAGTGGTTATCTTCAAAAAGCTTGTATGATTTTCTTTTCTCCAGTGAAAGAAAAAGCTGAGACCCGTTTGGGAGGCTCATTCAGCAGTAAATGGCATCTCTTTGAGAAGTTTGCATATCATCAGCAAATGGCATCTCTTGTAGAAGTTTGCGCTTCAGCATATCAGTCTTGTTTCTTTCTGTCAAAAAAGAAGCAAAAGAAAAAAAGCAAAAAAACAGCTCGCTAAGTTGAAAACCCGAAAGGGCGGCTTAGGCAAAAATGAGCGTCCCGGTGGATTGAAAACCCGAAAGGGCGATCCAGGCAAAAGTTAGGGATTTCAAAAAAAAAAAAAAGCAAAAAACATGACTGTTGAAACAGGACCATAAGGAAATATTTGGTTTCAATATACAAAATGGCAACTTCTGCCAAACTTCTGACCAATGGGCTTTACCCCAAAAAAGACAATCATTCTTACCATGAATTGACATACTATGCCGGGTTTTACCCCGAGGATCTGATTTATTTCACCTATAAGGATGCTGTCCCCAACAAAGAACTACCGAGTGGTTGTACGGATACGTCGGCCCAATGCTCATCTTACCTGTTTAAACCTTTTGTCTCATCCAGTCCTGTACAAATACCATTCAATCATACAAATACAATCATTCACATGTGCATACATACAATCACTTACGTATCCGTAATATACATTCATGCTTACACACAATCACACATACACATTCATATATACATACAATCATTCACATATTCATACATACAATCATACATACATAACAATTATTCACATATGTGTACATACATTCATATCCACATACAACATACGAACAAAACCATTCATACATACTGCATTGACCATCATGTGTCTTGTCTCTACATCACAAAAAGAGTCATCCCCAGTGTATCTGGTCCAGAGATGTCTCCATCAATCATAAATCATCACAAAAAAAAAAAGAAGAGTCATCCCCAGTGAGTCTGGTCCAGAGATGTCTCCATCATTCATATTCAAAGTAGCAGATTTTTGCAAACAATCAACTGCAAACTTACAGTTCCTTTCCCAAAGGAAGTCATCTCCAGTATGTCTGGTCCAAACAAATAGATATTCTTGTCATGTCTCGCTCTCCCACAATGTCAGCAGACAATTTATTTCCTCGGTGTGTCTTTACCATCTCACAATGTTGGTAGACACTGCCTTTACTTGTCCTTACCATCCCACAATGTTGGTGGACACTGTCTTTACTTCTGTCCGTATACAGGACTTTACTGCTTATGTCCACACACAGGACTTTACTGCTTTCTGTCTTTACTTCTGTCCGTACACAGGACTTTACTGCTTATGTCCACACACAGGACTTTACTGCTTTCTGTCTTTACTTCTATCCGTACACAGGACTTTACTGCTTATGTCCGCACACAGGACTTTATCGCTTTCAGTCTTTACTTATGTCCGCACACAGGACTTTACTGCTTATGTCCGTACACAGGACTTTATCGCTTTCTGTCTTCATTACCCCTGTCAAATAATCTTCATTACATTCAAACATTTCGTAAATATTGCACTCATAAACATAGCACTCATAAACATAACACTCATAAGCATAACATTCATAACATCATATCATAGCATTTTATAGTTCAATCCGGTCAAAAAATGGTGTACTCTGTATTTAAGTCTCTTCCACCGTCGGACCAAAACAAAAATATCATCAAAAAAAATCATCTTTTTCTTTTTATCTCCGATGGAAGAAACTTAAATAGGGGCATCTGTCATACCCCATTTTTTGACCAATCGCTTTTACGCGTCTTTTTACGACGGTTTTTTTTCTTTGTTCATTTCTGACGAAATTTCGGCAGAGAGGTATTTTAAAATACCTCATTTATTTAATTTGATTTTCTTTTTATTATTATTATTATTATTTTTATTTGCTTCATTCTTTTATTCTTTTATTATTATTATTATTCATTTTTCATTTTTTATTTATTATATATATATTATTATTATTTTTTATTTAATTTGGTTATTTGTGTATTTTTCTATTTTTGGTGTTTTTTTTTAAAGAAGTCCAGATCAAGTTTTTTTGTCCAGGCCCAAAGGGGCAATTTTGTCCAAATGTGGTATTTTTTATCTGCCAAACCCTAAGTCTGACACAGTATTTATACTGTGCACAGTTCCCAAGGTCAGGACAGATCAGCCTCAGCCGCAAACCATCAGAACCAAGATCAAAAAATCAAATAATCAAAATCATAACAAAAAAATCATAAACAATATCATCATTGTTCATCTCCAACCATCATCATCATCATCTCTGATAACCCAGAAACTACAAATCGCAAACCAAATCCAGAAACGAAGAACACATATTCAACTAAACCTCATCATCAAACCACAAATACCATCAAAAATCCGAAATAAAAAAAAACAAACCCAGAAACCACTATCATCCATTTTCATCACCGTTCGTCATTCATAATCAAACAAATCCAGAACTCAAAGAAACTCAAAAAACGAAAACAAAAACAAAAACCCAGATCAAAATTCAAACCGAAACCACTCAGAAATCCAGATCGAAACCGAGACAGAAGCAGCGAAGAAGAATCAAAACGCATAAAAAAGGAAAACGCGACGAAGAAGAAGGCAGAACTGAATCGATTTTTGTAACTTCTTTTTTCCTCTTTCTGTTCGATCCACTTTTTTTTCTGGTTGTAGATTTGATCATTTCGGATTGGGATGTGGGTTTAGGATTCATCATTGTTTATTTTTCTGGGGTTTAAAATGTTTTGAGAGAGCAGAGAGGTTTGAGAGAGAAAGAGGTTCGCCGGCGGCGTGAGAGAGGGTAGAGAGAGAAAGAAGCTCGCCGGCGGCGAGAGATTAGAGAAGATGGTGATTATGTGATGTTTTTAGGGTTTTTGCCTATTTATACCCCTGTTTATAATCCTGTGCGCGCAGGTGCACAACCTTATGGTGCACCTGCGCGCCTATGGCCCTCTGATTTAAATCCAACACCCATAATTGATTTCTCCTGTGATCAAATTAGGGACGTCTGATCAATCAGACGGCCCTGATCAAATCCCTCACATTTTGTGCAGTTTGGGCCTCTTTGGGCTGGGCCTTGCACTCTGTTTACTTTCTGCACCCCCTTTTATTTTGTTTTTAATATTTGCACCCCTTCTGTTTTTTACTTTATTTTTTGCATAATTAATTATTTATTTATTGCATTGTAAAGAGATTAGATTGTATTTTTTTAGGACTTGATGTAAATTTAAATTAAATTGCATAGCATTATGTTGCATTCATCTCATATTTATTTTTCCTTGCCTTAGAATGTAATTAGGAAAAATGTACAGTATAAATGAAAAAATCGCATCTCATGCATATTTATTTATCGCTTTCCGCAAAACGTTAGCATATTAATTCCGAGGGAAAAGACACCGTTTTGATCAAAATATCATTACGGATCGTCTTCGCGCTTATTTTTGCCTATTGCGACGTTATTAATTTTAGCGCTACATTTTTTATCGTTAACCCAACATTCCATTTTAAAATAAATAGTGAGTCATTTTATTACCAAAAAATGAGGTCAAAACCTCTTTCAAAAATAGTCCACAAAATTCATTTTCACATATCATCAAGCATAAAAAATATTTTGTCATCATACACTTTTTAAACTTTGGACTTTAAACCAAACGTTTCTTTTTACCGTGAAAACCTCGGATTTTAACCCGAGTGCTTTTTTACCGCGAACTTGGATTTTAAACCAAGTGCCTTGGAATTTAAACCAACGGCGTCTTTTATCGTGAAAACCTTGGATTTTAAACCAAGTGTCTTTTTCTTATCGCGAATTTGGATTTTAAACCAAGTGCCTTGGACTTTAAACCAACGGCTACTTTCATTGCTAAAACCTTGGATTTTAACCCAAGTGTCCCTTTTTTCTCGCCTAAAACCTTGGATTTTAAACCAAGTACATTTGTCTCATTCATACATCATTAATCATGCATAAACCTTGGATTTCAAACCAAGTGTCTCTTATCACTTCAAACATTTTCTCAACAAACCTTGGATTTTAAACCAAGTGTTCGCGTCTTATTTTCTTAATCAAATCTCAATCAATTTAACCATATAGACTTTTTTCACAAATTAACATCAATCAAACTCACATTTTTGCCACTTTTGGCTTTTGGTATTTTAAAACCATTTTCAAAATCTTAAAATCAAACAAACAAATTTACTCGTCTTTTTACCCCGAACTACGGTGGTTTGATCCCTCGGGTACGTAGGCATGAGATTTATCTCTCCAATCAATAAAATCAACAAAAACATTTTTCTTTCTTTCATTCTTTAAGCATTTTTATCATCACTTTAATTTCCCACTTATACATTTTTTACAAGCAAATAAAATAAAGCGCAAAGTTAGATTAAAAACAAGAGGTTCCTATAGAGTACTATAGATACTTAGGGTGCTAATACCTTCCCTTCGTATAACCAACCCCCAAACCTTGTTCTCTAATAATAGGGTTTTTTCGAACTTTTTCCCTTTCCCTCGGATAAATTAAAGATCGGTGGTGGAATATTAAATTGCGATTCGAAGTTAATTAATAACTCGATATCCAAAAATCACCGCGACAGTTTCCTTTTAATTTGTGTCAGCTGCAGGGTTCCTTTTTTACGCGTCTTACACTTACAGAGGTTTTGCCTTTGGTTTGTTTGTTTTTTTGTGCTTCATTTTTTCTATATAAACCGATTGATTGGTTTGGTTTCTTCACCGCTCTCTCTCTGTTCTTCTTGTTTATTGATTTGTTGCTTTGCTTGTTTGTTTTTGTTGTCAGGTTAGATTTTCTGTTCGACGTCATCGCGGGAAGGTTAAATTTTCTTGTTTTTGTTTTTGTTGTCTCTGAGGGTGCTTGTTGATGTTAAGGTTTGTTGTTTTTTTATTGGTGATTGGTGTTTGTGATGTTGGTTCAACTTTGTTCTTTTGTAGACTTTCTATTTTGTGTTGGTTGGATTGCATTTCTTTTTTATTAGAAACGCTAGATCAGAAAACCCAGAAACAAGACGGATCCTCAGTGTCCGACCCGACATCATCTCGCCGCCGGTGTTCCTCTTGTTGCCGGTATTCAGAGCATCACAATTATTGTCCCTTTCGCAGCCATCTCTTGCCGCCTCGTCCTTCACAAGGAAAAAAATGGTTGGTTTCCATCTCTTTTCAGTTATCCTTTCATTTTCCTTTTCAATTGATGGCTGATTCTTTCTATTTTCAAATAGTTAATTTGTTCCTAGGATTTTGGTTTTCTATTTGTTGTGTTTCATATTTCAGTGTCCAAATTTATATGAAATGAAGAAGAAAGCTAAGTGAAGTTTCATTAAACATTGATTTTTACTTTGTGAATGTGGATTTAGAGCTTCCATGTTTATTTTTGGTAAGCACAAGTTTATTTAAAAAGTAAGACTCATTTGCTGTGTTTTTGTTTTGTTAATGTAGTTTTATCAAGCATTTGACAATATGGGTTCTTGTGGCAAAGATCTTAGTTCTATTACTTTTATGGAGTGGTGCATTTTGATCTATCAAGTTTTGCAAATACCCTCACAAACTTTATGGGTTCAACTTTCTTGTTTGCTCTTGTTTGTGGCTTCATCTCAATGCTTATTTGAATTGCTAGATTCACCACTTGCTTGCTTTTTGGATGGCTAGAAGTTTTGGTGGTAAGTTTTTCAAAATCTTGACTTTTTTTTCCCACAAGACATATACAATTTTTTTATCTGATTTTTGTGTTGTTTTGTTTAGGGTAAAATGATACCATGTTTTTTTTACCTGTTGGTAACAATGAACAAATGCTGGTGTGGCATGTGAAACTGCAGAATTTCAAGTCAGTGAATTTTTCATCTTCCTTAATCTTCAATGTTTAAAGGATCATATAATTTTTATTATTTATTTGTTTTTTGGTTTGAATGTGACCAGAAATGCCTGGAGTGGTTCCTGTTCCCTATTTATTTGTCAAAAAAAAATAAGAAAGGAGCAAATTTCCTTTTCCCTTAAGTGTACGCTTTCCTTTTTTCTTTTTGGTTGATTTGCCTTGAATGTGCTTGTTCTGGCTTGTCAGTTTTCCCTGCACTGTCGGTGTGTGGAAGTGGCTGTACAGTTTCCCTTTATCTCTTTTTGCTCTTCCTTTTACTCTACGGCATGTATACATTTACTGTAAATTTAATTTGAGTGTGTCACGAGTTTAATTTGTGTTTGTTTAAAAGGAGTGTGTCAGTTTGCTTTTATCCTTCTATTGTTAACCATATCATAAGAGAGATCGGTCGAGTAGAAAACTTCAGTGTTGTGTATTTTGTAAGGGCCAAAAGTGTAGTCATGTTAAGCCATCTAAAGAGAGAGAAAAACGGAAATTGCTGAAGGAAAGTGAAGAAGTATAGGTAGAAGAAGAGAGAAAGTTTGGAATGGATTGTTACTTTGATGTAGGAAGAGTAGATTGATTAAGTCAATTTTGGTTTTGGTTATTATAGTTTGTTCATAAATTTGGTTTTTCCTTTTTTATGGCTTTGAAATGTACATTGTTGTTTGACCTCTTGATTAAATGTATCTTTAGAGTGCCTTGAAGGCATTAAAGTGCTGAATCAATATCATTGATGCTAATGAAGAGGTTTTTAAATTCTTACAGGTTCATGTTGATGTGATGCAATGAACTACAAGAAAAGGATAGGTGTCTACTGCTTTGCTTCTTTGAAAAATGAAGTTTAGAGTAAGAATAATACTACTGCTACTTACCAACCAAGTGTCACTTTTTGGCCACCATGTTTTGAAATGTCATTAAAGATGGGTTAAACTGTTGACATAGTAATTAGTGTAACAGCCCAGGCCCCACCAACATAGGTGGTCCCGGCACTGCCACCTCACGATCTTCTCCACCCCCCTCTCTGGTGGAGTTTTTGCCTTCCGTGGGAATCGAACCATGTACCCTGGGGATAAAGTACATGTTCCATCCATTCCCACTACCAATTGAGCTACTAGCGCAATTGGTAGTGGGAATGGATGGAACATGTACTTTATCCCCAGGGTACATGGTTCGATTCCCACGGAAGGCAAAAACTCCACCAGAGAGGGGGGTGGAGAAGATCGTGAGGTGGCAGTGCCGGGACCACCTATGTTGGTGGGGCCTGGGCTGTTACAATTAGTGCTTCAAAAGATAGTTATACACAGTTAGTTCCTATTTACAAGGAGGTGAACAATCACTAAGTGCTTATCTATTTGATGAGTAAGTACTCCTATAATGAATAATCGTTTCTTTTTTTAATTTCCTTGGTTTAGTTTTAGTTGGTATATTTTGTATATAATTGATGAAGACTTGTTATATAAATGCATATACAAGGAGTTAATATTGATTGTCATCTTTAATGTTAAATGCATATACAAGGAGTAAATGTTGCTATATGTTTGGTGCTAGCTTTCTAACATTCATTTTTCCTTCTTACAGAACATTGTTGACCTTCTGTATTGGTATTATGATTATTAGTTTTAGTTTGATGCATATTCACATGCCTCTTGTGACCTTAAATTTGGTTCTATATAAGCAGATCTTGCAAAAGGTGCAACTATTGGTATATATATAGTATCATCAATATTTGGACTTCTTAAGTTTGGTTCTAATCAACAGGTCTTGTAAAAGGCTTATTGTAAAAGGTGCAGCTATTGGTAGTATATCTATAGTAGGAATATTTTGAGTTCTATTAATAGTTATCTGTATATATCTATAGTAAACTTTTTCCATTTAAATCAATTCCATGATGCATTTCTTGTTCATTTCCCTTTTTGCATATCAATAAATCAACCATAATCAATATATCATCATTTGGGAGTTTTCCTTGTTTGTTCACTGTAGAAATAAGATTTGAGTTTGTTTTTGTGTATTCCCTTTCCTTGTTTTGTTTGGTTTTGCTTTTGTTTTAAATGCTTCTGGTGCTTGCAGGGTTTGGTAGGTTTTTTGCGTGTGGGTTTGAGTTGCCAGCCGCTTCTTCTGTGTCAGTGGTAGACTGACTTTCGTTCAGTCTGTGGAAATTGTTGTGCAAGTTTTCCTTCTTTTACGGTTTTTTCCTTTCCAATTAAAGTACTCCCATTTTTCATGTTTTATGGTTTTTGTTGATCAAGGTAGAGTCTTATTTTTAATAGCGAGTTTCAAGGTACTTTTGGCTTATTTGTTTGCCATTATTTTCATTCTCGGTAACCTTTTTGTTGATACTATATAAGTTTAACTGAATATTGTTGAATATTTGATTTTAGGTTTACTTATTGTGCCTCCAGATTTTCCTCTGCAGCAGGTGGTTGGAACTTCTACTATGGCATCACTAAGACACCAGTTGCATTTCTCTGCATAATTTTTGGTTTTCTGTGAGGTTCACTGACTTGTTGGCCAATTTAGCAGAAGTATTTCCCGTCTATCTTCTCAGATCGTTCAAAATATCCCACATAATGTTGTTGAAGCATCCAATGTCCCCCACATAATCCTTATCGTTCATCTCCACGGTGGAAAATAAGTAACGATCTGAATAGTGCACACAGCATACATTGTACCAAATTATGGCTTCTTTTGCTATGGTGCACAGTGATGATATGAGTTTGCCCGCTTATGTTACACAACTGACAGATTTTGGGGTCAATGTCTTTAACACAAAGGTAGTGTCCATGGTGTTTTGTCCATGGTGTTTTGGCTGGCAACTGTGATATTGTAGTATTTGGCATTGTTAGTGGAGAGCTTGCAAAAGTGTTGTTCCTTGTGCAGTTATAGTAAGCTTGCAACTTGTATGATGGGAGAAGGAGAACAATGAACAAGGAGGGAAAATAAAGATGGAAGTAAAATCAAAAATTGGAAAGAACCCTTACTTGGCAAGGGAAACTAAGAACTTAGATAATATGCCTACAAACCATGTCATGTTGGTGATATATGTTTTCTTTTGTATGCTTTATCGATTTAGTTAAGTAATCCTATGACAAAGATTTAGTTAAATGATAATTATTGTAATGGTTATGATTATATATATTAGCCCAACCCACCAAGTATTTATTCATTTTCATTCCCTTGATTCACTCTCTACAACAAAATTTTCTTTTCCATGGATGTTGCTATCTCCACCGCCACCTTCAAAAAGTCATGTGAAAACATTACGTAGCAGAAGCAACCACTTCACTGCAATTATGAAAGTACAATCTTGAGCTACTATTAATCATATTCGTTTGACTGATTTTTTCATTGTGTAATAAGAACGCATGTCCTCTAATATGGATTATCTTGTGATAATAATTATCTTGTGCTGATGAAATTTATGTTGAATGATTATTTCATGGTACTGTTTTTTTTTGTTAGTGGATCGGTATATAATAGCAAGTATCAATTAGCGCACATCTGCATTTATTTATTTTAAATTATAAAGAGTAAAATTGGATTTTACATGAAATAATAAGGGTAAAAATGGAACTTATAAGCTATAAGTTATAAGTTCAAAAGTTAATTGAAATATGTTTCAAAAATACTGTGTTTTGTGATGATGATGTTTGCCTTGCTGATGAGCCATTCAAGATCACTACCATAGGATTGGGTTGAAAAGAATTCTGTGAGGAACGTGGTTTTTGTGATGGAGATGTTATTTGTTTCATGTTTAACGTGTTAAATCGTTGTGGATTTACTCATGTTTATAAGGATTCTGAGTAGCATGTTGCAACCTTTCTACTTGTAGAATGTATTATTAACCAGAAACAAGTTGATTTGTTATTCTGGTATGTCATTTTATTCATGTTTACCTTCAAATTTGATCCACCCGTAAGTAGCACGGGCTACACCCTAGTATACTAACAACTATGAAGCACAGACACTCCTCATATTAGGTGTATCGGTGTCAGACATGTGTCGGTGTCAGTGTTAGTTACCGACACCGACACTTATAATTACACTAAATTATGTCATTTTTTCAAATTATTATCGTTATCGACGTGTCGGTGTCCGTATCGTATCCGGCGTCTGTGTCCGTGCTTCATTGATTAACACTGTTTTGGAATATGTGTAAAAAAACATTGTTTTTGAATTTCTGTAGTTTATCCTTTTAAAAGTAAAAAAAAAAACACTTTTTTCAATTTAAAATTTTCATGATTCTTTAAAGACGCTTGTTAATACGATCCTTTAAACTTTTACTAAAGAAGAAGTTACCTAAATTAAACTTTCAGAGAACAAGATCATAGACTCCTATCAGAAGGAACCTATGAAGTCTCAATACTCTATAGATGGTGAAGTATCGTCTCCGACACGTATCAATACCGATATGCGTCTGATACTTTCCGATACATGTATTAGAGAAGTATCAAACCATTGATATTATTTTTTTAAAAAAAGATGACCGATACATGTCAGATACTTCTACGATACACATATCAGAGAAGTATCGAACAATTAATGTTCTTTGATGGTAGAAGCGGAGGAGAAGAGAATGATACAATCCGTGTTTCAGTACTTTCCGTGTTTCCTCTTAAGTGGTAGTAAATGTTAGAGTATGATGTTCTTTGTGGATAACTAACTATGTCTTTTTTGGGCAGTACACTAGTATTGATGATGTTTTTTTTGGGATAATACTAATTATGTCCTTTTTGGGTGATCCTTAATTTAAAATATGTAATTGTCACTTGTTTGGCTATTTTGAGTAATTTGAATGTGAATTTATTATCACTAACACTTTAGTTATGTTTTGTTTATACATTGCATATATATATTGAAATTCTGGCATGCAGTGGTAAGATGCTCTATATCATGTTGTAGCATCTTCTACCGCATCAGACTAACAGAATATGAAAAATAAACAATAAAGGGCGGGAAAGTAAATAACACAGTGAATTTGTTAATCCAGTTCGGAGCAACCTCTCCTACTCTAGGGATACCAATCCAGGAATGAATCCACTAATATAGTTCTAGTTCAAAGACTCCAAAACGCCGCGTTTCTATCTTATCGCCTAGACACTACCTCATGCAATTCTACCTAGTAACTCCTAGATTTGAGACACCTCGTCTCACTTCCATACCACCTTACTAACCCGCAAGGATTTTTTAACAACACTGTGAACAAATTAGAAGACACACTTCCATGACAAATACGTAGCCAAGACTCTTGACTAAACACACAACTTGGAGTTGCTTACAAGCTTCCTCCAATGACAATACTCACTCATTACCTACCGGTTTATGAGTGATTACACAGTGACCATCTCACAATCTGAGTGGTTCACTTTACACCAACTCTCCAGAGAGTGGCTACACGAACACGAAACCCTAAAAGACTACATCTTTGATATTCTAATTTGATTCAAGTTTCGGTTAATGAAATAGGGTTTAGCAGCACCCTTTATATAGCACAGTCTCGTGGGCTTTTCACAATGCTTCAGCTCCAAGTAATCTTCTAGAGGAAAAATATATATTTTTACTAAATCTTCTTTGATCAAAATATTCCTCCCATAAATATATCTGTTGAAAATATATTTTAAAATTAAATCTTCTAATATTCTTGAAGCACAAAGATTTATTTAAAATAAATTTTTTATATTCTCTGCAACAATCTTCACAAGATATATTTTAAAATCAAATCTTCTTGATTCCTTAAATCAAATCTTTTGTTTTCATAAATGTCAAAACATTCTATGAAAATATATTTTGCTACAACCGCCTTATAAAATCATGAATAAAACGTGCGCCTTGATGCACAAGAAAGGCGAGAATAATATTTAGGCTAATCTCCAAAGATATGGCGCGCAAATAAAGCGTACACAGCCGACATGACATATCTTGTACTCGGATGCTACGACATCTGGTCCAACATCTGGCTTCAGACTTATTTTACCGAAATGAAGCCAACATAAAAAAAACCCAACACACACACACACACACACACATATATATATATATATATAATTTTAAATTTAATTTTTAAATAATGTATCGCGACCGTATCGTATCGAGAATTTTAGAAATTTTCCCGTATCGCCTTATCGGTATCGTGTCATGTATCTGAGTTTCATAGGAAGGAACACTTATATGAGCACAACATAGATATAAATTTGAAAAATGTTAACTAATATCTCCAAGGTACTAGTTAAAAATATCAAATAATAGAAACATTACCTTGAAATTTGTGTGGTCAATATTTTTAAATATAAATAATGCTATTTTCAATGCTTTTTCCTCTTTTTTTAAGAATTTAATTTATATACACTGTCAGTGTAAAGTTATTTTACACATACGTTCAACAATATACCAACACATCATGTATTGTGTTTAAAAACACATGATGTGTCACGTTCATTAAATGACGTGGCAACACAACATTGAATGCACGTGTAAAAAAGTTTTACATTAAACTCTTTTTTAACTAGTGCCTAAGACATTTTTTTTTATGAAAAGTGCCCCAAGACATTAGTTAGAATGATCAATTTTTTAATTAACGTTTTTCAATTTGTAAATGTGTGCCTAAATATGTATTGTATAGAATTGTGCTCAAGTATTTCTAACCTAACCTGTTATCGACCCTAATTTTTACCACTAATTAAGACTTGAATATACTATGTAAAAAAGAAAGAAAGTTACTCACAATGTGATCACATCAAGACCAAAACCCTAATCTCCTAAAAGCAACGCCTAATTTGTAGTAGTAACAAGCAAGCAAGCCACATAATCTTTCTTGCGCCACACAACTAATTTGTAGGAGTACCTTTCTATTTTGTGATCCCCAAATTACCATTCTCATTCCTGCACAATATTGGTTAATTATATGATTAAAAAGATAAATGGAACTATCTTACATCAAAATATGCTTTCTTTTTTTGTTGTTGATAATAATAATAATAATACCGCAACCCATGTATAGATTCAGTAAAAAAATAAAGTTTGTTTAGATTAATTAACACTATAAGATAATAACATAGAACCTGATCAAATTGTGTCAAAAAAAAAACCAAATCAAATAAATAAGATAACATCTAACTTTTGAAAATTGAACTAATTATTGATGATAATAATAATAATAATAATGATATAAGATAGAATCAAACCGATCGAAATAAAATAAGATAACATTTATTCTTTTTTTCGAAACCTAATCTCAAACCGAGCTTTTCGATGTATAAGAGCGAACGGCCGAACTCTCAACCAAGTGTCCTCTCCGAAAACCGACTCCATTTAGCGATAAGCATTACAATTAAAAATTAATTAATTTTACCAAAAAAAACCATTTATTTTATAAAAACAAAAGAAGAAAAAAAGCTTTATTTATTTATTTATTTTAGAGTTTTTGTGTTATTTATTTATATCCCTACACACACACAAATATATAAACACACATTGTGAGCTCTCTTCACCCTTTTGTATTAATTTTGCATTCTTTCTCTTCTTCTTCTTCCGGTCGCGTGCAAAATAAGAAGAGATTGTTTTTTTCAGTAACAAACTTTGCTACAAAACTTCATTGTTCTCTGTTACTCCAAGCTTCAATTTCATTGCTGTGTATTACTCTAAGGTTCAATTTCTTTTTTTATTTTTTATTATTTTAATTATTTTTTTTGGTTTTGAGTTTCTTATTTATCTATCAATTGAACCAAAAAAAAATAAAAAACTTGTTGTAGAGGTTCTGAGCTACGTGAACTTCACAATCAATCCATTAAACTTTTTCATTTGAATCGTTGATGAATGTTCTATCACGTTTGCTTTACATTGAAGAAAAAAAAAGTTATTATTTTAATTATTTTTTTGTGATTATTTTGATTCTGTTTGTTTAGGATTTGGCTCTGTTTGGTTGATCTGTGTTGCAATCTGGTGTTGGAATTATTGCTCGTGTTTGATGCCTTTGTGAATTCCATTCGGTTAGATCTGTTTTTTTGTTTGTTGCTTTTTTGTTCTAATGTGTAACTTGGGTTTTCTAGGATTTTGAGTTTCAATGCATGATTTATGTTATGTTTGTTTGTTTCATTGTTCTTGTTACAGATGAAGAGGTCAAGAGATGATGTTTACATGAGTTCACAACTCAAACGTCCTGTGTTGTCTTCTAGAGGAGAACCGTAAGTTCTATTTTTTTTATTTTTTTTTGTCATTAGTTTCTTGTTTCATGGATTGTTTTCCTGTGTTTTTTTTTTACCCTTTGATGAATTTAGTTGCTTGTTAAGTGTTTTTTACTCTATGATAGTTGTTTTATGGTATGTCTCATTTGTTCTTTAGGTTTAGTCTTTAGTAAATGTTCAATTTTTGTTTTGATGTTTGAATTTGTGCGGTAAAATCGAATGTTTCTTTGTTGGACGATTTATCGGTAATTTCTATTTTCTAGGGTTAATTTTTTTTGTGCCATCGTTCGTATTTCTAAGTTCTTTCGTGTAACCGAAACCTATGAGTTAATTAGTTTATAGTGTTTGACGTTTATTTTAACTAGCGCACTAGCATGTTGTGTAGACCTTTACTATTTTGAGAAGGGAAAAGCATTCGACATTCTTTAGCTAAATGGTGTTTGAGTTTTGTGAAATTGATAATTTGTGAAGTACTTTGTCATTAATTTGTCCAATGGACTAAATAATTTTTTAAAATTTGTGGAATGTAGCTCGGGGCAACCCCAAGTGATGAGTGGTGGTCAGAAGTTAACGACAAATGATGCCTTATCATATCTAAAGGCAGTACGAGAAATGTTTCAAGATGACAAAGAAAAGTATGATGAATTTTTGGAAGTCATGAAGGATTTTAAGGCCCAAAGGTTTGTTCACGCTGTACTTCGTTGTAATTCTTTTTTCCGTTTCCAGGAAGTGCATATTTTCATTTTCTTAGTAGAAATTGATTGGTGTCACATTTATTCTTTTGGTTAGAATTGATACGGCTGGTGTCATAGAAAGAGTAAAGGAGCTGTTTAAAGGCCATAAAGATTTAATTTTGGGGTTTAACACCTTCTTGCCAAAGGGTTATGCCATCACACTTCCATCGGAAAATGAACCACCTCCATTGAAGAAGCCTGTTGAATTTGAAGAAGCTATAAATTTTGTAGGCAAGATCAAGGTAAAACAATGTTGTATTTGATGCATTTTATTTATGTCGTCCAACACATATACGCACACACAAAGGTTAGCCCCAGTGACATGGACCACTGGAATGCCGGTTGATTTAAATGTGGGTCTATGATGATATTGACACCCACATTGCCTCAACAATCTAGTGTTCCATCTTGGTCAAAGCTCTTGTGCATGGGTTATTTAACTTTCGATTCTGATTGGGTTCTTTTTATGCAGACTCGTTTTCAAGGCAATGATCGTGTTTATAAGACTTTCTTAGACATATTAAATATGTACAGAAAGGAAACCAAGACTATCACCGTGGTTTACCAAGAGGTCTGTTCTATCGTTGCTTATGTTATCATGTTCTAATTTGACTAATTTTTTATTTTGGTTTACCTAATTTTCCCCCTTTGATAGGTGTTATGATTCTTTACACACTTATTTTAATCAATATTGCAATTATCTAGGTCTCTGCCCTCTTCCAAGACCATGCAGATCTTCTTGAGGAGTTCACTCATTTTCTTCCTGATACTTCCGGAGCAGCCGCTGCTCATTTTGCTTCTGCTTCTGCTCGTAATTCTCTCCGTGATAGGAACTCTGCAATGGCAACAGCGAGGCAAACACATGTTGAAAAGGTGTCTCTCTCTCTCTCTCTCTCTCTCTCATGTAGTTCATATAACCTGATATTTTATAGCTGATGATTAAGTAAGCTAATATATTGCTGTTCTCAATGCCAGAGAGAAAAGACAATAGCTTTGCACGCTGATCGTGATCTCGGCGTTGATCATTCTGATCCAGAACTTGACAGAGGTGTGATGAGGGCTGATAAGGAGCAGAGAAGACGCGAGAGAGAAAAGGACCGTAGAGAAGAAAGAGATAGGAGAGAAAGGGATGATAGAGATTATGATAATGATGGTAATCGGGAGCGTTTATCCAACAAGCGAAAATCTGGTCACAGAGACCCTGGCACTGAACCATCGCATGACGCAGATGAAAAGCTTGACATGCACCCTATCTCGTCCGCTTCCGAGGATAAAAGTTCTTTGAAAAGTATGTCGGTAAATTTAATACTATTTAAATTAAGATGCACAATATTTTAACAGCGGAAACACATACCTCAATCTCATATCATGTTCACCTGTGAAGAAATTAATGGAAAATATAAATGTAGTAAACAAATAATAACACCCGTAAAGTTCTTATCTAATGCAAAAATTCATCCTCACTTTTGCCAATTATAATGGTAAAAAATAGAAAAACTATGATCTGTTTTTTATTGGATTATCCATAATAGAAATATTACTTGCAAGAAAAAAAAATCCATTTTCCAATTCGTTTTGTTATATTTTATGTTGCACAGTAATTTTAACTCTTCATTTCCTTTATGGTTCATTTTGAACCTTAAAAATCTGTCATCTCAGGTATGTGTAGTCCAGTGCTTGCCTTCCTTGAAAAAGTAAAGGAGAAGTTAAGAAATCCTGAGGATTACCAGGAATTTTTGAAGTGCCTTCATATCTACAGCAGGGAAATAATCACCCGACAAGAACTACTGGCACTGGTATAGTTTATACATTCAAATGCTTTTTTTTGACGCATACATTGAAATACTTGAAGCAACATTTCTTAAAAGACCACTGGTTTTTTAAATTATTTTAGTTTTAACCATTGACTTAACACAGAGCAGACCGATTTTGCTGTTTACTCATTCCTTACACGTGTTCCTAGAATATAACCAGACAATTTTGTACAAGTCCATACATCATTAACGAAGATCAATTTTCTATTAAACAAGAGGGAAAAAATTGATTTAACTGAAGTTTCTATTAAACAAAAAATTAAAATTGAAGTAGAACAGCTGATTGAAAAGTTGTATACAGTGCTTTCCAAATACATTCAACTTCCAGCCTCCCCCCATGGTGAAAACCTAAAAATAGTGAATGTGGTGTAGGAAATGTTGAATGATTTTGTGACGCAAGTTTTTTTTGTTGAACATAACTAAGGTTTACACTATTCAGTTTAGGATCAGATTGTTCTGATATTGACTTTCATTTATTTCACATTGTGAAATTTGTTCTGTTGAAGCATACTTTATGTAATTGCTAATATCTGGTTGGCTTATTCTTTTAGGTGGGTGATTTACTGGGAAAATATGCTGATATTATGGAGGGATTTGATGATTTTGTGACACAGTGTGAAAAGAATGGTAATGTTTAAGCTATTTTTTCACTTTCTACAAAATCTTTGTTTTCCCGTTTTATTATTTCTAATCAAGTGTTTTCATGTAGAAGGATTCCTTGCCGGAGTCATGAATAAAAGTAAGTTATATGCTTCCCTTTATATTTTTTTATTGTAACATCGCTCACATGAACATTTGCAGCTTTAGCTTCTGCCCTAAAAAAATATTACGGTATTGATTCATCAGAATCCTTGTGGAATGAAGGACATGGACCAAAACCAGTGAAGGTAGAGGACAAGGACAGAGATCGGGACAGGGATGATGGGGTGAAAGAAAGGGAACGTGAACTCCGAGAAAGAGACAAATCCACTGGAATTGCCAACAAGGATGTTTCTATTCCTAAGGTGTCTTTAAGCAAAGACAAGTATGTAGGAAAACCTATAAATGAACTGGACCTTTCGAACTGTGAACAATGTACTCCTAGTTACCGTCTTCTTCCAAAAAATGTATTGGTTCTTTGCTTGTCTCTTCACTTTTAGCTTGTCCCTATGAAATCTGAGATTTCATTACTGATTGTGTTTTATATGTATAATATTTTTGCTTATACAGTACCCAATACCAATAGCCAGCCAAAGAACTGAACTTGGTGACGAAGTATTGAATGATCACTGGGTCTCTGTTACATCAGGCAGTGAGGATTATTCCTTTAAACACATGCGCAAAAATCAGTATGAAGAGAGCTTGTTTAGATGCGAAGATGACAGGTTATTGCTTACCATTGATTCTGATTTACCCTTAAAACACCTATTTATTTGATTTATTTTGTATCAGTTGGTTGTAGTGTTGCTACGTATTCTACTTTTTGGTTAATTTTGACATCACATGGTTGGTTGATTTGAGAGGTGTGATTTCCATATGATTTTATCATTAGTACTTTTCTGATATTATTTTATTCTATGCTTCCAGGTTTGAACTTGATATGTTGTTAGAGTCTGTAAATGTGACGAATAAGAAAGTTGAAGAGATCTTAGACAAAGTTAATGCTAATATAATTCAAGGAGACATCCCAATTCGTATTGAGGAGCACTTAACACGTAATGTGCATTTCAATTGATCAATGAAATTTGTCAAAGCATATAAATGCTGTGATGTAGTTTCCTGATATTGTGTGTTCTGATACAATCTTCTTGGTGTGTTCTTTTAGCCCTCAATCTTAGGTGCATTGAACGGTTATATGGTGACCATGGGCTTGATGTGATGGATGTGTTGAAAAAGAATGCCTCTCTAGCTTTGCCAGTGATATTAACCCGCTTGAAGCAGAAACAGGAGGAGTGGGCAAGATGCCGTGCAGATTTTAATAAAGTTTGGGCTGAAATATATGCGAAGAATTATCACAAATCACTTGATCACCGAAGCTTTTACTTTAAGCAGCAGGATACAAAAAGCTTGAGCACTAAAGGTAAAATATTAATTTTCTGTCCAAGAACATAAAATTCTTGATTCTTTTTAATAGTTTAAATAAGTTGGAGCCAGAGGAGAAGAACAAACTTCAACAGAATGTTGAGGAATGAAAATCTGATGTGGTGGAACAGGGTGGTTGGAACCTGCAAAGGCTCCAACACTCAAGTTAGCAATGATCCAATGTGACGGAAAATCGTAGAATGAGTGCGTACCTGTTATCTGAGCTTTTAACTCCTTTATGTAATAGTTGAGTCTAGTTGTGTTTGGTGGGAGATTCAGTTAACACAATGGAACTTGGATTTTCAAATATGTGGTGATCACAATGTAAAGTTTTTTTTATTCTTCTGACTCTTAACTCCTTTCTTTAACTGTGGATTACAGCCTTATTGGGAGAGATCAAAGAAATTAGTGAGAAGAAACGAAAAGAAGATGATGTTCTTCTTGCGATTGCTGCTGGAAATAGACGGCCGATTCTTCCTAACTTGGAATTTGAGTATCCTGATCCAGATATTCACGAAGATTTGTATCAACTCATAAAATATTCATGTGGAGAAGTTTGTACAACCGAACAATTGGATAAAGTCATGAGGATTTGGACAACATTTTTAGAACCCATGCTTGGTGTTCCTTCTCGACGGCGCATTGCCGAAGACACAGAAGATGCTGTCAAGGCTAAGAATGATTGTGCAAAAACTGGCACTGCAAGTATTGCCAAGGGTGATAGTAGTCCTGGTGTTGGTGTCACCGTAATGAATCCTAAGAATTCAAATAGTAATAGAAATGGGGATGCTAGTGTTCCATTTCAACAATCAAATTCTTGCAAAGAATGGCAGACTAATGGGGTTGGTGGTGTTAAAGGGGACGGTTGTCTTGAATCAGACCGTTCTGCACCCAAGAATGAAACTTTGGGAAGTAGTACACTGCAAGGTAAAATTCATATAAGTGCATCCATTCCTGATGAAGTATCAAGAATCAATAAGCAAGATCATTCCATTGAACAGTTGGTGAATGCTAATGTATCACTGTCCTCTGTAATGGAGCAAAGTAATGGAAGAACAAACATTAGTAATGCATCAGGTTGGCAACTAGATAAAAGAATGACGACAATACTTGATGCTTATTGTACCTTCTAGTACATGGACATGACATCTTTTTAGAATTATTATATTAGGGTTTTGTTAAATGAAAATTTAGAAAGTTTAAGTAGCAAACATCATTGTTACTGTTATTGTTGCTATCTTTCTTATTAGGAGTTATATCTTGTTAGGAAGACTACAATATTACTTGAACAAGACTTGTCTTCATAGAATATTTCATATAAGTAGGTGTTTTAGTTTAGTTTTTATCACATCATATTATCGTTATATAATTCACGGCCATGTTTCTGTCCATCTTTTTCCCTACAATGCAACATTTACTTCATTGTTTATCGTAAATACTTGGTTAATAATGTCTCCTGTTGACTTTCAATTGTTTCTCATAATAAACGGACACACACTGAGATACATTTTTGTTTTCTGCAAGGACTTGCTGCAACTCTGTCTAGACCTGGTTATGTTTCTAGTGAGGGAGGGCTTGATTTACCTTCAGAGGTATGGCTTAATTCCTTTATCACCCAAGTCTATTTTCAAATTTAAGTAGATGTGTATGTATTCATCTTGAGAGGTTTAATTTTAATTCACAATCAGCATATATCGTATGGGGCGAGTCTAGGGTGAATAATGTTGTGGAATGATTCATGGTGGAAGACTAAGGTATACCATCAGATATGTTATAAAAGTCAATAGCCATGATTTGAGAAGGATTAATGCACAACAAGTAGGAATTAGGAAATATTTTTGCAAGCATGTCTTTCATGTTCATTGGCGCCATCCTTTGGATCTACCAAAGGTTGAAGCCACCATAACCATCCATCAACATACCTGCCTTTACCAGATAGGAGAACCTGCCTCCGCCAGATCAAAAGAACCTAATCACAACACCACCTTCACTTGGTTACCATTCTTCACGCCGCTATCCCTGTGCTGCTCAACACATGACCTAACTCCGCTGAACCAGCAACTAGTGTCCAAATCATCATGAATAGCCGCTACATATTGTTTTTTACTTTAAGATTAAACTACTCTTTAATAATGTCATTGTAATGAATCCATGAAAAAATAAGGCTACATGTTAAAGTGCTTATGTCATTTAATAGAGGATAGTAATATTGTTAGAGGTAGAGGGAGACTAAGGAAAACTCTTGATCAAACTATATAGTGAGACATGTTACTGGTTTTACTATGGATGATCGATCCATGTAATTGATTCCTACCTACTAGGAAAATACTTGGTGGTGTTGTTGTTGTGGTGCTTATGCCATTTAAGAGCCAAGTCTAGTAATAACTTAAAACTGAATGAAAATCAGTTTGGGGCCTGTTTTTCTCTTTTTCTTTCATTGTGTGTCTTGTCAGGCTTGTGTTATTATCCATCTGGTATAATGTCGTGATTTCTTTTGTAATTACTTAGGGTGCTGATTCTACAAGACCAGATACGTCCACAAATGGGGCCATCACCGAAGGCACCAAAGTTCACAGATGTCACAAAGAATCAGTTGGACACTTCAAAAGTGAAAGAGAAGAGGGTGAATTATCGCCTAATGGAGATTTTGAGGAGGATAACTTTGCAGTTTATGCAAATGCTGGTCTGGAGGCAGTGCATAAAGGAAAAGATTGTAATACCAGTCAACAATACCAAAATAGACATGGAAAACAGATTTGTGGTGAAGCTCGAGGCGTAAATGACGATGAAAGTGATAGAAGTCCTCATAGATCATCGGACGACAGTGAAAATGCATCTGAGAATGGTGATGTTTCTGGTACAGAGTCTGCTGATGGTGAGGAATGTTCTCGAGAAGAACATGAAGAGGATGGGGATCACGAACATGATAACAAGGCTGAGAGTGAAGGTGAAGGTGAAGGAATGGCTGATGCCAATGATGTTGAAGGAGACGGAGCCTCATTGCCATATTCAGAGCGCTTTCTTCTCACTGTAAAGCCTCTGGTAAAACATGTTCGTCCAGTGTTGCATGGGAAAGACAAAAATGTTCAAATTTTTTATGGAAATGATTCCTTTTATGTGCTGTTTAGACTTCATCAGGTACAAATGTGTCAGTTTATGTATTATATGCATTTATCGTTGTGGTTGACTGACCATAAGTTTCAGAGCTCATAATATATTTCTTACCTTGCATTTTCTTTGCTAATTTGACAGACATTGTATGAGAGGATACAATCAGCAAAGATTAACTCATCTTCTGCTGAAAGGAAATGGAGAGCTTCAAATGATACAAGTTCTACTGATCAATATGGCAGGTAATATGCCTTTGATTGTTATGTTGTAATAAATTATAATTATAATATACATTTGAATATCTATAAAAGACTGATGACACCCTTTATGGCTTTATGCTACAGGTTCATGAATTCTCTTTACAGTTTACTGGATGGTTCTTCTGATAATTCAAAATTTGAGGATGACTGTAGAGCTATTATTGGAACTCAGTCATATGTCTTGTTCACGTTGGACAAGCTGATATATAAACTTGTTAAACAGGTAATGTGAACGAATTCCTTTTTGTAAATATGTAAATTGACACTTGTTTTGGATAGAATCTTCTGTTTATATTTCAGTATCAGTAATTTTAGGACAGACTTTATTCCCGTTTTTGTGATTAAGATTTATTAGGCTTAGCTTATGTAATCACATTAGTGCTTTTTTTCATTCAATTGAGAGTCAGTTTGCCTCTTGTTTTCCACTTGGTATTAGAGCTCCTGATCTGGGAGGCTCTCCTTCCGCACCAATACAAGCAAAAACCTAGCCGCTTTCGTTCCAGCCAAAACAAGCAAAAAAACCTAGTCGCCTTCGTTGCAGTCATATTAACTACCGTCTCTGCCATCTTTCACTGCCGTCTCCGCTATATGTTGTCACCGCTGTCTGCCATCACCAAGAAACTTTTCAATGTGTTATTTCGGAGATCCCCTCCACCATTTGGAGCAGCCACTGTCGGTCTGCCACAACCCGAAGCTTCAGTCCTTTTTGATTAGTCACGTGCTCTCACATTCAGTTTTTCAGATCTGCCCTTGTCAGCATGTGGTTTCCACATACCACCCCTTATGTCCCCAGTTTTTGGTGCTGTTGAAACCCGATCAACTTGTCTGTCCTTGCTGGTTTGGTTGGGGCAAATTCCATCTTGTGGATCCCATGTTTGATATGTGTTCTAGGCTTCTTTTGCAAAGCTCTTTTGTTTGTGGTGTTGTCATTGCTACGTTGAGACCTAGTTCGATTTTTTAGGGTCCTCTTGCCCCAATATCAACTGTTTTTTGGCTGTTTTAATGGGTTTTTTCTTTTCGTCCTCCCAAGCAAGAAAGTGTTGCCTTCATTCCTTCACTATGTCAGTTGACAAATGTCATACTATTTCATCCTTGACATATGTTCTATCTCCCAATATTTGGATATTATCTCCTATGGTAGTGATCATATGACTGTGTTCCTTCTCATCTTAGTCCTCAATGTCTCAAAAGCAACATGACACTTCATTGTTTCTAATGGATCTCATGCTCCTGTTAAGGGGTACGGGCAACATTTAACTTTAATCTTCCCTGCACTTGAACAATGTCCTACATGCTCTCAAACTTTCTCATGATCTAGTTTAGGATAAAATATTCTGTGTGTGTGTATATTTTAGTATCTGTTTATTAGGACAAGTATTTTCCTGTTTTCCTGTTTTATTATGTTTTAGCTTATATAATCACAATAGCGCTTGTACTTTTTCATTCAGTTCACGAGATTCCGTTTTTCTCTTGTTTTTCACTTTCCTTTTTTCATTTTCCTATTATACCATTCTATCTTCTTTCTGAGCCTGAAATTTTGTCCTATTTTGTTTCAGCTTCAAGCTGTTGCCAGTGCCACTGATGAGATGGATAACAAACTTCTTCAACTATATGCATATGAGCAATCAAGAAAACCCGGAAGCTTTGCTGATATAGTTTATCATGAAAATGCCCGTGTTCTTCTTCATGATGAGAACATATATCGTATTGAGCGTGTAAGTTTTTATTTGCCCCACTTATCTACTTGGATCAGCTTTTGATTTTATTTCATTTGATTTTTTGTTGAGCATTTGAATGAAATCTGGAACGGAAAGCTTTATATACATAATAGTGGATGGTTTCAGTGGTTTGATATTCCAGACAAACATTACCTGAAATGTCAAAGGTTTGATTTCTGGAGTCACCACTCACTACTTTAGGAAGAATTTAACCTAACTACCACCCCGGCTTAAGAATTACTCTCACAGATATGCCTCTGTCAAAGATTAAGTTTATATGATCTATGACGATTTTGTTTAATACTCCTTGCAGTCATCTACACCGACTCGATTGTCTATTCAGTTGATGGACTATGGACATGATAAGCCTGAAGTGACTGCTGTGGCAATAGATCCTAATTTTTCAACATATCTGCACAATGATTTCCTATCTGTTGTCTCTGACAGTAAGGAGAAGTCAGGAGTTTTCTTAAGAAGGTATTTGTAAGTGGGAGAACTATTGGTTCCATTGCATTTGAAATTTCATTAACCTTTGTATTTACTTTGGTTCATTCGTTTTTTTTACAGGAATAAAATAAAATGTGGCTGGAGTGATGAATTATCAAGCCAGGTCATAGATGAAGTTCAAGTTATCAATGGTCTGGAGTGTAAGATTTCTTGCAATTCATCCAAGGTATATTTAATGAGTTCTGCATATTTTATATGCCATTTGTCGCAAAATCACCAAATTTTAATATTTTTGGTTTTGCCCTTTTCGTTAATGTCATGCATTTGATTTGAGTTTCATGCATATTCGGATTGTGGTTCTGAATTCCCATTCTTTGTTTTCTCCTTTGGACACATTGCATGTTGTTAGGTTTCATATGTTTTAGATACCGAAGACTCTTTATTTCGAGCAAAAAAGAAAAGGAGAACTTTGCAAACATATCGTGAACAGACGATGTCTTCAAACGTTTGTTCAAGTAGATCACAGCGGTTCTGCAAATTATTTTCCATCAAATGATGGTATCCAATTTGAGCTACATATGGTATGTGATTTTTCTTTTACTGCGTTTCGAGATCCCACATCAAATAGAGATATAGACAAAAAATGTTCTTATAAGTCTTGAGCAATCATCACCCCTTAACTTTTGGAGTTGATTTATGCCCCAAATTTTAAGATAGTCTTAGAGCCTTACAGTTTACCTAACAGTATTAGTGCCTTAGCTTTTGGGCAATTTGCTGTAAGGCAACAGTATTAGTGCCCTAGCTTTTGGACAATTTGCTGTAAGGCAGGGTCCACACAAGTCGGCTCAATTTTGTGTTGATTTAGACAGTTTTATCTTACTTCATATTTGCACAAAACTTGAACATGCGACTCCCCTTAAGTTGGAAAATTGAATATTTTTCCTCACCAAAGCTAAATAGTTTTCCTATCATTAAAGTCAAATTGCTACTAGACATTTTTATCGATTTATTTTTTTGTTGCAATTTCCAAGTTAATGAGTTTTTCTCAGAAAACAATCCACTAATTGCACTTTTGTTGTTCTCAGTAATTTTGGCCATGCATCAGTGACACCGGCAGATGGCGATGACACCGCATCCAAGAAATGTAAAACAGGATCTTTTTGAGTTTTCTTAAAAAAAAAGGATCTTTTTGAGTTATAACTTTTGCGTTTTTCACATCTTCAGTCCCAGTAACCAAATAAGGCATACATGAAGGGAGATGATGAAGCTCAGGAGATTGTACCATACTGTAACATGGTGAATGATGACTTATAATCATGTAAATAGAGGTATTCTGTACACTAGGGAACATTTTCTTTCCATTCATCCAAATTTTTGCCATCTTAATAAGTTAAATTTATTTTATCACCCTTTAGCTGGCTACCTATTATGAGATTATTATTATTCAAATTATGAAATGTTTGGCGGCTAATTGCGCCGCCACATTCACTTACATTGTGCATTTTGGTCCCAAAAAAATATTTAATATGGAAACGGATGTTGCGAAATTATATATCGTTGTTGTGCCACCGCGCTTAGGTAACTGTTATGTATGTTTTGGGAAAATATTTAATTGTTTTTTTTTTTGACATCCTAAATAGCACACTTCTGTATCCAGTATATAACAGGAAACAAATTTCTTGCAGTTACAGCACCATGACAGCAGGGTGCTGCAACTGCTCTGGGCTGTCCGATTTCTGATTGACAGCTGAGATCGTTTTGCTTTATAAAATTGTATATTAAATTTAAACCGTTCAATCTCAAATCAACGGTCATGATTGATTACTGCGTGGAACTGCATCATTGTGTGACAACAACAAATTCAGGTCCTATATAACATGATGCAACCGGGTTTGATTTTCAGGGTTACAAAATGGTCTGCCATTTGGCTTTCCAGCCATAATTTTTATAATTCCTTTATCAAATTATGAAACTGGTTGTGGGTAGAGGTGCCTATGGATTGGGTTTGATTTGATTACATGTTAGTAAAATGAAAATTAGAAAAGGGACATGTTTCCAATAGGCCACAATTAATTTTGCAAGCAAGATAAAATATGGTGATGGAAGTAGAGCCATTAACATATAAATAAATATAAATATAACAAAAATCAGACAACAAAAAGTGAATCTTGTTGCCTTTACAAATGCTCTTTCAACTTAATAAAGATTGGAAGGGAATAACTTACCTTGTGTCTTCAACCGGAGGTGAAAATTTCTTTCCTATGACAGATAAAAAAATGGGTGATTAAGACAATATCACTACCAAGACAAACTAAGTGAAAAATCATTTTACTATGCACTGGGCAAAACATAGCCTACCTTTGAATTTTTTTATTCCATGCAGAAAAAAAACATAAATAAGAAAACCAAGTACCGAAGCTTGAGAAGAGCATAAAGCTCTTGAAGACCAAGAAGGCTTGAAGATGAAAAACATTTTTAAGAAAAAAGAAATTAACTTCACTATGAAAATTGTTGTGTGGTTTGACCTAATTCTTGTGATTAATTTTTGTTACAATATTTATATTATATTATGCATACTTTAAAAATATTGAAAGTACCGTATAATAAAATACTTTTTAAATTTTTTTAAATATGTCATGTAATAAATTTGTACTTTTTATGTTATTTTACTTGAAACAAAATTCAATAACATTATGAACACGATAAATCAGGATGTATCTTAATAACTTGGTTTTTAATTAACAAAATTTTATGCATAAAATATATGTGATAGTGTAACTTTCAATTCGATAGAGTTTTATAATACAAGTAATCGGCAAAAATTTTTTGAACGATATAACATAATGAGTTTAATTGTTGTGCACCGTCAGTGTAAAGATCTTTTACACATGCATTCAATGATGTGTTGGTTTATTATTGGATGTATGTGTAAAAAAGTATTACACCGACAGTGCACAACAATTAAATTATAACGTAATCGAATTTCTTATATTTGTATAATGTGATATCTACCACATTCGCACGCACATTGAAAGATACATGACTTATGGTAAAAAAATCCAAACAAAATTGTAGTTCTTTATAGGTAGTGGGCAAACTCCACTCTCCTGATCATTTCGGTGTATTTGAGTCACAGCCAACCTAGAGTCTCATAAGCACGAAGTCTAATATAGAGCACATTGCTTAAGAGAAACATGTTTATCACAATACACAACCCCAAGCATAAGGTCCAAAATAGGGTGCATTGTTTATGAGGAAACAAGTTCATCACATTACACTGCCCCTAAGCACAAGTCCCACTATGGGAAACAATGCTTCCGTAAGGTTAACTTACAAAGATTTACTATATCCTTCAAGTACTCCATAGGGTGTTTCGGCATTAAATGTTCTAAATGTTTCATTTAGCTTCATATTTGGTACTTTTCAAACACGTGTTTCTTGGTTTAGCAACCATCAGACATGTGTGTGGTTGTCTTTGAGTAATTTTCTATTGTCCAACATGCCTAGCTATTATATTACATTTTGTGTCCTTCCTGGTTTTAACATGTTTCACTTCTCCTTGTTTATAATCTAGCCATTGATGTTTCTCAACATTTCACTTATGCCTTTGTTTCTTTCTACTCAGCTTTTCCACTTTATTTCTAAAGGGTCACAATTCAAACTTTTTATTTTTCCATGTACATACTTGAGAAATGTATTTTAAGTGCAACATTAAATTTTTAAAGGGTCACAATTCAAATCCTCTTTCTTGTGACTTTCACTTCTCCTTGTTTATAATCTAGCCATTGATGTTTCTCAACATTTCACTTATGCCTTTGTTTCTTTCTACTCAGCTTTTCCACTTTATTTCTAAAGGGTCACAATTCAAACTTTTTATTTTTCCATGTACATACTTGAGAAATGTATTTTAAGTGCAACATTAAATTTTTAAAGGGTCACAATTCAAATCCTCTTTCTTGTGACTTTTATTTCCACTTTAGTACCAACTATTAATATTGACCGTTTAAAAAAAAACATCATGTCCATATTGGAATCATGGAGAGTAGTCCATAACATGCTCTCTTGATCATTTCTTTTGGGTTTTTGTTGATTGAGATTACTAACAAGTTTTATCATAGTTTTATTGCTATTCATATTTTATCTCTAGAGCGAGAAAATCAAGGACAAACGGAGATGTATATGTATGTCAAGAACCTATAGACTATGACTGAGCAAAATTTGCTTGCCGTGTGTTTCAGAGTATGTGAGAAATTCCAACATAAACGGAGGGCTCCGTTAATTGTTCCAAGTGGGGACATTTGGAATATGATCTTTCTCATTATTTGTAAATTGTTTATAAATTATTTTAGATTGAGTTAGGATTTAGTGTTTGTGATGAAATCGACGATCAGAGCTAGGGTGATTTTCCATAGAATTATACCTTTGTTTAATTTTCTTATCAATCTCACAAAAATCCAAACAGTATCTTCTCTTTGTTTTTACTACTTTATATATATATATATATAACTCTTGTCTTCATTAGTCTCTACAGATCTATACTCTTTTTATTATGACGATAATCTTGTGCATTTGCGAGGCTATCAGATCCTGACAAAATTTGTGGACTCCAAGAGATTATGAAAATCTCGAAAGAGGTCACAAGTCCACGAACAAACTTCTCCACAAAGAAAGGAATCTAGAAGAATGTTGACACTACTGTCAATAACTTCAAGGGACCGTTGAACCAACAAGCCGAATAGAGCCAAAATCACAAAGGTTTGTGGAACATCCAAAGTGCATTCAATGACCTCATTATAGGATCAATCTCCCCACACAAGCAACGGTCTGGAGCGTAATCAGTGCAGGACGATATCAAGTCAATCAAAGTACTAACAAAGGTGGCTGTCGTACCATAACTCAAAGGCAGTTAGAATTAACGAAGACAACCCATGAGTTCAGAAACACCTAGCAGGATCTTTGTTCTCATTAAAAGCTAATTTTGCAAAACTTTTGAGCTTGGTGTCGCGGTGATTTTTGGATGTCGAGTGATTAATTAACTTCGAATCGCAATTTAAGATTCCACCACCGATCTTTAATTTATCCGAGGGAAAGGGAAAAAGTTCGAAAAAACCCTATTTTTAGAGATCAAGATTCGGGGGTTAGTTATACGAAGGGAAGGTACTAGCACCCTAAGTATCCATAGTATCCTATAGGAACCTCTTGTTTTTATTCTAACTTTGCGCTTAATTTTATTTGCTTGTAAAAAATGTATAAATGTAGGAATTAAAAAAAAAAGTTTAAAGTGATGAAAAAGAAAAAAAATGTTTTTGTTAATTTTAAGGTTTTGAAAATGGTTTTAAAGACCAAAAGTCAAAAGTGGCAAAATGTGAGTTTGATTGATATTAATTTGTGAAGAAAGTCTATATGGTTAAATTGATTAAAGTTTGATTATGAAGACGCGAATGCTTGGTTTAAAGTCCAAGGTTTTTTTTGAAAAAAAGATTTGAATGATAAAAGTCACTTGGTTTAAAATTCAAGGTTTTTGCATGATTGAAGATGTTTGATTGAAGAAAATGCACTTGGTTTAAATTCCAAGGTTTTTTGCGAGAAAAAGGAACACTTGGTTTAAAGTCCAAGGTTTTTGCGATAAAAGAGCACATGATTTAAAGTCCAAGACACTTGGTTTAAAATCCAAGTTTTTTGCAATAAAAAGAACACTTGGTTTAAAATCCAAGGTTTTCACGATAAAAAAAGCACTTGGTTTAAAATCCAAGTTTTGCGATAAAAAAAACACTTGGGTTAAAATCCAAGGTTTTCACGATAAAAGAAGCACTTGGTTTAAAATCCAAGTTTTGTGATAAAAAGAACACTTGGGTTAAAATCCAAGGTTTTAGCGATAAAATAGCACTTGGTTTAAAATCCAAGATTTTTATTTTGAAAAAAGTTTGATGACAAAAATATTTTTGTGCTTGACGATGTTGAAAAGGAATTGCTTATGTGCTTTTGAAGAGGTGTTGACCTCATTTTTTGAAAAAAAAGAATTGGGTAACGGTTGCGCGCGAAAAATGATAATACTAACGTTATAACAAATAATTAAGCGCGAAGACAATTCGCAATGATATTTTGATCAAAGCGACGTCTTTTCCCTCGGAATTTAACATTACGCGTATTGGCGGAAAGTAAATATGCATGAAATGCAATTTTTTTATTTAGGAGTACATTGGTTCCTAATTACATTCTAAAATATTTGCGAGAAAATAAACATGAAATGATGCAAAGAGGGGATGCTATGCAATTTTATTTATGTTTAATTGATTCCTAAGTACACACTAAGTCCAAGAGCAAAAATAAATGGTAATTATAAAAAGCAATAAATAAATGTTAGATTAGAGAGGGTTGATGAATTAATAGCAATAAATAAAATTAATATGCATGAATAAAATGTTAGGTTAGTGAGTAAGTATCATAAAAATAAACTTCAAGATCTAAAAAGATCTTATTGTTAGTGCAATAATTTGACTCAAAAGCCTAAATGAGCATTTGTTCAAATAAGCACTTATTTGCATAAGCTACAAAACAAAGGAATAAAAATGACTTATTTAAATAAGCTAATAAATTAAGAATTTGTGATCTAAAGAGATCTCTCATGTTAGTGCAAGAATTTGACTCAAAAGCCTAAATAAGCTCTTGTTCAAATAAGCACTTATTTGCATAAGCTAAAAAAAGAATAAAAAAAAGCAAGCAGATGGGGGTGCAGATATTAAAACGAAATAAAAGGGGGGTGCGAAAAGCACTGATGAGGTCCAGGCCCAAGGCCCAGTCCGGTCAACAGCAACAAAAAACAAGTCAAACGAAAATAATCCAGTGTGACGCACTGGATTGGCTTCGCGTTTTACCACCGTCAGATCTTCAATTAATGAGATCTGACGGCTACCATCCTTAGCCGTTACGAATTGTTAGATGCATCTAACGGTCGCGTTTTAAACTGGTAGAAAAAGGGAGAACACGTGCAGTCTTCTTCTCCGGCGAACAACAACAATTTCCGGTGACTATTCCGGTCACCGGAATTCCAAAACGAACACGAAATCACCCAAGTTATATACTGTTCTCTTCGTGTTTTCGCGTAGATTTCAAAAATGACATTAGTGTTTTCAAAGCATGCTTAGAAAATGAAAAACGAAGAGAAAAAGTTTGAACTTGAAAATACAAAATCACTATACAATTTGAAATAACCCAAATTAATCAATGGAAAAGCTTTATAATGTGCTTATGAACGTAAATCGAGTGAGAAAAAACCTTTGGGAAGCTTCGAATTGTTCTATTGGATGTGTTAGAAATAATATAAAACCATTGATGTAGCCTTTCCTAATAGCTTAAGCTTTTGGGAGAATCGGTTATTTGACATGGTATCAGAGCCTCTATGACTAAGTGGTCTAGAGTTCGATCCCCGCTCCCCTCACTTTCTAATTAAAAAGTGGAATTTAAGCATATGGTAGGTGGGCCTATGCATTATCCACGCTTCAAGCCCAAGTGGGCTCTTGCGTGAGGGGGCGTGTTAGAAATAATATAAAACCATTGATGTAGCCTTTCCTAATAGCTTAAGCTTTTGGGAGAATCGGTTATTTGACAGGATGTACACTTTTTTTGAATTTTTGGGTGGTTTATTCTTCAAATATATCAAGTTGAGATTGTGGTTTATGGTTGAGAAATGGTTACTATAAACATGTATGGATGATTGGTGAAGAGAATTTGGAGTTTTATTTGTGTTTATGATGAAAACGAAAATTGAAGAAAATGTGAAAATGAAGAGAAATTTTGGGTTGTTGTTGGTGTGATTCTTTTTCTGAATTTCGTCCCCTTCTCTCTCATCAAGTAATGGTCCTATTTATAATGAGAAATTAGGTTAACTGAGGATAGAATTGGAAGTGATGAGGTGGTGGAAAAAAACCTTCTATTCTCAATTGTGATTGGAATTGATCAATGATTTTTGTGATTTTGGTAATTTGTAATGAAAATGGGTGAAAAATGATTAAAATGAATTATTGTAAAAAAGTGAAAAATGAAATAATAGGGGACAAGGGGTAAAATGGTCATTTTTTTGGGCTTTAAATCAAATTAGTATGAACAAAACAAATTTTATGTAAAAGAGAAAAAATAGAAAAGATAAATTTTGAGGTTTCTTGCAAATGAAGAAACCTGTTTGTATTACTTAGTAAAAGGGTAAAATTGGAAAATAAAAAAATGTTTATGAATAAATGTTAGTAAAAAATGGAACTTCAAAATAAACGGTGGAAAAATAAATGCAAAAAACCAAATAATTATTAATCTAAAATTAAATGCGTTAAGCAGCGTAAATGGAATAAAATACTAATTTTTACATTTTTCTAATTTTAATGAATAAAAAATGATAAAAAAATATATAAGGTATAAAAACAAAAAAAAGAAATTAAAATTTAGGATGGTCAAAAAATGGGATATGACACTTGGAAAATAAAAATAGAGGCCATCTCTCTTACTCTTACTCAAACCAAGCTTTCATAAATGCTTAGTAGGACCTTCGTTCTCATCATAGGCTAATTCTGAAACATTCTAGAGGGGTTTAAATACACTAGCAGACTTCAAGGCAACTCTCATCTACAAAGATCTAGGCGGGCTAAAGGTCTATCCATGAGTTGGACCGGCTCACCCGATCTATAAAGTAACAATGTAGACCGCTTAGCAGAGACACATGGACCGTTAGAATTGTCTCCATGTTATGACATGAATTTATATGATGTTTTTAGATAGTTTTTAGGTCAGTTTCTAGTTATTTTAGTAGCTTTTAGACACAATTTAATGGAGAATACCTAGGAAATCAAGTTACATGAAGAAGAAGCAAGAGTTAGAAGAAATGAAACAAAAAGGAGCAAAAATTGAAGAAAATCAGCTCTGAAGGCATCGTGCCACGATGGGATGCATCGTGCCACAATGCAGAAATAAAAATAAAACAAATCAACAACTTACATCGTGCCATGATGGCACATATCGTTCCGCGATGGTGAATTTTGAAGGTGCGTGGAGAAAACACAAGAAGAGGGGGGGGGGGGGGGGGGGGGGGTTGAATTGTGTTTTAGATATTCAAAAACTTTTCAAGATATTTAAATCTATCAGAGTCTTTAAGCACAACGGAATAGTTCACACAATCAACTTGAAACAAAGTGAATGATGAAGGAGTAAATGAGAGAGTGAGAGAGAGAAAGAGACACAAGAATTTATACTGGTTCCCCTCACAAATTGAGAGTACTCCAGTCCCCTTGTACTTCCAAGGGATTTCACTATAATCACTAAGATTACAATTCAGATGCTCAAGCACACAAGCATGATACTTCCTTGCTCTAGTCACACAAGACAAGAGACTTCCTTGCTCAAATCACACAAGATAAGAGACTTCCTTGCTCAAGCACACAAGCATGAGACTTCCTTGCTCAAGTCACACAAGACAAGAGACTTCCTTTGCTCAGAGTCACACAAGACTAAGAGACTTCTTTTTCTCTAATCACTAAGATTGAGACTTTTCCAATTACTCACGCAGGAGTAATACTAACTTCTAAGCTTAAACTTATTACAAGATAATAACTTCAGAGGCTTGAGCTAGTTTCAATTCTCACTTAATTTGAGAGATATTTTCTATTACAATTCTTTTATTCTCACTTGATTTGAGAGATATTTTCTATGAAAGTTCGTTAGTCATCAATTCTTTCTTTTGCATATTTATATGAGTTGAGAAAGACATTGAGACGTTGGAGAAATTCCCGTTGTAAAATGGACAGCTGTAGCCTTTGAATATCCTTTGAATAAAGCCACGTCTTTGAAGGTGAAAAACACGAGAAGGGGGGTTGAATTGTGTTTTTAAAAAATGTTTCTTCTGTCTTAAGAAATCTATAAATGCAGCGGATATGATAAACTTAACTAAACACAAAACACAAATAAAACAGTGAGAGAGAGAGAGAAATAACACACAGAAGTTTTATACTGGTTCCTCTCATAAAACGAGAGTAGTCCAGTCCCCTTGCACTTCCAAGGGATTTCACTATAATCACAAAGATTACACAACTAATGCTCAAGCACACAAGCAAGAGACTTCCTTGCTCTAAGTCACACAAGACAAAGAGACTTCCTTGCTTAAGCACACAAGCTTAAGACTTCCTTGCTTAAGTCACACAAGACTTAAGACTTCCTTGCTCAAGTCACACAAGACTTAAGACTTCCTGCTCTAAGTCACACAAGACAAAGAGACTTCACAAACTAACTTAATACAAGATTAAGTAGGACTGAAAGTTCTAAGCAAGACTCTCTAAACACTAAGCTCAGAGTCTGTAATATCAAAAGATATTTAACTTAGAATATAACACTTAGAAAGAATAACACAGTACACAGCTTTGAATATGATTTGAATCTTTCTAAGTTCAGATGATCTTCCAGTAGTCTTCTCTCTATGAGGATGTCTTCTATTTATACTCTAGGTATTAAGACGTTGAGAAGAGAACCGTTGGTTGTACACTCTCCTTTTTGTTGACAAGACGGTTGTACTCTTTGACAGGACCGTTGTACTATTGCATTGCTTATTAGCTGTCTTTCTTCAGAGAGAGTTCTTCAGGATCTGATGATACCGTTAATTTGATCTTCTGAAGATGTACACACGCTTCAGACTGTGTTTCCTTCTTTTGGCCTCTGAGGACTTCTTCAGAGGCTCTGATGCTTTCAGCATCATCAGAGCCTTAACACTTCAGACCGTGTCCTTCAGAGTCCCAAATGATGATCTATGAGGATGATATTTTTGCTTTTTTCCTGCACACTAGATCATTTATTAGTAATACCAATTGTCCATTTAATACCTTGTTATCATCAAAACTTAGGGTGTTTTATTAATAAAACTCATTTTGTTCCAACAATCTCCCCCTTTTTGATGATGACAAACATAGGTATTAAATACAATTGTTTGTTTGTTAATTTAATTATGTCAACATCAGGTTGTTGAGGTTTGTAAGCTCCCCCTGAGTCTGATAAACCATTAGGGTTAGGTTTGCAAGCTCCCCCTAAGTTTTATCCATAATTAAGTTGAATCAGTATAAGAACAATTTGATAAACTTGATTGTATCTGCATACTTGATTCTCAGAGTGTAAGGTTTGCAAGCTTAACTCTTGAATCTGATAAAAATAATTAAGAGCACAATCTTAACTACCTTCATCTATGCAAACACAATTATGTTTATTAATTTGTTCCCCTTTTCATTTAAGTTCATAAATATTTTGTAAGATAGAAAAATAAGATTCTTATTTCAGACAGTTTCAGATAGTACTATGTAAGTAGAAATAAGAAACTACTGACAATTGTATAACTACAACTAAAATAATACTCCCCCTTTTGTCATCAGCAAAAAGAATTTGAAACAAATAAAGAAGATTCAATAGGCTAAAAACAAAAAGGGTAAAAATAATCCTAGGGATGTTTGGAAAAATGTAGAGTGCGAAGTTGTTGAGCCAGTCTTTCAGATGCCCCTGAGTATGCTAGCAGCTCTATCAGCTTATCGTTTTGATCAGAAAGCGTATCTCGTATAATGTGAAGAGCTGTTGCTATGAGGTCTGAACTATCTGGTTCTGGCTGTGCCACAGGTGGTGCAGTTACTGGTGGACTTGGACCACTAGGAGAGTGAGTCTCATGATCAGTTGGTACCTCAATTCTATCATTTATTGCAGTTACAGTATCTAAAAGCATCAGAGGTGAGGAGGAGTTGGGAGAATCTGTTGGAATTGGTGAAGATGGGTCAGATGAGATGGCATTGGTTGGTTCAGAGGTTCCATGAATGGGAGAAACTCTAAAAGAAGTTTCTTTCAGAATCTCTTCTTCAGAGATAATTTTGGGTGATGGCTGAGGGATAGAACAATTTGATGGCTCAGCTGTTTCCTCCTCAGGAATATGCTTAGCTTTGGAAGAGAATTGTTCAAAACTATTCATAAGATCATCAAACGATGAGTCAGAAGACTCTGACTCAGAGTCTGAAATGTTGACAAATTCAGGTTCAGAGGATGTTGGATAGATGATATGTAGGGGTTGGACATGTTCTAGAATAGATGCTTCAGATATTTGATTGCAATAATTAAAAGAATGAGTATTGCCAGAATCTGATCTTTGTCTCTTTGGTCCCCTAGAGGTGCAATGCTTTGTGCGAGGTCTTTTGAGAAATTTTGCACTTAGCAGGTCTTTTACAGAAGAGTCTGCAACCACTGGCTCTTTGTCAGCCTCTGACCTATGTGTAGAAGCCTCTTGTATGGAGGGTTCCTCAACCACTTCATCTTCTTCATAGTCACTGAACACTTCTTCCTTAACTGCTCTCATAATCTGTGCAAAAGTTGGGCCATCACCTCTTCCAATGTCCTTATGAGTGATGGGAGTTCCTCTTTCCTTCATTAACCTCATGTATTCTAAAATGACTTCAGGAGGTTCATTATAAAAAATGAAGGCATCACTGATTGGCTTGAATTTGGTTTTATTCACTAGAAGAGGTTTTTGGGGATAGATGAGCTGGTCTGATCTTTTCAAACGCAGACTCACTAAGACTTTAACATCAAGAATTGGAGCTCTAACTTGTTCAAGGTCGTCAGACACTCCAGCAAGCATGAATCTATCAAGAAGACCATGTTGCTAAAAAATGAAGCTTAGAAGCCTGGGATGAGAGATCAATTTGGAAGGATTTTCAAACTTTTGAGCTTCACAGATTGTCTCACATAAATGGTGAAAAAGATAGGCAGGTAGATTCATTTTCCTTTTGGTGGAAAGGAAGTAGATAAAGTGTCTCTGATCCCAATTCAGAGAGTCACTGCCAGTATCTCTTGGTAGAAAAGAAGAGAACAAAATTTTGGCAAAAACCTTTGCACGATCATTCAGATGACTCACCTTTTTGGACAGCTTCTGATCCTTAAAACAAAGTCTGGCAATATCATCCAGATATACTAACTTTCTTCCAGAGGCTGCAGTATAGAGTCTTATCATTCCAGTGTTGGGAAGATTTAGCATTTTGGCCAAATTGCTTCAGTAAATTTTCTTAGACCTAATTCTTCTCTTGATTTTCCTTTATTTGCACTGGGGTTTTGATTAATTAGACTTTGAAGTTCAGCATTAGCATCTGCCAAAGTTACAACTTCACTCTTTCTCCAGAAATCAAACACTAAATTGGAATAGATAGGTCCATTAAGCATATCCAAGTAGTGCCCCCAACCTTGTGCAATAAAGAATTCCTTGTAGTCATGTCCATTGACTTTCGAGGCCTCAAAGTCTATTGGCCTTTCCATAACCAATTTACTTTCCTCAAACCTAAGATTCATAGTGGCATCTTTAAGATGGGAGTCTTGAGACAGATGATGAGCTTGCCATTTGTTGAGATTAGTGAGTAGGGTTTTGCTAGTATGAGGGAGAAAGAAAGTGCTCTGGGTTTTAGAAGAGACGGGCTAGAAGGGAAAGTGAACTTGTGCGAGAAGGGAATAAAAGAGATTTTGAAAAACTTAAACAATGATGGGGGAGTACATTCGTTGCAATTAAGAATTTCGTCATAAACTGCCTTTACACTAACCAATCACAGACTTAAGAGAAAAGACAAATTAATTGACACGTGTACTCCACATGGGTAAACACTTCAGAGCTAAAAAAAAAATTCAGCGTCTGAAGACTTTCCATTCTTCAGAGGCTGAATTTACAATTTTGTAAGTCAGAGCTTGATATCTTCAGAGACTAGAGTCATGTTCGGATGCTTTTTAATAAAATCTAGTCTTTCAACTGCTAAGGGTTTTGTAAATATGTCAGCCCATTGTCTTTCAGTTTCAATGTATTGAATATTTACACTACCCTTCTGAACAAGGTCTCTTATGAAATGATGTTTAATTTCAATATGTTTAGCTCTTGAATGCAAAATTGGGTTTTTAGAAAGTTGAATAGCTGCAGTGTTGTCACAGAAAAGTGGAATATTATGACTATTAACTTTGTAATCCTCTAACTGATATTTCATCCAGAGTAGTTGTGTACAGCACTTGGCTGCTGATATATACTCTGCTTCTGCTGTTGACAAAGCTATTGTAGTTTGTCTTTTGCTAGCCCAAGATATAAGATGTTTACCCACAAATTGACAGTTGCCACTTGTGGATTTTCTCTCAATCTTATCTCCAGCAAAGTCAGCATCACAGAATCCTATCAGCTTATAATCATTTGATTTCTTATAAAATAATCCAAGATTTGTGGTTCCCTTTAGATATCTAAAGATTCTCTTTACAGCAGTAAGATGAGATTCTCTAGGATCTGATTGGAATCTAGCACACAAACATACACTAAACAAAATATCAGGCCTTGATGCAGTTAGGTAAAGTAAAGAACCTATCATACCTCTGTAGAGCTTCTGATCAACTTTGCTTTCTGAATCCTCCTTGCTGAGACTGCTTGTTGGATGTATTGGAGTTGTCATTGGTTTGCAGTCATCCATGTTGAACTTCTTCAGCAGCTCCTTTGTATATTTTGTTTGATGAATGTAGGTGCCATCTTTGTCCTGGTTGATTTGTATTCCCAGAAAGAATTTTAGCTCTTCCATGATGCTCATTTCAAATTCCTCCTGCATAATCTTAGAAAATTCTTTGCACAAAGATGAATTAGCAGATCCAAAAATAATATCATCAACATAAATTTGAACAATTAGAATGTCATTCTTAAATGTTTTGCTGAAGAGAGTATTGTCAACATGACCTTTTTGAAACCCTTTTTCAACTAAAAAATTGCTTAGTCTTTCATACCAAGCTCTGGGTGCTTGTTTCAGTCCATAAAGAGATTTCTTTAATTTAAAAACATGATCAGGATGTGAAGTATCTTCAAAACCAGGAGGTTGTTTGACATACACTTCTTCAGAAATGTACCCATTTAAGAATGCACTTTTGACATCCATTTGATACAAAATAATACTATGATAAGTAGCATATGAAAGAAGTAGTCTGATAGCCTCAAGTCTTGCTACAGGAGCAAATGTTTCAGTGTAGTCAATTCCCTCTTGTTGACTATACCCTTGAACTACCAGTCTTGCCTTATTACGAACCACTTCTCCTTGTTCATTTAATTTGTTTCTGTAGACCCATTTTGTTCCAATGATATTTTTCTTGTAAGGCTTGGGTACTAAGCACCAGACTTCATTTCTTTCAAACTGGTTGAGTTCTTCTTGCATTGCAACAATCCATGCATCATCAGCTAGTGCTTCATCAGTTGAACTTGGTTCCACTAAGGAGATTAATCCAATTAATGAATCTTCATTTCTGAAGCTTGATCTGGTTTTTCTTGGACTATCCTTATTTCCCAAGATTAGCTCTTCTGGATGAGATGATTTGTATTTGAAGGATTGTTTTGATTGCTCAATTCTGCTTGGACTACTTCTGATAAGTTCTGATGCTGGATGATCTTCAGAGTCCAAGGTTTCAGGAACTGAATTTGTTTCTTCAGAGGTTTGTTGAGTTGGTCCTGATGTCTCTTCAGGTTCTGAGTCTTCCTCATCTGTTAGTTGAATATCTGCAAAATTCTCAACTAGCTCTGACACATGGTCAGGCTGCTTGTCATCAAATTTTATGTGCATACTTTCTTCCACTGTATGAGTTTCAGAATTATACACTCTGTATGCTTTTGAGCGTTCAGAGTATCCAATAAAGATACCCTTGTAAGCTTTAGCATCAAATTTCTTCAGATGAACTTTTGTATTTAGAATGTAACATGTACACCCAAATTGATGAAAGTAAGAAACATTGAGTTTCTTTCCGTTGAATAGTTCATATGCTGTCTTATTCAAAATAGGTCTAATATAGATTCTATTTTGAACATAACACGATGTGTTTACAGCTTCTGCCCACAGATACTTAGCAATGTTAGTCTCATGCATCATGGTTCTGGCCATTTCTTGCAGAGTTCTATTCTTTCTTTCTACAACCCCGTTTTGTTGTGGAGTTATAGGAGAAGAGAACTCATGTAAGATGCCATATTTTTCACAAAAACTTTCAAACATTTCATTTTCAAATTCACCACCATGATCACTTCTAACTTTCAAAATGTGTAAACCTTTTTCTTTTTGTATCTGTGTGCAGAAACTGCTAAAGACATCATATGCATCATCCTTATTGTTGAGAAATTTAACCCAAGTCCATCTACTGTAATCATCAACAATGACTAGTCCATATTTCTTCCCATTGATTGAGGCTGTACTCACAGGACCAAACAAATAAATGTGAAGCAGTTCTAAGGGATTGGAGGTAGAGACAACATGTTTTGGTTTAAAAGAAGTCTTTACACTCTTTCCTATTTGGCAAGAACCACAAAGAGCATCTGAGTGATACTGAAGCTTAGGTAGGCCTCTGACAAGGTCAAGTTTACTGAGCTTAGAGATTAATCTCCAGTTAGCATGATCTAACCTCTTATGCCAAACCCATTTTTCTTCACTCAGAGTTAGCAAGCATTTACCTCTTGGTCTGCCAAATCAGAAAGGTTTACTTTAAAAACATTGCCTATTCTCTTACCTTTGAATACTATGGACTTGTCAGACTCTCTAATTACAGTACATAACCCTTTATCAAAGTTAACCACAAACCCATTGTCACAAAATTGACTGATGCTAAATAGGTTGTGTTTAAGTCCATCTACAACCAAACATTATTAATAGAGAGGTGAAGCGGGTGGAAAAATGCGCGAGCGGAAAGTCGCTCGCTAGACAGTAAAGTCGCCACCGAACTTTATTTATTCCCGGAAGAAAAGGAAAATATCGATAAAACCTTAAAATATTGGAAAGATGGTAATCGCAACCATTTCCAGGTTCGGGAGTCGATTATGTGAGGGGAAGGTATTAGCACCCCTCACATCCGTTGTACTCAACGGGAGCCTTCTCATTAATTTTAGGGTTAAAAATAGTGTTTTAATTTATTTGCATGCTTTTTATTAGTTATTAGTTATTGAAAATATTTATAAAAAAGGGGAAAAGTTAATTTTTAATTAGTGTGCTTGACGAGATGTATGAATCTCGCTCCTACGTATTCCCGGGTGCAATGGGAAATTCAAAGCTACACGCAGTTCTGAGTAGAAAATGTTTGTGTGTTGGTTGATTTTACTTATGAAAAGATTTTTGTTTCTACGTTTTGACTGTGCTAAAAATATTTGATGCGTTGGAGTTATTTTTAGATGTGGAAAACGAACAACCTGTCGACAAAGCGTGACGCTAAGCCCCCGATTGTTCGAGAGACCAACGAATGTACATTCGCCAATCTCCTCTTTAATCCAAGATTTTTATTAAAATATATTTGAGTGGAAGACGAACAACCTGTCAACAAAGCGTGACGCTAAGCCCCCCGATTGTTCGAGAGATCAACGAATGTACATTCGCCAATCTCTTCTTTAATCCAAGATTTTTATTAAAATATATTTGAGTGGAAGACGAACAACCTGTCGACAAAGCGTGACGCTAAGCCCCCGATTGTTCGAGAGACCAACGAATGTACATTCGTCAATCTCTTTTTTAATCCACATTTATTTATCGATGTATTTTATGGTTTTATTTATTTTCAAACCGGCAAATTAAAGGTAGCAATTTTTTATCTTATTAGAATTAGATTATTATGATTATTAGCAAGTTTGAGAGGTGCACATAGATGGATTTGGGACCCATAGCCAAACAACAGTCCAATTAACAAGATAAAACAAAAATAATAATAATAATAATAATAATAATAACAATTGATAAAAAAAAGAACAGAATAAAAAGAATGAAAACAGATACGCGTGAGAAGCAGAGAGAGGGACTGAACCGAGATTTTGAAGCAGACGGCAAGAGAAAGATCACGTGGTGCGTGCGGCTGCGACGGAGTGGTGCGACCGGTCTACTGCAGCGTAGCGATTGGATATCGGTTTTGTTGGACTCAGCAGCGGCGGCGGCGAAACATTGCTGCCTTTTCTATGTTCTGTTTCTCCTCTATTCTATTTCCTCTTGTTATTTTTTATCATGGTTTGTGGGTTAAGGTGGTTTTGATGGTGGTGTTGGATTTTGGAAGATTGTTGTAGATGAAAAGTGAAGATGAAGGTTTTATGGTTTGTGTTGTGATGTTGTTGATGATGATGATGTGATAAGGGTTGTAGTGATGATTTTGTGTTAGAAGAGAGATTGAAGATGATTTTGGCGCAGCAACAAGGTTGCTGTCTTTTTTTTATATTATTTTGGTTCTCTTGCCTCTGTGTATGGCCTCTCCCTTCTCAGTGTTTTTTCTTGCTATTTATATGGGTACAAAATTAGGTTTTTATGAATTGAATGAGGATTGTTTTGGTTTATGAATGCTTTGATGATGGTGATTTGGAATTGATGGAAGAATTGATTTGTTCCTCTTTGGTTTGATTTGTCTTAAAAGTGTAGATACTTTCCCTCTCTATTCTTTTGACTTTTGACACATGATGACAATCATAATAATAATAACAATGATACTGTTAATAATAACAATTATAATGACAACAATAAAAAATAAAAAATTAATAGTAATATTGACAAATTAAAGAAAAACATAAAAATAAATAAATTGACTAAAATACTTTTGGATTTTTTTTAATAAAAGTTACTAACAATAAAACTTAAACTAAATGAAATAGTTATAAAAAGACGACGGTAGGATTCGAACTCAAGACCTCGCACTATTAAACCCCTAAACACTCTTTCAAATACCAATTGAGCTAATTCACATATTCAAAAGAAAATGCGGCAATAAACCATATGATTATGTAAGTGGGCAAAATTTGGGGTATGACAGCTGCCCCTATTTAAAAATCTTTAATCACATTTGAGTGATGAAAGATAGTTAAATACAAGAAGACCACAAATTTTGTTAGGAGAGTGATTGATGACGGGACTCTAAACTTGCTAACCAAACAAAGACGGTACTCTAAATTTCTAATCCACAGAGATGGGTCTCTAAAACTCCTAGCGCTGATGAGACTCTAAATTGCTAGACAAGCGGGGATAAGACTCTAATTTGCCAACGCGAATGAGACTCTAAATTTCCAGCCAAAGAGGGATATGACTCTAAACTGCCAGCGCGAATGAGACTCTTAATTGCCAGCCAAACGGGGATAGGACTCTAAGCTGCCAGCGAGAATGAGACTCTAAATTGCTAGCAAAACAAGGGTGGTGCTCTAATTTACTAAATAAGCTAGGACTCTTACAATATGGATGGGGCTCCGAAAATGCCAAATAAGAATGGGACTCTGAAACGCTAAGTAAGGATGAGACTCCGTAAATGCTTAATAAGGATGAGACTCCGTAAATGCTCAATAAGGATGGGACTCCGGAAATGCTAAATAGGGTATGACTTTGGACTGCCAAATAGGGTAGGACTCTGAAAATTCCAGATAGGGTAAGACTCTAAAAATTGCTAAATCGTGTAGGCCTCTGATCGTTAGGGTAGGACTCTGAAAATTTCAGATAGGGTAAGACTCTAAAAACTACTAAATTGTGTAGGCATCTGAACATCAAATAGGGTAGGACTCTGAAAATTCTAGATAGGGTAAGACTCTAAAAATTACTAAATCGTGTAGGCCTCTAAACGTCAAATAGGGTAGGACTCTAAAACTTCCAACTAGGGTAGGGTTTCGAACTATCAGTGATGATGGAACTCTAAATTGCCAGGGAAGACTGGACTTTGCAATTGTCAGCGAAGACAACACTTTAAATTTCTAGCGAAGACTAGACTTTAAATGCCAATGAATATTGAACTTTGAAATTGTCAGCAAAGACTGAACTTTAAAATTGTCAGCGGAGACTGAACTTTAAATTGCCAACAAAGGTTGGACTTTCAATTGTCAGCGAAGACTGAATTTTAAATTGCTAGTGACGACTAGACTTTAAATGTCCAATGAAGATAGGGCTATGATAGGACATGGTAGGTGGGACTCTAAAAAACGCCGACAAAGGTAGTGATTAGGTAAGACTTTTGAATTTCAGTAAAATGGGACTCTGAATTGCCGTAGGAAATTGAGCCAGGCAAGGATATGTTGTCATCGGTGTATGAACCGGACTAGAATTGAGAGATTGCCACATAAGATCAGGTTCTTCAGGTTCGAATTGAATGCTCGTTTACTGGGGAACTAACGAGTCTCCCTGGGGCAAGAGTCCCTCTAAATAGTAGTAATGGACCTCGACCAAGGACTAATTGGACTGCCTTGGGTGGTCACGTAATGCTTGTTTTATGCTATGTATGCATGTCTTTGTATGTATGCATGATTTTTGGATGCATGATATTTTGGGATGATGCACTTGCGTGATATGAATGCGTGATGCATGGTTGATGCATGAAATGTCGGCAAAGACCGGATTTTAGGGATGTCAATGTTTATTGGACTTCGATTTATTGGGCCTCGAGTAATATTAATGAATGTTATGTGAAACACATGATACATGCATGAAAGGAAGTGTCGGCGAAGACTGGCTTAGTTGCGGTATTAAGTGGCGAGAAATTGTGGATTTTGATGTCATGGTGTATCGAATTGGATGTAGAGAGTGTCGATGGATGTTGGGTTTTATGCGTGTCAATGAAGATTGAGCTTTATGGTGCCAATGGAGATTAGGCTTTGAGTGTGGCAATGATGATTGGGCTTTGGACGTCACTGGATGCGGTTTGGCGCACAACTTGACGCTGGGGAATTCAAACATGATTGAGGTAAGATACATGAATGATGATGAATGCAGTAAGATGCATGAATGATGATGAATGTATGAAAAGTTTCCCCGTGTGGGTAATGAAGTGTTTTGTAACAAGGCTTCTTGGCTGGCGGTTATAGGATATCCGACTAGCGCGCTCTCCCGGCACCCATGTTGAACTCAAAGGTCGTTGATGCATGTCAAAGTTTACTTGAGCAGCTTGAAACGATGGAGTGGACATGCCCCTTGTGTAGCCCATTTTTGCCATTTTCTCCTTTTTTGAAAATCCCTAACTTTTGCCTGGACCGCTCTTTCGAGTTTTCAATCCACCGGGAGTGCTCTCTATTGCCTAAGTCGCCCTTTCGGTTTTTCGACTTAGCGAGCTTTTGATTTTTTACTTTTTTTTGTATCTTTTTTCTTTGGGCATCATATCTTGGACTGCATCAGACTATGAGTGAAGGCTCCTCTCCATCCGTGTGATGATAAACACAGGCTGCCCCAACATTTGAATCTTTGAACGGTATGCCCCATATTAAAGCCTTGATCCATAATGCCCCCCATCACTTGTTGTTGAAAAGTGTGCTTCTGATTGATCGACACTTTGAAGGCTTGACCCATTCTCAAAACATCTTGACCCCCCGTAAGCAACATCTCCATATGATCTGCCCCTTGTTTATAAGGATTTGCTCTTGATTGGTAGGACCCTTAGGCGATTTGCCCCTTGTTGGGAGTATCGTGTAATGATTCACCTTTTGATCAAACCCTTGTTGAAGTTCCCTCGATGCCAAGTATTGATTTGCGAGTAAAATTGTTTCTCTTGAAAAGTAATTTCGACGCAATGCACATGCAAGTTTTGAATTTGAAAATTGTTTAACTATATAGAATGGGTGATATTTGGCCAGAAGATCGGCCCAATTGAGAGTGATAGAAATTATAGAAAAATGTTATTGATGTTCCACAAACATGAGGAGTCAGTTTAACAGTTTTGTTGAATATGCTTTTATAGTCAACCTAGCTTCAATTAGGTCTTTTGAGTGTTGTAACGTGGTTTAGTTCACGGTTTTAAGAAACAAAAGATATAAGGCTCAAAATGTTATTTTAACCCTCCCAATCTACTTTAATGTTCTTCATTCTTAAGTTCAATTAACTCAACAGATGCCTTTGGTCGGCAAGAGAATCTTGTTAGTTACCCTGATGGAGGTAAAGACAATGGTCGAAGCACTGATGAGATTTCTGAGATGGCAGTCACTTCTTTTTCATCAACAAGCTTGTTTTCATTTTTATTTTTACTCCCTATTTTGCATGGACCAATTCTTTTGAATTTGCGGTCCATCGGGATGCCCTAATTTTTGCCTAAGTTTTTGCTTAGCGGGCTCTCTCAGTTTTTTTTGGAACAGCTCTCATGAAATCTTGCTTTTAGCTCAGCAAAGTTATGACTGTCACATCAATGATTATGTGTTTTATCCTCTCATTATTCCCTCCATATTGGATGATGTACACGAGGGAGATAATGTGCTTAAACCTCTTATTGAAGTGATTAACTGGATTGATTCTCTTGCATCGGAATGCATCATTGAGTTAATTGTAAAACTACCCTGCCCCTGGTTAAGATTAAGGTTTTTTAGCAAAATAGAAAGAACACCGACTTCGGGCTCAAAGGGGTTGACTATGGATTATCTCCTTATATCTCCAGTGTTTGGGAATTGAAACAATGCCTTACATCATCAGCCGGGTTTTACTTATAAAAGCATATATCAGCAAATTCCGTCATTTGTTTACATCATCCTCCGCACCAAGTTTGTTAACATGTGAGAAGTGAAATGACAGAGCGAGAGATGGTATAAGAAAATAGTGAATGGATGAGATCCAAAAACATGCATGCGACTTTTATTAAAACACTTGATCAAAGAGTACAACTTCAAAAACTAATCAATGTCTTAGCAGAAAGAAAATTACAACTGGAAATGATAAAAGTTTAAAAGGCCCTAAGGATAAGCCTCCTGGTTGATCTGTTAATCTTAAGAGATGCCCCTTCGACGTTCTTGCACGCGTAATGAGGGACCGTTCAAGGATGGGATTCCTCCTTGAAAGACAACAACTTACGGTCGATGAGTTCTTGCACCTTATACTTGAAGGCCCTACAACTTTCGACGTCATGCCCGGGTGACCCAGCGTGATAGTCACAGCTAGCGTTCACATCGAAACTAGGCGGGTATGGTAGCTTCGCAGGGGGAAGGGGTCTCGGCTCAACCATTCCTTTCTGGATTAAGTACGGCAAGATTTGACCATACGACATGGGTATAGGATCAAAGCGTACTTGATCAAATGGCATATTCTTTCTTTCAAGACTAGGTGGATCCTTTTGTTGATGCACGTTTTGCTGTTGCCGATGATTATGTTGAACGGCATTAGCCTCGCCTTCTTTCTTCTTTGGGCCATTGTTAAAGAACTTCTTTTCCCCAACCTGATTATTGGAGGCGCCTTGTATTTTTCCGCTCTTCAACCCCTCCTCTATTCGTTCACCGATTACAACCATATCAGCAAAGCCTGATGAAATGTTCCCTATCATTTTCTCATAGTAGGGCCCTTGCAGAGTGCTCATGAACGTATCGACCAATTCCCTTTCTAGAAGCGGTGGTTGCACACGGGCAGCAAGTTCTCTCCACCTTTAAGCATACTCTTTGAAAAATTCACCACTCTTCTGAGTAAGGCTCTGCAATTGCATCCGATTAGGAGCAATGTCTAGATTGTACTTGTACTGTCTCATGAAGGCATCTGTGAGATCTTTCCACGTCTGGATTTGTGTTCTCTCTAGTTGCATATACCAATCCAGTGATGCCCCACTTAGACTATCCTGAAACACGTGGATCATAAGCTTCTCATTAGTGGCGTGTGCAGCCATTTTCCTGCAGAACATCTTCAACTGACTCCTCGGACAGTGGATCCCTCTGTACTTTTCGAAGTCAGGCACTTTAAACTTTGGGGGGACGACTACATCCGGTACTAAACACATGTCCAAAGCATTGGATCCGTAGACACTAAAACCCTCTATAGCTTCCAACCTTTCTTCCAAGGCCCGATACATTTGAGCAGATTCAACATTCGGGTGAGCATTGACGGGCGTAGCTTGGTATGGCATAGAACATCTCACACCTTCAGTAGTGTGATTGGGTGAGCAATTTCCATCTTGAAGAATGTTCTCGTTGCTTGCCATAGCTTGGAAAAGCTCAAGGAGCTTATCAATTTTCTCTTGTATGGAGTCAACATCTTCCCTTAGCGCAACATTATTCTTCTCAAGTTGTTCCATAGTCCTTCAAATGTTGGCACGTGTCCCGTTTGAGTGTCGAAGAGCAAGCAAGTATGTTTCTGGGAGATTTAAGGGGGATGATATGAGTTTTTTGATATGGGATGCAAATGCATGAAGATGCATGTATGCAGATGTATGAAAGTGCATGAGTATGCAAAAAAGGATGTCTTTTCGTTTTGAAGGCATGCTTAAAAGATTTTAATGACATGCCATGATGCAATGTAACCAAAGAAGGTCAGGGTGTGACCCGGACAGGTTTGTAGGATAATTGGAAATTGACAGAACCTAAATAGGGGGTTCCCTACGATAGGTCGGTTCTTAATTTTTACTACCCAATCCCCTCACATGTAAGCTATAGGGTTTTTGTTCGTTCAAGGGCGACAACTAACGTCACAACCCTCATTCGAAATTTCACCATGAGATTGGGCTAGCCAATTCAAAGGGTCTCCCTTAGGTGGAGTTGTTGGGTTCTAGATGAGGTTCCTAGAGTCACGGACCAAATTCAAAATTTCATCAAGCGGATGGGCTAGCCAATTCCTGACGAACCTTTTGAACCGATCTACTCTAGGCGAAGTTTTCGTAAATCACCCATTGGGATGTACATCCCATAGGCCCATACTACTAACTCCTTACTTAAATTTAGGGTTTTACTCAAGCTCGGGTATAGAGCTTCTCTCAAATAATAATTCCAACCCACAATTGATATATATTCAGAAAAAATAACCAAAATATAAAATAAATACAAGAGCAAGAATACAATAATAAGATAACACATGAAAAATAAAATAAAAACACAGGAAAGCATGCAAGCAAACAAAATACACTCAACTCTAAAACTAACAAGGATAGGTTTGACTCTCTAAATTCCCCAGTGAAGTCGCCAGCTGAAGCGGGTGGAAAAATGCGCGAGCGGAAAGTCGCTCGCTAGACAGTAAAGTCGCCACCGAACTTTATTTATTCCCGGAAGAAAAGGAAAATATCGATAAAACCTTAAAATATTGGAAAGATGGTAATCACAACCATTTCCAGGTTCGGGAGTCGATTATGTGAGGGGAAGGTATTAGCACCCCTCACATCCGTTGTACTCAACGGGAGCCTTCTCATTAATTTTAGGGTTAAAAATAGTGTTTTAATTTATTTGCATGCTTTTTATTAGTTATTAGTTATTGAAAATATTTATAAAAAAGGGGAAAAGTTAATTTTTAATTAGTGTGCTTGACGAGATGTATGAATCTCGCTCCTACGTATTCCCGGGTGCAATGGGAAATTCAAAGCTACACGCAGTTCTGAGTAGAAAATGTTTGTGTGTTGGTTGATTTTACTTATGAAAAGATTTTTGTTTCTACGTTTTGACTGTGCTAAAAATATTTGATGCGTTGGAGTTATTTTTAGATGTGGAAAACGAACAACCTGTCGACAAAGCGTGACGCTAAGCCCCCGATTGTTCGAGAGACCATCGAATGTACATTCGCCAATCTCCTCTTTAATCCAAGATTTTTATTAAAATATATTTGAGTGGAAGACGAACAACCTGTCAACAAAGCGTGACGCTAAGCCCCCCGATTGTTCGAGAGATCAACGAATGTACATTCGCCAATCTCTTCTTTAATCCAAGATTTTTATTAAAATATATTTGAGTGGAAGACGAACAACCTGTCGACAAAGCGTGACGCTAAGCCCCCGATTGTTCGAGAGACCAACGAATGTACATTCGTCAATCTCTTTTTTAATCCACATTTATTTATCGATGTATTTTATGGTTTTATTTATTTTCAAACCGGCAAATTAAAGGTAGCAATTTTTTATCTTATTAGAATTAGATTATTATGATTATTAGCAAGTTTGAGAGGTGCACATAGATGGATTTGGGACCCATAGCCAAACAACAGTCCAATTAACAAGATAAAACAAAAATAATAATAATAATAATAATAATAATAATAATAATAATAATAACAATTGATAAAAAAAAGAACAGAATAAAAAGAATGAAAACAGATACGCGTGAGAAGCAGAGAGAGGGACTGAACCGAGAGTTTGAAGCAGACGGCAAGAGAAAGATCACGTGGTGCGTGCGGCTGCGACGGAGTGGTGCGACCGGTCTACTGCAGCGTAGCGATTGGATATCGGTTTTGTTGGACTCAGCAGCGGCGGCGGCGAAACATTGCTGCCTTTTATATGTTCTGTTTCTCCTCTATTCTATTTCCTCTTGTTATTTTTTATCATGGTTTGTGGGTTAAGGTGGTTTTGATGGTGGTGTTGGATTTTGGAAGATTGTTGTAGATGAAAAGTGAAGATGAAGGTTTTATGGTTTGTGTTGTGATGTTGTTGATGATGATGATGTGATAAGGGTTGTAGTGATGATTTTGTGTTAGAAGAGAGATTGAAGATGATTTTGGCGCAGCAACAAGGTTGCTGTCTTTTTTTTATATTATTTTGGTTCTCTTGCCTCTGTGTATGGCCTCTCCCTTCTCAGTGTTTTTTCTTGCTATTTATATGGGTACAAAATTAGGTTTTTATGAATTGAATGAGGATTGTTTTGGTTTATGAATGCTTTGATGATGGTGATTTGGAATTGATGGAAGAATTGATTTGTTCCTCTTTGGTTTGATTTGTCTTAAAAGTGTAGATACTTTCCCTCTCTATTCTTTTGACTTTTGACACATGATGACAATCATAATAATAATAACAATGATACTGTTAATAATAACAATTATAATGACAACAATAAAAAATAAAAAATTAATAGTAATATTGACAAATTAAAGAAAAACATAAAAATAAATAAATTGACAAAAATACTTTTGGATTTTTTTTAATAAAAGTTACTAACAATAAAACTTAAACTAAATGAAATAGTTATAAAAAGACGACGGTAGGATTCGAACTCAAGACCTCGCACTATTAAACCCCTAAACACTCTTTCAAATACCAATTGAGCTAATTCACATATTCAAAAGAAAATGCGGCAATAAACCATATGATTATGTAAGTGGGCAAAATTTGGGGTATGACAAGAGGGAGGAATTACCAACAATACCTGTACCTTTGATCTTGCCTTTCTGATTTCCTCCAAAGCCGACTGTTCCACCATCTTCAAGTTTCAAAGATGAGAACAATTTCTTATTACCAGTCATGTGCCTTGAACAATTTCTTTCAGACTGGATAGCTGTAGAATAAACAAGGTCAATCATTGTAATAATATCCTCTATATTCATTGTGAAATTCTCTCCAATAACCATTTGCCTTGTCCACTTCAACAGCTCTGGAAGTAAAGTAATGGTTAGGAACATAAGCTTTCCTTCCATAGCTGATCACTTGCTTCCATTCATCTGGTTTGAAATGATTATTCCTACAGTGAAAATCTGAATAGAAAACAATTTTACATCTTGGTACCCATTGTTGTCTGGGTCCAGTTTGGTTAGTTCTATATCCTTTAGTTCTTCTTTGCCTTTGTGAAAAACTTTGTGGACTATTATAGAATTTTCTTTGAAAGTTTGGTCTTTGAAAATTGACCCTCTTAGTCCATTGATTTTGAAATCTAGGCTTTGATTGATAATCACTATAGGACTTGGATTGCTTTCCTAATCTAGGATTAGTTTTGCTTACCAGAGTCTTATGTTGATTATTAATCATCAGCTTAGTTTGTTTTAGAGTTTGATTGGATGAGCTTCTGAGTCCCAAAGTTTTCAGAGTCTTAGACTTGATAGTCTCAGATTCTGAACGCTCAGGTTCTGAGTTGCTCTCTTTGAGGTTCTGAAGGACAGCCTCTGAAGTACCTTCAGAGCTTGTCTTGCAGACCCCAGAGATACCTTTAGAGTCTGAAACAATCATAGCTTTGCCTTTGTTTTTCTCAGGCACAAAGGTTGAATAAAGATTATCAGGAATATTATTTACATTAATGTAAGGATTTTGTTTCCCATATGATTTACCATATGAGTAACCAATACCTTCGCCTACATTTTTACAAACATTATAAATCATAGACGCCATTTTACTTTTGTTGACGTTCTGATGAACAAATTCCTGAAGAGCAACCTCATGCTCATCAGTAGGTTTGTTGCATCTTGTGCATCCATTTTCAAGTTCTTTAATTTTGATTAAGGAATTTTTATATAGATCTTGAAAATGTTCAGCTCTCTTTGCTAACTCATCCTTTTGTGTTTTTAAAAGTTTTAGTTTAGAGGATGATTTAGCAAACTTACCTAAAGATATACCAAGGTAGGTTAAAAGTTGTTCTTTAGAATAATTTAACAATACCTGTTCAGATTCAGAGTCTGATTCATCAGAGTTTGATCCTTCAGAGTCTTCACTAGCTGTAGCCATCAGAGCCACATTTGCTTCTTCGTCATCACTATCTAAGGATGCTTCCAGGTCTTCAAATGTTGCCATTAAGCTCTTCTGAAATCTCCTCTTGTAGTTACTGAACTTCTTGTCTTTGTCTTTTGATGAAACTTCAGGACATTCAGCAATGAAGTGTCCTGGTTTGTTGCACTTGAAGCAATTCTTCTCTTCTCTGCTAGGAGTGCTTCTTGAATTATTTCCTCTTCTATTCTTACTCATCCTTGCCCATTTTTGAAAGTTTCTGGTGAGCATGGCAAGTTCTTCATCTTCTTCTTCTTCTTGATCATCTGAGGAAGAATCCTCTTCAACCACTAGAGTTTTAGCAGATTTCCTGGTTGAAGTTAAAGCTACTGATCTTTCTTTCTTCTTCACTGCATCAGCATTCAATACCATCTCATGGCTCTTGAGATTGCTGATGAGTGATTCAAGAGAGATTTTCTCAAGATCCTTAGCTTCCTCAATAGCTGTGACCTTAGGTCTCCATTTGTCAGTCAAGCTATTTAAGATTTTCCACACATGATCAGAGGTTGTATAGCTTTTCTTCAGAACCCTGAGGCTAGACACCAGAGTCTGAAATCTAGAAAACATTGTCTCAATATCTTCATCAGGTTTCATGGTAAAAAGCTCATACTGCTGGACCAGTAGTCTTGCTTTGGCATTCTGAACTTGCCTATTACCATCATAGTTTGAGCATAAAGAGTCATACATAGCTTTAGCTGTAGATCTATCCATGATTTTGGTATATTCATCATGAGATATTGCAGACATCATGATTTGTTTGACCTTGTTGTGTTTAGAAAAGATCTTTTTGTTTTCAGCAGATAGAGCTCTTTTCTGAGCTATGGTAATCTTACCATCAGAGCCTATTCCATCAATAGGTACTGCCTCTTCTATCAGGTCCCAAAGCTCATCATCAATTCCATTGACATAGTGATAAATGCTATCTTTCCACCATTCAAATCTTAGAGCATCACCACTAAAGATTGGAACCTTTTTGTTGCTTGAATCATGATTAGACGCTGAAGAGGTAGAGCTCATGTTGTTGTAGTTGTATTGAACGTTGGATAGATCTGTATTAGATGATGTAGGAATAGTTGCAGGTGTAGCTGTTTCTTCCCCAGATATACAGTGTTTTTCAAAGATCTTTTACTGTCTCACTGTGAAGTGATTAAAAGACAGAACCGGAGCTCTTGATACCAATTGAAGGTGAAAAACACGAGAAGGGGGGTTGAATTGTGTTTTTAAAAAATGTTTCTTCTGTCTTAAGAAATCTATAAATGCAGCGGATATGATAAACTTAACTAAACACAAAACACAAATAAAACAGTGAGAGAGAGAGAGACAAATAACACACAAAAGTTTTATACTGGTTCCTCTCACAAAACGAGAGTAGTCCAGCCCCCTTGCACTTCCAAGGGATTTCTTTATAATCACAAAGATTACACAACTAATGCTCAAGCACACAAGCAAGAGAGTTCCTTGCTCTAAGTCACATTAGACAAAGAGACTTCCTTGCTTAAGCACACAAGCTTAAGACTTCCTTGCTTAAGTCACACAAGACATAAGACTTCCTTGCTCAAGTCACACAAGACTTAAGACTTCCTGCTCTAAGTCACACAAGACAAAGAGACTTCACAAACTAACTTAATACAAGATTAAGTAGGACTGAAAGTTATAAGCAAGACTCTCTAAAGACTAAGCTCAGAGTCTGTAATATCAAAAGATATTTAACTTAGAATATAACACTTAGAAAGAATAACATAGTACACAGCTTTGAATATGATTTAAATCTTTCTAAGTTCAGATGATCTTCCAGTAGTCTTCTCTCTATGAGGATGTCTTCTATTTATACTCTAGGTATTAAGACGTTGAGAAGAGAACCGTTGGTTGTACACTCTCCTTTTTATTGACAAGACGGTTGTACTCTTTGATAGGACCGTTGTACTATTGCATTGCTTATTAGCTGTCTTTCTTCAGAGAGAGTTCTTCAGAATCCGATGATACCGTTAATTTGATCTTCTGAAGATGTACACACGCTTCAGACTGTGTTTCCTTCTTTTGGCCTCTGAGGACTTCTTCAGAGGCTCTGATTCTTTCAGCATCATCAGAGCCTTAACACTTCAGACCGTGTCCTTCAGAGTCCCAAATGATGATCTATGAGGATGATATTTTTGCTTTGTTCCTGCACACTAGATCATTTATTAGTAATACCAATTGTCCATTTAATACCTTGTTATCATCAAAACTTAGGGTGTTTTATTAATAAAACTCATTTTGTTCCAACAGTCTTCTTTGCAATTTAGCTTCACCTTTACTGTTTGTCCAAAATACAGTAATAAGGTACAACTAGCTCCTAGAGAGAGTAGGATCACATCCTTTGTGACTGTTGCAATTAGTTGTCCTTAAACAAATCATCAGGCTTGATAAGAGTAGTTGATGTAGCCCTTCTGATGACTAGGGGAATTTCCTTTTTGCTTCTGATGAACCTTTGATGTCTTTGAAGTCTGGTTGGTAGTGAATAAATGGCCTCTGATAGTCCTTCGTATTTCAGCTTCTGAACATCTTCATCTTCTGAATAACTCTTGACTAGCAGATAGCTTCTGAACTCTTATAGGCATCTGAACATCTCTGAGGTTCTGAACTTCTATAAGCTTCTAAACTCTTGCAGACATCCTGATCCTATTTGAGCTTCTGAATAAGTTTGACTTCTGACCACATTTTAGCTTCTGAACTCTTTCAGAGTGTAATGATTCAGACTTCCATAAGGTTCGATCAGAGTCTAAATCAAGTGTGCTCTTGATATAACTTTGGATTCTCCTACACACTTAATTTAAACATTAGTAACATCAATTGTCCATTTAATACTTTGTTATCATCAAAACTCAAGGGTGTGTACTAAGACACATTTTGTTCCAACAAATTTGTGAAGCATCGTGCCACGATGTGCACGATAATGGCACAATGGCGCGCGTATTGGAGCACAAGAAACTCTATAAGTAGAGCTCCAAGCCAAAAGAATGAGGGATTGGATTGTGTTTTTTTCAAAACTAAAACTTTTTCAAACTTTGAGAGGCTTAAAAGAGTTATATTCAGCGGATAAACAAGATAAAACACAATATAAAGATCTAGGGAGAGAGAGAGATGAACACACCTAGATTTATACATGTTCCTCTCACAAATAGAGAGTACTTCAGTCCCCTTACACTTCCAGGAGAGCTCACTATAATCACTAAAGAATACACAAATGCTCAACACACAACAAGAGACTTCTAATGTCAAGCACAAAGCAAGAGATTTCACTTACTTAGAAAGAATAATATAAGAAAGTTTATGATAACACTTGAATAATCAAATGTGTTTTACAAATACCTAAGTTTTTCTAAGACTCACAAACACTTGAGAAGAAAGTGTGTTAATAAATGATTCAGAGGCTCAGAGTCTTTATATCAGAATGTTCTTAGATTAGAGAGCAGTAGGATGTAGCAACCAATTCTCAATGAATATGTCTTCATATATAGTTAAAGATTTAGAGACGTCTGAGAATATGACCGTTTGAGAAGATTCTAGATGACAGCTGTGAAAGATTAATCCTTGAGGTGTAAATTGAATTTCTTTTCCTTAAAAGAATAATTCAATTCCACTACATTGTCTTTGATAAAATAGTACTCTACCATTTAGAGTAATATAGTACAATAATACAATACGCTCCATTTCTAGATAAGGTTGAAGATAAAAATGATGTACTATTTTTTTTTGGCTTAAATTTGTATCTAGTCCCTATAATTGCACCACATTTTGGTATTAGTCCCTATACTTTTTTTTTGTTGGGTTTGAATCCCTGCAGCTTCAAAACATTTTGCTTTTAGTCCCTGCCGTTACTCACACGTTACAAAAATGGTTGGATTTAACGGAGGGCCACGTGGTCCAGTCAATGTAAGCCATGTGGCACACTAATAGTTGGATTTTACTTTTGCAGATTCGATTTAATATTAATATTTTTAATATTTTATTAATAAAAAGAAATGAAAAAAGACTTCCATATCTTCTTCTTCTTCTTTGTGAAACCACACCACCTCCATACCTTAACAAAAACATCAACTTGAGTTCTTATTCATCTTTCTTAAAAACTAATTTGTGGTCTTCATCAACACCACCAACAACCACAACACCACCCAACTTATTCCACAACACAACCCAACTTCATCTTCTTCATCAACCCCACAACCACCACCACAAGAACGTAAACGGACGGTACAGAATGCACATGCAAAAGTAGCTTCCCAAATACAAAAGCAGTTCTCAAACACAAAGCACAACAACTTCTAACATGCTTCACAAACGCAAACATAGGAAACACACAAACACATGAAATCAAATTTCACGGTAAATTTGAAAAACGTGATTACGAGTGTTCCTTTCTGAAACGCGATTATAATATATTCTGGAACAATTTAATTTGGCAAACCCTAGCCCCTTTGTGAAACGCGTGATTGTTTTCTTGATGGAATGTTTATGAGTTTTTTATTTCTATTTTTGAATAAATTAATAAGGGATAATTACACTCACCTCCCCTGAGTTTCCTTTAAATGTTAGAGACACCCCCTCTAGTTTTAAAATAGACACTAACCTTCCTTAAATTATAATTAAATATGTAAATATCTCCCTTCTCTCTCAACACCGTTATCTTTCTGTTAAAACTAAAATACAAACACCGTTTGCTCAAAAACATTGTTTGCTTCAAAACAGTTACCAAGTCGTTTTTGTAACTTCCAAGTTCCACTAATCCACTTTAATATGGAACCGAATACCTGGTTTGATGGCACATTTGGGGAACTTTTTACCCTTGTTTTTGGGTTTGTTTATGACATTAGTAGTTGCACGGATTGGTGAAGTGGGGTAAAGTTATGTTGGAAACCGTACAAAATAGTGTAATCATTATAGGTTTATAAAAAGTTGTAATAAATATAGTAACTTTTGCTTAAATTTGAGACTTTCAATTTTTTTATTTTGTTGCTTATATTCGAGACCGGAGGGAGTACCTAGTTAGAGAACATGTTATGTTAGCTACTAAGGTAAGAGACCCAATTTTTCCCTTTATTTTCTTTCTTTTTTCCATACTATATATATATATATATATATATATATATATATATATATAGAATTCTTGATCAATTGAGAATTTTGAGTTTCCTTTTCTACAAATTTACAGAAACATCGTCAACAACTGACAAGAGTGTTTGAAAAAGGAGTGTGAAATTATTATTGACATTGATTTTCATAATTTGGAATGGAGAAATACTTGTGGCCTTGGGGAGGTGGATATGATAGATTTATTGTCTTTAGCTTTAACACAGAAAGGTTTTGTGTACAACTTGTTTGGAGCAAATAAAATGGCAGAGACAAGTTTAGAAAGAGTGCTCTGTTTATGAAGAAAAAGAATAAAAAAGAAATGAAACGAAGAAGATGGAAGTTGGAGTGTTCATGAAATTTTTAACATATGGTTATGCACCCAAGTTCAAATATTAGTACTGCCAATTGTTCATTTAATACTTTGTTATCATCAAAATCTTTTTAAAACCTTATCAAAATACATTTTGTTCCAACACCCCCTCCTTCACAACATGGTTCAACTGTAACACCCAAACCCGTTATTTAAATATTTCTACCTTTATTAAAATATTTTCAAAATACGCAACGGAAAAATCACAATTTAATTATAAAATGTTTGGTTGAGGTATTACAAACTTCAACATAATTAATTAATTGATTAATTAGCCTAAACATCATCTACAAAATCATTCTTTATAAAATATACATTTTCCGAAATAAATACATTAAGTCATAAAGAACCCTATATCCTAAATACAACCATTTCCCCGTGTCACACTCAGATCGGAGCTTCACCAAACACTTGGGCATCAACAAACACATAACTTGTAAACCTAGACCATCCAACGGTCCAGAAGTACACAAAACAGAGAGTTAGCAAATCATAACCAACAAAATACAAGTGTAAGAAAATATACTTAACACTTCAACATATTATTATTCATAATCTAACTCACATATATATATTCTCTCAATCATAATCATACATAAGATTATTCACATAGCACATTGAAACACAAATCGGAAACAATGCTCATCACCAAGATTCAATCAAACAACTCACACGATGTCACATATCAATTATCAAGTATATGCACATATTTCCTAATGCAATCTAATGTCAATTCTCGTGCTATGTCACCCTACACATATCTAATGCATGTGGTACCATCGTCTTTATTAGAGTATCTCACCTCTAATATCCGTCTTTATCGAATAAATATAATTCGATATCCGTCTTTATTAGAATCATAGATTCTAATATCCCTACTCAATACATGAATGCATGAATGACTCATGTACAACCACAAACACTTAATATAACACAATATTAAGTTATACTATATGATATGGAACACTATCCATATCCGTGTTTATTAAGATACACAATCTTAATATTCGTCTTTGTTAAGATAACACAATACCTTAATATACTTCTTTATTAGAATAAAACAATTATAATATTTTTCATTTATATACACCTTTTGATACCTTCCTTAGTAATAAATTGTTAACTCATATTTAATATTCACATTCCTACTTCCCCATCAGGCTCTGATACCAAGAGTGGTTCGGAAGCAGATAAAATTACTAAATAAGAAAACTGGAAAGTAGGAGAGCAGACAGACTGCTTAACGTAAACTTAATATAACAAAATCAGTAGAAATATAGCAAAATATAAACAGGAGGCTTAGCCTTCCATAAACAAAAACATAAATAAACGTAAATAAATTAAAGCATAAAATAAAAGAAGATCAAGAACGTGGCAGAGCCAAACTGGACTGATCAAAGAAAGAAGAGAAAAATTGAAGACAAGATTGATTGTATTAAGATTGAAAGAAAGATTGCAGAAAGCTTACAAAGAGGACCTCAGAATACTTGCTCAGACACTCTCTAAAACTCTCTATGCTTGTGAAAACTAAGGGTGCCTCTTAACATGGAATGACATCCCTTTAAATAGAAAATAAAATATGCTACTGTACCTACAGTTCAGGTTGTAACCGGAACTATTTCTACTGTTAAACATGGACGATTTTTTTTTAAAATATTGCTAAAGTAAAAGTTGCTACTGAAAAAACCAAAAAATAATTGGAAAAAATTACAACTTTGTGATGATAATTTTGTTCAGTCTTCTGCGAGGTCGATTTGTGAATATGTCTCAAATTCGTCATCTTCGACTGGAACAGATGTTGTAGATGAAGATGGGGATTGAAGATCATGTTTCTTTTCTTTATCTTGTGCCAAAAGTCTAAGGACTCCTTGTAAATTTTGTACCATGTCATCTTCCGATGACGAAGCTGCTAAAGCTGCGGCAATTTGAGCTTTTTGATTGAGAAGTATACAACTTTGAGGGTCTGCAACCTGTAAGTATTTTGGATTAGTCTTAAACCACAAGATGATGCTTTCTCTTGTGGCTTTAGTGGCATCAAAGCAAGGCCACCATTTGACATAAGCTTGCTTTTGAAGGACAGACAACATCTTTGGGAATGGATGTTGTCCGTATTTATATTGCCATGAAAATATCCATGTTAATGAAAGTTTTGTGAAGAAATTTAATTCGATTGGGAGGTCAGCAAAATCTCTATTGAATCTTTTGTTAAACACTTGAAAGCCTTCTTGGACTTCCAAGGGAAGGATCTGGTGTATGGGACCAAAATAATCCCACCATTGTAGAAACCAATTTGGAAAAGTATAATTGACTCCTGTCTTAAAATATATAAGCCAAGAATGTTTGTTTGTTTTGTTCTGTTTCCAGAAGATATGAGTCCAAGCGTGGACATAATCCCAATAATTGTATCCAATGGGGTGAAAGGTTTGGGAGAAAGTTTTGGTTTTGTTTGAGTTTTGGCCAAAGGCTTCTGGGGTCATAATTTTAAGAATTTGGATAGTTGAATGTGTGGTATTTGACGCATCCTTAGGGTCTTTATAATGTTCGATTGATATTGAATCCGAGTCTACCAAGATAAACTCATAAATTTTTTGTGTTTTATTGATTGCTAATGGTTGGAAATGGAAGCCAGGGGGAAAGATCTTGGGAGGAACTTTGTTTGGGTTTGAGTCCCAATATGCAGGTTCCATTTGGATTATTGGCCAAAATTTTGGTTTTGGGATATAACTAACTTGGGGATTGGCATTTTGATTGGATTGATTTTGGGATTGTGTTATATTGGTTTCTTCTTGTCTTGGTACAATTTGTTCAGTTGGTCTAGGATTGACTTGAATAGTTCTATTTTTGAGTTCTTGGATAATTTGGTCAAGCGATTCTTGTTCCTCATCCTCATCAACAATACTAGCCCAAGTTTTCTTGGGGAGACTGACTAAACCTTGTTCTTGGAAGGCTAAAAGAGTTTGGATTGGGATGACATAGTCAGCTTTTGTTTGTCTGGTTGTGTCAATGGTTGATTTTTCAATGGATTCATTTTGGGTAGATGACCCAATTAATTGGTTTTGGGTCTACCCAATTGATTGGTTTTGGGTAGATGACCCAGCGGTCGATGACCGAGTTTACCTTGGTGGTACTCTAGCTAAGATTAAATCTGCTGCTGATAGTCTACCGCCCCGAGAGGCGATAGACCTTGTCGTTCGCGACATCCTATTCTTTTCCCTGTAAGTATTCACGAGTGAGATAGTCAGGGAGAGCATTTTCTGAGTCTTTGAGATATTCAATTTCAAAATCAAAAACACTTAAAATTGCTTGCCATCTGGCAAAAATTTGTTTAGAAGCTAAATTTTTTACATCTTTTTGCAAAATATCTTTTGCAGATTTACAATCCACACGAACTAAAAACTTTTGATTGAGTAAATCAGATTGGAATTTTGAAATAGATAAAACAATAGCTAAAACTTCTTTTTTGACAGTAGAATAATTTTGTTGAGCAGGATTCCAATGTTTTGAAGTAAAAGCAATAACTTGTTCTTTGTTATCAATTTTTTGTTTTAGGATACCACCATAACCAATATCTGAGGCATCTGTTTCAACAATTTTGAAAGCTTAAGGAATAGGAAGATAAAGACAAGGGAGGTTCTTAACTTGGTTTTTTATGGTCCTAACAACATTGGTGTGGATGTCAGTCCAAGGAGGAGGTTCCTTTTTAAGTCTATCATGAAGGGGCTTAATGATATTGCTGAGTTGTGGTAGGAAATCAGAAACATAATTTAAGCATCCTAGGAAACGTTGTAATTGTGTTTTATCAATGATTTGATTTGGAAATTTATCAGCAAATTCAATTGCTCTATGGATAGCAATGATGGTACCTTGATGTATGTTATGACCAAGGAACCTAATTTTTGTTTGAAAAAGGCTAATCTTTGTTTTAGAAACAGCAAGGCCATTCTTTTTAATTGTAGAGATGAAAATATTAATGTGTTTAAAGTGCTGATCTAAAGATTGTGAAAAGACTAAAATATCATCAATATAAACAATGGTAAATTTTGAGAATTGGTTAAAGATATCATTCATGATTTTTTGGAACTCCGAAGGAGCATTTTTAAGTCCAAAGGGCATCACGTTCCATTAGTATTGCCCAAAAGGAACAGTAAAGGCTGTTTTGTAACGATCTTCTTCTTTAATCTGAATTTGCCAAAACCCATATTTCATATCAAACTTAGAAAATATTTTAGCGCCATGCAGACGATTTAAGAGATCGTTTTTATTAGGGATAGGATAACAAATCCAGCTTAAATCTTGATTAAGAGGTTTATAGTTAATGACAAGGCGGGGGACACCTCTCTCAATCTCATATTGTTTGTTAGCATAAAAAGCTGAGCAGGACCAAGTACTTTTGCTTTTCCTAATAAATCCTTTGGATAAAAGTTGTTCTATTTCCTTTTGGAAAATATGGAGAAGTTCTTCATTAATTTGAATGGGTCTAGCTTTGTTAGGTATAAGTTTCTCTTTGAAATCTTTTTCATAGGGAAGATCAACAATGTGTTGTTTTCTTTCCCAAAAGGCGTTAGGAAGATCAGAACAAATAGTAGATTGTATTTTCTCTAAGAGAATTTGGACTCTCTTTTTAGTATTAGGTTGTTGAAGTTGATTATCAATGGTTTTAAAAGAAATTTCTTCTTTTAAGAAATTGATTTGATTTTGTTTATAATGAATCGGGTTGAGACCTCTGACGATAGGTTTTCTTATAAATCTAAAGATAATGGATTGACCTAAATGCTGAGTGTCGCGGTGATTTTTGGATATCGAGCTATTAATTAGCGTCGAATCGCAATTTAATGTTTCACCACCGATCTTTAATTTTTTCCGAGGGAAAGGGAAAAAGTTCGAAATAACCCTATTTTTTAAGAGATTTAAAGATTCGGGGGTTGGTTATACGAAGGGAAGATACTAGCACCCTAAGTATCTATAGTATCATATATGAACCTCTTGTTTCTATTCTAACTTTGCGATTGATTTTATTTGCTTGTAAAAAATGTTTAAATTGATGATCAAGAAAAAAAAGTTTAAAGTGATGAAAAAGAAGAAAAATATTTTTGTTGATTTTATTGATTCGCAGAGACAAGTCTCATGCCTACGTACCCGAAGGATCAAAATCTCGTAGTCCGGGGTAAAAATTATGAGTAAATTTGTTTGTTTAATTATTTTAAGGTTTTGAAAATGGTTTTAAAGACAAAAGCCAAAAGTGGCAAAATGCGAGTTTGATTGATGTTAATTTGTGAAGAAAGTCTAAATGGTTAAATTGACTTGAAGTTTGATTATGAAAGGAGACACGAACGCTTGGTTTAAAATCCAAGTTTTTTTGCAAGAAAAAAGGTTTAGGCGAGAAAATCACTTGGTTTAAAATCCAAGGTTTTCACATAATTAAAGAATGATTGATTGAAGAAAATACACTTGGTTTGAATTCCAAGGTTTTTGCGAGAAAAAGAATACTTGGTTTTGTTGGAACAAAATGAGTTTTAATTATAAAACACCCTAAGTTTTGATGATAACAAGGTATTAAATGGACAATTGGTATTACTAACGAATGATCTAGTGTGCAGGAACAAAGTAAAAATATCATCCTCATAGATCATCATTTGGCATCTGAAGGACACAGTCTGAAGTGTTAAGGCTCTGAAAATGCAGGAAGCATCAGAGCCTCTGAAGAAGTCCTCAGAGGCCAAAGAAAGAAACACAGTCTGAAGCGTATGTACATCTTCAGAAGATCAAATAAACGACATCATCAGATCCTGAAGAACTCTCTCTGAAGAAAGACAGCTAATAACCAATGCAATAGTACAACGGTCCTGTCAAAGAGTACAACCATCTTGTCAACAAAAAGGAGAGTGTACAACCAACGGTTCTTTTCTCAACGTCTTTATACCTAGAGGAAAAATAGAAGACATCCTGATAGAGAGAAGACTACTGGAAGATCATCTGAACTCAGAAAGATTCAAATCATATTCAAGCTGTGAACTGTGTTATTCTTTCTAGTGTAATATTCTAAGTTAAATATCTTTTGATATTACAGACTCTGAGCTTAGTGTTTAGAGAGTCTTGCTTAGAACTTTCAGTCCTACTTAATCTATGTATTAAGTTAGTTTGTGAAGACTCTTTGTCTTGTGTGACTTAGAGCAGGAAGTCTTAAGTCTTGTGTGACTTGAGCAAGGAAGTCTTAAGCTTGTGTGCTTAAGCAAGGAAGTCTCTAATCTTGTGTGATTAGAGCAAGGAAGTCTGTTGGTCTTGTGTGACTTAGAGCAAGGAAGTCTCTTGCTTGTGTGCTTGAGCATTAGTTGTGTAATCTTTGTGATTATAGTGAAATCCCTTGGAAGTGCAAGGGGACTGGACTACTCTCGTTTTGTGAGAGGAACCAGTATAAAACTTTTGTGTGTTCTTTCTCTCTCCCTCTCACTGTTTTATTTGTGTTTTGTGTTTAGTCTAGTTTATCATATCCGCTGCATTTCTATATTTCTTAAAGCAAAAGAATCAATTTTTCAAAACACAATTCAACCCCCCTTCTTGTGTTTTTCACCTTCAATTGGTATCAAGAGCTCCGGTTCTGTCTTTTAATCACTTCACAGTGAGACAGTAAAAGATCTTTGAAAACACTGTATGTCTGGGGAAGAAACATCTACACCTGCACCTATTCCTACATCTTCTAATTCAGATCTATCCAACGTTCAATACAACTACGACAACATGACCTCCACCTCTTCAGCGTCTAATCATGATTCTAGCAACAAAAAGGTTCCAATCTTTAGTGGTGATGCTCTAAGATTTGAATGGTGGAAAGATAGCATTTACCACTATGTCAATGGAATTGATGGTGAGCTTTGGGACTTGATAGAAGAAGGAGTACCTATTGATGGAATAGGCTCTGATGGTAAGATTACCATAGCTATGAAAAGAGCTCTATCTGCTGAAAACAAGAAGATTTTTTCTAAACACAACAAGGTCAAACAAATCATGATGTCAGCAATATCTCATGATGAATACATCAAAATCATGGATAGATCTACAGTTAAAGCTATGTATGACTCTCTATGCTCAAACTATGATGGTAATAGGCATGTTCAGAATGCCAAAGCAAGACTACTGGTTCAGCAGTATGAGCTTTTTACCATGAAACCTGATGAGGACATTGAGACCATGTTTTCTAGATTTCAGACTCTGGTGTCTAGCCTCAGGATTCTGAAGAAAAGTTATACAACCTCTGATCATGTGTGGAAGATCCTAAATAGCTTGACTGACAAATGGAGACCTAATGTCACAACTATTGAGGAAGCTAAGGATCTTGAGAAAATATCTCTTGAATCACTTATCAGCAATCTCAAGAGCCATGAGATGGTATTGAATGCTGATGCAGTGAAGCAGAAGGAAAGATCAGTAGCTTTAACTTCAACCAAGAAATCTTCAAAAGCTGTCAAAGCTAAAACTCTAGAGGTTGAGGAGGATTCTTCCTCAGATGATCAAGAAGAAGAAGAAGATGAAGAACTTGCCATGTTCACCAGAAACTTTCAAAAATGGGCAAGGATGAGTAAGAATCGTAAATAAAATAGTTCAAGGAGCACTCCCAGCAGAGAAGAGAAGAATTGCTTCAAGTGCAACAAACCAGGACACTTCAGTGCTGAATGTCCTGAAGCTTCATCAAAGGACAAGAACAAGAAGTTCAGTAACTACAAGAGGAGATTTCAGCTGAAGCTTCATCAACGGACAAGAACAAGAAGTTCAGTAACTACAAGAGGAGATTTCAGAAGAGCTTAATGGCAACGTTTGAAGACCTGGAAGCATCCTCAGACAGTGATGATGAAGAAGCAAATATGGCTCTGATGGCTACAGCTGATGAAGGCTCTGAAGGATCAGACTCTGATGAATCTGAACAGGTATTGTTAAATTATTCTAAAGAACAACTCTTAACCTACCTTGGTATGTCTTTAAGCAAGTTTGCTAAATCATCCTCTAAACTAAAACTTTTAAAAACACAAAAGGATGAGTTGGCAAAGAAAGCTGAACATTTTCAAGCTCTATATAAAAATTCTTTAATCAAAATTGAAGAACTTTAAAATGGGTGCACAAGATGTAATAAACCTACTGATGAGCATGAGGTTGCTCTTCAGGAATTTGTTCATCAGAACGTCAACAAAAGTAAAATGGCGTCTATGATTTATAATGTTTGTAAAAATGTAGGTGAAGGAATTGGTTACTCATATGGTAAATCATATGGGAAACAAAATCCTTACATTAGTTTAAATAATATTCCTGATAATCTTTATTCAACCTTTGTGCCTGAGAAAAACAAAGGCAAAGCTATGATTGTTTCAGACTCTGAAGGTATCTCTGGGGTTTGCAAGACAAGCTCTGAAGCTACATCAGAGGCTGTTTTTCAGAACCTCAAAGAGAGCAACTCAGGACCTGAGTGGTCAGAATCTGAGACTATCAAGTCTAAGACTCTGAAAACTTTGGGACTGAGAAGCTCATCCAATCAGACTCTAAAACAAACTAAGCTGATGATAAATAATCAACATAAGACTCTGGTAAGCAAAACTAATCCTAGATTAGAAAAGCAGTCCAAGTCGTATAGTGATTATTAATCAAAGCCTAGATTTCAAAATCAATGGACTAAGAAGGTCAATTTTCAAAGACCAAATTTTCAAAGAAAATTCTTTAATAGTCCACAAAGTTTTTCATAGAGGCAAAGAAGAACTAAAGGTTATAGAACTAACCAAACTGGACCCAGACAACAATGGGTACCAAGATGTAAAATTGTCTCCTATTCAGATTTTCATTGTAGGAAAAATCATTTCAAATCAGATGAATGGAAGCAAGTGATCAGCTGTGGAAGAAAAGCTTATGTTCCAAAACATTACTTTACTTCCAGAGCTGCTGAAGTGGACAAAGCAAATGATTATTGGAGAAAACTTCACAATGAATGTAAAGGATATTATTACAATGATTGACCTTGTTTATTCTACAGCTATCCAGACTGAAAGAAAATAGTAATCAATCATGGTATCTGGATAGTGGATGTCCAAGGCACATGACTGGTAATAAGAAATTGTTCACATCATTGAAACTTGAAGATGGTGGAACAGTCGGCTTTGGAGGAAATCAGAAAGGCAAGATCAAAGGTACAGGTATTGTAGGTAATTCCTCCCTTTCTATTAATAATGTTTGGTTTGTAGATGGACTTAAACACAACCTATTAGCATCAGTCAATTTTGTGACAATGGGTTTGTGGTTAACTTTGATAAAGGGTTATGTACTGTAATTAGAGAATCTGACAAGTCCATAGTGTTCAAAGGTAAGAGAATAGGCAATGTTTTTAAATTAAAGTAAACCTTTCTGATTTGGCAGACCAAGAGGTAAAATGCTTGCTAACTCTGAGTGAAGAAAAGTGGGTTTGGCACAAGAGGTTAGGTCATGCTAACTGGAGGTTAACCTCTAAGCTTGGCAAACTTGACCTTGTCAGAGGCCTACCTAAGCTACACTATCACTCAGATGCTCTTTATGGATCCTGCCAAATAGGAAAGAGTGTGAAAACTTCTTTTAAACCAAAACATGTTGTCTCTACCTCCAATCCCTTAGAGCTGCTTCACATTGATTTGTTTGGTCCTGTGAGTACAGCCTCAATCAATGGGAAGAAATATGGACCAGTCATTGTTGATGATTACAGTAGATGGACTTGGGTTAAATTCCTCAAAAACAAGGATGATGCATATGATGTCTTTAGCAGTTTCTGCACACAGATACAAAAAGAAAAAGGTTTACACATTTTGAAAGTTAGAAGTGATCATGGTGGTGAATTTGAAAATGAAATGTTTGAAAATTTTTGTGAAAAATATGGCATCTTACATGAGTTCTCTTCTCCTAGAACTCCACAACAAAATGGAGTTGTAGAAAGAAAGAATAGAACTCTGCAAGAAATGGCCAGAACCATGATGCATGAGACTAACATTGCTAAGTATCTGTGGGCAGAAGCTGTAAACACAGCGTGTTATGTTCAAAATAGAATTTATATTAGACCTATTTTGAATAAGACAGCATATGAACTATTTAAGGGAAAGAAACCCAGTGTATCCTACTTTCATCAATTCGGGAGTACATGTTACATTCTGAATGCAAAAGTTCATATGAAGAAATTTGATGCTAAAGCTTACAAGGGTATCTTTATTGGATACTCTGAACGCTCAAAAGCATACAGAGTGTATAATTCTGAAACTCATACAGTGGAAGAAAGTATGCACATGAAATTTGATGACAAGCAGCCTGACAAAATGTCAAAGCTAGTTGAGAACTTTGCAGATATTCAACTATCAGATGATGAAGAATCAGAACCTGAAGAGACATCAGGACCAACTCAACCAACCTCTGAAGAAACAAATTCAGCTCCTGAAACCTTGGACTCTGAAGATCACTCAGCATCAGAACTTATCAGAAGCAGTCCAAGCAAAATTGAGCAACCAAAACAATCTTTCAAATACAAATCCTCTCATCCAGAAGAGCTAATCTTGGGAAACAACGACAGTCCAAGAAAAACCAGATCAAGCTTCAGAAATGAAGACTCATTAATTGGATTAATCTCCCTAGTGGAACCAACTTCAACTGATGAAGCACTAGCTGAAGATGCATGGATTGTGGCAATGCAAGAAGAGCTCAACCAGTTTGAAAGAAATGAAGTCTGGAGCTTAGTACCCAAACCTTCCAAGAAGAATATCATTGGAACAAAATAGGTCTATAGAAACAAGTTAAATGAACAAGGAGAAGTTGTTCGTAATAAGGCAAGACTGGTAGCTCAAGGGTATAGTCAACAAGAGGGGATTGACTACACTGAAACATTTGCTCCTGTTGCTAGACTTGAGGCTATCAGACTACTTCTTTCCTATGCTACTTATCATAGTATTATTTTGTATCAAATGGATGTTAAAAGTGCATTCTTAAATGGCTACATTTCTGAAGAAGTATATGTCAAACAACCTCCTTGTTTTGAGGATACTTCACATCCTGACCATGTTTTTAAGTTAAAGAAATCTCTTTATGGTCTGAAACAAGCACCCAGAGCTTGGTATGAAAGACTAAGCAATTTTTTAGTTGAAAAAGGTTTTCAAAAAGGTCAAGTTGACAATACTCTCTTCAGCAAAACATTTAAGAATGACATTCTAATTATTCAAATTTATGTTGATGATATTATTTTTGGATCTGCTAATTCATCTTTGTGCAAGGAATTTTCTAAGATTATGCAGGAGTAATTTGAAATGAGCATGATGGGAGAGCTAAAATTCTTTCTGGGAATACAAATCAACCAAGACAAAGATGACACCTACATTCATCAAACCAAGTATACAAAGGAGCTGCTGAAGAAATTCAACATGGATGACTGCAAACCAATGACGACACCAATGCATCCAACAAGCAGTCTCAGCAAGGAGGATTCAAAAGGCAAAGTTGATCAGAAGCTCTACAGAGGTATGATAGGTTCTTTACTTTACCTAACTGCTTCAAGGCCTGATATTTTGTTTAGTGTGTGTTTGTGTGCTAGATTCCAATCAGATCCTAGAGAATCTCATCTTACTGCTGTAAAGAGAATCTTTAGATATCTGAAGGGAACCACAAATCTTGGATTATTTTATAAGAAAACAAATGATTATAAGTTGATAGGATTCTGTGATGCTGACTTTGCTGGAGATAAGATAGAGAGAAAATCCACAAGTGGCAATTGTCAATTTGTGGGTGAAAATCTTATATCTTGGGCTAGCAAAAGACAAACTATAATAGCTTTGTCCACAGCAGAAGCATAATACATATCGGCAGCCAAATGTTGTACACAACTACTCTGGATGAGATATCAGTTAGAGGATTACAAAGTTAATTGTCACAAGATTCCACTCTTCTGTGATAACACTACAGCTATTCAACTTTCTAAAAACCCAATTTTGCATTCAAGAGCTAAACATATTGAAATTAAACATCATTCTATAAGATACCTTGTTCAGAAGGGTAGTGTAAATATTCAATACATTGAGACTGAAAGACAATGGGCTGATATATTTACAAAACCCTTAGCAGTTGAAAGACTAGATTTTATCAAAAAGCATCTGAACATGACTTTAGTCTCTGAAGACATCAAGCTCTGACTTACAAAATTGTGGATTCAGCCTCTGAACTCTGGAAGGTCTTCAGACGCTGAAAATCTTTAAACTCTGAAGTGTTTACCCATGTGGAGTACACGTGTCAATTAATTTGTCTTTACTCTTAAGTCTGTTATTGGTTAGTGTAAAGACAGTTTACGACGAAATTCTTTATTGCAACGAATGTACTCCCCCATCATTGTTTTTACTAGAGTTTTTCAAAATCTTTTTATTCCCTTCTCGCACAAGTTCACTTTCCCTTCTAGCCCGTCTCTTCTAAAACCCAGAGCACTTTCTTTCTCCCTCATACTAGCAAAACCCTGTTCGCTAACCTCAACAATGGCAAGCTCATCATCTGTCTCAAGATTCCCAGAGGACATTCCAATCAACATCTATGCTCAGGACTCCCATCTTAAAGATGCCACTATGAATCTTAGGTTTGAAGAAAGTAAATTGGTTATGGAAAGACCAATAGACTTTGAGGCCTTGAAAGTCAATGGACATGACTACAAGGAATTCTTTACTGAACAAGGCTGGGGGCATTACTTGGATATGCTTAATGGACCTATCTATTCCAATTTAGTCTTTGATTTCTGGAGAAAGAGTGAAGTTGTGACTTTGGTAGATGCTAATGCTGAACTTCAACGTCTAATTAATCAGAACCCAAGTGCAAATAAAGGAAAATCAAGAGAAGAATTGGGTCTGAGAAAATTTACTGAAACAGAAATTCGTTCTAGTGTTGGAGACTTTCAAGTCATTTTGACAAGAAGCAATTTGGCCAAAATGCTAAATCTTCCCAACACTGGAATGATAAGACTCTATACTGCAGCTTCTGGAAGAAAGTCAGTGTATCTAAATGATATTGCCAGACTTTGTTTTAAGGATCAGAAGCTGTCCAACAAGGTTAGTCATCTGAATGATCAAGCAAAGGTCTTTGCCAAGATTTTGTTCTCATCTGTTCTACCAAGGGATACTGGCAGTGACTCTCTGAATTGGGATCAGAGACACTTTATCTACTTCCTCTCCACCAAAAGGAAAATGAATCTACCTGCCTACCTCTTTCAACATCTATGTGAGACAATCTGTGAGGCTCAAAAGTTTGACAATCCTTCCAAATTGATCTCTCATCCCAGGCTCCTAAGCTTCATCTTTGAGCAACTTGGTCTTCCTGATAGATTCATGCTTGCTGGAGTGTCTGACGACCTTGAACAAGTTAGAGCTCCAATTCTTGATGCTAAAGTCTTGGTGAGTCTGTGTTTGAAGAGATCAGACCAGCTCATCTATCCCCAAAAACCTCTTCTGGTAAACAAGACCAAATTCAAGCCACTCAGTGATGCCTTCATTTTTGATAATGAACCTCCTGAAGTCATTTTGGAATACATGAGGTTAATGAAGGAAAGAGGAACCCCCATCACTCATAAGGACATTGGAAGAGGTGATGGCCCAACTTTTGCACAGATTATGAGAGCAGTTAAGGAAGAGGTGTTCAGTGACTATGAAGAAGATGAAGTGGTTGAGGAACCCTCCATGCAAGAGGCTTCTATACATAGGTCAGAGGATGATCATCCAGAGGCTGACAAAGAGCCAGTGGTTGCAAAACCTATAGTGAAAGACCTGCTAAGTGCGAAGTTTCTCAAAAGACCTCGCACAAAGCATTGCACTTCTAGGGGACAAAAAAGAAAAAGATCAGATACAGGTAATACTCATTCTTTTAATTATTGCAATCAAATATCTGAAGCATCTATTCTAGAACATGTCCAACCCCTAAATACCATCTATCCAACATCCTCTGAACCTGAATTTGTCAACATTTCAGACTCTGAGTCAGAGTCTTCTGACTCCTCGTTTGATGACCTTATGGATAGTTTTGCACAATTCTCTTCCAAAGCTAAGCATATTCCTGAGGAGGAAACAGCTGAGCCATCCAATTGTTGTATCCCTCAGGCATCACCCAAAATTCTCTCTGAAGAAGAGATTCTGAAAGAAACTTCTTTTAGAGTTTCTCCAATTCATGAAACCTCTGAACCACCCAATGTCATATCATCTGACCTATCTCCATCAATTCCATCAGACTCTCCCAACTCCTCCTCACCTCTGATGCTTTTAGATACTGTAATTGCAATAAATGATAGAATTGATGTACCAACTGATCATGTGACTCACTTACCTAGTGGTCCAAGTCAACCAGTATCTGCACCACCTGTGGCACAGCCAGAAGCAGCTAATTCAGACCTCATAGCAACGACTCTACACATAATACGAGATACGCTTGCTGAACAAGAAAATAAGTTGCTAGAGTTGGTAGCATACTCAGGGGCATCTGCAAGACTGGCTCAACAACTTCGCACTCTTCGTTTTTCCAAACACCCTTAGGATTTTTTTTTTCTTTCACCTTTTGTTTTTAGCCTATTAATTCTTCATTCTTTGTTTAAAATTCTTTTTGCTGATGACAAAAGGGGGAGTATTATTTAGTTGTAGTTGTACAATTGTCAGTAGTTTTTATTTCTACTCACATAATAATATCTGAAACTGTCTGAAATAAGAATCTCATTTTTTATCTTGCAAAATGTTTATGAACTTAAGTGATAAGGGGAACAAATTAATAAACATAATTGTGTTTGCATAGATGAAGGTAGTTAAGATTGTGCTCTTAATTATTTTTATCAGAGTCAAGAGTTGAGCTTGCAAACCTCACACTCTGAGAGTCAAGTATGTAGATACAATCAAGTTTATCAAATTGTTCTTATACTGATTCAACTTAATTATGGATAAAACTTAGGGGGAGCTTTCAAACCTAACCCTAATAGTTTATCAGACTCAGGGGGAGCTTACAAACCTCAACAACCTGATGTTGACATAATTAAATTAATCAACAAACAATTGTATTTAATACCTATGTTGTCATCATCAAAAAGGGGGAGATTGTTTGAACAAAATGAGTTTTATTTATAAAACTCTCTCAGTTTTGATGATAACAAGGTATTAAATGGACAATTGGTATTACTAATAAATGATCTAGTGTGCAGGAACAACGTAAAAATATCATCCTCGTAGATCATCATTTGGGCATCTGAAGGACACAGTCTGAAGTGTTAAGGCTCTGATGATGCTGGAAGCATCAGAGCCTATGAAGAAGTCCTCAGAGGCCAAAGAAAGAAACACAGTCTGAAGCGTGTGTACATCTTCAGAAGATCAAATAAACGGTATCATCAGATCCAGAAGAACTCTCTCTAAAGAAAGACAGCTAATAACCAATGCAATAGTACAACGGTCCTGTCAAAGAGTACAACCGTCTTGTCAACAAAAAGGAGAGTGTACAACCAACGGTTCTCTTCTCAACGTCTTTATACCTAGAGTATAAATAGAAGACATCCTCATAGAGAGAAGACTACTGGAAGATCATCTGAACTTAGAAAGATTCAAATCATATTCAAAGCTGTGTACTATGTTATTCTTTCTAGTGTTATATTCTGAGTTAAATATCTTTTGATATTACAGACTCTGAGCTTAGTGTTTAGAGAGTCTTTCTTAGAACTTTCAGTCCTACTTAATCTTTGTATTAAGTTAGTTTGTGAAGTCTCTTTGTCTTGTGTGACTTAGAGCAGGAAGTCTTAAGTCTTGTGTGAATTGAGCAAGGAAGTCTTAAGCTTGTGTGCTTAAGCAAGGAAGTCTCTAATCTTGTGTGATTAGAGCAAGGAAGTCTCTTTGTCTTGTGTGACTTAGAGCAAGGAAGTCTCTTGCTTGTGTGCTTGAGCATTAGTTGTGTAATCTTTGAGATTATAGTGAAATCCCTTGGAAGTGCAAGGGGACTGGACTACTCTCGTTTTGTGAGAGGAACCAGTATAAAACTTCTGTGTGTTCTTTCTCTCTCCCTCTCACTGTTTTATTTGTGTTTTGTGTTTAGTCTAGTTTATCATATCCGCTGCATTTCTATATTTCTTAAGACGAAAGAAACAATTTTTCAAAACACAATTCAACCCCCCTTCTTGTGTTTTTCACCTTCGCCATCCATGCAAGAGGTTTCTGTACATAGGTCAGAGGATGATCATCCAGAGGTTGAAGAAGAGCCGGTGGCTGCAGAACCTACTGTAACAGACCTGCTAAGTGCAAAAATTCTCAAAAGATCTCGCACAAAGCATTGTATCTCTAGGGGACAGAAGAGACAAAGATCAGATACAGGTAATACTCATTCTTTTAATTATTGCAATCAAATATCTGAAGCATCTATTCTAGAACATGTTCAACCCCTAAATACCATCTATCCAACATCCTCTGAACCTGAATTTGTTCAAATTTCAGACTCTGAGTCAGAGTCTTCTGACTCCTCGATTGATGACCTTATGGATAGTTTTGCACAATTCTCTTCCAAAGCTAAGCATATTCCTGAGGAGGAAACAACTGAGCCATCCAATAGTTCTATCCCTCAGTCATCACCCAAAATTCTCACGAAGGAAGAGATTCTGAAAGAAACATCTTTTAGAGTTTCTCCAATCCATGAAACTTCTGAACCACCAAATGCCATATCATCTGACCCCTCTCAATCAATTCCATCAGATTCTCACAACTCTTCATCACCTCCGATGCTTTTAGATACTGAAATTGCAATAAATGATAGAATTGATGTACCAACTGATCATGTGACTCACTTACCTAGTGGTCCAAGTCAATCAGTATCTGCACCACATGTGGCACAACCAGGAGAAGATAATTCAGACTTCATAGCAACGGCTCTACACATAATACGAAATACGCTTGCTGAACAAGAAGATAAGCTGCTAGAGCTGGTAGCATACTCAGGGGCATCTGCAAGAATGGCTCAACAACTTCTCACTCTCCGTTTTTCCAGACACCCTTAGGTTTCTTGTTTTTCACCTTTTGTTTTTCGCCTATTGTTTTTCACTATTTGTTTAAAACTTTTTGCTGATGACAAAAGGGGGAGTATTATTTAGTTGTACAATTGTCAGTAGCTTTTATTTCTACTCACATAATATCTGAAACTGTCTCAAATAAGAATCTCATTCTTTTATCTTGCTAAATATTTATGAACTTAAGTGATAAGGGGAACAAATTAATAAACATAATTGTGTTTGCATAGATGAAGATAGTTAAGATTGTGCTCTTAATTATTTTTATCAGACTCAGGAGTTGAGCTTGCAAACCTCACACTCTGAGAGTCTCTTTGTCTTGTGTGACTTAGAGCTGGAAGTCTTAAGTCTTGTGTGACTTGAGCAAGGAAGTCTTAAGCTTGTGTGCTTAAGCAAGGAAGTCTCTAATCTTGTGTGATTAGAGCAAGGAAGTCTCTTGGTCTTGTCTGACTTAGAGCAAGGAAGTCTCTTGCTTGTGTGCTTGAGCATTAGTTGTGTAATATTTGTGATTATAGTGAAATCCCTTGGAAGTGCAAGGGGACTGGACTACTCTCGTTTTGTGAGAGGAACCAGTATAAAACTTCTGTGTGTTCTTTCTCTCTCCCTCTCACTGTTTTATTTGTGTTTTGTGTTTAGTCTAGTTTATCATATCCGCTGCATTTCTATATTTCTTAAAGCATAAGAATCAATTTTTCAAAACACAATTCAACCCCCCTTCTTGTGTTTTTCACCTTCAGGTTTAAAGTCCAAGGTTTTTTGGGATAAAAAAGACACTTGGTTTAAAGTCCAAGTTATTTGCGATAAAGGGTACTTGGTTTAAAGTCCAAGATTTTTGCGATAAAAAGAACGCTTGGTTTAAAGTCCAAGGTTTTTGATAGAAAAAGAACACTTGGTTTAAAGTCAAAGATTTTTGCGATAAAAAGAACACTTGGTTTAAAATCCAAGGTTTTGCGATAAAAAGAACACTTGGTTTAAAGTCCAAGGTTTTGCGATAAAAAGAACATTTGGTTTAAAGTCCAAGGTTTTTGTGATAAAAAGAACACTTGGTTTAAAGTCCAAGTTTTTTGCGAGAAAAAGAATACTTGGTTTAAAGTCCAAGGTTTTTGCGATAAAAAGAGCACTTGGTTTAAAGTCGGTTTTGCGATAAAAAGAACATTTGGTTTAAAGTCCATGGTTTTTGTGATAAAAAGAACACTTGGTTTAAAGTCCAAGTTTTTTGCGAGAAAAAGAACATTTGGTTTAAAGTCCAAGGTTTTTGCGATAAAAAGAGCACTTGGTTTAAAGTCAAAGGTTTTTAATAGAAATGTTTGATGAAATTTTTTATGTTTCCACGATATTTTTGAAGAAGAAAAAAAAACTTACGTATTTCAAAAGAGGTTTTGACCTCATTTTAAAAAAAAAAGAATTGGACAGCGGTTGCGCGCGAAAAATGATACTAACGTCATAACAAATAAATTAAGCGCGAAGACAATTCACAATGATATTTTGATCAAAGCGACGCCTTTTCCCTCGGAATTTAATATTACGCATATTGGCGGAATGCGATAAAAAAAAATATGCATGAGATACAATTTTCATTTAAGAGTACATTTGTCCCTAATTACATTCTAAAATCTTTGCAAGAAAATAAACATGAAATGATGCAAGAAAGTGGGGAATGCTATGCACTTTTATTTAGAGTTTACATTTGGCCTATTTACATTCCAAGTTCAAGAGCAAAAAAAATAAATGGTGGTTAATAAAGCAATAAACACACAATATAATGATAATAATGATATTGCAAAAATAAAGGTAAAAATGATAAATAAATGGATGTGATTAAATAATATGATATGCATGGATAAATAACATAAATAAATAAATACGAAACTAAAAAAAGAAAATGAGCCTCGATATCGTGCTTTACAAGACTGAAAAAATAGCTAAAAATAGCTTATGCCAAAAGCAGTTATCTCATAAGCTCATACACAAAAATTAGAGCAATTAATTAATAACATAGGATATTAACGATTTAAAATCGAATTAAATCCAAATATAAATTTTAGTAGCTTAACTTTGTTCAAAATGACTTAGAGAAGTCATTGAAATGAAAAACTACTTTCACAATAAGCTAAAATAAAATAAAATTTAAGTTTAAACAGGGGGTGTCAATATTAAAACGTAATACAAGGGGGGGGGGTGCAAAAAGCAAACCCTGAGGTCCAGCCCAGTCTGGGGGGTGCAGGCCCAGGGGGGCGCGTGAAGAAGATCATATTGAATCAGGGACGTCAGATTAAATCAAACAGCCCTGATTTGGTCACAACAACATGAGATCTGGGACGCTTGATCAAGATCTGAAAGGTATAAGGGCGTTGGCGCATAATATGGCCATAGACTGGCACGCACAGGATTGGGTCAGTGTATATATACAACAAACCCTAAAAAAATCACATTTTTCATATCTTCTTCTCTCTCTTGCGGCCGCTCTCTCTTCCTCTCTCATCTCTCTTCATGTTCTTCGTGATGAAGAACAAACGATGAATATTCATCGTTGCCGGCGAGAGCCCGCCGCGCCGGAGCGATTCCGGCGGCGGCTCCGCCGGCAAAAATAAAAAAAATTCAAAAAGAACAAACTTTTTTAACCAAAACTCTTCTATTCCTTGTTTTAAACCCAAATCTAAACTCAAAATCCTCTAAATCCTAACCAAAATCCCTAGATCGGAAAAAAAAAGAATAAGAAAAAAAATTCAACCTTTGGTGCTTTTTCGGCACTGATTCTTTTTTCTTCTCCTTCTCTGCGTTTCTAATCGTATGATTTTTTGTTGGTTCTGTATTTTGAAAAAAAGGAATTTGTGTTTGTTTTCTGGATCCGAAAAAAAAGAATGAGATTTTTTGGTGTTTGTTTTTTTTTTGTTATTGGATTGAAAGAAAAAAGAATAATTGTTTTTTCTTGTGTTTGTTGTTCTGTGATTGAAAAGAAGGTTGTCTGGTTATTTTTTTGAATTGTTTTTCTGGATTGATGATATTATGAAGTTTATGATGTTTTGATTTGATTCTGTTGAAAGAAAAAATTAGGGTTTGATGTGGTTTGTTGGTCTGCGGTTGATCCAAAAAATTTCTCCTCTGTTCATCTAATTTCTGATTTGGTTTCAATTTAAAGACTCCAATGATGGATGCTTGTGTTCACTGGATAAAATTAAATTTGGATTTTTACTTCTTTGGCACAAAATATGGTTTTGGCAGAGATCAAGAAGGAATGAAGTGGCTGCCCTTTTGCTTTGAGTGTTGGATTAGGAGAAGAACTAACTTAATTTAGAAAAAGTAATCAATCAGAAAAGCTAAAAAAAATCAGGGGATGGGTCTCTGCAAATGCAGCAGACGCTGCTTCCTTTTCCCTTTTTCTTGTTTGACTTTTGAATATAATAATAATAATAAAATAAAAAAAAGAGGGGAGGGGGAAGATGCAGCCACGTGCTGCATCTTTTTTTTGTTATTTTTTGTTTTCTTTTTTGTTTTAATAATAATAAAAATAATAATAATAATAATAATAATAATAATAATAATAATAATAATGATAAGATAAATACAAAAGAACCAAAATGATGTATATTTTAAAATAACTCTGGCAAAATTTCGTCGAATCTCTTGACAAACAAAGCATTTTAAAAATACCCACATGTCGAAATTTCTTAAAAAAAAAAATCGATTATTCAGGACTAAAAATGACTTGATAAAAAATGCAAAAATAATATGGTCAAAAAATGGGGTATAACAGATGCCCCTATTTAAGTTTCTTCTACCGGAGATTAAAAAGAAAAAGATGATTTTTTGATGATTTTTTTTGTTTTGGTTCGACGGTGGCAGAGACTTAAATACAGAGTACACCATTTTTTACCGGCCTAAACTATAAAATGCTATGATATAATGTTATGAGTGTTATACAATAAGAATTATCTGGCCGAGAAAGAATTAAGTTCGCTGGGGAACAAAAATAGTAAAGATAGAAAGCGGTAAAGTCCTGTATGCGGACAGAAAGCAATAAAGTCCTGTGTGCGGACAAAAAGCAATAAAGTACTGTGTATGGACAAAAGTAAAGACGGAAAGCAATAAAGACCAGTGTAGGGACAAAAGCGATAAAGTCCAATGTGAGGACAGAAGTAAAGACAGTGTCTACCAACATTTTGGGATGGTAATAACACAACGAGGAAATAAATTGTCTGCTGTCATTGTGGGAGAGCAGGACATAACAAGAAAAAAAATATTTGTCTTAACCAGACGCGCTGAAGATGACCTTTTTTTGGGGGAACTGAAATGTAAATTTGCAAATCGGTTGTTGGTAAAACCTACCACTTGGAATATGTTTGATGGAGACCAAATTCTACATGTTTTCACTACCAATTGTTTCACTCCTTTTTTTCTTAAAAATTTAGAAACGAGTACTATCTTTGAAGACTGATTACAAGCACAAATGCAATGAAACATCACATGAAAGGAGAGCAAGTTTTTAAAAAACCAAAATCAATTCATAATCGGTGAGTGCAGGAAATGAATTTTTTCAATTCAAAATTAATTTTGTTCTCCTTCACCTTCTAATTGTTAATTTATCTTGGATTTTAATATATCGTTTTTTCAATTCTCTTATGCAGGAGATGCAACTTTAATTTGGAAGATGCACACTAGCCACAACAAATAAGGTTTCAATCCTATTTGATTTTTTTTAATTATTTCATAATTGTTTCTTTATTATTATTGGTATAGATTATTTTTGAATGGACAAATATATCTATTTGATTTTTTTCCAGGAATTAATGGCTGGGAAGGTTGGTTCATTTGAATGATTTGAAGGCAATAGAAAACATGACCCATTTTTTTGTTACCAAGTACTATCTTTTTGGGTATACCACAATGAACATTTTGGAATTCTATTTCAAAATTATTGCCTTAATGAATAAATGAAGGGTGGTGACTTTTGATAACAGCATTTGTTAATGTAATTTGGTAATTTTATTCCTTAATTTGGTATAGATAAAGTACACTTTATGTAATTAATTATTAGAAGTAAAAGATTGTTTCAACAAAATAATTACAAGCAAAGATGATAATTTGTAACTATAAGTTTGTTTTGAAACAACAATGTGTTCTTTCCAAAACAAAAATTTGTAAAAATATACTCACTCTTTCCTATCCTTTTGTTTCAAAAAAATTTCAATTATTTGTTTTGATTTTATTTATCACATATTTTTCAGTTTAAAGATTTTCATGGTTAAAATGAGTTTCATTTATTTATTTATTTATTTCATTTGTTTTACTTTTTTCTTTCATTTTTATTTTCTTGCTTTTAATTAACTTCCTTTTTAATCTTTGACAGGCAGCGATCCTAGAAAGCGAGGACGAAAGAGACTGCATTGTTGTGGAAAAAATAAATTACTTACTTTCATGAAAAATAAATCATTTGTTGTCAACCATTATCATTTTTATGTGAACTAACGATCGTTGTTGTTCTTCATAAATTTTCCTTATGAGATATTTTGTCCACATTTTATATTATGCTAATGTGTATATCTCGATTAATATTGCAAGATAGTCTGTCTGATGAGATGCCAGTATGTTTATTTATTCCATTCTTTTTAAGTTAACTTCGTTTTATTCATGACGACTTATATAAATATATATTGCTTCAAAGGATGTGATTTGCAAAGTAAAATGTTTGTTGTGGCAAAGGAAATCTATTAATTGATTAACACACATGAATTTTTTTACTAACGAAGTGCATCAATCATGTAGTTGTTAACATTTGAAGGTCATCAATTAGTTACTTCATGATGTGAGTTACAACACGTGCTTGAATGTTTTAAACAATTTTGATTTATGTATGTATTGATGAAAAACTGTAGATTTCAAGAAATAACGAAGAAAGTAAGAGTATAAGCAAATTTGAGACAATAGACAGTGGATAAGTAAAATTATCTAGAATGTGCAGGCAACATAAAAATAAATAGACAAGGTGATGTGAAAACCCCAAGTAGGGATGAGATGGAGGAAAATAATTGTTGTTTGTTCACAAACATTTGGACATATAATTTAGTCACACACAATTGATAAAAAGTAGAAAGAAAATATATTTACTTATTTTAATGTTTATTTGTATAATAGATATTGCATATATCACAAAGTCATATTTTGTTATTGGTATTAGAATATCTAAAATATATTTTCATTATTGGCAAGTCTTATTTCATCACATTTTGTCACTAAAGAGATTTTTATATTGGATTCAAAGTCTCTACGTATGTTTTGAACGACTGCTTCTTTTGGTATTGTAAAAAAAAATCGTTCTTTTTGTTTTACTTCTATTAGCAAACTTACATAATGCAAATTTACATAATTCATGTTGCTATCATTTATCTTTTCCCTAAAGTTTTACTATACATATGGTGTGGATCAATGCATGCAAATTACAATTTTTTTTTAGGAAAATTGAAAATACACAAATTAGTTTCAATAAAAAACAAATTTATAATAAAAATACGCAGATCACATGGCCGCTAGTAATAATAATGATAAGATAAATACAAAAGAACAAAAATGAGGTATTTTAAAATACCTCTCTGCCAAAATTTCGTCGAATCTCTTGACAAACGAAGCATTTTAAAAATACCCACATGTCGAAATTTCTTAAAAAAAAAAATCGATTATTCAGGACTAAAAATGACTTGATAAAAAATGCAAAAATAATATGGTTAAAAAATGGGGTATGACAGATGCCCCTATTTAAGTTTCTTCTACCGGAGATTTAAAAGAAAATGATGATTTTTTGATGATTTTTTTTGTTTTGGTTCGACGGTGGAAGAGACTTAAATACAGAGTACACCATTTTTTTGACCGGCCTAAACTATAAAATGCTATGATATAATGTTATGAGTGTTATACAATAAGAATTATCTGGCCGAGAAAGAATTAAGTTCGTTGGGGAACAAAAATAGTGAAGACAGAAAGCGGTAAAGTCCTGTATGCGGACAGAAAGCAATAAAGTCTTGTGTGCGGACAAAAAGCAATAAAGTACTGTGTATGGACAGAAGTAAAGACGGAAAACAATAAAGACCAGTGTAGGGACAAAAGCGATAAAGTCCAATATGAGGACAGAAGTAAAGACAGTGTCTACCAACATTGTGGGATGGTAAGGACACAACGAGGAAATAAATTGTCTGCTATCATTGTGGGAGAGCAGGACATAACAAGAAAAAAAATATTTGTCTTAACCAGACGCGCTGAAGATGACCTTTTTTTGGGGGAACTGAAATGTAAATTTGCAAATCGGTTGTTGGTAAAACCTACCACTTGGAATATGTTTGATGGAGACATCTCTAGACCAGAAACACTGGGGATGACTCTTTTTTTTTTTCTTGTGATGTATGAATGATGGAGACATCTCTGGACCAGATACACTGGGAATGACTCTTTTTGTGATGTATTGAAGCAAGACACGTGATGGTCAATGCAGTATGTATGAATGATTTTCTGTGCATTTTATGTGAATATCAATGTATGTATGGATATGTGAATGATTGTATGTGTGAATGATTGTATGTATGTATTAATGTATACTGTGAAGCTTGTATTTGTATGATTGAATGATATTTGTGCATGACTGGATGAGATAAAAGTTTGATCAAGTAAGATGAGCATTGAGCCGATGTATCCGTACAACGACTCAATAGTTCTCCATTGGGGACATCACCCTTATAGGTGAAATAAATCAGATCACCGGGCTAAAACCCGGTATGGTACGTCAATCCATGGTAAGAATGATTGCTTCTTGGGGTAAAGCCCATCGGTCAGAGGTTTGGCAGAAGTCGTCATTTCGTACACTGAACCATAATACTTATTATCAGTCAGACTTTACTTTTTGTATTTGATTTTTCTTTTGAGTCCCTAACTTTTGCCTGGATCGCCCTTTCGGGTTTTCAATCCACCGGGATTATATTTCTTTTTTTCGTATGCCCCTAATTTTTGCCTGAGCCGCCTTTCCAGGTTTTCGACTTATCGAGCTTTTTTTTTAATAGAAAGAATCAAGATTGATATGCAAATTTCACAAAGAGATGCCGTTTGCTATTGAATAATTTTCCCAAAAGGGGTCCGAGCTTCCTCTTTCACTGGGGAAAGGAAAAAATCACACAAGCTTCTTAAAGATAACCACTTGTTGTGGATATACATGATAATTTTGCTGGGAAGATTCGAAGGCGAACCAATGCTGGTGATTCCACTGGGAAAATAAAACTATGTTGTGGAGTATCGAGTTTTTCAAAATAAATACAATCTCCTGAACCACCTTCTAAACAGTAACTGCTGGGGGATCAAAATTCAATCCAGGAACAATCTGGAGAGAAACGGTCAATCAAGACTTTAGTGAGAAAATAACTCAACTAAAGGGTTGTTCTATCCATATATGAACTGGAGTAGAACGCTGAATAAAATGCTTCCATAAGAGACAAGCTTAATGGAGATTAAAAAAAATAGGGAATTTTCTGCTTAAGGGGTAAACTCTAATTGAGAGAAGTACACATACCTTACGAGGAGAAGGGACAAATGTCAAAAATGCAAAAATGAGCAACGAATATAAATTCAGCTATGCGTGATGAATGAATAAATGTATGAATGTTATGATGTGTATCATGTATATGCTGACAAAACAGACAAAATAGATAAACAAACAAATTGGAGATTACCAAACAAAACAGTACAACCGGATACTCAGCCAATCTCAAACAAGATGGAAACATCACCAGAGAGAACTAAACCACTGACAGAGTAGAGTCCTTCTATAATGCCCAAATCTCACTGGGGAGGAAAAATACTTCTTCGCGATGATCTTCCAAAATTCAATCTTCTAATAAAAAATCCGATGAAGGGATGACAAATGTGAACTCTGCTTCGAGGTTTAGCTGGGGAACATTGGGGAATATTCAAGTTCAGTATTTAGTTGAAGAATGTTGGATCACATTCTCAGCATATTATATCAACACACTATTTTAGGGGAAACTGCACATGTCCGTAAAACCCAAAATATCAACTCGATGATTATTGGCTCAAGGAGGAAGTAACATAACATATATCTTGACAGATCTTGATATCTCCTAGAAACCACTCCAGGTGCCCCAAATTTAATGTACTGATCAAGGTAACCTCTGATTCACAACTTGTCTCGGAATGCACGGCCTTTCAGATAAATTGATTGATGAACGGATTCACAGAGAGATTCGCCGAATCTCGAGGTAATTGCCCCAGATTAACGGTACTTGGCATATTCTTTGCTCAACAAATCTTCTAGGCAACATGCCCCTTGCTGATGGTCAATTGCAAGTTTCCTTGATATCAAGCAAATGTTTTACAAGATAAAATGTTTATTCAGTGAATGAGAATTTTAATATGACAGTTATGTGAGTCTTGAAGATTTTATTAAAAAGTTGTCGCAAAACCTTGTGACTAAATCACTGGCTAGGATATGACATTGATTTTTGAAAGACAAATATACAAAAGCATATGATACCATCACAAATTTTGAGCAAAAATCATGGGAGTCAGGAACGCTTTAAAGTGTGCTATCGAAATAAACCCTATTTCAATTAGGACTTTTGAGGGTTGTAATGTGGCCTGGTACACGGTTTTGAAAAAAAGGATTTTAAGGCTCAAAGTTTATTTGTGCGCACCCACTCTTCGTGATATTCTTCAGTCCTATGCACAATTAATTCATCAGACACGCTTTGGTTGACAAGAGGATTTCTTTTGACAGTGATGTTTGAGATTGACGCTTTGGTCGAAGCTTTGATGAGGTTCTTGAAGTGGCAGTCACTTTTTAATTCACAAGCTTACTTTTGATTTTTGTGAATTTGTCTAATCCCGTACCCCTCCGGTCTGGCAAGGAATCAAATCAGTGCCGAGAGCTCCTCCCCCGAACCCCTTCTGTCCTCCTTCGTCTTGTGCATCCCTTATTTTTGCATGGACCAATTCTTTTGGATTTCGCGGTCCATCGGGATACCCTAAATTCTGCCTAAGTCTTTTTACTTAGCGGGCTTTTGTTTGTTTGGTTTTTTTTTTGTCTTGTTTTTTCTTTTTGATGTAAGACGATTGTGACTGCCACATTTTATTGTGAGTTTTGTCTTCTCATGACTTCTTGCATCTCAGACTGATTGATCCTCTTGCATCATTGAATTAATTGAAAGACTACCCTGCCCCGGGTTAAGATTAAGGGTTTTTTTATAGAAAGAACACCAACTTCTGGCTCTAAGGGGTTGACTACGGATTATCTCCTTATTTCTCCGGTGTTTGGGAATCGAAACAATGCCTGGACATCATCAACAAGGTTTTATTCAAAAGCACACAATAAGAGATTTTTGCGTTTTCAATCATCATCCTCCCTCCAATTTCTGCCTAAGCGAGAAAATTGGTAGAATTTGGTATCATAATGTAGAAAAACAAATTAATTGAAAATATGAGTGAAACGAATGGATTTCTTCAAGACAAACACACTCATTGTATTAAGATAAGCATTCATGACACAAACATTATAACATCAAGAAAAAATGCAAATGACAAAAGCAATATAATGCTAACAAAACTGCGAAGCATCTTTCCATTTGGACTTGAACATCTACAACAATCTATTTCAAATTGGCTTCCCCACAAGTTACAAAACGTGGTCACTCGGAATTTGAACCAATCTCATCAACAACAGCCACAACCTGAAATCATACGTTCATCTGAACAGCCTTCAATCATATTCACCTCTGATCGTAGAGTAGTCACCTCTTCACGAAGCTCATGATTCTCTTACTCTTGTGTTAGATCCATCTTGATTAGCTTGGTTGTACTTTGTGACACAACTCGAGTAAAAAGGTACGACCAAATTCTCGGAACGAGAAAACTTGAATGATGAATGATGCATGAAATCCAAATGATTTATTTTTATTGGTTTTCAAGGAACACAATATTACTTGCAAACATCATAAGGAGCCATTTTTTTTTTTTAGAAAAACATGCCACCTTTTACCGATGGATAGAAAAAACGTACCAACTTTTATTGAAGGTAGAAAAGAGAAAAACTTCATTTTATTGATAACGGAAGGATTACAGAACTTATGATGTTCACAAAGAGAATCCTAAGTTCCTCGAAAATCAAAGTAAAGAAATTATATGAATGCAATATGATGCATGATATGTTATGCTAAAAATGTGCAAAAAAAAAAATTAATTATTTTGTCAAAGGACTTATAAATCAATTGTAAACATTGTAGAGACGAACATTCCATTTAATAAGTTTCATATTTTCCCTTTTTTTCGAAACCAAGGAATAAGCTCAAAGAAAGCAAAAAATTGTTTATAATGTTTACAAAAAATTTGTTTAAGTCCTTTGACATTGGATGAGAAAAAATATATTTATGAATTGATGTATGCATGCATGATTATGCAGAAAACATGGTGGGGTTAAGGTATATTGTTGGAGTCAAAGGTAAAAAACCCTCCCATATGGTAAGGACTAGGGTTTATTTGTACCTGCATTACGGGTTCTACAAAGTTCCCAAAGTCATCAACCGTCTCATGGATATTACTGGGTTACGTGACTACTCTCGTTCCAATAACATCCACGGGATAATTTTGTTTGAGTGTAGTTTCGCGTGACGACTAATTTCAAGACTACTCTTGATTAGCCACCGCACTACGTCCTAAAAAGGCCAAGATGGGTTAAAGGTAATTCTAATGGTTCTCGGCTTCTTAGGACACTCACATTGAAAGTAATAACACCATCATGACTTTTCATGACGACGAGTACTACCGTCGTGAGGCCTCCACCGAGCGGGATCATATCACATGTGCTTCATAATCCAAACTACTCTGGACATGTCACTATGATTTTACCCCATCCTATCTTATTGTTTCGCTCATGTCCGAGTTAGGACTTATCTCACCACTCAAAAGATCCCAAGCAAACATATATACACATACATACAAGTAATATAATAGCGCGAAGATAAAAATAAACAAGTTAGGCTTAACTCGCTTAGGGGAGCCCCAGTGAAGTCGCCATTTCTGTCGCGGTGATTTTTGGATATCGAGCTATTAATTAGCGTCGAATCGCAATTTAATGTTTCACCACCGATCTTTAATTTTTTCCGAGGGAAAGGGGAAAAGTTCGAAATAACCCTATTTTTTAAGAGATTCGGGGGTTGGTTATACGAAGGGAAGGTACTAGGACCCTAAGTATCTATAGTATCCTATAGGAACCTCTTGTTTCTATTCTAACTTTGCGCTTGATTTTATTTGCTTCTAAAAAATGTTTAAATTGATGATCAAGAAAAAAAAGTTTAAAGTGATGAAAAAGAAGAAAAATGTTTTTGTTGATTTTATTGATTCGCAGAGACAAGTCTCATGCCTACGTACCCGAAGGATCAAAATCTCGTAGTTCGGGGTAAAAATTGCGAGTAAATTTGTTTGTTTAATTTTAAGGTTTTGAAAATGGTTTTAAAGACCAAAAGCCAAAAGTGGCAAAATGCGAGTTTGATTGATGTTAATTTGTGAAGAAAGTCTAAATGGTTAAATTGACTTGGAGTTTGATTATGAAAGGAGACGCGAACGCTTGGTTTAAAATCCAAGGTTTTTTGCAAGAAAAAAGGTTTAGGCGAGAAAATCACTTGGTTTAAAATCCAAGGTTTTCACATAATTAAAGAATGATTGATTGAAGAAAATACACTTGGTTTGAATTCCAATGTTTTTGTGAAAAAAAGAACACTTGGTTTAAAGTCCAAGTTTTTTTGCGATAAAAAGGACACTTGGTTTAAAGTCCAAGTTATTTGCGATAAAGGGTACTTGGTTTAAAGTCCAAGATTTTTGCGATAAAAAGAACGCTTGGTTTAAAGTCCAAGGTTTTTGATAGAAAAAGAACACTTGGTTTAAAGTCCAAGATTTTTGCGATAAAAAGAACACTTGGTTTAAAATCCAAGGTTTTGCGATAAAGTCCAAGGTTTTGCGATAAAAAGAACATTTGGTTTAAAGTCCAAGGTTTTTGTGATAAAAAGAACACTTGGTTTTAAGTCCAAGGTTTTGCGATAAAAAGAACACTTGGTTTAAAGTTTTTGTGATAAAAAGAACACTTGGTTTAAAGTCCAAGTTTTGTGATAAAAAGAAGACTTGGTTTAAAGTCCAAGTTTTTTGCGAGAAAAAGAACACTTGGTTTAAAGTCCAAGGTTTTTGCGATAAAAAGAGCACTTGGTTTAAAGTCCAAGGTTTTTGCGATAAAAAGAGCACTTGGTTTAAAGACCAAGGTTTTTAATAGAAATGTTTGAATAAATTTTTTGTGTTTCCACGATATTTTTGAAGAAGAAAAAAAAACTTACGTATTTCGAAAGAGGTTTTGACCTCATTTTTTAAAAAAAGAATTGGGCAGCGGTTGCGCGCGAAAAATGATACTAACGTCATAACAAATAAATTAAGCACGAAGACAATTCACAATGATATTTTGATCAAAGCGACGCCTTTTCCCTCGGAATTTAATATTACGCATATTGGCGGAATGCAATAAAAAATAAATATGCATGAGATGCAATTTTCATTTAAGAGTACATTTGTCCCTAATTACATTCTAAAATCTTTGCAAGAAAATAAACATGAAATGATGCAAGAAAGGGGGGAATGCTATCCTCTAAATCCTAACCAAAATCCCTAGATCGGAAAAAAAAAAAAGAAAAAGAAAAAAATTCAACCTTTGGTGCTTTTCCGGCTCTGATTCTTTTAATTTTCTTCTCATTCTCTGCGTTTCTAATCGTGTAATTTTTTGTTTGTTCTGTATTTTGAAAAAAAGGAATTTGTGTTTGTTTTCTGGATCCGGAAAAAAAGAATGAGATTTTTTGGTGTTTGTTTTTTTTTTTGTTATTGGATTGAAATAAAAAAGAATAAGTGTTTGTTCTTGTGTTTGTTGTTATGTGATTGAAAAAAAGGTTGTCTGGTTATTTTTTTGAATTGTTTTTCTGGATTGATGATATTATGAACTTTATGATGTTGTGATTTGATTCTGTTGAAAGAAAAAATTAGGGTTTGATGTGGTTTGTTGGTCTGCGGTTGATCCAAAAAATTTCTCCTCTGTTCATCTAATTTCTGATTTGGTTTCAATTTAAAGACTCCAATGATGGATGCTTGTGTTCACTGGATAAAATTAAATTTGGATTTTTGCTTGCTTTGGCACAAAATATGGTTTTGGCAGAGATCAAGAAGGAATGAAGTGGCTGCCCTTTTGCTTTGAGTGTTGGATTAGGAGAAGAACTAACTTAATTTAGAAAAAGTAATCAATCAGAAAAGCTAAAAAAAATCAGGGGATGGGTCTCTGCAAATGCAGCAGACGCTGCTTCCTTTTCCCTTTTTCTTGTTTGACTTTTGAATATAATAATAATAATAAGAATTAAATGTTTAACTGCTGTAAGGATTAAATGTTTTTCACTTTCAGTGAGGTAGTTATCCCACCAGGCTTTCAACTGACCGGAGAATCCTGCAACAAGGATTTCAACAATAGCAGTCTCCGGGCAATCGTTAGCAGTTTCATAATCAGTAGCAACCATTGTCATGTTTTGGAGTATATTAGTTATGCCATACTCATTTTGACCATCTATGTTCCATTCATAGACGGTGTTGGCACCAAAGCTCTTAAAATTGGAATCTTTTTCTTCTAATAAAAGATCAGGAGCGGTTGCTCTAGGATAGTAAAGTTTGGTTTGCTTTTTCCAATTGAGCTTTGGGCCAGTTATGACAGGATTAATATTAATCTCAGAATCTTCACTATATTCAGAAGTTGTTTGTTGTCCTATCATGTTTATAATTTTGGACTGTAAGGGACTACCAGGGACAGTTGTATGGTACAATTTCAATTTTTCATTAACCATGTCATGAAGTTCACTCTAAACTTTTTCTTTCATTTTCATCTTTGGGTCAGAATCTTGTAATTCTTTCATGATTTGTTTAGACATCTTAAAAGGTTTAAACAAAGGTTTTTCAATAACATTAGAAGATGTTGACGCATGATTAAATACTATAGGTTTTTTTCCTAGGTTCTCACCTAAGGCTTGAAGATACTTATTAGTATAATTAGATTGTTCGATAAGATTCTTAATATCATTAGAATTAACGGGTTCATCATCTAATTATGTTTTGAATGGAGAAGCCATCACGGAATTCTCCTTGCTTTTGAGTTTAAGCCTAAAAGGGGTATTAGGAGGGAACTCAGATTGAACTGTTTCACCATTCTTTAAATGCCAAACAGTTATGACGTTAGTCGTCCTTTCACCTATTATGTCGGACTGAAAAGGATAGTTTATATTATTCCTTATGGTATAAGCATGAAACCAATCAAAGAATGGAATATTGAGTTCAACTTTGTTTAAGAATTTATAAAATTCTTCCTGTATCCTGATCCTTTTGTTTCCCTTATACTCTTGAAAGAACCATTCTCTTTGAGGAGACCATTCCTCAGAATAGAATTCTTTCTTAAGGGATTCCTTATCTATAATGAACTTATATAACATCATAAGGTTCATTAAGGGAGGAAAATGTTGGGGATTGAACTGTTCTTTGTTCGTCCTCATCTCTCTGATAGGTTGGCCTAACAGGGGTAGTGGTTTCGAGGCCTTGTAGGTGAATGGTTGAATCATCATGAGTTTGTTCAGATCTATGGATAGACCTAGGGATAGAGAACGATCTCCTAGAGACTACTTTCCTAAAGTCGTCCATTGTTGGATTATCGGATCTAGTATATCTTGACATAGAGAAGGAATTTCTTCTATTAAAGACTAATTCTACTGTACCAACTTGGTGTTGGATTATATCTTGAAATTCGGGAGAAATGCAGGGAAGGGCTGGTGTTGCCTTTTCTAAAGCCCATTTCTCTGGGAGAGTTATGTCACTCCACTGAATAATTTTAGGAACAATGACATTGACTTTAGTTTCATCTGTGAGGAATAAAGTTGTCTCCCAGATTTGTCACATTTTGTTTTAAGAAAATTTGATCTAATAGAATTCATAACTTTATAGTGAACTCTATAGACTAAAGTGATAGGAATAAATCCTTCCTTCATGTCGTAACCATGAAGTTTAACTTTGAGGAATAAGACATCAAGGATATTTTTGTCATCTAAGCTTATAGTTAAGTCTGGAAAACAATTGAAAAAGATTGGTCCATGACTAAGACTGGATTCTACCGTTCCTAAAAGTGAATCATGAAAACAATTTTGTCTTATATCTCTTAAGCAAAAAGTACAGCAACGTCAAGGGAGCCCCTTGTAAGAGGCTTTAAACCTATTTGTACACTACCAATATGTATATAATTGCATTTCTTGCTTAAGTGTTCTTTGATACTTTTTTTAGATAAGAGATGAACTTTTTCATTATCGGATTTAAGTTTGAATTTTTGTTCCACTGTCCTAATTATATAGTCCGGTCTGTGGAAAAAGGATCCGTCAGGTTTGTAAAGCTCTTTAGGAGATATTTTAGGTATTTTCCAATTGTCTAATTCTTGATTGATATCTTCAAAATTAATTTCTTCTTTGAAGACTTTCACTACTACAAAATGTGGAATAGACAGCTCCCCTAAGACAGCGCTTATTTAAGGAAGCGCTATTAAAAAGAAATTCGGAACTCTTAGACAGCCCTTGTGAAAAAAGCGCTGTCTATGGTACAACGTTTTACAGCATTTTCCTATACATGCGCTTTCGTTTGTATACTAAGAAAAATAAAAGAAAACAAAAAATATACATTAGACAGCGCTTTTACGTTACATAGCGCTTAATATTGAAAGCGCTTTCTAAAGCGCTTTTATAGGTGCAACGTTAGACATCGCGTGAAAATGAAAGGAATGGTTGTCATATGAAATACTTGTGCTACATTCAATAAATATAAATATATAAATATAAATAATAAATAATAAAAGAAAAATACAGTATGTATAAATAAATAAAAATAAAACACACGCATTCATCAAAAACAAACAATTCAGTCCAGATTCATATCCTTGCTCCAGAAATCCAAACCCTTCAATTTCTCCCAAATCTTGAAACCTAGAAATTGGCTCAATCCATCTCTACTCCCAAACCTTTCTTGCTTGAGGAACACATAAATTGGCTGACTCGATTGCTTCTCTATCGATCCTTATCTTCTTCTAATCCAGAAACTTTGTAATTCGCTCATGCCGTTAAAACCCCTAATTGTTTTTACAAAAAAGCGTCATCGATCTCTTACTGGAAGGATACTGATTATGCGAGAAATAAATTGGTTGATTTAGGGTTCAATCGTTATTATTTTGTTTTCTGCAAGAAAAGAGGTTCGATCATTCATCGTTAAAGGTTTCATTTAAGGTTCAATCGTTATCATCAATTGGAAGAATTCAAAGTACTGTAACAGTTTCATCTTCTTGAATGAGTCTCGTTATTCTCAATCAACGCCTTTATGGAGCGACTCTACCCGTTTCTTGTTTGCCACCATCGTCGAAGGAATTTTCTAAGCTTTGGGATTGCCTTTGTCACTACTAGCATGTAAGTTTCCTTTTTCATTCTTTGTAGTTATTATTCACTGGTAAATACTAGTGTTTTAAATAAAGGATTTAACTCCAAATTGAACCACTTCATAACCGTAATCCGACCGCGATTAAGACTGTATTGACCGCGACTTCAACCGGTGTTTAAAACCCTTATTAATACTGTTTGTAAATTGTTTCAGCGGAATTCGTATTTTTTTCATGAATTAATCTAGTTACTTGCTTCCCTTGAATAGAAGTCATATAGGTAGAAAATAAAGATAGATTATAAGAAAAAAATTTGGACAATTGTTGACCTATTTTAATGTTAAATGACTGATGAGTTAGGCAATTAATTTTCCCTTTAGATAGTTTTTAAAATTGACTTAGGGTCAATTCACTTTGAATTTTGATATGGTGATGTGAACCTATTCCAATCGTTACTATCTATTTGAAATGTTTTATTTGCTTTGTTTGTTCTCATTTTGCCTTCATCTAGAGAAGACATCCATAAGTTGAGGAATGACTCTTCCCGCGGCCTTAGTTTTTTTGGGGTTCAGTTTTGGATTATGTTGCTGCTGTAAAGTTTTTTTTTTCCTTCTCCATCTATTTTGTTGAAGTTCTGCTACAGGTTCTATTCCTTCTGTGGTGCTCAGGTTGTGGAGGTGGTCATGGTGTGGAATTGTATTTGTTTTGGATATCTACTGTTTGATTTCAATAGCAGCATGTGGTTTTGGTCTTGGTGATGTAGTCTGAGGCAAAGTTTTCTTGCTTTTGATGTGAGGTATCAATTTGTGGTGATGTGGCTCTTTTGTCTAATTCAATTGTGTCTTGTCTTTGGATAAAATAAGTTATGCTTAAATATGTAAAAATGGACTCCAACTTATCATTTAGTTAACCGTCTAAAGATTCATATTCAAGCCCAATATCAACATTTTTCTTGTTATTTTGATAATTAATCAATGAAACAATATCATGAGGTCCTTGGTTGTGTCTTCTCTAGATACCTCATGTTTGATTTTAATTTTACATCTTTCACTGAACTTATGTATTAATTCTCTATTCAGTCCTTATATAAATATATAATTCACATGTTTCTTGCTCATATATTTGGTAATTTAACTGGTGAACTTGGCGGTTCTTTTCTTTTAAGAGTACTTTGGAGTGTAAAAGAAGATAGTGTATGCTACCATGAGTAAACAGAAATTTAGCTTGTGAGACATTAGTAATCATATTAGAATATATATAAAAATAACAATTTAATTTTGCCATGTGATTAGTTGCTACAGTAAGTTTTATATTTATAGTCACCATGAATTTTTAAAGTGTCAATCATGTTTATTTAGATGAAAAAAAAAAAATTTAAAATTCTTGTATAGTTATTCAATCATGATCATTCAGCTAAGAAGTAAGTTGTTAAATTTACATATAAATTGCATTCGATGTTTTGGCATTAATTAATAATCTTAAGTATCTGGGTTTATTTAGATTTGAGCTCAATTACTTTGATCATTTTCTTATCTTGGATGAATTCTCTGGTGAGGAATCTCTGTTTTTTCTCTGTTCTTTAAGTTCAAAATGAGAGTAACAACAATCTTGTTTTGTTTTCTAATAATGTGAAACATTGCAGTTGGTGCTCCTGCTTGATTTCCTGATCATCCACGTAGAGGTTTACCATGTTAGGTTTTCTGTGTAATTCGTGCATGTTCCTCATTAATCTCATCTTTAGGCATGGCAACGGGGCGGGGGCGGATTTTGCCCTCTCCAAACCCAAACCCATAAAGTTCGGGTTTCCCCAAATCCATCTCAATTCAATGCGGGGATAAAAAGTATAACCCCAAACCCCTACCCAACGGGGATCGGGTATCCCCAACGGGGTTTGGTTATCCTCGTTACGCCTCTTTCACATGAATTATGATTGTATTTTAATATTTTTTTTATTAAAAAAAAGGTTAAAAGTCCAAAATTATTTTGTTTTAACAATATTTTTTTAAATAAATAAAAGAAATAAAGAAAGTCATTTGTTTATTACTCAAATTAAAAATAAAAAATAAACATATGAATATAATTTAAGAGATTGTTCAAGAGTTTCTAATTTCAAAGAGGTAAAATATAATTTTAACATAAGCGGGGCGGGTTCGGGGTGGGTATCAATGTCCCTGTTACCCGCCCCAAACCCATATTTTGAAATCGGGGAAAACCCATACCCAAACCCAAACCCAGTCAACTCGGGTTTTCCCCGTCAAAGCGGGTAGGGTTTGGGCGGGTACCCGCGGGTATGGGTTTTATTGTCATGCCTACTCATCTTAACTTCTAGTTTCTAACACCTTGTGATGATTTCTCACTTCTATGATTACACGTTTTGAGATGTTACAAGTAGAATCTTCTTGGTAACATTAAATGTTTTGAACACAATTACATAATGCCTCTCGAAGTGCCTCTATCATTTTGCAGCTTAATTTCCTTTCATTTTGTCTTCTTTCTTGTATTGTGAGCTAGACCCCATATGAACTCTAGATGTTTCCAGTAATAAGAATTGCTATTCACTACTATATTCTACTGTTTTATACATTTCGCTACTATTCTTTATCATTCAATCTTATTGTAATTCAGCCATAGAATCACTTGATTATCACAGTTGCTATTCTGCTCTATATTTGTCCTATTTGATCAATGTTCAGTCGTAATCGAGATCGAGTCCTATTAGAATGTTGAGAAATTTTGTATGACTTTTCAGGTTCTAAAATGAGGTGCATAAGGAAGATACCATATTGGAAAGTCAAAGTGAAAATATAGATAAGAATATCCTCATGTGAGTGAGTTCCTCATTTGCAACTGGTTCAAAAGTGTTTCTTATATTAAATTTGATTTACTCTTTGCATTAATGATGTATCAACTACAAATGAGAAAAAGTGTTAACTCCTCCTTCCAAGCCTTGATTTCAGCTGTAAAGAAATCTTCTTTAAATAGATTAATTATTAATTCAGCTCTTGCATAGTGTCAATTGCAAGACTGAAGCTTGCGTCAAATGAAAATGTTGATCTTATTCGGACCCTTTGTTGGTTTGAGTTTTAATTTGATATAAGTTCTTCCAGTTGCAAAAAAGTGAATTGAACCACTTGCAGTAAAGGGTGGGTAATGGCAGGTCTTGTCTTCTTCGTCTTCCTTATTTTTTTGTGGTTTGCAAGTTTTATTTATTTACTTCATCTTACTTTTGGCTTCAGGTATATGATAGAAAATCTCAAAGGCTTATCGAAGAACTAATTGGCAAAAAGATTGTTGTTAATGAGAGCTATTCATCAGCCAAAACCAGCTCTTGCTCTAGTGGGCATAGTTATGTGAGTTGTTTCTTTCTTTCTTTTAATAGTTGAATGAAACTGTAGGTTAAATGTATATGTAACTTTTAATAGTTATTATCTTTCTGGTTTAGCATACTTATTTATTGAAAGTTGAATCACATATAGGTAGGTTTAAATGGAAGTGTAGTTTGTTATAGGATTATAGGAATAACACTAGTTGCACGATGCAACTTTAGTTTAGAGACAATGTTGTTTTATTGTTTTTGTTGTTGTTTGAGTTGAGATACTATATACTGCTGAATTGAGTTTGTTTAATTTTATATTGGTGTGTTGCTGAAGTGAGATACTACATGCCTTATGCTTCTGTCAAGATTAAATGTGTTTGATTTCACGGTAGTGTAAATTTATTGTTATTGAATTGATTTTAGTTAAAAAATTATTTCTCAATAGCACATTGCTTTCATTTAGTTTGTGTGCGAATTTAATTTTAGTGTTGTTGTTTGACAGGGTCTTGATGATCTAACCCGTTTATTTCGGCGGCCTCCGAAAAGTGAAGACTGCATAATGACAGGCAGGATAGTGTTCTCATGTTTGGTTTATGCCGTTCTAATGTTTTAATATTTGACTGACTTGTAATTTTGAATATGTAGTTTTTGAACTTGTACTAGAGATTATTACATTATATGTAAATTTTCTATATATATACGCGCCTTGTTATTAATTTTCATGTTACTTGCATGTATGATATTTGATTTGCTTATAGATTTTGAAATAATGAAGGAAGAAAATCATACAAAAAAAACTACATATAAAAGCGCTTCATAAGGTAACATATAAAAGCGCTGTCTAAATCTAACCTACAACAGCGTTTAGCAATGAAAATCGCTATCTAAAACTAACCTGCAACAGTGTTTAACACTGAAAAGCGCTGTTTAAAACTAACCTACAACAGCGCTTAGCTTTGACAAGCGCTGTATAAAAGTAACCTACATCAGCGTTTAGTGTTGAAAAGTGCTGTCTAAATATTACATGAGACAGCGCTTTTATACATAAGCGATGTCTAAAAATGACATTAGACAGCGCTTTTACTTGATTATTAAGCGCTGTCTATACTTTTAACAGCGCCAGAATAGATAGCACTTATAAAGCGCTGTCTAAGGCAAAAAAAAGCGCTGTCTAAAGCCTTTTTTGGCATAGTGTTTGTTTGAAAAACTTGTAGATTGATGTTCAGTAATAGAGGAAGAAGAAGGTTGAGAAGATTTACAAGAGAGGTGTGAGGAAAGTGATCTAAACATTAAAAAGATTTTAATTTCCTCACCCATTAATACCAGTGCCATCATTTGGTTAGATAGAAATATAATTATTAAATATGAATTAATAATTTATTTTCTAAATTATTCTTTAGAATTAAGCCAAAACTAGTTTTAAAGCTGAATCATCCCATGAACTATATTACTGTTAAAATATTAGTCTAAATCCGAATATCCCATAAAACATGGACAAGAATATTCAGATCAAGAATAATTGTCTTTACTGTGCATAAATAGTAGTTTGGAATGACCTGCCTGCCACTAGTCACATGGATTAACTGTGAAGTATAATTTATATAAATAAATTGTTAACTCATATTTAATATTCACATTCCTACTTCCCCATCAGGCTCTGATACCGAGAGGGGTTCGGAAGCAGATAAAATTATCCAACTATGATTACTGGAAGGTGGTTTTGTCAACAGACATCCTCTTCTGGATGGATCAAACTATGATTACTGGAAATCCAGAATGATGGCCTTTATAAAACCTCTCGACAATAAATCATGGAAGGCTGTTTTAAAGGGATGGGAGCATCCACAAATCCGTGACAAAGATGGAAAAAGAAAAGGTGAATTGAAACCAGAAGAGGATTGGTCCAAAGAGGAAGACGGACTTGCACATGGAAATTCCAAGGCGCTCAATGCTTTGTTCAATGGGGAGGACAAAAACATTTTTTGTATGATAAAGCAATGTACTGTTGCCAAGGAAGTTTGGGAAATCCTAATGACTACACATGAAGGTACTGCCAAGGTGAAGAACTCAAGGCTACAACTTTTGACTGTCAAGTTTGAGAATCTTTTGATGAGTGACGATCAATCTGTGCATGACTTCCATATGACCATCTTGGAGTATGCTAACAACTTTGATGCCTTAGGAGATAAGCTAAGTGAGGAAAGAATGGTAAAAAAAAAATGCTTAGATCTCTTCCTAAGATGTTTGATATGAAAGTTACCGCTATAGAAGAAATGCATGATATATCCTTTATGAAGCTTGAGAATCTTGTTGGATCATTACAAACTTATGAATTGGCTGCTAAAGAAAAGGTTGAAAAGAAAAAGAAGAGTATAGCTTTTACTTCCAGCACTACTGAAAATGAAGAAGTGGAAAATGTTCCAGAATCTGATGAAAGTCTTTCTGAAGCTATGGTACTTCTTGGGAGACAATTCAATAAGATACTCAAGAAGATGGACAGAAGACCTAGGACAAATGCTAAAGGCATCTTTCCAGACAGCAGCAAAAGGATCATTAGTACAAGAAAACCAACACCCGAAGACAAGACTATGACAGGGAAAGGTGTTCAATGCCATGAATGTGACGGTTATGGACACATTAGAACTGAATGTGCGACCTTCTTGAAGAAACAAAAGAAGGGAATGACTGTCACTTGGTCCGATGAGGATGATTTTGAAGATGATGGGTACACTGAATCCGCAAATCACATTACTGCTCTTACAGGAATCATTGGTTCTGAATCTGATGATGAAGAACTGACATTTGATGAGTTAGGTGCATTCTATAAAAAACTATGCCATAGGAGTGAAGAAGTGTGTCACAACAGCAAACTCTCATAAATCAACTGCAGGCTGAGAAGACGAAGCATCTGTCACAGATATCTGACCTCAACACTCAGCTGCAAACTGAAAAGGCGAAGCATCTGTCCCAGACATCAGCTCTTAATGATTAGGTAACCACATTGAACTATAAACTAACTAGTTTGAGTAAACAATATAGACTTCTGAATAATGGAACAGAAAGGTTGGATATACTTGTTGAGGGGCAAGTGCCTAGAAAACCAAAGGGGATTGGAATTGAATATAATTATCCCAAGAAGAAAAAGGCTGCCTCTACTAGCACGTTTGTTCCTACTAAAGAAACCTATGATCCTACTGAAACCAGACAGATGCCACAGCATCCCCAACAACATCAGTTTGTGAAACCAAGTCCTAATTCCAAAGGCTAGATCTGTCATTACTGTGGTAGAAAAGGGCACATTAGACCCTTTTGTTATAGGTTGTATGGATTCCCAAAAAGGTTTAATTATCCTAAGAATGAATCTAGTAATGCAAAGAAGGAATGGAAACCGAAGGCAAATGATGTTGCTCACATAGCTCATACATCACTTAGAGCATCTTCAAGAAATGATTGGTACTTTGATAGCGGTTGCTCCAGACACATGACTGGAGTTGGAAGCTTTATAACTGATGTTAAAGCACATGCCACTAGCTACGTTACATTTGGTGATGGAGCTAAAGGTCAAATCAAAGGCATAGGAAGACTCATTGCAAATGGCCTCCCTAAACTTGAGAATGTTCTCTTGGTGGAAGGTCTAACAGGAAATCTTATAAGCATCAGTCAGCTATGTGACCAAGGGATGAAAGTGAACTTGAAAAAGTCTGAATGCACTGTCTCAACTGAGCATGATGAAGTCATTATGACAGGTGTTAGATCAAAGGATAATTGTTACTTATGGGTACCTGAAAAGAATGCTCAACTTTCTACTTGTCTCATAACTAGAGAAGATGAAGTCAAGTTATGGCATCAAAAGATGGGTCATCTAAATCGGAGAAGCATGAAGAAAGTTATAACTGAAGAAGCAGTGAGAGGAATACCTAAACTGAAGATTGTGTGAATATATGCCTTGACAGGAACATTGTTGTTTTGATGATTGACAAAAGAAGTCTGAGAATGACAATGATGCAAAAAGCGGAAAAGATGATCAAACTTTCAAGACTTGGGTCATAGACTTATTGAGTTGTAATCTATTTATTTTTTAGGATCCTTATGTGAGTAGTAGAAAAAGCTCTCTTGAAAATATATCAGTATATCACACACTCAGTAATTTTATTCAAATGTGATTTTGCATAAAAATATTTTTGAATAATTGTTTTGAAAATTGCATAATTATATTTTGACATTTAAAGTTTAAAATCATTTTATTTAGCATGCATTAATGTTGACTTGATTCAATTTGTGAAATATTATTGCATGTCTACGTGTTTTTCATAATTTCATAAATATGATCATAGCCAAATTGATTTCATGTGACAATGGCATAATTATGATTCTAAGGATTAAAGAGGAAATATCATACAACGGCTAATTCTGCATTAAGTTTTCAAACGGATATTTTATTTCAATGCACGTCAAAATCATTTGTCCTATAAATAAGTGCACTCTAATAGCCCTTTAAAAAGAACATAATTTTGCATCAAAATTATATAAAAAAATAATACTCATTACTCTCACAATTTTTACACTTGTTAATATATTTAATTGAGAGCTTTTTTATACTACATAGTTTACTTTGTAGTACTTGTGCTTCAATTTGTTATATATACACATTTGGTGTAATCTTTCAATCTTTGTAATCTTTATTGTATTGGGTGTGATCCCAAGGTTTTCAAGAGAGGTGATATCTCTTGGTTTAGAGGCTCTTGCACAAGGGAGGTGATATCCCATTGTTTGTGTTGAGAGTTCTCGGTTGTAAAGTTCTTAGCTTATCCTGTTATAAAAGCTTGGTTTAGTGAAATCTCAAAGTGCTTTCCTTGAGGACTGGAGTAGGCCCTTTGTTTTTGCCGAACTAGTATAAATTCTTTGTGTTCTTTCTCCTTTCCATTTCATCTCTTTTATTTTCCTTGCAAGTTATTTTCATTTTATTTACTTGTTTTCGGCAACTTTATTTGTACTCTCTAAATTTATTTAAACTTATAGCAAGTTCATTCGAGTGATAGTGTTTTCCTTTAGATCTTTTTCTGTCTCACTGTGAAGTGATTAGCAACAGAACCAGAGCTCTAGATAACAATTGAAGGGGTATGAAAACACAAGAAGGGGGGTTGAATTGTGTTTCAAAAATATAAAACTTTTTCAAGACATTGCTATCTATCAGAGTTTTATAGGCAGTGGAAATTCTAAACACAATCAAACAAAAATAATAACAGAGACAGAGAGAAAAGAGAGAGAGAGAAAGAAATGAACACACATGATTTATACTGGTTCCCCTCACAATCCGAGAGTACTCCAGTCTCCATGCACTTCCAAAGGATTTCACTATAATCACTAAAGATTACAATCCTAGTGCTCAAGCACACAAGCAAGAGTCTTCTAATGCTCAAGTCACACAAGACAAGAGACTTCGTACAAATGCTCAAGTTATAAACAACAAGAGACTTTTCCAACTAGAATCACTAACGCAGGAGTATTCCTAAACTTCTAAGCTACTCTAAGAACTTAAAACACTTAACACAATTAAGTGAATTACAAAAGAATTCTTCAGAGGCTTAAACAGTCTTTTAGAAGATTTTGAATGAGTATGATTTTCTCTATTTTTGCTTGTACTCTACTCTCTTTTGTGTGTCACATATGTTTCAATCAAAGACATCTATTTATACAAAGATAAAATAGAGACGTTGATGAAAAGATCCGTTGAGAAATAACAGCTGTCGAAATTTTCATTTGCTTGAAATATGAATTTGAATTTCTTATCCAGAAGAGGTAATTCAAATCCACTACTTCGTCCTTGTTTCTTTGCTCTACCATTTAGAGTAATTGATAGTACAAATAGTAAGCAAATACGCTCCAATTGTAGATAAGGTCAGATAATGACGTTATTCATTCTTATCCTTTGATTCTAAGCTGTCATCCCTTGAGAGTGATCTGGAAGCTTGAGATTCTTTAAAATAGCTTGAATCTGTTCAGAAACAGAGTCTTCTTCAGAGATGAAACATTTAGCTTCTGAGGTACTTGAATCTTCAGCTTCTGATGGTCTTCAGAGATAAGCTTCTGAGGGTAATTTAAATTCCAGCTTCTAATGCCTTTTCAGAGTGTAGCTTCTGAACGTCTTCAGAGTCTACCAATATCAGGTCTTCATAGTTTCTTCAGAACTGAGTGATCTTCAGTTGTTTGGTTATCCTTCAGAATGCTTGTTCATACCATTATTCAAATCTTAGTAATAATGTGTCATAGTGATTCTGCACACTTAAATAAATCATCAGTATACCAATTGTCCATTTAATACTTTTGTTATCATCAAAATTCTTAGGGTATTTATCAATAAAACTGATTTTGTTCCAACAATCTCCCCCTTTATGATTATGACAAACATAAGTATGTTCCTATCAGCAAAACATGTTTCAGAGTTTTGACTTAGGAAATAACAACAATTTAGCACACATAAACAATACAACCAATACTTCTCTATTCTTCTCCCCCTTTTGTCATTATCAAAAAGATAGAAAACATTTAAGCAGTCAAAGCGTAACTATCAAAAAAGTCAAGTCAAAAAGTGATGTTTACAACTATGTCCAATTTAATGAACTTGTTGCTAACCGTTGTGACTTTGGCGTTCTGAAAGCTTATAAAGAGAGAGAGGAATCCTAGTCATTTTATTCATAACGAATAATCTTAGGAAAGAATAGATAATTTATCAAACAGTCTGATATCAATGAAAAAAGCAGAGAGTAAGGCTTCATTTTTTCAACAAAAGAAAGTGAAGAAGGATAATTGATCAAGGCAGGAGAAAGACAAGAAAACACAATCAAGGCCAATAATAGATCTCAACGAACGTCCAGACAAGTGGGATGTTGGTTACTTCAAGGTTCTTGAAACTTATCATCCTGAGGATGAATTTCCACCTAAGGCAGATGAGGCTTCTTCTCAGACTACTGTGGAATCTAGGAGAAGAGATGCTCCTTCTGAAGGGGATTCTAATTAGTTTCTTAAAACTTGATGTACTCGTGAATCTTATTGTTTGAATAATAAAAGATCTATCTTTGTCTTTGTTTTGACTTATAATCTTTCTGCTTTGATTCTAATGCTCCTTCAAACGCATATTCATAATTAAAACAAGTTGAAAACTAACAAATATTCTATCATTAAAATATGAAATATTCAGAATGATACCAATTGAAATATGAAATATTCAGAAGCATGTGATATAAATAAAACAAGTTTTAAGAGCAGAACAAATTAGTACAGATAAATAATAAGTGCTTAAACAAATTGAAAGAAATCCTAGGGGTTCCTATTTCTAAGAAGATCAAGGATGGTGTCTAAAGTAGACATGAATCCTTTCTGATTTGTGTTCAACTCCTCTAGCTTTATCTTCTGATTATCCACTGTCTTCTGAATCCTTTCTTCAAACGCTTTGTTTCTAGATTTTTTTAAGATGTCCTTCTTTACAAACAGTTCTCCAGGTTCCAGACTAAACTTCAAATGCATGCTTAGGTCACTATCCAGTGAGCCCAAGTTTTCTTTCCAAACTGTAGTCTTAGGAACAGAGTCATCAAAGAAATTGCCAGTTAAGCTCAGTCTTCCTTTCTTCTTCAGCTTGTTCTTCTCTCTCTTCGTTCCATTTTCCAATGAAGGGTTTTAACTTCTTCTGATATTCTTTAAGCTCTGTCAGATCTGAAGTCTTAATGAAGCTCAATTCCTTTTCCAGTTCATCCTTCAGACAGTTCCATTGATGCTCATACATGGTAGGCTCAGTGAGAGAATATCTCAACTCATCTTGATGAAAATGTTATTGCATTTATTCATAAACTCAGAGTTAGATAAAGGAGTGAGTTTAGGGTTTGGTTCAGATGAACTTGGAACAAGAGTGATTTGTGGAAAATGTTAAGAGGGGACAGGGTCATTGTTTTTAGAAGAACTAGGGATATCTGAGATTTGAAGGGAAGGTTTAGAGATACCAAGGTTTTGAGAAGAGGTTAAATTCTCATCAATGTATTCTTTGAGAACACAACCAAAGGCTTCTCCAAAGTGAGTTTCACTCACAGAGCAGTAGTAATTGTAGAAATTTGGAACAAAGTTTTCAAAGAATTTGAGAAACTCAAGATTTTGGTTGGTTTCAGCATTTGTGGTTTTAGCATTTGTGGTTTCAGGGGAAGGTGACCTTGATACTGAAAAGTTTCCAACTTCTTTATTTCTTTCAGTATCAGAGGCTTGGTTATTTTCAGCTAGGTCAGGGTGTGATTGATGATCAGGATTGTGAGTTAATTGGTCCTCTTGCTGGGGTTGTGTTTCTGGTTCTTGTTTGGTTTGTGTTTCTGGTTCTTGTTGATTTGGCTGGTCTTGCTCTGGATGGTCTTGTTCTGGTTGAGTTTGGAGTGGTTGATCTGGTTCTGATTGAGTTTTCACATTTTGGTTTTCTTGGTTCTGAGCATGTTCAGAGTCTAAAAGAGGTTCAAAATCTAGAACATGTTCAGAGGCTTCTTGTGTGGGTTTCTGAGGGGTTTCAGAGACATTTTGTTTAGGCAACTCTCCACTCAAATGTTGTTCAAGAATATTTAAAGGTGAGTCATTTTGATTCTGAACTTTTGAGGGAGGGGACAGGGTTTTCTCAGAGTTTGAGGTTTTTGAGGGTGGTGTTTGAGTTATTTGTTCAGGAATGGTTTCTGATCTTTGTTTATGAATATTAACATTAACATTTTCAGAAGTAGAATTACCTTCATTAGTTGTACTCTTCTCAGCATCAGCAGATTGAACTTTCCTTTTCTTTCTTGACAACTACTCATTATCAGAAGCTTCTTCTTCATCCACAAAAATTACAGCAACTATTTTCTTTCCACCTTCAGCTTTCCTCTTACCAGAGTCTGTCATAGCACTCTTTCCTTTGCCCTCTGTTTTCACCTTCTTCTTACCAGTCTTTTCTTCAGAACCTTTGCCTTCCTCAATCTTTATGCCTTTTATCAATCTTCTTTTCTTCTTCTTTTCAGCAGCTTTGATTTCAAAAGCTTCACCCAGATTTTCAAGCAGAAGAATGTACTGGTTTATGATTCCATTAGCATAGCTTGAGACAGATACATTTAACCTTTTGAGTAGATTTGGTTCAAATTTAGTCTTCTCCTTCATATCATCAGTAAGCACTAACTTCTTGTCATCCATCATTCTCATATGAATCAGTGTGGCAACAAAGATGAATGAAGCTCTTTGTTCCATAAGCAATTGAGTAGCACCATAATCCTTTATTGCATATATAACTCCACATTGATAACAAATCTCACTTAGCAATCTTGGATAAATTATGTGAACATTTGTCTTCTTAGGCTCTTGAGAGGTCTTAATAGCTTTTGCCAAATGGTTGAAAATGTACTTAGCCGAATTTATTGGTGTCTTTCTGGATAAGAAATAAACAGAGTGTCTATGATCCCAGGACAGCTGATCTGGGCTTCCACTTATGGGAAAAATAGATTTTAACATAATCTTTGCTAGCAGCCTTTGAGTAGGTTGTAGATCCTCAACCTTGTTACTTTCACATGTTTTACCAGGCAGATAGCATTTCTTGGTCATATTGTTTAGAAATTCTGATTATTTTGCAGAGGCTTGAGTAAAAGCGTAGAAAACCCCTGTGTTGGGAATGTGTAGTAAGTTTGCCAGATTCTCCAATGTGATTCTTACTTCAAAGCCACAAACCACAGATCTGATTTCATCAGTCTTTATTTCCTCCAGACCCAAACCCTTAGCAGTCTTGTTCTTGTTTTCTGGTTTCAAAGCCCCTAGTTTCGCCAACTCTTTATCAAATTCCTCAACAGTCACAAATTTGCACCTTTGCCAGAAATCCTTGATCAAAGTAGGGTAAACTGGTCCATTTAGTAACCTGAAGAATTCAAAGCCACCATCTTGGCTAATGAAGTAGTCCTTAACATCAAATCCATTCTGACTTAGACTTTCAAAGTCTACTGGTTGCTCAATAATGAGATTGAGGAACTTATCTTCAACTGCTACAGTCCATTCGCAACTAAATACTTCTTGACACTCAATAATGTTGACAGGGATATTTTTTTGGAAAAGATACAACTGATTGCGTTGATGAAGTACCTTCCATTTCTGAGGTTTAGGGTTTGGTTTTGCTAATTTTAGGGAGAAAGAAAGGATTTCTAAGGTTTAGAAGAATGCAAAGTGTGGGTAGTGGAAGTGAGAAGTGTGTGAAGTGATATAGTGATTTCTAATAAAGAAGAGAAACAGTTTAATTAAAACATTAAATAACATTAAATCACGAATACAAACCATCACAAACAGTTATCAGCCAATAGAAACATGAATACGTGTCTGAGAGACGTGTTTAAAGATTAGCGCCAAAACGTACAGATGTAATGACCTAAACGTTTACACTTCTGATATTATCAGAGGCATTTTTATTCAGAAGTTAAAGACTTCTCAGAGTCTGAAGCACTTCAGAGGCTAAACTCTCAATATTGCTTCAGATCCCAAAAATTAAAATTTTCTTTTTAAGACATAGAAATATGCTCAGATTCAAAATTGTTTTATTCTGAACATGTCTTTAAATAATATATGTCTCTTAAAGAAAACTAAATCTTTTAACTGAATGAGAATCCTTTGATAGATAAACTAATTAAAAACTTACAGTGTTTATTTTGTTTCAGACAATGCTCTTTATTAGATATGTATATTGAGCCTTCTCTAGTCCTTGACTAATCTCTGTAGAGATTGCATTCTAGGATATCTTCCCACCATGATGTATCACCATCATCTTCATCATAGTCAAACAAGTTTTCATATACTTCATCTTCAGAAGGATACTTTCCAAAATTTTCACTTGTTATTTCTTCTGATTCTGAGTCATCATCTTCATCATATATGTACTTCCTTGAGATGATTGATGTTCTTCCATTGATTTAATATGCATCCAAGTGATTGGAATGTCCAAACTTCTTTCTTGATTACCTGGAAGATAAATTATTTTGTCCTTTGGTACCCATTTGCTGATGGATCCTAACAGATTAGTTTCAGAACCTTTATTCTCATTTTGTGCTTCTTGTACTATCTGAGTACTATCAGCAACAAAGGTAGAATAAAGATTTGTAGGTACAGAACCTTCAGTACTGCTTAATGAACTTGGTTCTTCACATGTACTATCATATGAATATCCAATTCCATTTTTGCAATTGTTTCCATCTTTACAAAGTATAGATAAAATTCTACTCTTATCAATATTTTTGTTACAGAACTCTTGAAGTGCAAATTCATGCTCATCATGAGGTTGGTAACAAGCAGCACAACCTTTTTCAAGATCTCTATTTTATTTAAAGCTTTGTTATAGAGATCTTCAAAACTATTTGCCTTTTCTGATACATGCTCATAATCAATTTTTAACATGTTATATTTATGTGAGCTAAAATTCAATTTGTAAAATGTTTTCTCAAGAATTTTTATTAATTTGACTTTAGAAAGTTGAGAATATACCTTTACAAGCTTTTCCATATCAGAGTCTGATTCATCATCCTCTGATTCTGAACCTTCTTCAGAACTTAAGTATGCTTCTGACATCATTCTTGCTTCAGAGTTTGAATTTTTTTATTTGTTGATAGTTGATGTAGATTTGATTTCATCTTCTCTTTCAACAACTTTGTCCAGATCTTCCCAAGCAGTCATTTGTCCTTGATTACCAAATTTTAATTTCTTGAGTCCAGTCCACCTTTGAAATTTCTTGATAAACTCATCAAAATAATCTTGTTCTGATACTTCTAAGGTGTAGTCTTCAATATCCGCAGTACTTGCTTTGCTTTTGCCTTTAGTTTTCAGAGTCATCTCATGACTTCTGAGTTTGTTCACAAGTGCTTCAAGGCTTATGTTGTTGATATCTCCAGATTCCTCAATAGTTGTAACAATCTGACTCCAACTCTGAGGGCTTCTTAGAATCTTTCTTGTGATTTCATCCATATTGTATTCCTTTTTCCAATCTTTCATATTTCTTATAAGTGTTTGAAATCTTGCAGTCATATCTTCAATGCCTTCATCATCTTGCATAGTGAAGGACTCATACTGATTTACCAAATCATTGACTTTTGCTCTTTGAATGCTTTCATAATCATCACTGGTGGAGCAGTGGTCATTGATTTTGATAATTTCTTCAATATTATCATTATCATTTGTAGCAGGAGTAGATGAAACTTTTACTTGGTCTTTTCTAGATCTTCACACTGAAAATTGATGCCTTTTTCTATTTCATTCATAAGATCAGTAACTTGAGAACATAATCTCTGTTTCCATCTGTTAAAGTCTTCTAGCAAGTTCATTCCAGTCATAGTGTTTTCCTTTAGATCTTTTTCTGTCTCACTGTGAAGTGATTAGCAACAGAACCAGAGCTCTAGATACCAATTGAAGGGGTATGAAAACCCAAGAAGGGGGGGGGGTTGAATTGTGTTTCAAAAATATAAAACTTTTTCAAGACATTGCTATCTATAAGAGTTTTATAGGCAGCGTAAATTCTAAACACAATCAAACAAAAATAATAACAGAGGCAGAGAGAAAAGAAAGAGAGAGAAAGAAATGAACACACATGATTTATACTGGTTCCCCTCACAATCCGAGAGTACTCCAGTCCCCTTGCACTTCCAAGGGATTTCACTATAATCACTAAAGATTACAATCCTAGTGCTCAAGCACACAAGCAAGAGTCTTCTAATGCTCAAGTGACACTAGACAAGAGACTTCTTACAAATGCTCAAGTTATAAACAACAAGAGGCTTTTCCAACTAGAATCACTCACGCAGGAGTATTCCTAAACTTCTAAGCTACTCTAAGAACTTAAAACACTTAACACAATTAAGTGAATTACAAAAGAATTTTTCAGAGGCTTAAACAGTCTTTTAGAAGATTTTGAATGAGTATGATTTTCTCTGTTTTTGCTTGTACTTTTCTCTCTTTTGTGTGTCACATATTTTCCAATCAAAGACATCTATTTATACAAAGATAAAATAGAGACGTTGATGAAAAGATCCGTTGAGAAATAACAGCTGTAGAAATTTTCATTTGCTTGAAATATGAATTTGAATTTCTTATCCAGAAGAGGTAATTCAAATCCACTACTTCGTCTTTGTTCCTTTGCTCTACCATTTAGAGTAATTGATAGTACAGATAGTACGCAAATACGCTCCAATTGTAGATAAGGTTAGATAATGACGTTATTCATTATTATCCGTTGATTTTAAGCTGTCATCCCTTAAGAGTGATCTGGAAGCTTGAGATTCTTTAAAATAGCTTGAATCTGTTCAGAAACAGAGTCTTCTTCAGAGATGAAACATTTAGCTTCTAAGGTACTTGAATCTTCAGCTTCTAATGGTCTTCAGAGATAAGCTTCTGAGGGTAATTTAAGTTCCGGCTTCTGATGCCTTTTCAGAGTGTAGCTTTTGAACGTCTTCAGAATCTACCAATATCATGTCTGTAGAGTTTCTTCAGAACTGAGTGATCTTCAGTTGTTTGGTTATCCTTCAGAATGCTTGTTCATACCATTATTCAAATCTTAGTAATAATGTGTCATAATTATTCTGCACACTTAAACATATCATCAATATACCAATTGTCCATTTAATACTTTTGTTATCATCAAAACTCTTAGGGTATTTATCAATAAAACTGATTTTGTTCCAACATCCTGTACATCTGAAGGAATAGGGCATGAGTTCTCCTCTCCTATTACACCTCAACAAAATGGTGTAGTGGAAAGAAAGAATATAACTATACAAGAATGTGCTAGAGTCATGTTACACTCAAAGAAGCTTCCTCAACACTTCTAGGCTGAAGCTATGAATACAGCTTGCTACATTCTTAATCGTGTTACTTTAAGGGCTGGAACTACAACTACCTTGTATGAAATGTGGAAAGGAAGAAAACCTATTATTAAATACTTTCACGTGTTTGGAAGTAAGTGCTACATTCTGGTAGATAGAGAACAGAGGAGAAAAATGGATCACAAGAGCGATGAAGGCATATTTCTGGGTTACTCTACAAATAGTAGAGCTTACAGAGTCTACAACTCCATAACACAAGTGATGATGGAATCAATAAATGTGGTGATAGATGATGTACCATCTGACCGAAAGACAGATGTTGAGACAGATGCTGCAGCATCCATATATCAGCTTGAAGAGACTGCAAGTGTAGAAGAATCTGAGGAAATGCCTGACAATTTTGTACCTGATACTACCATTGCCCCAGCTAGTAAACGACCTTCTATCAAAATCCAGAAAAATCATCCCAAGGATCTGATAATAGGTAATCCAGATGAAGGTATCACTACAAGAAGAAATCAAAATATAATCTCGAATTCTTGTTTTGTATCAAAGATAGAACCAAAGAATATCAAGGAAGCTCTCACTGATAACTATTGGATTGATGCCATGCAAGAAGAGCTCAACCAGTTCAAGAGAAGTGAGGTTTGGGATTTAGTTCCTAGACCAGAAGGTGTGAACGTAATAGGCACCAAATGGGTTTACAAAAATAAATCTGATGAGAATGGAACTATTACAAGAAACAAAGCAAGGTTTGTAGCACAGGGATACACTCAAGTGGATGGCTTAGACTTTGATGAAACCTTTGCACCAGTTGCTAGATTGGAGTCCATAAGGTTGTTACTTGGCATTGCTTGTATTCTGAAATTTAAACTCTTCCAGATGGATGTAAAGAGTGCCTTTCTCAATGGGTACTTGAACGAAGAAGTCTATGTTGAACAACCAAAAGGTTTTGTTGATCCTAATCTTCCTGATCATGTCTACAAGTTAAAGAAAGCTTTGTATGGTCTGAAGCAAGCCCCAAGAGCTTAGTATGAGAGATTGACTGAATTTCTGGTCAATCATGACTATAAGAAAGGAGGACATGATAAAATACTATTTGTGAAAGCAGAACATGGAAAATTGATGATAGCTCAAATCTACGTTGATGATATAGTGTTTGGTGGGATGTCAAGCCAGATGGTGGAGCTTTTTATCAAACAGATGCAGTCATAATTTGAGATGAGTTTGGTTGGTGAATTAACATTTTTTCTTGGACTTCAGGTGAAACAAACGGATGAAACAATATTTATATCTCAGATTAAGTATGCAAGGAATATTGTTAAGAAGTTTGGGATGGATAGTGCTAGTCACAAGAGAACTCCAGCACCTACACACTTGAAGTTGACAAAAGATGAGAAGGGTGTTAGTGTTGATCAAAGTCTCTATAGAAGTATGATAGGGAGTCTCTTATACCTTACAGCTAGTAGACCTGATATTAGCTTTGTAGTGGGTGTGTGTGCAAGATACCAAGTAAAAAGGATACTCAAATATATTAGTGGCACATGTGACTATGGCATGATGTATTCACATAGTGACAACTCACAACTTATTGGGTATTGTGATGCAGTTTGGGCTGGTAGTGCTGATGATACGAAGAGCACTTCTGGAAGTTGTTTCTTCTTAGGAGAAAATATGATATTGTGGTTTAGTAAGAAGCAGAATTGTGTGTCTCTTTCAACTGCAGAAGCTGAGTATATTGCAGTTAGGAGTAGTTGTTCACAACTGGTCTGGATGAGAAAGATGCTAAGGGAGTATAATGTTGAGCAAGATGATATGGCATTGTATTGTGATAATCAAATTGCAATCAACATTTCAAAGAATCCTATACAACACAGTAGGACTAAGCACATAAATATTCGCCATCATTTTATTAGAGATTTGGTTGATGAGAAGGTGGTAATTTTGAAGCATGTTGCTACTGAAGAACAACTCGCAGATATATTCACAAAAGCCTTAGACGCAAATCAATTTGAGAAACTAAGAGGTAAATTAGGAATATGTCTTTATGAATTGTAGCAATTAGTGAGGGAGTGGCGTGCGTCAGTTATTTTCTCTTCCCTCCCTTTAGTGGTGCACGCAAATTTAAGAACCAATATTCAAACTTTCCATAATTACAACAACCTACACTATCAACTCCCTCCTACACGCATCATTATTCTCAATCACTCCAAAACCAGAAACTTCTCCTCTTCCAAATCAAACTCCATCTCCGTAACCTTTTTCGCTCAACCAACTTCAAAATCTTCTAACTTCTCCAGAAATCTTAATCTCACCATGTCTACTCCTACTAAAACCTCTTCTGTTAAAGATTCCACCATTGTTACTCCATCAAAATCAAGATCCACTCGCTCCAAATCAAAGGTAGAATCGTCGGTAATAATCGAACAAGTTAAGCCACTAAATGTTGTGCATGCAGAAACACAGAACAAGCCGAGTCGCTTTAAAAGCGTTGTGAAGAAGGAGAAAATCGTTAAAGCTAGTGAATCATCTCCATCTATCTCTGTGAAAGGTTCGAAATCAAAGCCGAAAAGAAAACGTGGTGAATCAACGACAACGATAGACTTAACTATGTCCGACTTGTATCACTCTAACAATCCATTCAAATCAAGTGATGTTGCGACTAATGCTGGCGCTTTTGGGCATGATTTAACAGGTAAAAATGCTTTACCCTCTGATTCTGGTGTTGTTGAAACAAAAGTAGGTGAAAAGTCTGTAGAATCGCAAGATCTAGGTGATACTAAGAAAACTGAAACCCTAGGTAAGCCTGATTTAAATGTTGTGGAGGATTCTGATATGGTTCCCAACTCTGATGATACTAATGTTCATGAGACCCTACTGATAAGGTTGTTGAAACTGGTGATGCTATGATTGAGGATGTTCTAAATTCCCTCAAAGACTCTGCTCCCAAATCTGATGTTGTGCAATATGCTAAAGCATCTCTGGACCAACAGGATCATCATCCTGATACTGTTGTTGAACACTGTTCTGATTCTGGTTTTAGTTCTGGTAATGCTGATAAGACGGTGCCATTTAGCCTCCACAAATTTAATAATTTGTGCACCATGCACAAAGTTTCTAAACATGACAGCTGTCCATCTCTCTAGTTTTTTTACCGGTCACTAAAAAAATAAAAAAAATTTTAAATTTTACTAATTAACCCCCCACTTCTCTTGTATGGACAATCTCTCACCTCTCTTTTCAAGTCTTATCTTCCTCTCTGTTCATTTTCGCAGAAACCACCGCCACCACACATATTTTCTGCTCATCTTTTCAAATGTGGTACACATATGAACTACATCTTTTGAAATCTTTCACTGTATTATTTCATATAATACTTGAAGATTTGCAGTCGGTCACATATGAATCAAACCCATATATATCGATCCTCAGATTTGTCCTCTTCAAACATCGCAAATATTTTCCTCATTTCTGGGTTTTGTTGTTGTTGTTTTTTGTTTGATTTTATGCTTATTTATGTTGATGTTGCTGGATTTTTTAATAGTGAAATTGTTGAATTTCTGGGTTTGTTGGATTTGCTAGAGTGAGTTTTTGAATCTGCAATTTTCGATTTTCTTCTTTGGTTCCTAAATATGTTTTCCAATTGTAATTGATTTTAAAAATATAATACAATTACATTAAGGACTGATCTTAAAAAATCATAGAAATGTAGGGACGTATTATAAACATATTTAACCCTTTTTAAATTAGTAATCGAATAGAATTTAAAAATTTAATTTCTTCCAACAAAGCGACATTCTCCAAACGAAGTAGGTAATTTTTCAAAGCAATTTTTTTCAATTGGTCTTTAAGCAGGGTCTGATCATCAAAGTTCTCATTCTCATTCGGTTGTTCGTTCAATTAGGTGATATTGAACGATCAAATTGATAAAATTTAAAATCTTCGGTCAAAGTCCATAGTTTTAGTTAAACTTCATGACAATTTCATAAAAATTAGGTCTCATGTGAGACAGATATTACAATCGAAGTTTGATTATCAAAATTCTAATTCGCATTTATTTGTTAGTCCAATTAGGTGATATATATTGAACAGTCAGATTCATGGACCTTTCATAAACAATAGGCCTCTTGTGAGACAATTATTACAATCGGAGTCTAATCATCAAAATTCTCTTCTCATTCGTTTGTTAGTCCTATTAGTTGATATTGAACGGTCGAATTTGATTTTTTTTTTGTCACAGTCTGTATTTTAGTCAAATTGTATGGCCCTTTCATAAAAATTATGTCTCTTGTGAGACAATTATTACAATCGGAGACCGATCATCAAAATTATCATTCTCATTGGTTTGTTAGTGCAATTTGAATTATAAAATTCAAAATCTCCGGTCAAAGTCTATAGTTTTAGTCAAATTTCATGACCATTTTAGAAAAACTAGGTCTCTTGTGAGACAGGTTATTACAATCGAAGTCTGCTCATCAAAATTCTCATTGTCATTCGTTTGTTAGTGCAATTAGTTGATATTGAACGATCGGGTTCATAAAATTCAAAATCTTCAGTCAAAGTCCGTATTTTTAGTCAAACTTTATGACTCTTTCATAAAAATTAGGTCTCTTGTGAGACAGTTATTACAATCGGAGTCCGATCATCAAAATTCTCATTCTCATTCGTTTGTTAGTGCAATTAGTTGATATTGAACGATCGGATTGATAAAAATTAAAAATCCTCAGTCAAAGTCTGTAGTTTTAGTCAAACTTCATGTCCATTTCATAAAAACTAGTTTTCTTGTGAGACAATTATTACAATATGAGTTTGATCATCAAAATTCTCATTCTCATTCGTTTGTTAGTGCAATTAATTGATACTGAACGGTCGGATTGATAAAATTCAAAATCTCCGGTCAACGTTTGTAGTTTTAGTCAAACTTCATGACCATTTCATAAAATCTAGTTCTCTTGTGAGACAAGTATTACAATCGAAGACCGATCATCAAAATTCTCATTCTCATTCATTTGTTAGTGCAATTAATTGATATTGAACTGTCAGATTGATAAAATTCAAAATCTCTGGTCAAAGTCTGTAGTTTTAGTCAAACTTCATAACCATTTCATAAAAACTAGTTCTCGTGTGAGACAGATATTACAATCGAAGTCCGATTATCAAAATTCTCATTCTCATTCGTTTTGTTAGTGCAATTAGTTGATATTGAACGGTTGGATTGTTTTACGTTTATTTTATAGTATTAATTAAATATAAAAAGTTGCCAAGAAAATAAAAAAAAATAAAAGTAATTTTATATTCATTTTATTATATAAAAAAAAAAAGAAGATTAACATACAAAAAGAAAATTGGGACGTTCTTGTCTTTAAATAAAATAAAAATTGCTCATAAAATTATTTGGACCCAAACTTCTTAGCCCAAAACACACAAAAAAATAATATAATATATTTTAAATAATGGTTTGGTACGTGGGGTCATTTTTTTCTTTGTGTATGACTAACAAGTCGTAAAAAATTAACAAGTCACCAATCCAAATTAATCTCAACCATTAGAATTTTATATATTATATCCAATGGTCCATATTGAATTACATAAATTTGTGCACCCATGCACAAATTTTATAATTTGTGCATACTAAACCCCACCTGATAAGACAGGTACTGAATGTGAAAAATATGATAATGATGATGTTGGTGATGGTGAACCTGTGATTGAGGGCTCTGATGAAATCCTCTCTGAATGATGTGTTAACCCCTGTGTTTCCTGTTCATGTTTTAATTTTCTTTGACTTTATTTTGAGGGCTATGCCCAGGATATTTTGTGCACTTGCATGTGCTAATGGTCTGTAACAATGGTACACTGATGCTACTTATGTTTACCTTCCATCTATGCATGAAGTTTATGTTTGTCAAAATTATGGCTAAAAAGGGGGAGTAGTAGTATATCTGTTCGTGATGATGATGTGACACATGTTATACCATCTGTGTGTACAGAGCTTGAGGGGGAGCAAGTATTTTTGTATGTTTATGTATGCTCTGTTGAGGGGGAGCATTCTATATTGTGTGATATGCATAAACTTAGGGGGAGTAATATTTTTTTCTTGTGATGCATGTTGTGTGGGACAGATGCCATCCCAAATGCTAAGGCATCTTGTCTGTTTTCAAGGAATCCACTTTTACTTAATATCAGAGAATTTATTTTTCTCAGTGGTGTAGGAATTTATTTTTCCTATGGTGATTCATGTCTGTGGGAAGTTATTTTTCCCTGGTGCATCTGTATGGCGCTAATATATGCTTAATGTGTAAGAGTTTATTTCTCTTCTATCTTGTACTCTATGAGGCTAAGTTGTTTGTTTTTGTTGTTGCATGCCTCTGATGCTGCTTGCTCGTTATTTCTCACTTGAAGATCTCTTTTGAAAATAATGTGACAATATATTATCTTTTTTCTTAGTTGTGTGTTTGCGTTGACTTGAAGGAAGGTATGTACTGCATCTCTCCAGAACTTGTCTTAGATTGTTTTAGCCAAAATTTGCCAAAGGGGGAGATTGTTGGTGTTTTGTATGTTGGCCTCATTTTGGAAAAACAAGTTCTAGCAAGATGTTGGACCGGATGTCGTAGCATGTGGGTACAACATCTGTCATGCCGGTAATTAATGTTTATTTGTGCGCCATATCTTTGAAGATTCTCTGAAGCAACATTTTCGCCTTTCTTTTGTATCAAGACGCACACTTTAAACAAGGGTTTATAAGGCGGCTGCACCAAGAAGTATTTCCAGAAGATGCTACGCCATTTATGGAAACAAGTGATTCTTTCCATTCTATGTGTGCTGGACTTTACAAAAGATCAGCTGAAGTTTAAAGCCCAAGATGAAGAACTAGCCCATGCTAACTCAAGGTCATATATATATGTGAAGACTAAAAACCTATAGACTACTGAAGCCGTATTTTGAAGAATATAGTTTTAGGGTTTGAGTCTTGTATTGTGAGTCTTTCTTGTATCTCTTTGATGCAAGCTTAGGACTGTTTTGTGTTATAATTTGTGAAACTTCTCCTTAGCTTTTAAGTACGGAGACGGTTTGTTTTTGGTGAGTAAAACCATACTGATTGTATTACTGTAATAATCACAGGGTGTGTGATTGAAAGGAAGTGAAACGGGGTTTCAAACTTAGGAGTTCCTAGGTTGAGTTAGCACGAGTAGAGTCTAGGAGATAAGTTGTAAACTTGTATGTTTGCTGAGGGCTTAGATCTAGATCTATTATAGTGGAATCCTTCATGGCTTGGTAGCCCCCAGAGTAGGTCGTTGTTTACGCCGAACTGGGTTAACAATACTCCGTCTTATTTATGTTTATTGTTTGTTGTTTTTATTGTTCATTTATCACTACTGTGGACACACACTAAAGCGTTTGTCTTAGCATTTGAACTGATTACATACGACAAGTGTTATAGCTTCAGTCATAACATATGTCCCCAGTAGGTGCCAGAATTTCAAAAACTAACTCTCTTAGCTTAGATCGACAATTACACGCGATTGCTCTTCGAATCTCCTCAAGGATTCATGCCCTCGCTCTCCTCTTCTCTTCCTTCTCTCTTCTTCTTACAACATAGTCACAAAATGTGACATTCTCTCTCTAATGAGGTATTTATAGCCCTTCCCATTTTAATCACTAGGCCCAATGCCCTAAAGCCCAATAGTCCAATAGCCCAATAAGCTCACACTCGAGTAATTCTCACAAACTCGCTCAATTAACTAATACTCTCGCTAATTAATTAATCGCCACAAAATAAAATAATAATAATAATAATAATAATAATAATAATAATAATAATAATAATAATAAGCCACATCAAGTCCCGTGAGCTTAGCTCAGTTGGTAGGACGTTGCATTTTATATGCAGGGGGCCAGGGTTCGAACCCTGGTCATCCCACTTATCCACCTTAAAATGGTGGAATTTCTAGCCATTAGGCTACTTGACCAAAAAATAAAATAAAATAAAATAAGCCACATCAATATATAAATATACAAATAACGAATAAATGAAAATTGGATCGATACATTAACCACCAACAACAACCAACTATATCACCAACTAAAGTCCTATCACAGTGACTTCGACCGTCTTAGGGTTGATTGTAGAGTTTTCGGCCGATTTTAGGTTTTTTGGTTGATTTAAGGTTTTTCGGCCGATTTTAGGCATTTTGATGGGTTTTGGTTGGTTTTGTTGTTTATAGTCGATTTTAGAGTTTTTAGCCAATTTCACATTTTTCGGCCGATTTTTGGGTTTTGGTCGTGTTTTGGGTCAATTTAATTATCCAAACAAAGAATTTTGTCAAAAACATTTGAATTCCCTCAAAAAATTACATTCCCTGAAAACATTCCCTCATTCTAGAAATTCAAGGGATTTTAAATACTAGACAATTCAATTGATTCAATTGAATTTCCTTGATATTCAAATTCCATTGTTTGGATAAAGTGATGAAATTCCATCAATTGTAAAATTCCTTGTTTGGGTAATATAATTGAATTTCATTCATTTAATTTTATTTATATTAATAAAATCGACCCTAAACCAAAAAAATCGGCAGAAAACCTAAAATTGACCAAAAATCCTAAAACCGACTATAACCCCAAAAATCGGTCGAAAACCCAAAAAATCGGCCGAAAACCCAAAAATCGACTATAAACCATAAAATTGGTCGAAACCCCTAAAATCGACTATAACCCCAAAAATCGGTTGAAAACCCAAAAAATTGACTGAAAAAACCTAAAATCGAGTTTAAACCATAAAATCAGCCGAAATCAAAAAAACGATCAAAAACCTAAAATCGGCCGAAAACCCAAAAAATCAGCCGGAAAACCTAAAATCGGCCAAAAACCCTAAAATCGACTATAAACCATAAAATCGGCCGAAAAACTTAAGCAGTCGTCACAAATTTTTTTTGGGGTCTTTGACATTTTGAAAATTGTAGAGGGATATTTGTTATTTTTGCAATTTCAGGAGAGTATTTGACATTTTGAAAACTTTAAAGAGATATTTAACGATGTTTGCAATTTCAGTTGGTATTTGATTATTCAGTCAAATTTATTTTATTTTTTATACCAAATCATGTCCATCCATTTAAGTTAATCCCATGGTTCACAATAACTCACTCAAATAGCTCACGTGATCATCTCTTTCCTTCCTAATAGTGCATGAGTGATCTATTCCTTTCACGACGCTATCAAAAAATAAGTGAAGTGGCCACTAAAAAAATAAGCATGCAATCTCACGGTACATACCGGAATTATTTGTATCTCATAGGTTAAATAACCATCAAATATTCAACTCTTGTCTTGATCCTTGTTTCTCCCACCCGTTTGTTTCTAGTCACCTCACCCACATATCAAAATTAAATTAACTCATTGAATGAAATAGTTTAATCCCTTGTCTTGCCGATAATAACTAATCGTATTTTGTAAAAAGAAAAAACACATATGTTTCTCCAATCGATTGCTAAATTGGATATGTTAATTTGTCTACTACACCCAACCACATCATCAATGATCTTGCCTGAGATTATTCGAAGAATGAAGGCAAAGAGAGACATGGAAGGAATATTCACAAATTATTCGGTAACATAAGAAATTGAATGACAAAAAATTACTCATGCACTATTGGGAAATAAAGAGATTATCGCATGGGCTTTTTAAATGATTTTTTTTAAAATAAATTATTGTGAACCTTCAAATTAATTTAAATGGGTGGACAAGATTTATTGTGAAAATAAATTTTGATATATGATGTCAGCCGATACTAACTCATACAATATATACAATAAGACAAATATTTCGTAAAACCAAACTTTTGCCAATATATATTACAATAGTTTTTTCCTAATAGTTTATGTTTTTATAAAAATATTAAAAAATTAATTTTATTTTAATATGTATGGATAATTCTTACATTTATAATTTCTTTATAATTCTTTTTAGTTTTTTTATCGAAGATAATATTTTTGTGCGGTCAAAACAAATTAAAGATAATTATTATGTTACTTTTTTTTTTGTTACAGTTATTATGTTACTTTATTTAATTGAAAGGTCCTCAATTTGATTTTGACTTTACGCCTCAGGGTATATTGGCCCGATTCCTAATTGACCAAATTGAATTATTTTTTGTCAAATAGTATAGTGATAAAATATTTACTTCTTAATATAAATAAATTGATAATTCTAAGTTTAAATTACAATTTTTATATATATAATGTAATATTCCTATTAATTGATTTATGTTTATGGGCTAACATTATAAAATATATTGATAATTCTAAATTTAAATTACAATTTCTATATATGTAATGTAATATTCCTACTAATTGATTTATGTTTATGGGCTGACATTATAAAAAAAAAGTTCATGGGCTGAAAAAATTATATGATGAGGCTTTTCTTTAATAAAAAAAAAAGAAGGAAATATATAGTTACATTACAATCACAAACATGCATTGGCTTTTCATGACATGAGAAGGCGGGCTGAGGTTATTTAATTTTTTGTTTATAATAAAGTACGTTTATTTAATATAGTGCACTCATAACATTCTCACCAACTAGTATATAAAGTCAGTTCCGTGAGCTTAATCAGTTAGCAAAAATATTGTATTATATATATAGTGGGTCGAATCTCGAACCCCAATCATTCTACTTATTTATTTTAAGAGTATAATTTTTATTAACTAGCTACTTGACAAAAAAAAAAAAAAAGTCAAACTCAAATAGTTACATAAGTATATAATTGATAATTATCTGAGATATTTTTTAAAAGTTAGAGTTTCAATTTTAAATTTTTGACTTTTCTACACTGTGAGTCTAGTTACTAATTAATACGTTTTAAAAAAAACTTAAATAGTAATAGAATAAAAAACATTTTGATCCCTCACAAATTTCACAAATTTGACGTGTCAATTTAGTTATGACAAAAATTAAATCCAAATCAGTTCCGATATTTTCATGCCGAAGACAAACTAGTCTCTGATTTATTATAACGGAGGGATTAAATTGTCCCCATTTTGAAAATGTTATTGATTAATTTGTGTTTAATTTTTGTCAGTGACTAAAGTGGCCCCGTTAGAAATTTGTGAAGGATGAAAATTGTTTTGGACTGGGCCTAAATGTCCAACACGCTGGGGACCTGCTCCATTGGGCCGTCGAGCAATGCTCAAGGTACAAGCCCAGCATCGTTTGACCGTTGAGCAGCGTACGTCTCCCCTGAGATTCGTAAAGCCCAACATCGGAATGATGAGAATTTAATGTTCATCACGGCACCTCAGCCGTTTTCCGACTTGATGGGCATTAACTGCCCATCAACGGCCTTGGCCAAGCGCTGGGGCTATATATAGACCTTTTCACAACTTCACAAAGGTACGTATTCTCTATATTGAAAACCTTCACTTCACCTCAACTGACTTGAACGTCGGAGTGTCTGCAGGTACACAACCCCCCTCCGGGTAATATTGGACTGCTCGGAATCACGAGCAACCGCGCACCACCGTCTGGTCGACTCTGATCAAGGTAAAGATCAGTGGCGCCGTCTGTGGGGATTAAAGTTTCCCCCGTCTTTTCCCAGAACTAGACCAAAACTTACAACAAAAAACCCATTTCTTGACCAAATGGCTGGTGCAAACCATGAATTTGTAGGAGAAAACAATCACCCAAATCCTCCAAATCACCAAAACCAATTTGATGGAATGGACGCCTCTGTCACACCGGAAGGTAGCGCTGCACATGCACAAGCAACTCCGCTTGATGTACCGCCGCCGCACCAACCTCCACAACCAGAAGATCCACTGGTGGTTCCACAAGTTCCACAAGGAGCACCAATGGAAGTGGTGATGGCTGCATTGGTCAACACCATCAACAGGCAGGGGCAGATACTTCGCGAACAAGCAGACAACATGCGTGGGCAGAACGAGCTTATCCGCGAGCAGAATCGACGACTCCGAGCAGTCGAAGAATCGCGTGCTGCTTCAAGAATATCGCGAAGTGCTCGACGACAACGATCGTCGACACCTGAGAACAACCGCTCACGATTGAGGTCTAGGTCCCCGAGGCCTGCACCTCGACGACATGCGGAGAGACCTGTGAGTCCTCCCAGAGACATTCCTCGGAGGCAGAATCACTCTCCTCCACGAAGAAACAACCACGTTTCCACACCGAGAAACAGACGCTCACCTCACCGCAGAAATAACCGATCACCACCGAGGAGCGGTGAAGCAGCTGCTCGTGGAGGCAATGCCCGACATTCCCCAAGAAGGGAATCTCCGGGAAGTGGAGACGAGAGGCACCGAGGGCCCCTCTCGAGAAGAATGGACATTCCACTCCCACGAGGACTGGAAAAACCCCCAAAGCTGGACAAATACGATGGGACAACTGACCCCGACGAACATGTCCAGAGCGTCGAGACCGCCCTCGACTACAGGAATCTCCGGGGATCAATTAAGTGCAAGTTATTCCCACTGTCTCTAGTTCGAGGAGCATCAACCTGGTGGAGGAACTTGCCTCCAGGCTCAATCGACTCATGGGAAGAACTATGCCGCACGTTCACAGCGCACTTCACAACCTCTCGGCGACATCCAAAAATGGTGGCCAGCTTAAAAGCAATCGTCCAAGGTCCCGAAGAATCTCTTCGAAATTACATAGAGCGGTTCAACAAAGTGTCTGTCGAGGTCGAAGCGACCGACAAGATGAAGCTGTATCTCCTCGAAGAAGGATTGCGCGAGGGAACAAAATTCCAAGAAGCAGTTGGGATCCTCGAAGTACAAACCCTCGATGCATTCTTCGAGTTAGCTCAACGATATATCAAGTACGAGGATAAGCAAAAGGCCTCCGAGGTCAGGAGGCCTAAAACTTTTGAGGTCGGTGGACCTTCCTCGCAGAGAGAAGAACGTCGGGGAGATGAAAAGAAAAGAGAAGGTGGAAAAGTCCGAGAGGCTAAACCACCAAAAAGTTAGTTCACCTACCACACTCCCCTGAATGCTCCTCGAGACAGGATCTTATCCGAGATATCAAATGCTGAGTTCAAAAGCGCGGGAATCGGGTTCCCAAAACAACTGCCCGCAAAACCAAACGTGGACAAGAAGAAATTTTGTCGTTTCCATAAAAGTTACGGGCATGTGACCGATGACTGCGTGCATCTAAAGGATGCCATAGAAATCCTTATTCAGAAAGGATATGCACGACAGTATGTGGATGGGCAGCCAAGGACTGCCAATAATAACGCTCCTCGACAAAATTAGTTGGCAGTTGATCCAGCAAGCCCGAAACAACATGTCGAGGAAGAAAATAGAGTGATCCGTGGAGTAGCCCTCGCCATTTCAAGACCCGAAGATTTCCTTCCTCTGCAAACTGACGAGGAGAAAGGGGCCCTTGATTACCTTGCTGCGCATCTGGACGGGAGTTGGGAAAATTTCCCCGGAGCCTTAGTCATCTCCGGAGGAGGATTTAATCCCATAACCATCGGATCCATCAAAAGGAAATTCGATGAGTTAGAGAAAGCATCCCCGGTCGAGGAAATAAAAATAACAGAGGTAAAAGAAAGCTCTGTTCCTTTGGCATTCTACAGGGAAGAGGTCCCCGGAGGATCACCGAACTTTCAAATCCCATTGTTCGTCAGAGCAAAAATGGCCAACTTTGACGTGAGAAGAATCCTCGTCGATCAAGGAAGCTCCTGTGACATTATGTACTCAGGACTCTTCAAAGTGCTACAGCTTACCGAGGAGAACTTAGTCCCTTACGTTGGATCCGACCTTCAAGGGTTCAACGGATCGACGACAAAACCTTGGGGATACGTGGACCTGATCGTCACCTTTGGCGAAAACAAGGCCATGAAATCCGTAAAGGTCAAATTCCTGGTCGTCGACTGCCCGTCTACAACTGAATTATTGGACGACCAACTTTAGCTGAACTGTTTGCAGTGTCCTCGACCATCCATCTGAAGCTGAAGTATTACACTAAGGATGGGCAGGTCGGCACAATCAACGGGGACATAGAAGCTGCTCGGCGATGCTTTGAAGCTGCGTCCAAGAACCTCAACTCTGTGGTTACGCCGAAAAAGAAGAAAGCAGAAGCAAAACTCCCCGGCGTAAACTCAATCAGTATCGAGGATGGAGTTGAATTGGATGCTCGAACTTCCAAGAAGGAGCGCAAACAAGAAAGGAAGGCAAGCAAGGACGATCTTTCGATCAAGGAAAACTATCGTCCCATCCCTGATGGAGAATTCGAACTAGTTATCCTTGGCGAGAACCCAGCAAAGGGTGTGAAGATTGGAGTTGATCTCCCGGACTTGGTAAAAAGGCAGTTGAAAGCTTGCTTAAGAGAAAATGCTGAACTGTTCGCTTGGAGTGCAGCTGAAATGTCCGGAATAGACCTCGAGGTCGCTTGTCACCAATTGACCATAGATCCTAGGGCTAGTGCTGTAGTTCAGCGTCGTAGGAAGCAGTCTCCCGAAAAAGCGGAGGCTGCTCGGAAAGCTATAAAAGACCTCCTAGAGGCCAATTTCATTGTTGAAGCCCAGTACACAACCTGACTTTCTAATGTTGTACTTGTTAAAAAATCTAATGGAAAGTGGCGTATGTGTGTTGATTATACCGATCTTAATAGGGCTTGCCCTAAAGATGCTTATCCTTTGCCGAACATAGATAAATTAGTAGATAATTCCTCCGGGTTTAAATTACTATCGTTTATGGATGCATACTCTGGTTATAATCAAATAAAAATGGCTGAAATCGATAAAAAGAAAACAACTTTCATGACCAAAACGGGTAATTATTATTATAATGTAATGCCTTTCGGGCTCAAAAATGCAGGTGCCACCTACCAGAGGATGATGAACAAAGTATTTCACAATGAGATTGGAGACATGCTCGAAGTTTACATGGACGACATGATCGTTAAATCCGAGGAGGAAATCGATCATACCGCCCACTTAAAAAGGGTGTTCGACCAAGCGAGAAAGTTTAACATGAGGTTCAATCCGGAAAAGTGCACGTTCGGAGTTAAGGCTGGAAAGTTCTTCGGCTTCTACCTAATGGAACGAGGAATAGAAGCCAATCCCGACAAATGCAGAGCTTTCTTCGACTATCCAACTCCGAAGTCGAAGAAGTCCATCCAAACTTTGAACGGCATGTTGACCTCGATGGCCAGATTCGTTGCCAAATCTGCTCAACATGCTCTTCCCCTTTTCAAGGTCCTCAGAAAAGAAACAACTTTCGAATGGACTGAAGAGTGCGAAGGGGCACTGCAACACCTAAAACGAGCATTGTCCGAACCACCAGTCCTAACACGACCAGTCGAGGGCGAAAAACTCTATCTTTACCTCGCAGTAGCATAAGAGGCCATAAGCGCCGTTCTCATAAGAGAAACCGAGCAAGGGCAAAAGCCTGTTTACTTCGTAAGCAGAGCACTACAAAGACCCGAACTCCGATACTTGCAAATAGAAAAAATTGCTCTAGCAGTAATAATCGCCGCGAGGAAACTTCGATACTATTTCCTCGCCCATTCCATCATCATCCGGACAGATCAACCCGTAAAACAATTGCTGGCACAACCAGATATAGTCGGACGAATGTTGAAATGGTCGTTGGAGCTCGCAGAATTCGACATAAGCTTCGAAAGTAGAAAGGCTTTGAAAGCCCAAGTACTTGCTGACTTCGTCGCCAAAATGACAACGTCGACGACTTCCGAAAAGAATAAATGGACCATCTTCGTCGATGGATCCTCGAATTCACAAGGAAGCGGGGCGGGCATCATACTCGAAAACGGAGACGGAGTCCTGATAGAAGTGTCCCTCGGACTCTCTTTCCCAACGACGAATAACCAAGCCGAGTACGAAGCCTTCCTAGCAGGGTTAAGATTAGCTGAGGACATGGGAGCCGAGGAAATCAAAATATTTACGGATTCGCAGCTAGTAGCATCCCAAGTATCAGGAGAATATCAAACGAAAGAGGAACGACTCCTCGAATACCTGAACCTTATCAGAGCAAAACTCGCAAAGTTTAAGGAAACGGAGGTGAAACATGTTCCTCGAGAACATAACGCACGAGCAGATATCCTTTCAAAACTTGCGAGCACAAGGTGCAAAAAAGCGGGCAATCAATCCCTCATTCAGAAAACGTTGACAAAACCGAGCATTGAAAAAACAGTAGAAGTCATGCACGTTTGTGCTATTGACGAACAAAGCTGGATGTCCCCGGTTTACAATTTCCTGAAGTCGAACACACTACCCGCAGATGCCAAAGAGGCAACGAAAATCCGAAAAAGAGCGTGCTCATACGTCCTGCTCGACGATAAGTTGTATCGAAGAGGATTCTCAATCCCATTGCTCAAATGTGTGGAGGAAGCACGCGTAGAGTTCATCTTACAAGAAATCCACGAAGGGATCAATGGGTAACATATTAGTGGACGATCTTTGGCAAGAAAGGCACTAAGAGCAGGGTACTATTGGCCGACGATGCAAAACGACGCCAAAGACCACGTCCTTAGATGTGACAAGTGCCAAAGACACGGGGACATGCATCTCGCACCAGCTAACGAGCTGAGAACGCTGATCTCCCCGTGGCCATTTGCTTGGTGGGGAATGGACATCCTCGGTCCTTTCCCAACAGCTGCGAGGCAAGTCAAATACCTCATAGTTGCCGTGGACTACTTCACCAAATGGATTGAAGCAGAACCTCTCGTAAAAATCGATGCATCCCACATACTCCGTTTCTTCAAAAGGAACGTGCTCGCAAGGTTCGGAATCCCACAAGTGGTAGTAACGGATAATGGAACACAGTTTACAAACAAAAAGTTCCAAGAATTCCTCGCCATAATAGGCACCACTCAGCACTTCACATCAGTCGAGCATCCTCAAACCAACGGGCAAGCTGAAGCAGCCAACCGCGTGATACTCCGGGGACTAAGACGTAGAATGGGCGCATCCAAAGGAAGTTGGACCGAGGAATTGCACAACGTCCTGTGGTCCTACAGAACTACTCCTCATTCCACAACCGGGGAAACACCCTTCCGATTAACATACGGAACAGAGGCAGTAATTCCCGTGGAAATAGGAGAACCATCCTCGAGGATCGAATACCCTCCCGAGGAGGATATAAACGACGAGTTACTGAGGGAAGAACTAGATCTCGTCGAGGAACTAAGGACAGGGGCTTCTCTTCGAGAAGCAACCCTCAAGCAGAAAATAGCTGCTCGACATGATAAAAGGGTCATCAAAAGAGAGTTCGAGGTAGGAAGCCTGATATTAAGAAGAAACCAAAAGGACTCACGAGAAGGGAAACTCGCGGCTAATTGGGAAGGGCCATATCGAGTCCGAGCAAAAACAGAAAACGGAGCATACCACCTCGAAGATCTCTACGGCAAAGAAATTCCGCGCACGTGGAATGCTGAGAAGCTAAAACAATACTATAGTTGAAAATAGCGTAATTCGACATGCTCTTCAACGAAGGCTGCAAATCCCACCGAGGAGACGCGCCTATACAACGGAGGAATGCCTAGGTACGGGCAGAAATCTTAAAACCCTCAAAGCTCGACGTCAGCCCTAGACACTGACATCCACGCTCAACGGGGGAATACTCCATGCGAGCCCCACCGTTGCTTAGTACATGCTCGGCAGAGCACCCAGCTCGCGATGGGATGCTCAATGCTGCGAGAAAAGATTTCAAACGAAGAAACTTTCCTCGACTCTAGTTTGGGAGCCAGCCAAACGCTCGTACAGTTCCACAAACTGCTCGGGAACGGTACTTATGATCCGCGAAATCAAGAAGCAACCGTAACTATTAGACGAGCATTAGCGCAAAGTTTGACCTACTTATCGAATAGAACGTCTAAAAATACTAAGTTAAAACCCTAAGTAAGAATCGAGCATCGTTTTCAAGGTATCCTCGCATACTCTAAACGATCAAGTTTGCAGGAAAATGATTATGCGAGCATCAAATAATCGTCGACATATTTAAAGTAAACACTCCACAAACAAGCAAATTATAAACACAAATTGCAAAAGGGAGTTATAAATAAAGACGACCATAGGTCGCAATTGTCATAATGTTACATAAAGGCGAGCAAGCGCCAAAAAACAAACCAAAAAGCCGAGGCGAGCATAACGCCGACACCAAGAAATTACAAACAAATATTAATCTTCTTCGTCGAGGGGAGCAGAAGTGATATGGCCGTCCCGAACCTCCTTCATCTCGTCCATACCCTCAGTGATCAATTGGACACCAGGGTTCAAAATTTGAAGCTGAGCAACCGCGTTCCGGAAGCTCGAGGAGGCCACATCTAGCTGCAAGTCGCCGATCTGATAGATCTTCGAGATCAAATCAGCCCGGCTGAACTTAACATATGTGCCCGATGGGTCTAGCCTTTTCTCTTCCTCGTCAACAGGACTCAGAGTCATTGCAGCCAGCTTCTTCTCCAACTCAGCACCTGCCCCTTTAGAGCCTCCTCATCTTTCCGAGCACTCTTTAGGTCCTCTTCCAGCTGAGCAACCCTCCCCTGTGATTCCTTGAGGGCTTTGGTTTCCGAGGACAAGTCAATCTCGAGGACAGACAAACGCTCTCCAAACTCCTTAGCATGGGCCCGAGCCTCATCCCTTTCTTGAAGGTATTTGCATTCACGCCCATTTAAGAAGGTGGCCACTTTCAGCAGCTTGAAGACGGCTACCGAAGACTCAGCCACCACGTTCCTAATCGACTGCGGACCCATGGAAGCTAGAATGGACTGGTCGGCGTCAGAAATCTTCATCTTCGTCTTCCCGTCGACCACGCAGTCATGCCCCATGGCAGGGGGAATGACAAACTCCGCGGTTGCCCTCCCCGGGATCAACTTGTGAGGGCCAGACGCCCCACTCGCACCTCCTTTAACTCGAGCATGTTTTGGTGATCGTTGTCCCCCAGTGACCTCCTCGGTAACCCTTTTATCCCCCGTCACTTCAATGGACGACGTTGGAGAAGATTGCCCAGAGGCATTAAGAGTCGAGGACGAAGCGGCGAGCTGTCGTTTCTTTTTCTCAGCTTGGAGCTAGCGGAGAGTCTACTGGGTGTTCTTCATTTCACCTGAAATAAAATGAGATACCGGTTAGTAAACTCACATGAGAAAACGAAACATACGAGGAAATAAAAATGCGAGCAAAGGGACAGGTAATTAAACACATACGAAGCAAATCCTCAGCTTCGGCCCTAGTCGAGCACCTCAACAGTGCTTTGGTGTTAATAAATTTCTTAGATGAGAGCTGGTAATCCTCCTCGTCACAAACGGGGTTACCCTCCCTATCCTCCCACAAGCTCGGTGGGAACTCCTCCACAAAATCCTCCAATGCTTTTAGGTCGACTAGCTCCTCTTTGGACAAAGCCCCCTTCTTAAAGGTGAAACTCTTCGCCTCACGAGCATAATGCTTCTTCGACCAGCAAAAGGGGAATCGCTCGCAGTCGACCTCTATGGGCTCCCCATCATCCCTGTGCTTAACCCTCCCTTCGTCGTCTAGTTTAGGCCCCCGAACAAGTATGGTCTTCCAACCTGCGGAAGTAAGGGGACGGACAACATACCATTTGTCCTTGAAACCCCGAAGAGACTCCTCGAAGATCTCAAAATATTTCTTATGCTGCTTCAGGGACACCCAGCCGCATTTGTCGGTCACATTCCCCCTGGGGCGAGAGCGTTGGATACCAAAGATGTGGAAGAACAGGGGAACGGTGGGCACCAGTTGTAGGTAAGCAGCCACAATCTCAAAGGCACGAATAAAAGCCAAAGAGTTGGGGTGCAGTTGAGACGGGCATACTTCCAAATGGTTGAAAATCGCCATCTCCAGGTCAGTAAAGGGCAGGCGAAGACCCATATGCTCGAAAGCTATCTGATACATGGGGAATCCGCCATTCTTGAACGTGGTGCAGATCCGTTGTCTGGCACCAGGGATCCGCACTTCCCAATCCGCGTGACCGGGAATTTCTATATCTGTGAACAAATCCTCGGGGAAGTTCTCCTCGAATTCGAACTTGCTGGGCGTCGTTCTCGGATCATCGGCAACCTAGTTAATATTGTTTTCTACCGGAATCTTCCGTTGAACTCCTTCGTCGGCCATGATACCTGGAAAGGCAGAGGAAACGAATGAATTCGATATTCCCAAAAACATCAAATCCACCCCTTCCACCGCCAATTCAAGTGAAGGGGCGAGGATAATGGTTGACGTAACGCGCGCAAGTCATGAAATTCTAAAGGAAAATCCTATGTCTAAAGGAAAATCCAAGTATACGGGGAATCCAAATCCCCGGAGCATCCCATAGATGCTCGAGTCAAAGTACAAAAATACTTGGGAAATTCTAAGAAAAACCCTAAGTATCCGAGGATTCTAACAGCATGAATGCCCGGAAGCATATCATGAATGTTTGGTACTCTCATATGCTGAAAATCCGAAAAATGGAGGTTGTTACCGTGGTTTTCACTAAAAACCACTGTTTCGTGGGAAGGAAAGGGTGCTAGCCACCACCTACAACCCTCAACCACCGTAGCCAAACGTCACGAAGCAAAACAGAGGGAAATAAAGCAAAATAAAAACAGAGAATGAAATTTCCAAAATCATCAAGCAACAACACGAAATAAAGAGCAGAGGTCAGAAAATACTTACTTGTTCTTAAGGAGAGAGTTTAATCGGAGGGGAAAGCGCAAAACTTGAGTTGAATCGCTGATTTACAGTGTTAAAATAATGGAGATTCAGAGAGAAAAGGGTGCTCCGGAAGTTGGATAGTTGGAAGTGAGAGGGATTTGAAAAAATCCCTCCATTTCCCTATATATAGGGAAATCCCCAACGGACGCACCTGCTCGAAGAGTTAGGGCGCCATCCAAATCTGGACCGTTGCATCAATCCGAATGCCACGATGGAAAGCAATCCAACGGTCCAGATGCGACCATCTCAAAAACCAAAAGCCGCGAAGATCCAACGGACGAGACGCGTCCTCGAAATTCAAATCAAACAGATAGACACTCAAGTGCTATTCTAATAGCCTTTACACGTGTCAGCAGAAGACGAAGCGGCTTGTCCCTTCAAGTCACATCCGCGCAGACTTCGTCGGAACCCTAGAAAATCACGTCGAAAATCCTGGACGGATTAACGATGCGCGAAATCAGTGGCGAGATTCACGGACTCGTGATAAATGCTCGGATCCATCTCCACGGAGCTATCACAAATGAACCTCCCACGATCAACGGCCAAATACGACTCCTCGACACATCATTTTGCTCGAGATTTAAAATCCAGTTAATGTTCAAACGAACAATGAGATATAATCTCCTCGACATAACGTTGTGCTCGACATCAAAGGGAAATTTAGGCCCCCAACACCATTAGCCTAAGCATCAGAATTACGACTGCTAAAGTCGCCATCCTCTTGCCCGAGCATGGTGACTTGGGGGGCTCCTGTTCTGGACTGGGCCTAAATGCCCAACACGCTGGGGACCTGCTCCATTGGGCCGTCGAGCAAGGCCCAAGATACAAGCCCAGCATCGTTTGACCGTTGAGCAGCGTACGTCTCCCCTGAGATTCGTAACGCCCAACATCGGAATGATGAGCATTTAATGCTCATCACGGCTCCTCAGCCGTTTTCCGACAGCCATTGATGGACATTAACTGCCCATCAACGGCCTTGGCCAAGCGCCGGGGCTATATATAGACCTTTTCACAACTTCACAAAGGTACGTATTCTCTATATTGAAAACCTTCACTTCACCTCAACTGACTTGAGCGTCGGAGTGTCTGCAGGTACACAACCCCCCTCCGGGTAATATTGGACTGCTCGGAATCACGAGCAACCGCGCACCACCGTCTGGTCGACTCTGATCAAGGTAAAGATCAAAAATAGATCTTCACTCGCAGTATACTGATGTTAGATTAGACATTTTTTCCTTCCAAAACCTAACATATTGTGTACAGAGTTTTAAACGATGTTTGTCACTTTGTCTATAAAAAAATGATGAACATCTTTTTTTCAATACCTAATAAATTGTGTATATAGTTTTAGATAGTGTTGTCGCTTTGTGTAAGTAGGGAAAATCAACAAAAAGTAATCATGTAGTATATTGAGATTATTGAAGAAAAAAAAAAATATAAAACCACAAAAAAAACTAAAGCATATGCAAATATTGTTAGTATTTACCCACATACTACAAACATGGATTCTTTGTAGTAGAATCTTTCCTCAGTTTCTCGCAGTAACAAATTTCAACCGTTTATTTAAGGTCGAACAATCGGATAATTTACACAATTTCACATAATAAAACAATTTGAGCTACCTGTTTAAAATCAAACTGTCCAAATCTATTACAGCAAAATGTTATAACAAAATGAAGTCCTTCCGATAATCCGATTTAGAATCAAAACCGTTAGATCATTTTTCTATAGATGAGCTCACCTACTACATAAGATCATTTTTTTTGTAGATGAACTCACTCATCTACTACATAAAACTGCACGAAGAAATCACATCACAGTCACACAATCCCCGGTCCCTAATCACTGCTACCCGTTCGTTGTCTCTGTCTTTGAAGCGAATAGCATCACTCAAAACAAAATAAATAATAAATAATAATAATAAAAAAACAAACTTCCCCAATTTGTGCCAACTATCATTCATTCATTCAGATTCCTCTCATTCTTTTCATGCATAACACACAGTACCTAGCACCCTTATTTTGACCCTTCCTCATTCTTCTTCTCTTCTCTTCACTCACCTAACTCACTTTTCCCCCAAATTTCATTCTTTTAAACCATTCCATTCATTTTCTTTATCAATTTTCCAGTAACAACAACAGATCCAAAAAAATGGCTCTTCTATCACGTTTCGCTTCATCACAATTCGGATCCAAAATTCTCAAACCCACTTCAATCCTCTCATCATCTGAACGACGTCGTTTCTTTTCTTCATCTTCCGATGAAACCCTAACAATTGAAACCTCCATTCCATTCACTTCCCACAACTGCGAACCACCTTCTCGCACGGTTGAAACCACCGCATCAGAACTCATGTCCTTCTTCCGTGACATGGTTCTCATGCGTCGTATGGAAATCGCCGCCGATTCGCTTTACAAAGCCAAACTAATTCGCGGTTTCTGTCATCTTTACGACGGTCAGGAAGCTGTTGCTGTTGGTATGGAATCGGCAATTACTCGAAAAGACTGTGTAATTACTGCTTATAGAGATCATTGTACCTTTCTCTGCCGTGGTGGAACCCTAATTGAGGTTTTTTCGGAACTTATGGGTCGTAGAGACGGTTGTTCGAAAGGGAAAGGTGGTTCGATGCATTTTTATAGGAAGGAAGGAGGGTTTTATGGTGGTCATGGAATTGTTGGTGCTCAGATTCCCCTTGGTGTTGGATTGGCTTTTGGTCAGAAATATAATAAGGATCCAAATGTTACTTTTTCTTTGTATGGTGATGGTGCTGCTAATCAGGGTCAATTGTTTGAGGCTCTTAATATTGCTGCTCTTTGGGATCTTCCTGCAATTTTAGTTTGCGAGAATAATCATTGTGAGTGCTTATATTTTGGTTGATTAATTGATGAGTTTATATGATTAGTTTTTTTTTTTTTTTTTTTTTTTTTGGATTTTGATTTTAATTTTGGTTTGTGTAACAGATGGAATGGGAACTGCTGAGTGGAGATCTGCCAAGAGTCCTGCTTATTACAAACGTGGGGATTATGCTCCTGGATTGAAGGTTAGAGATATTAAGATATTATAAATATTGGTGGTGTGGTATTGTTGAGCTTTTGGTAGCTATGAAGCACGGGTACTGACGCGGACATGGGCACTGACATGCCATCACTTAAATATTTGAGAAAATGGCATAATTCAATGAAATTATATGTGTTGGTGTCGGATACCGACGCATGTCCATCGGCTCATGCCTAATCCGAGAAGTGTCCGTGCTTCATAGTTTGTTAGTTGCATAACATTTGGGATGACTTTTTTTAATGTTATGTTAATGGATAGTTTTGTTATCTTCTAGGAAGAAGTTACTAGTATCTCTTTGGAATGATTGATTGTTATGTGGCTGTGGAGTGCAATACAATTGCTCTTTCTTAGTTGAAAGTATATATTTGTAACTTGATTATAGTTGATGAACTAGCCAACTTGGTTATTTAGTTAGGCACCGAACACAAAAATGTCTGTGTGTTACTTGGGGTTGTATGCAAAGTATTGTGTGTTCTAGTTACAATTATTTTTTGTACTGGAAGGGTTTTTTCCCACAATTCATGCAATGTTTTCTTCGAACTAAGTATAATGATTTAATATGATGTATTGTGTGCATGTTATAAGTTTGTGCATTGTATGCTTATATTGCTCAATTTAGCTAGCTTTTTGCATGGTATGCGTGGTGGTGATTTTCTTGTTCTTGTGTTGGTGCTTTTTTGGATTATACTTGTTTGGCTCTGTTCTTGTGAAGTTTTTTCTTCTTCATGCCTAAATATGTAGAATGATGGATACTATATGCATGTGTGATTTGGTTGGATATATAGGGTCTTTATTATCGTTGCTTGAGCAGGTATTTTATGGGTATGGTTGTGGTCCGTTGGTGTATGCATAAGTATTTCTGACTCTATATATACACATGCCAATCAATATATATATATATATATATATATATTGTGGTATTTTCTTGAACAGCCCGTTTGAAATTTTATGAATAAATATATATACTTTTTACAGGTAGATGGCATGGATGTTCTTGCTGTAAAGCAAGCTTGCAAATTTGCAAAGGAACATGCTTTGAAGAATGGTCCCCTTGTGAGTAAATTTACTTGCTGTTATGTGTATCTATATTTATTTCTAAATTTTTTATTGTTATTTTTTTGAACAGGCCTAAATTTTATTATTGTTATTGTTATTGTTAATTATTGTTATTGTTATTATTATTATTATTATTATTATTATTATTATTAACAACCGATGTTCTGGATTGATAGTTCATCTAGTAATGCTTGACAGAGCTCTTTAGATTAGGAGCTATCATCCATTCTCCTTTGGGCAATGTATTCTTTTGCAGACTGATATTGATTTTTCTTCTTCTTCCGTGTTTTATACTTGTAGCAATAATTATTGTTTGTGTTAATTCTTGTGGTGTCTATGCACTCGATGTAGACATGTTTTGTATTTCAATTATCAGGGGTTTCTTTTGGGGAGGGGTGCTGAGTGCTTGATTGAACATGGGAAGGTCACTCAATCGCGAGTGTAGTTCTTGGAACTAAAGATTATTCTATTTCATATAAGATGGGAATATGTTGGGTTTTCTAGATACAAACATGTATTGCTCTCCAATTGACTGAGTGATGAGGTTGGAGCTGTTCATTCAATCTGGTATTGTCCTAGGTAGTTGAGTATATATTACTTGCATAGGACCTATCCTGACCTTAAAGCAGGACATGAGTGCAAGAAACGCAAGGACAGATGGAAAAATTGTTGTGTCAGGTTAGATACCTCAAATAAATCAATCATGTGCCTCTTCATTGAACAAGAACATCTTAAGCTTATAGGAAGGTGATCCTTGAACTGGTATTAGAGTCTCCTTGACCAACTTGTTTGGAGTTTGATCCCTGCAACCCCAATTCTTCTATATGAAGTTTAATTTGGGCACAAGGTATGCACATTGTGCATATTGAAGCCTTAATGAGGGAGTGTCTTTGTAATATAAAACTAAATATAAAGTCCTCATGTTACTGTGTTAAAATCGCCATTTAGATTATGGGTTTGCAAGATCGTATGAGTTTTGGTGTCGCCACAATCTCAATATGTGATATGGTTGGATCATGTGGGATTACCAATGTTGCTCATGAAATCAGTGTGATCATGCTGTATCTTATGAAAGACCGCCATCTTTTTTAAATGCCCAACCCGAGGACCTCATTTTTGAGCTTTCTTTTATGTAATTTTCCCTAACCTTCTTCCAAACATACTTATGTACTGGAGATTTCTGACTACCACTCATCTCTTCGTCCTTGCCCTGGCTGGACCACTATTATTGCTACTGCTCTTCTCCTCTTGTTTCTCCCTCGCCCCAGTCTGATATGCTGGTTCTATTGACCCAATGACTTGTTTGTCCGAGCAGTGTGGCTAAGTTGCAGGTGCTGGTTTGGGTGGTCTTTGATGGTGAAGAAGGTGCTTTGATCTTCTTCGGGTGCTCTGGGTTGGCTTTTATTCTACTTTTGCCTGCTTCTCTGGGTCTGTTGTATTGCTGTTTTAGTTGGGGTTTTGGTTCTAGTGCCAGTGACATCTCTGGAGTTGCTGTCACTTTTTCTCATTTATGTCAGTTACTTAGTTATGTGTAAATGTATCTTCAATCAATTTTTTTTTATCTCAAGTAAGATCTTACAATCAGTGTTATCTATGAAGCACAGACACCTCTATGATTACGTGTGTTGCGGGGTCTGACACGCGTTGGTGTTCGATACTTGTATGACACTCGTATGACACGTGTCGAACAGCTCAAATAGGTGTCCAAAAAACATTTTTTTCTTTTTGATTACACTATTTTTAGCTTTATCGATAGTAGATGGATAAATAAAGGTCAAATACTATCATATCTTATTTTAAACTTTTCTTTAATGAAATAACTTGCTCAACGTAGATCCACATGTATATATTTTGATTCTCAATTTAGATTTTTATAAATATGTAGCGGTGTCGGTGTCCCATGTTTTTTACATTAGCAGTGTCTGTGTCGTGTCAGGGTCTGTGCTTCATAGATCAAGCACACAAATAATGTGTTTTACACCCCCGTCCAAGCCTAAGGTGGATTATCATTTTTTACTACAGCATGCGACAATTTAAGCTTTCAAGAGTGTTGGTCCTTGACATGGCCCATTAGGATCTGACATGTTTTACTCAATTTGACAGCCCATTAGGATTTCACATGATTTTCTTTTGATTCAATTTGACATGGTTGTTGTGAAATATTGTGATGTCTCTGTTTTGTTTATTGGTAGTTTGCTTTCTTAAAGCAAGTGTTTTGTTTGAGGATATATTGCTTGTCATTCTGTCTATCGTATGAATTACTGACGTAGATAGACGATACCTACCGTGTTAATGGTATTTTATTTAGTCTGATAGAAATGAACTTCCATTCTTGTTTAACCTGTAGTACAGCCACACACACACACACACATAATATATATAAATATCTGCATGCTCATTGTATAAACAAAATATATTTTTCAGAACATTTAACTCTGTTATAGAAATAGCTAAATTTTAAAACTTACTGAAATATGTTTGATTTTTATTAATTATTATCAAAGGTTATTCTCTGTTAGATTATGACTGGGATCTCTCTGTTGACTATAATTTCTAGATTCTTGAAATGGACACATACAGATACCATGGCCACTCCATGTCTGATCCTGGCAGCACATACCGTACACGTGATGAGATTAGTGGTGTTAGACAGGTATATCGTTATCACCAGCATCAAATATCCTTGCTGTTTAATTAAATTGAGGAATTCATTGTTTTTCTTTTTTCGTGACTATTATGATTATAGGAGCGGGATCCAATTGAGCGAGTAAGAAAGCTGGTATTGGCTCATGACATTTCTACTGAAAAGGAACTAAAGGTGATTGAATGAAGTTCGGATTCATGCTTAATTATTGTAAAATGTGATGTATCTGTCTTTATTTTGCATAAAATACTCTTACGTTCATCTTTATACTGGTTATCGAGGTTTTTGGCTTTTCACTTTTAAGTTCATGAATATCGTTTTCTAATTATTTAGTTTTGGAGGGTCTAAATGGGAAAAATAAGGTGTAGGGAGTGAGCACCAGTGATATTTTGTGAGTTTTCATTTATAAGGGAAGAGAAGTGGAGAAGAAATTCATCATTAAATACTCTAGTTAGTTATGAGCAAAGGGTTGTGCACTCTGCAGGAGCAGTGCTCTGGGCAGGAGAAATCCTGATTATCCTTTATGTATTTCAGATTTTCATTAAGAACTCACTACCTCAAGCTTCAGTCAATTACTTCCTCTTGTGTGCTTTTCTGATTCTGGATATTTGGTTTCTATCTGATTCTCCATCATCACTTCCCTCACCTACTTGGTTACTCTTTCAATTCCATATTACTTCATCTATCCTCTTCATTGGAACTTCCTGACATTTCTTGAGTAGGAGTCTGAATGATATCCCTATTTGATGGCTCCCTAGGATTACGAATTTACGATCTTCGATACCAATTTGATAAGAGTTGATTTTAAATTATAAAAGAAATGGAGACTAGCTCCTCACAAGAACACAGTGCAGAAAATAAAGAAAGGGATCAGAGAAGCAGCCATGCTTTCTCTCTGCCCTATGAATTCAGCCAATCCCCTTTATTACTCAAAGAATCTGATAAACCACTCCAATGTCCTTCAGCCACTTGTCTATTCTGCCTGTCAATTTCCATTATCTCTTACTAACCATTAGAGTTTAATTGCTAAAACTATTGTGCAATTTCTTCTTTTAGGACATTGAGAAGGAAGCGAGAAAAGAAGTTGACGAAGCCATTGCCAAAGCAAAGGTAAAACCATATTTTAATTGTTCATTATTTTTTTCGTCTCATACTAACTTTGGTTGCCCACATAATTGTATATGCTTTACAATCTGAATTCTGTTTTATTTGCTTATTTCCAGGAAAGTCAAGTGCCAGACCCATCTGATCTATTTACCAATGTCTATGTTAAAGGTTTAGGAGTTGAGGTAAAAATTATTTCATCTCTACTCATTATTCATTCATGCATCTCACTGACACCAAGGTGTCAAAATTTATCAAATGACACCAAGCCGAAAAATATATCAAATGACACCAAGGTGTCAAAATTTATTTGACACCAAATCTCATCCACTCATTTAATTTAATCCAAAGGTTTAAAACAATCACTAAAATATTTAATATGCACCAATATCATCTAATGAAAAACAAATCTTTATCATAATAAATTCATAATCATATTTTTGTTTATATAATTAGAAATCATAGCAAAATATATTTCTATGGGTTACGGCCGTTGTGCACATCACAAAATGTATATATATTTTAAGCAATATATATTTATTTATTTTTGACGGAATTAATTAATATATTTTTTATAATTTATATTTCTTAAGTAATATGTAGGGTCCATTTTGATTCGGCTTATTTTTAACTTATGAAAATAGTTTATGTAAATAAATAAAGTTTTATGGTAATACTTGAAATTCATAAGTTTTCACTAACAAAAATTGTATTTTTACAAGTTATTTTCTCATAAAATACTTGAAAAGTTTATAATAATGCTTAAAAGCTTATATATATATATATATATATATATATATATATATATAGATTCGGGTATAAGCAAGCAAATACATGTCATATGATATACGCCAGATTCAACAATCCATTTTTTTATATATATAGATTTGGGTATAAGCAAGCAAATACATGTCATATGATATACGCCAGATTCAACAATCCATTTTTCAAAAAAATTGGGGAAGGAGAAATTTATTATTAGTAGCAGTACACTAATGACCATTTTGCAATTATCCTATATGAGATTTGAACTTTGTCCCTCAAGGTTACAAAGTCAAGCTCTTATCACTAAGGTAACACCTCATAGATAGGTTCAACAATCCCTTGCTTAGGTTTTTTGTTTTTTGAAAAACCCCTTGCTTAGATTTGTAAGAATATTAATCCAGATATTTGCTTTCAACATAAAGACTTTATAAGTTGTAGAAGAATGGACAATATTTTGTCGGATCTAGTTTTTATGTTACTAAAGCTTCACTAAACAAAAGGGCAGTGACCCCTGGCTTTTAAAGTTACATGATGAAGAGAAGTGGATGTTGATACATTCAAGCAAGATTGTGTATATATTATTAAACTCTTATGGTCTGTGATATTTTGAATTGCAGGCATGTGGTGCTGATAGGAAAGAAGTAAAAGCTACTCTGCCATGATGGAGAGTTTTATCGTTTGAATGTATTCTTCCCTTGTTACAGACCAATCAAAATAATGAAGAATAAAAGGTTCTTCAGCATATCATCTCTCTGCCTATTGGTGAAGCTTTTCCTAATTTGTATATGAAATTCATTCTTGAGTAGCAATATGGCGGCTTTAACATTTAGCATGTAATTTTGGAGGGACCCCTATTTTAATTGATTATTGATTACACATGCACCTAATGTATTGCAAATTGGAAGAGTCATTGTGCTCAATTTCTTTTGATGTGTTCCACAATTGGTGGAAAAATGTTGCCATTACTTTTTAATGTAATCATCGGATTGTGTTTCAATTATAACCATTCAATTTGATTATGAAGTATTCATGTTTTTGCAGATTGAATTATAGATGCAAATACCTCAAGTAACTTAGGTTATCTTAATATAGAATTATTCCATGTATTTCATTCTTAAAAGTAGTTAAGACTCCAAAGTAACCCTAATCTAATTATTAAAAAATAATAAAAAATTGTTCTCAACAGAAGTTGAACTTATGACCTTTTTGTGAAGGCTTCATATATTAGCCACTATGACATATCAATTAATTTGAAATATTTTTGTAACCAACATGTATTGAATATTCAATCCAATCAAATTTTTTCCTGTAATACATGTTCAATTTTTTTTCTAAGTCTCCAATTTTTTTATACACTTAACTTAGTAGAAATCGAACTCATGACGTGTCACAACAATATATAATTTAATATTTTTCGCTGTTATGCAAATATTTGATTTGTTTAAATAGAAATCAATTTTTATTTTATAAAGATATGTTATGAATATTTATCGTATATGCTTTGTTTTTCCTCTATATATATCTCAAGTTTAGCTTTCACAAATTTTTATTTTAACTATTCATTCTCGCCGCGCTTTATATTTTCCTCTCTCTCTCTATATATATATATATATATATATATATATATATATATATATATTTCAAATTTAGCTATCACAAATTTGTGTTTCTATTGCTACTATGACTGATCAAAATATTGAATTTCAACTTGCGCTACGTTTGAGGTTTTTTTAATTTTAATTTATATTTTATATACTCTAACTATTCATTCTCGCCGCGTTTTATATTTACTACTTGCTTTCTTTTTTTACACATAACACCGTTGAATTCATATCTAAATACATGCATTGATTTCCGTGTTTTTATTTCCATCTTCTCATTTTCTCTCTTACCAAACACACCCTTATTAATCCAAACAGAAATCAAATTGAATTTTTAGTTGAAAAAATTAATGGCAGCATATATTTTAAATACAGATGTCTGCGCGTGATTTTTATAATATTCGATATGGTGCTTGAGTGATTTTATTATACACTAGAATGAGTCAGTTTGAATTGATTTTGAAAGACAAATTTGATTGTGTCATTTATTTTTATTATAGTTCTTTTTACATAATATATGAAAATCTATAAAACCTATCGCACGGGTCGATGTCTAGTATATATAAAAGTAGTTAAGTCTCAAAGTAACCCTAATTTAGCCCTAATTTATTTATTAAAAATGTTAAAAATTTCTTCACCAAGAATCGAGCACATGTCCTCTCACAATTATATAATTCATTTACCATTAAGCTATTTAAATTCATTTGATATATTTTGATTACACCAACTAATAACTACGACTTTCAATGATATATATTTTTTTCTATATCCAAGATATATTTTTTCTTAATAATAATGCCTAATTTTGTTTACCTCAATTCCATTTCTTTTTTCATCTCCTACCCCTTTAATCAAAAGGTAAATTATATTTCTATTTTATTTTCTTTATATGTTTTTATTGTTATTTAACAGTTGTTGTGTGAGATTATTTTTGTCAGACCGCTACTCACACAGAATGCTCTCAGTCCAAATGTTGGTGGTTGTGTCATTTATTATGTTCTAATAGTATTTAGAGTACTCGATATAACCAAAAACATATGTTAGTATTAAAGATAACATTGTGATAAACTATTTTAGCCATTCGCATTTTATTGTAGAATTTTAATGTAGAAGTTTGTGTGTAAACAAGGCAATAAATCAACCTATTCACAACCATTCTTAATCTATAAACAAATTTGTTCCAACTTCCAAACACTCTCACTATCCTCAAAAGAGAATTAATGGGTCGGTGACATTCCAAGTCGTTTAAACAATCTTTATTTATATTTGAAATTAATTTTTTTTTTTACTTTCACCACCATAATCTAGTTAGGGGGTCAGTCCTACCACCTCGATCGCAGTTGCGAGAGATCGAACTGTGGTCCTCTCTACCAAGTTCATCGCCAATCACAACTGAACCAACCAACTATTGATATTTGAAATTACGTCTTTATTATTTCAATTTTTATTAAAATAAAATCATTATAAGAGGCAATAAATTAAATTAAATACGGTGCAATATAATTGGGTATTTAATACTTATTTTATTTTCTTTTATTGCTAATATTGTGAAGCCTCTAATTTCTAATCGTTAGCAATTCATTCCTTGAAACCACCGTGTTTTATCCGTAACTTATTTTACGGCATTATCAAATTTCAATAATTTTGCAATTGATTTATGAATTTCAACCAATAGGTCCTCTCTTCAACCTTCATCTTCTCTTCTATTTTCTTCACAATAATTTTGTTTTTATCATCTCTATATTGTAAATTTATTTTTTTATTTTTAAATTTTTTTTAAAATTATTATTATATCGCATTTAGTGTTATATACAAAACCCGTGCGATAGCACAGATCAGCGTCTAGTTTATATAATAAAAACAAAGTAATAAAACAATTATCGAATTTTGAATGGAATCATTTTGCAATTTGTTTTTTAATAGATAATACTATATTCCTTCAATTCAAAGGAAAAATGGGAATCGACCTATATCTATATTAGTCCGGTGATTGTTGCATAAAATTAAGATTTAGAGATTAATTAGGATTTAGTGGTGATCAAATGTGATATTTACATATATGCATCATACAAATAGTCTATAATGTTTGATGGAAAAAAAAATAGTTATAATGTCAAAGATTAAAATGTTTTAGGGTACTGGTAGGTAGGATTGAAAATTAGTTGAATTTAGTTTAGTTCGACTAGAATCAATAAGGATTTACGGTTATTATCCTCAGAACTGAAAATTAGTTAAACTTAGTTCAGCTTGGATCAATAAGAATTTATTTATTTATTTATTTTTTTGTTTTCACCACCCGTTTAATCTGGTTCGGGGGTCAGTTCTGGCATCATGGTTCTAGCCCCCTCCCAATCGCAGTTGCGGGGAATCGAACCGTAGTCATCCCTACCAAGTTCAGCGTCTATCACCACTGAACCAACTATCGATTGGTAATAAGAATTTATTTATAGTTAAACTTAGTTCAACTCGGCTCAAAAGGATTTATTCAAATTGAATTTCAATTTGAGTTCATCCCAAACTATTTTTTCAACTAATTTAACTCAAAGAGGAACAAAATCACTTAAATAGATAATAGATGCAGCACTATACAGGCTATTTAACTAGCCGACACTCCGTATGCATGAAATTTTTAAGATTTTATATGTTCTTTACTTAAGTAGAGAATTGAATTTGTTATTTAACTAGTTGACATCCTATATACATAACATATTTAGGATTTTACATTGTTTTCTACTTAAGTAGAGAATTGTGTTAGCTATAGTAAATAAACTGTTTATGATTTTTCATATGATTAGTTTTTACGAATACAAAATTAGCGCAAATTGATTTATCTATTCTTTAGGAATTAGGATTAGGTGAATAAGGATCCAAATTTAGTGAAATCAAGGTGACGCATTGTAGTCAATTATATTTGGAATGTTTGATTAAGATCAGACAATTCAAATTTTTAAAAATATAGTTAAAATTTGATCTTAAAATTTAAACTGTTCGATAAACGATCCATTCAAATATTTTGATTGTATGCGGTGTGACTGCTATGAAGAATAAGATAAAATAGGATCATCGTGACATGATTTCATGTGGTCCATGAAGTCAAATATTTCTTGATAAGACTTGTTCTCCTGTTACCTGTGATATATGCCAAGTCAATTGTTCTAGCATCTTATGCAATTTATGTGTGCGTCCAATCAATGATAGATGAAAATCAGAATACAACAATGTTCAATCTAGTGTAGCAAAGTCAGCAGTATGAGGAAAGCTATGGAGGAAATTCAATCCATTGAATGGAAGAACACATGGGAGCTATAGTTTCACTATCTACCGGTAAGAAACCAATTGCAGTGAAGTGGATGTACAAAGTGAAACACAAACCTGATGACACTATAGCAGAGTATAAGGCAAGGCTAGTAGCAGAGTCCATTTAATACTTTTGTTATTATCAAAACTTTTTAGGGTATTTTTCAATAAAACTTATTTTATTCCAACAATCTCCCCCAAAGTAGACTTGATTTCCTTTCGATTAGTGTTCAGCTCCTCTAGTTTCTCATTTTGTGTGTCCACGTTATTCTGAATTCTTTCTTCAAAAACTTTATATGCTGGGTTCTCCAGAAAATCCTTCTTGACAAACAACCAGGTTCCATGCTGAAATTCAAGGGCATACTTAGATCACTATCCAATGATCCTAAGTTTTCTTTCCAAATAGTAGATTTGGGAACAGAGTCATCATAAAATTTATCAGTTAAGCTTAAGCTCCCTTTTCTCTTTAGCTTGTTCTTCTCTATCTCTTCATTCCACTTTCCAATAAAAGGTTCAAGCTTCTTCTGATATTCCTTAAGTTCTGACAGACCAGAAGCCTTAATGGAGGTCATTTCCCTTTCTAGTTCTTCCTTCAGACTTTCCCATTGATGCTCATATATAATAGGTTCAGTGAAAGAATATCTCAACTCATGTAAGTTTTTCATCTTAATGAAAATGTTATTACATTTACTCATAAACTCAGAGTCAGATAAGGGAAAAGGTTCATGGTTAGGTTCAGAAGAATTTGGAACTAGAGGGCACAAAGTTTTTGTTTGATTTAGAAGAACTAGGAATACAAGAGATTTGTGGGGAAGGTTTAGAGGGAACAGGGTCTTTAGAAGGGTTAAGGTTTTCAGCAATATAGTCTTTGAGAATACAACCAAAAGTTTGTCCATAGAATGTCTCACAAAGAGAATGTTGATGATCATAGAAATTTGGTACAAAATTTTCAAAAGCTTTGAAAGGTTCAGAGTCTTGGTTACCTTTTAGTGAAGGTGACCTTGACACTTCAAATGTTCCAACCTCTTGGATTTTCTCAGTGTCAGAGGTTAGGCTTTTCTCTACTTGATCAGAGTGTGTTTGATCAGGTTGATTTTCTTGTTGGGTTTCTGGTTGATGTTCAGGTAGTTGTTCAAGTTGAGTTCCTTGTTCTGGTTGAGCTTAATTTGGTTGGGCTTGTTGTTCAGATTGAATTTTCTCAGATTGGTTTTCTTGATTCTGACCATGTTCAGAGTCTGAATGAGGATCAGAACCTTGAACATGTTTAGAGGCTTTTTCTGGTGAGTGTTTCTGAGAGTGTTCAGAGTTTGGTTTTTGTTGTTGGTTAGGTAATTCACCTTTCAGATGCTGCTCTAGAAATTTTAGTGGTGAATCACTTTGATTTTGAACTTTTGAGGGAGGAGATATGAGATATGATTTTCTCAGGGTTAGAGGTTTTTGTGGGTGGTGTTTGTGGTATAGTTTCAGGAATGGTTTCTGACCTTTGTTTATGACTATCAATATTAACATTTTCAGAATTAGAAATACCATCATTAGCAGTATTCTTCACAACATCAATAGATAGAACTTTCCTCTTCTTTCTTGCCAGCTGCTCATCATCAGAGGCTTCATCTTCATCCAGATGTACAATAGTAGCCTTTTTCTTTCCATCTTCAGCTTTTCTCTTACTAGAGTCTGTCAAAGCACTCTTTCCTTTACCTTCAACCTTTGCTTTCTTCTTAACAGCTTTCTCTTCTGATCTTTTTCCTTCTTCAATCTTTATCCCTTTTACCAGTCTTCTTCTCTTCTTCTTTTCTTCAGTTTTAACTTCAAAGGCTTGTCCCAGATTCTCTAATAGTTGAATATACTGGTTTACAATACCAGTAGCAAAGCTTGACACAACCACATTTAACCTTTTTAACAGACAAGGTTCAAATGTTGTTCTTTCCTTCATAGAGTCAGTGTATACCAATTCTTTATCCTCCAGCATCTTCATAATAGAAAGTGTAACAACAAAAATGAATGAAGCTCTTTGTTCATGGACTAATTGTGTAGCTCCAGCAGCTTTTAGATGATTCTTGTGAGGCTTTGGTGCTCTTTGTCAAATGGTGAAAGATGTACTTAGCCCAATTTATTTTTGATTCCCTAGTCAAAAAATAAATGAAATGTTTGTGATCCCAAGACAGTTGATCACGAGTTCCACTTCTTGGAAAAATTGAACCTAATTAATCCTTGCCAATAGCTTCTGAATGGGTTTTAAGTCACCAACTTTATTACTCTCACAAGTTTTACCATCCAAGTAGCATTTATTGGTCATATTCTTCAGAAATGTAGACTGTTTGGTTGTAGTATGTGAAAAGGTATGACAAATACCTTCATCAAGAATGTTCAAAATTTTCGAGAGATTTTCCAAGGTTATCACCACTTCAAAACCACAAGCCACCGACCTTATCTCATCAGCCTTTGTTTCCTTCAAACCTAATTCTTCTGCAGTTTTGTTCTTGTTCTCAGGCTTCAATGCTCTCTACTCAGCTAGTTGTTTATCAAAATCTTCAACAATAATAAACTTACACCTTTCCCAGAAGTCTTTTACAAGAGTAGGGTAAACCGGACCGTTTAAAAATCTCATGTACTGAAATCCACCGTATTGATTATTGAAGAGTTTTTCTACATCAAACCCATTCTGACTTAAACTTACAAAGTCTATTGGTTGCTCGATTACCAGATTGAAAAACTTGTCTTCACCAGCCATAGATCTTTCACAACTGAAAACTTCTTGACAATTGATGATGTTGACAGGGATATCTTTAGGAAAAGATAGAACAAAGTTTATTGATGAAGAACCTTCCATTTTTGAGGTTTAGGGTTAGCTCTTGCTAGATTTAGGGAGAAAGAAAGATTTCCGAGGTTTAGAGAGAATGAAAAGTGTGGGTAGTGAATAGTGTAAAGTGTGTAAGTGATAAGTGACAAAAAGTAGTTAAATCATATATTAAATCAAGACACTTATTAACTTATTTTGTAAGAAATCCTTTGAAAAACCCCCAAAATTATGTAAATATTAGTTTTAAGTTAATTCTGTTTAGTTTATCTAAATCCCAACCGTTTTTTGAATGTATTTGAAGCCAAAAGCAGAATTGGAACAAAGAAACATGATTTGAAGTCTCCAGCGAGTGCCAGCGAAGGTCAGCGAGGAGGCTCGCTCAAGCTCGCCTGGCGAGCATCAGCGACCCAAGGTGGTCATGCATGAAGAAAGTGGGACACGTGGCATCAAACCCATAGCTGAAGAAAGGTATCTCGCCCGGCGAAGGATGTCTCGCTCGACGAGATTTGCAGAACTGAACTGATATAAATAGATTTTTAGATCAGAAAAAGGGGTCATTCACTCTGTTCCTGTTCTGTTTCATTCATAGAAAATCCCTAGAGCTAATTTTAAGAGAAATTGAAGGTGGATTGCATCATTTTGTTGAGGAATCAAGTCATGATGTAGCTTTCCTTTAATCCTCTTCTTCTTTGTAAGAATATTATGGGTAACTAATCTTTTCTATTGTTGGGATTAGATGTAGATTAGTTTATGAACATGTATTTCTCTTGATCTTGTTATATTTGTTTAGATATTCAATCAACTTTGATATTGTTCTTGTCTTTATTGCTTTATCACTTGATTTGAAAGAATATAGGGATATATGTTTTGAATCATATATTGAACTAGAACAATATCTATTAAATCTAAACTATAGGGATAGGGTTAGGTTTAATAATCACTTAAGTATTTGGTTTTAAAGTTATTATATTGATTAATCACTCGAGGGATCTGGGATTGATAGGTGTAATAGTTTCTCGTCGTTATTTGGGAACGAAAACGTACGATGAGTAATACGTGATAAAGTCGGTTAATAGCTAAACCTATATGATTGATTGAGGAAATATATGTGAATGAATTATCGAAAGCTAATCCCAGCAATATTACTTCTCTGATATTTACAACAACCTTTTATCGCAATTTCGCATTTATATGTTTACAAGTTATTTCACTACAAAAACCATCAAATTACCTTCACTTAAAATCATGCAAATTGTGGAACGACATTTAATATCACACTAGTCTCTGTGGAACGATATAAACAAAAATACTTCTTTTGATACTACATCAAAATGGCGCCGCTGCCGGGGACTGGCGTTTGATATTAAAAGCATTGCGACAATTTTCATTGTTTTAAGCAAATTTTGCACTTTTTAATTTTTGCTCTTAATTACTGTTTACTATTTATTATCCATTGTGCATGCTAACTTGTGTGGTTAGGTTGTTGAATGCGAAGACATGTTTCGGTCGGCAACTTACTCTTTGATCCTGAGATTGAAAGAACGGCCAGAAGAAACAACAGCAACATAAGAAAAAAGAAACAACTAGCCAATAGCCGAGGAAATTATGCAGGTATCCCACAACCACAACCACAACCTGAACCTGAGAATGGTGGTGGTCCTATGCCATGCCACAACAGTCCGAGAAGGCTAGCTCACCTAGCCAGGCCACAAAGAGGAGCCAGATAAATTGAGATGAAAACGGGGTTTCTTCAACTCTTGTATGCTAACCCTTTTGCAGGTTTATCGCATGAAGACCCGTACAACCATCTTGTCATGTTTTATGAGATGGTTGGTTCAATTGGAGCTAGCGAAGCTGAGGAAGAGTCGGTATTCCAAAGAGGGTTTCCACATTCGTTGATTGGCAAGGCAAAGGAATGGTACTTAGATCAACCTCATGCAGTCATGACAAACTGGAATACTCTTGAAGAGAAATTCCTGGAAAGATTCTTTCCGCATCACAAGTTCATGGAAGCCAAAACAACCATTGCTGTGTTCTCGCAAGGGTCAAATGAAACACTCAATGAAGCCCGGGAGCGTTACAACTCTATGTTACGGAAGTGCCATAATCACGGGTTTGATGATCTCACTCAAATTCATATATTCCATAACGGACTTCAGCAACAATCTAAGCTTTTGTTAGATGCTATAGCTGGTGGTTCTTTATTGTCTTTAAGTGCTGCAGATGCTACAACAATAATTGAGAAGATGGCACTTAGTGATCGTCAAGGTGAATACAATAGAAATCCATCACAGAGGAAACCTGGCATTCTTGAACTTGATACTTTGGATGTTGTGTTAGCTCAGAACAAGCTCCTTACCAATACTGTGGAAGAGCTTTCAAAACAAATGTCTAAGTTGATAAGCATACAAGAAGGGCAAAGTAAAGCTAAGCAAGTTGCGTCATGTGAGCTTTGTCAAGGGGATCACACCCCACTGGATACTGTCCACCGCCTAATGAAGAAGTGAATTATATGGGTAATTAGAATCAACAAAGACAAGCACTGTATCAGAATAATTCCGGTTATCAAAGGGGCGGAAACTCAAATTATAATCAAGGGTGGAGACAAGACACTGGTTCTTCAAGTAGGCAAAAGCAGTATGAGAATTACAACCAGCCACTTCCTCAACAGAATCAAATTTCTGATTTGGAAGTAACCTTGCAAAAGTTTATGGAAATGCAAATGAAGCAGAACCAAGAAACCCAGGTTTACCAAAGAAGTAATGATGCAGTGCTAAGGAACCTTGAAACAAAATTTGGCCAGATAGCCAAACAGGTAGCCAATAATAACAATCAAGGTGGATCTTTCACCGCTAACACAGAAACCAATCCAAAAGAGCAGTGCAAATCCATTACAACAAGGAGTGGCAAGGAAATCGGTAAAGGTATAGGTGACAACCTTGAGACAGAGGAGGTAGTTGTTAAAGCAAGAGAAAAAGCTGAGGAGAAGAAAGAAGGAAGTGAGAGAGAGATGGAAGAAAAAAATAAAGAAAGAAGTTTAGTTGAAAATACAAAAAATGAAAAAAATAAAAAACCAGAGTGTGAGGGTGAAGTGAGTGCGGAGAAGGAGAACAATAATCAGAAGTCGAAAAATGATAAGGTTATTCAAAAGGGCTCTCCTGTTCAACACCTACCATATCCTCAAGCTCCAACAAAAAAAGATAAGGAAAGGCAATATGCGAGGTTTTTTAGATATCTTTAAAAGATTACAAATCAATATTCCATTTTCTGAAGCATTGGAACAGATGCCTAATGAGGAGACTATTCATCTGGATGCAAGCTGTAGTGCAATTATTCAAAGAACCCTGCCACAGATGTAAAAGGATCCTGGGAGAGTCACATTACCCGTCACCATTGGGAATGTGAATGTTGGCAAAGCTCTCATTGATTTGGGTTCAAGCATCAATCTGAAGCGAAGCTTGAATTGAAATCCTTACCATCACATTTAAAGTATGTTTTTCTTGAAGAATGTGACAATAAGCCGGTAATAATCAGTAGTTCATTGTCAAATCATGAGGAGAACAATTTAATTCAAGTGTTGAAAGAGAACAAACAAGCGATAGGATGGGCATTGTCAGACTTGAAAGGTATTAGTCCATCCTATTGTATGCACAACATCATGATGGAAGATGAGTACAAACCTGTAGCACAGCCTCAACGTCGTTTGAATCCCACAATGAAAGAAGTGGTGAGAAAAGAGGTTGTGAAGTTACTTGAAGCTGGTATGATATACCCGATTTCAGACAGTGCCTGGGTGAGTCCAGTCCAGGTGGTTCCAAAGAAAGGAGGAATGACGGTGATCACAAATGACAAGAATGAGTTGATTCCGTCAAGGTCAGTCACAAGATGGAGAATGTGTATTGATTATAGAAGATTGAAGAAAGCCACAAGAAAAGATCATTTTCCATTGCCATTCATGGACCAGATGCTTGAGAGATTGTCAGGATAAGAGTTTTATTGTTTTCTGGATGGTTATTCGGGATACAATCAAATTTTTCAAAGACTTTTCAAAGATCGCCAAACCGTTAAGCAACCTTCTTAACAAAGATAAGTCTTTTAATTTTAATAATGAATGTTTACTTGCTTTTGAAGAGTTAAAGAAACAATTGACAACTGCACCCATAATCATCGCACCTGATTGGACACTTGATTTTGAACTAATGTGTGAGGCGAGTGATTATGCAGTAGGTGCAGTTCTTGGTCAAAGAAAGAACAAAAATTTTCATGCTATACACTATGCGAGCAAAGTGTTGAATGATGCTCAAATCAATTATGCAACAACAGAAAAGGAATTTCTTGCAATAGTGTATGCACTCGAAAAATTTCTTTCTCTTATTTAATAGGTACAAAGATTGTTGTGTACACTGACCATGCAGCTATCAAGTACTTGATCACAAAGTCTGATTCCAAGCCAAGGATCATTAGATGGATGCTTCTGTTACAAGAGTTTGATATTGAAATCAAAGACAAGAAAGGAACAGAAAATTTGGTAGCTGATCACCATTTAAGACTAGTGAACAATGAGGTGACCAAACATGAAAAAGAGGTGTTGGAGGAATTCCCAGAAGAAAAGTTACTCATGGTGCAAGAGAGGCCGTGGTTTGCTGACATGGCTAATTACAAAGCATCTGGATTAATACCGGATGATTTCAACTGGCATCAGAAAAAGAGGTTTCTCCGAATAGCAAATCAATATGTTTTGGATGATCCATACTTGTTCAAAACTGGAGCAGATAATTTGTTGAGAAGGTGTGTCACAAAAGAAGAGGCCACAAGCATATTATGGCACTGTCACAACTCGCCATATGGTGGTCATTACAATTGGTGAGAGAACTGCAGCAAAGATTCTCCAAGTTGGATTTTTCTTGCCAACCTTGTTCAATGATTCTTATGAGTATGTGCAGAGATGTGACAATTTTCAAAAGACTGGGGGAATTTCCAGGCGTAATGAGATGCCTCTGCAAAGCATACTTGAAGTTGAAGTCTTTGATTGCTGGGGAATAGATTTTGTTGGACCATTTCCATCATCTTGTTCAAATGAATACATTTTGGTCGCAGTGGATTATGTGTCAAAGTGGGTAGAAGCCATTGCATCACCTAAGCCCGACGGCAAAGCGGTGATCAAATTATTGAAGAAGAACATTTTTACTCGCTTCAGAACTCCAAGGGTGCTTATTAGTGATGAAGGTTCTCACTTTTGCAATGCACAATTAGCAAAGACACTAGAGCACTATGGAGTCAAACACAAAGTTGCATCACCATACCATCCACAAACCAATGGACAAGCTGAAGTTTCCAATCGAGAGATCAAGAAAATTCTTGAGAAAACTGTGTCCACGTCAAGGAAGGATTGGTCATTAAAACTTGATGAAGCATTATGGGCATATAGAACAGCTTTTAAATCTCCCATTGGCCTTGCTCCGTTTCAGATGGTATATGGTAAAGCTTGTCATTTGCCAGTAGAGTTGGAACATAAGGCATTCTGGGCCTTGAAGTTTCTGAATTTTGATCCAACTCTAGCGGGAGACAAGAGAAAGTTGCAATTGCATGAACTAGAGGAAATACGATTCCATGCTTATGAATCATCCAAGCTATACAAGGAAAAAGTCAAAGAATATCATGACAAGAGGATCATCAACAAAAAGTTTCAGCCAGGACAATTAGTTTATTGTTCAACTCAAGGCTTAAGCTATTTCCCGGCAAATTGAAATCCAAATGGTCCGGTCCTTTCAAAGTCAAAGAGGTTAAACCACATGGAGCCGTCGAAATTGAAGATATGGAAATGAGTCGCAGTTGGACTGTCAATGGATAGAGGTTGAAGCCATACTTGGGTGGCGAGATTGATCGGCTTGCCACAAAAATCTCACTGTCCGATCCTTGAATTACATCAAAGAGGCGTCGAGCTAATGACGTTAAACAAGCGCTTGTTGGGAGGCAACTCAATTTTGTAAGTATTTTCTTTTAATTCATGTTTATCAAGCACTTCTGAGTGATAGGTGAGGGTAGAGGTTGGACCAGCTGTGCAGAAAGAGTTCTGCAGAAAAGAACTCAATTTTCTGGTTTTCTCGCTCTACGAGAAGAATGTCGCTCGGCGACTTCTGCGAATTTTGCAATTTTTTTTAAAAAATTACAGCTATCCCCCACTAACCAAACATTTATTACTTTTCACCTACCCTTATCCTAAACCACGGTTTTTACTCTCTCAAACCCTAAAATCCTTCATTCTCACCAAACCTCTCTTCTCTCACCAAAACCTTCAAACTCTTTCTCTGAACTTCTCTCAAATTCAAAATCAAAAGAGAAACCCAAGTCTTTCAAGCTTTTGAATCTCCAATTTCTTATATTCAAGATTGTCACAGGTATGAATTTCGTACTCTAATTTCTGAAGAAGTGACAAAAATAGAAATTTCATGTTGTGAGATTTAAGTTTTAGGGTTATTCTTGTGAAATTTTTGAACTTTCCAGTCTAGAAAATCACTTTTGGGCATCAATAATTCAAATGAAAAATCCATTAGTTTCAGATTTGTTCTTCTTTTTGCACTTGTGAAATCTTTTGTAAACTAGGGTAAATAATGAAATCAGCATGTTTTGTGAAGAACAAGTTTGAAAGAATGTTCAATTGATGTTAATTAGTGATTATATTTCCATACTGAACAACTTTTCTAGACTGGGTGTGATTTAAATATAAAAAACCAGGTTCTGGGCATGTTCTGTTTTACAGATTTGGAACCCGTGTTTTTCGCTCACTCTCGCCCAGTCTCGCCGGGTGAATTTTGCTCTCCAGAGCTCGCCAAGTCTGGCCCGACGAGATTTCAAAAGTTTGTTTGCTATTTTTTGGTTCTATACTGTAATGTCTGATCTATACTTTTACATATATTGATTCTAACTATTGAATTGAGTTTGAAATGCAGTCATGGCACCAAAAAAATCAACGGGCACGGGGTAATTGGGATGTTCCCGGAATAACCGAACTACTTCTTTTACCGGGATGCAATCTTGTTTACGGCAAGTCTGGGCTACCCGTGAGAGCAAAAGGAGAAGATTTGACTCCATTGGCTAGATTGGCACTTCTCTTCATCCTTCACAATGTCATCCCCCGGAGCCATGTCTCAGATGCTACCATGCCAATTTTGGAGCTCATTTATTGTTTCTACAAGGGATATCAGGTGGATATTGCAAAGGTTATTTCTCAGGAGCTAAAGGATGCGGTCCTTAGTGGCACAAAGAAGAAGACTAGACCCAACATGCTACCCTTCCCCGCACTCATTATGGGGTTGATTAGGAAAGCGCGGGTCATGGTTTCCGCCACTTTTCGTGAGCCTTTGGGAACGATTGATGACAAACATGTCGTAAGGTGGTGTTATCCGAAAAAGCCCATCCAAACACAACAACCAGCCCCCCTCCATTCAATGAACAACAACCAGCCCCCTCAATTCACTGATCAGCAGCTCCTATACCACCTCATGGATCAGAATGCGGCGAATCATCGCGCCGATGATTATCTGTATCAGGCTATGTATCAGATGAGCCTGAACCAGCCTTTATATGAGCCTGCTCGGGCACATCTGCTGGTGCCAATGCTGATGGTGAGGATGACCCAATTGATGAAGAGGCTGCTGATGCGTTTGTTGATGATGATGGAGATGGACTGAAAGATTGGAGAGAGAGTAGAAAGTGACTGAAAAAGGCTCACCAATACTGAGTGACATTTTACAAGTTTTCAGTCATTTCTTTTCATTATGTTTTAGTTATTTTATTTATGAATTTTGGGTTTTTTTTTATGAACATGTGAAACTTTTAGTTGGTTTATGCACTGTTGGTTCATTTATGAACATGTGATGTTTTATGTGATATTTAAACAGTGATGTTCGTGTTATGTTAATGTTAGTCTTTTCATTATATTTTGCTAAGCTTGAGTAGTAGTTAAGTTTTTGTGAATATGTGAATAAATTTTTTGTGAAGACAAGCCGATGCTTTCAAGATTTTGAAGACAGGTTTGTGATAAATCAATGATTCAAGCATAATGTAACTGTTTTGTGAAGCCATTTGTTGAACTCGTGATTAGTTTTTGAAACATGCTTAGGAATTTAACATGTTCTTCAAATGTGTTGCTTGTCCTAAGATGATTCTCATTGTTTTTGTGAAACATAATGTAACTTGTACTGTCCAACCTATCCGGGTGAGTTGTGTGAGCTTTCCATTGTTTATAAAAATATTTGAGAGCCGGCAATTGTGTATGTTCAGTTGATTTTAGCTTAATCCTGCTATTGTTTGATGTGTTTGATGTCATGGAAATGATCAAGGCTATGTTTCTTTTGTGACAACTACTTTGGTCAAAATATCCTACCCTGTGAGTAAGTGTGATCTTTTGTGTCCCCTTTTGAGCCTAAATTTTGAAATTGGTTTGTTTTGAAACCCTGAAACCAAAAAGAAATGAAAAACAACGACTCTACCCTTGTCTTAGGATAGGAGTGCAATTGTATTTCAAAGAGGGTTATGTAAATATTCAAGTTGGGGAGAAGAGGGTTGAAAAAGAATCAATCAAGAAAAGTATTTGTTGAATAGGTTGATTGAATGTAAAAAGAAAAGAAAAGTTGAACGCATTCGACACAAATGAAAAGCAAAAAGAAAGAAAAATAATTGCGAAAAGAAAAAAAAAATGTCGAATCAAAGAAAATCACCAAGGAATTGAAAAATGGGGAAGTGAATGAGAGTGGATTGTGATGTAAGTAGACAAGAATAATGCTCTCTTATCCTTAAGGCCGTTTGAATCCAAAGAAAAACAATTTATTTTTTTTGTAGCCTAGCCTCATTACAAGCTGAATAAAGTCCTTAGTGATCCATGACTGATAACATGTTATTTGATATTGCCTGGATGAATGTTTGAATCGATTTGTTGTATGCACATTGCATGGATTGAGTTAAACACTTACCCGTGAGTGATACACTTGTGAGAAAATTGTGACGGTACTTGCTTTTTGATTGTTTGATAAGAGGAATGAGAATTTTGCTTAGGCATAGCATCCTTTTCATAATCATGCTTCATTTCTTTGAATGTTTTGAGAATTGATCAATAGTTGATAATTGCTTTGCTTATGCTAGAAAAAGTTGGTTTAAAATTTTGATTAATTACAAACCTAGTCTTTAGAATGTAACTTTGTAGCTTGTCTATATTCATTTTGCTTTTACTTTTGTTTGAGGACAAACAAAGTCCTAAGTTGGGAAGAGTTGGTAAGTGCCAAAAAGTAGTTAAATCATATATTAAATCAAGGCACTTATTAACTTATTTTGTAAGAAATCCTTTGAAAACCCCCAAAATTATGTAAATATTAGTTTTAAGTTAATTCTGTTTGAAGGTATTTGAAGCCAAAAGCAGAATTGGAACAAAAAAACAGGATTTGAAGTCTTCAGAATGTCGCCCACTCTCGCCCGGCGAGATCCGGCGAAAACAAAACAGAGAAAAATTGAAAGTTGAGCGAAATCCAGGGAGTGCCAGCGAAGGTCAGCGAGGAGGCTCGCTCAAGCTCGCCCGACGAGCGTCAGCGACCCGAGGCGGTCATGGAAGTCAGTGGGACACGTGGCATCAAACCCACAGCTGAAGAAAGGTATCTCGCCCGGCGAAGGATGTCTCGCCCGACGAGATTTGCAGAACTGAACTGATATAAATAGATTTTTAACACTATTTGTGACAGGGGTAGATGAAACATTTTCTTGCTCTTTTATTAGATCTTCATTTTGAAAGTTGATTCCTTTTTCTATGTCACTCATGAGATCAGTAACTTGTGAATATACTCTCTGTTTCCACCTATTGAACTCATTCAATAATTGCATTCCAGCCATATTGTTTTTCTAGATCTTTATCTGTCTCACTGTAAGTTGATTAGCAACAGTATTGGAGCTCTAGATACCAATTGTCCATTTAATACTTTTGTTATCATCAAAACTTTTTAGGGTATTTTTCAATAAAACTTATTTTGTTCCAATAGAGATTAGTAGTTGCAATTGCTAATCACTTTGAATGGATTGTGTTCAACTGGATGTTAAGTCTGCATTTCTCAATGGGCACACTTGAGGAGGAAGTATATGTTGAACAACCTCAAGGCCTTATAGTTGAGGTCAAAGAAGATCATGTGCTAAAGTTATACAAAACACTATATGGTCTAAAACAAGCACCAAGCTAAGCTACTGCAAGACTGAAGAACAAATGGCTGATGTGTTCACAAAACCACTGAAGATAGAAAAATTCAAAGATATGAGGAAGATATTAAATGTGTTTAGTATAGAGAATGTTTGAATTAAGAGGGTGTGTTGGAAGGTAATTCAAACATCCATTGTGAAAGGTTGTAATTCAAATGTTCTATCAGATGTTTAAACATCTGTATATCCAGTCTGCTAACAGTTTAAGTCTGTTATGACAGTTGGCAGTAATGTTAGTTAGGAGGTTGTTAGGTAGTTATACAGCTGTAGGTTAGTTGTATCTGTTACTTAGGCTATAAGTAGTTGTAGTTGTTGTATGTAACAGAACTTGCATTGAACTAGTATTCATTTTTCTCTTCCATTAATGAAATAACAACTTTTCCTCCTAAATTCTTCTCTCAATTTCACATTAAGTTCTAACAAATGGTATCTAGAGCCTCAATGGTTCAAAGCAACAAGATTGATCAAGAATCATTATTTCTTCATTGATTCAGATCACTGATCGAAGATGGCAAGTTCATTGGAGAATCTCACCAATAGTTTTGGAGGAAAAGTCCCAATTCTTGATAATTCCAACAATTGGGATCGATGGAGCAAAAAAATGAAAGTAATCTTTGGATTTCAAGAGGTTCAAGAAGTGATTGAAACAGGGATCACACCCATTGTAGCGAATGCAACTGAGGATGAACAAACTGCACATAGAGCATTGAAAAAGAAAGATTTCAAGGCCATGTTCTTCATTCATCAATGTGTAGACTTGGTGAATTTCCAAAAGATTGAGAATGCAACATCAGCAAAGGGATGTTGGGACATTCTTGAGAAGGGTCATTTAGGTAATGATAAGCTGAAGCAGGTTCGATTAACCACATGGAAGAGACAATTTGAATCATTGTAGATGGATGAGAATGAATCCATTGCAGAGTATTTCAACAAGATCACCAACATTACAAACCAAATGAAAAGTTGTGGATCAACTGTAAGTGATGGTGACATGGTTGAAAAGGTAATTGGAACCTTATCTTCAAAATTTGATTACATTACTGTTGCTATTATGGAAGCAAAAGATGTATCTACCATGAAATTGAAGGAATTACAGTGTTCTATGGAATCCCATGAACAAAGAATCAATGCAAGGGAAAATAATAGAACATCTGATCAAGCATTGTGGGCACACACATCAAAGAAGGGAAATGGCAACAAGAACAAGGGTAAAGATCAGTTCAAGAAAGATAATTCCCAGCAAGAAAGCTCAAAGAAGAATGGTGATCAAGGTGAATCATTAGATTCTGATGGTAATGGCAAGTGTGAGAAGTTTATGAATAAGAAGAATATTCAATGTTATAACTGTCAGAAGTATGGACATTTTGCTAGTGAATGCAGAAACAAGAAAGTTCCAAGGTAGTACAATAACAAGGAACCAGAAGCAAACATGGCACAAGATGATAGTGGTTCAGAAACAGATGCCTTGTTGATGATGGCAATTACTAGTGATGATGATGATTATGATGAGAAAGGGAAATGTAAGTGGGATACTGCAAGCACAGGCTCACAGTCCACCATACCATTCATTTTTGAAGAAGATAATGATGGTACTGACCCTCCACCAGTAACTGCAAAATTTGAACCAGAGGTAATACATGTCGCAAAACATGATGAAGCCCATGTTGAAGAACATGTTGAAGCACCTATTGTAGAACAGGTTGAAGTCCATGTTGAAGAACATGTTGAAGGAAATGTTGAAGCACATGTCAGAAGGTCAGATAGACCTGCAACACCAATAAGAAGATTTCTGGACTTTGATACAATTCCAGATAATTTGATAACTGATGATGGTGATTTAGTGCATCTGATGTTATTTGTTGACATGGAACCACTGAGCTATGCTAGTGTAGCCAAGTCAACAGTATGGAGGAAAACTATGGAGGAAACTCAATCCATTGAAAGGAAGAACACATGGGAGCTAGTTTCACTACCTACTGGTAAGAAACCAATTGTAGTGAAGTGGGTGTACAAAGTGAAACACAAACTTGATGACAATATAGCAGAGTATAAGGCAAGTCTAGTAGCAAAGGAATTTTTGCAAAAACCTGGAATTGACTTCAATGAGATATTTTCCCCAGTAGCAAGGCTTGAAACTGTGAGATTAGTAGTGGCAATTGCTAATCACTTTGAATGGGATTTTGTTCAAATGGATGTCAAGTCTGCATTTCTCAATGGCCACACTTGAGGAGGAAGTATATGTTGAACAACCTCAAGGCCTTATAGTTGAGGTCAAAGAAGATCATGTGCTAAAGTTAAACAAAACATTATATGGTCTAAAACAAGCACCAATCTAAGCTACTACAAGACTGAAGAACAAATGGCTGATGTGTTCACAAAGCCACTGAAGATAGAAAAATTCAAAGATATGAGGAAGATATTAAATGTGTTTAGTATAGAGAATGTTTGAATTAAGAGGGTGTGTTGGAAGGTAATTCAAACATCCATTGTGAAAGGTTGTAATTCAAATGTTCTATCAGTTGTTGAAACATCTGTATATCCAGTCTGCTAACAGTTTAAGTCTGTTATGACAGTTGGCAGTAATGTTAGTTAGGAGGTTGTTAGGTAGTTATACAACTGTAGGTTAGTTGTATCTGTTACTTAGGCTTTAAGTAGCTGTAGTTGTTGTATGTAACAAAACTTGCATTGAACTAGTATTCATTTTTCTCTTACATTAATGAAATAACAACTTTTCCTCCTAAATTATTCTCTCAATTTCACATTAAGTTCTAACAGTTGCATAAGAGAATTGGTGCCAATTATGATTTATTCTTTAGGATTAGGTGACATGATTTCAAATTATTTGGTAGCAATTAATCCAATTATGAAGTCAAATCTTTCTTGATAAGACTTGTTCCCTTGTTACCTGTGAGATACGCCAAGTCAACTACTCTAGAATCTTATCCAATTTAGAGTATTTAATAAAAATAATACAAATATTGTATCTACACTAAGTCAATAGCAGATAAAAATCAGAAGAATGTTACAACCATGTAATCAAACTGATAACTAAAACAGATAAATTATGAATTGTAAAATCATAGTCACTTTCTACACTACTACTTCTCAACTGCAATGGCTAGCTAGGGGAATAGCTTAATTAAGCACTTATTATATAAGTGCTTATACAAAAAAATAAAAAAATAAAATCAAACTGTTTTCATATAAGTTTTAAGTTGTTTTCATAAACTATTCTGAAAAGTTCATAGAAATAAGCTGAAAAGAGCTTATGAACTTGTCAAAAACTGTTTTCGATAGCTCTCGCTAACAATCTCACATGTATCTCTGCCAGTAGATAAGTTCAAATAAGTCAACCGTACAACTTTGATCCAAAACTCTAGGAATAATTAAATCACTTAGGCCAAATCTAGAGCTATATGACATAATCTGTTCCAACAACAGTTTGTGAAAATCTCATGACAATTTTGTTCCAGACACTCCTTTAGGATTCTTTTTCTGCATTTCACGTGCAATTTCAATGCAAACTTGATCAACCATTCTCAAAAAATCCTTAATTATACCAAAAAGTTGAAGATCATTTTCTTCTTTCTCTTTTGAACACTCATAATATTGTGTTGTTTTACTAAGAATCTGCAACACAATTGTTTGTTTCTCTCTCACTAGTTTCAGTTCTTCCTCAGCATTTCCAATAAAATAATTCATTTCTTTCACAAAATTTCCTCTTTCACCATTCTCACATTGTAACACAAGTTCTTTAATTTCATTAAGCCTAATAGATAATTGTGAAATTGAACCAAATAAACTTTTATAATCCAAATTTGCTGCTCTTCTAACATTGGAGAATTCAGAACTTATTCCTCCCACAATTGACAATCCTAACATTTTGTATTCTCTTTCTCTTCTTTCTTCTGAAACAACATTTGTTGCTTGTGACAGCGCATTATTTCGGTTTAGACTGTTATTTCGGTTAAGAACCGCGCGTTTTCCTTCGGAAAGGACTACTTCTTCAACAACAAAGTGAAGTAATGTGGTTTTTCCATTGTTGCTTTTGACATCATTAAGTTTTCTTAGAGAATTTAAATTAAATGCTTGAGCATTACCTCTAGAAGTTCCATCATTCATTCGATTACCTGCCTTAAGTACTGCTTCTAGAAGCTTCAAAAAGACTCCTTGACTTCTAAGCTCTTTACATCCAAATTCAATGGTCTGCAAACACTCTTTGATTTCCATAACCTCTGTGTCGCAGTTCAACCTGAATAGCATCGCGTTCAAGCGATTAAACGCTGAAGGAACGGCTTTAAGAATGTGATATAGGAATGATTCTGCTGCAGCTAGTCTTGATGGATCTTCTCTATATTTAAGGATAAGTGATTTCTCTTCTTCTGTTGGTGAAATTCTTGAAAGCTTTTCAAGTGTATCTGAATTGAGGCCTTTTCCATCAATGAGTGCATCAAGAATTTCGTCTCGTGAGACGCCTAGAGATTTCAAAACAATAGCAATGTTCTGTGACTTTCTAGGATCAAGAATGAATATTTTTGTTAAGGCATCATTGCTTTGACTGGTTGACTCAGTCTGTCGTTTAGGCGACAATCGGTTGGTCGCGACATAACCAAAGAGTGCTTCCATAAGATTTTGATCAACCCTAAAATAATGAAATTCAGAAACCAGAGTTCAAACCTTGGTGAAGAAGAAATGTATTAACATAACAACTAATACTAATATTTGTTAACGGTCAGTATTCTGTGGTTTTTACTAAAGTGGTTTTTATGATCCGAACTGAACCATTAATATGGTTCAGTTTAGTGCAGTTCATGAACCATGAATACCCCTATGATCAATATAACGAAATCTTGACGAGTGATTAAAATATATACATTTATTCAACAAAATTCAACATATTAATGTTTTACCTGAATGAGCCGCGATCGACTTTGTCCCAAACCATGGAATGATCAGCAGCATTAGTATTCACTTTATCCCAATGCAAAGGCTTCAATTTCACTTGATCATTGATGGATTCTTCCACACCTTTCCCTGAAGAGTTTCTTTGATTGCCTTGAGAGATAGCTTTTGATGATGAATTCGATGTACTCGTCTTCATTGGAGGAGGTGGTGGTGGTGCTTGACTCTTCCTAGCAGGAATTGGAGGAGGAGGTGCAGGTGGTGGTGCAGCTGCTGAAATTGATGGTAGAATGGATGGTTGAGATTGAAATTCTTGTTTCTGAACAACATCTTTTTTGGATGGTTGAGATTGAAATTCTTGTTTCTGAACACCATTTTTGGAGGGTTGAGATTGAAAATCTTGTTTTTGAACACCATTTTTGGATGGTTGAGATTGAATTCTTGGAAGTTTATATAGATCATTCTCTTCTTCAAATACATTCAAGTGTGAGGATGAAGATTTTCCTCTAAGAAGAGGAATTTCTTGAATGGACTTAGATTTTTTCACTCGATTTTCTTCTTCATGACTCTCTTCAATTTCTTCTTTGTTTTTAGGACTATTCAAGATATCTTTATAAAGATCCTTGTTTGAATTCTTCTCTTCAAGTTTTCTCCAATAAATCACATCTAAACCATCTTCATCAACAATTAATCCTCTCACATTTCCATCAATTTTTTCAAAAACATTCCCTTTAGGCACAATAACTTGTTGCCTATCTCCATCAACAACAATGTTAGTTACTATCTCTCTTGATCTCTTTCTTTTCCTTAAACACCTTTTAGCTAAAATGAAGATTAAACCACAAATAACTATAGTGCTTGCTGCAGTTGCAGCCACAGCTTTTGCTATCTTACCATTTGATGAACTACTTTTCGATACCGCGATTAGTCCTTGAGGTGGTGGTGGTGCTGAAAATGATGGTTGTGTCTTTGGTGGTTGATTTGTTGGTGGTGAAGCTAAAGTTTCATTTGGATACAAAGTTTCTATATTTTGAGGAGAATTGTTTTGGCAATAACATGTTTGTATTGAAAATATATGAAAAACAAGACACAAAAAAAGGATCACATTGAAAGCCATTTAGGAAATAAGGTTTGTGAGGAAAAAAAATGATGTTTTAGTGTTTTTTGTGTACATTGATTGATATGTGATAACTACTACAAGTTTTGAGTTTGTTTGTCTTTATGTTATTGTTTTTCTTTTTGTTTTGCTGACAGTTTCAAAAGAGTTGAAGCAGTTAATTGTTGTTGGCTTTCCATGAAATTGAATAGGTTGTGTAGATGAGGGGTTGTTTGGTACTTTTAATTAATATATGAAAAGTTGGTGTTTGTTAGAGTCATAAAATGGACATAAAATGCAGCTAGGTTTGAAAGTGATTGGTTTACTTTGTCAAACAAAAAGTATCCACACATGTGAAGTGTTGCTTTCATGATTCTAATGTCTTTTTTGGCCTTAAATTATGTCTAATATTTATTTTTATTTTTAGGGTCAGTTTGGATTAACTTATTTTGAGATTATGCAAACAACTTATGCAATATAAATTAAGTTTTATGCTATTTTTATAAGCTATTTTATCATAAACTACCTTAACAAACTTATAATAATACATAAAAATTGCATAAGCTATTTGCATAAACTCAAAACTAAGCTAATCCAAACTGACATTTAGTCCCTAATCTTCTTTTTATATTTCAAAGCTGTCCATGTAATTTTATTTTTGGGTTTAAATGTAGTCTCCCTTTATCAAAACCCTTTTCCTTTTTACTTACATTTTTCGAACATTAAGTGATGATATGACATAAAACTTGTTAATGTGAAATTATAAGATTTAATTTATACTCTCTTCGTTGTTTTTTATTTGTCGTTTTAGAAAAAAACATTTATTTCAAATTATTTGTGGTTTTGATAGTTTAAGGTTATATTTTTTCTATTATACTCTCCTTCATATACTTTTTTATTGTATCTTTTTTTTTTTACTAAACTTTTTCATATAATTCTTTTATTGTTTTTGTTTTGTTCCTATTTTTTTGTTTTATTTTGTTTTGTTCCTAATTTTTTTACATAATATATTCCAAAAAATAAAATAAAATTAGGGTATAATAGGAAGATAAAGTACAAAAATACACTTTCTTAATTTGTAGTAAATTTTCTAAAACGACAAATAAAAAGGAACGGATGGAGTAATACACAAGTTCTATGTCACGTCAATAAAAAACTTGTCACACTCCTGAGCTTATCTCAATTGGTAGGGATATCGCACTATATGTGCAGGAGCCCGAATTCAAACCCGGAACACTCCAGTTATTCACCTTTAAGGTGGATTTTCTAGTCACTAGGCTACTCGACAATTTTTTTTTGCCACATCACAATTTTGAGTAAAAAAACTCGAGTTAGAGACAAAAAATATTGAATTTAAAAATGACAGAGCAATTTTACAAACGAGGGTAAAAAATGGGATTAAAATTCAAATTAATTAAGCCTATTTATTTTATTTTTGTTTATTTTGGTGTTTGGTATTTTATTTTATATTATTTTATTCTTCCAATGCATTTTGCTTTAGTCTCTGATATTTTTTTTTGCAGTCCTCATAATAGTCTAATCATACAAGAGTTCATCAAATATTATAGGGAATAATTTAAAAAGAAGTGTATTTTAGAGATTAAAAAAAACAAAGAAACAAAAATTAATTTAAGCCAAAAACTTGTGCGGTCTTCTAATTTGTGACTTTAGTTGTTGTCTACAAGTTAATCTAACAACTCCTCTTAAACTATAGATTTTAATGGATTAAAATAAAAAGAATTGTAACCGAGTCAATCTATGGAACTTTATAACTTAAGGAATTAGTTGTGACTTAGTAGTCCTTATGGGGGTCATCTCGAATATTCAATGTTGAGAAATTGTAAAGTGGCTCACCAAATTGGCTTTTAGTTGATATATTATGATTATGATAGCCTAAATAAAAGCCATTATCCATATTTCTTTTCATTTTCACTGAAAGTTTTTTTTGGGTTACCTTCTTTTTCATTTCACATGCATCCTATCTTCAAAAGAGGATTGAGAATTCCTGCAGTAATAAATAATAATTCACACGGTTTTGAATCTCATTCTTTAATTATATTAGACCGTTTAAATTAATGGAGTTATTAAATACTGTTAAGGTTTTCATGGTATATAGAAAAATAAGGATACAGTTAGAAGTAAAAATCAAAAGGATTCATATTAAAAAAGATGATGAAATGCGTACATTAAAATTCTATTTTTATAGTACTAGATTGAGAAATTAACTTATAATTAATTACTAACACTTCTTCCAAAAAAAAAAAAACTAATCTATTGACGCTAATAAAATTGACTATTTTATCAGTCTCCCTCAAATTCAATATTAGAAAAAATTTCAATTTGAGTTTCAATTACAATTTTTCTCAAACAAGTAAACAAAAGACAAGGCAAAATAATGGAGAACTACTTTTGCCACCCTACCAATTATGGGACGCGACCTACAAAATTACCAAACTACCGATGTCCGCTACTTAAGTAACAGAAAACTGTCCGTGGCTTAAGTGACAGATGTGTTAAAATTGCTTATTTTTGAACCAGTTTAGCGCCTACATGTAAAAAAAAATAGACATAGATTTGTAACAAATTATTATAACATATATTTTTTTTTTTTATAAGGAAAGGAATTAAATATGAAATTCTGGCACATACTGGGGACAGATTTTATGACAAAAGCTATAACATGTGTCGTACGTAACCAGCGTGATGCTAAGACAAATGGTATAGCGTGTGTCCACAGTAGCGATAAATGAACAAATAAAACAACAGACAATTAACGTAAAGAACACAAAATATTGTTGTCCCAGTTCGGCGTAAACAACGACCTACTCTGGAGGCTACCAAGCCAGAACGAAATCCACTATAATAGATCTAGATCAAAGCCCTCAGCAAACTTCTCAAGTTCACGATTTATTTCCTAGACTCTACCAGTGCTAACTCAACCTAGGAACACCTAAGTCTGAGACCCCGTCTCACTTCCTCTCAATCACACACCCTGTGATTATAACAACAATACAAACAGAATGGTTTCACTCACCAAAAATAAACCTTCTCCGTACTTAAAAGCTTAGGAGAGATTACACAAATTACAACTCAAACACAGTCCTAAACTTGCATCAAGGAGACACAAGAAATGCTCACAATTAACAAGACTCAAACCCTAAAATTATATTCTTCAAATGACAACTTCAGTGATCTTTTAGGTTTTAGTATTCACATATATATACCCTGAGTTAGCATGGGCTAGGTCTTCGTTTTGGGCTTTACAATACAGCTGTTCTTTGGAAAAGTCTAGCACACATATTCTTGGATAAAATCTTTTGTTTCCAAAAATGGCTTAGCATATTATGAAAATATAACCTGGTGCAGCCGCCTTATAAAACCTAAATGAAAATGTGCGCCTTAGTACACAAGGAAGGCGAAAATATTGCTTAGGCGAATCTTCAAAGATATGGCGCACAAATAAAGCAAGAATTACCGGCATGACATATGTTGTACCCACATGCTACGGTATCTGGTCCAACATCTTGCTAGAACTTGTTTTTGTAAAATGAGGCCAACATACAAAACACTAACAATCTCCGCCTTTGGCAAATTTTGGCTAAAACAAGCTAAGACAAGTTCTGGAGAGATGCAGTACATACCTACCTTCAAGTCAACGCAAACATATAGCTAAGAAAGAAGATAATACATTGCCACACTATTTCCAAAATAGATCTTCAAGAGAGAAATAGCGAACACAACACATCAGAGGCATGCAACAACGGAAACAAACAACTAGCCTCATAGAGTACAAGATAGGAGAGAAATAAACTCTCACATAATAAGCACACATACGTAAGTGATCAGTGCATTTTAATGCACTTTTTAATCACTCTGTGCTATGACAATTTTATGACTTCTCCTGCTAATTTGGTATTTTTATCATGTTTTGTGTTTAGAGTCTAGTTTTGCTATTATTTATGTTTTGCTATTTATTTTCGTAATAAACAGTAATTTGACACCTTCTGATTGTGCAGACCATAACTTGAGCTACGAATATCGGATTGAGGCGTGGGAAGATGCGTTGGAAAGCTAAGAGAAAGAGCTACAACTTTCATGTTGAAGCCGAAAGCCAATTTGGAGCGCAAATAAGTCAAATAATTACGTTTATGTCCCAGACGTGATTTAAATTACCAATTTCCAGCATAACTATATTTTTCGGCCCAATTGTTTTGTGGCCCGTTTTGCTTGCTTATAAAAACCTAAAATTCTGACACTGCATTCACGAAATTGTATGAACCCTAGAGCAGCCACCACTTGAATGGAGAACTAATTCCTTTTATCAATCCGTTGGTTTAAGAAACTTTGATTCATTATCTTGAGGTTTGATTCTAATGCAATTCCAATTCATGTTTCTATTTCTTTCTCTGTAAATTTCTACTTTATAACTTGCAATTCGTTTATCATTTGATGCTTAATTATATGTAATTCGGTTTGCAAGTTTACGAGATTATTCGAATTAAGTTACCGCTTGTTAAATTTAATTCGGTTAGGAATTTACAGAGTCTATAAACTTGTTATAGGATTGATTTGAATTCACGTTTTTATTTTATATTATTGATCGTGATTCTGTGACGCTTGTTTGCTTTATCATAGTCAATTGAACGTTCTGTTATAAGCTTTTCAAACAGTTCGAATTCATATAAAACTAATTGACGCTTGATTAGTTAGTTTTATGATCAATCAAGGATAGAACTGAAACGAATTTATTCTTTTGCCATGAACCTAGGATAGATAATGAACGAAGTTAGACGAAACCAACGGATTGATTGCTTGCTACTTATTAATTTTCACGAATCTTTATATTCTGTTTCAACCAAACAAAACCCCCATAATTTACAGTTTTGAATTGTTTCTAATATAGTTAAACTGATTGTGAGTCTTTGGGAAACGACCAAGGTTAACTACCTTGTACTACTTTTCTTAAAACATTATTTGATCACGAAACGACCGTGATCAAATTGGCGCCGCTGCCGGGGACTCAAAATTGTGTTTAACCATTATTAGAGTTGTCTGTTTGTTACTGTACGCGCAAACAATAAAAAACAGTAATAGAGTGTAGTTTGCATCTGTTTTGCCTTTTCACCACTCTATTACCTCAGAAAAAAATCAGGTTTCAAAGTCCCCTATTTTGAGACAAAATAACGGGACAGGACCCTCTCGGGCCCAAATTCATCATTTTTCTATTTTTAATGAATTATTTACTGTTTTCATAGTTTCAGAAAATTCCCAAAAAATTTGTGTCTTCCTTATTTTATTTAATTAGAATTATCGTGGTGTTTTTATATTTTATTTTATTCAGTTTGACAATTTTTCTGTTTTCCTCACCCATTTTCTTGTTGTAGGACATAGAATTACCATAATTGTGTTGTCACTTGTGCATGACCTGGTCTGCTGGACACCTTAATCTGATTCCTCCTGATCCTGAGATAGAAAGAACTCTCCACGCACTCAATAGGCTCAACCGAGCTAATAGTGTGCATCTTGGTGATATTGATTCTAACCCTATCTCTGATTCTAATTCTAATTCTGATTATTTCCATAATTTATTTAATTCTGATTCTGAACTTGAAAATCATAACATGGCTGAACAAACACTAAGGCAGCTTGCTGCCCCTGATGTTAATTATAATGGCTTATGTATTGAATATGCTGATGTTGCTGTACCGTTTGAATTGAAATCTGGTTTAATACACTTGTTGCCAAGGTTTAGTGGTCTTGCAGGTGAAGATCCTCATAAACACTTGAAGGAGTTTCAGGTTGTATGCTCCACACCATTGAGGCCTGAAGGTATCACAGAAGATCATATCAAGCTGAGAGCCTTCCCGTTCTCCTTACAGGGTGCTGCCAAAGACTGGCTTTACTACCTTCAACCAAATTCTGTCACATCTTGGGCGGATTTGAAGAAGGTTTTTCTAGAAAAATATTTCCCTGCATCCAGAGCTGCCTCGATCAGAAAAGAAATATGTGGTATCAGGCAGAGCAATGAGTCATTGGCTGAGTACTGGGAGAGATTCAAACAACTAGTTTCCAGCTGTCCTCAACACCAAATCACTGAACAACTCCTCATCCAATATTTCTATGAGGGCTTGCAACCGAACCGATGGACAGGAACATCTTGGATGCTGCCAGTGGTGGAGCACTTGTTGATAAAACTCCAGCTGCTGCCAAAACTCTGATTGAGAATATGTCACTAAATTCTCAACAATTCTCAACTAGAAACAATGCTGTGAACCAAACAAAGGGTGTCAACGAAATTCAGCCGTCTTCTTCTCCCTTCAAGGCTTTTGAAACTAGAATTGATGCCAGAATTGATGAACTTACTTCTTTGGTGAAACAGTTGGCAGTTAATAAACCTCAAGCGGCTAAAGTGTGCGGCATCTGTACTTCCCCGAACATCCAACCGACACATGTCCTATTCTGCAAGATGATACAATAACTGAGCTACCTCAAGCATATGCAGCAACAACAGCCCCTTACAATCAGAACAGGTATAACAATCCTGACCTTTCAACTAACAGGTACCACCCTAGTTGGAGGAATCATTCAAACCTCCGATATGGGAATCAATCACAGGTTGCAGCCCCTTCTGCCCCACCAGCCACGCCTTCACTGGAGGACCTTGTCAAGCAACTGGTTGTAAGTAACACACAATATCAACAACGAACAGATGCTAGCATTCAAAGCTTGACAACACAGATGGGACAAATGGCTAATGCAACAGGCCAATTGCAAGTTCAGGGCTCCGGTAACCTTCCTGCACAAACAGTTCCAAATCCAAATGTGAATTCAAATGTCAGTGCAATTACCTTGAGATCCGGAAGAGTGTCAGAACCAGCTCCAGAAAAGAAGAAAAAGAAAATCATTGCATCATCATCTACTCCTGATATTGAGTCTTCTGCTCCAACTGAAGCTGAAAAAGAAAAAGTTTATGTGCCACCAATTCCCTTTCCTCAAAGGGTGCAGAAAAATAAAAAGAAGACAGTTGAGGAAGATAAAGAGATTCTGGAGACATTCAGAAAAGTGGCAGTTAACATTCCTCTCCTTGATGCAATTAAGCAGATTCCTAAATATGCAAAGTTCCTGAAAGATTTATGCACAAACAAGAGGAAGGTGAAGGAAAATGACAGAGTCAGTTTGGGCAGAAACGTTTCTGCTTTCATTCATCCAAATTCCAGTTCTTCAGCTAATGTCTCAGCTCTCAATCAGACCCTGCCACAAAAGTGCAAGGATCCGGGAGTTTTTGCTATTCCTTGTTCCATTGGGGATAGAAAATTCGAAAATTGTATGCTTGATCTGGGAGCAGGTATTAATGTTATGCCTACTTCTGTTTATAATAACCTTGATCTTGGTCCTTTGCAGCCTACAGGTTTGATCGTTCAATTGGCGAACAGGAGCAATGCCCGCCCTGCTGGGGTGCTAGAAGATGTCCTTGTGCAAGTTAATGATTTAATTTTTCCTGCAGACTTCTACATTTTAGATATGGAGGGAGAAACTAATTCCAGCAGGGCACCCATCATTCTAGGCCGACCATTCATGAGAACGGCAAAAACAAAAGTTGATGTTTATGATGGAACAATGTCCATGGAGTTTGGCGACATTGTCGTTAAATTTTACATTTCTGATGCCATGAAACATCCCTTGGAGGAGCACTCTGTTTTTATATGGATTTGATTTATGAATTGGTTGATGAGACCTGTCCTGAATTCTTTTCTGCAGATTTTCCTTCATTGTCTGATTTTGATGATATTTACTCATGTGATTCATGTACTAACACTAACCTTTGCTCTGTTTGTGCTAAGATTGAATCTGCTTAGCAGAATAATAACTTTCATACAGGTGAAGGTGAAGTTGTTAATGCGGCGGTTTGTACGGTTGAAGTTCTTGACATTCCGGCTGTTCCAACAAAATCTGAAATATGCCTACTTAGAGGAAAATGAAATGCTACCTGTGATTATTTCTTCTAACCTTGATTGTGAACAGGAAGAAAAGCTTTTGCAGGTTTTGAAGCAGCATAAGAAGGCAATCAGATGGACCTTAGCTGACATATCGGGCATTAGCCCTGCGATGTGCATGCACCGGATCCTCCTTGAAGAGGGAGCTAAGGTGGTGAGACAGCCTCAAAGGCGACTCAACCCCTTGATTCTTGATGTTGTTAAGAAAGAGGTGACAAATTTGTTACAAGCAGGTATCATTTATCCGATCTCTAACAGTAGTTGGGTAAGTCCGGTGCAAGTTGTACCTAAGAAATCTGGACTCACTGTGGTGAAAAATGAAAAAAATGAACTTGTACCCACTAGAGTCCAGAACAGCTGGAGAGTTTGTATTGATTACAGGAGGTTGAACCAGGCAACTAGAAAGGATCACTTTCCTTTGCCATTCATTGACCAGATGCTTGAACGGCTGGCAGGTAAATCACATTATTGCTTTCTTGATGGTTTTTCAGGTTACTTTCAGATCCATATTGCACCTGAAGATCAAGAAAAGACCACTTTCACGTGCCCCATCGGCACATTTGCTTACAGGAGGATGCCTTTTGGTCTTTGCAATGCACCTGGCACATTCCAGCGATGCATGACTAGTATTTTCTCTGATTTTATTGAAAATTGCATGGAAGTGTTTATGGATGATTTTACTGTTTATGGTGCTTCTTTCGATGCATGTTTGACTAGTTTGAACTTGGTTTTAGCAAGATGCATCGAAACTGACCTTGTTTTAAATTTTGAAAAGTGTCATTTTATGGTTGAACAGGGAATTGTCTTGGGTCACATAATTTCTGAAAAAGGAATTTCAGTTGACCCTGCAAAAATTGATGTGATTTCTACACTGCCTTACCCATCGTGCATTCGCGAGATTCGTTCTTTTCTTGGTCATGCAGGTTTTTACAGGCGTTTCATAAAAGATTTCAGCAAGATAGCTCTTCCGCTGTCAAACTTGCTAAAGAATGATGTGATTTTTAATTTTGATGATGCATGCAAACAGGCATTTGATTTCTTGAAAAAAGCATTGACTTCAGCTCCCATTATCCAGCCTCCTGACTGGAGCATTCCTTTTGAAATTATGTGTGATGCGTCTAACTATGCAGTGGGAGCAGTTCTTGCACAAAGGGTGGAAAAAGCTGCCCATGTTATCTATTATGCTTCTAGGACTTTAGATTCTGCACAGACTAATTACACTACCACTGAAAAGGAACTTTTAGCTATTGTTTTTGCACTTGATAAATTCAGATCATATTTGCTAGGTTCCAAGGTTATTGTTTTTACTGACCATGCAGCTTTAAAATACTTGTTAAAGAAGCCTGAAGCAAAAACGAGATTGATTCGGTGGATGTTGTTGCTTCAAGAGTTTGATGTGGACATTAAGGATAAAAGTGGAGCCGAGAATTTAGTGGCTGACCACTTAAGCAGGATTGAGCGTAAAGGAGATACTTCTCCCATTCAGGATGACTTCCCTGATGAACAGTTGCTACTTCTACATGGGGTAACTCCTTGGTTTGCTGATATTGTTAATTATCTTGTTGCTGGTGTTTTTCCTGCAGGTGCATCTCAGACACAAATTCATAAACTAAAGAGTGATGCAAAGCATTATGTGTGGGACGATCCATATCTTTGGAAGTTTGGTAATGATCAGGTTATTAGGAGATGTGTCCCCGACTATGAGATTGAATCCATTTTGCATCACTCTCATGCCTCTCAAGTGGGAGGACACTTTGGTCCTCAAAGGACCGCGAGAAAAGTACTAGACTCAGGTTTTTATTGGCCCACCATCTTTAAGGATGCTTATGAGTACTTGCAAGGAGTGCCAAATAGCAGGTACAGCTATCACTCGTAAGAGTGAAATGCCTCAGCAATCTATGCTTTTTTGTGAGGTATTTGATGTATGGGGGATTGACTTTATGGGCCCCTTTCCTATGTCATTTGGATTTCTTTACATTTTACTTGCTGTTGATTATGTTTCAAAGTGGGTTGAGGCTATCCCCACTAGGACTAATGATGCTAGAGTTGTTGCAGATTTTGTCAGGTCTAATATATTTTGCAGGTTCGGAATACCCCGAGCCATCATAAGTGACCAAGGCACTCATTTCTGTAACCGCACCATGGAGGCTCTGCTCCGGAAGTATGGAGTTGTGCACAGAGTCTCTACTGCATACCATCCCCAAACTAATGGGCAAGCTGAGATCTCAAATAGGGAGATCAAACAAATTTTAGAGAAAATGGTGCAACCAAACAGGAAGGATTGGAGCCGCCGTCTAGACGACGCACTTTGGGCTCAAAGAACAGCTTTCAAGACACCCATAGGGATGTCTCCTTATCGACTTGTGTTTGGTAAGGCATGTCATCTTCCTGTAGAGATTGAACACCGTGCTTATTGGGCGGTGAAGGGCTGTAATATGGAAATGCAAGAAGCAGGTAAAGAAAGAAAACTCCAATTACAACAACTTGAGGAGCTGAGGCTTGAAGCCTATGAAAGCTCTAGAATTTATAAGGAGAAAACTAAGCACTTCCATGATAAGATGATCTCTAGGAAAGAATTCTCTGTGGGCCAACAGGTTTTATTGTTTAACTCCCGCCTTAAACTAATGGCTGGGAAACTTCGATCCAAGTGGATTGGCCCTTTTGTTGTAACTAATGTTTTTCCTTCTGGTGCTATAGAAATAAAAAGTACAGGTACAGACAAAGTTTTCAAAGTAAATGGACAGCGGCTGAAGTTGTTCCATGATTCTTCAATGCCTGAAGAAGCACCTGTTGAAGAGCTCTCCTTGGACGAGCCTTCCTACACCCCATCTGCTACACCTTAGCCCCTCGGGTGTGTTCCTTCCTTTACTCTCACTTTATGTTTATTATTACATTGCGGACAATGTCTGGTTTAAGTGTGGGGGAGGGACATTTTACATTATGTGTTTAAAAAAAAAAAAATATACAAAAATAAATTTCATGAGTAGTCACATGTTTTAGGACTAGAGCAGTATAGCTGTAGGGTTGGTGAAATTTTTGGAAATTTTTGTTTTGATACTTGATATGATGATCTTTGCACCTAAATGCACAACTGCTGAAAACTTGCAAACTTAGTAATGGCTTGATAAGTCTTTAAAATACACAATCACTAGCCTAAGTTATCTGAGTATAGAATACAATGAGGAAGTATGATTAGGACTAAGTTTGGGGGAAAAGCGAGATTACTTGATTGTAGGATCATGGCTAGATTTAATGGTGGGACACTGCATTTCTTTTAAATAAAATAAAATAAAAAAAATTAAATAAGTTCCTGTGCCTAAAATTGGAGGAACAGTAAGACATATGTGGAGTTCCTGTGCCTGAAACTGGAGGAACAAATGCTGTGTAGGGTGCTCTACTCGGAGTAACAGGTTGGACTCATTACAAGTGAGATCCCGTCAGGTGAAAAGGTAGAGTGGCACCTAAAGCATAACTAAATTGAACTTAAGTAGTGTCCCTGCGTATAAAAGTCAAAAAGTCTGTGAGAACATGAAAAGTACAGCCTCCCCTCAAGCTGAAATCTGAACCCAAACTCTTAATTGTAGGAAGGAAAAAGAAAGCTTAGTATTCTGAATGTGTATTTTAGAGAAGGATCCTGTCATGACTCTGGTTGATAGTAATAGGCAGTACACACACGCACGCTTGATCATCATTGATAGTTGACATATAAAAGTTATACCAATCTTTGAAAAACAATCCAAGGCTTGTAGCTTGAATCTTAGGAAGTGTGATTACTTGTGATGTGATTTTCATTTCGAGTTTTGCACGGAGAGCAAAAGTTTAAGTGTGGGGGAATTTGATCAGTGCATTTTAATGCACTTTTTAATCACTCTGTGCTATGACAATTTTATGACTTCTCCTGCTAATTTGGTATTTTTATCATGTTTTGTGTTTAGAGTCTAGTTTTGCTATTTATTTTCGTAATAAACAGTAATTTGACACCTTCTGATTGTGCAGACCATAACTTGAGCTACGAATATCGGATTGAGGTGCGGGAAGATGCGTTGGAAAGCTAAGAGAAAGAGCTACAACTTTCATGTTGAAGCCGAAAGCCAATTTGGAGCGCAAATAAGTCAAATAATTACGTTTATGTCCCAGACGTGATTTAAATTACCAATTTCCAGCATAACTATATTTTTCGGCCCAATTGTTTTGTGGCCCGTTTTGCTTGCTTATAAAAACCCAAAATTCTGACACTGCATTCACGAAATTGTATGAACCCTAGAGCAGCCACCACTTGAATGGAGAACTAATTCCTTTTATCAATCCGTTGGTTTAAGAAACTTTGATTCATTATCTTGAGGTTTGATTCTAATGCAATTCCAATTCATGTTTCTATTTCTTTCTCTGTAAATTTCTACTTTATAACTTGCAATTCGTTTATCATTTGATGCTTAATTATATGTAATTCGGTTTGCAAGTTTACGAGATTATTCGAATTAAGTTACCGCTTGTTAAATTTAATTCGGTTAGGAATTTACAGAGTCTATAAACTTGTTATAGGATTGATTTGAATTCACGTTTTTATTTTATATTATTGATCGTGATTCTGTGACGCTTGTTTGCTTTATCATAGTCAATTGAACGTTCTGTTATAAGCTTTTCAAACAGTTCGAATTCATATAAAACTAATTGACGCTTGATTAGTTAGTTTTATGATCAATCAAGGATAGAACTGAAACGAATTTATTCTTTTGCCATGAACCTAGGATAGATAATGAACGAAGTTAGACGAAACCAACGGATTGATTGCTTGCTACTTATTAATTTTCACGAATCTTTATATTCTGTTTCAACCAAACAAAACCCCCATAATTTACAGTTTTGAATTGTTTCTAATATAGTTAAACTGATTGTGAGTCTTTGGGAAACGACCAAGGTTAACTACCTTGTACTACTTTTCTTAAAACATTATTTGATCACGAAACGACCGTGATCAGTAAGCGCCATACAAATGCACCAGGGAAAATAAATTCCCACATACATGAATCACCATAGGAAAAATAAATTCCTACACCACTTAGAAAAAGAAATTCTCAGACATCAAGCAAAAGTGGATTCCATTAACAACTGACTAGATGCCTTAGCATTTGGAATGACATCTGTCACACAGAACATGCATCACAACATTTATACTACTCCTCTTGAGTTCATGCATATCACACAATTTCTCCCCCTCAATATATCAGAGCATACGACACAAACTTCAGATAATTACTTCCCCTCAAGCTCTGCACACAGACAATCAAACCACACAACTATACTACTACTACTACTACTATAGAAGGTATATCATGTGTCACATCATGAAACAACAACAACACCCGTACCAGATGTCTGAACACCTGTCATCACATCATGCACACATACAAGCAAAGCACTACTAATAAGAACATAAGCTGGAAGCTACATAGTAATACTCCCCCTTAATACCAGACAAGAGAAAAAATAATTCTTACTCCCCCTGAGTACATGAAACTAGATATATCAGAACAAACACACAAGCATACACAAGCATACAACACAGTACAGAGGTCATATGTCGAGGACACATGTTCCAGCTATGGCACCACATCAGAATACCAACTACTCCCCCTTTTTAGCCACAAATTCTGACAAACAAAGTCTTGCATAGAATAGAAATCCAGAACACATATTGCAATATAGTAGGAACGACAGAGTACCATTAGTACAAATCATAAGCACATGCAAGTGCATAGAATAATCAAAAGAAAATCAGATCACAACATACACATGACAATAGCAGTACAAATGAAAAAACATATATCAACGCATCATATAGAGGTACCATCATATTACTCCCCCTTTTTAGCCATAATTCAGACAATCATAAGCTTCATTCATAGAGTACCAGAGAGTATCACAAATCACAATGAGAAAGTAGCAGAACATAAATCATGCAGATTGATTTTCATCAGAGCCTTCAGCCATAAGTTCATCACCATCTTCATGTACATTCACATCACCTTCTTCTTCTACATCAACATCCTCCTCAAGCTCTAAGCCTTGGATAACTCCTTCAAGCTTGAACTACTTTTCTTCCAAGGCCTTACACGTTTCCGCCAACTCAATAATCATATCCTTCTTTGTCAAAGCTGCAGTTTATTACAATCATAGGCACACAATGTGCACAAACTATCCAAGGCAAGGATCACAAATGAGATCATCCAGAGAACAGAAGCAGAGAAAATATAAAGGGAACATGCCCAGAAAGCTGCTACATACTTCAATATCACACCATAATAGGTTGGTCCTGGGATGGTTTAGTATCTGGTATGACATCTCAGGTAAGGTTTCTTTAGGGAAACCAATAACAGATTCAACAACAGTTTCGTCAACACCAGCAACATTCATACTAGATTCACATATGGTTTCAATAGTTCTTTGTTTATCTAGACTTGCAATTTCAGAAGCAGATTTGATAGATGCTTCAACATCTGGTTCGACATATGTCTCAGAGGGGTTTTGAAAAATGAGCTTGGTGGGGGGTTCATTAGCATAAGCACCACAAAAAATAGCAGAAACATCATATGTACTAGCTGGTTCAACACCCTTATGAGAGACAGGATCTACTTGACTCACAGAAACAACACATGGTTTTGCAGGGATATCAACCACAAATTCGACATTAAGTTCCACATTTGTATTCTCATAAGTTTCAACAGGTGGATGTAAAACAAGGTCAACTTGCACACGAGGTAGTTCAACAATAGACTTTTTGACACGATCAATAATAGGAGTTATTTGGTTAGTTGATGGTTCATGACTGATTTCTTTAGTGGGTGGTTCACTAACAACATAATCAACAACAATGGTGACAAAACTATACTTTTCTAAGGTCTTTTCAAAGATAGGATTAATATGTCTAATAGACTTAGACACAGGTTTTACAGATGCTTCACCATTTGGTTCAACATGCAGATTATAAGCAGTTTCAGATTGTTTTACAATACTCACAGAAACGATGAAAGTTTCTGTAACATCAACATTTTTGTCCACATAAGCAAAAGGGATTATGAGAACATTAATCGGGTAAGATGAAGTTTCAAGAGAACTTACATTTTCAACGGTTTGTAGAATGAAGATGATTTCCCTTTTTTCTCGTGCAACTCTAGTTATAGTAAATAGAAAGTATTGGTTTGCACGCTCCCGCAACTGTAATTGCTATAAATTCTCATACAAGTAACTACCTAAATAGCCCCTTGACTTGTCAAACTGCTCATCATCTAAAACCTTAGAGTAGATATCTTCTAGCTGTTGTTCAGTTGCTATAAGACCTTGGTTCACAACTTTAGAGACAAAACAAGGTTTAGAAATTACATCTCTGGATCTTGTAGTGATTCCTCAATCTGGGTTTCCGATAATTAACTCGTTAGGACGATTCTTCTGGATTATAATGGAAGGTCCCTTGTTTACTGGAGGGTCATTTGAACTCTGAATTTTCTTCACTTGCAGTAGTATCATACTGATACACAGATGTTTCACCATCTGTCGTAGCATCGGTCTCTTTGTCATATGATGTGTCATCAATCACAACATTGATAGATTCCATTACTATGGGCTTATTCTTACTTCTAAAATTCAGATGACTTACTCTTAGGTATGTGAGCTACATCATCATTCTTAGGTTCCATTCTTTCTTTGTATTGACAATGACAAGTTCACTTTTAGGTGGGTAAAATTTTCAGGGAACCCATACAACCTAAAACAGAAAGGTCTGATGTGACCTTTTCTACCACAATGATGACAAACCCATTCTTTGGACTTGGATTTAGAGTTATCATACCGGTGTTGTTTGGGATGTTGTGGCATCTGTCTGGTTACAGTAGGATCATAGGCCTCTGTTGCTTTCAGTGTAGTTAGCAATTTTATGTGCAAGTATACACAGTCGCAATTGCAGCGATGTCGCGGTGATTTTTGGATGTCGAGTTATTAATTAACTTCGAATCGCAATTTAATATTCCACCACCGATCTTTAATTTATCCGAGGGAAAGGGAAAAGTTCGAAAAAAACCCTATTTTTAGAGAACAAGGTTCGGGGGTTGGTTATACGATGGGAAGGTACTAGCACCCTAAGTATCTATAGTACTCTATAGGAACCTCTTGTTTTGATTCTAACTTTGCGCTTTATTTTTAATTGCTTGTAAAAATGTATAAGTATAGGAATTAAAGTGATGATGAAAAAGGTTTAAAGTGATGGAAAAAGAAAAATGTTTTTTGTTGCTTTTATTGATTGGAGAGACAAGTCTCATGCCTACGTACCTGAGGGATCAAACCACCGTAGTTCGGGGTAAAAGTTACGAGTAAATTTGTTTGTTTTGATTTTAAAGTTTTGAAAATGGTTTTAAAGACCAAAAAGCCAAAAGTGGCAAAATGTGAGTTTGATTGATGTTAATTTGTGAAGAAAGTCTATATGGTTAAATTGATTGAAGTTTGATTGAGAAATAAGATGCGGACACTTGGTTTAAAATCTAAGGTTTGTTGAGAAAAAGTTTTGAGTGGTAAAAGACACTTGGTTTAAAATCCAAGGTTTTTGCATGATTAAAAATGTATGAATGAAGAAAATGCACTTGGTTTAAAATCCAAGGTTTTAGGCGAGAAAAAGAATTACTTGGGTTAAACTCCAAGGTTTCAGCGAAAAAAGAAGCCATTGGTTTAAAGTCCAAAGCACTTGGTTTAAAATCCAAGTTGCGATAAAAAGACTCTTGGGTTAAAATCCAAGGTTTTCACGATAAAAGACGCCGTTGGTTTAAAGTCCAAGGCACTTGGTTTAAAATCCAAATTTTGCGATAAGAAGACTCTTGGGTTAAAATCCAAGGTTTTCGCAGTAAAAAGAAACGTTTGGTTTAAAGTCCAAAGTTTTGAAAAATGCTTGATGACAAAATATTTTTGATGCTTTTCGATGTTTGAAAATGAATTGTGTTGATATTTTTGAAAGAGGTTTTGACCTCATTTTTTGAGAATAAAGTGACTAACTATTTTTTGAAGAGGTGTTGACCTCACTTTTTTTTATACAAAAGAAACGGATAATGGCTAACGCGGGAAAAGAACGATGTCAACATTATACTAAATAAGCGCGAAGACGAACCGTAATGATATTTTGATCAAAACGGTGTCTTTTCCCTCGGAATTAATATGCTAACGGTTTTTGCGGAAAGCGATAAATAAATATGCATGAGATGCAATTTTTCATTTATAGTGTACATTTGTTCCTAATTACATTCTAAGGTATTTGCAACAAAAATAAATATGAGATGAATGCAAGAGGATGCTATGCAATTTTCATTTAAATTTACATCAAATCCTAAAAATACAATCTAATGTCCTTGCAATAAAATAAATGATTAATTAATAAGGCAATGAATTAAATATTGGATTAACAAGCAATAAAAATAAAGTATGTTAGCGACAATAATAATGATAAGTTAGTAAGTTAGTAATGATAGAGAATAAAACATGAATAATAAAAGTTTAGTTAGTGAGCAAGACTAAGCACAAATAATCATGAAATAAATAGTGAAAAATAAAAAGAACCACAAATAAGTGCTTATTTTGGATTTAATAGCTTAATGAAGCACATTCCATAAGCACTTTTATCATAGGCAAAAATAAAAAATAAAAAAAACAGAAGGGGTGCAAATATTAATACGTAATGAAAAGGGGATGCAAAAAGCAGAATAGAAGACCAGGCCCAAGACCCAGTCTGGCTAACAGAAACGGATCCAGTGTGTGTCACGCCCGTCACGCATGATGCAAAGCGTGAATGTGGGCTGTCTGATTGATCGGTGGGCTGATAAGCAAACTTCTCGAAGAGATGCCATTTGCTGTTGAATGCAAACTTCTCAAGGAGATGCCATTTGCTGTTGAATAAGCCTCCCAAAACGGGTCTCAGCCCCTTCTTTCACTGGGGAGAGCAAAAAACATACAAGCTTTTTAAAGATAACCACTTGCTGGGGATAAAATTGATAATTTTTGCTGGAAAGGTTTGAAGGCGGACCAATATTGGTGATTCCACTAGGGAGACAAAATTAAGTTGTGGAGTGTCGAGTTTGCAAAATAAATGCAATCTCCTGAACCACCTTTCAAACAGTAACTGCCAGGGGATCAAAATTCAATCCAGGAACAATCTGGAGAGAAACGGTCAATCAAGACTTTAGTGAGAAAATAACTCAACTAAAAGGTTGTTCTATCCAAATATGAACTGGAGTAGAACGCTGAATAAAATGCTTCCATAAGGGACAAGCTTATTGGAGATTAAAAAAAATAGGGAATTTTCTGCTTAAGGGTAAACTCTACTTGAGAGAAGTACATACACCTTATGAGGAGAAGGGATAAATATCAAAATGCACAAATGAGCAACGAATATAAATTCGGCTATGCGTGATGGATGAATAAATGCATGAATGTTATGATGTGTGTCATGTATATGCTGACAAAACAGACAAAATAGATAAACAAACAAATTGGAGATGACCAAACAACACCAGTACAACCAGATACTCAGCCAATCAAGATTGAAACATCACTTGAGAGAAAACAAATCCACTGTCTTTCTTCAATGCTCAAATCTCACTGGGGGTAGGAAAATACTTCTTGGGGGTGAACCTCCAAAATTCAATCCTCTAATATCACCATCCGTTGAAAGGGTACCAATGTGAATTCCTTTTTGATGATTAACTGGGGAACATTCAAGTTTAGTTTTTAGTTGGGGAATGCTGAATCACATACCCAACATATTATAACAATATTCCCAAAAGATCAACTTTGTCGGAGGATGATTCTTGGCTTAAGGAGGAAGAAATTATTTTGACAGATCTGGATTGCCCCTGGAAGCCATTTTGGGTGCCCCAAGTTTACTGTGTTGATCAAGGTAACCTTCGATTCACCACTTGCCCCAGATCGTATGACCTTTGAGATAAACCGTTTGATCAACGGATTCACAGAGAGATTTTTCGAATCTCGAGGTAATTGCCCCAGATTAACGGTATTTGGCATATTCTTTGCTCAACAAATCTTCTAGGCAGCATGCCCCTTGCTGATGGCCAATTGCAAGTTTCCTTGATATCAAGCAAATGTTTTACAAGATAAAATGTCTATTTAGAGAATGAGAATTTTAATATGACAGTTATGTGAGTCTTGAAGATTTTATAAAAAAAGTTGTCGCAAAACCTTGTGACTGAATCACTGGTTAGGATATGACATTGATTTTTGAAAGACAAATATACAAAAGCATATGATACCATCACAAATTTTGAGCAAAAATCACGGGAGTCAGGAACGCTTTAAAGTGTGCTATCGAAATATACGCTATTTCAATTAGGACTTTTGAGGGTTGTAATGTGGCCTGGGTCACGGTTTTGAAAAAAAAGATTTTAAGGCTCAAAGTTTATTTGTGCCCACCCATTCTTCGTGATATTCTTCAGTCCTATGCACAATTAATTCATCATACACACTTTGGTTGACAAGAGGATTTCTTTTGACAATGATGTTTGAGGTTGACGCTTTGGTCGAAGCTTTGATGAGGTTCTTGAAGTGGCAGTCATTTTTTCATTCACAAGCGTGCTTTTGATTTTTGCTTGTAATCCCTTATTTTTGCATGGACCACATCTTTTGGATTTCGTGGTCCATCGGGAAGCCCTAAATTCTGCCTAAGTCTTTTTACTTAGCGGGCTTTTGTTTGTTTTGTTTTTTTTTTGTGTAGGGCAATTGTGACTGCCACATGCTATTGCGAGTTTTTGTCTTCTCACGATTTCTTCTATCTCAACAAATTTATCCTCTTGTATTGGGATGTATCATTGAATTAATTGAAAGACTACCCTGCCCCGGGTTAAGATTAAGGGTTTTTTTTTATATATAGAAAGAATACCAATGATAGAGAAAATAATAATGATAAGTTAGTAAGTTAGTAATGATAGAGAATAAAACATGAATAATAAAAGTTAAGTTAGTGAGCAAGACTAAGCACATATAATCATGAAATAAATAGTGAAAAATAAAAAGAACCTCAAATAAGTGCTTATTTTGGATTTAATAGCTTAATGAAGCACATTCCATAAGCACTTTTATCATAGGCAAAAAAAAAAAAAAAACAGAAGGGGTGCAAAAAGAAAAATAGAAGACCAGGCCCAAGGCCCAGTCTGGTTAACAGTGATCGGAGGGCTGATATTTAAATATTTCAAACAAATCTGGGCTGTCTATTTTCGTGTGATGATCCGACGGTTATGACTTAATCTGGCTTTGGGGAAGATGAATCTTCATCTTCTTCATGTTGAGGGCAGCCATGGATGGAGCTTGAATCTCAACTAACCACAACACGAAAAATCCGATTCTTCATCAAAAATAAAAAATGAAAACACTTTTTCGCATGATTTTTCTCACTGATCAAGAATCCAAGCTCGGATTTCACAGTAGAGGTACAGATTATCAAATACGATTCAAGTTTTAAAATCAAAATTTTTGAAAACTCAAATTTAAACGAAATCGAACAAAATAAACCATGAAAAAGCTTCATTACATGATAATTAGTCAAAATGAGGTGATAAATTGAATTAAATCCTACCAAAAGTGTGTGTTCCAATTCCAACTTTTTCCAAACTTTTTTCTACGAAAATCACCACAAATTAAGCACTGGAACTTTGATTTAAAGGTTGATTCTGGTTTATGGAAGTGTATAGAAGGTGTTTGGTGGTTTAAATTTAAGAACTTGGCTTTATTTTGAGATTTTGATTTTTGATGAAAATGGAGGAATTTCGGATTTTGAGGCTCTCTCTGAGTTTTTTTGGAACATCCCTGTTCTGAAATTTTCTTCTCAATTTATAGAGGAAACAAATTGGATAATACCCACTGAATTTTGTTGATTGCTATGTGCATTGTACTTCTTGATTTTTTTTGTTTGACTTTGATCAATTAAAAAAACTGAAAGAAAGAAAAGCAGCTGCTGCCTATTGTTGTTTTGTTGATTTTGCAGAAATTAAAGAGGGAATGAAGTGACTAAACATTTGCTTGGAGTGTGAATTTGGTGAACAATTGGAGCTTAATTTGAGGGAAAGGTTGAAAAAGCTGAAAAGTGAAAACAGGGGAAGAATAGGCGTGTTGCTGCTGTTCCTGCGTGTTGTTCATCAATCTTGCCTTTCCCCTTTTTTAGCTTTTTTTGTTATAATAATAATTATAATAATAATAATAATAATAATAATAATAATAATAATAATAATAATAATAAAAGGAAAGAAAACAAAGTAGTAATAATAAAAAGATTTGACTCCTAATTTATAGCTTCTTTTTTCCTTAGATTTTTTATCAAAATATAAAAACAAAGATATCTTAAAAATAAAATAGATTCTTAACATATTTTTTTGGATTTTTTTTTTACAAATATACAAACAAAAAATAAAATTAAATAAGTTGACATATTTTTGAATTTTTCGTTATTGATACATAAAATGCGATGATGAAAATATGAGGTAGGATCTTAGGTCAAAAAATGGGGTATGACAAGCAAGTAATAAGAAAAAGTATCGAACCCACAAGGATTGCTAAGGGAAATTAATCTCATTCATCATACAATTAATCTTTAACTTGTGAATAAATAAAATAACAGATATCATTTCAGGGTTTCAAATAAGAAAATAATAAAAAGATAATAAAAAGAGTTTTGAAATCAAGTTAAGAAAGTAGTTGGAACAATGATCCATCTAAATCCATAGTATGCTATGTGAGTGATGATAACTGATGTCGAGGCTACTGTGAGCAAGTTTGCCTTGTGGTTTATGTCTACAACGTTAAATTATAAAATGCGGGATAAGGTGGGTCCTATGTCTAGGTCACGCTTAATTCATTTCAGTTCAGAAAAACCATGCTTGTTTAAAGTCCCACTATGGCTCTAAAGTTTATGTCTAAGTCATTAGATAAGAAGTATGTGTCCATCCTCTACTTGACCATAATAATCCTTTATTTTCATTCATTACTAGATGTCTCATAATAACGAACTTGTGCTTAAATCTAAGTTGATCAGTCAAAGATGCAAGCATATAACAATATAACAAAAGGACTAAAGAAGCATAAACAACACAACACATCACATCACATGCATAACATACTATTTCATTAGATTTCACATATTCCAACTATTAAGAGTTTAGCTCATGGTGAGCAAGAAAGATAGATTCCTACATCATAAGAGAAATGAAATATAAACCTACAAGCAACGCCACCAAATGATGATGTCTCAACTTCCGATGAGCATAGACGGCTTGCCTCCGGTTATCGGACACGTGCAATGGTGCTTCTTCTTCCACACTTGTGACGGCCGCTCTTGATCCTCAAACTCTGAATTGTATTCTCTTGGATACCTCTGAAAATTAGGTTAAGAACCTTTATATAGTAGTAGGTCTTGGGTTGTGGGCCTATGAACACATGAAAATATCAACAGCCCAATGAATAAGGCATATTCCAAATTGCTGATAATACTATGATAGTACAATCCTTTGCTTTCTGGGATGGCCAACTGTCTTTCCTCTTTTAGACAGGCGTGTCCTTCCAGTGGTGGAGCCAGAATTTTTTTTTGGGCGGGCCGCTAAAAAATTACTTCAATATATAAATTAAATAGAAAAATTAAATTGGATATAATAATTTAAATTATAATAAGTACAAAGTTGATCACTCGAGATGAAATGCCATAAGTTTGCTAGTGTAAAAAAAATTGGTCATTAAAAATTAAACTGCCTACATTAAAATAATATTTATGTGTACCAAGTGACTCAAAATAGTAAATAATTAACTTTGAACTAATACTTACACAAAATTTGATCATAAAAAAATTACATTATTTATTATATTACATATACAAAAAAGTAAAAAGAGAATGATATAATCCAAAATAAATAATATTAATCAAAAGAGAATTAATTTTTTTAATTGATTAAAAAATTGTGTTTATTCACACAAAATATTAGTGAGAAAGTCAATAGTGAATACATAAATATGAAAAAAAATTACAAAAATAATAATGTGATTGGTTTAGTGACTTGAGACATTAATTTTTACACAATTGATTTATTTTTAAAAAAAGAAAAAAGAAACAAAAAATTTAAAGAGAATGATTTTTTGAAGAAAAAACAGAGAAATTCAAAAAATAGATTAAAGCAGAATTTGAACCTGCAACGTTTGGTTGTTTACATACAACAAGCCAGACTGCTAGGACAAGTACAAAGTTATGATACTTTAGCGCATCCATTAATATATCTATTCTACCTTCATAATTTTATATAGCTACATGGGTATCCAAGAAATTTTCAATTTTTTGGGGTGGGCCGCGGCCCGGCCGTGCCACCCCTAGCTCCGCCACTGTGTCCTTCTCCCAGTACACATGCGTGGCACATTCTGATTGCATCCGATAAACCGACCTTCTGAACAGTACGGAACTGAGCGTCTTGACTCTGATTATCATTCTTTGGCTATGAGACCATATTACTTAGCCTCATGGTCTGTCTTGACTCCGGTTATCACTAGAACTAATTCTTTATATAGAGAATAACATAAAATCCTAAATACATAAACTAGACTCAAGACTTTATAAAAATGACTCAAAACAATAGTAGACCACCATATTGGCAGGGAATAATCCAAGTATCAAAGGCCTAAAATCATCAGAAATAGTGAGTCATCACACCCCTAAACTTGAATCATTACATGTCCTCAGGTGATGCTGTAGATAGCATGAAATATGTTAGGCTACTCACTGCATTGACATCAAAAGACAGCACATTCAGACCTTAAGAATCAACCTTGAATTGCATTTCAAAAATTGGTATAACCTTTGTATCTCAACTATCAACAATAACCATGCGTGCGTGTGTGTACTGCCTCCTACTGCCAACCAGAGTCATGACAAGATCTTTCTCCAAAATTACACAGTCAGGATACTAAGCTATCATTTTCTATCCTATAATTCCAAGTTTGAGTTCAGATTTCAGTCTAGTGGGAGGTAATTCTATCAGGTTTCCACAGGCTTTTTAAATTCTACATGCAAGGGCAATGCTTAAGTTCATTAAATTATATTCTTTAGGTGCTACTCTACCTTTTCACCTGACGGGATCTCACTTATAATGAGTCCAACCTGTTACTCCGAGTAAAGCACCCTACACAGCACATGTTCCTCCAGTCATGGGCACAAGAACTCTCACTTATTATGTTCCTCCAGGCCACATGAACTTATTCTATTTTTTTTCCTTCATATTTTCATTTTTTTCATTTTTTTATGCATGCAAATACCCCATCATAAACTCAACCATGTTACAACAATCAAGTAATCCAACTTTTCCCCCAGACTTAGTCCTAATCATCCCTTTCATTATATTCAATACTTAGACAACTTAGGCTAATGACTGTGTATTTTAAAGACCTATTAAGCCACTACTAAGTATAGGCAGAAATTGACAGTTGTGCAATAATAGTGCAATGGTCATCATATCCAGAATCAAAATAAAAATTTCATCAATCCAAAGGTTTTCAACTTAAAATCTTAAAACTCTGTCATAATGTCAAAGCAATGTTTATCAGAACAAATAACGTGCCAATCTGACTCAACCAAAAACATTTTTATTTGACTTGCCTCTCCCCCAAACTTAAACTAAATAGTGTCCCCACTGTTGACTAGGAAGAGGCAACTACTGACTCGACAGAAAATATAAAAACTAAACTACCTAAGACAAATAAAGGCAAGACAGTACCAATTAGGCTTTACGTCTAGAGCTTTTTCCTGTTGGTTCTTCCAACTCCTTCTTCCTCTTCTTGGTGTTCACATCTTTGCTAACTTCAGATGATACTGGTTCTGCTGATAGACTTGGCTCAGGAACGATATCCTTGACGGGATCAGAAGACTTATCAGCTTTTGCCTTCTGTGCAGCTTTTGAAAGTTTCAACTTCTTTGGCTTATCATGGGGGTCAACGTCAGTTGTAATCTCTCCATTCTTTACTACACTCTTATCCGTCGTCGCCAAGTTGGCTGCTGGGAAAGATGATCCCACAACAACAACTCCAGCATCTGATTTTTCAAGAGTCAACTCCGCATGGTCGTCAGTCTTGGTAGGAATTGACTTCTCTGGGTGGCCTTTTCCTTCCGACCCGCTTTGGCTTCCCTTATCAACATACTTCTCTTTTTCATCTTCCTTCTTCTCTTCCTCAATAATCTCTTTCCCCTCTTCATCTTCCTTCTCTCCATCATTTAGCGCACTATTCATTTCAGGCTCATCTCCAGACACTTGTTGAGTGGGTTTGGAAACCACTGGCTCTTCACTTTTCTGGCTCTGTTGCTCTTCTGTAGGCAATCGCTGATTAGACAAATCAGGGTCCTTAGGTGGACTTTGCTCAGCAGTGGCAACTAGTATATTTTTTTCAGCCTTCTTCTTCTTAGCACGTTTCTTCTTTTTCTTCTTTGCTGACTTGGTAGATGGTCCAACTTTATCAGGCGTAGACTCTTTGGCAGGCATGTACTCTTGGGCATATTCTCCTATGATCTCAGTTGGAAAGGTGGGTGAAGCAAAGTGCTTCATCCCAGGGAAACAGTAGACAAACTAGGTCTCCATCCATTCAGCAAACTTAGCATTCCATGCCCAAAACAGCTGCGTATCCTTGTGAAACACATTCAACTTCTCCAATCCAGCAAAATTATCAACAAATGGCGCAGTAGGCACCATACCAGGCAACTGCAGCCTTGACTTTCTACTAGTGTTACCCTTCATCAAAACCTCAATAGCCTTTGTATTAAAACCATTTGTAGGCGCATGTACTTCATCATTTGACAACACAGGTACCAACATCTTGTGACATAAAGCAGAAATCAGACAAGGGAAATAAAGCATACCCTCATTCTTTGTAGAGTAAGTCACGATCTCTTGTGAAATCACTCTCCCCACGTTAATAGGTTGCAAAGCAGTGATGCAATGCAACAGCACAAGACATGCTTTGTTGACAGTTTCGTTGTGCGAAGCGGGCAGCAGAGAGTGCTTCAAAAATTTGTACCACACCCTGAATCCAGGCTTCAAACTCATCCTCTTGATCGTCCAATCATCTTTACTCATCCAATCCGTCCCTTCCATTGTCATACTCTTCATAACATCAATCAGCTCCTCATCTGAGATAGTGGCTAGTGTAGCCTCATAAGAACAATTCTCCACATGAATGTTGAAGAACTTGTTGATGTTTGCTTCTGAAAACAAAATTCCTTTACCTCGTACAACAACCTCTCTTCTCTTTTGATTTGGGTCAGTGAGATTAGAGTAGAACTCCTTGACCCATTGTGAATTGTAACTTGAAGGTTATTTTGCAAACCTCTTCCAACCCAGCCCAGTAATTCCTCTAGCAAAATCCTCAGGGATTCTCAACTCTTCATCCTTCAAACTGAATACAAATCCTTGCTCTGCGGGAAACGATTTGGCACTCATTGACTTGTTGAATCTGCGTTCAGCTTCAATGTTGACAAAGAAATCGAAATCCTCTGAATCTGAGTTAGAATTGGCAACAAATGACTTTTGAACTCTCTTGGAAGACATGGTGAGTGATGATTTTTGGTGAAAAGTGTTTGGTGATTTGAGAGAAAAAGATGGTTTACGGTTTAGAACTTAAAAAATTCCAATTTGTGAAAAGTGGAATTAGGGTTGAGAGAGATGTTTATATATAGGTGGTTGAGGGAAGTTGAAAAATTAAAAACAAATCTTTAAGAGAGATCCGTTAAGAAAATATAGGAAATCATGGGTTAATGGGTTGATAATGATGGTAGTTGAGTGAGTAGTGTGGGATAACGGTTACATAATCGTTGAAACAAACGGAAATAACTGGGCGAGCTGGCGCGTGTCCTCCACATGGCTGACACAAGTGCGGTGGTGACCCTCAATCTTGAGTCATCACCCCAATAGTGTTTCACTCTTTGACCATTTACCTTAAATTCATGTCCAGTTCCCTCATCAAGAAGATCAACATCTCCATAAGGATAAATTTTTAAAAGTTTGAATGGGCCTGACCATCTTGATTTCAACTTACAAAGGAACAATTTAAGTCTAGAGTTGTAGAGCAGAACTTGATCTCCTTCTACCAACTATCTCTTTTGAATATTTTTGTCATGCCAAACTTTAATTTTCTCTTTGTAAATTTCATAAGAAAACATCCTTTGTTCCTCCAACTCATTTAGTTTCAAAAGTCTTGCCCTACCAGAGGCTCGATAATCAAAATTTAACTTTTTTGTAGCCCAAATTGCTTTGCATTGAAGTTCATTTGGTAGGTGACAAGCTTTGCCAAAAACTAATCTGAATGCGGACATCCCAATAGGTGTTTTATAAGCAGTTCTATAAGCCCAAAGAGCATCATCCAATAGCTTAGACCAATCCTTCGTTGAAGGGTTTACAATCTTTTCTAAAATTCTTTTGATCTCTCTATTGAATAGCTCGGCTTGTCCACTTGTTTGTGGATGATAAGCAGTGGCAACTTTATGTGTTACACCATATTTGGCCAGCAACTCCTCAAAAGTTTTGTTAAAAAAATGTGAGCCTTTATCACTGATGATTGTTCTTGGAGTGCTAAATCTGGTGAAGATGTTCCTTTTCAAAAAATTAGTTACCACTCTTGCATCATTAGTGGGGGTTGCCATTGCTTCCACCCACTTTGAAACATAGTCCACAGCCACAAAAATATATAGAATACCAGATGATTGGGGAAATGGTCCCATAAAGTCAATACCCCAAACATCAAATAATTCAATTTCTAAAATGTTTGTAAGGGGCATCTCTTGTCTATTAGAGATATTCCCAACTCTTTGGCATATATCACAGGTTTTCACAAATTCATAGCAATCTTTAAACAAACTAGGCCAGAAATATCCAGATTGTAACACCTAGGCAGCAATCCTCACATTGCCAAAATGTCCACCATATGGTGAAGAAGGACAATGTGTCAGGATCTGTCTTGCCTCATCATTTGCTACACATTTTCTCAATATTTGGTCAGCACATTTTTTATAAAGAAATGGCTCATCCCAGAAATAATTCCTAGCCTGAAGATAAAATCTTTTTCTTTGCTGGGAATTAAATTCAGGGGGTACAACATTACTAACCAAATAGTTGACAATGTCAGCATACCAAGGTGTATTATCACCAATAAGCATAATTAATTGTTCATATGGAAATTCTTCCTTAATCACATACCTGTCTTGGTTTTGCACCTCATCTGGGAGTCTTGACAGATGATCTGCCACTTGGTTTTCAACTCCCTTCTTATCTCTGATCTCAAGATCAAATTCTTGTAGTAGCAGAACCCATCTGATAAGCCTGGCCTTAGCATCTTTCTTGGCTATCAGATATTTGATTGCTGAATGATCAGTGTACACCACCACCTTTGTACCCACTAGATATGATCTGAATTTGTCAAATGCAAATACCACAACTAGTAGTTCCTTCTCAGCAGTAGTGTAGTTCAGTTGTGCTTCATTCAATGTTCTGCTTGCATAGTAGATGGAATGAAATATTTTGTCATGCCTCTGCCCCAACACAGCTCCAACAGCAAAGTCAGAAGCATTACACATTAATTCAAAGGGCTTTGTCCAATCTGGCGTAATGATAACTGGTGCTGTGACTAAAGCATTCTTCAAAGTCTCAAAGGCTTTCAAATATTTTTCGGTGATAATGAAAGGCACATCATGCTGAAGCAGTTGACATAGAGGTTTTGTAATCTATGAAAAATCTTTAATGAACCTCCTATAAAATCCAGCATGTCCTAAGAAACTTCATACACCTTTAACATTGGCAGGTGGAGGCAATTTCTCTATTACTTTCTCTTTGGCTTGATCTACTTCCAATCCTTTCTTTGAAATTCTATGTCCAAGGACAATACCTTCCTTGACCATAAAGTGACATTTCTCTCAATTAAGTACCAAATTATTGTCTTGACATCTCATTAGCACCAGCTCCAAATTATCTAGGCATTCTTGAAAAGAATTCCCAAACACTGAAAAATCATCCATAAAAACTTCCATGGCTGACTCAATCAGATCTGAGAATAGTGCCATCATATACCTTTGAAAAGTAGCAGGGGAATTACACAATCCAAATGGCATCCTCCTAAAGGCAAAGGTACCATAAGGACATGTGAATGTAGTCTTGTCTTGGTCTTCAGGAGCTATGACAATCTGATTATATCCAGAGTATCCATCAAGAAAGCAATAAAATTCCTTACTAGCCAATCTATCAAGCATTTTGTCAATGAACGGTAGAGGAAAATGATCCTTCCTTGTGGCCTTGTTAAGCTTTCGATAATCCATGCAAATTCTTCAACCAGTAACTGGCTTTGTTGGAATCAGTTCATTCTTCGCATTGGCAACCACAGTCATGCCTGCTTTCTTTGGTACACATTGAACAGGACTAACCCACACAGTATTAGATATTGGGTAGATAATTCCAGCATCTAACCACTTGATAATCTCCTTTTTAACTACCTCCTTGATGATTGGGTTTAGTCTTCTTTAACACTTAACACTATTCTTGGCATTTTCTTCTAGTAAAATCCTATGCATACAAACAGTAGGACTTATCCCTTTAATATCAGCCATTTGCCATGCAATAGCTTTCTTGTATCTTTGAAGTAGGGATACCAGTCTTGACTCTTGATCTTCTGTCAAGTCAGCAAACACAATAACATGCAACTGTTGGCTTGTCTCTAGAAAAGCATACTTCAAGTGAGATGGTAATTGTTTCAATTCCAGTGTTGGTGGCTTTATAACTGAGGGAATGTTTACTTTCTTCACATCAGGGGGGATCTCCAAAGCTTCAAATTTATCAACCCAAGGGCGCTTTCTTGGCTTTGTTGGAGTCTCACCCAAAAAAAAAATTTCTACCAATTCCTTAATGTCAAAGGGAGCTAACTCATTCTTCAAATGATCATTACTCTTCATGAATTTCTTCTGAACCAAAGAATCCTAGCATTGTATTCGTGAAAAATCTTCTACAGTCTCATGGGGATACTTCATGGCTTTCAGCACATTAAATTTGACTTCTTGAGAATTGACTCTCATTGTTAGCTCACCTTTTTCCACATCAATCAATGTTCTTCCAGTAGCAAGAAAAGGTTTTCCCAATAAAATTGGGGTATCTTCATCAGCAGTAAAGTCCATAATTTTGAAATTAGCAGGGAAGACAAACTTGTCAACCCTCACTAACACATCTTCAATTTTACCTTGAGGATAGCAAATACTTCGGTCAGCTAACTGATGTGTGATAGTACTTGGTCTAGCCGCACCAATACCAAGTTTCTTGAACACAGATAAAGGCATAAGGTTGATGCTAGCTCCAAGATCATATAAGGCTTTACCCACATAAATATCTTCAATGGTACAAGGAATTGTAAAAGTACCAGGATCTTTCATCTTTGGTGGTATCTTTCCTTGAACCATTTGAATACACTCTTGATTGAGTGCAACAGTTTCAAATTCACCAATCCTCCTTCTCTTGGTTAACACATCCTTCATGAACTTTGAGTAGTTTGGCATCTGTCAAATGACTTCAATAAGAGGTATATTGATGTGTAACTGCCTCATCATCTCAATAAACTTATCAAATTGTCTTTCTTCTTTAACTCTTCTAAATCTCTACGGGAATGGAGGTGGCGGTCTTTCTTGAACCAAAACTGAGCTGCCAGGCTTGGCAACTTCAGTGTCAACAGAAGCCTTATCGGTAGTAGACTTCTGGACAGAATCAGGACATTCTTCAGTGGCAGGGGATAACGACTGTCTTGGCTCTAGAACAAAGTTTTCTCCAATTGTTGGTTCTTCACTGTCTCCGTGTGCAGTGTTAGTCACAATATCTCCCATTCTTGGTCTTTCATACTCCCTTCCACTTCTCAAGCCATATATCACCTTGCAGGTTTCTTTTCCTTTATCACTTGAGGTAGATGCAGGGGTTTCAGTATTAATAGGGAAAGCTCCACTTGGCCTCGTGCTAAGTGCAGTAGCTATTTGTGTTGGAACAAAATAAGTTTTATTGAAAAACAACCTTATGTTTTGATGATAACAAAAGTATTAAATGGACAATTGGTAGTAATAATGTTTTGAATTAAGTGTGCAGGATTATTATGAGACTTTGTACACTTAATCTGAATAAGTGTTGTGTAGAAGCATTCTGAAGGATATACAAACACTAAAGATCATTCAATTTGAAGAAGCTGTGAAAACTTTGTAAAAGTTAGACTCTGAAGACGTTCAGTTAGCTTAACTCTGAAAGCCATCAGAAGCTGGAAGTTAAAAGACCCTTATAATCTTAACTCTGAAGACCATTAGAAGCTGAAGATTCAAGACTCTCAGAAGACAAAGTTCTTGACTCTAAAGGATACTCTGTTTCTTAACAGATTGTGCTGAATTGATGAATCTCAAGCTTCTAGGACATTCCTTAAGAGATGACAGCTCAAGATCAAGGATAAGTTTTTACAACGTCACTATTTGATCTTATCTACAAATGGAGCATATTTTTTTCTGTACTATCTGTACGATCTATTACTCCAAATGGTGGAGCAAAGAAACAAGGAAGGAGTAGTGGAATTGAATTGCCTCTTTTAGATAAGAAATTCAATTTCATACTTCAAGCAATGATATTTCTACCGCTGTTCATTCTCAACGGATCTATTCATCAACGTCTCTATTTTATCTTTGTATAAATAGACGTCTTTGATTGGAAAAATGTGTGACAACAGATATATGTGAACACAGAGAAATACACACACATTCAAATATTCTAATAGAACTGATTAGGCCTCTGAAAAATTCTTTTGTAATTAACTTATTGTGTTAAGTGTCTTAAGTTCTTAGATAAGCTTAATAGTTTAGGGAATACTCCTGAGTGAGTTATTCAATTTGGAAAAGTCTCTTGTTTTGTATAACTTGAGCATTTTGTAAGAAGTCTCTTGTCTTGTGTGACTTGAGCAATAAAAGACTCTTGCTTGTGTGCTTGAGCACTAGGATTGTAATCTTTAGTGATTATAGTGAAATCCCTTGGAAGTGCAAGGGGACTGGAGTACTCTCGGTTTGTAAGGGGAACCAGTATAAATCCTTTGTGTTCATCTTCTCTCTCTCTCTCTCTCTCTCTCTCTCTCTCTCTCTTTCTAAAAACACAATTCAACCCCCCTTTCTTGTGTTTTTCACACCCCTTCAATTGGTATCTAGAGCTCTGGTTCTGTTGTAAATCATCTTACAGTGAGACAAATAAAGATCTAGAAAAACACTATGGCTGGAATGCAATTATTGAATGAGTTCAATAGGTGGAAATAGAGAGTATATTCACAAGTTACTGATCTCATGAGTGAAATTGAAAAAGGAATCAACTTTCAAAATGAAGATCTAGTAAAAGAGCAAGAAAATGTTTCATCTACCCCTATCACAAATAGTGTTGATAATATTGAAGAAACTATCAAAACTAATGACCATTGCTCCATTAGTGATGATTATGAAAGCATTCAGAGAGTAAATGTCAATAGATTGATAAATCAATATGAGTCCTTCACTATGGAAAAAGATGAAAGTATTGAAGACATGAGTACAAGACTTAAAGCAATCACAAGTGAGCTTCAGGATCTGAAAAAGAATATTAGCATGAAGGAACTTGTAAGCAAATTTCTAAGGAGTTTACCTCATAATTGGAATTAATTGTTACAACTATTGAGGAGGCTGGAAATATCAACAACTTGAGCCTTGATGCACTAATAAGCAATCTTAGAAGTCATGAGATGATTTTGAAAGCCAAAGGTAAAAACAAAGCAAAAAGTGTTGGTATTGAAGAAGACTACATCTTAGAAAAATCAGAAGAAGATTATCTTGACAAGTTTACCAAGAAATTTCAAAAATGGACTACATTCAAGAAATTGAAATCTGGTAATCAAAGACAAATGACTGCTTAGGAAGATTTGGACAAGTTTGCTGAAAGTGAAGATGAAAGAAAAGAAATCAAATCTACATAAGCCATCAACAAGAAGAAATGTTCAAACTCTGAAGCAAGGTTAATGTCAGAAGCATATTTAAGTTCTCAAGAAGAACCAGAGTCAGAAGATGATGAATTAGACTCTAATATGGAGAAACTTGTAAAGGTATATTCTCAACTTTCTAAAGCTAAAATTATCAAAATTCTTGAGAAAACCTTTTATAGATTAAACCTTAACTCACAAAAATATAACAAATTGAAAATTGATTATGAGCATTTATTTGAGAAAGCAAACAATTTTGAAGATCTCTATAACAAATCTTTAAACAAAATAGAGAGTCTTGAAAAAAGTTGTGCTATTTGTTACGAATTTCATGATGAGCATGACATTGCACTTCATGAGTTCTGTAACAAAAATATTGATAAAAGAAAATTTTTGTCGGTAACATCCCAACTTAATTAATAGAAGAATATTAATTAGAAATAATTGTTAGAGACTAATTGAAGATAAGTGAACATGTGCAAAGGAATAACAGTATAAAAGTAGTAGGAGGTTTATATTGTATTGGTCAATTTGAAGAGTTAAGTGAGTGGACCACAATTACTATAAGCTAAAGGTAAGAGAGAAGTTATTTTGTCAGCAAGCCTAACCCCTCCCTTTCCCCTCCTTCACGTTAAAACAACACACCACCCTTGGTGGATCCCACATGTTGTTAAAAGAAGGAAAACCAAAGACCTACTTTCACTCTTTTCATTGTTCATTGTGCTGCATAATAGAAACAAACAGAAAACTCTCTCAAGGCTCTCTTCTCTCTCCATGAACAACAACAAACACAGATATCCCTTTTCTTCTTCTCAAAGACCAAAAGCAATATCTCTCATTCCTTGTATTTTTCACCTTATGGTAAATAAAGGAAGTTAGTAGCTCTTCCATACTCTCATATCTCTAGCGCTAATCAACATCATCACCAAACCAAATCATCAAAACTTCTCCTTTTCTCACATGCAAGTGACAAATCATGCTCCTTGGTTCTAATCTTCTAGAAAGGTAAGTTTAATCATTTAAACTCCTCTCCAATTCCTCAGATTCGTGCTCTGTTTCTCTCTTTTATAAAGACTCAGATCTGTCCTTGTTTTGCATGCAAGAGTTCTAACTCATAAGTGGGTTCATGGTGATATGGAATCAAACTATGAAGGCCAAAGCTATAGAGAACAAGCTGGAAATTGGGGTTAGATGGAATTAAAGAACATGGTTGAAATCAAGAGAAAAAGGAAATTTCAATTGGGTTTGAGGCTTAAAGATTGAATTGGTGATATTTGGGAAGAATATAAGTTAAACCCGTATTCTGGACAGGGTCTTCCTAAAACAGTAAGTTCTCTTTCCTCGTAACTCGGTTTTCAATTCCGTTTGTCCCTATGGTTAGCTAACGAAATTTCGGTCTTCTAGATGTCAATTTTGTAAATTGGGGAGCTGTAATGAATTCGGGAGAGCAGTTTGAAGTAGAGAATCTGATATGGAGATTATGCAGAAAAATTCTGCTATGTGTTTAAAGTATTGTAGCTGCAATTTCCGTTTTTCGACGAGCTCCGGAGAGGTCGGTGGTACTATTCTAGCGTCAATTTCAGGTGGGTTCGCCTTTAGGTGATGTTGGTAGAAATTCTAGGATTAGAATTTTTATTCGTATGATTTCTATGCCTTGATTCACAGTAAATCATATATATATATATATATATATATATATATATATATATATATGCATTTAGCTTGATTTAAATTGGTTGTGTTGTATGAGCATTAGTTAGGTTGCCCCAAATTGCTCATTGTTGTGTTAATATACATTTATAACTTGTTAATTGATTGTGTCATGAAAGGTGGATGAGTTGGTTTGAGTTAACTTTGTGAATGCTAAGTTTCTGTGTAGAAATATCATGTTTTTAACAGGGTAAATCGATTTACCATAGCAGGGAAATCGATTTACTCGTGTTCTGGAAGTTCAGAAAAAACTGTTTTTCAACAGGGGAAATCGATTTACCTGCATGCTGTTTTGAAAATTCATTTTTATTTTACTAAGGGTTTCAGCACTTGAAATGTAGTTGGTTCAGGCTATTATGATCCCAAATTCATAACACAACACTTCACACCTTGATAAATTTAGTGTTAATCATCCACACAATCAATTGGAATTTTGGTTAAGCTTGGTATATAAATGATAAAGTGAATTGTTAGGAACATTCCTTTACTTAGTCAGTATTCGCGTACATATAACTTGGTACGTTTTGTGATATTTTGGGATTCACTCAGAATCCAACTCTTGAATAAAATAAATAAAAGAACTGTAAGTTGTTGCCGTGACGATACTTTATATCGCAGACGGATTTGTGAGGCCTCTGAGACCGGCTTACCTTAGAGTGTCCTTTTTGTAAAATTGAACAAGATAATAATTTGTGTTACACCTTATGATATTGCATTATACTATAAAATTCTGTTTTGTGACTGACTATTAGGATTGGAATACTTTTGGTACACTAGTCGATCCCGGAGGTAGGGATTATAGTAATTGGGTAGTATGGACCTACTGAGACGAAGTGACTGTCTCATCCCTCACTTATTTGATTTCAGATAAACAGGTTGGTCGAGATATCTTGGTATGCAAGCATGGAGTTCAAATACTTGGATTATGCTGAATGGGTTGACGTTATGTTTCAGTGGTTAGCTCAATTTAGTATTTATCTCTGGATTTTTATAATCCTATTTGTGTATTCGAACGATATGTAATGTAATTTAATGTTTCCCGATCCAGTTATGTACATTTATGTCGATATTCTAGATAAATCGATGTGAGATGTTATAGTGTCCATGCTTTGTAATAGTAGAAATGACAGCAAAAATGGAATTGGATATTCATGTGATAACACATATGAAGAATCAGGTCCATCAAGCAATGCTGAAGGTATTTTACCTCCAAATCTTTATTCTACTTTTGTATCTGATAGTGCTCAGATAGCACAAAAGGTACAAAATGAGAATGAAGGTTCTGAAACTAACTTATCTTTCAGGTAATCAAAGAAAATTATTGGACATACCAATAACCTGGCTACATGTCATATGCAATGGAAGAAGAGCTATTGTGCACAGAAAGCACATATTTGATGATTCAGATGATGAGTCAGAATTTATTCCTGGAAAATATGACTCTGAAGAAGATGAATATGAGGAAATGTTTTATGGAGAAATGGATGATGGTGATACATCTTGGTGGGAAGATTTTCCAGATAGCAACATCTACAGTGATTGATCAAGGATCAAAGAAACTCCAATGTACATATTGAATAAAGAGCATTGTCTGAAACAAAATGAATACTGTAAGTTTTTATCATTCTATATCAAAGTATTTTCATTTTGATTAAAGATTTATTTTTCATGAAAGACACTTATTTTAAAAGAACCTGTTCAAAAGAAAAATGATTTGAAATTTGAACATACTTCAATGTCTTAAAAAGAAAAATCTAATTTTTGGAATCTGAAGTACTGATTAGGACTTAAGCCTCTGAAGTGCTTCAGACTTTGAGACGTCTTTAACCTCTGAATGAAAATGTCTCTGATAGTTCAGAAGAGTAAACGTTTAGTATCTGACAACTGTATTTTTTGGCGCTAATCTTTAAACACGTCTCTCAGACACGTATTCATGTTTCTATTGGTCAATAACTGTTAGTGATGGTTTGTATTTCTGAATTTAATTTTTGTTTATTTTATTCAATTTTTTTCTTTCTGTTTAAGAAAAATCACTACATCAGTTACACACTTTACACTATTCACTACCCACACTTTCCATTCTCTCTAAACCTTAGAAATCTTTCTTTCTCCCTAAATCTAGCAAAACCTAACCTTAAACCTCAGAAATGGAAGGTTCTTCATCAACAAACTCTGTTCTATCTTTTCCTAAAGATATCCCTGTCAACATCATCAATTGTCAAGAAGCTTTCATTTGCGAAAGATCTATGGCTGTTGAAGACAAGTTTTTCAATCTGGTAATCGAGCAACCAATAGACATTGTAAGTCTAAGTCAGAATGGGTTTGATGTGGAAAAACTCTTCAAAAATGAAGACGGTGGATTTCAGTACATGAGAATTCTAAACGGTCCGGTTCACCCTACTGGCAAAGGTGTAAGTTCATTACTGTTGAAGATTTTGATAAAGAACAAGCTGAGCAGAGAGCATTGAAGCCGGAGAACAAGAACAAAACTGCAGAAGAATTAGGTTTGAAGGAAATAAAGGCTGATGAGATAAGGTCGGTGGTTTGTGGTTTTGAAGTGGTGATAACCTTGGAAAATCTCTCGAAAATTTTGAACATCCCTGATGAAGGTAATTTTCATACCATTTCACAAACTACAACCAAACAGTCTACATTTCTAAACAATATGACCAAGAAATGCTACTTGGATGGTAAAACCTGTGAGAGTAATAAAGTTGGTGACTTAAAACCCATTCAGAAGCTATTGGCAAAGATTCTATTAGGTTCAATTTTTCCAAGAAGTGGAAGTCCTCATCATCTGTCTTAGGATCACAAACATTTCATTTATTTTTTAACTAGGGAATCAGAAATATATTGGGCTAAGTACATCTTTCACCATTTGACAAAGAGCATCAAAGCCTCACAAGAATCATCCAAAACCAACATCCATGTCATCTATCCAAGGATGTTGAGTGAAATCTTTTATCAATGTGGTGTCATTGATGCTATTAAAGCTGCTGGAGCTACACAATTACTACATAAACAAAGAGCTCCATTCATTTCTGTTGCTACACTTTCTAATATGAAGATGATGGAGGATAAAGAATTGGTATACACTGACTCTATGAAGGAAATAACACCATTTGAACCATGTCTGTTAAAAAGGTTAAATGTGGCTGTGTCAAGCTTTGCAACTGGTATTGTAAACCAGTATATTCAACTATTAGAGAATCTGGGACAAGCCTTTGAAGTTAAAAATGAAGAAAAAAAGAAGAGAAGAAGACTGGTAAAAGGGATAAAGATTGAAGAAGGAAAAAGATCAGAAGAGAAAGCTGTTAAGAAGAAAGCAAAGGTTGAAGGTGAAGGTGCGTGGAGAAAACACAAGAAGGGGGGGGGGGGGTTGAATTGTGTTTTAGATATTTAAAAACTTTTCAAGATATTTAAATCTATCAGAGTCTTTAAGCACAGCGGAATTGTTCAGACAATTAACTTAAGGCTAAGTGAATGATGAAGGAGTAAATGAGAGAGTGAGAGAGAGAAAGACACACAACAATTTATACTGGTTCCCCTCACAAATTGAGAGTACTACAGTCCCCTTGCTTCCAAGAGAGTTCACTATAATCACTAAGATTACAATCAGATGCTCAAGCACCCAAGCATGAGACTTCCTTCTCAAGTCAACAAGACTTAAGACTTCCTGCTCTAAGTCACACAAGACAGAGAGACTTCCTTGCTCTAATCACACAAGATCAGAGACTTCCTTGCTCAAGCACACAAGCTTAAGACTTCCTTGCTCAAGTCACACAAGACAAGAGACTTCCTTGCTTCTACACTCAGCAGAAGACTTCTTTGCCATTCACTAAGATTGAGACTTACTTGCTTCTACACTAAGCAGAAGACTTTCTTGCTTCTACACTAAGCAGAAGACTTACAATTACTCACACAGGAGTAATACTAACTTCTAAGCTTAAACTTATTGCAAACATAATAACTTCAGAGGCTTAAGCTAGTTTCTATTCTCACTTCATTTGAGAGATGTTTTCTATTACAATTCAAATTCTCACTTTATTCTGAGAGATGTTTTCTAATGAAGATCGTTAGTCATCAATTCTTTCTTTTGCATATTTATATGAGTTGAGAAAGACATTGAGACGTTGGAGAAATTCCCGTTGTAAAATGGACAGCCGTAGTCTTTGAATATCTATTGAGTAAAGCCACGTCTTCTTTTGCAGTGAAGCTTCACCTTTACTGTTTGTCCAAAGTACAGTAATAATGTACAACTAGCTCCTAGAGAGAGTAGGATCACATCCTTTGTGACCGTTGTAATTAGTTGTCCTTAGAACAATTCATCAGGCTTGATAAGAGTAGTTGATGTAGCCCTTCTGATGATTTGGGGAATTCCATTGCTTCTGATGGACCTGTGATAACTTGGAGTCTGATTGGTCTTGAATGAATGGCCTCTGATAGTCCTTCGTAATTCAGCTTCTGAACGTCTTCATCTTCTGAATAACTCATGACTAGCAGATAGCTTCTGAACTCTTGTAGGCATCTGAACTTCTCTGAGCTTCTGAACTCTTGCAGACATTTTGATCCTCTTTGAGCTTCTGAAATTTGTTTAGCTTCTGACCACGTTGTTGCTTCTGAACTCTTTCAGAGTGTAAAGATTCAGACTTCCATAGGTTTCATCAGAGTCTAAATTAAATGTGCTCTTGATATAACGTTGGATTCTCCTGCACACTTAATTTAAACATTAGTAACATCAATTGTCCATTTAATACTTTGTTATCATCAAAACTTAAGGGTGTGTACTAACACATATTTTGTTCCAACAATCTCCCCCTTTTTGATGATGACAAACATAAGTATTAAATACAATTGTTGTTGATAAAAATCAGCTATGTTGACATTAGGCTTTTGAGTTTCCCAAGCTCCCCCTAAGTCTGATATTCCATAGGGTTAGGTTTGTAAGCTCCCCCTACTCTGTATCCATAGTTAATTTTAATCATTTTCAGAATTACTTTATTATATCACTTAAATTATTCATATTTTACTATATAAAGAACAAGGTTTGCAAGCTTCTTCTTTTCATAGTGTGATAATCTTTGAATAAAGTTGCACCCTTACTCAAGAACTATCTATGAATAATAAACTTCAATTAATAAATGTATTCTCCTTGAAATTATGCTCTTAATGAAGATGCAAGATGAAGCAAATATTTAAATTAAATGACAATAGGATCAGAGGCACTAGAAACGTATACACACACACACTTGGTTTTGATGGTTATCATTAACAGTTTCAGAGTTCAAAATATTTTTCAAACAGTTCAGAGCTTAAAAAATCTTTTCAAAGAAAATAGCTCAGAACCTGAATAAAAATAAACTTGAAATAAGTTCAGAGCTCTTTAGCACAATATTTTGAAATCCTCAAAGATCAGATTGTCATATCAAAGCATGTACCTCATGCTACTATTTTGACCACTCTCCTACGTTCTCTCCCTGAAGCACTACAAAGCCCTAAAAAGCTAAGTAATTTCGCTTCTTCCAACAATTGATTTACCAATATTCTTTCTCCCCCTTTTGTCATTATCAAAAAGAGTATAAGCAATTTAATTAACAAGTACAACGTCCAATACGGTCAAATTAGGAGTGGTTGAACGCATTTAAGACCTTGTTGGTGAAATGAGCTTATAAAAGGAGAGAAGCCTAGTCATTTTATTCACACAGAATAATCTTAGGTTATTGATAGATCTCTTGAGGAAAAAAATGAAACGCTCAGAGAAGAAGAAAGTAGTTTCAAATAGAGTCAGTCAAGATAGAAGAAACCAATAGAAACAAAGCCAGTGTCTGTTACAGAAACAGTTCAGAGTCTGAAGAAAAATCTTTGGACTCTGACTGTTTTAAGTTCTGAAGACATATATTCCTGAAGAAAATAAAACTAATGTCCACAGCCTAAGAAGGGCAAACTGACATTCCTGAAGGAAACCAACCTGATGCATGGTTTCTTCAAGAATATTCAGTTCCTTCTCCAAGGTCATCCCTTGGAGGCTTCAATAAAGTAGTCTTTAGGAATTTAATATGTAATCCAAAACTCAAGTTCTCAATGAAATAAAATTCATTACTTTGGCTTGTTTATTTTTGATTTCTTATTTATATTTCTTCTCTTGTTATGTAATTTGATTCTTTAAGAAAACCCACATATTGTACTCATTGAACATCAAATTTTATAAATAAGAGCTCAAGAGTTTGAAGTATCAATTTTTCAAGATTGTTTGTTTAAAGAAAAATGAAAGTCATTTTCAGAATTAAATCAAACAAAAATGCCAAACAAAATCAAAATAGACATCTAACCATTCAGATAAACATGGTGAATATATATGTCCAAAAAATTAATACATACAAAAGTTGAACCTAATACTGTGCCTAACAAAATATTAAACTGCAGATAAACACATAAGCATTCAAAGAAATCCTAAGGGTTTATTGGGGTTGGTTACAGAGAGAAGCTAAGGTTTTCATAATTTCTATTTGGTTTCCATTGACTTTCTCTATCATCCCAATATACTTATCCATCTGGGCTTTGATTTCTTTAATTTCAGCCTCATAAACTGGATTTCTTAGATGCTCTTGATTGCTCCCCAGATTTCCTTGGACAGGTTCATTCAGATTACTATTTCTTACAGTAGAGGATTCAGGGTGATTCCTCTCTGTGTCCTTTTGTTTCTGAAGGACCTCTTCAACCATTTTATTCTTTCCCTTGTCAAACCTCCTCTGTTCTTCAATATCAGCCTCCTGAAGACTATGCAGCTTCTTTACCAATTCCTCATTCAAGCTCACCCATTGTGCAACATATTCAGATGAAGACATGTCAGAATGTCTTAGCTCAGGAAGGCCATGTATCTGTCTAATCAAACTATTGCATTCACTCAAGATATTAATGTCGGTTGAGTTAGTTGGATGAGGTTCAGAGTTTGAGGGTGAAGGGGTGTGTTGAGGTGATGATTGTGGTTGTTGTTGCTGTTGATCAAAGGCTTTTAGATGAAAGTCATTCACATGAAGCTCTTCGACCATAGCATCAATATGGTTTGATGATGGGGAAATTTGGATTTCTTCTGAAACAACAAATTCAGTATGTTTTGAAACATCAGAGTGATGTTCAAGTTTTTCAGTACTTTGTTGTTCAGGTTGTGTTTGGTTAGGTGATGGTTGGGATTCAGGATGTGTTTGGTTTTCAGATTGTGTTTCGTGATTAGAACCTTGATTTTCAGAGGGTTGTTGTTCAGGTGGTGTTTGGATAGGTTCTGATGAGGGTTGTAGTTCAGTGTGGGTTATTTCTAGTATGAGAGGTTCTGAATGGACAGGTTCTGACATGAGTTGTTTTAAAGTGAGGTGGTCTTCAGGACTTGTCTTGATGGATGGGTTCTGAACTAAATTTGTAGTTTTGGTTTGATTTGATAATTCACCACCTAAATGTTTCTCAAGGAAATGTAGACGTGAATTTCTGGGTTGGGTTGATGATGGTGTTGGTTGAGTCTCTTGAGTGTTTACAATAACAGGTGTAGACAAAGATACATTACCTGAGTTGTCCTTGATTGAGCCTTCAGCAGTTTTCTTCCTTAGCTCCTTGGTAAGTTTCTTCAATCTGACACATAGTGGTTCATCATCATCTTCACTTACTTCATCATCCACTACTATCACAGTTGAACTCCCAGCCTTGGACTTGATCTTCCCTTTGCTCTCTGCCCTTGCAACTTCATTCTTCTCCATCTTTATCTTCACCAGCCTCTTCCTCTTCTTCTTCAATTCTCCCTCTTCAATCTCAAGCCCTTCACCTTGACTTTCTAGCAATTGTATATATTGATTGAAAATACCATTTGAGACAACAGGTATGTCAATCTTATATCTCTTCACCATTGAATCTTCTGAGTGAGGTTGAAGTTCAAATGGTTCAGAGGGTTGCATCTTTTTTCCTGCTAGCAAGTTCATGTTGGAGAGGGTGTGAGCAGAGATTGTAGAGGCTCTGATTTCTCTAATCAGATTGTCATGTACAGTAGCCTTGATTACATCTATCACACCACATTGATAGAAGATTTCACTAAGGATTCTTGGATAGATGACACGAACATTTGGCTTGGATTATTTCTGAGTAGCACTCACAGCCTTGCAGAGGTGATTGAAGATGTATTTTGCCCAGTTCAAATTAAATTTTCTTGTGAGAAAATAGACAAAGTGCCTATGATTCCAAGAAAGTTGATCAGAGCTTCCACTTCTTGGAAATATTGATCCTAGAACTATTCTGGCTAATACTCTCTTAATAGGCTTCAGATCACCCACCTTATTGCTTTCACAGCTCTTCCCTTTAGCGTAGCACAGCTTGGTCATGTTCACTAGAAATTCTGAATTCTTTGCTTCACTTTGGCTATAGGTATAGTAGGTGCCTTCATTGGGGATAGATAACACCTTAGCCAGATTTGAGGCAGTGAAAATTACTTCAAATCCACAAACCACAGAGTGTACTTCAGTCTCTTCGACTACCCTCAATCCCAATTCTTGAGGAGTCTTATCCTTATTCTCCAACTTCTCCTTCTTCTTTGCATCCAACTCCTTGTTATAATCTTCAACCGTCTTCACTTTGCTTCTGATCCAGAAATCTTTTACAAGCGTTGGGTAGATTGGACCATTTAACAACTTGATGTATCTAAAGCTCCCATTATGATTAATAAAGAACTTTAGAACATCAAAGTGATTCTTTTCCAAGCTATCAAAGTCCACTGGTTGTTCCATAACTAGGTTTAGAGATTTTCCCTCCATCTCGAGAGACAAATCTGTGGAGAACATTTCTTCGCAAGCAGTAGTATTGATAGGGAAGTTCTTAGGAAACGCAAATAGAGAATCTGAAGATGATGTGGATGCTGCCATTTCTGAAGTTTAGGGTTTTGGGTTTCGCTAATTTGTGGAAGAAAGAATATTTTCTGAGATTTCAAGAGAATGAAAGTGTAGGTTGTGAAGGTGTAGTGTGTGCAAGTGATTAAGTGATTTTGATTAAAGGCAAATAGAACACATAGAAAAATAAATTAAAAAGAAAAGAACTAATCATTAACTGTTTTAAACCAATCAGAACGTGTGTACGTGTTGTTCTTTTAGCGCCAAAACGTTTCAGTAAAAACTCTCAAACGTTTGCAATTCATTTCCTTGTCAGAGGCTTAACCTTCAGAGGTTGAAAAAGTTTCTCAGAGTCTGGACTACTTCAGATGCTGAGATCCAAAATATGTCAGAGTCTGAGAATGTGTCTTTCAGGATATTTAAGAAAATATGTTCACACAGGGTTTTTCAAGGTTTTTAATTCTGAACATTTTTGAGAAATAAATCAAGTATCCTAAGAAACCTTTTTAACCTTGAAAGTTATTCCTCTGACTTGTCATTTAGGAGTTGAGAGTTACTTACCTGATTTTGAAGCTCTTTTGTTTTGTTGACATTTTGTTCAAGCTCAATCTCTCTTCAGGTCAAATTCTGAACATTCATCCCACCAAAGAGAGTTGCTATCATCGAAGTCTCTTTCAAAATAATCTTCAAATTCTTCATACTCCCTCCTGTTGCTTATGTACTCCATTTCATCTTCTTCTCCATCTGACTCTTCAAAAATGTGCCTTCTATGCACAATTGTTATTCTTCCATTCACATTCACATGCATCCATGTGGTTGGAAGGTTCAGAGTCTTTGTTTCACCTGCAATCAAGTAATATATTTTGTCTCTTGGTACCCACTTGCTTGAGGGTCCTAGACTGTTAGTTGCCAAATCTTTATCCTTCATTTGTTTCATCTGAGTGCTATCAGATGCAAATGTAGTGTAAAGATTAGGGAGTGAGAAGCTTCCATCAATAACTGATAAGCTGGGATCCTCTAGTGTTTTATTACTGGAGTATCCAATCCCATTAGTATTGTTGGTTCTAAAGTTGCAAAGCATGGAAACAATTTTATTCTGATCAGCATTAGTGTTGCAATACTCTTTGAGAGCAGGAGAGTGCTCAAAGGGTTTGTAACATACAACATAATCATTCTCAAGATCTTTTGTTTTGATAGAATCTTTTTGTACAAGATCTTCAGAGTGATTTGCTTGCTTACTTAAATTCTCATAGTCTGCTTTAAGCTTTTTATACTTCTGCTGACTATTAGAGAGTTTAAGTAAAGTCTTCTCAAGATGCTTGATCAATTTTGCTTTGGAAAGATGAGAATATACCTGATTCATTCTTCTTTGGATATTTCTTATGTTCTCAGATTCTGACTTTTCATCAGAACTTGAATCTTCAGAGTCTGAACCATCTTCAGAACTTGATCCTTCAGCTCCTGGTGCTCTTTCAGATTCATCTTCGGAGAAGTTGTCAAGTACATCCCAGGTTGTCATTCCTTTAGCCAGTTTTCCTCCATTCTTCTTGAAGTTGTACCATCTTTGAATTTTTCTTGAAAACCTTTCAAGATACTCTTCATCAGGTCCTTCAACAAGACCTTCATGTTCCAATGCTTGCTTTCCTTTCCTTGCTGCTTTTGCTGCTTCACTTCTCAACTCTTCTTTTTCTTTCAGAGCCATTTCATGGACTCTGAGTAAATCAATCAATGATTCAAGACTCATTGAATTGATATCTTTAGTTTCCTCTATAGTTTTTGTAATTTCTTTCCAATTCAGAGGTAAACTACTCAGCATTTTGCTTACAAGCTCTTTGTTGCTGAGTTTGTTGTTGAGGTCTTCAAGCTTGCTTGTGATAGCTTGAAATCTTAAGCTCATTTCTCCAATGCTCTCATTTTCTTCCATTCTAAACTCCTCATATTGATCTAACATACCATTTATATTTGCTCTCTGAATGCTTTCATTATCATCACTAATGAAGCAAACATTGATGGTTGTAGATTCAATATTAGAGATTTGTTCAGCCCCTGATGTGGAAGGATTTTGATTGTTGCTCAGATCTTCATTTAAGTTCAGTCCATCTTCAATTTCCTTGATAAGATCAGCAACTTGTTGATATAGCTTCTGCTTCCAATCATTCACTTGTTGAGCCATGGTGTTTTTCTCCTTTGGATCTTGACTGTCTCACGGTTAAGTGATTTACCAACAGAACCGGAGCTCTGATACCAATTGAAGGTGAGTGGAGAAAACACAAGAAGGGGAGGGGGTTGAATTGTGTTTTGGATATTTTAAAAACTTTCCAAGATATTTAAAATCTTTTCAGAGTCTTTAAAGCACAGCGGTTTATTCACACAATTAACTTATGGCGTTATGAATGATGAAGGAGTAAATGAGAGAGTGAGAGAGAGAAGAACACACAACAATTTATACTGGTTCCCCTCAGAGGCTTAAGCTAGTTTCTATTCTCACTTCATTTGAGAGATATTTTCTATTACAATTCAAATTCTCACTTTATTCTGAGAGATGTTTTCTAATGAAGATCGTTAGTCATCAATTCTTTCTTTTGCATATTTATATGAGTTGAGAAAGACATTGAGACGTTGGAGAAATTCCCGTTGTAAAATGGGCAGCTGTAGTCTTTGAATATCCGTTGAGTAAAGCCACGTCTTATTTTGCAGTGAAGCTTCACCTTTACTGTTTGTCCAAAGTACAGTAATAAGGTACAACTAGCTCCTAGAGAGAGTAGGATCACATCCTTTGTGACCGTTGTAATTAGTTGTCCTTAGAACAATTCATCAGGCTTGATAAGAGTAGTTGATGTAGCCCTTCTGATGATTTGGGGAATTCCTTTGCTTCTGATGGACCTGTGATAACTTGGAGTCTGATTGGTCTTGAATGAATGGCCTCTGATAGTCCTTCGTAATTCAGCTTCTGAACGTCTTCATCTTCTGAATAACTCATGACTAGCAGATAGCTTCTGAACTCTTGTAGGCATCTGAACATCTTTGAGCTTTTGAACTTCTCTGAGCTTCTGAACTCTTGCAGACATTTTGATCCTCTTTGAGCTTCTGAACTTTGTTTAGCTTCTGACCACGTTGTTGCTTCTGAACTCTTTCAGAGTGTAACGATTCAGACTTCCATAGGTTTCATCAGAGTCTAAATTAAATGTGCTTTTGATATAACGTTGGATTCTCCTGCACACTTAATTTAAACATTAGTAACATCAATTGTCCATTTAATACTTTGTTATCATCAAAACTTAAGGGTGTGTACTAACACATATTTTGTTCCAACAGAAGGTAAAGGAAAGAGTGCTTTGACAGACTCTAGTAAGAGAAAAGATGAAGATGGAAAGAAAAAGGCTACTATTGTACTCCTGGATGAAGATAAAGCCTCTGTTAATGAGCAACTAACAAGAAAGAAGAGGAAAGTTCTAACTACTGATGCTGTGAAGAATACTGCTAATGAAGGTATTTCTAATTCTGAAAATTTTAATACTGATAGTCATAAACAAAGGTAAGAAACCATTCCTGAAACCATACCACAAACACCACCAAAAAAAACCTCTAACCCTGAGAAAATCATATCTCCTCCTTCAAAAGTTCAAAATCAAAGTGATTCGCCATTAAAATTTCTAGAGCAAGATCTGAAAGGTGAATTACCTAATCAACAACAAAAACCAAACTCTGAACACTCACCAGAAAAAGCATCTGAACATGATCAAGGTTTTGATCCTCATTCAGACTCTGAACATGATCAGAATCAAGAAAACCCATCTGAGAAAATTCAATCAGATCAAGCCCAACAAAATCAAGCTCAACCAGAACAAGGAACTCAACCTGAACAACATCAACTAGAAACCCAACAAGAAAATCAAACTGATCACATCTCTGATCAACAAACACACTCTGATCAAGCTGAGAAAAACCAAGCCTCTGATACTGAGAAACACAAAGAGGTTGGAACTGTTGGAACAAAATGAGTTTTAATTATAAAACACCCTAAGTTTTGATGATATCGAGGTATTAAATGGACAATTGGTATTACTAATGAATGATCTAGTGTGCAGGAACAAAGTAAAAATGTCATCCACCAGATCATCATTTGAGCATCTGAAGGACACAGTCTGAAGTGTTAAGGCTCTAAAAAGCTAGAAGCATCAGAGCCTCTGAAGAAGTCCTCAGAGGCCAAAGAAAGAAACACAGTCTGAAGCTTGCGTACATCTTCAGAAGATCAAAGAAATGATATTATCAGATCCTGAAGAACTCTCTCTGAAGGAAGACAGCTCATAACCAATGCAATAGTACAACGGTCCTGTCAAAGAGTACAACCGTCTTGTCAACAAAAAGGAGAGTGTACAACCAACGGTTCTTTTCTCAACGTCTTTATACCTAGAGTATAAATAGAAGACATCCTGATAGAGAGAAGATTACTGGAAGATCATCTGAACTCAGAAAGATTCAAATTATATTCAAGTTGTGAACTGTTGTTATTCTTTCTAGTGTAATATTCTAAGTAAAATATCTTTTGATATTGTAGACTCTGAGCTTAGGGTTTAGAGAGTCTTGCTTAGAACTTTCAGTCCTACTTAATCTGTGTATTAAGTTAGTTTGTAAAGTCTCTCTGTCTTGTGTGACTTAGAGCAGGAAGTCTTAAGTCTTGTGTGACTTGAGCAAGGAAGTCTTAAGCTTGTGTGCTTAAGCAAGGAAGTCTCTGATCTTGTGTTATTAGAGCAAGGAAGTCTCTTTGTCTTGTGTGACCTAGAGCAAGGAAGTCTCTTGCTTGTGTGCTTGAGCATTAGTTGTGTAATCTTTGTGATTATAGTAAAATCCCTTGGAAGTGCAAAGGGACTGGACTACTCTCGTTTTGTGAGAGGAACCAGTATAAAATTTCTGTGTGTGTGCTTTCTCTCTCTCTCACTGTTTTATTTGTGTTTTGTGTTTAGTCTAGTTTCTTATATCCGCTGCATTTTAATATCCTTTCAAGAAAAAGAATTAACTTTTCAAAACACAATTCAACACCCCCTTCTTGTGTTTTTCACCTTCAATTGGTATCAAGAGCTCCGGTTCTGTTTTTTAATCACTTCACAGTGATGTCTGGGGAAACCACATCTACACCTATACCTACGTCTACTGCTTCAGATCTATCTCAAGTTCAATACACCTACGACAACATGACTTCTACCTCTTCTGCATCTAATCATGATTCCAGCAATAAAAAGGTTCCAATCTTTAGTGGTGATGCTCTAAGATTTGAATGGTGGAAAGATAGCATTTACCACTATGTCAATGGAATTGATGATGAGCTTTGGGACCTGATAGAAGAAGGAGTACCTATTGATGGAATAGGCTCTGATGGTAAGATTACTATAGCTCAGAAAAGAGCTCTATATGTTGAGAACAAGAAGATTTTTTCTAAACACAACAAGGTCAAACAAATTATGATGTCAGCAATATCTCATGATGAATATACCAAAATTATGGATAGATCTACAGCTAAAGCTATGTATGACTCTCTATGCTCAAACTATGATGGTAATAGGCATGTTCAGAATGCCAAAGCAAGACTACTGGTTCAGCAGTATGAGCTTTTTACCATGAAACCTGATGAAGACATTGAGACCATGTTTTCTAGATTTCAGACTCTGGTGTCTAACCTCAGGATTCTGAAGAAAAGTTATACAACCTCTAATAATGTGTGGAAGATCCTGAATAGCTTGACTGACAAATGGATACCTAAGGTCACAGCTATTGAGGAAGCTAAGGATCTTGAGACAATCTCTCTTGAATCACTTATCAACAATCTCAAGAGCCATGAGATGGTATTGAATGCTAATGTAGTGATGAAGAAGGAAAGATCAGTAGCCTTAACTTCAACCAAGAAATCTTCAAAAGCGGTCATAGCTAAAACTCTGGAGGTTGAGGAGGATTCTTCCTCAGATGGTCAAGAAGAAGAAGAAGATGAAGAACTTGCCATGTTCACCAGAAACTTTCAAAAATGGGCAAGGATGAGTAAGAGTCATAAAGGAAATAGCTCAAGGAACACTCCCAGCAGAGAAGAGAAGAATTGCTTCAAGTGTAACAAACCAGGACATTTCATTGCTGAATGTCCTGAAGCTTCATCAAAGGACAAGAACAAGAAGTTCAGTAGCTACAAGAGGAGATTTCAGAAGAGCTTAATGGCAACGTTTGAAGACCTGGAAGCATCCTCAAATAGTGATGATGAAGAAGCAAATGTGGCTCTGATGGCTACAGCTGATGAAGACTCTGAAGGATCAGACTCTGATGAATCTGAACAGGTATTGTTAAATTATTCTAAAGAACAACTCTTAACCTATCTTGGTATGTCTTTAAGCAAGTTTGCTAAATCATCCTCTAAACTAAAACTTTTAAAAACACAAAAGGATGAGTTAGCAAAGAAAGCTGAACATTTTCAAGCTCTATATAAAAATTCTTTAATCAAAATTGAAGAACTTGAAAATGGGTGCACAAGATGTAACAAACCTACTGATGAGCATGAGGTTGCTCTTCAGGAATTTGTTCATCAGAACGTCAACAAAAGTAAAATGGCGTCTATGATTTATAATGTTTGTAAAAATGTAGGTGAAGGAATTGGTTACTCATATGGTAAATCATATGGGAAACAAAATCCTTACATTTGTTTAAATAATATTCCTGATAATCTTTATTCAACCTTTGTGCCTGAGAAAAACAAAGGCAAAGCTATGATTGTTTCAGACTCTGAAGGTATCTCTGGGGTCTGCAAGACAAGCTCTGAAATTACATCAAAGGTTGTTTCTTAGAACCTCAAAGAGAGCAACTTAGGACCTAAGTATTCAGAACCTGAGACTATCAAGTCTAAGACTCTGAAAACTTTGGGACTCAGAAGCTCATCCAATCAGACTCTAAAACAAACTAAGCTGATGATAAATAATCAACATAAGACTCTGGTAAGCAAAACTAATCCTAGATTAGAAAAGCAATCTAGGTCCTATAGTGATTATCAATCAAAGCCTAGATTTCAAAATAAATGGACTAAGAGGGTCAACTTTCAAAGACCAAATTTTCAAAGGAAATTTTTTAATAGTCCACAAAGCTTTTCACAAAGGCAAGGAAGAACTAAAGGTTATAGAACTGACCAAACTGGACCCATAAAACAATGGGTACCAAAATGTAAAATTGTTTACTATTCAGATTTTCATTGTAGGAAAAATCATTTCAAATAAGATGAATGGAAGCAAGTGATCAGCTGTGGAAGAAAAGCTTATGTTCCAAAACATTACTTTACTTCCAAAGCTGCTGAAGTGGACAAAGCAAATGATTATTGGAGAGAACTTCACAATGAATGTAGAAGATATTATTACAATGATTTACCTTGTTTATTCTACAGTTATCCAGACTGAAAGAAAATGGTAATCAATCATGGTATCTGGATAGTGGATGTTCAAGGCACATGACTGGTAATAAGAAATTGTTCACATCATTGAAACTTGAAGATGGTGGAACAGTCGGCTTTGGAGGGAACCAAAAAGGCAAGATCAAAGGTACAGGTATTGTAGGTAACTCCTCCCTTTTAATTAATAATGTTTGGTTTGTGGATGGACTTAAACACAACCTATTCAGCATCAGTCAATTTTGTGACAATGGTTTTGTGGTTAACTTTGATAAAGGATTATGTACTGTAATTAGAGAATCTGACAAGTCCATAGTGTTCAAAGGCAAGAGAATAGGCAATGTTTTTAAAGTAAATCTTTCTGATTTGGCAGACCAAGAAGTAAAATGCTTGCTAACTCTGAGTGAAGAGAAGTGGGTATGGCATAAGAGGTTAGGTCATGCTAACTGGAGGTTAATCTCTAAGCTTAGCAAACTTGACCTTGTCAGAGGCCTACCTAAGCTACACTATCACTCAGATGCTCTTTGTGGATCCTTCCAAATAGGAAAGAGTGTGAAAACTTCTTCCATCGGAGATAAAAAGAAAAAGATGATTTTTATGATGTTTGACGATGGCAGAGACTTAAATACAGAGTACACCATTTTTTGACCGGACTAAACTATAAAATGCTATGACATGATGTTATGAGTGTTATGCTTATGAGTGTTATGTTTATGAGTGCTATGTTTATGAGTGCTATTTTTACAAAGTGTTTGATTGTAATGAAGACTATTTGACAGAAGTAATAAAGGCAGAAAGCAGTAAAGTCCTGTGTGCGGACAGAAAGCAGTAAAGTCCTGTGTATGGACAGAAGTAAAGACAGAAAGCAATAAAGTCATGTGTGCGGACATAAGCAGATAAAGTCCTGTGTGCGGACAGAAGTAAAGACAGAAAGCAATAAAGTCATGTGTGCGGACAGAAGTAAAGACAGTGTCTACCAACATTGTGGGATGGTGAGGACAAGTAAAAGCGGTGTCTACCAACATTGTGGGATGGTAAGGACACAACGAGGAGATAAAATTGTCTGTTGTCATTGTGGGAGAGCGAGACATGACAAGAATGTGTATTTGTCTGGACCAGACACACTGGAGATGACTTCTTTTGGGGAGATTAACCACAAGTTTGCAACTGGTTGTCTGCAAAACCTGCTACTTGAAATATGAATGATGGAGACATCTCTGGACCAGACTCACTAGGGATGACTCTTTTTTTGTGATGTATAAGTGATGGAGACATCTCTGGACCAGATACACTGGGGATGACTTTTTTTTTTGTGAAATATGTGTGATGGAGACATCTCTGGACCAGATACACTGGGGATGACTCTTTTTTTGTGATGTATGATGGATGGAGACATCATCTGACCAGATACACTGGGCATGACTCTTTTGGTGATGTATGATAGCAAGACACATGATGGTCAATGCAGTATGCATGAATGATTTTGTGTGCATGTTGTATGTAAATATGAATATATGTACACATATGTGAATGATTGTATGTATGTATGTATGTATGTATGTATGTATGTATGTGTGAATGATTGTATGTATGTATGAATGTATATATGATTGTATGTAAGTATGAATGTATGTTATGAAGCTTGTATTTGTATGATTGAATGATATTTGTACATGACTGGATGAGACAAAAATTTGATCAGGTAAGATGAGCATTGGGCCGACGTATCCGTACAACCACTCAATAGTTCTCCACTGGGGGCAACACCCCTACAGGTGAAATAAATCAGATCCTCGGGGTAAAACCCGGTATGGTGTATCAATCCATGGTAAGAATGATTGCTTCTTGGGGTAAAGCCCGTCGGTCAGAGGTTTGGCAGAAGTCGCCATTTTGTACACTGAAACCGAATATTTCCTCATGGTCTTGTTTTGACAGTCATGTTGTTGCTTTTTCCTTTTTTGAAATCCCTACCTTTTGCCTGGATCGCCCTTTCGGGTTTTCAATCCACCGGGAATAATATTTCTTTTTTTGTTTTGCCCTTAATATTTGCCTGGACCGCCCTTTCGGGTTTTCAATCCACCGGGACGCTCATTTTTGCCTAAGCCGCCCTTTCGGGTTTTCAACTTAGCGAGCTGTTCTTTTTCTGCTATTTTTTGGTTTTCTTTTTTTTTTTTGATAGAAAGAAACAAGATTGATATGATATGCAAACTTCTCCAAGAGATGCCATTTGCTGTTGATATGCAAACTTCCCAAAGAGATGTCATTTGCTATTGTTATGCAAACTTCTCAAAGAGATGCCATTTGCTGCTGATATGCAAACTTCCCAAAGAGATACCATTTGTTGCTGATATGCAAACTTCTCAAAGAGATGCTATTTGCTGTTGAATGAGCCTCCCAAACGGGTCTCAGCTTTTTCTTTCACTGGGGAAAAGAAAACCATACAAGCTTCTTAAAGATAACCACTTGCTGGAGATTACCGGAGAACCGTCAAGTTCAGTATTCAATTGAGGAATGTTGGATCACATGCTCAACATATTATAGTAACACACATGTCCATAAGAACCCAAAATATCAACTCGATGATTATTGGCTCAAGGAGGAAGAAACATAACAACTATCTTGGCAGATCTGGATTCCCCCTGGAAACCACTTTAGGTGCCCCAAGTGAGTGAAACCTTGACTTTGAATCTTTGAAGTGTATGCCCCTGGATGTAAAGACTTGCCCCTGATTGGCAGGTTCCTGAGGTAACTTTCCCCAAGTTAGGAGCGTTTTGAATTGATTTGCTCTTGATTAAACCATTTAATTGAATTTCCTTGATGCCAAATATAAATTTGCAAACAAAATTGTTTCTTTTGAAAAATGTTTCTGATGTAATGTACATGCAAGGTTTGGAATCGAACTTTTTATAGAAAACACATGTGGTGTGTGTAAAAGATTGTTACTCAACAAACAGGTGGAGTCAGTTTTAACAATAATTTTGCTGATTATGCTTTCAAAGTAAACCTAGCTTCAATTAGGTCTTTTGAGGGTTATAACGTGGCCTGGTTCATGGTTTTGAAAAAAGATTATTAGGCTCAAAATTCTGTTTTAACCCACCCACTCTTCCTTGATGTCCTTCATTCCTACATTCAATTAATTCATCAGACATGCTTTGGTTGACAAGAGAATTTCTTTTGACAATGATGTTTGAGGTTGACGCTTTGGTCGAAGCTTTGATGAGATTCTTGAAGTGGCAGTCACTTTTTCATGCACAAGCTTGTTTTCATCATTTTTGCTCTTAATCCCTTATTTTTACATGGAGCAATTCTTTTGGATTTTATGGACCATCGGGATGCCCTGAATTTTGCCTAAGTCTTTTTACCTAGCGGGCTTTTTGTTGTTGTTTTTGTTTGTGTGTTTTTTTTTGGCGTAGGACAATTGTGACTGCCACATGCTATTGTGAGTCTTGTCTACTCATGACTTCCTCTATCTCAACAGATTTGTCCTCTTGTATTTGGATGTATCATTGAATTAATTGAAAGAACACCAACTTCTGGCTCAAAAGGGTTGACTACGGATTATCTCCTTATTTCTCCGGTGTTTGGGAAGTGAAACAATGCCTTACATCGTCTACCGGGTCTTACTAATGAAAGCATATATCAGCACATATCAGCAATTTTAAACATTTAGTTTACATCATCCTCCCCTCAAGTTTGTAAACAAGAAAAGTGAAATAGAAAAACATTGCCGTTTATGATGGCACAAGAAAAGAGTGAATACGAATGGATCGATTCCAAAATATGCATGCTCATTGTTTAGAAATATTAATTAAAAGATACAACTTAAAAATGCAAATAAATGCTTGGCAAGAAAGAAATTGCAATTGGAAAAGGCCTAGTGATCCTAGGGACAAACTTCTTGATAATCTTGAAAATGACGGAGGTCCCATGATTAAGCAGAGGATGAACTTTGAACGTTCGAGCTTGGATCATTAAAAGATAACATGTTGGTACGGATCAAATTCTGAACCTCCTTCTTAAGGGCATAATAGTGTTCAACATCATGACTGGGTGCCCCTTGGTGGAAAGCACATGTAAGATTAGTTTGCATGGATGACACCTGTTCACGGAGCATCTGATTCTCTCCTTCGAGATTTTCCATTTTCCTCTTCAAATTAGATCGAGTATTGTAGATACGAGTTGCTTTGTACTGAATACGCCGAGCCACATGACTTGGACAGAGAGGAAAGAAAGGACATGAGACTTGATTTTGAAACTTTATGAATGCAGTATGATGCATGATATATGTTATACTAAAATATGCAAAATTTATTTTTTCGAAGGACTTTAAGATAATAACTTTGTAAACATTATGAGAAATAAAGATTGCATTAATAATTCAAAGGTTACAACCAGCTTTTCAAGCATAAAAACGACACATAAAATCAAGAATCGAAGCCAGGGGAAAATAAATCCCCTTGCCTCTTCCTCCTCTTGCTATCTTGTCTCAATAAGGCATCATTTACCCTGATCATATCTTCCTTCTCAATCAACAAACCATCTTGTAGAGAGAGCATCCTCTCTTGCTCTTTCAACTTCTCCTTTAACTCTTGGTTTTCAAGCTCAGACTCTCGGAACTTCCTCTCCCACGCATCTTTCTCAAGCTTCAATTTAGTCAATAGTTCATGGAAATCATCTATAGTCTCGAATGGGATAACCGAAGGTGGTGTAGTAGAAGAAGATGCATCAACAGAAGATGATTTCTCAAAACTATAAGGCATTCCACGCTCCATAGCTCTACTTATTACCCACTTAGTGTACTCTTCAGAGACAATACCAAGCTTCCTTCCTAACTGATCATTTCCTTCCCTACGGACATTATACCAAGCCCGAGCAAACTCTTTCCTTATCTATTGGCTCCCTTCTTCATTGAAATAAAATATGCCGGTCAAGAGGACACTCTCAGGCCTACCTCTCATGGGATATCCGAACTGTCGTCTAGCAAGAATAGGGTTATAATTGATTCCTCCTCGTAGGCCAAGAAGAGGCACATTGGGGAAATCTCCACAACTATCAATGATTGCTCCTACATTAGAAGCTGCATTATACCACACTATATCGGCCGAAGTAAGAGGCATAATCCTTTGGGACCACCGGAGCTTTTCTGGATTCTCTTTGAAACGGCTGGTTTGAGGTAGGTGTGAAATAAACGACCTATATAGCAATGGTGCACAACAAATGATAAGTCCGCCACCCTTTTGAGTCCTATGGTGAATGGAATGGTAGGCATCCGCAAGTAAGGTAGGAACAGGATTTCCTCCCAAAAAGATTTGGATAGCACTACTATCAACAAAGTAGTCAACGTTGGGGAATAACACCAACCCATAGATGAGTAGAGCGAGGATAGCTTCGAAAGCGTCCACACTCCCCTTTTCAGCAAACATAAACGCCTTTCCGAATAAGAAATTGGAAGTCAATCCTTGAGATCCCCCCCCTTTTTAGTGATGTTGGAGGATATGTCAGAACTATTCAAATGGAGAGCCTTTGCAATGACTGAGGGCGCGGGAATTTTTTCCAAGCCGGTATAAAAGGTACTTTGCTGGAGATCGGCAAACCAACCCAATAAGAATATTCCTCTAGAGTAGGAACCAACTGATAGTCGACAAAAGTGAAGCAGTGATAAATTGGGTCATAGAACTGGACAAGTGTGTTAAGAGCCCCTTTTTCAACATTAGTATTGAGGATACTCAAAAGCTTCCCATATTGTTTTCTGAAATCATCGGGGAATGGGACCAAGGATCCTAGCTCTCTTAGTCGGGAAAGATCTGGCTCTTTGAAACTGTAAGTCTTAGTATGCCTTTTCCTTAGGTCCATAATCTGCGATGTTTTACAAACTAATTCTCTTAGGTCCTTCGAAAAGATTTTTTTTTTATGATAAAATGAATGCATGGATGCATGATTATGTTACAATGATTCACAACATAGCTTGAAGGTTGGGATACCCAATGATGGAGCTTAAGGGTAAAAGCCCTCCCATAGGATAAGTACTAAGGTTATTTGTACCTGCATGACGGGTTTACAAAGTTCCCAAAGTCATCAACCGCCTCATGAACATCACTGGATTACGTGACTACTCTCGTTCCAATAATATTCACAAGATGATCTCGTTTGAGTGTAGTCTCGCGTGACAACTAAATTCAAGACTTACTCTTGATTAGCCACCGCACTACGCCCTAAAAAGGCCAAGAGGGGTTAAAGGTAAATCTAAAGGTTCTCGGCTTCTCCGGACACTCACATTGAAAGTAATAACACCATCATGACTTATCATGACGACGAGTACTACCGTCGTGAGGCCTCCACCGAGCGGGATCATATCACATGTGCTTTATAATCTAAAGACATGTCACTATGATTACATCCCATCCTATCTTATTGTGTCGCTCAAGCCCGGGTTAGGACTTATCTCACCACTCAAAGCAAACCCAAGTATATATACAAACATTCACACAAGCAAAAGAATAATAGCGCGAAGATAGAAAATAAAACAAGTTAGGCTCAACCCGCTTGGTTTGTCCCCAGTGAAGTCGCCATTTCTGTCGCGGTGATTTTTGGATATCGAATTATTAATTAACTTCGAATCACAATTTAATATTCCACCACCGATCTTTAATTTATCCGAGGGAAAGGGAAAAAGTTCGAAAAAACCCTATTTTTAGAGAACAAGGTTCGGGGGTTGGTTATACGAAGGGAAGGTACTAGCACCCTGAGTATCTATAGTACTTGTCGCGGTGATTTTTGGATGTCGAGTTATTAATTAACTTCGAATCGCAATTTAATATTCCACCACCGATCTTTAATTTATCCGAGGGAAAGGGAAAAAGTTCGAAAAAACCCTATTTTTTAGAGAACAAGGTTCGGGGGTTGGTTATACGAAGGGAAGGTATTGGCACCCTAAGTATCTATAGTACTCTATAGGAACCTCTTGTTTTTATTTCTAACTTTGCGCTTAATTTTAATTGCTTGTAAAAAATGTATAAGTGTAGGAATTAAAGTGATGATAAAAAGAAGTTTAAAGTGATGGAAAAGGAAAAATGTTTTTATTGATTTTATTGATTGGAGAGACAAGTCACATGCCTACGTACCCGAGGGATCAAACCACCGTAGTTCGGGATAAATGTTACGAGTAAATTTGTTTGTTTGGTTTTAAGGTTTTGAAAATGGTTTTAAAGACCAAAAGCCAAAAGTGGCAAAATGTGAGTTTGATTGATGTTAATTTGTGAAGAAAGTCTATATGGTTAAATTGATTGAAGTTTGATTATGAAAATAAGACGCGGACACTTGGTTTAAAATCCAAGGTTTGTTGAGAAAATGTTTGAGTGATAAAAGACACTTGGTTTAAAATCCAAGGTTTATGCATGATAAAAAATGTATGAATGAAGAAAATGCACTTGGTTTAAAATCCAAGGTTTTTAGGCGAGAAAAAAGGACACTTGGTTTAAAATCCAAGTTTGGGATAAAAAAGACACTTGGGTTAAAATCCAAGGTTTTCACGATAAAAAGACGCCGTTGGTTTAAATTCCAAGGCACTTGATTTAAAATCCAAGTTTGCGGTAAAAAAGACTCTTGGGTTAAAATCCAAGGTTTTCGCGATAAAAAGAAACGTTTGGTTTAAAGTCCAAAGTTTTGAAAAATGCTTGATGACAAAATATTTTGATGCTTGATGATGTTTGAAAATGAAATTGTGTTGATATTTCTAAAAGAGGTTTTGACCTCATTTTTGAGAAGAAAAATGACTAACTATTTTTTGAAGAGGTGTTGACCTCATTTTTGAGAATAAAATGACTAACTATTTTTGAAGAGGTGTTGGGTTCCAAATAAAAAAGGTAGTGCGAATAATACTAACGTCGCAATAAGCAAATTAAGCGCGAAGACAATCCGTAATGATATTTTGATCAAAACGGCGTCTTTTCCCTCGGAATTAAATATGCTAACGTTTTTGCGGAAAGCGATAAATAAATATGCATGAGATGCGATTTTTCATTTATAGTGTACATTTGTCCCTAATTACATTCTAAGGTATTTGCAAAAAAAAATAAATATGATATGAATGCAAGAGAATGCTATGCAATTTATTTAAATTTACATCAAATCCTAAAAATACAATCTAATATAAAAAATAAAAAGAGAAGGGGGTGCAAATAACAATAAAAACAGAAAGGGGGTGCAAACAGCAATTCTGGGCCCAAGCCCAGCTGGGGGGCGTGGCCCAGAGGGGGTGTGTGAAGCAAAATCAAACAAACAGAATCAGAGCCGTCTGATTGATCAGACAGCTCTGATCTGATCACAGATAAAACATATTAGAGACGTTAGATTAAATCTGAAAGCTAAGGCGCATTGGTGTATGATTAGAAGCATGGTCCATCACACACAGGATCGGGTTGGGGTATAAATACCCCAAACCCTAAAAAATCTCACAAATTCCCATCTTCTTCTCACTCTAGCGGCCGAAACTTTCCTCTTCTCTCAACCTCTCATGGCCGTCGGAACCCTCCTTCTTCTCTCATCTCTCTCTGTTTTTTCTCTCACAAACCAAACTCCATTTTTTACGATTTCAAACTTCTATTACACATACAAACATCTTTAAAAACTTGAATCAAGATTCAAACAAACCAAACAAAACCCTATAAACTAGATCGAGCAAAAAACGAACGGAAACAAAAGGAAGCTCAACCTTGGTTTTTGATCCTGCTCCGAATCTCATCTTCTGTTCTTCTTCTTTTTCGTTTTCTGGAAAAGGGTTCGTTTCCGGTTTCGAATTTTGATTCGCGTTTTGTTGATGGTTTCGGTTCGATTTGATTATGATTATGGGTTTGGATCCGTTTCTGGGTTCGTGTTTGTGATTTGGATTTTGAAATTCTGTTTTGGTTTTGGATGATTGATATCGTGATTTTGGGTTTTGAATGATAATTTGTGGTTTTGGATTTTAATTTGTTTTTGGTTTTGACTATGAATGATGGTGATGAACCACGGTGATGATGGTAGTTCTGGGTTTTGAATGATGAAGTTTGATGATGATTTTCTGATTATTTTCTGTTTTTGATTCTGGGTTGATGAACAATGATTATTTCGTTTAGTTGATTTTTTGGCTTTCTGTTTGATTTTGGTTTTTGATCTGGAAAAGAAGGAAGGAATTTTTATTTTCTGTTTGTGTATGCTGCGGCTGGGTCCAATTTTTCTGATCTAGGAATTTGTGCAATAAATGCAGTATATATACTGTGTCAGGACCTAGGGTTTGCAGATGAATATTTCCCCATTTGGACAAAAATGCCCTTTTGGGCTTGGACAAAAACACCTGATCTGGACTCTTAGAAAAAATTGGCAAAAACACCAAAAAGAAAATAATAAAAACGAAAATAAAAATACACAAATTAAAATTAAAAATAAAATAATAATATATATAATAATAATAATAATAATAATAATAATAATAATAATAATAAAAACGAAAATAAATGAAAAATAAAGAAATAATAAAAATAATAATAATAATAAAAAGAAAATAAAATGAAACCAAATAAATGAGGTATTTTAAAATACCTCTCTGCCGAAATTTCGTCAGAAACGACAGAGGAAAGAAAAGCCGGTTTTTACGCCGAACAAAATCGATCGGTCAAAAAATGGGGTATGACAGATGCCCCTATTTAAGTTTCTTCTATCGGAGATAAAAAGAAAAAGATGAATTTTGATGATGTTTTTGTTTTGGTTCGACGGTGGAAGAGACTTAAATACAGAGTACACCATTTTTTGACCGGATTAAACTATAAAATGCTATGATATGATGTTATGAGTGTTATGCTTATGAGTTTTATGTTTATGAGTGCTATATTTACAAAGTGTTTGAATGTAATGAAGATTATTTGATAGGACTAATGAAGACAGAAAGCGATAAAGTCCTGTATGCGGACAGAAGCGGTAAAGTCCTGTGTATGGACAGAAGTAAAGACAGAAAGCAGTAAAGTCCTGTGTGCGGACATAAGCAGATAAAGTCCTGTGTGCGGACAGAAGTAAAGACAGAAAGCAATAAAGTCCTATGTGCGGACATAAGCAGATAAAGTCCTGTGTACGGACATAAGTAAAGACATAAAGCAGTAAAGTCCTGTGTGCGGACATAAGCAGATAAAGTCCTGTGTGCGGACAGAAATAAAGACAGAAAGCACTAAAGTCCTGTGTGCGGATATAAGCAGATAAAGTCCTGTGTACGGACATAAGTAAAGACAGAAAGCAGTAAAGTCACGTGTGCGGACATAAGAAGATAAAGTCCTGTGTGCGGACAGAAGTAAAGACAGTGTCCACCAACATTGTGGGATGGTAAGGACAAGTAAAGGCAGTGTCTACCAACATTGTGAGATGATAAGGACACAGTGAGGAAATAAATTGTCTTCTATCATTGTGGGAGAGCGAGACATGACAAGACTATGTATTTGTCTGGACCAGAAACACTGGAGATGACTTCTTTTGGGGAAATTAATCACAAGTTTGCAGTTGATTGTTTGCAAAAATCGCTACTTGAAATATGTTTAATGGAGACATCTCTGGACCAGACTCACTGGGGATGACTCTTTTTTTTTTTAATGTATGATTGATGGAGACATCTCTGGACGAGATACACTGGGGATGACTTGTGAAATATAATTGATGGAGACATCTCTGGACCAGATACACTGGGGATGACTCTTTTTTGTGATGTATTGAAGCAAGACACATTATGGTCAATGCAGTATGTATGAATGATTTTGTTTGCATGTTGTATGTAAATATGAAGGTATGTACACATATGTGAATGATTGTATGTATGTATGTATGTATGTATGTATGTAAGTATGAATGTATGTTATGAAGTTTGTATTTGTATGATTGAATGATATTTGTACATGGCTGGATGAGACAAAAGGTTGAACAAGTAAGATGAGCATCGGGCCGACGTATCCGTACAACCACTCGGTAGTTCTCCACTGGGAACAGCACCCCTACAGGTGAAATAAATCAGATCCTCGGGGTAAAACCCGGTATGGTATGTCAATCCATGGTAAGAAAGATTGCTTCTTGGGGTAAAGCCCATCAGTCAGAGGTTTGGCAGAAGTCGCCATTTTTTACACTGAAACCGAATATTTTCTCGTGGTTTTGTTTCAACAGTCATGCTTTTGCTTTTTCCCTTTTTTTTTTGAAATCCCTAACTTTTTCCTGGATCGCCCTTTCGGGTTTTCAACCCACTGGGATTTTTTTTTTTTGTTTTGTCCCTAATTTTTGCCTGGACCGCCCTTTCGGGTTTTCAATCCACCGGGACGCTCATTTTTGCCTAAGCCGCCCTTTCGGGTTTTCAACTTAGCGAGCTGTTCTTTTTGCTTTTTTTCTTTTTTTTCCTCTTTTTCTTTTTTGATAGAAAGAAACAAGACTGATATGATATGCAAACTTCTCCAAGAGATGCCATTTGCTGTTGATATGCAAACTTCTCAAAGAGATGCCATTTGCTGCTAATATGCAAACTTCTCAAAGAGATGTCATTTGTTGTTGAATGAGCCTCCTAAAACGGGTCTCAGCTTCTTTTTCACTGGGGAAAAGAAAATCATACAAGCTTCTTGATGATAACCACTTGCTGAGAATTACCAGAGAACAGTCAAGTTCAGTATTCAAACTGAGGAATGTTGGATCACATGCTCAACATATCATAGTAACACACGTCCATGGGACCCAAAATATCAACTTGATGATTATTGGCTCAAGGAGTAAGAAACATAACAATTATCTTGGCAGATCTGGATTGCCTTTGGAAACCACTTTAGGTGCCCCAAGTGAGTGAAACCTTGACTTTGAATCTTTGAAGTGTATGTCATTGTATGTAAAGTCTTGCCCTTGATTGGCAGGTTCCTGAGGTAACTTGCCCCAAGTTAGGAGCGCTTTGAATTGATTCATCCTTGATTAGACCATTTGATTGAATTTCTTTGATGCCAAATATAAATTTGCAAATAAAATAATTTCTTTTGAAAAATATTTCTGATGTAATGTACATGCAAGTTTTGGAATCGCAAAAATTTATATAAAACACATGTGGTGTGTGTAAAAGATAATTACTCAACAAACAAGTGAAGTCAGTTTTAACTATAATTTTGCTGATTATGCTTTCAAAGTAAATCTAGCTTCAATTAGGTCTTTTGAGGGTTATAACGTGGCCTGGTTCATGGTTATGAAAAAAAAGATTATTAGCCTCAAAATTTGTTTTAACCCACCCACTCTTCTTTGATGTCCTTCATTCCTACATTCAATTAATTCATCAGACACGCTTTGGTTGACAAGAGGATTTCTTTTGTTAATGATGTTTGAGGTTGACGCTTTGGTCGAAGTTTTGATGAGATTCTTGAAGTGGCAGTCACTTTTTCATTCACAAACTTGTTTTCATCATTTTTGCTCTTAATCCCTTATTTTTGCATGGACCGATTCTTTTGGATTTCGCGGTCCATCGGGAGGCCCTGAATTTCGCCTAAATCTTTTACTTAGCAGGCTTTTTGTTGCTGTTTTTTTTTGTTTTTTGTTTTGGTGTAGGATGTTTGTAACTGTCACATGTTATTGTGAGTTTTGTTTACTCATGATTTCCTCTGTCTCAACAGGTTTATCCTCTTGTATTGGGATGTATCATTGAATTAATTGAAAGACTACCCTGCCCCGGGTTAGGATTAAGGGTTTTTTTTTATATATAGAAAGAACACCAACTTCTGGCTCAAAGGGGTTGACTACGGATTATCTCCTTATTTCTCCGGTGTTTGGGAAGTGAAACAATGCCTTACATCATCAACCGGGTCCTTACTAATGAAAGCATATATCAGCACATATCAACAATTTTAAACATTTAATTTACATCATTCTCCTCTCAAGTTTGAAAAGTGAAATAAAAAACATCGCCGTTTATGATGGCACAAGAAAAGAGTGAATACGAATGGATGGATTCCAAAATATGCATGCTCATTGTTTAAAATACCTCTCTGCCAAAATTTCGTCAGAAACGACAGAGGAAAGAAAAGCCGGTTTTTACGCCGAACAAAATCGATCGGTCAAAAAATGGGGTATGACAGTACTCTATAGGAACCTCTTGTTTTTATTCTAACTTTGCGCTTTAATTTTAATTGCTCGTAAAAAATGTAGGAATTAAAGTGATGATTGAGAAAAGTTAAAGTGACGAATAAGAAGAAAAAAGAAGTTTTTGTTGATTTTATTGATTGGAGAGACAAGTCTCATGCCTACGTACCCGAGGGATCAAACCACCGTAGTTCAGGGTAAAAGTTACGAGTAAATTTGTTTGTTTGATTTTAAAGTTTCGACAAATGGTTTTAAAGACCAAAAAGCCAAAAGTGGCAAAATGTGAGTTTGATTGATGTTAGTTTGTGAAGAAAGTCTATATGGTTAAATTGATTGGAGTTTGATTATGAAATAAGACGCGGACACTTGGTTTAAAATCCAAGGTTTATTGAGAAAAGGTTTTGAGTGATAAAAGACACTTGGTTTCAAGTCCAAGGTTTTTGCATGATTAAAAATGTATGAATGAAGAAAATGCACTTGGTTTAAAATCCAAGGTCTTTGGCGAGAAAAAGGAACGCTTGGGTTAAAGTCCAAGGTTTTAGTGATGAAAGAAGCCATTGGTTTAAAGTCCAAGGCACTTGGTTTAAAATCCAAGTTTGGTGATAAAAAGAGCACATGGGTTAAAATCCAAAGTTTTCACGATAAAAAGGGGACTTAGGTTAAAATCCAAGGTTTTCCACGATAAAAAACGCCGTTGTTTTAAAGTCCAAGACACTTGGTTTAAAATCCAAGTTTGCGGTAAAAAAGACTCTTGGGTTAAAATCCAAGGTTTTCGCGATAAAAAGAAACGTTTGGTTTAAAGTCCAAAGTTTTGAAAAATGTATGATGACAAAATATTTTGATGCTTGATGATGTTGAAAAGAAATTGTGTTGATATTTTTGACAGAGGTTTTGACCTCATTTTTGAGAATAAAGTGACTAACTATTTCAATTGGAATGTTGGGTTCCAAATTAAAAAAATGTAGCGCTAAAAGAATAATAACGTCGCAATAAGCAAATTAAGCGCGAAGACAATCCGTAATGATATTTTGATCAAAACGGTGTCTTTTCCCTCGGAATTAATATTCTAACGTTTTTTGCGGAAAGCAATAAATAAATATGCATGAGATGCAATTTTCATTTATAGTGTACACTTGTTCCTAATTACATTCTAAGGTATTTGCAAGAAAATAAATATGAGATGAATGCAAGAGGATGCTATGCAATTTTCATTTAAATTTACATTAAATCCTAAAAATACAATTTAATGTCCTTGCAATAAAAATAAATGGTTAATTAATTAGGCAATAAATTAAATGTTAGATTAACAAGCAATAATAATAAACTATATTAGTGACAATAATAATGATAAGTTAGTAAGTTAGTAATAATAAAGAATAAAGCATGAATAATAAAAGTTAAGTTAGTGAGCAAGATTAAGCACAAATAAATAGTAAAAAAAATAAGAGAACCTCAAATAAGTGCTTATTTTGGATTTAATAGTTTATTGAAGCACATTTCATAAGCACTTTTATCATAGGCAAAAATAAAATAAAATAACAGCAGGGGGTGCAAAAAGCATCTCTGGGCCCAAGCCGAGCTGGGGTGCGTGGCCCAGAGGGGGTGTGCGAAGTAAAATGTAAAAATCAGATCAGAGCCGTCTGATTAATCAGACAGTTCTGATTTGATCTCAGGAAGATGGAAACAGAAGCGTTGGATTAAGATCTGAGGGACAATAGCGCGCAGGCACATGATATGGCTATGGACCGTCACACACACGATCGGGTCAGGGTATAAATACCCCAAACCCTAAAAAAAATCACAAATTCCACCTTCTTCTCTCTCTAGCGGCCGAAACCACTTTCTTCTCTCAACCTTCTTCTCTCTCGCGATTCTTTCAAACTTTAAAACCCCCATTGTTTTAAAAAATTCTTAATATCAAACAAACACAAATCAAAATTCTAAACCCACATCTATACCCAACATAAAGACTACAGTCCATATCGAAATCAAAAACGGGAAAGGGAATCAACCTTTGTTCTTTGGAATTCTGATTCGTCTTCTTCTTATTTCTTTTCTTTTCGGTTTTGTTATGATGATATGGTTCGTGAGTTTTTTATCCGATTCGATGATGGATTGTGGTTTTGGATTTGGATCTGTTGGTTTTGGGTTTGGATATGTTGGTTTCGGTTTGATGAAGGTATGGATGATGATAACGATACAGTGATGATGGAAGTTTGATTATTTTTGTGATTTTTTTGGTTTCTGGATTTGGTGGAGATTGATGATAACGAATTCTGGATTTGTGATTTATGAATGATGGATGATGATGAACAGTGATGAAGTTTAATTTTTCTGGGTTCTTTTTGTTGATTATTTGATTTCTTCTGTTTTTTTGGATTTGATTTGAAGAAGATGAAGTTGCGGCTGATTGATCTGTGTGACCTCTGACTTGGAAACTGTGCACAGTATAAATACTGTGTCAGACCTAGGGTTTTGCAGATGAAAAAGTTTCTCATTTGGACAAAATTGCCCCTTTGGGCCTGATGAGGACAAAACACCTGGACCCAAATAATACAAAAAAAACTATATAACACCCCATATCAATTTATCTAGAATATCAATAGGAGTGTACATAACTGAATCAGGATACAATAAAATTTCGTTACATAAAGATTCAATACATAGTTGGATTATAACAATCCACTGAATAATACATACTGAGCTAACTACTATACATGACATAAACTGAATCTTATACAACGATAAGAATAATCTGGATGTCAGCTCCTCAATGTACTCCATGTATTCCGAATCTTTACGCTTCAGCTGCGCGACAAATGCGAAACCTGTAATCTGAAATGATGAAGAATGGGGGGGGGGGGGGGGGTGAGACTGCTAAGCCTCGTGAGTTCTACTACCCTCCTAATGGTGACTACACCGGGTAACCTGAATGTCAGTCCTCACGCATAACAGGCGCATCACATATGTGTACATATACATATATAAACAATTAATAAGGTGTAACACAAATATTATCTGAGTTCATTTTAGCTCCGCAAGGACACTCTGAGGTGAGCCGGTCTCAGAGAGCCTCAAACTCCTCCGCACCAATCTTCGTGGACATAAGCACTATGGTACGGAGCCTCCGGCATCACAATTGTTATTAAACATTTTACTCCGGATTCCTCGAATCCCTGTAGTGGTGTACAGAAGACAATCCACTTACTCTCCGACTGACAGGTATAATAGCTAGAGTTTCAGCAACTACCAATATATCCCAATCCCGGGGAAACTAACTTAGTTCATAACCTAAGTTAAATTGTATTATTTCCTAACGTGTAATTAACATTTCGATTATTATTACCTCGTAATGTCAATGGAAAATAAACCTGGAAGGATAACAACTTTAAAAACAGTATTGAGTTCAAAAGCCAAAACAGTTGGCTAAATTCTGTCATGGTCGCCCAGCGAGTGCTAGCGACTGCTAGCGACCAGAGTCAGAAGGTTCTGGCCAGCCAGCGACTGCCAGCGACCAAAACCTGCAACTCATGGTTGCACGTTCGCCAGAGATCGCTTAGCGAGTATCACAGGATTCTAGCCCTGTTCTGCAAAATCAGTGAAAAACTAGAAATTTCAAATCAAAGTTTCCATATCCAATCCAGCCATTAACAATACAAGTATAATAACAATCAAAATGGAGAAGAGTTTTGGGTATTAAGCTCCTCTCATACACAATTCAATTTCCCTAAACCTATGTTATCATGCAATGTTCAATTGTGGGGAAATTCTAACTATTCTAAATCCTAAGAACCCACCTGAGATAGACGCTTGATCAATCCCATCGCCATCTCTAGAGCTCGTCGAACAGTGGAATTTGCAATTAGAATACTTCGAACTCCAATTCAGATTTTCTGCATAATTCTGCTTTATACGTCCAACTTCAGAAAATCCTAGCGACCTCATTTCTCATCCAATTACAACGAAACCAAAACCACAAAATCCAGAATTGAGTTAGCTTTCCAATGAAACCGGCCTCGTTCAATTTGAAGTTATAGAGAGGGAGTTCATACCATTTTAGTGCAGCACTGTCAAACATTAATTCTGCAGAATTCCTGAGTTGATCCCTTAACTTCAAAAATTCGCCCAGACCACAATTCTTATCCAAATATTATGAAACTGGTGCCCAATTGACCGGAATTAAGTTAGCTAACCACAGCAAAAAGCGGAATTCCAATCGGAGTTACGAGGAGTGAGAAAGTACCTTTTTATTAAGACCCTTTCCAGAATACGAATTTCACAATCAAATTCCAAATTGCTCCAATGATCAACCCATGAGTTCTTTGATCCTTAAAACCCTCATGCAACATGGAAAACACCAGAAATTGAACCTTAGATGATTGAGAGGACACAAATTTGGGGGAATTGAAAAAGGTTTAGAGAAATTAAACTTACCACTATGAAGAACATAACCTAAGGAACCTTAATCTTCCATTGCATGCTTAGTTGAGTTGATTTGGGAGAGAATTTTGAGAATGGAGATATGTGGGTGATTGTTTGTTTGGTTACACGAGAGAGATAGAGCAAGGAGGTGCTGCCTTGTTTCCTCAGACCAAATGAAAGGCAAAGTGAAATTGTAGTTGAAATTCTGGCACCTACTGGGGACAGATGTTAAGACAGAAGCTATAGCAATTGTCGTACGTAGTCAGTTGTAATGCTAAGACAAATGCTCTAGCGTATGTCCACAGTAGAATATAACCAACAAGTAAAAGCAACAAACAATGAAGTAAACAACACAGAGAATTGTTAACCCAGTTCGGCGTACACAACGACCTACTCTGGGGGCTACCAAGCCAGGAAGGAATCCACTATAATAGATCTAGTTCTAAGCCCACAACAAACATCCAAGTTTACGACTTATCTCCTAGACTCTACCCGTGCTAACTCAACCTAGGAACTCCTAAGTTTGAGACCCCGTCTCACTTCCTTTCTATCACAAACCTTGTGATTATAACAGTTCAACAAACGATGAGGTTTCACTAACCAAACAAACAAACAATCTCCGTGCTTAAAAGCTTGGGAGAAGTTTCACAAAAATCCAAACCAAAACAGGCCTAAGCTTGTGTTATAGAATCCACAAGAAAGGCTTACAATAAACAAGACTCAAACCCTAAAACTATATTCTTGAAATACGGCTTCAGTAGTCAATTAGGTTTTAGTCTTCACATATTTATATGACCTGAGTTAGCATGGGCTAGGTCTTCATATTGGGCTTTAATCTTCAGCTGTCCTTTTGGAAAGTCCAGCACACATGAAAAGAAAAGAATCACTTGTTTCCATAAATGGCGTAGCATCTTCTGGAAAGTACTTATTGGTCCAGCCGCCTAATAAACCCTTGTTTAAAGGTGTGCGTCTTGATAAGCAAGTAAGGCGAAAATAGTGCTTCAGATAATCTTCAAAGATATGGCGCGCAAATAGAGCATTAAATACCGGCAAGACAGATGTTGTACCCACATGCTACGGCATCTGGTCCAACATCTTGCTTGAACATGTTTTTGCAAAATGAGGCCAACATACAAAACACCAACAATCTCCCCCTTTGGCAAATTTTGGCTAAAACAAACTAAGACCAGTTCTGGAGAGATGCAGTACATACCTTCCTTCAAGTCAACGCAAACACACAGCTAAGAAAGAAGATAATACATTGTCACATTATTTTCAAAAGAGATCTTCAAGTGAGAAATAATGAACAGGCAGCATCAGAGGCATGCAACAACGGAAATACACAACTTAGCCTCATAGGGTACAAGATAGGAGAGAAATAAACTCTCACACATAAGCGCCATACAATTAAACCAGGGAAAAATAAATTCCCACAAATATGAATCACCATAGGAAAAATAAATTCCTACACCACTGAGAAAAATAAATTCTCCGGTAACAAGTAAAAGTGGATTCCTTTGAAACAGACAAGATGCCTTAGCATTTGGAATGGCATCTGTCACACACAACATGCATCACAACAAACGTAGATTGCTCCCCCTGAGTTCATGCATATATCACAGTAGAAAATACTCCCCCTCAACAGAACAAACATACACATACAGATATAGCATACCTGCTCCCCCTCAAACATATATCACAGTATTATCACGAACAGAACATGCATCTTTACTACTACTCCCCCTTTTTAGCTATAATTTTGACAAACAGAAGTAGCAACACATCATAGTAGCATAATTACAGACCAGCAGCACATGGGAGTGCACAAGATATCCTGGGCGTAGCCCTCAAGGTCCAGACAGACACTTTGTCAACCTTCTTGCCACCTACACTTTGTCTGCCAACATAAGCTTCACCAGATGCTTCATCTTTAGACACTTTTTCCTCAAAGACAGAGTCACTCTCTACAGCATTTCTCTTCAACTATTTCTTCTGGACAACAGGAGTATCAACACCAGCACCAAATGTCTTCACCAGGGGTGGAGACTTATCAGTATCATCACTAATAAAATCACTATCAGAACATACGTCAGCTACAATATTAGGACGAGGAACCTGTTGGTCCAAAGATGCTTCAGCATCTGGCACAACGTCAGATTGAGGAACAGGGTCCTTGATGAGATTCAGACCATTGTCAACCATGGTGTCACCAGTTTCAGTAGCCTTTGCTACAAGATCAATATCTACTTCCATGTCATCAGTACTAGGAGCAGCCTCAGGATCCTTAACAATATTCTCATCAACAGTATCTAGGGTTTCAACCTGATCAGTTTTCCCTAAATTCTCTAACTCAGCATTCTTTTCAACTTCTTCAACAACAAGCCTAGTCTTCTCAATCTCAGAACTAGAGTGATTCTTAACAACAGTATCAGAACTTATCACACTAATGTAGCGTGTGATGAAGTGGTTAAGGGAAGTTTTTAAGACTTTCCCTAAATTAGCATGCGCAACATAAGAGTAAAAAGAGAAAATAACTGCTGCACGCTTTTCAGACATTAACTGCTACAAATCCTCATGCAGGCAAATTCCTAATTTGCCTCTTAGCTTCTCAAATTGGTTAGCATCTAGTGCTTTCGTGAATATATCTGCGAGCTGTTCTGTAGTAGCAACATGTTTTAAAACTACCACATTCTCTTCTACTAAATCTCTGATAAAGTGATGACGAATGTCTATGTGCTTTGTCCTACTGTGTTGTATAGGATTTTTTGAAATATTGATTGCACTCAGATTATCGCAATACAAAGCCATAGCATCTTGCTCAACATTATACTCCCTCAGCATCTGTCTCATCCAGACAAGTTGTGAACAACTACTCCCAGCTGCAATGTATTCAGCTTCAGCAGTTGAAAGAGACACACAGTTCTGTTTCTTACTAAACCATGATATCAAATTTTCTCCCAAGAAGAAACAACCACCAGAAGTGCTTTTTCTGTCATCAGCACTGCCAGCCCAATCTGCATCACAATACCCAATCAGTTGAGAATTGTCACTTTGTGAGTACATCATGTCGTAGTCACATGTGCCGCTAACATACTTGAGGATTCTTTTCACTTGAGTTAAGTGACTCATCTTTGGATCAGCTTGATATCTTGCACTCACACCCACTGCAAAGCTAATATCAGGTCTACTAGCTGTAAGATATAGGAGACTCCCTATCATACTTCTGTAGAGACTCTGATCAACACTAACACCCTTCTCATCTTTTGTCAACTTTAAATGAGTAGGTGCTGGAGTCCTTTTGTGAGTAGCGGTATCCATTCCAAACTTCTTGACAATATTTTTTGCATACTTACTCTGAGAGATAAATATTGTCTCATCCATTTGCTTCACTTGTAGTCCAAGGAAAAACGTTAATTCCCCAACTAAACTCATCTCAAACTCTGACTGCATCTGTTTGATAAAATGCTCCACCATCTGACTTGACATCCCACCAAACACTATGTCATCAACATAAATTTGTGCTATCATTAGTTTACCATGTTCTTCTTTTACAAACAGAGTTTTATCATGTCCTCCTTTCCTGTATCCATGATTGACAAGAAATTCAGTCAATCTCTCATACCAAGCCCTAGGAGCTTGTTTCAACCCATATAAAGCCTTCTTCAACTTGTAGACATGATCAGGAAGATCTGGATTCACAAAGCCTTTTGGTTGTTCCACATACACCTCTTCATTTAAGTACCCATTGAGAAAGACACTCTTAACATCCATTTGGAAAAGTTTAAATTTCAGAATGCATGCAACACCAAGTAACAGCCGTATAGACTCTAATCTTGCAACTGGGGCAAAGGTCTCATCAAAGTCTAAACCTTCCACTTGAGTGTATCCCTGTGCCACAAGCCTTGCCTTGTTCCTTGTAATAGTTCCATTTTCATCAGATTTATTTTTATAAACCCATTTAGTGCCTATTACATTCAACCCTTTTGGTCTAGGAACTAGATCCCAAACCTCACTTCTTTCAAACTGATTCAACTCTTCTTGCATAGCAGTAATCCAATAATTGTCCATGAGAGCCTCTTTGACATTCTTTGGCTCTATTTTTGACACAAAGCAAGAGTTAGAGATTATATCTTGATTTCTTCTTGTGGTAATACCTTCATCTGGATTGCCTATGATCAGATCCTTGGGATGATTTTTATGGACTCTGATAGATGGTCCTTTACTAACTGGAGCAATAGTATCATCAGTGATAGGACTATCAGGTGTTACCTCAAACTCTTTTATACTGGCAGTTTCTTCAGGCTGGAATTCAAATGCTTCAGCATCTGGACTTTCATCTGTCTTAGCGTCAGATGATGCATCATCTATCACAACATTCATTGATTCCATCATCACTTGAGTTCTGGAGTTATACACTCTGTAGGCTCTGCTGTTAGTTGAGTATCCCAAGAATATACCTTCATCACTCTTTGGATCCATCTTCCTCCTTTGTTCTCTATCTATCAGAATGTAACACTTACTTCCAAATACATGAAAATACTTGATAGTAGGTTTTCTTCCTTTCCACAATTCATATAAGGTGTTAGTTGTTCCAGCTCTTAAAGTGACACGATTGAGAATGTAACATGCTGTATTCATAGCTTCAGCCCAAAAGTGTTGAGGCAGTTTCTTTGAGTGTAGCATGACACGAGCACATTCTTGTATAGTTCTGTTCTTTCTTTCAACTACACCATTTTGTTGAGGTGTAATAGGTGAAGAAAATTCATGCCCTATTCCTTCAGCAGTGCAAAACTCAGAGAATCTTGAGTTTTCAAATTCTCTACCGTGGTCACTTCTTATTCTGACAATGACACTATCTTTTTCTCTTTGAAGTTGTTTACACAAATCCTTGAAAGCACAAAAGGTGTCTGACTTTTCTCTGAGAAAATTGATCCAAGTGAATCTTGAGTAGTCATCTACAACAACAAAGGCATATCTCTTTCCTCCTAGACTTTCAACCTGCATAGGCCCCATCAAGTCCATATGTAGTAATTCAAGCACCTTTGAAGTAGTCAGATGTTGCAGCTTCGGGTGTGGCATCTTTGTCTGCTTCCCAATTTGACATTCACCACATATGTTTCCTTCTTCAATCTTCAGTTTAGGTACTCCTTTTACTGCATCTTCAGCTATGACTTTCTTCATACTCCTTAGATTAAGATGACCCATCTTTTGATGCCATAACTTGACTTCATCTTCTCTAGTGATGAGACAAGAGGATATTTGAGCACTTTCTTCAGAAATCCATAAGTAGCAGTTATCTTTAGACCTGACTCCTTTCATAACAGATTCACCATCTTTAGTTGAGACAGTGCATTCAGATTTCGTGAAGTTCACCTTCATTCCTTGATCACACAATTGACTGATGCTTATGAGATTTGCAGTCAATCCTTCCACCAAAAGAACATTCTCAAGTTTAGGCAACCCATTTGCAGTGAGACTTCCAATGCCTTTGATCTGACCTTTGGCTCCATCACCAAAAGTAACATAACTAGTAGTGTAAGCTTTAACATTGGTTAGATAACTTTCAACACCAGTCATATGTCTTGAGCAACCACTATCAAAGTACCAATCATTTCTGGACGAAACTCTCAGAGATGTATGGGCTATGTGAGCAACATCATTTGCCTTTGGTTTCCATTCCTTCTTTGCATTGCTTGAATCAGATTCGTACCTGGGATTACTATACCATCTTGGAAACCCATATAATCTAAAACAAAAAGGTCTGATGTGATCTTTTCTACCACAATAATGACAGATCCATCCCTTAGGTTTAGGAATTATTTTGGCAGGCTGATGTTGTTGAACATGCTGTGGCATCTGTCTGGTTTCAGTGGGATCATAAGTGTCTTTAGCAGGAACAAATGTACTAGTAGAAGTAACATTTTTCTTTTTAGGATAGTTATATTCTACTCCAATACCCTTAGGTTTCCCAGCAACTTGACCCTCAACCAGTATATCTAATCTTTCAGTTCCATTATTTAGCAGTCTAAGCTGTTTATTTAAACTAGTCAGCTGATAGTTCAATGTGGTTACCTCATCTCTAAGAGCAGAAGCCTCGGACAGATGCTTTGCCTTCTCAGATTGTAGCTGCTTTGTGAGTTGAGATATTTGAGTCTGATGCTTCACCTTCTCATCTTGCAATTTACTTATAACGTTTTGTTGCTGCTGACAAACCTTTTCACTCTTCTGACTTAGTGCTTTATAGGACGCAGCTAGTTCATCAAAGGTCAATTCTTCATCATCTGATTCAGATTCAATAAATCCAGTAAGTGCAGTAATGTGATTTGCAGACTCAGAGTAGTCATCATCCTCAGAGTCATCTTCATCAGACCAAGTGACAGCCATAACCTTCTTCTGTTTCTTCAGGAATGTTGGACATTCAGCTCTAATATGTCCATGGCCTTCACATTCATGACATTGAACACCTTTTCCAGTACTGGCCTTTTCCTCAGGTCTGTATTTTCTTTCACCATTAAACTTTCTGTTATTATCAGAGAAATTGCCTTTAGCATTTGTCCTGCCTCTTCCATCCATCTTCTTTAATATTCTGTTGAACTGCCTGCCTAGATGTGCCATAGTTTCAGATAAATTTTCATCAGTTTCTAAACCATTTTCTACTTCCTCACTTTCAGTGGTGTTGGTTACAAGAGTTATACTCTTCTTCCTCTTCTCGGTTTTCTCTTTAGCAGCCAGCTCATAGGTTAGTAATGAACCCACCAAATTTTCAAGTTTCATCACTCCTATATCATGTACTTCTTCTATGGTAGTGACTTTCATATCAAACATCTTAGGAAGAGATCTAAGCATTTTTCTTACCATTCTTTCCTCGCTTAGCTTTTCTCCTAGAGCATCAAAGTTGTTTGCAAAATCTAGAATGGTCATGTGGAAGTCATGAACAGATTGACCTTCACCCATCATTAGATTCTCAAACTTTACGGTCAGAAGCTGTAGCCTTGAATTCTTCACCTTAGCGGTGCCTTCATGTGTAGTCATTAGAATTTCCCATGCTTCTTTAGCCACTGAGCACTGTTTGATCATCCTGAAAATGTTGTTGTCCACGACATTGAATAAGGCATTTAGCGCATTGGAGTTACCATGTGCAAGCTCATCCTCTTCCTTGGTCCAATCCGCCTCTGGTTTTAGTTCACCTGTAGTTTTACCATCTTTGTCACGTATCACTGGATGCTCCCATCCCGTTAGGATAGCCTTCCAAGATTTGCTATCAAGTGATTTAATAAATGCCACCATTTTGGCTTTCCAGTAATCATAGTTTGATCCATCCAGAAGTGGAGGTCTGTTGACATAGCCACCATCCTTGTTCATTATGCCAGAAAGTAACTTCCCTGGTCCTCACCCACGCAGAACAGGGTGCCTGCTCTGATACCAATTGAAATTCTGGCACCTACTGGGGACAGATGTTAAGACAGAAGCTATAGCAATTGTCGTACGTAGTCAGTTGTAATGCTAAGACAAATGCTATAGCGTATGTCCACAGTAGAATATAATCAACAAGTAAAAGCAACAAACAATGAAGTAAACAACACAGAGAATTGTTAACCCAGTTCGGCGTACACAACGACCTACTCTGGGGCCTACCAAGCCAGGAAGGAATCCACTATAATAGATCTAGTTCTAAGCCCACAGCAAACATCCAAGTTTACGACTTATCTCATAGACTCTACCCGTGCTAACTCAACCTAGGAACTCCTAAGTTTGAGACCCCGTCTCACTTCCTTTCTATCACAAACCTCGTGATTATAACAGTTCAACAAACGATGAGGTTTCACTAACCAAACAAACAAACAATCTCCGTGCTTAAAAGCTTGGGAGAAGTTTCACAAAAATCCAAACCAAAACAGGCCTAAGCTTGTGTTATAGAATCCACAAGAAAGGCTTACAATAAACAAGACTCAAACCCTAAAACTATATTCTTGAAATACGGCTTCAGTAGTCAATTAGGTTTTAGTCTTCACATATTTATATGACCTGAGTTAGCATGGGCTAGGTCTTCATATTGGGCTTTAATCTTCAGCTGTCCTTTTGGAAAGTCCAGCACACATGAAAAGAAAAGAATCACTTGTTTCCATAAATGGCGTAGCATCTTCTGGAAAGTACTTATTGGTCCAGCCGCCTAATAAACCCTTGTTTAAAGGCGTGCGTCTTGATATGCAAGTAAGGCGAAAATAGTGCTTCAGATAATCTTCAAAGATATGGCGCGCAAATAGAGCATTAAATACCGGCAAGACAGATGTTGTACCCACATGCTACGGCATCTGGTCCAACATCTTGCTTGAACATGTTTTTGCAAAATGAGGCCAACATACAAAACACCAACAGTAGTGCCTTTGGCTGAGTCATGGTTTTGAAATTGGAATGAGATCGGCGAATAGGTTAAGTCTGGCTTCAAATCTATGCTTTTCAATTTTTTTCTGGCACGAACGGATCTGAAATGAATTTTTCTGAGTTGCGTTACATGGAATACTTTCCATACCGAAATAGGATTGATGACAACTGTGGCTGATATTCTACGGAACCATCGGGTCTAAGAATTTGTTATGGTCCAACATAACATGAACCGAGCTTCTCTGTTCTAAACACTCTGGTTAAAATTCGTAATAGACTGTGTTTTCCCTAGAGACAATCTTAACCTTCAAGGAGGCTTCGTCATTCATCGGTTAGTTCCTTACCATCATTCATCTTCAATTCCTTGGATTAAAACTTTCCTCGCATCTACTAACCACATTCTTAGTTCATACCTGTTGCGCACTCTGATTCTGACAACTTACTGTCATCCCCTGACCGCATCATTACAGCGTTGTTTACAATTTTCTGGGCACCGTCACACATCGTCTTATTTTATACAACACCACACTAGCTGTTATTACTCCTGGTACTTCATAAAATCACAAGGAAATACTTACTTCACTTCGTGACGTCGGATGCACTACTGCATTTTCAATACTTTACCAATATCTGACACGTTCGCGACACGCCAACTTACCCAATCATGACTTACTCTACTAAGGATATCCACTAGTTGGTTTTTATTAATTCTCTGTTTAACTGACCACCGCTACGGTTAAACTGATTCTATTGCTTCCGGCAATAACATTGTTACTCAACTAACTTAATAGGTCGGTATCTGGCCTGGTGGGTTACACTTCGTAACATGGAATACTGATCGATGTTATGGAATTATCTTAAAGGTATAAGCTTGGGTATGATTTCAGACTAATCCAAAAATCTTCTTGGTGTAGCTACTCATTCATTCTTTCTGGAAAACTTCCTTCATTCCCATTGTCATTCTTATTCTCGGACACTACACGTGCTCAACATGTCATATGTACCACTACATAACACATGTGTTGTTTAAATACCCCAAGATTGATTGAAATATAAAACGAGCGAGAAAGTTCCTAAATACTACATATTCTTTTGCAAATAAGTTAAGCTCATCTGCAAACGAATCTGTAGTCCTTTAGGTAAATTTCCACCTACCACTTCAATCCATCCTAGTACAACACAGCAAACGAGTTGTATATTCAACATGCAGATGAACTTGGGTTTTCTAATTTTCTCGTAAGAGTAAGGGTTTGACTTGTTTGAAATTTAAATGGTAAGCTAATATGATAGAATTTGATTATTCGAATGCATGAGGCTTGAACTTTCTATTTTACGACTGAACTGAGTTGCTTGACGTTTGGGTGAATGGTGGATCGGTCATGGATTGAATAGGACGAGAAATAATTTCCAATTGGTGGCAAGTTCTTAACTTTGTTAGGTTGAGGTTGAGTTTTGACAGAAAGATCCGAGGCTATCTTATAGTGGAGAGTCGGCTGAAACAACTAATTGTTAAGAAAGGTCAAACACAACTGTGTAGGTTTGTACCGGTTTAACATGGTTACGGCGAATAGGATTAGGAAGATTCATACCATTAGTACTAATTTTGACACTACTTCCTATATCATTGGTTGGTTTTGGATTTTTATCTGGAACGAGTTGGTGTGACTTTATAAATAAAGGTGAACTGAACTGACTACGTTAACGTCTCCGACGTTTAAGGTACCTTATGACGTTGTTTGATGGGTTAACAAGGTCCGGAAGAACTTAAACTGAAACTACTCGGGACCTTTATTGGCTAGATAGGTTTAGGTGATTTTGAATCGGTCATTGGTAAGGAAACTAAAAGTTTGAAGAATCTCTTGGTAGGAAACGTAAGGTGTTGCTCTAAAGGTAGACATGCATAATTGTTGGTCTTAAAGGAGACATGGCTTATTACTCTTGACAAAAGAAATTCACATTTTCAAATGCACGAGTTGCTTACGCTTAACAAAGCTAAAAAGCTAAAGACATCTTGTCAGGGTTACCTAGGAATGAAACTTTCCTAGTGAGTTGACTTCACTGATAATAAGGAATTTGGAAGGTTCTCAACTTAACTGGATTCTTACATTAACGGTAGGTAATAGGTCTCTTGGTATCGAAGAATTTATCTTATTACTAGACTCAGGTAGATACGGGGAACATATGGTCATGTCTTAACAAGGCTTACTAGTTACTTTTCACATATCACATTGATTCCATGAATTTGGCTGAATTAAAGCTTGCACAAAGGAGTAAGTAACTAAAGATCTCAGTTATATTGCTCCAGGCTGACATCTCATGATTTCTCATAACTAACTATTCTATGGGTTGGGGACATACTCGATTTTCATGAGAACTTAACTGTTGAACTCTCACGAAAGTTTAACCAAAATATCAGGTTACAAGCTAAGAGGTTTGGATTACAGAATTTATTTGTCGATTGGTTGATGTAGTTACGGAATTGAAATACTCTAGACGAAACTTGGCTGCTATTTGTCTGGCCAAGGTATTAGTTCGAACTGAGAGGCTGAATTTACTTTACTGAAAACACTTGGGGTTTCATTCTACGAAAATGGTGCAATAGGCTGACATTTAGAAGTTAAAAGAAGGCACAATTCTAGTTTCATTCTTCTTTGATAGGGTAGTTAATTGGCCTACGTCATTAGGGAGGAAAATAACTCGGCTGGAACGAAGATGAAATGAATCTAAAAGAATTTGGTTTCCTGACCTCTGATAAACTATAGTTGAACTACCGCACTTCGGGTAATATGATTGCCAAGGGTGAGTGTCTACTGGTGTACCTCGCTTCATTATACACTACTCTTCGTACTTGTGATTCCATTATCTGCATTACTGCATCCAGCAGGCTTACTACCATCGTCTGGTTATCGTACCTCAAAGTTCCGTCTCGGCTCTACTCCATTCAAGGCATACTTTTATACGGGGTTATCCATTCCCATATTTCTCCGCATCCTTAAACATGCTACCATCAGTTGAGTGCATTCGCTTCGTGCATCTCCTGACTTGCTCCTTGCTACTGGTAGCTCGCCACATACTATTCCAACTTCCTCTGATGGCGTACCTTCCTCTTGTGGCGTCGACTACTGTATTTCCAACATCCGCTTTCAACGGTCTTCACTCGTACTTCCGTCCAAGTTTGCGCTTCAACTTCCTTTTTACCACCCGACTTCCTTGGTCCACTTTGGTTCTCAACCGTAATACCCTGCCTATCACACACGACACTGAGCTGATCAGACTCAGTACGCGAGGATTTCAGCGTAAACAGTCCAGACTCCAAAGGTTCCGTACTACTTGGATTGAATTTTAATGATCCGCGGCAAGGTCCGAAATGAATCGACCTGCTCTGATACCAATTATAACACCCCATATCAATTCATCTAGAATATCAATAGGAGTGTACATAACTGAATCGGGATACAATAAAATTTCGTTACATAAAGATTCAATACATAGTTGGATTATAAAAATCCACTGAATAATACATACTGAGCTAACTACTATACATGACATAAACTGAATCTTATACAACGAGAAGAATAATTTGGATGTCAGCTCCTCAATGTACTCCATGTATTCCGAATCTTTACGCTTCAGCTGCGCGACAAATGCGAAACCTGTTATCTGAAATGATGAAGAATGGGGGGGGTGAGACTGCTAAGCCTCGTGAGTTCTACTACCCTCCTAATGGTGACTACACCGGGTAACCTGAATGTCAGTCCTCACGCATCACAGGCGCATCACATATGTGTACATATACATATATAAACAATTAATAAGGTGTAACACAAATATTATCTGAGTTCATTTTAGCTCCGCAAGGACACTCTGAGGTGAGCCGGTCTCAGAGAGCCTCACACTCCTCCGCACCAATCTTCGTGGACATAAGCACTATGGTACGGAGCCTCCGGCATCACAATTGTTATTAAACATTTTACTCCGGATTCCTCGAATCCCTGTAGTGGTGTACAGAAGACAATCCACTTACTCTCCGACTGACAGGTATAATAGCTAGAGTTTCAGCAACTACCAATATATCCCAATCCCAGGGAAACTAACTTAGTTCATAACCTAAGTTAAATTGTATTATTTCCTAACGTGTAATTAACATTTCGATTATTATTACCTCGTAATGTCAATGGAAAATAAACCTGGAAGGATAACAACTTTAAAAACAGTATTGAGTTCAAAAGCCAAAACAGTTGGCTAAATTCTGTCATGGTCGCCCAGCAAGTGCTAGCGACTGCTAGCAACCAGAGTCAGAAGGTTCTGGCCAGCCAGCGACCAAAACCTGCAACTCATTGTTGCACGTTCGCCATAGCTCGCTTAGCGAGTATCACAGGATTCTAGCCCTGTTCTGCAAAATCAGTGAAAAACTAGAAATTTCAAATCAAAGTTTCCATATCCAATCCAGCCATTAACAATACAAGTATAATAACAATTAAAATGGAGAAGAGTTTTGGGTATTAAGCTCCTCTCATACACAATTCAATTTCCCTAAACCTATGTTATCATGCAATGTTCAATTGTGGGGAAATTCTAACTATTCTAAATCCTAAGAACCCACCTGAGATAGACGCTTGATCAATCCCATCGCCATCTCTAGAGCTCGTCGAACAGTGGAATTTGGAATTAGAATACTTCGAACTCCAATTCAGATTTTCTGCATAATTCTGCTTTATACGTCCAACTTCAGAAAATCCTAGCGACCTCATTTCTCATCCAATTACAACGAAACCAAAACCACAAAATCCAGAATTGAGTTAGCTTTCCAATGAAACCGGCCTCGTTCAATTTGAAGTTATAGAGAGGGAGTTCATACCATTTTAGTGCAGCACTGTCAAACATTAATTCTGCAGAATTCCTGAGTTGATCCCTTAACTTCAAAAATTCTCCCAGACCACAATTCTTATCCAAATATTATGAAACTGGTGCCCAATTGACCGGAATTAAGTTAGCTAACCACAGCAAAAAGTGGAATTCCAATCGGAGTTACGAGGAGTGAGAAATTACCTTTTTATTAAGACCCTTTCCAGAATACGAATTTCACAACCAAATTCCAAATTGCTCCAATGATCAACCCATGAGTTCTTTGATCCTTAAAACCCTCATGCAACATGGAAAACACCAGAAATTGAACCTTAGATGATTGAGAGGACACGAATTTGGGGGAATTGAAAAAGGTTTAGAGAAATTAAACTTACCACTATGAAGAACATAACCTAAGGAACCTTAATCTTCCATTGCATGCTTAGTTGAGTTGATTTGGGAGAGAATTTTGAGAATGGAGATATGTCGGTGATTGTTTGTTTGGTTACACGAGAGAGATAGAGCAAGGAGGTGCTGCCTTGTTTCCTCAGACCAAATGAAAGGCAAAGTGAAATTGTAGTGCCTTTGGCTGAGTCATGGTTTTGAAATTGGAATGAGACATATGTCCTTATTAGGTTCTAGATCCATTTTATTAATGTCACCTCCTCACACACTCTAGTAACCTCTACATATTATATATCATGACTCTTGTACTAGCTCCAGACATGCGATGGTTTTTAGAAAAATACCCTTAATTGTGTATAATAATAGTAAAAGAAATTGGGGATGTTACAAACTAAACACACAAAAAAAGAAAAAAACGAAAAATATAAAATAATAAATATACATAAAAAAAAGACTTAAAAAAAATGAAATAAAATAAAAACAGATTAAATAATAATAATAAAAATAAATTAATATATATAAAGAAATAAAAATAATAATAATAATAAAAAAACCACTAAATGAGATATTTTAAAATACCTCTCTGTCGAAATTTCGTCATAAACGACAAAGGAAAGAAAAGCCGGTTTTTACGCCGAACAAAAAGTAATCGGTCAAAAAATGGGGTTTGACAGTTACTAAATGCTCTTATTTTATATAAATAGATAAAAATTAATAGAATTGAAGAAAGGAGCGAAAACCGACCAAAAAGAGACAGAAAGGACCACACAAGTGCAGCCAAATTGGGCACACCTGTGCAGCCCACAAAACGTTAAAGCCAGCAAAGCATGTGGCGCACGCCACACAAAAGCCAGCGGACGCCATACACACATACACACACTTGTGGTGCACGCCACAAGTCTTGAAGGAGAAGAAAAAGATCCTGGCGCTCGCCAGAGATCCAATGGTTGAGATTTCAACTTTTATTAATCCCACATCGGAAAATTGAAGCGTTTGTCTTTTGTGAAATTAGTATAAATAGGTCCCTTTTCCCAACATTCTAAACACACAATTTTTAACAATTAACTTGAAACAAGCACACCACTTGTGATAGTCAATTGGAGAAAAGAGGATCCTGCATTCGTGCGAAACCCATTCTCATAGATTAATTTTAATTTCTTTTGTACCAGCATTATACTCGGAGTTTTATTCAGATTCTTATTTTATTATTTTCTTGTTTTTATTTTCTTTATTTTTTTATTTATTTATGCTTTATTTATTTATTTGCTTTATATTTATTTTTCCTATTTATTTTTTTATTTCGTTTTTAGTTTTAGTTTTAGTTCTGTCTAGCTAATTTAATATTGCTAGGATGTGTAATTAGGAGCTAGTAGGAGTTCGGTAGTTAGTTCGCGCGCCCGTTTTTAACGATCGGTTTTTAATAATACGTTTCATAATCTGTCACGAGAGTGAGGATTATTTAAGGCATAAGCCAACATAGACGAAAGTTGAGGTTTATACCGGATAATAAAAACCGAGCATTAATTCTAGAATCCGCGAGAGCTATTTAGGATTAATGAACTAATTGTTTTCTTAAGCATTTTTTAATTTAACGATGATTATAATTTGTGACGAGAGTGAGAATTAATTAAAGTAAAAATCAATAGAGTGAGAGCGTGAGATTTCAACTAGATAGTAAACACTAAACATTAACTTTAATTTGCAACGAGAGGTGGGGTTGGAGTTAATTAAATTATATTGGTTTTCAAAAAGTACTTTATTAGCGGATGCGAGAACGAGAGTTAAGCATCACCTTTATAATCTACAATACTAGTCAAGATTTGCGAGAGCTGAGATTAGTGTTTTTAAATCAATATAGTTTCAAAAACTATCCCTTTTATCAAAGAGCGAATTAAGTATTGAACCCTTCGAAGCAACTAAGAGCTCATCATAGTAATACGCTTTATTATTATTTTAAAATATAAAAAATACTTTATTATTTATTTAAAAATCCAAAAATATTTTATTATCCAAAACTCTCTTATTTACTATTTAGCCTTAGATTTACAACGTAGCATTAGATAACGGTAGGTCGACTTTTGGTCTCTTTGGGATCGATAATCTTTTATAACTACACTCGACAAGGCTGTATATTTGCAGTCACGATTTAATTTCCGACAAGGCTGTATATTTGTTAAATTGGTGATCATGATTAGGTGAATGGTAATGCTTAGATTAATTTCCGCTGTGATTGTTGATATGAACATACTTACTATTTGAACTAAATGTTGATTGGTTTTAATTTTTATACGTAATACTCTACTTGCTCTACTTGATTTATTGTTGTTTAGTCGCGAATAATGGGTAGATTAAGTAGGGTGTTACAGATCACGCCCGATCGAAAATCCATTTTTCGTGCAAATAAACAATAAAAAGTCATAAGCTATCATTACTCTTAAATATTTGCCTTCAAATAGAAAACACTCATCAATATTATTGACTTGAACAGGCAAGAGTTCATGTTGAGGCTATAGAATATGCGCGCACACACCAACATTATTGGTCTTTATATACTAAGAACCACACAAACATATATACGCGCACGCACATACACACAAGTGTTCTCGTTGCTCGATGTTGGTCAATTCTATCTATCTATCACTTGAGTATATACAGACCAACAATGTTATTAGAACTCCTAGATTACAAAGATGCATTTGGACCAAATTATAATCAACAAACAAACAACCAACAATACACACAAATATGTTATTAGAACCTCTAATTGAATAATCATTCAACCAATTTATTACAATTGAAGTTATACAAACAAAAAAAAAAACTCTAATTTTAAAACCTTAAACTATAGATATTTTTTGTATTGATGACCTTAGTGTTGTTTCAATGTTGTATTTAATTTTAGAGAAAAGTTGAAAGAAATGAATAGTGAAAACTGTTTTGGATCTTTAAATTAGTGGTGCAAAACTAAAAAATCAAAAGATAAAAAATGTTAAAACTATTAGTGAAAATTTTAAAATTTCAAGGGTGCACCTGCACCCCTCAGTTACTAATAGAACCACCCCTGCTAAGAACACATAAAGAATAGCAAGGACATTGTTTATGAATGTAAATTAATTTTAGCCTAGTTCCACAATAATTTATTATTTTCAAAATCAGGCCACAATATAAACTTACATGACAATATGTTAAGTTCTTATATTTAACGCGGTGGAAAATTATTTACTCAAAAACAGAGGGATGGACATAAGGGAGGCAAGTAGGGCTGAGCCCTCCGTCATATTCTTTTCTTCATGCATTTGATATAAAGATATGTCAAAAAAATAATTTTAGAACCCCTTTTTGGTTTTTTGAGAGGAGGGATATTTTTAATATATATTTTTGTATCATTTTGGCCAAGGTTGTTAAAATCCCGATTTAAAACCTAAAAACTGTTAGCCGACAACATAGCTGTTGACTTGGTTATTTGGTTTAATAGCATATATTGTAATTTAATAGGATCAGATTGTTGGCTTGTTGTTTATACGTTTTGCAAGCTGTGACTTTATGTAGTATTTAGTAGCTTTTAATTCCCTCTCCTTTTATATCTTTATTTAGTTGACTCTTTGTAACATAATTTCATACATATCAAATACAAAAAGTTCCTTTTCTTATATGGTATCAGCCTACCTTCGGTCAATCTTATCTCATTACTAATGGCTGCCACAAATATACCTAACAAAATTCTCCATATTACCTTCACTCATCTGATCAACCAGGCCAACTATTAGTCACACAACTCCTTGATGGAGATAATTATTCTATTTGGAGTCGTGCCATGACTATGGCTTTGGAAGCAAAAAACAAACTTGGTTTTATTGATGGCTCCATCCAAAAACCAGAACCAAACAGTCCCGATTTTTCTAATTGGGTTCGTTGCAATAGCATGATTCAATCTTGGCTTGTTCATTCAACCATTCCAACCATTGCAAACTCCATTCTTTGGATCAAAAGTGCACGTGATATATGGCTTGATCTTCTCACTCGTTTTAATCAAAAAAATGCTCCTCGTATTTTTGAAATACGACGTGCTATTTCAAATCTCTCTCAAGGAACCAATTCTATTGCTGCTTATTACACACAACTGAAGGCCTACCGCGATGAACTTGATTCATATCGCACAGTTCCTGCTTGTGTTTGTGGTGTCATTCCCAATTTCAATGATATTTATGCTACTGAGCATCTGATGGATTTTTTACAGGGCTTGAATGATTCCTTTGCATCTGTTAGGAGTCAAATTCTCCTAATGGACCCTCTATCTTCCGTGCCCAAAGCGTACTCTCTTTTTTTACAAGAAGAACGTCAACGCTCACTGTCTGATTCTCGTTCCATTACGTTGGAACAATCTGCTATGGCTGCCCAACATACCACTATTTCTCGTGATGGAAACAACAAACCCCTTTATCATTGTTCCCATTGTGATATAGATGGACATTCCGACAGTCGTTGCTATGAAAAAATCGGGTACCCATCTTGGTGGAAACATAATCTTGAACCAAACAAAAATCGTCGTGGGACTTTCTCTCGTGGTGGTCGAGGCTCAAGACCTGTTGTTTCACACAAGCATCCCACAGTTGCTGTTGCTGCTTCATCTTCGGAATCTCAGCCTCTGGTTAATTTATCTCAGACTCAGATCAATCAATTACTTTCTCTTCTTCATAAGACTGGTAATGATCAACCTCTAGCAAATTTTGCAGGTACTCCTTTCCATTGTTTTGCATCTTTTAAACCCTCTTCTTCTCTTTGGATTTTAGATTCTGGTGCAACTCATCATATGGTATCTGATCTTTCTTTTTTTCATTCATATACCAAAGTCTCCTCTTTTGTTAAATTACCTGATGATAAGCTTGTTCCCGTACATCATATTGGTTCTATTTATTTGAAATCTGGTCTTTTAATCCCACATGTTCTACATGTTCCATCATTTAAATTTAATCTCTTATCCATTAGCAAATTGTCTTGTGATACTAACTCCCATGTCATTTTTACTTCAACTTCATGTTTATTACAGGACCAGATGACGAAGAAGATTTCTGTGATGGGTGAGCAACATGGGGGCCTTTATCTCATGGACCATTATCCTACACCATTTTCCTCTGCTGTTTCGTTTGGCTCACATTTTGATTTGTGGCATTGGCGCTTAGGACATCCAGCCCCCACCCTATCTTCCAAATTCAATAATATTGATTCTAGCATTAAGTTTTCAAATAAATGTTCATGTACTGTTTGTCCTTTAGCAAAACAAACACGATTACAATTTTCAAGAAGTAGTATTACTATTGTTAAGTGTTTTGAGTTAGTACATTTTGATGTTTGGGGACCCTATAATAATGCTCATTCTTCTGGTGCAAAATTTTTTCTTACTATGGTTGATGATTTTTCTAGAAGCACTTGGGTTTTTCTCATGAATCACAAAAGTGAAGTTAACACACTAATTCCCCGTTTTTTCAAAATGATTGAAAAACAATTTCAAACACATATTCAAAAAATTCAATCTGACAATGCACGTGAATTTTTTAACTCCCACACTAATAATTTTTTTAAAGATTTGGGAGTATTGCAACAATCAAGTTGTGCTTATACTCCACAACAAAATGGTGTTGTCGAGCGTAAACATAGACATTTACTAAATGTTGCACGTGCCTTGCATTTTCAATCCAATTTACCATTAGATTTTTGGGGTGATTTTGTATTAACAGCTACTTATTTAATCAATCGTCTACCTACAAATGTTCTCAAAGGTCAAACACCTCATGAAATATTATTTAAAAAAAAACCAAATTTTTCTCATCTTCGGGTTTTTGGTTGTTTAGTATATGGTCGCAACACACAAATCTCCCATAAATTTGATAATCGTGCTTCTCCAGGAGTTTTCTTAGGCTATCCCCATGGTCAAAAAGGTTACAAAATACTTGATTTATTTTCAAAAAAAATATATGTAACGAGAGATGCTACATTTCATGAACATATTTTTCCATATAAAATGCTTAATGCTCAAAAACCTGCCTTAGTCTTGCCACTGCCACCCACTGAGCAATCTTCCTCCCTTTTATATCCCTTTCCCTCAGATGAGCCGCCACAACCCCCTCAACCAAATGAGCCTCCCTTTCCTACTATACAGACCGCATCACAAACTAACCCGCTTAGTCTAAACCTACAACTCGAACCACCCACTTCCAACCTTGAACTAATACCACCTCAACCTCCCTCAACAATGGCTAGGAACTCCACCCGACCACGAAAACCACCGAGTTATCTCAATGACTATGATTACTCCCTCCCCTCATCACAGGCATCTTCTTCAAATTCTAATCCCGGTAATCCTTATCCTCTTTGTAATTTCTTATCTTCTCATAACTTTTCTACTTATTATCGTTCTTTTCTTTCTTCAATTACTACTGAGTCTGAACCTAAATCATACACTGAGGCTAAGAATTTTCCGGAGTGGCGCAATGCAATCTGAGATTGATGCCTTGTGTGAAAACAAAACATGGTCTTTAGTTTCTCCCCCGCCTGGGAAGAAACCGATTGGTTGTCGTTGGGTTTTCAAAATTAAACGCAAATCTGATGGAAGCATTGAAAGATATAAAGCCCGATTAGTTGCTAAAGGTTATACTCAAGTTGAAGGGGTTGATTATTTTGATACTTTTGCTCCTGTTGCAAAACTTGTAACAGTTCGAGTTCTTCTCTCAATTGCTGCTGCAAAAAATTGGCCTTTTCATCAACTTGATGTTAATAATGCATTCTTACACGGTGATTTACATGAAGATGTATATATGCAACTACCACCAGGTTTTAGACGTCAGGGGGAGCCTCTTGTATGTAAATTACATAAGTCTTTGTATGGTCTTAAGCAGGCATCACGAAACTGGTATTCCAAATTTTCAAAGGTTCTTATTGAATTTGGTTTCACACATAGTACAGCTGACCCCTCACTTTTTTGTCTGCATCGTGAATCTGGTTCTGTTTTTTTGCTCCTTTATGTCGATGATATTGTTCTAACAGGTTCTGATCTCCATCTCATGAGCATGGTGAAAAATCTTTTACACAACCACTTCAAAATCAAAGACTTGGGTCGTTTGAAATATTTTTTGGGTATTGAAGTTGCCAAATCAAAAAAGGGTCTTTTTTTATCACAACGGCAATATGCTCTTGATATTATATCTGATTGTGGCCTTACCGCTACTAAACCTGCAGACTTTCCCATGGAACAAAATCTAAAATTATCTCCATCTGATGGTACTATTTTAAAGGATCCTGCACCTTATCGCCGCCTTGTGGGTCGTCTTATTTACCTCACAGTAACACGCCCAGATATTGCCTACCCTGTCAACATTTTGAGTCAATTCATGCATGCTCCTCGTCAACCACACATGGCTGCTGCTACCCGTCTCATTCGCTACCTCAAATCCACACCTGGTCAAGGACTTTTCTTCGCTTCCGATTCTAATCTTTCTCTTCAAGGCTATTGTGATTCAGACTGGGCTAGTTGTCCAACCACTCGACGTTCAACTACCGGTTACTGCATTTTTTTGGGTCCTAGCATAATCTCTTGGAAGACAAAGAAGCAGAGTGTGGTCTCTCGTTCATCTGCTGAAGCAGAATATAGAGCAATGGCCAATGCAACTTGCGAAATTACTTGGCTATCCTATCTTTTGAAAGATATTGGTCTTCCCCCACCTACGTCAATACCGCTGTTTTGTGACAATCAATCTGCTCTCCATATTGCATCAAATCCAGTATATCATGAACGGACAAAACACATAGAAATTGACTGTCATGTAGTTCGTGAAAAGATTGCAGCCGGCCTTATTACTACTATGAAAGTCAGCTCTGCCAATCAAATTGCTGATTTGCTCACTAAGCCCTTGGGAAAAGATCAATTCATGCTTCTAAAGAGCAAGATGGGCTTATCCAACTTACACACCCCATCTTGAGGGGGAGTGTTAGCCGACAACATAGCTGTTGACTTGGTTATTTGGTTTAATAGCATATATTGTAATTTAATAGGATCAGATTGTTGGCTTGTTGTTTATACGTTTTGCAAGCTGTGACTTTATGTAGTATTTAGTAGCTTTTAATTCCCTCTCCTTTTATATCTCTATTTAGTTGACTCTTTGTAACATAATTTCATACATATCAAATACAAAAAGTTCCTTTTCTTATAAAAACTATAGATTTTACGCTTCTAGGTCATCATTTCGAGTTAAATCGGTAGTAGAATCCTTTTTGGGTAAAATCATAGTCTGGAACGATTTTATATGATTTAAATCGCTTTAAAATCACTGAAATCGTGTAAAATCGTAGGTTTTAACTCTTTGAGACGATTTTACCTTCTTGTTTTTGGACAATTTTTTGGATGTTACATGATGATTTGGTGGGTAATTTGTGTAGTTTGATCCAAGTTTACGAATGCTATATTTTATTATGATGATTTAATATATTTTTAGCTTTTAAATTAAGTTGAAACTTTAAATGATTGATGTATTTATAATATTATATAAGTATATATATGTTTTAAATATAAATATAATATTATTTTAATATGAGGTAAAATCGACGATTTTACAATTCGATTTTACGTTTCGATTTTACCTAGGCAAAACGAGTTAAGGTAAAAACTCGATTCTGACAACCTTGATTTTGGCGGCATGGCCAAGTGGTAAGGCAGGGGACTGCAAATCCTTTTACCCCAGTTCAAATTTGGGTGTCGTCTGATCGACAAGAGAATGAAAAAATAGATAGAATAGAAAAAGATAGAAAATTACAATAAAAAGGGTGAGGAGAAAAACTTATTAGATATCAAAATCAATGGTATGGTATGTAATAAGTTCTAGCTATACCTTACCTACTGAGAGTGGTTATGGTGCATAAGTCCTTGCTTATGCACCATGCATAAGCTTGCTATGTACACCTCCATCCATTGCTACGTACACCCCATATGGTTGCTTCAGCCCAACCTAATTGCTTAGCACACCCCTACCACTGTGTCATATACCCCCATGCCAAACATAATTGCTTCATACACCCCTCCATTTCTTCATACACCCTCATGCCCAACATAATTGCTTCGTACACCCCCCATTTCGTCATACACCCCCCATGCCAACATAATTGCTTCGAACACCCCTCCAATTTAGTCATACACCCCCCAAGCCCAACATAATTGCTTAGCGCACCCCCCCAATTTTTTTTTCTTTTTCTCCCTAGATTTCTTGCGAGCCCCCAGTTTTTTTTCTCCCCCAGATTTCTAGCGCACCCCCAATTTTTTTTCCTCCTCCAAACTTCTAGCGCACCCCGCCCAAATTTCTAGCGCACCCCCCGTTTTCAATTAAATAATAATTGTTGTTCCTTTTGAAGTATATATTATAAGAATCCATTTTTAATTAATTGTGTTGGGTGATTATATAGTTATATTTTAATTTAAAATTACATACTAAAACATGTACTGTAATTATGGTTTTATTTATTACAATTAACATAAACCATCGGACGAAACCATTGGTCTTTTGTTTTATTACAAAATCATTAGAAAATTATTTTACAATACAAATGCTCCACATTGTCTAGAATAATGGTTTCAGTGTATAACATCTTGAAAGAAAATAACAAGACTAATGGTTTCAGTGTATAACGCTATGAAACTATTTAACTAGAATAATGGTTTCAGTGTATAACGCTATGAAACCATTTAACTAGACAAATGATTTCAGTGTATAACATCTTGAAACCAAATAACAAGACTAATGGTTTCAGTGTATAACGCTATGAAACCATTTAACTAGACTAATGGTTTCAGTGTGTAACGATATAAAACCATTTAACTAGACAAATGGTTTCAGTGTATAACATCTTGAAACCAATTAACAAGACTAATGGTTTCAGTGTATAACATCTTGGCACTAATGCTCATATAAAACCATTTAACTATAATAATGTTTCAGTGTATAATGCCATGAAACCATTTAACTAGATTAATGGTTTCAGTGTATAACGGTATGAAACCATTTTTGCTGTGGAATGGTTTCAAAGAGTTCTACTCCAAAATCATTCGATGTACTTAATAGTTTTAGATGTACTCCAACACTCAATTAGTCATTCACTCTCTCAAAACAAAAGCCTACTACTCCTCTTATCAGTATCTCAACCCAATTAACTTGATTTTAATTTACCGACGAAAGTACATATTTTAAATCAACTTAATTAATAAAAATTGTGAAATAAATTTAAATTCTTAAGAGGATATAAAACCAGAGAGAGTGAGCTATCCACAACTGTTCCAAATAATTCAAAATACCCTAAATAAAATTTTGGGAAAATTTTATTAATACCTGATATTTATAAAAGCATATTTACCTCATTTAATTAACTAAAAATAGTTTCAGGTCTCAGAAAAATACCTAACTGGTCCCAAAATTCCCAGAAAATTATTTACTATTTTTCTGTACAAAAATAAAAAGATTTGGAGTCTCCTTGGCCTCGCACGCGCCGCCAGTGAGAGTGGGTGTGACCGGCGCGTCACTGTTCATCATCACTCTCACCCATTTTCTGCAAAAACGGGTCGCGCGATCCGGTTCGTCGACCCTCAATACTCAACGAAACTCGACGTTCTTTATACCGTTTGATCGTCGTTCGATATAAGGAAGGTTATCGGTATTAGTTTTCGAAATCGGCGATCGAATCGCACAAAAAATGTGGCCGAAATTGAGTGAGCAAAAATGTGTTATGATTATTACACGTGTACAATCAATCTCATGGCTGTGAAGGACTTATGCGCCATACATAATAATAGGCTTATGCATATTAACTTATGCCTTACCTACTATTGGATTTGAAATTAAAAAAATCAACATTTTCGCCAGCGAATATTTACTCTCTCATTAAAACTTTAAGATTTAATGTTGTGTTAGTCCAGTTTTTTTTTCTTTAATTTGGAAAAAAAATACAAAAGAATATAGAAATAGAAATCAAATAAGAAAAAATAATACACTGTCAATTTGAATAAAGAAGAAAAATCGTGTTTCAAAAGCTACGAATTAAAAATGAAATAGAAGAATAAATGCTTTCTTAGTTGACCCCTTCCCCAACTAAAAATGGAATTATACTCCCCGTCCGACCTACCCCTATCCAATGTAAATCAAGATCCAATTAGTAGAGGGACACTACAATAGTAGTGGAATGAAACGACTATCATTTTAAGATTGATCTATTCCTTTTCACTACTCTAATGAATTTTTAATGGAATCCGAGACGGAGGACAGAAGGCGGACTTAATTGAGTTGCGGTCTTGTTGGGTGGCTCTAGTAAGGTATGGAGCTTTCAAAGGGGGGAAATTAACCCAGTCTAAACCAGGCAAGCAAAGCAAGGCTAGACGAACCCAGACAGAGAAAGATCGGGCTTTGGAAGCGGGATGACATACGGACAATGCACAATTATGTCACATGAGGGTAGACCAGAACGTAGACCTTTCATTCCTTAACCTAGATGGTAAGGCCCTTGAAGCTGAATTGGATCAAAGTCTGTGCATCTCACACCTTGCAACTTCTTTCATAACAAAGTGAATGAGTAATTGGCCCGAAGAAGCTGCTTGAAAGTGTCCTGGAATCCCTACTCCCCCATGTCGGGATTCAACCTAAGGCTTGTTCGAAGTCCGAATGAATGGATAATACATAAAGAATATGAAGCACAATCTCCAACTCTTAACCGGTGGCATCTTTGCTTGTTCCTGATGCTTCAATTTTAGTAGGGCTTCGTCCCGAAAGTGGACTTCTCTTCTCTTTTCGTTCTCTTCCTTCTTTTTTGGTTAGATATTAATACATAGTAGTACTAAAAGACTCTTTGTCAGTATGAAAAGCTAGTCTGATTCTTTTGAATAGCATTTTTTTCATATTACTTTATTTTTTGATACTCCCTTTGCGGATCTCCCCTCTTATCCAATCAACCAACGGTCCCAGGCCGGGAAATAGCGTTCCCGGAATAAGCTTTTGCCGCCCCTAGCTCTTAGCTTTCTCCTTTTAGTCAGAGGTCAATAAACTTGAATTCGACATCAATGGAGAAGAAAGCAGAAAAATCTGTAAGACTTTCTTTCTCTCCTAGATCTTAGTTATGTTATTATATAATATATATATATATATTATTCTCTCCTTCACATTCCTATTGGGAGAAATTTTATCGCTTCGCACCTTTAGAGCTAAAAAAGCTCCATACTTTGGACTTTTCAATTCAATTTCAATGATTGAATTTTCAAGGTCAACCAACCCCGTCATTATGAAAATTTCAATTGGATTAAATCTTTTGAAAGTTTTTCATTTGTTTATCATTTTAGATTTAGATTATTATAGATTATAGACAATACTATCTAGACTATACTATCTTCTATGGAATTCGAACCTGAACTTTATTTACGATTCAGTTTTTCTATCTCATTGGTCCTTCTTTTTTATTTCCTCGGCATAGAATTTAAACATAGCATTTTTTTTACCAATTTTTCGTTTCGTGGGCGAATTCTGCCCATTTTTACATCTAGGATTTACATATACAACATATATCACTGTCAAGGTCAGGAGTAAATTTATTATTTAGATTAGAAAATTCGATTCAAAAATTAAAAAAAAACGAAAAAATTGAAAAAACAAAAAGATTGGGTTGCGCCATACATATGAAAGAGTATAGAATAATGATGGATTTGCCAAATCAAATACAATGGTTAAATTGAACAATGAACCATTCGGAATTTATCGATAATATTAGTTGATCGGTCATTTGTAAAAGGTTTTATTAACTCCTAATTATGTCGGAATAAACTATTTGCATTCTCTTGTCGATCAGGCGTATTTGAATTGGGGTAAAAGGATTTGCAGTCCCCCGCCTTACCACTCGGCCATCCCGCCAAAATGATACAAAAATATATATTAAGAATATCCCTCCTCTCAAAAAACCAAAAAGGGGGTGGTAACCGGCCGCATTGGTTCCCGCAACCAAGCTGCCTTTGAGTAAACTATCGATTCTTTCTTTTAGGCGGACAATTCTCTATATAGGCCCTTCGTTCAATGTTCCTTTGGAAGGAAGGGTGGCAGATACCAACCTGCGATACAATCGAGCTTCCATTGATGGATCAAATCCAGCTATAAGTGATCGAGTACTTCCATCCATTAAGTTATAGTTGAGTCAGCCCTAGGAGAACAGCGCTTTGAGTCCCTTCTCTCGAGTACTGGTTTAAATAAATAGACCAGCCAAGATTGAACTTCCAAGTGTAACAGTAACACTCTTGCCCCCATGAATTTAACTTTCAAGCGAACCCACCCCATGCCTTATGGTTTGAGAGTATGTATGATTATAAGCCTTTAGAATGTTTATTTATACTCGGCAAAATAGCCCCGTAACTTAGGGAGAAGCGGTGTCTCTTAAGGAGGTCGCAATGACCAAGTTCAAGTGATTGTTTACCAAAAACACAGGTCTCCGCAAAGTTGTAAGACCATGTATGGGGGTTGACACCTGCCCAATGCCAGAAGGTTAAGGAAGTTGGTTACCTGATGACAGGGAAGCTGGCGACCGAAGCCCCTGTGAACGGCAGCCATAATTATAACGGTCCTAAGGTAGAAAAATTCCTTGTCGGGTAAGTTCCGACCCGAACGAAAGGCGTAACGATTTGGGCACTGTCTCGGAGAGAGACTCGGTGAAATAGACATGTCTGTGAAGATGCGGACTACCTGCCTAAAGATTCTTTCGAATAGAAATAGAGAACGAAATAACTAGAAAAAAAGAGATTGTTTTAATACTCCTCTTTTATAGGGATCATCTAAAAAGCAATGCGTTTTAAATGGATTCATAACGAAAGGCTGACATAGATGTTATGGGTCATTTTTTTTCATGTATTTCATCTATCTCTTAAATTATTCTGTATTATTACTATTCTGTAAAGGACCCCGCATGAAGTACTACTATCCTCCCGCTTGGCTTACTCTATTCCGCACAGAGGAAGGAAAGATTGAGGCTAACAAAAAGGCTATCACTCATCAGCAGCTACTAGTGAGGGGAGCTGTAGCATTAGCGGTTACGGATCTCTTTACACGGGTCTCTTTACTAATAGAAGAGTGCAAATATGAATCTCAAATAACCTCTTACAGAGCCTATAGGGATTTATCGAGGTAATGACTTGAGCTAGGGGTTTCCCACCTCATCACGTAGATTCGGCATCTTAGCTTGTAGCTCAGATCTAGCCATCTGGGAAACAACACTCTTCCCTAGCTCCGTCTTGATGGAAAACTAGGGTTCAGACTTTTAGACATTGCGAGAGCAGGATTCGAACCAGCAATCCAAAGATTATGAGCCTGACGAGTTAACCAACCACTCTACCCCACTCGCACCTACTATTCACTTTGTAAGTAGGTGGCTTCTTCTTCATTGCATTGTAAGTAGATGGCGGGGGTTCATCTGGACGATGTGCGGAGTTCTGCTTATCTTTATCTTCATCTATATCTTCATATGGCTTATGGACACTAACCTCTATAGTGGTCTTCATATTTTCTATTTGTTTATACAAACTATCTATCATCTAATTTTTCTTATTGATTTCTTCATCTTTTCTCTTAATCTCTACTACAAAAAAAGGCTACTATAGCACTTTTTTTAGCTTTAATAGCACTTAAAAGTGCTATTGAAGCTGGCGCTATTGTAGGTATATAGCTATTATAGCGCTTTTTAAAGCGCTATTGTAGGATTAATCTTTAATAGCGCTTTGTACAGTAAAAGCGCTATAGTAGACCTGATTAGGCAACATGATTTAATAGCGCTTTCAGAAAAGTGCTATTATATGATTCAGTTTCAATAGCACTTGTGTTTAAAAGTGCTATCGTATGCTCAATGTTTAATAGCACTTTGTAACAAAAACGCTATTGTATGCAATTGATTTTAACAAGCTGCACTTTCTTTTTCTTTTTTTCTTTTTTTCAATTGTATTTTTGACCTAAAGCTTAATTTGAAACTTATAATATAGTAGGAAATAATACAAAAGGCAAAAATTATATTAATAGAGATAAAAAGGCACAAAGTAGGCCAATAAGTACCATAATATTACATGAGTCTCCCATCCATCATAAAACAAATAAGAAGCAAGACAATTGTGTCCAAGACAAAAACAAACTAATTATCCTAACTCGCTATATGATGTTCATGACACTAATCATAACAACACAATCTAATTAACCTAAGCAAATCCTCTGCCAATTGCCCATTGCCAATTGCCAAACCCAGCAAGCATCTTTCATGTCTCCAAGAAGTCTCAGAAAATTAAAAAGAAGAGGATGAAAAAGTTTAGTAGCAGCTACATTTCATAATTTTGAGCCGACAGTCCAACTAAATTATCATGAGCAACAACATTCATATATAGTTCTCCTAACATGCTTGACAAAGACAAACTGAAACTCTTAGACATTAATTAACCACTTGTAATCTAAAATAATAGACATATGGGTAGCAACATAACAATAATTTTTTTGTAGAAGAGTGTTAAGAACCTCACAAGCCATCACAGGTGGTTCATGCCTGAAAGATTAACAAAATAAGTTACAAATTCTATCACATCCTTAGAATTAAAGATAATGCAGTCAATGATAGTATCCGAGACCCCTTCCTGGTTTAGATACAGAATATGTTGCCACTAAACATCAAGATTCAAGAGCTAACCAAATATTATGATGGTTAAAGAAAGGACGGGTTTCATCAAACACCGATTTATAAGTTGCACCTAGATAGCATAATTTCAACACAGTAGCTAAAACAAAGTCCTAACATTGAGATAATTACCTTATTTCCTAAAAGATTTCAAAGTATTGTATAAAAAATTCATGAAAGAAAAAGTACAAAACTGTGCTTCCGCAATGTTCTTAGGTGCATTTGACATGCTTTCCATACCACCAACCAAAACATCATTGTGACCCAACTGAAAATTCTGTGCAGCAATCATGGTAGCTGCAATGAAAAGGATTAAATTATTATCAAATACAAAATTTGACTTTACTTGAGATTAAATTAAAAAAAATTAAAAATCCAATATACTATAATCACATCAAGCCTTCATTAAATAATTCGTTATAAACCATCAAATCTGAACCATATGAGTTTCAATGATTATTTATACATGTAATATAGACTAACAAAGCCTTCCTTGTGAAGTCTAACCATTTGGAAATGCAGAACCTACAACCAAAAAGTAAGAAGTAAAGATGATATGAATTTATCCTCTATTATAAAAAAACCCTTGTGAAGTCTAACCATTTGCCAAAATCAATTATTCAAAAACAAATGTCAAAATCATGAATAAAAAGAATGTTGAAACTCAGTTTAACCCAACAAGGTTTTTACATCATTGGAATCCCTTCTTGATTGAAAAACTAACTTACCCTGGTTGTCAATGAAAGGGAAACCATTCAGCTGTTAAAATGGACTTTGAATAAAAGCTAAACTAAAAATGATATCATAGATCAATATAGTATTGTTACACAATAGTTATCATAGATCATCTCATGAAATACGTTTGAAAATCTTAAAGCATAAGAACATGATTTTGGGGAACAACATCATAGAAGAACTCCATTGAAGACAGATATGAAACCTTATAATTAAAGAGAAATAGGTGCACAGGGAAACTAGAACGAGTATCTGAAGAAGGAGTCCACCGCTGAAGAAAATCGCCTCTATGTCACTGAAAAAGAACCCACATGTCGCAAAGAAGGTAAAAACAAATCTACCATTGAGAAGGAATGTATATGCAACAATTAAAGTATCACAACTTATCATTATCCGTAACATTATGAATTTTGCAATTGCATTTAGATCTAGTAACATTAATCGTTCATATCTAGTTTTATTGAAAGGTATCTAGACGAGATCCTAGTTTCATAAACTTCATGACTGTAATAATAGAATGAGGTTACTATTGCAGCAACCATAATAAAATGGAAATGATAACAGCAGGACCAGTTGATTATGAATCTAAATAAGAAGATTTTGCCTTGAGAACAATAAGCTTCATGAAACAGAAGGAAAGTGGAGAAGACAAGACCTGCCACCATCTTGTTTCTTACACTGTACCTGTTCAAACTTAACATAGAGCAATTATTCTAAATACTATTCAATTCCAACATTCTTCGGCTTCCTGGTAACCACTTAATCTTATCCCTCTTTTGATTTTGTATAAAAGAATCACATTTTATATCAAAGAAAGAATCAAAGAGACAATATAGAAACACACACCAATACAGTTTCACGCAAAACTAATAGATGTATACTTCTATATCTAATTAACAAAGCTTACTCTCAAATTCACAAAGCAAAGATACACCGTACCTGAAAATAAAAGCACTGCAACGCCAACATGGCGCATAGTAACGACCGGCAGGCATCACAAGAAGCATAAATAGAGACCAAAAAAACGCCCAAAATGAAAGTAATTGCAGGCCTCTTCGATGAACAACAACAACAACAGAGTAACCCTACTCAGTGAGTTAACAAGTCAGAAACTCCTAAAGTATTGCAAAGAACACTCCATCAACAGCAAACTACGATACAGACAAACACAAAATGCACAAATTTTAACAACCTATAAAATCAGGATAAATAGAGTGCTTTTACATCGAGGATTATTAGATTCAAATAACGAAAAACAGGATTATCAAATTTTGTATCTCAAATCATCCTCCAATAATTGATCATATATTAAAAGAGTAGATTTATAAGGAAATATATATTGAAAAAGTTATTTATCAATTTTTTCTTACAAGTATCAATCTCACCTAACACAATTCTTCCCAACAATCAGTGAAAACTAAAAAATAAATTTCAAATACCTAATTCCCAAATTATATTACCATTAAACTAATTTCAAATACCTAATTACCAATTTATGAAACCAACTGATAAAAAAGTTGCAAACAATTTATGAGAATCAGAACCTGAATTTGAAGGTTGAATGAAGGGCAAAGTGAAATTTGAACGAACCTGGCTGGGAGATGGAAGACGCAGAACGAATCTCTGAAGCTTGAAGGTTGAAAGAAACTTGAGAGATTGAAGATGATGAAGATCTGTCTGAGAGATTGAACGACAAAGCGATTGAACGACGATGAAGATCTGAAAAAAGAGGGAATGTGAGTGAAATTAAATCTTTTTTTTTCCACTAGAAGGCCCAATAATAACACTTATGAAGAAGTGCAATCTAAGATACTAAAAAGTGCTATCTTAAGTACACATATTATAGCGCTTTCGCTAAAGTGCTATTAAACGTCTTTGATAAAAAAACAATTCCCTACCTACAATAGCACTTCTGATAGTAAAGTGCTATTATACTTATTTGAGAGAGATATTTAATAGCACTTGTGTAAAAGTGCTATTAAATTAGTGTTATTGTAAGCCAAAATTGTAGTAAGTCAATAACATTAAGGGGGGTTGTGTCAAAATAGGTATTATTCTGATCAAAAATAGCTTTCCTCTTGGTATCAAGTCTAATTCCAAGGTTAACCAAAATATTCTTTTTGGTTATATTAAGGTTATTCCAATCTATTTTGAAGTAGGATACCACTTCTACCGGAGTATTCATAATTTTATTCCCGTGGCGCTTGAAATAATATTCTATACGGCATTTCTTCTTGCTTTTGTTGTCAAATTGCCGATTATACCCTTACATACATTGTTACCAGATACCCACGGAGAGGCACATTACAGCACTTGTATGCTTTTAGCCGGAATCTTATTAAAAATGGGAGCATATGGGTTGGTTCGAATTAATATCGAATTTTTTTCCCCTGCTCATTCCATATTTTGCCCCTGGTTAATGATATTAGGTTCTATTCAAATAATCTATGCCGCTTCAACATCTTTTGGTCAACGTAATTTAAAAAAAAATAGCTTATTCTTCGGTATCTCATATGGGTTTCATAATTATAGGTATTGGTTCTATAAGTGATATTGGGCTCAACGGGGCCAATTTACAAATAATATCTCATGGATTTATTGGTGCTGCGCTTTTTTTCTTGGCAGGAACTAGTTATGATAGACTACGTCTTCTTTATCTTGACGAAATGGGCGGAATGGCTATCCCAATGCCAAAAATATTCACAATTTTCACTATCTTATCAATGGCTTCCCTCGCATTGCCATGTAGAGTGGTTTTTTTGCATAATTGATCGTTTTTTGGGGAATAATTACTAGTCAAAAATATCTTTTCATGATAAAAATTCTAATGACTTTTGGAACAGCTATTGGAATGATATTAACTCCTATTTATTTATTATCTATCTTACGACAGATGTTCTATGGATACAAGTTTTTCAATACACCAAACTCTTATTTTTTTGATTCTGGGCCGAGAGAATTATTTATTTCGATTTCTATCCTTATACCTGTAATAGGTATTTGTATTTATCCGGATTTCATTTTCTCATTCTCGGTTGACAAGGTTGAAGCTATTCTATCTAATTTTTAATTGATCATTTTCGTGAATAAACGAATCAAAAAGAGAAATAAAACCTTTGCTTTGTCCAATGAAAAATATATTTATCTATTTTTCCGTTAGATTCACTTAAAAAGTGGAAATTCTAATCGAAATATGTTTGTTGTTTGTGAGAACCCCTTGAATCATTCCATTACTTGATTGAAAGGGTTCTCGACAATTTATGGAAAGTATATATTTATATGATTTCCATATTTTGATTTCTCGGGTTCTTTAACGGATTAAAATTCAATTAGATGTAAATGAACCATAACTATGTAGTCCTATTCCTAATAGATTGATCCCCAAATAACATATCCAAACGATAAGAAATCGAATAGAGATTGAAGAATTTACACCTTCTATTTTTTTATTTTTTCTAGTATGTAAATAAATCGCGAATATGGTCCAAGTAATAAAGGCCCAAGTTTCCTTTGGATCCCAATTCCAAAAGGATCCCCATGCCTCGTTAGCCCATACCGCTCTCGAAAGAATAACTATCGTTAAAAAGAGAAAACCCAGACTAATAATACGATAACCCCAACGATCCAATTGTTGAATAAATTGAGACCTGTAATAATTTCTAGAAGAAGTAAAAGAAGTTTTTCATAAAACATTGTTTCTTTCATTCATATTCATGTATTTGATTTCAACTAAATCAATGGATTTATTTAAAGAATCCAAATTCTTGGTAAAAGAAACAATTTGGATGACTTCTTGAAACGTAATGACTAAAATAGCCACTGATTATAATGATCCACATAATAGGGCTGCATAGCCCAATATCATCATACTTACGTGCATCATTAGCCAATGGGATTGTAGAGCTGGGACTAATATTACGGATTGATGCATTTTGGTTAAAAGATCCAAAGTCGCAAAGCCTTGGTAAAAATAACACTCAGTACTATTATTGTACTTAAAAGGTTTTTCTCCTTTTTAAAACACGGAACCATGTGAAAAATGGAAAAATCCCATGAAAGAAAGATTAGAGATTCATATAAATCACTAAATGGTAAATGGCCCGAAAAAAACCAACGAGTAATTAACAATCCCGTTACACAGAAAAAAGTTATTATCATGGCTTTTTTGGACAAATCATATAATCCTACGATTTCATTGACTAATAAGGTTATTTTTTGAACAAGGACTAATAAGGTTATTAAATGAATTGAAATAACAATTGATATGACAGAAAACGATATACGAGTTAATATATGCTCTAAAGTTGAAAATATTATATATATATGGAGTAAATGGGCTTCTAGATGCGAAATTTTATTAGTGATTCTTTCAGGACCGTGGCTTGTCCCCTTTTTACGCATTTACCTTTTTCAACCTGGGATTTTTTATGCATGCAAGTATTTTTGTTGGAACGTTGATATATAATTAATGGAGTATTCCTGGCGAGCATTTTTTTGTGGGTCTTGGGCCGCCAAGAAGCCATGTATTCTTGGCGGATTTTGTGGCTTCTTGGTGTAACACCCCCTTTTTAGAGACTGAAAGGAAGAGCGTCACAGTTCTCTACCCAAATTTAAATGCTTAAATACAAGTAAATAAAATCTTGCTGGTTTTATTTTTGGTGAAAGAAAAACAATAAGTGAAAAATATTCAAAAATAATAAGTGATATTATTTTTTCTTTAAAAGGTTTTCAAAATTCTCTTTATATAAATTTAAAGTAAGCCCATAAGAAATATGCATCACTTATATCAAACAATCATCCGGTAAGTTTTGCTCAAAGGATTTTCAAATATAAAATATTTTCATTGCACATAAGTATCTTACAATCTTTCAATTTGAAATGATAATAAAAAGATAAATCCTACAAAAGACTCTAACCCACAAATGATCACGATCGAGTTGGTCAAACACTAAAGATGTCATCCGGAGAGTACTCCAATGTCATCAATACATGAATATCAAAGAGATCTTTATCTTCAGACTCTAAAATGAAACTAGGTCACTAATCAACACTAACGGTCTTGATGTCAACGTCTCTCACAATGCCATTTTCCTTTTCCCAATAAACTTCAACTTGAGGTCCAAGGTATCCTGCACTAACTATTGTAAGGGGTGAATCACTTGTACACAAGTTACCATCGTGATGATGTCACAAGGCTACACATAATATTATACAAGTATATACATTTATATTTAACTAGTATATATACATACCTGAGTATCTAATCATGTATTTAAATCAAATAGAATCAACAAGTAATCAAATAGTCACGCATAAAGTCAATTAATCACAAAAATATTAATTATACAAAACATATATCAATTTTGCATATCAAACATTTAGTCGAAGATAAAGATAATATACTTCATCAAACATATCAATTACAAATTATATCAATCATCGAAATTTAATCATTTATAATGTATATAAAATCCAATCATAATTCTTCACTCAAAGTTAGTCTTCTAACTTAGTTAGTAACATCTTTCTTCAACCTACTCCATGGAGATCACTATTATGAGCGTAAGGTCGTTTCAACTGCCATATCATGGTTGTTTGCAACGGACATATATCAAATATGTCTCAACCATTCTGGCCCGAGCGCTGCATATTATTATAGATAGTCCTGCACAGTCAGGTTTCACTACGTCGGGTTGTATGATTTCCTCCAGTCAGGGTTGCTATACTGACTATTGGTAGAAGTTCAAAACGTTGGTGAACCCCAGTAGGTCTGGAGGCGAGCCAGCCGAACCAATCCTCAGTCTTACATACAAAATAGATCTTTAAAGAGAAAACTAAGGTTAAGGCATAAACAACCTAGTTGTCTAAACAATTTAAAGAAAAGTCTTTATCATACTATGAAGAAAAAAAATAAAAGAATGAAGAAAATAGTTGTTTATCAGTGCTGAATTTTACTTGAGAATTGGACATGTTTGATCAAATGTTTACTCCCTATTTGTAGCAAATTATCAACACTTCTACATGGTAATTTTTAAGCCCACGTTTTCACTCTCAATTTGTGATGAAAAATCAGCCACGTTGGTACATGCAACTCTGTAATTCTTATCTCTAACTTGGCATTCTTATCTCTTAATTTTTCATTTAAATTTTTATTTTATTTTTATAACATAAACCATAAAATTTAGGATACTATCTTCACCTATATATTTTTGTAATCTCAAAAATATTTTTGTTTCCATTTTCGGTAATATAAATTTATACTGCCGAGTAAATCATTGTCTCAAACCGGGTAGAATTTTAAGTCTAAGGTTTTATCATAGCCAACTAAAATATTTCATGTTTGATTTCTATAATCATTTTTATTAAATTCACTTTCTAGAGAGTAAATTAATTATCAGTCGACATAAGGTAAAAATATTATCAAAAGCACACATAAAACAAGTTAAAAATATTAGTGTACAATGACAATTTTGCTCATAATAAACTATTTAGTTTTAACAATGTGTACTCTAAACTATATACTAGGTGAAAAGTTAATCAAAATTTGTTGAAATTAGATTTCCAAAACTTAACCATAGCTTATATTAATTTAATAGATTATATCTATAATTATATTTTTCTCTAAAAGTTCACTTCTAAGAAAATAATTACTTAAAACATTCAAGCACTTTACATAAGTAACTAGGACAACAAAATAATACTATTATAAAATAATACTTAAACTAATGATATAAAGAAAATACTAGTTTAAAAAATTTGAGGCGTTACACTTGCAGTCCTTTTGACCCTCAATATTTTGGTGTTTTCTTGTAGTGCAAAATAACTCTGTTTCACCAAAATAGACATGACGTTCGATTACCGGGCAACGAATCTCAGCATCCTTTGCTACGGTTTCCATCAGTTGCTCCACTTCGTCGACTAAGGTGTGTGACCATCTAAGAACTTCTTTATGGATTTGGTCTATTCCCCTACATTTTTTATTAAAAATGGTTTGGTCGTCCTCATCAGTTCTAATAGCGTCGACTAAGAATTTTTCTTTCTTTCTTTTTCTTCGGATAAAATTTATACTTGTTCATGTTCTAGAAATAAATAAAGTCCGTCAAAATTCAAACTTCTTAGTAGCCAGAGGAAAAGAAAGCAAAAGCGATTCCCATAGTAGCGTCGAGCGAAATGGGAGCAGCCTAAACCGTGAAAACGGGGTTGTGGGGGAGCGATCGAAGTGGCGGTACTGCTAGGCGAAGCAATTGAATGTTGCACCCTAGATGGTGAAAGTTCAGTAGACGAAAGCATCAACCGCCATATACTCTGACCCGAGTAGCATGGGACACGTGGAATCCCGTGTGAATCAGCAAGATGGATGGATATTCGCCAGCCTTCTTTTGCAAAACAAGAAAAGAAGGCCCTGTACGCACCTTGCTCCCCGAAAGTAGTCAATGCAATAAAACGAACGACGAAACTTTACCATAAATCAAACAAAATGGATCTATTTTATTTTTCAAAATTATATTTTCTTTATTAAAAGACTAAAAATGGGTCAACTATTAATAGTAAATGTGTAAATAATATTAATATCATTCTCCTTTATTAATAATTAAACGACTTTCTGGGAAGGGTTTTGAACACTTTCCTTTTTACCAAACACTAGACACTGACCCGTGCTATCGCACGGGTTTTGTAGATTTTCATATATTATATAAAAATAACTATAATAATTTTTTCTTAAATAAATGACACAATCAAGTTTGTCTTTTAAAATCAGTCGAAACTGAATCATCCCCCACTGTATAATAAAATCACTCAAGCAACGTAATGAATATTATAAAAATCACGCAATGCAAATCATCCATGTTTAAAATATAGTAAATATAAAACGCGGCGAGAATGAATAGTTAGAGTATATAAAATAAAATTAAAAATACCTCTTAAACAACGTAACGCAAGTTGAAATTAAATATTTTGATGAGTCATATTAGCAATAAAAACACAAATTTGTCATAGCTAAAATTGGGATATATATAACGGAAAATATAAAACGCGGCAAGAATGAATAGTTAGAGTAAAAATTTGTGAATATATATATATAAACAAAGCATATACGATAAATATTCATAACATATCTTTATAAAATAAAAATTGATTTCTATTTAAACAAATTAAATATTTGCATAGCAGCAAAAAATATTAAATTATATATTGTTGTGACACATCATTGATTCGTTTCTACTGAGGTAGGTGTATAGAAAAATTGGAGACTTAGAAAAAAAAATTGAACATTTATTACAGAAAAAATTGATTGGATTGCATATTCAATGCATGTTGGTTACAAAAATATTTCAAAACAATTGATATGTCATAGTGGCTAATGTATGAAACATTTACAAAAATGTTATAAGTTCAACTCCTACTGAGTACATTTTTTAATAATTAAATTTTAGTTTTAGTAGGGTTAAATTAGGGTTAATTTGAGACTTAACTACTTTTATATATATAATGATAATGATATGTGGATCCAATGATGATCTTATAATCAAAAGAATCAATCTTTCTCGATTAATCCTTTTGCACCTCATTCTTCGAGAATCAGAAAGATCCTTTCTCAATCAAGTTTGAATTTGTTCGTTATTGGAATCTTCTACTTCATTACTTTTTATTTAATTTCTTTATTTTCCATTATTCCCCGGTTTTCTAAGATCTGGCCCATTTTCTCATTGATTGAAAGGTACGAAAGAAATCCGATTTCTTTTTTGATCATAAAGTACTATGTGAAATCTTCGATTTTCGACTGCTGTGTACATCCCCACCCAGCCAATAAGAGAAGAGGAGTGAGTACCAGACTCCCTAAGAGGAGATAACAGTGGCTCCGCGCCCCCTAACTACTTAAGACCTTAAAGAGTTGGTTGAGTAAGGCATAGGTCGCTAATTCTATTAAATTAATTCTTTGAAACTATGCGCCCAAAAGGTGCCCCACATAGGTCTTCCCCGAAACCCCCCAGTAACTAAGGTAAACAACGTAAAAAAAGCACCCATTTATGTACCGGTTCTGGAAGAGCGAAGAAAAAGGGGATGTTTTGTTAATATGAATAAGAAAGTGTTTATAGCCGTTGCGATATAAACAAGAATACTCATCCGAGCCGCAGGAACATGTACATAAAGAATACGTAAATTTCCACCTTGTTGAAGATCTAATGGTACTACCCGAATTTTATGATTTCTGCTTCCTCTAAGGAAGAGCTTAATTGTAGGAAAAGTGGAATTTCCACGACGATGGCAAAACCCTATGATATTATTTGAGAATGATTTTGTTAGAATAATTAGCCGAAATGATTAAATGATTTTGTTGATACATTCGAGTAATTAAACGTTTTACATTTAGTTAACTATATTTATTGTCATACCCTCCATTTTCCACAAAAATGGATCTATTCGAATTATAACTATAAGCAAGTCCATAAATATACTTCCAAAAAATAAGTGGGTATAGGAAGTCCTATTGGCGAGATCTAGCTCGTTCTAAATATACTTGATATTCCTTCATTTTAGAAATTCTATTTGGTCAAAGGATCAGAGATTCAATGGATTCTCAAATGATACATAGTGCGATACAGTCAACACAAGGTATTCTATTATATATTCGAATGGAAATAAAAAACAAATATGAATAGATACCTAGAAAACAAGTTAAAACCCATTAATGGACTATCTCCACTCGCTTGTTCCATCTAATTGTTCTAAGACAACAAGCTAGTTCGAAATCCTTTATTTTTTGAACCAATTGCTCTTTTGATTTTGGAAAAAAAAAAAAATCTTTATCAATATACTCTTTCTTCTACGCATTTATTACTACCCATAACATAATGAAAAATAGCTAATAATTAGGACTCATAACAAAATTTCTTAATCCGTTCGTGGGAAAATTTTTTGGATTTAATTGATATCCACCGACGGTGTAAAATAATTTTACACTGTCAACTAATACCAACTATGTTTTCCGCCACATCACCCACTTTATCCCACTTTATTGACATGACATGACAAAATGATGGTTATTTATTGGACGATGATATAAAACTATTTTACACCGTCGGTGCATATCAATTAAACTCAAAACTTTTACCACAGCAAGCACTAATCCTTTTTTGTAATAATATATTGATATTGATATTTGAGAGATGTGTTAAAAGATTAATAACCACTGCCTGGTGCAAAACATGCACCGCACCGACCCTAACCTTTTTTTATAGTAATTTCTTTTATAGTAATTGACTAATTGTACTAACAATTAACCATTAAAATATTTTGATAATATAGTACTAAAATCCAAATCCCACTTAGTTCGTTCTGATTTTCCAAACCTAATATTTTGCAATTGAGAGGCTAATTGTGAAAAATAGGCCGAGAAATGGAAGATGGATTTCTAGTTAATTGTGTGATTACTTATATTGAGAAGAATTGCTGAAAAGATTGATATACAGATTCAATTATTAATAAATTTTATTATATGGAGGAACGATGTGTATGCTTTAGATAAGAAAGCTCTTTCTGTTGAGCGTTCTATCTTTTTTCACGTCATGGCTTCCTTCATCTCTCTGCCGCCGCCTTCCTCTCTGTCCGTCCGGCAAGGACGCTTCGTCATCACTGGATGTCCTGACGGCGTCAAAGTCACCACACTTAACAACTGATATGCTTTTACCTTCTTTTCGTTTTTCTCATTTCATATTAGACTAGTGAACTATACACATCTAACCCACTCTTCCCAACACATATTCAAATGGACCCCACTAAATCATATCATGTAGGACTCCACATAAATTTGGTCCATTTGAAATTCAACAAATTAAGAAAAGTGTGTTGAAAAGAGTGTGTCAATGGTGCTTGGTAGCATAATTCTCTATTAAAACAAATTACACAACCCAAAATTAATTTGACTATGATTCCCCTGCTTTTACTTTCTTAAAGGTTGTATAGCATTGTAATTGAAGTAATGTTATGAAGAATGAACAGGGTGTTATAATCTAATTGTAATTGTAATCTGCTGTATCACTTGGTTTATGACGGCGGCGATGAGACGGTGAGGTTTTCTCATGACGCCATCGGCAAGGTGAGGGAGAACATGTGTGGAGAAGAGTTTAGGGAAGACAAGGAGTGAGCAGTGGAGGCGGCGGCGAGAGAAGAGGGAGAAGAAACGGTAAAACTGTTGTTTCTTTCTTTTTTTATTTTAATTAAATAATTAGTTTTTTTTTTTTTTGAATAAGCCAAAATGAGATATATATTAGTTAATATCAACTTTTAATCACACCCATTGAATTTTTTTTTAACCACATGTCACATATCTAACGATTGGACTGGGTTAAATGGAGGTAGGCTAATCCGAACTTTGTATATATATATATATATATATATATGATGTCTCTGTCAATTGAGCTAAGCTGCGGAACTCAGTAATTACTATTTTTATTTTTTTTACCCAAATTACTACTATTATTGTGTAGGAAACATGTCAAATTTCTAGAAGAGGATTGCTAAACGGTACCCCAGGAGCACTCTTTAAGCATTCCCTGTAAAAAAAGAATTTGTTTAAAAAGTGAATCATTTCAATTTACAATGTGTTGATTTCACAAAAATTTAACAAAAATTTACTATTTATGATGCTTAAAGGGTGCCCGAAGGCACTATTTAGCATTTTTGAATTGTGAACATAAACATTATGAAATAGAAACGTAACCTTAACAAGCTTTAAACAAAAACATCTACCAAAAAACAGGTCCACTTCATACAAATGTCTCTAGCTCTCTGCGTTAAGCTATATATTTCATAAAAGCAAATCGTATCCTGCTTTTAACATAAATTAAGTTGTAGTATATTTTCAACTTATAATCAATTGTAACACCACAACCAACAATAGTAACCTTATGTGACTTTAGAGCTTTACCTTATTACACGAGTTTTTTTTATCATATATATAATTAATATGTAAACTACAATCTCAATTCTCAATAACTTGTATATATTTGAAGCAATATCTCTCTATTCCTCACCCTTGCACACTCAACATGGATGCTAAGAGTGGTCTTTTTGCAGGGTCTCTTAACAGCAATGAACTTGTGGTCATCCAAGGACACAATGAGGTAAACCATACACAAATTTAATGTTATTTTTGTAATGTATTTTTGTTATTTTCACACATATTAGGAAAAGTATATGATATATTTAATGCATTCGTTCCTCTGGCCACAGTTATAAGTAAAAATCTACTTTTTAAATTCATTGAATAGTCTGTATCTGGTTCATATTATAGATCAAATACATCAATTATTTAATGAATCTAAAAAGTAGATTTTTGCTTATAAATCTGGCTAGAGGGAGTACACTTTTGAGTCTAACTCTAAATTTTTATCTTTCATATATAAGTGAATTAGTAGTATTAATTCTAGCTTAACCAAGGTCATGAGATCGATCACTTGCTTAGGCATGCAACGACATTAAAACTTTTACGAAGAGTTTGCCGCCCATTTGTATCCCACATGACTTGAGCGATTAGTATCTGTAGTTGCGCGCAGAGGATACCCGATTTACACACAAAAAATGTATTTGATAATTTAAAATTAGTTTAACCAAGACATCGGACGTTCAAGTGGTTAATGAGCTCGTCCCAGGAAGAATCGTTTGAGAGAACCCGGATTCGATTTGAGGTGGAAACAAATATTATTATTTTTTTATTACATATATAATCCTAATTAATTGATGTTTTTGCAGCCTAAGACAGTGAAGAACTTGGATGGCCAAGTATGTGAGATATGTGGCGATTCTGTAGGGCGTACGGTAGATGGTGACTTATTTATAGCTTGCGAAGAGTGTGGTTTCCCTGTCTGCAGGCCATGCTATGAGTATGAAAGAAGGGAAGGCACTCAAGTTTGCCCTCAGTGCCATACAAGATACAAGCGTATCAAAGGTAATTCGAAATTGATGGTGTGTGTTTTGTGATCGACATGTATCAGTGTCTAACACCAACATGTGTGGTTACGTTCAATCACTTCTACTTTTGTCAATTGGTCAGTGTCAGTATCGTATTATGTGTATGTGTTTGTGTCTTTGTCTGTGTCTGTGTCTGTGATTCATAGCATAGCATACATGGATTTCTCTAATGATGTAACTTCATCTTTGATTGTTATTTCTTGCTATGCAAAAGGAAGTCCAAGAGTTGAGGGAGATGAAGATGAAGAAGACGTGGATGACATTGAATACGAATTCAAAATGGAAGAGGAAAAGTACAAGCATAAGCATGAAGAAAATATGAGTGGTAGAGATGATGATGATGATGATTATGAGAATACTAAATATGGGGAGCTGCCCTTATTTTCTCACAGTATGTTAAGCAAAACCATAAGATTAATTAATAAATAATTAAGAATATAATATAAAACAGGTTTTTGTTTATTATTAATATAATTATGATATTAATCTTCATGAAGCAGGGGGTGCAAATTTTGATAACAAGGAGAAAACAGATGATTGGAAGTTGCAACAAGGCAATCTGTTGATTGAAACTGATGCAGTTGATCCTGAAAAGGCCATGTATGTATGTCATGCATCATGAATTTAGGAACTTTTTGATGTGATCTATCAACAACCATATGCATGTGTCATTTACTCAAAAAAAATCATCATAAACTACTAGGCTTGCTTGAATTGTCGTACTTGAGTTTATCTACTGACATAAGCACTTGTGACACTGTGTGGAAGAGCTTATGACATGTCCATAAGCTGTTTTCAACTATTGTTTGGATAAACAGCTTATTTGCAGCTTATAGCACAAGCGCATATCATAATGAGTTTTTGTGTATAAACTTACATAAGTTAATTTTATAGTAAAAGATTAAATAAAGATAAATTATTTTTATATATGCTACGATATGTTTTCATAACCTATATTTGAGAACTTGTGAAAATAAGCTGAAAAAAACTTACGAAAATTGTCATAAGTTGTTTTCATAAGTTCAACCAAACAATTTCACAAAACTTACGCCAGTAGATAAGCTTTAATAAGTCAATCCAAGCAGACCCTATATGTTCTTTAGATAGCTTATGAAAACAACTTATAATTTATATAAAAAGAGTTTGACTTTATTTTATCTTTGTTATATGAATAACTTATACATAAGCACTTATACGATAAACGTTTTTTATGTAAGAGCTTAGCTAAGTTATTTATCAGAATATGTCTTAATCTAATCAATTCTTTGTGGAACATGATGTATGCAGGAAAGATGAAACTAGACAGCCACTTTCAAGGAAAGTGGCAATACCATCAGGAAAACTCAGTCCTTACAGAATGATGGTTGTGACTAGGCTGATCCTTCTAATACTCTTCTTTGAGTACAGAATCTTCCATCCTGTACCTGAAGCCATTGGACTTTGGTTCATATCTGTAGCATGTGAAATCTGGCTTGCATTATCATGGATGGTTGATCAGATTCCCAAATGGTTTCCCATTGATCGCGAGACATACCTTGATCGCCTTTCAGTCAGGTCATCAAGCTATTTTCCTTTATATTATTTTACAACTGTCTACGAGGGGATTTGGAATCTGTGTCCTGAGGTTATAAGGATAAACTCTTACTACTGAGCTGACACCTCGTGGACTTGATTTTAATGCAGGTTTGAACCGGAAAACAAGCCGAACATGCTATCTCCTATTGATATCTTTATAACAACTGTGGATCCAATTAAGGAACCTCCTCTTGTTACAGCCAATACTATTCTTTCAATTTTGGCACTAGATTATCCTGCGCATAAAATTTCATGCTACATTTCTGATGACGGTGCTTCCATGCTCACCTTTGAAGCTCTTCAAGAAACTGCTGAATTCGCGCAAAAATGGGTACCTTTTTGTAAACAATTCTCTGTAGAGCCTCGAGCACCAGAGAAGTATTTCTCTGAGAAGGTAGATTTTCTGAAGGATAAGATTCAGACCACATATGTAAAAGAACGCCGTACTATGAAGGTTAGTAGCATAGCATATTCAAACAACCTTTCGGTTTTATTAGAATATGCAATACAATACTGCTGAAGTTTCATTGACACTTACTTGGCTAACAGAGAGAATATGAAGAATTTAAAGTGAGAATCAATGCACTTGTGGCTAAATCCATGAGAGTTCCCTCAGAAGGTTGGAGTATGAAAGATGAGACACCATGGCCAGGAAACAATACAAAAGATCATCCAAGTATGATACAAATTCTTCTTGGTCATAATGGAGGAGACAATAAAGAGAACGAACTTCCGTCTCTTGTCTACATCTCTAGAGAGAAAAGGCCTGCATTTCAACATCACACAAAAGCCGGCGCAATGAATGCCTTGGTAATTTCCATTCCAAATTTCAATTTACATTCATTTATTTTTTTTATCAACATTTATAAAGCTAAGGTTTTAAATATTGCTTTCAGCTTCGTGTATCGGCTGTGTTGAGCAACGCTCCGTTTGTGCTCAATTTGGATTGTAATCATTATGTGAATAACAGCAAAGTTGTGAGAGAAGCCATGTGTTTCTTTATGGACATTCAACTTGGGAATAGCATTGCCTTTGTCCAGTTCCCTCTAAGATTTGATAGTCTTGATAGAAATGATCGTTATGCCAATAAGAACACTATTTTATTTGATGTAAGTTCCACAATTTAAATTCAATTGCTACCTGATACATTATGTCGTTACATTCAATCATTTCCATTTATTAAATTATTATCAGTCTCTGCACGTCAGTGTTAGTGCCGTGTCTGGTGTTTGTCTGGTGTTTGTGTCCGTCCTTCATAGGCAACCTTAATTGTATTTGAGTGAGTGGAATTTGACAATGACATGCTACCTTTTCTATATTTTTTTGGCAGATTAACTTGAGGTGTTTAGATGGAATTCAAGGACCTGTTTATATTGGATCAGGTTGTATATTCAGAAGGAAGGCATTAAATGGCTTTGATCCTCCTAAGGCGGCAAAGCGCTCTCAAATCGTACAAGTACACTCAAAACAGGATGAAAATGGAGAGGATGAAAGCATTATAGGTGACCATAATTCCACTGAAAAAACAAACAAAACAAAACTAAATTCTATTCATTTTCATGTCTATAACAATTACTTTTCTTTTTATAGAAGCAACAGATGAAGACAAGCAGCTATTGCAATCGGATATGAATACTGAGAATAAATTTGGAAAGTCTACACTCTTCATGAATTCTTCATTAACAGAAGAAGGTGGTGTAGATCCTTCTTCAACTCAAGAAGCCTTGCTTAAAGAGGCCATTCATGTCATGAGTTGTAGCTACGAAGACAGAACACATTGGGGATACGAGGTATATTATAAAAATAGAAATAATATTTTGACACATTTAATAACTAATTTCAAAAACAAATTGTCTGGTTAACGCAGTTGAAATACAACTTTTCAGGGTACTTAAGATCTTTCTAGTATTTATTTGAACTGTACTAACCATCTGAATTGTTGTCGAAAATTTCTGGCCTATTTTGCATCAAAATAACAAAACTCGTTATAGAAAGGACAAAACTTGGTCTGCAAGTTATCAAATCAAATAATGACACACGAATAAACTATTGAAACATTCTTGATCACTTTTGTTCATCAACAGGTTGGTATGAGCTATGGATCTATAGCAGCAGATACTCTTACAAGTTTAAAGATGCATACTCGCGGTTGGAGATCGGTGTACTGCATGCCAAAGAGGGCTGCTTTTCGAGGAACAGCACCAATCAATCTCACAGAAAGACTTAACCAAGTTCTTAGATGGGCCGTGGGATCACTTGAAATCCTATTCAGCCGCCACTGCCCATTGTGGTATGGTTTTAAGGAAGGAAGACTCAAGGTTCTTCAAAGGATTGCCTATATTAACAGCACTGTCTACCCTTTTAGTGCATTTCCTCTCATAATCTATTGTATTGTTCCGGCCGTCTGCTTGCTCACTGACAAATTCATCACACCATCGGTAATCCATTATATTTATTTATTGAATTTAATTTGTATTCATTATATATTTGTAGAGATATTTTAAGAGGTAATATAACAAAGTGGCATATCACGATAGGATTTGATTTGAATGCATGTGTTAAAAGTTTTACTCTATCACAGTGTTTGTACATAAAAACTAAGGTAGTTGGATTAGCTTATTTGAACTTATCTACTGACATAAGTTTTTGTTAAACTGTTTGAAAGAACTTATGGAAACAACTTATGACATTCATAAATTGTTTACAGCTTATTTCCATAACCTCTCCAGAATAGCTTATGAAAATGGCTTATAGTTTGACATTATTTTATCCTTCATTATAGAAATAACTTATTCATAAACACTTATATGATAAGCATTTATCCTATAAGCGCTTAAATAAGTTGTTTATCCAAATAGGACAATAATCTCTTATTTATTACTGAGAAAATCCATTACTCATTGGTTTGTTTACATATAACATTGTTCAGGTAGGAACATTTGCAAGTCTAGTATTCATTTCTCTATTCATCTCAATCTTTGCTTCTGCCATTCTTGAACTAAGATGGAGTGGAGTTAGTCTTGAGGAATGGTGGAGAAATCAACAATTTTGGGTCATTGGAAGTGTATCAGCACATCTCTTTGCAATTGTACAAAGCCTAATGGGAGGATTCCTTAGTAGAGTCAATGCACATTTCAGCATTGTATCAAAGGCACCGGACGACGATGGCGACTTTAACGAATTATACACTATTAGATGGACAATACTACTAATACCTCCAACCACAGTCACAATAATCAACCTTATTGGTATTGTTGCCGGTTTCACAGATGCTATAAATAGTGGTGAACATGAATGGGGAATATTGATTGGAAAACTGTTTTTTGCTTCATGGGTTATTGCTCATCTTTATCCTTTCCTTAAAGGACTAATGGGAAGACAGAATAGAACACCAACACTTATTGTTATTTGGTCTGTTCTTTTGGCTTCTATTTTTTCTTTGGTTTGGGTAAGAATTGACCCTTTTGTGTTGAAAACTAAAGGGCCTGATGTTAAACAATGTGGAATTAGTTGTTGAATATGTTTATTTACTCAAATGAATTATGTGATTCAATGAAAAAGTTTTGTGAAATACATGTGCAAGGGAGAGCACACTTTGTACTTATTTTGTAACTAGAGGAACAGAATAAAAGTTGTTACTTGTGATTTTTCATTTGTTTACTTTTATCTTGACTCCAAGTGAGGTTTGGATTACTTAATTTGTTCATCAGAATGCATTTTTTTTTTACTCTATATATATACTAATTACTACTGCAATGCATACAATTCTACTACTATTTCTGCTTCTCCTAGCACTGTTGAGAACCTGTAAGGAAGATGTCGCTTCCAGAACGCGGGCATAATCGAATCTATCTCTTTCCAATGAGCTCGTATCCGTATGCAGATAACTACCACAATCCACGCATGCAGCGAATACCATATAACCTCAACCAGGCTCCCCTTTGAAATGGCACAATCTCCTTGTCCCACCTCACATAAGAAGAGAAGAAATAATCAAAAAACTGTTTTGCCCCATCAATAATACACATGACGTCCTCCGCAATCCCACTGTTACGCTGTTTCCATCAAAGTACCATCCACAGCCTTGTTGTTTCCATCATCACCAGCTATCGGCCTTGAGGGAACAGCCACACCATAGTTTATTTAGAAGTGTACTTTTAAGTGACACAAAGATGATTTTCTCGACGTGTGTGTATCTAAAGGATTTTGGGGTGAAAAATTCCACAATAAGAAATGACATATCTAAGCCATTAAGCAATTTATTATTTATTTTTTGACGCATGCATTCAACAATAATAGAAGCTCAAACTACACCATTTTGGAGTAGGAACTAGGAACAGAAGGCACAACATGCAACACTTAAAATCCATTACAAAACCATCTCTTACGAATCCCATATACAATATTCAACAAATATTTGATAACTTTGTGCATGCAGAATGCACATTGGTGACAACTTAGTTACTGTTCTGGACTGGGCCAAAGAACTGGCCCAAATCCACTCCTGCTCGGATTACAGGGCAGGCCCAATAGGGACTTGCCCCTGCCCGACAGTCAAGCATGCGGCTCGTTTCGCGTGCTGCTCGACACTCATCCGTGGAGCTTATCCACTCCTCCTAGGATCGTGGAACTGCTCCACCAAGATAACAGCTGGCAACAGCTTCTCCTCTTATTCAGGAGTTATCTTGGCAGTCCACCTTATTGGGCTGCTCGACACAGCCCACTAAGGGGACCTTTGGCCCAGCGCTGGGGGCAACTATATAAGCTCTCCTTGACAGGAGAGCAAGGTACACAATTCATTCTCTCACTCTCACTCTCTCTATTCTCTGTGCTTGCTCAATCTCTGACTTAGGCATCGGAGCACCTGCAGGTACAACCCCCCCCTCCGGTGGTGGAATTGCTGCTTGACGCTGTTTGACGACGGACCTCTGGCCATCACTCCTTTCTGATCAACAGGTTAGATCAGTGGCGCCGTCTGTGGGAACTTAGAAGTTCTCCCCATCTTCTCTTCTTTCCTTCAAGAACGAAAGATCAAAACTAATTTTCCAACCACAATCATCATGGCCAGTGGTTCAAACACCAACAACGACGATGTCAACAACAACAACGTCGACGTTGTTCCTCCATTCACCTTGAACGTCGGCGGTCCTGTCCTCATGCCGGTTGACGACAACGATCAGCCCATTCCTGACACTGATCACAGAGACGGACGAGAAACATCTCCCGATTCTGATGATGAGGATGCGGTGCAGTTCCTCTCAGAGCGAAAAAAGGGGAAGCAGTCGCAACTCCTCAACCGAACTCCCCGCGAGTTACGGAAAACGCTGCTCTGCTCGACGCCTTGCGCGAGACTATCCGGACTGTTAACGAGCAGAACAATTGTATTCGGGCGCTGGAAGACGGCCAACGACAAATTCTAGTGTATATTAAACCCCCTTCTCCTCCGTGGAGAGCTAAACGCTCGGAATCTCCACCTGCTCGCCGAGCAGGGACGAGCCAAAGAAGACCTGTCCTCGAGCGCGTCCAGCCACAGGTCCAGAAGAGAAACCGAACTCCTCCACGCGAGGACTCTGTTGCCCAAACAAACAAGAGGGGCAAAGCGGTTGCTCTCTTCGAGCAGAGACCCAGATCTCCTCCTCGGAGGAAAGAGATCCTGCTCGGAGGCATGACTCAAGGTAGTCGAGGAGACGACTATCAATACCGACAAGAGAACTCTCCTCGTCGAGAAGAGACTCCAACCCACTCACCGGGCTGGAGTGACGACGAAGTTTACAAGGGTCCACTGTCCAGGCAGATCATGGACCTAGAACTTCCTCGTGCGCTGCAGAAGCCACCCCAGCTGGGGAAGTATGACAGGCTCACTGACCCCGACATACACATACAAAACATTGATGCTATCCTTAATTACCAAGCAGTAAGGGGAGGCATCAAGTGCAGGATTTTTCCGACCACACTGGTCGAAGGTGCCATGGCTTGGTACAGAAGCTTGCCTCAGGGATCCATTACCTCCTGGAAGGGCCTGTGCAAGCAGTTCACAAGCCACTTCACTGCTTCCCGGAAACATTCGAAGACGGAAGCAAACTTGGAGGTTGTCCGCCAAGGACCCAACGAAACTCTCAGATCATACATCGAGAGATTCAACAAAGAAGCTGTGCAGGTTGATGTCACTGACGACATGAAGAAATACCTGATGAGGAAAAACCTCCGCGATGGAACCAAGTTCAAAGAGATGGTTGCCATCGAGAAACCTGCTACCTGGGATGAGATCCTGTACAAAGCCCAGGCCTACATGCACTTCGAGGAGGAAACCATGGCCGACACCATGAGATACTCCCGAACAGAGGACAATCACCCTCCCCGCGAGCAGGGCAATAAAAACGGGGACAAGTGCAACGGGGACAGGCGTGGGCGTGACAAATCACGGGAACCCCGAGGACCTCCTAGTCAGTTCACCAATTACACTCCCCTGCTCGTACCACGAGAGATTGTCCTCGCCGAGTGCGCTGCCTCGGATTTCAAGAATGCTGAGATTAGATTCCCAAAATCTACCCCTTTCAAACTCGGGCAGGATAGGAGCAGATACTGCGCCTATCACAAAAGCTACAGGCACCTGACTGAAGACTGCATCCAGCTTAAGGATGTTATAGAAATTTTGATCCGTAATGGCAAGCGGAAGGAGAACCCTCGCCAGGAGAAGAAGCGCGAGGACACCCCCGAGGATGAGCCTAGAGCTTCCGGGGAGAAGAACGTCGCCTTGGCTGTCTGGCGACCAGAGGACTTCTACGTCCCCAAACACCTCAAAGACACCTACGAGCATCCCATCCTCAACGAATGGGAAAATTTTGCTGAAACCATGGTCATATCCGGTGGTGTCTTCGACAAACACACCGTCGGCTCAGTAAAAAGAAAGTTCGAGGAGCTCATCACTGCCTCCTCGGGCATGGCTGTGACCCTCGGCAAACCGAAGACATCGTCACAACCTCTCTCCTTCTATCTCGAGGAGCTCCCCGGGGGATCAGCTAACTCACAGATTCCCCTCCCCGTCAGGGCCGACATGGCGAACTTTGACGTTCGACGCATCCTCGTCAACTTTGGCAGCTCGTGCGACATCATTTACGCACATATGTTCAGGACACTGCAGCTGGATGAGTCCCATCTCACACCGTATTTGGGCTCATACGTCCAAGGATTCAACGGGGCAACTACAAAGCCCTGGGGTTATGTCGACCTGATCGTCACCTTCGGCCACAAGGAAACAGCCACGTCGATCAAAGTCAAGTTCCTGGTGGTAGATTGCCCATCTCTCTACCAGTGCATCATCGGCAGAACTGCAATCGCAGACTTGCCCGCCGTAGCCTCCACTGCCCATCTGAAGATGAAGTATTACACTGACAAAGGGCAGGTAGCTACTCTCCATGGAGACATTGAGGCTGCGAGGAGGTGCTTCAATGCAGCTTATAAAGGGCAGAGCTATGTTGGCCTTGTCCCTGAAGCGAAGAAGAGCAAGACTGCTTCCGAGCAGCCAGAGACGAGCACAAAGCCTCCTCCTCCACAACCTCCCCAGAATGTGAGCTTGGTGGACCTCGATAGCCGTCATTCCAAGCAAGAACACAAAGAGGAGAAAAAGCTGCGCAAAGACAAGAAAGAGGGCGACGCGGCGAGCAAGGAGAATCTTCGTCCCATCCCCGACGAAGATTTCGAGCTAATCCCTCTTGGAGAAGATCCGAGCAGGAACTTGAAGATTGGGAAGGACGTCCCCGACTTGGCGAGGAAACAGCTGGTGGCCTTCCTGAAAGACAATGCTGACCTGTTAGCCTGGAGTGCTTCCGAGATGCCAGGCTTGGACCCCAACATTGCTTGTCACCAGTTGACCGTCGATGAATCTGCTAGTGTTGTAGTGCAACGTAGGCGTAGGCAGTCTCCTGCAAAAATGGAGGCTGCAGAAAAAGCTGTAAAAGACCTCTTAGAGGCAAATTTTATTTCTGAAGCCAAGTATACAACTTGGTTGTCAAACGTTGTACTCGTGAAAAAATCTAATGGAAAATGGAGGATGTGTGTTGACTATACCGATCTCAATAGGGCATGCCCTAAAGATATTTACCCTTTACCTTGCATTGATAGATTAGTTGATAATTCTTCTGGTTTTAAATTATTGTCTTTTTTAGATGCATATTCAGGGTACAATCAAATACCAATGGGTGTGGCCGACAGGACAAAAACGACCTTCATGACCGAGTCGGACAACTATTACTACAACGTAATGCCCTTCGGCTTGAAAAACGCTGGTGCTACTTATCAACGGATGATGAACAGAGTTTTCCGAGGAGAGATTGGGGACATGCTCGAAGTCTACATGGACGACATGATCGTCAAATCCCACGAGGAGGTAGATCACACTGCCCACCTCCAAAAGGTCTTCGAGCAGGCCAGAAAAGTCAACATGAGGCTCAACCCTGAGAAATGCACATTTGGCATCCGAGTAGGGAAGTTCCTCGGTTTCTACCTCACCGAGCACGAAATCGAGGCTAACCCTGACAAATGTCGAGCATTCACCGAGTTACCAACTCCCAACGACAAAAAGTCCATACAAACACTGAATGGAATGCTGACCGCATTATCCCGCTTCGTAGCGAAATCAGCTCAACACGCACTTCCCCTTTTCAAATTACTGAGAAAAGAATCTGCTTTCGAATGGACTGAGGAGTGCGAGCAGGCCCTTCAACACTTGAAGAAGGCACTGTCCGAGCCCCCAGTTTTGTCACGCCCGGAAGTCGGGGAGGTTCTATATCTCTACCTCGCCGTCGCGTCCGAGGATGTCAGCGCCACTCTCATTCGAGAAACGCTCGAAGGACAGAAGCCAGTATACTTCACGAGCAAAGCCTTGCAAGGCCCCGAACTCATATATCAGCGAATCGAAAAATTGCCCTAGCCCTCGTCACTGCGGCGAGGAGACTGCGATACTATTTCCTCGCACACACGATCGTCGTCTGAACCGATCAGCCCATCAAGTCACTTCTTGTCCGACCAGACATGGCGGGCAGGATGCTGAAATGGTCGTTGGAGCTCTCCGAATTCGACATCCGCTATGAAAGCAGAAAAGCACTCAAAGCCCAAGTGTTGGCCGACTTCGTGGCCGAAATGACTTGCTCGCCCTCCTTGACAGATGGAGCGAACAAGTGGACAATTTTCATGGACGGAGCGTCTAACGCAACAGGAGCGGGCGCTGGGATCATCCTCGAAAACGAGGAAGGCATCCTGATCGAAGTTTCGTTAGCACTGTCTTTTCCGACCTCGAACAACCAAGCAGAATACGAGGCCTTCCTCGCAGGGCTGCGACTCGCCGAGGACGTGGGCGCGAAAGAAATAAAAATCTATACAGATTCACAGCTCGTCGCATCGCAGGTCCTAGGAGAATACCAAGCCAAAAACGACATCTTATCTGAGTACTTGGCCTTAGTGAAGGAAAGAATCACGAAGTTTGACTCCGCCGAAATACAGCATGTTCCCTGAGAGCATAACAAACGAGCAGACATCCTGTCAAAATTGGCGAGCACGAAAAGAAAGAACGGAAACAAATCCGTAATCCAGGAAATCCTCTCCCATCCGAGCATACAGAAACCAACGAGGGTCCTCGACATAAACGCCATCGGGGACGCCAACTGTTGGATGACCCCAGTGTACAACTATCTCGCGCACGGAACATTACCACACGACGAGAACGAGGCAGCAACGGTCAAACGAAGAGCGTGCTCGTATACCCTCCTTGACAACAAGCTTTACAGAAGGGGCTTCTCCATTCCCCTCCTGAAGTGTGCTGACGAGGCCACTGCCGACTACATCCTCCGCGAGATACACGAGGGAATTAATTCGCAGCACCTCGGGGGTCGCTCCCTGGCCAGAAAGGCATTACGAGCAGGATATTACTGGCCAACTATGCAGCAAGATGCTAAAGAGCACGTGAAAAAGTGCGACAAATGCCAACGGCACGGGGACATGCACCTTGCTCCTCCTCACGAGCTCAAGTCACTATCGTCCCCGTGGCCCTTTGCATGGTGGGGAATGGACATCCTCGGTCCCTTCACCAGAGGAAACCTTCTATGCAGATACCTCATCGTCGGAGTAGACTACTTCACCAAATGGGTAGAGGCAGAACCACTCCCTGAAATAACTTCGTTTAGGATTCTACGTTTCTTCAAAAGAGATATCCTATGTCGTTTTGGGATACCCCAAGCTGTGGTCACTGACAACGGCACACAGTTCACCGAAAAGACATTTAGGGGATTCCTCGCCAAAATCAATACAAAACATCACTTTACATCCGTCGAGCACCCACAAACCAACGGGCAAGCAGAAGCCGCGAACAGAGTCATCCTGCGCGGACTGCGACGATGGCTGGGCGACGCAAAGAAGCAATGGGTCGAGGAGCTGCCCCACGTCCTATGGGCATAGCGAACTACCCCTCATTCCACTACCGGGGAGACACCCTTTCGTTTAGCATACGGGAACGAAGCAGTCATCCCCGTGGAGATTGGAGAACCTTCACGTCGCACCGAAGCCCCCCTCGACGAAGAGATGAACGACGAGGCAATGAGAGAAGAGCTGGATCTCGTCGAAGAGATCCGAACAGCAGCTTCTCTCAAAGAAGCCTCATTAAAACAACTCTAGGCGCTTAAGTAGTTCCCTAAACTATTTAAGTTATTTTCGGGGATAGACGTCCTCGACAGAACGTGCCCGCACAACAATTAGCGAATCACAAAATTTTGCGGATTGTTCCCCAAGTTAACTTCCGAGCACAAAGTCGCATAATTAAACGAGCACAAAAATAAACATCCACACAAACAGGCAAAACTTAGCAAATACGAGCACAATTAACAAAAGACCACCAAGGTCGACAATTGTCATAAAAATAATGGGACAAAACCCTGTTGTTCAGATAATACAAGTATTCGGCGCGCAGGCCCCCGGAAATAAGTTTGACAAAAACTGAAAAATAACATAATGGCACGCAGGCCGAATTAAACTAAGACAAGCTAATGATCACTTTCGCCCTGGCCTTCCTCCTCGCCTACTTCGGGCATCTCCTCTTCTTGAATCTCCTCCTCCTGCTCCATTTGTTTGTACTTCTCGGGGATGACGATCTGCCCGTTCCCTCGGTGACCAACCCGGGATTGACGATCTTCAGCCGGGCCATGGCAATGTTGAAGCTATACTTGGCGCTCTCGAAGACCTTCCCCATCTGAGCCCGGATCTCACCAACGAGTTCTGCTCGGGTAGCCAAACCCCGAACATGCTCGGGCTCGTCCTCGGAGGGAGTCATCATCTGTCGGAGAGATTCTAGCTCGTCCTCAGCTTTCTCTTTGCCCTTCTTCTCCGCGCTAGTAATCTTCAGCTCGGCCACCTCCTTCTCAGCTTTGTGCAAATCAGCTGCCAGGTTGGCATAATTCTCCTGCTTGCCCTTCAGGTCGGTCACAGTATTCCCGAGCTGCAGCACCTCAGCCTCGAGCTCAGCATTCCTCTTTGTCAGCCTTTCCACGGCCCCCTCTCATTTACCACCATAGCCGTCTCCGCCAGCCGGAGAGTGGCAGCAAAATTGTTGGCGAGCTGGGCCCCTAGCTCCTCGGAGCTGGATTTCATGATAGCATCCTTCTCCGACCGCAGAATCGTCGCCAGATACTGTTTGAGATATCCAGGCAGGCCAAAAAGGAGAGGGAACATGAACCCCTTTGTCTCCTCGACGGCATCAAGGTCGACCACAAAGTCATCCCTTTGCCTCTTCGCAGCAGGAGGTTTGACAATAGAGCGACTTCCCTTGACCCCAGCAGGAGACGAGGAGCTGCCCGGGGTAGACGAAGCCGAGAGCATGACATGCGACATTGCAGAATGGGCAGGCTTCTTCTTTGCCACCCTCTTCTTGTCAGCGGCAATCTTTACGAGTTCGTCAGCAAAGTCGGCCATATTATCTGCGTGGAGAAACATACGAGCAAAGTTAGTAATCGAGGAGAGCAAATATACACAACGTAAACAAAAATAAAACGAAGTTAAACATCGAGCAGGAAGGACACGGCGAATACCTAACAAAGCTTTTCTAGCTTCCCTGCTCGTACATTCGAGCAGGGACTTTATGTTCACAAAGCAGGGTTCCACCCTCGGATTCCCGAACGCATCCTTTGCGGGCACACCCGCTTTTGTCATAAATCTGACGGGATTAAAACCCGCAACATAAGTTCTAATCTTTTCGTACCCGGCACGCTCCGCCGGGGAGAGGATTTCATCTTTCACTTGGTAAGCATCTGTGGGCAAGGCGAAATGCCGATCTGTCCAGCAAAGGGGAAACCGAGGAACTTCTCGGAGAACCGGGACCCCCTCCTCGCCCAACGATGGGACAGTCTTATAAACGGACTTTCTTGCTTCCGGGGACACCGGTTTTACCAGGTAATATCTCTCCTTGAACCCCCGGACAGAGTCCACATACATCCTAAATATCTTTGCCTGGTGCTGCTTCAAAGATACCCAACCTTGCCGTCCCCAAACGGTTTGTCGTTGGATCTTGAAAATATGGAAAAACAAGGGCAGGGTAGGTTCAACCTCCAAGTAATTACAGAGCTTCTCGAACACCCGAATGAACGCCAGTGAGTTCGGATGTAGCTGAGAAGGGGCCAACCGCAACCTCTCGAACACGCCCATAGCGAAGTCATTGAAGGGCAGCCTAAATTTCAGATCTTTTAAGGCGAATTCATACATGGCGAATCCGCCCTCAGAGAATTCCGAACAAACTCATTTTCCCTCCTCGGGCACGTGAACTTCCCAATTCTCCGGGTCATCCTCTCCTCTGTCCTCGATTATCGAATACACGCCCGGATCCCCTTGCACAATTGAGGAAACCGCTCCTCGTGGTTCGGGCGCGACCCAAGCTAATCTCTCGTCGGTTATAGTGTCGACGAGCCGATGGATTTCCACGGGCTCCTCGATGTCAGCCATGTTGTACCTGAAAAGCAGCGAAAGAAAGCGAATTCGACAATTCGATCAAATCCACCCTTCCACCGCAATTCAAATGAAAGGGCGTTAAACAGGCGAGGACGTTGTCCCCGACCAAAGCCCTCATCAAATGGCAAATCAAAATAAGTACAAATCGAAGAGACATGGGGATTGCGAGGACAAAATGGGGAGAAGGTCCCCGACACTAATTCTCAGCGAATACAAACTCCGTAAAGTTCGAAACGGGGAGAAGGTCCCCGACAAATATTTGCAATAAACGCAAATCCGCTGTGCTCGTAAGCCGAGGAGGAACCATGGCTAATTGGGACGTTACGCTCTCCTCTCCTCGACGTGGACGAGGAGGAGCCAGGAAGCTCTCCTCGACACAAACGCAAAATTTCCCAGAAACCTGACTATTCATCTTCTTCAATGTTGATGAATGTTCATCAACATTCATCAATGTTCATACCCGTTTCTTCCCAGAAAACCCCCATTGATCCAAATATCTGGGAAAAACACCCAAAAGGGCGTTTAACAGTGGTAAATCCAACATCAAACGCCAAAACAGATAAATTTAACAACAACGCAATGGTTTTGCTATACCCAAAATCATTACAAAACACCAACACAGTGGTAATTTTCATCCCAAAACCAAAACCCAAAAACAAAATCATATTTTTAACATCAAAACAACATGAATCAAGCAAAACATTCACGGAAAAGGGTAGCAGAGGATGAATACATACCTTATTATGAAGAAAAATGAAAACTTGGGAGGAATAAAGCTTGAACTTGATGAAGAATTTGAACTGAAACTTTTGAAACAAAGAAACCACAGTAACAGCAGCAGCAAACGAAAAAAGGCAAAGAGAGTGAAATGGAAAACGATCCCACTTCACTCCTATTTATACCCTTCAAAAAGAATGCTGTGTGAAAAATGGAGAGGTGCGCCCATACCATCACAACCATCAATTAAATCCAAAGGCTGTGATTAAAACGCATCTAAAGGCTCCAATTCAATCTCACAGAAAATCAAAAGATGCGAAGATCTGACGATCCACAATCCTCCTCGTAGAACGAGGAGATTACAGCCTATCTCCTAGGTCATAATGGCCCCTTTCAATAGCTAGGACACGTGTCAAGTGCAGACGAAGCGTCTGTCTTTTCAAGTCCCATCGGACAGACCACGCGTCACGAGCATGTCTCACTTTTGAACTTTCCTGCTCGACATGCGAGCACGAAGTTATTCCACAAACGAATCAAATCTTGTTGCGAGCACGTGCTCGACACTGGGGGGAAGCGCTTTTCCGCGAAGCGTCCTCAACGCCAGTTTTCCTGCGAGCAAAATTGACAATAATTACGAGCACGAGTTTACAGCACCTTCTCCTCGCAATCATTATACCTTAAAGCTCCCCGCGTCTCCTCATAAAAAGAGGAGGAGAAACAAAATACTTTATCCTCGACACACGAGCTTGAACTTAAAGCCACTACTCTTATGACTAAGAGCAATGGCTTTGGGGGCTCCTGTTCTGGATTGTGCCAAAGAACTAGCCCAAATCCACTCCTGCTCGGATTACAGGGCAGGCCCAATAGGGACTTGCCCCTGCCCGACAGTCAAGCATGCGGCTCGTTCCGCGTGCTGCTCGACACTCATCCGTGGAGCTTATCCACTCCTCCTAGGATCGTGGAACTGCTCCACCAAGATAACAGCTGACAACAGCTTCTCCTCTTATTCAGGAGTTATCTTGGCAGTCCACCTTATTGGGCTGCTCGACACAGCCCACTAAGGGGACCTTTGGCCCAGCGCTGGGGGCAACTATATAAGCTCTCCTTGACAGGAGAGCAAGGTACACAATTCATTCTCTCACTCTCACTCTCTCTCTATTCTCTGTGCTTGCTCAATCTCTGACTTAGGCATCGGAGCACCTGCAGGTACAATCCCCCCTCCGGTGGTGGAATTGCTGCTTGACGCTGTTTGACGACGGACCTCTGGCCATCACTCCTTTCTGATCAACAGGTTAGATCAGTTACCCATCTCATGAAATTGGGCTGGTTGCCCATCCTAGATGTCTTAATTATAGTGGTTAAAAAAATGTCATTTATAATATTATTAAAATATGATTAGTTTTTAATTATGGTAATATAATTTACAATATTTATAAAATCACCCCATGTGTTATTATGAAACGGAGTTCCCGATGTGCTTAATTTCCAATGGTTATTGACTTACGGTAGTAGTTCCAAATTCCAATGACATGCTGCAACGCAATTGTTATTTTTAGTAACTGCACGCAATTGTTATAAGCTTTTTGTATTTTGATTATTTTAATAAACTTGCTTCCAAAAACTAATGGTTTTTTTTTATTTTAAAACAGGGTCCAAAAACTAATGGTTGGAGTATGGTTAATTTGTATATAAATTTATTTATTTTCATAAATATCCTCCAAATTCTTTAAAAAAAGAAAAAACTCCAAAATAAATAATATAATGACTTAAATTTTTTATAAATAAATTTAAATAAATATTTTATCCCTACAAATATAGTAAATTTTAATTTTAGTCCTTAAAATACAAATTAGATGTTTTCATTCCCAAAAAAATTGTTTTTAGTCAAATTATTTTTTACATAATATGGATTTGCATAGATTAACATAATATATAGACAAAACATAGTGACATCTTTAATATATATTATTTTTTGTGAATTAAGAGCATATAATGACATCAAAGGAAATATATTACTCCTAATTAATTAAAGAGCGATTATTCAATTTGGTCCCTTACAAATTTCTGACAAGACAATTCAGTGTCTAACAAAAATAAAACTTAAATTAGTCTCTGACATTTTTATATTGGGAACAAATTAGTCTCTCTATTATAACGAACCATAAACTAATTTGTCGCTAGTATGAAAATGTCAGGGACTAAAGCGAGCGAGAGAGAGTCGCCAATGATGAATGAGAGGATGAAGTCATAGGTACTCAATCGATCGCTCAGGCACTGTTGGATGCTCTCGTTCCAGAGAACTTCAAAATTCCAAACTTGCCAACCTTTGGAGGAAAAACAGATAGCTTGGAGCATTTAATGGCAATTGGAACTCAACTAGCAATAATTAGAGTGGCATAACACCTGACGTGCAAGCTACTTTCAGGAACCCTAAAAGATGTCGCCCTAAGATGGCCCATGAACTTGCCTGACAACTCCATAGTAAGTTACACTGATTTTCATTGAAAGTTCATTCACCAATTCGCCGGTTGCAAGCATGTCAAAGTAACTGCAACTAGTTTGGTTAGCATTTGCCAAAACCATCACGAATCGCTCTTTGAATATCTCGCCAAATTCAATAAAACCACTATTAAGGTCTCAAACCCCAAGCAGGAAATGTCCGCCGCGGCTTTTCATAAAGGCCTAAAGGCAGGCCACTTCAACGAGTGCTTGGCACATAAATCGACTATATCCATGCAGAAAATCATGAAAATGGCAGAATGCTACATTAAAGGTGAGCATAATAACACATGGAAGAGATCTCGTGGCCAAATTAACGAAACTGGAACCTAGAGGGAATAGGACATCATAACACATGCATCACCACTGGCAATCGCGTGATAATCGATGGTAAAGGTGTGGCAGTCAGCCGTAACAGCCATTTTTAACACCCCAAATTTTAGAAAATAGTTAGTTTATTACTCCCTCCGTTCCTTTTTAAGTGTCGTTTTAGAATAGTGTGTACTATTCATATAACCTACTTTGATCATTTTTTTTATTGATATATAAAAACAAATGTTAGCATATAAGATATTGTTCAATTTGTCTCGATGATTATTTTTAAAATATAAAATTTTCATAATTTTTTATAATATATAATTAAAGATATTATTGATTAAAGTTGTGCATTGACATACGTGATGTGATCTAAAACGACCCTTAAAAAGGAATGGATGGAGTATAATTTAATTATTTTAAGTGTTTTGCGGATAATTGGGTAGTTTTAGTGTATTTATTTAATAATTTTTTAAAAAATATAGTTATTTAATAATTGATTGTATAGTATAAGCTCGAATTTAGTGAAAGAATCTGTAGAATCATAATTAATTAACTGAGTAAATTGTAGAATCTACTACTAATATATTAAAATCGATTATCATCAAAGTTACTAATTTGTTCTTATTACTTTGTTGAGACAAAATCCTATTTTGATGTTTTAAAGATAACAAACATCCTTAATTAATTTTAATTTGATTCTGATCATTTTGTGATCTAACAAGTGCTTTTGAGTGATTTAATATTAGATAGATGCAATGGATTAATATCATTATGTTTCACTCATAAGAAAAGAATTAAAACAAGTTTTATGAAAAACTGCTCAAGAGAATGGTCTCAGACCATAGCAGAATGGTCTCCCAAGGGTCACGTGTTCATAAGCATAATCACTTATTTAAGTCAACTTGATAAAAGATAAGAATGAACTTTATTCAGGACTTATTTAAAGATCACAACAGTAAGAATAAGTCATTTAAGGCAAGGAATCAATTTTGGTTCATGGACTTACTCTTTGAAGGGTCTTTAAGAATATCAAGCTCATATAATGTCAAAGACTTTATGTTCTCCAAGAACATCATGAAGGAAGAAATCTAGACCAATGGAAACTCAACAACAAGGTACAAAACAGCTTGCTAATGTATAGTAGCTGAACAAATTCAGAATTGCAAAGAATGGGTGGCTACATTCTCCCATAACAAGTGTCCTTGTTTACTATTCACGTGTACTTGCAAGGACTTGATGAATAGTTTCTCTACTACTCTATTCTGGTTATTAACAGCTTGCAACAGCTCTTTGAGCTCTTTGATCTTATCCACATCTGCTTGAAGAATGGTCTCCAGAAACTGAGAGAATGGTCTCCCAGATTTTCTTCTAGAAGAAGCAAGTTGTCTTAATTTTATTTCCACACATGGGGAAATACTTTACAACGTATATATATCATCATAAACAAACTCATTACAGTTGGCACAAGGAATATCTCTGCCATCTTTGCAGACCTAATGTCAGAGACCACTAAAAGAATGGTCTCCAGAAGCATCTAAAGTGTATCTTATTGGACTGTTTGTTTCTTTCACAACGGCTATTTCTACACTCACAACAGACTTATTTGATGTCCAAGCAACAAAGGAACATCTCCATCTATAAATAGCACGTTTGATTCAACTTGAAGAGCAAGAGTTTCAAGCACAAAAAGCATTCATACTTGTTTTATCTCACAAGCAATTAAGCTCTTCTTTTTCACTCATACTCCAAGCTCTCTCTAGAAATAGGATCTATATCTTAGTGAGTATTTTGAGTGTAATTATTTTGTAAGCTTGACAACCGGTTAGGTGTGTTAAAGCTTAGATCCAAAACTCTTGTTAATCTTTGTAAATATTCATTCAAGTCAATTGGGTATAATTGTTTGAGTGTACCTTGTTAAGGTAGATCAGCTTGTGTTAAGCTGGAAGTATTTTGATCTTGATTTAGATCAAAGGAAGGATTGTAATCATGGTCTAGATTATAGTGGATAATCTCACGCAAGTGGGGACTGGAGTAGCCCATACTATTAAGGGGCGAACCAGGATAAGATTGTTTGTTTGATCTTTCTTCTCCTTACTCTTTTATCTTGAGCAAACACTTAACACACAACTCACTTACTTAAGTTATTTATTATTGTGTTTTGTGAAGAACGTTCTCTTAGCATCCTAACAATTGTATTGTTCAAAGTTTGTTACTAACTTTGCTTGCAGCTAAAATTTTAAAAGGTCGCAATTCAAACCCCCCTTTCTTGTGACAAACCTTGTTACTTAAATTGGCATCAGAGCACTGCCTCTAGATCTAAGCATCTAACAAGTGCTTGAGGAAAAGATTCAGGAAGGAAGTAATGTCGAAACCTGCAAAATTTATCTCTGAAGGAAGCTCAATAACTAGACCTCCTCTCTTTGAAGGAGATAACAATTATTACTGGAAAGACAAAATGAAATTGTTCTTAAGATCCCAAGACAACAACATGTGGGCAGTTGTTGAGGTTGGAGAATACACTCCACTGGTCAAAGACTCATTTACACCAAAACCTCAGCTTGAATGGACAACTCAAGAATCTGACAGGGTACTTCTAAACACTAAAGCTAAATTATTTCTTAAAAGTGCTTTGTGCAGGGAAGAAAATGACAGGATCATGGAGTGCAAGACGGCTAAGGAAATATGGAATACTTTGCAAACTCATCATGAAGGAACCAGTCACATAAAGGAAACAAGAGTTGATTTAGGGGTAAGACAATTTGAGTTATTTGAAATGAATGAGAATGAAACCATAGACCAGATGTATGGAAGATTCACAGTTATTATAAATGAGTTAAACGCTCTTGGAAAGAAATATTCTTCACATGAAAGAATAAGAAAGTTACTTGGATGTTTACCAGAAGAATGGAAACATATAGCAAATGCAATAATTGTGGCAAAAGATCTTCATAAAATGGATCTGGAAGATCTTGTTGGATCTCTAAAAGCACACGAAGCAATTCTTCAAGAAAAGAAACCAGCAAAGAAAAAGATGATTGCTCTAGAATCACAAATAAATGAGAAATAAAAAATAGACACATCATATGCTGAAGAAGATGCTATTCAACAAGATGATGAAGAAGAGCTGGCATTTCTCTCAAGAAGAATTCAAAAGCTAATGATGAGAAGAAATCAAATCAAAAAGTCATTCCCAACAAAAAGAAATACTGAACAGATTTGAGTCAAGTCACATGTTATGGTTGTAATCAAACTGGGCATTACAAAAATGAATGTCCAAAGCAAAGACAAAAGAAACCGCCTTTCAAAAAATCTATGATGGCTACATGGGATGATCTAGAAGAATTACCAGAAGATGAAGAAGCAAATATTTGTCTAATGGCTAGATCAGAAACTAATGAGGTAACTTTTGAACCTTGTGCATCATGTATAAAAACTGAACATCTCTTTGATAATCTTTTATATGATGCTCAAATCATGACTCAGAAAAATGATCAACTTAATGATAAGCTTGCCAAAATATCAAAAGAAAGAGATGAATATCAATATGAGGTTATTGCATTAAAAGAACTTCTTAAAAAACAGAGTGAAAAATCAACACAAGAGGAAATAGGAAAACCTAAAGATGAATCCATTATTCAAAAAGAAAATCTTAGCTTAAAACAAAGTGTGTCTGCTTTAGAAAAGGATATATCAAAATTTGTTACATCTACAGAAACTTTTGAAAACATTGTAGGATCTCAACTAAGGTTTAGGGACAAAACTGGAGTAGGTTTTAAAACTTATCAAAATCAAAAATTATATAAAAATCTCTTTGCTCCTAAAAAGGAACAACAAACTAAAAAATTACTTTGTTCCTTCTGTCATAAAGATGGTCATAGTAGATTCTTCTGCTTTAAAAGAAAATCCATTTTTCAAAGTAGAGAACAGTCTCAGAATGATCTCCATGGACATTTTCAAAATCATAACTCTTATAAGAGATCATCTTACAATCATAAGAAGATACCTTGTAAGGACTCTAACTCTCAAGGACCCAAAGCTATTTGGGTACCAAAAAATTTACTTAAATCAAATGCAGGAATGTCTATTGACAATCAAGAGAAAGCCATGGTACTTGGACAGTGACTGCTTAAGACATATGACTGGAGACAGACACAGCTTCCTATCCTTTGAGAAAAAGGATGGAGGATCATTCACTTTTGGAAACAATGAAAAAGCCAGTATCAAAGGTAAAGGTATGATTGGTAAAATTAACTCTGCAAAAATTGAAAATGTTCACTATGTTGAAGGTCTAGAACACAACTTAATTATCATTAGTCAATTATGTGATAATGGTTTAGAAGTCATTTTTAAAACTGACACCTGTGAAATCAAGCAAATATCTTCTGGAAAAATTCTTTTTAATGGATCAAGAAAGAAAAAGGTGTATGTTATATACTTGGATGAATTGCCTACTGAATCATTTTTTGTATCTCTTGAAAAAGATAAATGGATTTGGCACAAAAGGGCAGGTCATGTAAGTATGAGAACAATGGCAAAACTTTCTCAACTTGATTTAGTAAGAGGATTACCAAAGATAAGTTTTGACAAAGATAAATTGTGTGAAACTTGCACAAAAGGCAAGCAAGTAAAAAGTACGTAGTTTTAAACCTAAAGAATTCATTTCTACAAAGAGACCTCTTGAACTAATTCACATAGATTTATTTGGTCCAGTCAAAACTACAAGTCTAGGTGGTAAAAATTATGGTTTTGTTATTGTTGATGATTTTTCTAGGTTCACATGGGTTTTATTTTTAAAACATAAAGATGAATCTTTTGAATCTTTTAAACACTTTTGTAAAATAGTACAAAATGAGAAGGGTACCAATATTGTTTCAATAAGAAGTGATCATGGTGGGGAATTTGAAAACTCTCATTTTGAAACCTTCTTTAATGATAATGGTATGTCTCATAATTTTTCTTGTCCAAGAACTCCTCAACAAAATGGAGTTGTTGAAAGGAAAAATAGAACCTTACAAGAAATGGCAAGAACTATGATTGATGAATCAAATGTTGAAAAATATTTTTGGGCTAAAGCCATAAACACTGCCTGCTATATATTGAATAGAGTCTCTATTAGAAATTTTTTGAACAAAACTCCATATGAACTATGGAAGGATAGAAAGCCAAACATTTCCTATTTTCTTATTTTTGGTTGCTATTGCTATATCTTAAATATCAAAGACAATTTAGGAAAGTTTGATTCCAAATCAGATAAAGGAATTTTCTTAAGTTACTCTGTAACTTCCAAAGCTTTTAGAGTTTACAACCTAACTTCAAAAAATTTAGAAGAAAGCATGCATGTTAAATTTGATGAATTCGAAGATATGTCTTTAACAAAAGAAAGAGATGATGAAGATGAGGAAAGCTCATCAAAAGAAAAAATTGTGAAAGATACACCACTTCCTCAAGAACCTCCTAAATCCTGGAGATTTGTAGATTATCACCCTCAAGATCAGATCATAGGAGATACCACTGATGGTATAAGAACTAGAAGATCATTTCAAGTGGATGAGAATAATCTGGCAATGATCTCTCAAATTGAACCAAAATCCATTGAAGAAGCTATTATTGATGAATCATGGATTATGGCCATGAAAGAAGAACTCTCACAATTTGAAAGAAATGAAGTATGGAAACTAGTGTCAATGCCTCAAGATCATTCTATCATTGGAACCAGATGGGATTTTAGAAATAAAATGGATGAAGATGGCAAGGTAACTCGTAACAAAGCAAGACTTGCAGCTCAAGGATACAACCAACAAGAAGGTATAGACTATGATGAAACTTTTGCACCAGTGGCAAGGTTAGAAGCTATAAGAATCTTACTTGCATATGCATCACATAAATGTTTTAAAATTTTTCAAATGGATGTCAAAAGTGCTTTCTTAAATGGCTTTTTAAATGAAGAAATTTATGTGCATCAACCTCCTGGTTTCAAAGATGAACATAAACCTAATCATGTTTTTAAACTCACCAAAGCACTTTATGGACTAAAACAAGCTCCAAGAGCTTGGTATGAACGGTTGAGCATCTTTTTGCTCGACAATGGTTTTTCTAGAGGAAATATTGATACAATACTTTTTAGAAAAACAAACAATCAAAATCTACTAATAGTTCAAGTGTATGTTGATGATATCATATTTGGTGCAACTAATGAACAAATGTGTGAAGAATTTTCAAAATTAATGCAAAGTGAATTTGAAATGAGCATGATGGGAGAACTTAGATTCTTTCTTGGATTACAAATCAAGCAACAAGATAATGGAATCTTTATTAGTCAAGAAAAATATATCTCAAAGATCTTCTCAAGAAATACAACATGAATGAAGCAAAAGTTATGACCACTCCAATGCATCCTTCAACAAATTTAGATAAAGATGAAGGTGGTAAAAATTTGTCTGAAAAAGAATATAGAGGAATGATTGGATCACTCCTATACTTGACTGCAAGTAGACCAGACATTGTTTTCTCAGTAGGTCTTTGTGCAAGATTTCAAACTTCTCCAAGAGAATCTCATCTTACAGCAGTCCAAAGAATTTTCAGATATTTGGTAGGAACACCAGATGTTGGTCTTTGGTACAAAAGAGGATCACATTTTGACTTAAAAGCTTATTGTGATGCTGATTATGCTGGTGATAAGCTTGAAATAAAAAGCACAAGTGGTGCTTGTCAATTTCTTGGTGAAGCTCTTGTAAGTTGGTGTTGTAGAAAGCAAAATACCATAACATAACACTCTCAACAACTGAAGCAGAATATGTATCAGCTGCAAATTGTTGTTCTCAAGTGATATGGATCAAAAATCAACTTGAAGATTTTTCTCTAAGGTACACAAATATTAAAATTCTTTGTGATAATACAAGTGTTATAAATTTGTCAAAGAATCCCATTCAACATTCTAGATCAAAGCATATAGAAATTAAGCATCATTTCATTCGTGATGATGTTTGCAAAAAAGATGTTGAATTATTATTTGTTGATACTGAATATTAATTAGCTGATATTTTTACAAAACCTTTAGTTGAGGATCGTTTTAATTTCATCAAAGAAAATTTGAAAATTATCAAAAATCCTAACTAAGTATTGTTGAGCAAAATCATGTGCTCAGAGAATGTCAAGAGAATGATCTTTCTCTCCACGCCAAAAGAGAAATTAAAATGATCATATCTTTATCCCTAAGTAAATGTATGCTTTATTTAAATTGTTTTATTTAAAAATAATAAAACTCTTCCTCTTCCAAAACCATTTCTCTTCTCTCTCTCGCTGACAACACTCCTTTTCTCTCTTTGTCATAATTAATCTTTTAGTTTTCCCAAGTACAATTAGTCACTATTCAATGAGTACTAGCTAAAACCTAAACCTATCACCACATCTTTTCCTATTCTCTAGATACTCTCTCAACTCTCTACTTAATCAACTACTTTCTCTCACAAAATTCTTCATCTTCACCGTAAAAACAACCAACTTTACTCTTCCACTATTCACCTTCAAAACCCTCATTTTTCTTCAAAATCTCTTCAATGGCTAGAGTAAAAGAAGCTGCTCGAAAATTCGTCCTTGACAAGAATGCATCATCCTCCTCAGCTTCTCAATCTCCTAAACGCTCTCCATCACCACCATCTCCTCCATCTCCTATCAATCACTCTGGTGACAAATCCTCCTCTGAAACCTCTTTTAAGTCATTGTCTGATCATGGAAATGACTTTGTAGTGGATTCCTCACTTTCTGCTCAAACCAAACCTGTTGATCATGTCCAAAATATGTCCAACATTGTTCATGATACTGTAGAGATTGAACATGCAAAGCAATCTCCAGTCAAAACCCTTGACATTGGCCAAATCTATGTTGGAACTATTCCAATCACATGTCAACCTCTTGATATCCAACCTCTGAATATTGAACACCCTCCTCACGTTGAGGCTAAAACTCAAAAATCCAAACCCTCTCCAATTTCCATAAAACTAAAGAAATCAAAATCTGTTGATTCTTCTAAAATTCGTAAATCAAATCGAATTGCATCAGGAAGTGGAAGAAAACCAGCCATTGATACCAAAGTCTACACAATCACAGATGAAGACTCAGAAGAGACTCAATCTGACTCTCCACCCACCAAATCTGCTCCAGATATCAGAACCTACTCAATAAGACCTTGTTCCTCAAAATCTCTACCTAAAACCTCACAAAGCTGTTGAGGCAAAATCCCAATTTGATGTTTTAATGATAACAAACCTCTTAATTATTCTTAAGTGTAATTCTAATCTTTTTGGTATCTAACAAGTGCTTTTGAGTGTTTTAATTAAGATAGGAACAATTGAGCAATTAGATCAAATATCATGTTTTTATTTTGATAAAAACAAAAGCTTCGAGAACGGTCTCAGATTGATCTCTGAAACCTGCGCAACATCATTTTCACATCATCAAGGCAAAAGGACTTATGGATAAGTCAACCATGTACAAGACAAATGATCACTTCTATCTTGGGCTTAACTTACAAAATCTCTACAGTCTAAGAGATCATTTAAGGCAAAGAATTCTCTCATGAATAGAGAACTTACTATTTTTACCAAGTTCTATGTTTGAACATGTGAAAATTGAGCATATGACACAAGGATATTTTTATACATAATTGATGGAACTGACTATGTATGGACCATGGGAAATTAGACAGCACATCCTAGTCTTGAATTTGACTTGTACTTAAAAGGAATAAAGAAAGAACATTCTCCAATGTTGTTTCTCTTTCTCTATGACACTTGTACTTGCAAAAAGGACATCTAGGAACATCAAGTACAACCTTCAGCTGCTGATTTTATCCACAACAGCTGGCCTTTACATGCTCTAGCTTCTTTGCATCATAAGGAAGAAATTCAGTTACGCCCAGAATTTGGAGAACGGTCTCAGACCAATGCTGGAAAGAGAAAACATTCACTTGGAGTGACACCAGCTTGCATACAGCTGTTCAAAGGTTATCCTAAAGCTGCACAATGGTTATACTTGCTTGTTAAGCAACATACATCAACATTACAGCTCAACAACAGCTCATCACACGCTCCTCTTTCAAAAGTCAGAAGAAGAAACTTTGGAGATCAATATCAGACTGATCAGTATTCTTCAAAATACATGAGCTGTCATTATGCAGAGCTACTAGATGTTATTTTCAAGCTTCTAATGGATATACTTCGTGGCCAAGACTTCCTAATCATCATTCATCTATATATAGAGGTCCTTGGCAACTTTGAAGAGCAAGAGTTTTAACTACAACTTCAACACTTGTTTTTGTGATACAAGTTTTTATCAAGAGCTCTTCTTTTCTCTCTCACTCAGATTTGTAATTAATATATCTAGGATCAGAATATCCATTGAGTGTTTTGAGAGTTTTTCCATCCATCTCCAAAGCTTCTCATAGTGTATTGAGTGAATAGACTTTGATTACCAAATCTTCCATCATTGTAACCATTGGCTCAAGGTAGTACGTAACTACTAATTGAGTGACACCTTTATAGTCAGTGTGACTGAGGTAGATTAAGCTTGTAGGGCTTAGAAGAATTGTTGGTCTTGGATCTAGATCAAAGGAAGTGTAACTTGAGATCATTAGCATCTCTTAGTGGACAATCTCACAAGGAGTGTGGGGACTGGACTAACCCAAGTATTTTGGGTGAACCAGGATAAATTGTTTGTGTGCATTCTCTTCCCTTACTCTGATTTAATTTGCGCAAACACTAATCACAACTTAATAGTTATATATATTGTCAGAGAGTGTTGGGAGAATGTTCTCCAGTCTGCAAAACTTTTTGAATATTTGCTTTAACTAACAATCTAATAATATTCTTCAAGTATATTGTGATTGATAATTTTTATAGGCAATATTTTAAAGGTTCACAATTCAACCCCCCCCCCCCCCCCCCCCTTTCTTGTGAAAAACTTTGCTACTTCAATTGGCATCAGAGCATTGGCTCTAAGGATAAGCATCTAACAAGTGCTAGAGGAAAAGATTCAGGAAGGAAGTAATGGCTAAGAATGCAAAGTTTATATCTGAAGGAGGATCTTCAAACAGACCACCTCTATTTGATGGTGATAACTATTACTATTAGAAGGACAAAATGGAGCTCTTTCTTAGATCACAAGATAACAACATGTGGCATGTTGTGGAAGTTGGAGAATATGTTCCATTGGCTAACATTCAAGAAATCCTAAACCTCAAGCTGAATGGCCAACAACAGAAGCTGATAGAGTACTCCTTAATACTAAAGCTAAATTGTTTATTAAAAGTGCTTTGTGCAGGGAAGAATATGATAGAATAATGGAGTGCAAAACAGCAAAAGAAATATGGGAAACTCTGCAAACTCATCATGAAGGAACCAACAGTGTCAAAGAAACAAGAATAGACATTGGAGTAAGGAAGTTTGAACTATTTGAAATGAAAGAAGAAGAAACCATAGATCAAATGTATGGTAGATTCACAAGTATCATAAATGAACTCAACTCTTTGGGAAAAGCATATACTACACATGAAAGAATAAGGAAAATTCTTAGATGCTTACCAAAGACTTGGAGACCAATAGTCACAGCTATCACAGTGGCAAAAGATCTCACTAAAGTATCACTAGAAGATCTTATTGGATCATTAAAAGCTCATGAATCTATTCTTCAAGAGGATAAACCTAAAAAGAAGATGATTGCTCTAGAAACTCAATCTGGAGAATGTTCTCAGAAAGATGAAACACTTTGTGAGAATGAGGAATCACTTCAAGAAGATGATGAAGAAGAATTAGCATTCTTATCAAGAAGAATTCAGAGATTGATGACAAGGAGAAATCAACTCAAGAAGAATTTTCAACCCAAAAGGAATGGAGCTAAACCAGAAGTGGATATAAGCAAAATACAATGTTATGGATGCAATCAATTTGGTCACTACAAAAATGATTGTCCAAAGAACAAACAGAAGAAACATTTCTTCAAAAAGAAATCCATGATGGCTACTTGGGATGATCTGGAAGAAGCACAATCAGAAGATGAAGAACAAGAAGCAAATGTATGTCTCATGACACACTCAAATGCAGAAGAGGTAACACTTGATCATTGTTCATCTTGTCAAAAAACTGAACATCTCTTTGATAATTTACTATATGACACTCAAATCTTAAATCAAAAAAATGCTAAACTAAGAGATGAGATTACTGTTTTAACAAAAGAAAGAGAGCAGTCTTAAAAGTGAAGTTATCAAAGGTATGCAAACTGCTCACACGGAACTTTCTAAGAGGTTTGAAATTCTTAGAAATGATCAAAAAGAATGTTCTGAGGTACTAAAAGAAAATGGTATTTTGAAAAGGAATATTTCTAAATTGGAAAATGATTTAACAAAGTTTATTAGCACTACTACAACTTTTGAAAATATTTTGGGATCACAAGCTGGATTTTTTGATAAATCTGGTATAGGACATAATCCTTATCATAACAAAAAGCTATATGAAAAATGTCTCATTCCAAATAAAGAAAAGAATTTTCAAAAATACAAATGTGATTTTTGTCACAAGGATGGACATCTTGAAGCCTTCTGCTTCAAAAAGAAAGCAAGAAAACAAGTTCTCTATAGAACACCAGAACATTCTCAGAACAGTCTCAGAAACAGAAACTTTAGAAAACCTGTATATAGACATTCTCTGAACACTCTCAGAAGAGATGTCTATAAGAGAACACCTTATAAGAGATCATCTTACTCTCAGAAGATCCCTTATAAGAATATTGAAACTAACATTCAAGGACCCAAGAAACTGTGGGTACCTAAAAACTTAATAAACTCAAATGTAGGAATGCCTTCTAGCAGTCAAGAGAAGGCCTTGGTACTTGGACAGTGGATGCTCAAGACATATGACAGGAGATAGGAACAACTTTCTGTCATTTGAAACAAGAGAAGGTGGATCAGTCACCTTTGGAAACAATGAGAAAGCTAGCATCAAAGGTATTGGTACAATTGGTAAGTCTGACTCTGCTAAGATTGAAAATGTTCACTATGTGGATGGCTTAAAACATAACTTAATAAGCATAAGTCAACTGTGTGACAATGGCTTTGAAGTTGGTTTTAAATCAGACTCATGTGAAATAAAACAGTCTTCATCTAACAAACTCCTATTTAATGGATCAAGGATAAAGAATGTGTATGTATTATACTTAGATGAACTACCTCCTGAATCATGCTTTGTCTCTCTTGAAAAAGACAAATGGATTTGGCACAAGAGGGCTGGTCATGTAAGTATGAAGACTATGTCAAAACTTTCCAAACTTGATCTAGTTAGAGGTTTTCCTAGGATTAGTTTTTATCTAGATAAAGTATGTGAATCATGCACAAGAGGAAAACAAGTCAAAAGCAGTTTTAATAAAAGAAGAATTTATTTCAACGAAAAGACCTCTTGAGTTACTTCACATAGATTTATTTGGAAACTCTCTCTTTGAATCATTCCTTGATAATAATGTAATCTCTCATAATTTTTCTTGTCCAAGAACTCCCCAACAAAATGGAGTTGTTGAAATGAAAAATAGAACTTTGCAAGAAATGGCAAGAACAATGATTCATGAATCAAATGTTGAAAAATATTTTTGGGCTGAGGCCATTAACACCTCTTGCTATATTTTAAACAGAGTCACCATTAGAAAAGTTTTAAACAAAACACCTTATGAACTTTGGAAAGGCAGAAAACCTAGTATCTCTTACTTTCATATATTTGGATGTTTTTGTTACATTTTGAATATCAAAGACAACTTGGGTAAGTTTGATTCAAAGTCAGACAAGGGAATATTCTTAGGATACTCTCTGACCTCAAAAGCTTATAGAATTTACAATTTGAGAACTCAAGCTTTAGAGGAAAGCATGCATGTGAAATTTGATGAATTTGAAGATCAACCAACTGTGCACATCACTGATGATGAAGAAGATGAACCAATCATTGCACAACATCATGATTCAGATGAAAATCTTACATCTCAAGGACCACCAAAGACCTGGAGAATTGTTGGCTAGCATCCTCCTGATCAAATAATTGGTAATACTGAAGATGGTGTAAGAACCAGAAAAGCCTTGTAGGATGTAGAGACCAATCTGGGATAGATCTCCCAAATTGAGCCAAGATCCATAAATGAAGCAATCATTGATGAATCCTGGATTGAGGCTATGAAAGAAGAACTACATCAATTTGAGAAGAATGAAGTTTGGAATTTGGTACCATTTCCAAAAGATCATTCAATTATTGGAACAAGATGGTTCTTCAGAAATAAACTTGATGAAAATGGTAAGGTTGTCAAAAATAAGGCAAGACTTGTAGCACAAGGGTATAATCAACAAGAAGGAATTGATTATGATGAAACCTTTGCTCCTGTTGCCAGGTTAGAAGCTATTAGAATTTTGCTTGCATATGCATCACATAAATGCATCAAACTTTTTCAAATGGATGTAAAAAGTGCTTTTTTAAATGGATTTTTAAATGAGGAAGTTTATGTGCATCAACCTCCTGGTTTTGTTGATAAGCATAAACCAAATCATGTTTATAAACTTAGCAAAGCTCTTTATGGACTTAAACAAGCCCCAAGAGCTTGGTATGACAGATTAAGCATGAAGGTGCGTGGAGAAAACACAAGAAGGGGGGGGGGGGTTGAATTGTGTTTTGGATATTTAAAAACTTTTCAAGATATTTAAATCTATCAGAGTCTTTAAGCACAGCGGAATTGGATGCACAATTAACTTATGGCTAAGTGAATGATGAAGGAGTAAATGAGAGAGTGAGAGAGAGAAGAACACAAAACAATTTATACTGGTTCCCCTCACAAATTGAGAGTACTCCAGTCCCCTTGTTTCCAAGAGAGTTCACTATAATCACTAAGATTACAATTAGATGCTCAAGCACACAAGCTCAAGACTTCCTTGCTCAAGTCACACAAGACTTAAGACTTCCTGCTCTAAGTCACACAAGACAGAGAGACTTCCTTGCTCTGATCACACAAGATCAGAGACTTCCTTGCTCAAGCGCACAAGCTCAAGACTTCCTACTCTAAGTCACACAAGACAGAGAGACTTCCTTGCTCCTACACTCAGCAGAAGACTTCTTTGCTCTAATCACTAAGATTGAGACTTATGTGCTTCTATACTAAGCAGAAGACTTTGTTGCTGCTACACTAAGCAGAAGACTTACGTGCTTCTACACTAAGCAGAAGACTTTCTTGCTTCTACACTAAGCAGAAGACTTACTACTAACTTATAAGCTTAAACTTATTACAAACATAATAACTTCAGAGGTTTAAGCTAGTTTCTATGCTCACTTCATTTGAGAGATATTTTCTATTACAATTCAGATTCTCACTTTCTTCTGAGAGATGTTTTCTAATGAAGATCGCTAGTCATCAATTCTTTCTTTGGCATATTTATATGAGTTGAGAAAGACATTGAGACATTGGAGAAATTCCCGTTGTAAAATGGACAGCTGTAGTCTTTGAAGATCCGTTGAGTAAAGCCACGTCTTCCTTTGCAGAGAAGCTTCACCTTTACTGTTTGTCCAAAGTACAGTAATAAGGTACAACTAGCTCCTAGAGAGAGAAAGGATCACATCCTTTGTGACCGTTGTAATTAGTTGACCTTAGAACAAATCATCAGGCTTGATAAGTGTAGTTGATGTAGCTCTTCTGATGATTTGGGGAATTCCTTTGCTTCTGATGAACCTTTGATAACTTGGAGTCTGATTGGTCTTGAATGGTTGGCCTCTGATAGTCCTTTGTAATTCAGCTTCTGAACGTCTTCATCCTCTGAATGACTCATGACTAGTAGATAGCTTCTGAAATCTTGTAGGCCACTGAACATCTTTGAGCTTCTGAACTTCTCTGAGCTTCTGAACTCCTTCAGACATTCTGATCCTCTTTGAGCTTCTGAACTTTGTTTAGCTCCTGACCACGTTGTAGCTTCTGAACTCTTTCATAGTGTAAAGATTCAGACTTCCATAGGTTTCATCAGAGTCTAAATTAAGTCTCTCTGTCTTGTGTGACCAAGAGCAGGACGTCTTGAGCTTGTGTGCTTGAGCATCTATTGTAATCTTTGTGATTATAGTGAACTCTCTTGGAAACAAGGGGACTGGAGTACTCTCAATTTGTGAGGGGAACCAGTATAAATTGTTGTGTGTTCTTCTCTCTCTCACTCTCTCATTTACTCCTTCATCATTCATAACGCCATAAGTTAATTGTGTGAACAATCCGCTGTGCTTTAAAGACTCTGAAAAGGTTTAAATATCTTGGAATGTTTTTAAATATCCAAAACACAATTCAACCCCCCCTTCTTGTGTTTTCTCCACGCACCATCAATTGGTATCAGAGCTCCGGTTCTGTTGGTAAATCACTTAACCGTGAGACAGTCAAGATCCAAAGGAGAAAACCACCATGGCTCAAAACATGGATGATTGGAAGCAGAAGTTATATCAACAAGTTGCTGATCTTGTCAAAGAAATTGAAGATGAACTGAAGTTAAATAAAGATCTGAGCAACAATCAAAATCCTTCCACATCAGGGGTTAATCAAACCTCTAGTATTGATTCTACAACTACTACTCTTTGCCTCATTAGTGATGATAATGAAAGCATTCAGTGGGCAACAGTAAATGGTTTGTTAGATCAATATGAGGAGTTTAGGATGGAGGAAAATGAGAGTATTGAAGAAATGAACTCAAGGTTTCAAGCCATCACAAGCAAGCTTGAAGACCACAACAACAAACTCAGCAACAAAGAGCTTGTAAGCAAGTTGTTGAGAAGTTTACCTCTGAATTGGAATGAAATTCCAAACACTATAGAGGAAACGGAAGACATCAATTCAATGAGTCCTGAATCATTGATTGATTTACTCAGAGTCCATGAATTGGCTCTGAAGGAAATGCAAGAGTTAAATGGTGAAGAAGCAGAAGCAGCAAGGAAAGGAAAACAAGCATTGGAGCATGAAGATCTTGTTGAAGAACCTGATGAAAAGTATCTTGCAAGGTTTTCAAGAAAAATTCAAAGATGGTACAACTTCAAGAAGAATGGAGGAAGACTGGCTAAAGGAATGACAACATGGGATGTACTAGACAACTTCTCTGAAGATGAGTCTGAAAGAGCACCAGGAGCTGAAGGATCAAGTTCTGAAGATGGCTCAGACTCTGAAGACTCAAGTTCTGATGAAAAGTCAGAACCTGAGAGCATAGACAGCATCCAGAGAACAGTGAATCAGGTATATTCTTGTCTTTCTAAAGCAAAATTGATCAAGCATCTTAAGAAGACTTTACTTAAACTCTCTAATAGTCAGCAGAAGTATAAAAAGCTTAAAGCAGACTATGAGAATTTAAGTAAGAAAGCAAATCACTCTGAAGGTCTTGTTCAAAAAGATTTTATCAAAACAAAAGACCTTGAGAATGATTATGCTATATGTTACAAACCCCTTAATCACTCTCTGGTTCTCAAAGTGTATTGTAGCATCAATGCTGATCAAAATAAAACTGTTTCTATGCTTTGCAACCTTAAGACCAACAATACTAATGGGATTGGATACTCTAGTGATAAAACACTAGAGGAACCAAGCTCATCAGTTATTGATGGAAGCTTCTCACTTCCTAATCTTTACACTACATTTGTATCTGATAGCACTCAGATGAAACAAATGGAGGATGAAGATTTGGCAACTGATAGTCTAGGACCCTCAAGCAAGTGGGTACCAAGAGACAAAATAGTTTACTTGATTGCAGGTGAAACTAAGACTCTGAACCTTCCAATCACATGGATGCATGTGACTGTGAATGGAAGAAGAGCAATTGTGCATAGGAGGCACATTTTTGAAGAGTCAGATGGAGAAGAAGATGAAGTGGAGTACATGCGCAACAGGAGGGAGCATGAAGATTTTAAAGCATGTTTTGAAGATGACAACAACTCAGTATGGTGGAGTGATTGTTCAGGCTATGACACTAACTACACATAAAATCAAGAGCATCAAAATCAGGTAAGTAACTCTCATCTCTTGAATGACAATTCAGAGGAATAACTTTCAAAGGTTGAAAATGTCTTCTTAGGACACAAAATGTTCAGAACTAAAAACCTTGAAAAATCCTGTCTGAACATTTTTTTTTTTTTGTCCTGAAAGGTTTGTTTTCAGCCTCTGAAGTTCTTCAGGTTTCACAATCTGAAGAAGCTCAGACTCTGAGAAACCTTTCATCCTCTGAAGGATAAGCCTCTGAATAGAAAATGAATTGGAAACGTTTAAGTATTTTTACTAAAATGTTTTGGCGCTAAATAGACAACACGTACACACGCTCTGATTGGGTTGAAATAGTTAATGATGGTTTGCTTTATTTTTGAATTTAAATATATTGTGTGATTTAATTTGTCTTACTGTTTTAATCAAAATCACTGAACACTTTCACTCTTTTCACTTCCACAACCTACAATCTCGTTTTCTAAACCAAAGAAAAACCTTCTTTTCTCTGCAATTAGAAAATCCAAAAACCCTAACTTCTGAGATGGAAACTTCTACCTCATCAGCCTCTACTGTTTCGCTTTTGTTTCCAAGGGATTTAGCAGTCAACATCATCAACTGCTCAGAGGTTTTTAGCAGAGAAAGATCGCTCGACATGAAAGGGAAATCACTCAACTTGGTTATGGAACAACCAGTTGATTTTGAAAGTCTTAGAGTCAATCAACACAATGTTGAGAATTTCTTTACGGACCAAAATGGAGGTGGTAGATACATGAAGGTATTAAATGGTCCAATCTACCCTACGCTAGTTAAAGATTTCTGGATAAGGAGCAAGGTAGTAACCATGGAAGACTATAATAAAGAAGTGGTTGTCTTAAGGAATTCAAAACTTGAAAACAAGGACAAGACTCCAGCCGAATTAGGACTAAGAGAAGTAAAGGAAGAAGAAATTAGGTCAGTGGTGTGTGGTTTTGAAGTAGTTTTGACTCAATCAAATTTGGCCAATATTCTAAAAATTCCCAATGAAGCAAAATTCAATGCCTTCAGTGCTGTTGAAGCCAAGAACACAGGGTGTCTAAGTGATATGACAAATATGTGTTATGAAGAAGGGAAAACTTGTGAGAGCAACAAAAGTGGTGATTTGAAGCCAACTCAGAAACTTTTAGCCAGAATCCTGCTACGATCAATCTTTCCAAGGAGTGGAAGCTCTGATCAGATTTCTTGGGATCATAGATACTTTATCTACTATCTCACTAAAGGATATCAACTGAATTGGGCTAAGTATATCTTCAATCACTTGTGTAAAGCTGTTAATGCTACTCAAAAACAATCCAAGCCAAATGTTCATGTCATCTATCCAAGAATTCTTAGTGAAATCTTCTATCAATGTGGTGTGATAGATGTAATTAAAGCTACTGGACATGACAATCTGATTAGAGAAATCAGAGCCTCTACAATCTCAGCTCACACTCTCTCCAACATTAACTTGCTAGCTGGAAAAGAGATGAAATCCTCCGAGTCCTTTGAACTTCTGTCTCACTCAGAAGATTCAATGATAAAAAGACATAAGATTGATATACCTGCTGTCTCAAATGGTATTGTTAATCAATATCTTCAATTGCTAGAAAGTCAAGGTGAAGGGCTTGAGATTGAAGAGGAAGGATTGAAGAAGAAGAGGAAGAGGCTGGTGAAGATTAAGAGTGAGAAGAATGAAGCTGCAAGGACAGATAGCAAAGGAAGGACTCAAAACAAGACTGGTGGATCATCTAGGGAAATGATTCAAGAAGAAGAAAGTGACATTGACGATGAACCAATAAGTGTTAGACTAAAGAGACTTGCCAAGAAGCCAAAGAAGAAAGCTGCTGAAGGCTCAACCTTGAATGACTCAGGTAATGTATTAGTGTCTAACTCTCCTACTGTAAACACTCAAGATTCTCAACCAAACACATCTTCAACCCAACACAGTAATTCACCTCTACGATTCCTTGAAGAACACCTAGGAGGTGAACTATCTCATCAACATGTCACCACGAATTTTGTTCAGAACTCTCTGTCAATTTCTGAACAAACTCAGAATCCTACTCCAAACACTACTCAAACAAGTCCTGAAGACAACTTTTCTCTAAGAAAATTTGCATCAGGACCTGTTCATCCAGAACCATCCATACAAACAACCATACAAGCTGAGCCACATACCTCACCTCAACATGTTCACTCACATTCTACACCTCAAACAAACCTTAAACACCAAACCAGCTCATATACTAAAGTGATTGCTACTGATTCTCATGAGTCAGTACACACTGAAGTACTCCAATCAAATGAAAAACCAAACCTACCAACCAAAGAACATGTTGATGAAATGATCAAAGAATTAACAAATGATCAAGCAAAGTCTTTTGGTCAAACTGATCAAACCATACAACCACACATAACCAATCAACATGATCAGTCTGCTGAGAAACTCCAAGAAATTGGGATATCTTCAGCATATGACTGTGTTGTAACCCAATAAGAACCTCAACCAAACTCACCCATCACACCCTCAAACTCTGACCCTCCTCAAACCAATTTCATAATCCCTGATATCTTGAGTGAATGCAATGGTTTAATAAGACAGATGCATGGCCTTTCTGAGATAAGACAGTTTGACATGTCTTCATCTGACCATATTGCACAATGGGTAAGCTTAACTGAAGAATTGGTAAAGAAGCTGCATAGTCTTCAAGAGGCTGATATTGAGGAACAAAGGAGGAGTAACAAGGGAAAGAAGGAAATGGTTGAAGAGGTCATTCAGATTCAAGAGGACACAGAGAGGAATCAACCTGGATCCTCTTCTGTAAGAACAAGTGATGAGCAAAATCTAATGGAGAAGATAACATCACTTGAGGAAAGTCTGAATGAGCCTATTGTGGACAATCTGGGAGCAAATCAAATGCATATTAGAAACCCACTGTATGAGGCTGAAATTGAAGACCTTAGAACAGAAATGAAAAGGTATGGAGGGCTGATGGAGGTAGTTAATGCCAAACAGAAGGAAATCACGAGAATTCTAGCTTCTCTTTGTGGACAACCCCAATCAACACCCTAGGATCTCCCTGCTTGCTTAAAATAAATATCTTGATTAATATTTTGTTAGGCACATCGATAGATTAAGTTCATATATCTGTATGTTTCTTTGATTTCTTTGTGCTAATCTGAAATATTTATTCATGTTATGTTAATCCAAGTGTCTTTATCTTAAAATAAGTGTTGTTGCACAATAATTGGTTAATCTTGAGGATTGGAATTGCATAGCAAGAGAGTATACATAATAAGAACATCAATTTACAACAAGCCAAAGAAATAATTTTTATTAAAAATGAGTATTTGTTACATAAAATTCTAAAGATGATCAACTGGTATCCTTAGATGGTGGAATTGGGTGACCCAGCTTGGATGACACCTCTCTTAGGGAATCTGAGTCAACTGACTCTTCCTCAGGAGAAGATTTTAGTTCATCTGAGATTTGATCTTCAGCTTGGTCTTCTTCAGGAAAATTTGTTTTGAAATACTCAAACCAGTCAGAGTCCCATTCTTCAGACTCTGTATGAGAATCTGCTTATTCAGACTCTGAAGTAAGTGGAATCTCAGGCTCTGGGTTTGTTCTTGTTGATGTTTCTTCTTTGTGTTTTCTCCTATCTTGACTATCTCTCGTCGAAACTACTTTCTTATTCTCTGAGCGTTTCATTTTTTCTCTCAAGAGATTTATCAATTACCTAAGATTATTCTGTGTGAGTAAAATGACTAGGTATCTCTCTCCTTTTATAAGCATAATTCAATGGCCAAGTATTAAATGTGTTCAACCACTCCTGATTTGACGGCATTGAAAGTTGAAATTTCTATTAAATTGCTTATACTACCTTTTTTATAATGACAAAAGGGGGAGAAAGAATATTGGTAAATCAATTGTTGGAAGAAGCGAAATTACTTGGCATTTTAGGGCCTTGTAGTGCTTCAGAGAGAGAACGTAGGAGAGTGGTCTGAAGGTGCGTGGAGAAAACACAAGAAGGGGATATTGAATTGTGTTTTGGATATTTAAAAACTTTCCAAGATATTTAAACCTTTTCAGACTTAGAGCAGGAAGTCTTAAGCTTGTGTGCTTGAGCAAGGAAGTCTCAGATCTTGTGTGATCAGAGCAAGGAAGTCTTTGATCTTGTGTGATCAGAGCAAGGAAGTCTCTCTGTCTTGTGTGACTATGAGTAGGAAGTCTTGAGCTTGTGTGCTTGAGCATCTATTGTAATCTTTGTGATTATAGTGAACTCTCTTGGAAACAAGGGGACTGGAGTACTCTCAATTTGTGAGGGGAACCAGTATAAATTGTTGTGTGTTCATCTCTCTCTCACTCTCTCATTTACTCCTTCATCATTCATAACGCCATAAGTTAATTGTGTGAACAATCCGCTGTGCTTTAAAGACTCTGAAAAGGTTTAAATATCTTGGAAAGTTTTTAAATATCCAAAACACAATTCAATATCCCCTTCTTGTGTTTTCTCCACGCACCTTTAGACCACTCTCCTACGTTCTCTCTCTGAAGCACTACAAAGCCCTAAAAAGCTAAGTAATTTCACTTCTTCCAACAATTGATTTACCAATATTCTTTCTCCCCCTTTTGTCATTATCAAAAAAGTAGTATGAGCAATTAGTAAGAATTTCAACTTTCAATGCCGTCAAATCAGGAGTAGTTAAACGCATTTAAGACTCGGCCATTGAAATATGCTTATAAAAGGAGAGAGATACCTAGTCATTTTATTCACACAGAATAATCTTAGGTTATTGATAGATCTCTTGAGAGAAAAAATGAAACGCTCAGAGAAGAAGAAAGTAGTTTCAGCGAGAGATAGTCAAGATAGGAGAAAACATAAGAAGAAACCAATGGAAACAAAGCCAGTGTCTGTTACAGAAGAACTCAGTTCAGGGTCTGAAGAAAATTCTTTGGACTCTGACTGTTTTAAGTTCTGAAGACATATATTCCTGAAGAAAATCAAACTGAAGTCCATAGCCTAAGAAGGGCAAACTGACATTCCTGAAGGAAACCAAACTGATGCATGGTTTCTTCAAGAATATAAGTTCCTTCTCCAAGGTCATCCCTTGGAGGCTTCAAGAAAGTAGTCTTTAGGAAATTGATAAGTAGTCCACAACTCAAGTTCTTAATGAAATAAAACTCATTACTTTGGCTTGTTATGTAATTTGATTTCTTATTTATATTTCTTCTCTTGTTATGTAATTTGATTCTTTAAGAATGCCACTTATTGTACTTATTGAAAATCAAATTTTATAAATAAGAGCTCAAGAGTTTGAAGTATTGATTGTCCAAGATTTGTTTGTTTAAGAAATAAAGTCATTTCCAGAATTAAATCAAATAAAAATGCCAAACAGAATCAACATAGACATATAAGTATTCAGATAATCATGATGAATATATAAAAACAAATTAATATATACACAAGTTGAACCTAATATTGTGCCTAATCAAAACATTAAACAGCAGATAAACACATAAGCGTTCAAAGAAATCCTAAGGGTTTATTGTGGTTGGTTACAGAGAGAACCTAATGCATTCAAGATTTATGTTTGGTTTCCATTAACTTTCTCCATCATCCCCATATACTTTCCCATTTCGGCTCTGATTTCTTTAAGTTCAGCCTCATAAACTGGATTTCTTAGATGCTTTTGGTTGCTCCTTAGATCTCCTTGAGCAGATTCATTCAGATTGTTGTTTCTTTTAGTAGAGGATTCAGGGTGATTCCTCGCTGTGTCCTTTTTATTCTAAATGACCTCTTCAACCACCTTATTCTTCCCCTTGTCAAACCTCCTCAGTTCTTCAACATCAGCCTCCTGAAGACTATGCAGCTTCTTTACCAAATCCTCAGCCAAGCTCACCCATTGTGCAACAAGTTCAGATGAAGATATGTCAGAATGTCTTAGCTCAGGAAGACCATGTATCTGTCTAATCAAACTATTGCATTCACTCAAGATTTCAGGGTTAGTTGAGTTGGTTGGATGAGGTTCAGAGTTTGAGGGTGAAGAGGTGTGTTGAGGTGATGATTGAGGTTGTTGTTGCTGTTGATCAAAAGCTTTAAGATGAAAATCATCTACATGAAGCTCTCGGACCATATCATCATCATGGTTTGATGGTGAGGAATGTTGGATATCTTCTGAATCAACAAGTTCAGTATGTTTTGAAACATCAGAATGAGGTTCAAGTTCCTCAGTACTTTGTTGTTCAGGTTGTGGTTGGATAGGTTCAGAAGAGGGTTGTGGTTCAGTGTGGATTATTTTTGGTATGGGAGGTTCTGAATGAACATGTCCTGACACAATTTGTTTTAACGTGAGATTATCTTCAGGACTTGTTTGGATAGTGTTAGGAGTGAGGTTCTGAGTCTGCTCAGAGGGTGAATGGGTGAGTGGGTCCTGAGCAGGATTTTTTGTTATTTTTGGACAAGATAATTCACCACCTAAAGGTTTTTCAAGAAAATGTAGAGGTGAATTTCTGGGTTGGGTTGATGATGGTGTTGGTTGAATTTCTTGAGTGTTAACAATAGCAGGTGTAGACTTAGATACATTACCTGAGTTGTCCTTGATTGAGCCTTCAGCAGTTTTCTTCCTTGGCTCCTTGGTGAGTTTCTTCAATCTGACACACAATGGTTCATCATCATCTTCACTTACTTCATCATCTACTGCTATCACAGTTGAACTCCCAGCCTTGGACTTGATCTTCCCTTTGCTCTCTGCTCTTGCATCTTCATTCTTCTCCATTTTTATCTTCACCAGCCTCTTCCTCTTCTTCTTCAGTTCTTCTTCTTCAATCTCAAACCCTTCACCTTGACTTTCTAGCAGTTGTATGTATTGATTGACAATACCATTTGAGACAGGAGGTATGTCAATCTTAAATCTCTTTACCATTGAATCTTGTGAGTGAGGTAGAGGTTCAAATGGATCAGAGGGCTGTATTTCTTTTCCTGCTAGTAAGTTCATGTTAGAGAGAGTGTGAGTAGAGATTGTAGAAGCTCTGATTTCCCTAATCAGATTGTCATGACCAGCAGCCTTAATTGCATCTATCACTCCACACTGATAGAATATCTCACTCAGGATTCTAGGGTAGATGACATGAACATTTGGCTTAGACTGCTTCTGAGTAGCGCTTACAGCTTTGCAGAGGTGATTGAAGATGTATTTTGCCCAGTTCAAATTGAATTTTCTTGTGAGAAAATAGACAAAGTGCCTATGATCCCAAGAAAGTTGATCAGTACTTCCACTTCTTGGAAATATTGATCCTAGAACTATTCTGGCTAATACTCTTTGAATAGGCTTCAGATCACCCACCTTATTGCTTTCACAGCTCTTTCCTTTAGCGTAGCACAGCTTGGTCATGTTTAGTAGAAATTCTGAATTCTTGGCTTCACTTTGGCTAAAGGTATGGTAGATGCCTTCATTTGGAATGGATAATACCTTAGCCAGATTTGAAGCAGTAAGAATTACTTCAAATCCACAAACCACAGAATGCACTTCAGTTTCTTCAACTATCCTCATTCCCAATTCTTGAGGAGTCTTGTCCTTATTCTCCAACTTCTCCTTCTTCTTTGCATCCAGCTCCCTGTTGTAGTCTTCAACCGTCTTCACCTTACTTCTGATCCAGAAATCCTTTACTAGCGTTGGATAGATAGGACCATTTAGCAACTCCATGTATTTAAAGCTCCCATCACGTTCAATAAAGAACTTTAAGACATCAAAGTGATTCTTCTCCAAGCTATCAAAGTCCACTGGTTGTTCCATAACCAGATTTAGAGATTTTCCCTCCATCTCTAGAGACAAATCTGTGGAGAACAATTCTTCGCAAGTAGTAGTATTGATAGGGAAGTTCTTTGGAAACGCAAATAGAGAATCTGAAGATGATGTGGATGCTGCCATTTCTAAAGTTAGGGTTTTGCTAAATTTTGGAAGAAAGAAGGTTTTTCTGAAGTTTGAGAAAAACGAAAGTGTAGGTTGTGAGGATGCAGTGTGTGCAAGTGATTTAGTGATTTTGATTAAAGGCAAATTAAGTCGCACATAGAAGATAAATCAAAAAGAAAAGAACTAATCATTAACTGTTTTAAACCAATCAGAACGTGTGTGCGTGTTGTTCTTTTAGCGCCAAAATGTTTCAGTAAAAGTACTTAAACGTTTCCAATACATTTCTTATTCAGAGGCTTATCCTTCAGAGGTTGAAAATTTTCTCAGAGTCTGGACTACTTCAGATGCTGAGATCCAAAATACTTCAGAGTCTGAGAATGTGTCTTTCAGGACATTCAAAGAAAGAAAAAAATGTTCAGACATGATTTTTCAAGGTTTTTAGTTCTAAACATTTAGTGTCCTAAGAAGACATTTTCAACCTTTGAATGTTATTCCTCTGAAATATCATTCAGGAGATGAAAGTTACTTATTTGATTTTGAAGCTCTTGGTTTTAGGTGTAGTCAGTGTCATAGCCTGAACAATCACTCCACCACACTGAGTTGTTATCATCTTCAATACACGCTTCAAATTCTTCATGCTTCCTCCTGCTCCTTATGTATTCCATTTCATCTTCTTCTCCATCTGACTCTTCAAAGATGTGCCTTCTATGCATAATTGCTCTTCTTTCATTCACATTCACATGCATCCATGTGATTGGAAGGTTCAGAGTCTTTGTTTCACCTGCAATCAAGTAAAAAATTTTGTCTCTTGATACCCACTTGCTTGAGGGTCCTAGACTGTTAGTTGCCTAATTCTTCATCCTCCATTTGTTTCATCTGAGTGCTATCAGATACAAATGTAGTGTAAAGATTAGGGAGTGAGAAGCTTCCACCAATAACTGATGAGCTTGGTTCCTCTAGTGTTTTACTACTAGAGTATCCAATCCCATTAGTATTGTTGGTCTTAAGGTTGCAAAGCATGGAAACAATTTTATTTTGATCAGCATTGGTGTTGCAATACTCTTTGAGAGCAAAAGAGTGCTCAAACGGTTTGTAACATACAGCATAATCATTCTTAAGATCTTTTGTTTTGATAAAATCATTTTGTACAAGATCTTCAGAGTGATTTGCTTGCTTACTTAAATTCTCATAGTCTGCTTTAAGCTTTTTATACTTCTGCTGACTATTAGAGAGTTTAAGTAAAGTCTTCTCAAGATGCTTGATCAATTTTGCTTTGGGAAGATGAGAATATACCTAATTCACTGTTCTCTGGATACTGTCTATGCTCTCAGGTTCTGACTTTTCATCAGAACTTGAATCTTCAGAGTCTGAACCATCTTCAGAACTTGATCCTTCAGCTCCTGGTGCTCTTTCAGATTCATCTTCAGAGAAGTTGTCTAGTACATCCCAGGTTGTCATTCCTTTAGCAGTTTTTTCTCCATTCTTCTTGAAGTTGTACCATCTTTGAATTTTTCTTGAAAACCTTTCAAGATACTCTTCATTAGGTTCTTCAACAAGATCTTCATGTTCCAATGCTTGCTTTCCTTTCCTTGCTGCTTCTGCTTCTTCACTATTCAACTCTTGTATATCCTTCAGAGCAAGTTCATGGACTCTGAGTAAATCAATCAATGATTCAGGACTCATTGAGTTGATGTTTTCAGTTTCCTCTATAGTATTTGAAATTACTTTCCAATTCAGAGGCAAACTTCTCAGCAACTTGCTTACAAGCTCTTTGTTGCTGAGTTTGTTGTTGTAGTCTTCAAGCTTGCTTGTGATGGCTTGAAGCCTTAAGTTCATCTCTTCAATACTCTCATTTTCCTCCATTCTAAACTCCTCATATTGATCTAACAAACCATTTACTGTTGCCCACTGAATGCTTTCATTATCATCACTAATGAGGCAAAGAGTAGTAGTTGTAGATTCAACACTAGAAGTTTGTTAGACCCCTGATGTGGAAGGATTTTGATTGTTGCTCAGATCTTCATTTAAGTTCTGTCCATCTTCAATTTCCTTGACAAGATCAGCAACTTGTTGATGTAACTTCTGCTTCCAATCATCCATGTTTTGAGCCATGGTGGTTTTCTCCTTTGGATCTTGACTGTCTCACGGTTAAGTGATTTACCAACAGAACCGGAGCTCTGATACCAAATAAAGGTGCGTGGAGAAAACACAAGAAGGGGGGTTGAATTGTGTTTTGGATATTTAAAAACTTTTCAAGATATTTAAATCTATCAGAGTCTTTAAGCACAGCGGAATTGTACGCACAATTAACTTATGGTTAAGTGAATGATGAAGGAGTAAATGAGAGAGTGAGAGAGAGAAGAACACACAACAATTTATACTGGTTCCCCTCACAAATTGAGAGTACTCCAGTCCCCTTGTTTCCAAGAGAGTTCACTATAATCACTAAGATTACAATTAGATGCTCAAGCACACAAGCTCAAGACTTCCTTGCTCAAGTCACACAAGACTTAAGACTTCCTGCTCTAAGTCACACAAGACAGAGAGACTTCCTTGCTCTGATCACACAAGATCAGAGACTTCTTTTCTCAAGCACACAAGCTCAAGACTTCCTGCTCTAAGTCACACAAGACAGAGAGACTTCCTTGCTCCTACACTCAGCAGAAGACTTCTTTGCTCTAATCACTAAGATTGAGACTTATGTGCTTCTACACTAAGCAGAAGACTTTCTTGCTTCTACACTAAGCAGAAGACTTACGTGCTTCTACACTAAGCAGAAGACTTTCTTGCTTCTACACTAAGCAGAAGACTTACTACTAACTTATAAGCTTAAACTTATTACAAACATAATAACTTCAGAGGCTTAAGCTAGTTTCTATGCTCACTTCAATTGAGAGATATTTTCTATTACAATTCAGATTCTCACTTTCTTCTGAGAGATGTTTTCTAATGAAGATCACTAGTCATCAATTCTTTCTTTGGCATATTTATATGAGTTGAGAAAGACATTGAGACGTTGGAGAAATTCCCGTTGTAAAATGGACAGCTGTAGTCTTTGAAGATCCGTTGAGTAAAGCCACGTCTTCCTTTGCAGAGAAGCTTCACCTTTACTGTTTGTCCAAAGTACAGTAATAAGGTACAACTAGCTCCTAGAGAGAGAAAGGATCACATCCTTTGTGACCGTTGTAATTAGTTGACCTTAGAACAAACAATCAGGCTTGATAAGTGTAGTTGATGTAGCTCTTCTGATGATTTGGGGAATTCCTTTGCTTCTGATGAACCTTTGATAACTTGGAGTCTGATTGGTCTTGAATGGTTGGCCTCTGATAGTCCTTCGTAATTCAGCTTCTTAACGTCTTCATCCTCTGAATGACTCATGACTAGCAGATAGCTTCTGAACTCTTGTAGGCCTCTGAACATCTTTGAGCTTCTGAACTTCTCTGAGCTTCTGAACTCCTTCAGACATTCTGATCCTCTTTGAGCTTCTGAACTTTGTTTAGCTCCTGACCACATTGTAGCTTCTGAACTCTTTCAGAGTGTAAAGATTCAAACTTCCATAGGTTTCATCAGAGTCTAAATTAAGTGTGCTCTCGATATAACGTTGGATTCTCCTGCACTCTTAATTTAAACATTAGTACCATCAATTGTCCATTTAATACTTTGTTATCATCAAAACCTAAGGGTGTGTATTAACACATATTTTGTTCCAACAAAGCACTTTCTTACTTGAAAATGGTTTTTCTGGAGGAAAAATTGATACTACACTTTTTACAAAGAATGAAAAGCATAATTTACTTATTGTACAAGTGTATGTTGATGATATTATCTTTGGTGCTACTAATGAAAAAATGTGTGAAGATTTTTCTAACCTTATGCAAAGTGAATTTGAGATGAGCATGATGGGAGAACTTGATTTCTTTCTTGGCTTGCAAATCAAGCAACAAGAAGATGGAATTTTTATCAGTCAAGAGAAATATGTAAATGATCTTCTCAAGAAATACAAGATGAATGAATCCAAGATAATGTCAACTCCAATGCATCCATCTACAAGTTTGGACAAAGATGAAAAAGGAAAAGATTTTTCTGAAAAAAAGTATAGAGGAATGATTGGATCTCTCCTCTATTTAACTGCTAGCAGACCTGACATAGTGTTTGCAGTTGGTCTTTGTGCTAGATTTCAAACATCCCCAAAAGAATCACACTTGACTTCAGTCAAAAGAATTTTTAGATACTTGGTTGGAACACCTGATGTAGGATTATGGTACAAAAAGGGATCACACTTTGATTTACAAGAATATTGTGATGCTGACTATGCTGGGGATAAAATTGAAAGAAAAAGCACAAGTGGAGCATGTCAATTCCTTGGAGAAGCATTGGTGAGCTGGTGTTGTAGAAAACAAAACACCATTTCAGTTTCAACCACTGAAGCAGAATATGTTGCTGCATCAATCTGTTGTTCTCAAGTCATCAGGATCAAAAATCAACTTGAGGATTTCTCACTAAGGTACACATGTATCAAAATTTTATGTGATAACACTAGTGCTATTAATTTGTCTAAAAATCCTATTCAGCATTCAAGATCAAAACATATTGAAATCAAGCATCATTTTATTAGAGATCATGTTAACAAAAAGGATGTGGAATTAGTTTTTGTTGATACTGAAAATCAGTTTGCTGATATTTTTACTAAACCATTGGTTGAGGATCGTTTTAATTTTATCAAAGAAAAATTGAAAATCATCAAAAATCTCAATCCTACTTGATGTATGCTTATTTGTGTATCTGGGAGACCGTTCAGAGAACGTTCTCTAAATTTGTGCTGAAGCATGACAAAATATGTTAACTGTTTTTTTTCTTTAATTGGGCTATGAGACAAAGCTTTTATGGCAAAATTGATTTGGGCTTTTCTCTCACTCTCCTCATTGGTTAACGGTTTCAATTCACTCTCTCTCTCTCCTTCCCACGCTTTTGGCAAAACCAAAGTACATTTTTCACTATTCACAAAGTACCTACTCTATCTTCTCCCTCTTCCCCAAGTTTTCAGTTTTCCTTATTATAATCTCTGAAAACTCTCTCAACTTCCATCAACCAAAATCAAACTCAGATCTACAAAAATGGCTCGAACCAAAAATGCTGGTGGTAGAAAGGTTCCTAGAACCAAAAACCCCTTAGTTTCAGCTTCACCACCACGTTCTCCATCACCTCCAAAACCACCTACACCAAAATCATCATCCTCATCTTCATTTGAAACAGTATCTGAATCCTTTAAATCAGTCTCAGAACGCGAAGCCTCTCCTGAAATTCAATCTACACCAGTTATCACACACATGCAAACCACTGCAGAAAATTCCCCAAAATCTCCAAACACTGTTTTCCAACCCTCACAATCTGAATCTCCAGAAAATTCCCCCATTCACCTTACTCAAAATCAACCACCAAGTCCATCACCTGTTGATTCACCAAAACAATCTCCAAATCCAGAAAATGAAGAAGATTCTACATCTCCAACTGCTACTATACCAAGTCCAAAGGACTCTCCACCTGTTTTGGTCAAAAGAAAGAAATCCAAGTCTTTTGATTCCTCCAAAGTCAGAAGATCATCAAGAATAATGTCTGGTGCTGGTATGAAACCTGTGGTGGACACCACAGTTCATGTTTTGGATCAATCTGACTCTGAGATTGATCTCTTGGAAAAAGAGATTGATGAATTTGAATTTGAGCCTGTTACATCTACAAAATCTGAACCTGTCAAGCCCAAGAAAACACCAACTCCAAAGAAGAAGGAGGTTGAAACTGCAGTCAAGGCACCACGAACAAAGAAGAAGGTTAATGTGAAAAAATCAAAGGAAAAATTGTTGCCTACTCCACTCATTCAACCTGAAGATGAAGAGATTTTTGACAAGTATTGGAAGACTAAACCTGTAGCAGTATCAAGGATGTATAATTTTGCTGAATTATCTATTGGAGGAGTTGATTTAGTCAAATTTGTGGAACCTTTTGAATGGAAAAGCTTCTTTCACTTCAAAGAAACAATTTACCCTCTATTGGTCCAAGCTTTCTACTTCAATGCCCAAGTGTTTCCTGAAAAAGACCTGATCACATCAAACATCAAGGATGTTGAACTAGTGGTGGATCCTTATGTGATTGGAAGCGTTATTGGAATCAAGAGTGAAGGGATGGAAGTTTATGGCAATGATTGGTATGACCAAGTCAAGATTAATAAGGAAGATTTAAAGAAAAAGATGTTCACTGAAGAAGGAGCCAAGAAGCATGCACCTTCATCATCCATGTTGAAGACTGAGTACAAGCTTCTCCACAACATGTGTCAACACTCTTTTTTCCCTCGCACTGGAAGCAAAGATAAGGTAACTAATATTGACCTACTCATGATGTATCATATGGCCAAAGGAGTTAAACTAAACCTTCCATACATTATCCTTCACCACATGATTCATGCTGCCACATCTGGTTTTAAGAAAATAGCCCTACCATATGCCATGCTTTTGACAAGAATTTTTAGGCTTTATTATGCTGACATGAGTGACACACCCTTTGAAAACCACTATTATACTTTTAGCTTGAAAAATGTGAGTCATATGAAGAAAGAAGTTGACTCCCCTGTTGCTGATGTTGGGGTTAAGAGAAAAAGAGAAGTGTTTGAAAAATCCAACTTAAATGTGCTTGCTGATGCTTCTGGAGACCGTTTGGAGAACGTTCTCCAGACTGATGGAAATACTCAAATCAGTGGTGATGCTGATCCCACCACTGAAAGTGAGAAACTTGCAACCACTGCTGCTACTACTCTTCAAGGCTTTAAGCCTATGCCTGTTCCACCAAACACCACTATGTTTTCACCATTAATGACCTCAAGCCAAGGAAGTCTCTCTTCCTTTTGCACTTCTGAATTTATAAGAAACATTCTCACATCTGATACTCCAGATATTTCCACAATGTCTATCCCAAATCCTACTTATAGTACATTACCATCCATACCATCATCATTTGCTACATTTGATTCCTTTTGCTCGTCTGTAAATGTTGCTAATGCTGGAACTCAACAGTTAGTGTTTGAGGGAAATGTCAACTTTGACTTTCCTGGCCCTTCAAGACCCACCAAACGCTTTAGACTTGAAACTGACTTGGAACAAATGAGAAAAGATTTGGATATTGTGATTAAGGGTATGGCTGTTCAACACTCCATGATGGATCATTTAATTCTGGAATCCAAGACTTTGAGAAATTGGTTTACTACTGTTGTTCGTCCCCAACTTCATATTCCTCCACCTCCTGAAATTGAAACACCACAATTTGATCTCTTTTCTGCTCAAGATGATAAAATTGATGATGATGATGAGAATCCTACCACTTCACCTGCTCCTGATGGAGCCACTGAATGATAAACTTTGCTTGTACATTGCTCCTGGAACAACCCTTTTCAATGATGAGAAAGGGGGAGAATGAATTGATAAATCAAGGGGGAGCTCAATGATGTTTTGAAATGCAAGCCTGTCTCTTTTGCTGCTCTGGATATTTACCACTGGATATTTATGCTATGTTTTATTTATGAACTCTGTTTTTAATCTTGTTTAGTGGTTAGATATTTTGGGAAGTTTCTTTTGATATCATATGAACTTCTCCTACTATGTATTTGTCGTCTAAATCAGGATTTGTTTGTTTAATTTTCTTTTGATGCATGTTTGAATCATTTTGTATTAATCATGGGCTGTAAACTGTGTATGGATGCTCACTTATGTGAGACTAATGATTAATGAATGTTGCTTGATTCAAATCATACTCATGATACTCAATTCTTTTAAAGTCATAAGCATGATCATTTTGAAAATTGAATGCTTGAATTGAGGGGGAGCTTACAAATTAAAAACACTAGACATTTTATTTCAAGCACTTTTGAATTTTGATTAAAATTAGAATTCCATCTCAAAACATAATTCAAAAAGTTTGTCATCATCAAAAAGGGGGAGATTGTTGAGGCAAAATCCCAATTTGATGTTTTAAAGATAACAAACCACTTAATTATTTTTAAGTGTAATTCTAATCTTTTTGGTATCTAACAAGTGCTTTTGAGTGTTTTAATTAAGATAGGAACAATTGAGCAATTAGATCAAATATCATGTTTTTATTTTGATAAAAACAAAAGCTTCGAGAACGGTCTCAGATTGATCTCTGAAACCTGCGCAACATCATTTTCACATCATCAAGGCAAAAGGACTTATGGATAAGTCAACCATGTACAAGACAAATGATCACTTCTATCTTGGGCTTAACTCACAAAATCTCTACAGTCCAAGAGATCATTTAAGGCAAAGAATTCTCTCATGAATAGAGAACTTACTATTTTTACCAAGTTCTATGTTTGAACATGTGAAAATTGAGCATATGACACAAGGATATTTTTATATATAATTGATGGAACTGACTGTGTATGGACCATGGAAAATTAGACAGGACATTCTAGTCTTGAATTTGACTTGTACTTAAAAGGAATAAAGAAAGAACATTCTCCAATATTGTTTCTCTTTCTCTATGACACTTGTACTTGCAAAAAGGACATCTAGGAACATCAAGTACAATCTCCGGCTGCAGATTTTATCCACAACAGCTGGCCTTTACGTGCTCTAGCTTCTTTGCATCATAAGGAAGAAATTTTGTCACGCCCAGAATTTGGAGAACGGTCTCAGACCAATGCTGGAAAGAGAAAACATTCACTTGGAGTGACACCAGCTTGCATACAGTTGTTCAAAGGTTATCCTAAAGCTGCACAACGGTTATACTTGCTTGTTAAGCAACATACAACAACATTACAGCTCAACAACAGCTCATCACACGCTCCTCTTTCAAAAGTCAGAAGAAGAAACTTTGGAGATCAATCTCAGACTGGTCAGTTTTCTTCAAAATACATGAGCTGTCATTATGCAGAGCTACTAGCCGTTATTTTCAAGCTTCTAACGGATATACTTCGTGGCCAAGACTTCCTAATCATCATTCATCTATATATAGAGGTCCTTGGCAACTTTGTAGAGCAAGAGTTTTAACTACAACTTCAACACTTGTTTTTGTGATACAAGTTTTTCTCAAGAGCTCTTCTTTTCTCTCTCACTCAGATTTGTAATTAATATATCTAGATCAGAATATCCATTGAGTGTTTTGAGAGTTTTTCCATCCATCTTCAAAGCTTCTCATAGTGTATTGAGTGAATAGGCTTTGATTACCAAATCTTCCATCATTGTAACCATTGGCTCAAGTTAGTACGTAACTACTAATTGAGTGACACCTTCATAGTCGGTGTGACTAAGGTAGATTAAGCTTGTAGAGCTTAGAAGAATTGTTGGTCTTGGATCTAGATCAAAGGAAGTGTAACTTGAGATCATTAGCATCTCTTAGTGGACAATCTCACAAGGAGTGTGGGGACTGGACTAGCCCAAGTATTTTTGGTGAACCAGGGTAAATTGTTTGTGTGCATTCTCTTCCCTTACTCTGATTTCATTTGCGCAAACATTAATCACACAAATCACAACTTAATAGTTATATATACTGTCAGAGAGTGTTGGGAGAACGTTCTCCAGTTTGCAACACTTTTTGAATATTTGATTTAACTAAAAATCTAATAATATTCTTCAAGTATATTGTGATTGATAATTTTTATAGGCAATATTTTAAAGGTTCACAATTCAAACCCCCCATTTCTTGTGAAAAATTTTGCTACTTCAAAAGCTCTGGTCCATCTTCAGAAGAAGATGTTTTGGTCAAAAATCTCAAAAAACCTATTCCCTTGATTAATCAACACAGTTTGGAGAGTTTTGAAAAAAATTCAAAAAGAAAACATGTTCTTCCTGGTCGTGTATTTAACTTCAATGATCTGATCAACACTGATCATGATTTGACCAAATACACTAACCCTCTTGGATCGACAAAATTGTTCAACATCAAGGAAACTCACTATCCATCCCTTATCTCTGCTTTTTATTTCAATGTTGTGGTTTTGTCTGAAAAGGATCAAATTGTGTCTGATATTAAAGAAATCAAGGTCAGAGTCGCTGAGGACTTACTTTGAAAGCTTTTGGAAATTCCTACCAAAGGAATCAAAGTATATGGGATAAATTGGTATTCCAAGCTTGGTGTTGACAGAACCTCTTTCATGAACCAAATTTTTGAACCCGGAACCACCTTAACCAAAGATCCACCCTCCTCGAAACTAAGACATGAATTCAAAATGATACACAATATGTGTCTTCATTCCACCTTTCCTAGGAAAGGAAGCAAAGACAAGGTCACTCGTAATGATATGATGATCATGTACCACATGTCTCAACAGATAAAACTCAATCTACCATACGTCCTCATTCAGCACATGATTAACACCATTGAAAATGAGAACAAAAAGGTAACCCTTCCCTATGGAATGTTTTTAACAAGGGTTTTTCGAGAGTTCAAGGTGAGCTTTAAAGGAGAAGAAGGCAAAAATACCTCCACCACCTTCTCAACCAAAAACATTGATAGGGTGAAGAGAACAGAAGATTTGACCTTTGAAGACCATAGTCTGAAGAGAAAAAAAGAAACTTTTGAACAAAACACTAATTTGGAATTACTAGCTGAAGTGGTCACAACTCAGGAAGACTCGTTGGAGAATGTTCTCCCTACCTCAATACCTTGTACTAAAGGCAAAGAAGTCATGACTGAAGGTAATCAAACTGTTCCTCACACCACTTTTGTATCGTTGGAATTTGATGCTACTCTTGGAGAAAATTTGAATGAAACTGTCAACAAATTTACCTCTGTTTTTCTTGGTGAAAACACCTCTTTTGATAATCCCGTTAACACATCTCTGTTTACACCTTTGATAACCTCACCTCATAAGTCTTTTGAATCCTTCCATACTTCTAAGTTTCTAAGAGATCTAATTAGAACTCCTCCACCAGATTTCCCAAAAATGCCCCAACCAATTTTTACTGATGTTGGTCCTTCGCTTCCATCTTTTCCACAAAATTTTGCATCCCTTGGTTCCTTCTGTACCAACTCTTACACAAATGTTGCGCATTCCAACTCTGAAGCTGTTCCTCCTTTTGACTCTAGATCTTTGAAGAGATCAAAAGTTGAGAATGATATCTTGCAGACCAAGAAAAGCATGGCTAAGATGTATGACATTGTGGACACCATGTACTCCTACATGAAACTTGAATTCTCCATATTTAGGACATGGTTAGTTGATGAATTTTATCCAGCTATGAGAGTGAATCCACCTCCCAAGGTCACTGCACCTCCTCTTCCAGAAGCTCCAAAGCTTGATGCTGCCTCTAGCTTTGATGACTCCTCGCCTACTGTTCCTCAGTAATTTTGCCCTTATCCCTCAATTCTTTTTTATGAAGACAAAGGGGGAGAAGAGATTGTAGAATTAAGGGGGAGAATTGTGATGTTATTTTGCTGACTTTTGAATGTTTTTAAATCTTTGTGATGTTTAACTATGTTTGTTGTTAAGTTTAGAATTTGATAAGATGTGATGAGAAGTTGTATTTTGGTTTGTAGAACTTCTCTTTAAATGTTGGATAATTCTAAACTCTAGTTATGTTTTGAATCCCTTTTTGGCAATCATTAATCCTGTATGTGAACAATGTTATATTCTCAACTTTTGAGATTTGATTAATGAATTTAATGGTTGATTCAAAATACATGTTCTTATATTTAATCAATTTGCATATGCATATTTTTATAAACTTTGATATTGAATGCATAAATTGAGGGGAAGCTCTTTGATTAAATCACAAGTATTATTACTGTTTTGGTTTAATCAGAATCACAATCTAAAAATTAATTAAGAGTTTGTCATCATCAAAAAGGGGGAGATTGTTGAGACAAAATCTAATTTTGATGTTTTAAAGATAACAAACATCCTTAATTAATTTTAATTTGATTCTGATCATTTTGTGATCTAACAAGTGCTTTTGAGTGATATAATATTAGACAGATGCAATAGATTAATATCATTATGTTTCACTCATAAGAAAAGAATTAAAACAAGTTTTATGAAAAACTGCTCAAGAGAATGGTCTCAGACCATAGCAGAATGGTCTCCCAAGGCTCACGTGTTCATAAGCATAATCACTTATTTAAGTCAACTTGATACAAGACAAGAATGAACTTTATTCAGGACTTATTTAAAGATCACAACAGTAAGAATAAGTCATTTAAGGCAAGGAATCAATTTTGGTTCATGGACTTACTCTTTGAATGGTCTTTAAGAATATCAAGCTCATATAATGTCAAAGACTTTGTGTTCTCCAAGAACATCATGAAGGAAGTAATCTAGACCAATAGAAACTCAACAACAAGGTACAAAACAGCTTGCTAATATATAGTAGCTGAACAAATTCAGAATTGCAAAGAATGGGTGGCTACATTCTCCCATAACAAGTGTCCTTGTTTACTATTCACGTGTACTTGCAAGGACTTGATGAATAGTTTCTCTACTACTCTATTCTGGTTATTAACAACTGCAAGACAGCTTGCAACAACTCTTTGAGCTCTTTGATCTTATCCACATCTGCTTGAAGAATGATCTCCAGAAACCGAGAGAATGTTCTCCCAGATTTTCTTCTAGAAGAAGCAAGTTGTCCTAATTTTATTTCCACACATGGGGAAATACTTTACAACGTATATATCATCAGAAACAAACTCATTACAGTTGGCACAAGCAATATCTCTGCCATCTTTGCAGACCCAATGTCAGAGACCACTAAAAGAATGATCTCCAGAAGCATCTAAAGTACATATTTTGATGTCCAAGCAACAAAGGAACATCTCCATCTATAAATAGCATGTTTGGTTAAACTTGAAGAGCAAGAGTTTCAAGCACAAAAAGCATTCATACTTGTTTTATCTCACAAGCAATTAAGCTCTTCTTTTTCACTCATACTTCAAGCTCTCTCTAGAAATAGGATCTATATCTTAGTGAGTATTTTGAGTGTAATTATTTTGTAAGCTTCACAACCGGTTAGGTGTGTTAAAGCTTCGATCCAAAACTCTTGTTAATCTTTGTAAAGATTCACTCAAGTCAATTGGGTATAATTATTTGAGTGTACCTTGTTAAGGTAGATCAGCTTGTGTTAAGCTGGAAGTATTTTGATCTTGATTTAGATCAAAGGAAGGATTGTAATCTTGGTCTAGATTATAGTGGATAATCTCACGCAAGTGGGGACTGGAGTAGCCCATACTATTAAAGGGTGAACCAGGATAAGATTTTGTGTTTGATATTTCTTCTCCTTACTCTTTTATATTGAGCAAACACTTAACACACAACTCACTTACTTAAGTTATTTATTATTGTGTTTTGTGGAGAACGTTCTCTGAGCATCCTAACAATTTTATTGTTCAAAGTTTGTTACTAACTTTGCTTGCAACTAAAATTTTAAAAGGTCACAACTCAAACTCCCCTTTCTTGTGACAAACCTTGTTACTTCAACTTTCAACCACGTTGAAAGTTTATATCCTTCATTGTAATTTCACTAAAAAACATATAAAAAGTTATATAGAAAGAATATAAGATAAATACAAAAAAAAAAAGATGATAAGCTTAAAATTAGAATTGAAATAGATTATAGATTGGAACAAAACAATGTATACTTATAAAAATAGCAACAAAACATATGAATAGGATCAACTCAATATTCTATTAAAAAGAAAAAAGAGAATAAAATAGTCAATAAAAAAATTATAGAAAAAATAAGATGAATATGAATAAATTAGGAATATAAAAATAGAAACATAAACATTATATTTCATAAAAAAATATTAATTATTATTATTAATAATAATAATATAATAATATCTTATAAATAATAATAATATTATAAACAATTATAGAAAAATAAGATGAATATGCATAAAAAAATTTCATTAACAATAATATAATAATATCTTATAAATAACATAAACAATATTTTTCATTAAAAATATAAACAATGTCTATTAACTAATAATAATAATAATAATAATAATAATAATAATAATAATACAATAAAGTTAATTACTATCAAATTTAGTAAATTATCCTAAATATTTCTAATCAAAATTCTAACTTTTTATTAAAAAAAATATACAGAATTTACTCAGAAAATTAGGTAATTTATCATTGATAATTATAATTTATTTATTTATTTTTAGATAAATTAAGAGTATCTAGGCATTAAGGATTGAATAGACATCCCAATTAAGTTGACACAACTATACCTATATCTCATATTAATATAATCAAATTTATTCATTTAACATGTTTTACAAAAAATAGCACAATAGTTTCACTTATATTTTAACAATGTTATATAACAATTTTTTTAATATTTTATACTAAATAAATGTTATATAACTTTTTTTAAATAACAACATTTACTCTAAATTTTAAAATTTGCATGACATAAAATGTTGTACAACTATTTTTTTTTAGATTTGTTTAAAAAATTTATATGTAATGACTCCTTGACCCTACCAAACCCACCCCCCTCACCATCGAGTTGGGTCGATTTGGGTTTAACATAAAAAAAACGGGTTTTACATTCAATTCAACCTATTTAACTTTTATCGGGTCCAATAACATATTTGGCTATAATATTTAGTTCAACCCGACCCGCGTACATCTCTACTTAAGTCTGATCTCGAAAAAATACTAATGTTTTACGGTGTAATAAAAAACTTTTTTTTTCCTCGGTTACGTAATAAAAAACTTTTAAACGGTAACTTTAGTGAGTATAGTTGAATAAAATCCATAATATATTATATTAATTACATTTCTTCATAATAATTTCATTTAAAATATATTTAATTACAAATTTAAGGTGTTATATTTTATAAAAAAATTACAACAGGAATTTTTAAATAAAAAATGTCATAAAAAATAAAGCTCCTTAAATAGAGTGCAACGCAAAAAACGGCATAAAAAACGGACATTCCTAGCGATCACACTCTCTCTCACTCTCTTTAACCTGCAAGTGGGTTTCACACGCGAATGAATAGTGTCATCTTCAACCTTTTGCGGGTTGACCCGTGACAAAAAATCGGGTCATGACCCCGAATCAATATCTTTCATTTTTCAGACGTGTTTCACATGATTTGTTGTGGGTTTGGACCAGAATACAATTCTATCAATTTTAACACAAAATTATCAAGTCTTAAATATCAAAACATGATGTTTAAGGAGAAATTCATGAATCCCATAAAGAAAGGTTTTTCTTTGATTTCTCCGTTCATGGTTGTCGAAAACTCACGAAATTTTTTGCATTAAATTCGTAAAATCATTCTCTACAAAATTCATATAAATTTTCACTTCAGTTTATTGCATATTAAGATTAAAAAATTAGACAAATACGAAAATAAAAAAGAAGAAGAATATTTTAGTTTAGTGGAAAAAAGGAAGAAGTTCAATTGCAAACTTAAAGAAGAAGGTCAATAGTAGTGTGAAACTTGTGCTTGGTATGGTTTGTACTTCACCGGTTGTGATTGTGTTTTTTTCTGTTCAGTGGAATGAAAAATTAGCGGGTGTTTTGCAATTATTCCATATTAACATACTAATATTATAAAATATATACATTTATAGTATTAATAATAGATGAAAAATGAACGGTTTTGATTACTGCCAACTAAGATGGGTCATTTTACCCATTCTAGTGTGATGGGTAGATAAGAATATGTCATGCACAATCTTTAAAACTACACAAATGCAAACCAACAAATAGCAAAAAAAATACAGGTGTCAATTTTGAAGGCATGCCACATATGAATCATAGCTTCATTAAAAAAAAAATTTTTTACTACTTATAGCTAACAATTTAAAAATAACCAATGAGAAGCAATTGCTATTATGTAATGTTATAATGGGCCATATATGTTCGTTGGCCTAGTTTAATTAACCCTACCCAACAACAACAAAAAACGCCAGGCTGAAGGTAAACAAAGGTCACGTCATTTTCATTCAAAGGGCAGCAGGCTATAAGCCAAAAAACAAGGTCATCATTCCTGCAACTTTTGACTGATTAACACACACAGTAAATTGGGAAAACATTTTTTTTTATCCAGAATAGCATTTTATATATATAAAATAATTACACATTAACAAAAGGTAGACGGGCAACAAGCTGCGCCGCTAATCCTTTTTGAATAGCAAAACCTAATCTTTGAAACACTACATCCCTAGACCTAGGCGTCACGACATTACAATGCATAAGCTTTTGAACTCTTTTCAAAAGGTTTACAGGCTCTGGTGCTAGAAATCCAAAAGTGTCGAAAGCAAATGGTATAAAAACATGTTGATTGTCAGAACATGCTTTCTCATGTTTTGCCATTTTCCTTGAAGCAGCTTTGAGGGCTGCCCGTCCCACGGTAAAATCACCAACCCCTAGTCCCACAAGTGGGGAAACTCCAGTCAAATCTACACAAGCATGTTTCTCACCTACCCATCCAAACACTAGAACATCCGTTGGCCGAAGTGTCGATCTTGCTTCTTGTGGATCAGTCAAGAAGTTCACTGGTGCCTCTTTCTTAACAGAGATTCCCGCACGCTTAAAAATATCAAAAAGCACATCTCTGACTAAGTCATGCCTGTATTTGAAGCCGGGAAGCTCCCTATAATGAACTGCATGCTCCCCAAAAATGTCGAGACATGCTTTACGACAAACAGGACAAATCTCGTCCTTAGGAAATATTGGAATCATGAGGCGGTACTTAAGAATGGTACGATACTCAATCGGTGACATGTGTTGGCTTAAAGGTATGCCATTTTTAATTATCCAAACAACTATCCCTTTCCTTCCTAATGTGATAAGAATTTGCTTCATCTTTTCTCAAGGTTGTGTTTAATGAATTTTGTATTTTCTTTGGTCAAATGATATAAAACACTTGTATTTATTCTAAATCTATTGTTTCTTTATCCCTTCCTTATTTCATGATTTGATTTGATTTCATTCTAATTTTGATTTTTTTTCTTGCAATGTTTTATTGTTTGTTCAGGTTAACATATGAAGTTTGTTTTGACTATGAGTAAGTTTTTATGAAGTTACATATTTCTTTTAGCTTTGGTAAGCTTTTCGTGCAGTTCTTGGAGAAAAGGACTTCATTTGTGTGTTATTTGCTGTTAATGGTATAAAAAAAATAATCCCTACTTCTTAGGAGTTGTTAGTGGGATTTGGTTATTTTCTGTTATTGTTGGTTAGTTGTCATATTTAATAGGATTTGTTTCTATCTTTTAGTTAATAATCCCTACTTCTTAGGCGTTGTTAGTGGGATTTAGATGGTTTTCTCCACACGCCACGTTTTCAGTTAGTGGAATGATTTAGTGGAGTGATTTAATTGATTTGTTTTTCCTTTGTAAAGGCTATATATGAGCCACTGCTTTGCAGTTGAATAAAATTAAGGAGTTTAAACTGTCCAATGTTCTTTCTTTGGGTAGTGAATTTCAGCTCGTGCATATTTTAGTAATAGTATTCAAATTGCTTTTATTGAGCCTTTAGCCAATATGTTTTACGATGATGTGATGTTGTTAAAGTTCAAACATGTTATACTCTGTTGTTGTCAAAAGTTCTTTGAGCTGAATCTACATGGTGATATTGGTTTGTGGATGATATTTTCTTTTGAGCATGTCGTAGTTGATGCTTACTTTCTGTAATCTCAATTTCTCAATATTATAAATTAATTATATTTTTTGTAGTGCTTTCTAACCAGTATAAAAGGATTCCAGTTTAAGAAAAGAACAACCTACGAGCTTCAGGCATATGTAGATGACTGTAGTCTTATTTTCGAAATCCTAATTGATCACGATGTGAGTTTATTCTAAAACTTAAGCTTTAGTGTGCGAGCTTTATTGTTTTAGGTTGATCATTGATAAAATGCTTTAGGTTGTACAGAAAGGAATTGGTTATTCTCCTCTCGAGGTCACTGCGGCTCTCTCTTCTTCAGACATGAATATAGCCCAGAACATGAAGGAGACTATGCAGCAAAGTAATAGTTGTTTCTTAGTAAACTTTGAGGTAATATAAATCTTTTTGTATAATTTGTCAGCTAGCAGCAAATTAATAGATGTTTCTTCATTGTGTTAATTCACTTTTTTTTTTATCTCTAGGGTGTAATACTTGTGGAATTAAATAGAAAATATTCCCTTACACTTGCTCTAGACATGAGTCAAGGCTGTCCTAAATCCGATGTGTGGTCCCTTCTGAGAAGGTTGAAGTCTCATCACCCTGCACAAGCTCAAAAACATTTCCCTTCAAACACAATTGTTTTATCCCCGTAATTATTTGAATGGTTGGGAGAGAGTTGGGCTGAAAATGTTACCACCAAAAGCAATGTGAATGGCAAGATGCCATAGCAGCTGTTACATATTGAAGATGACGATAGAACTGTTCTCCATACTTTACCAAAATCCTTGATTCCTAAAGTCCTAGCAGAACTACAATCGACTTAGAAATGTGGTTGTATGAGATAACATGGTGTTGCCATCTAACCTGTGGTGAAGGTCCAGAGAAAAGTCAATCAAAATATGGTGTCCAATTTCATCAAAACAAGGTATGGCCCTCCCATTAATCTCAGGTTGCTGTTGGGGTTGGTGCAATTGGTGAATGCATGTAACAAATGCTTTAGAAATTTAATTTGAAATGTAAATTTTGGTCTGATTTTAGATGTGCTTCTTTGTAGCTAATTAGTTAGTTTTGTAGGGTTTGTTACCATAGATCTAGGACATAGTTTAATTGGTTGTTCAACTAATAATAAAAAAGAAGAAAATGTAAAATATTGAAACCCATTTTCAGTGTAACATCACTGTTAGTGGTGCTTTGCTTATAAAAGAGAGAAGTGATGATTATTTTTCCACTTTACAAGGGGATCAGAAATTAGTAACTGTTTTGTCTATTTTTTCTTTGAAATCATAAATTATTTACTCTCTTGTGCCAAAAGTATTTACTATTAATAATTATTATTTACTGGCATTGTGGAATAGGGAGTATTTCTTTCAGAGAGAATAGAAAGCTTATGGTGCTTTTTTCTTCATTCTTAGAATATTCCTCCTGTTTGAATATATAACTACTTGAACTCATGCGCTAAATAATGAAATTTTCATTCTTAGAATATCATAAAAATATAAATTGGTTGAACAAATGTGATCAAAATATTTGAGTTTGGAATTTATTTGCTTTGATATTTAGGTTTCCTGTGTTCGCATGTTTTGACTGGTTTTTTTTATTTGTTGGAGTACAACTAATTTATATTATTTTGATTTCTAGGCCCCTCTTTTCAGTAGGACATCCATCAAATCAGTGAGTTTTGTTCTACAAATGTAAGTTTTTTTTTTTTTTGTGGTTCTAATTTTAATATAGGAAGTTATCAGATGAGAAATTATCTTTAGTTTTAAGGATAGCTTCTGTGTATTCAGTCTATTGTTATTGGTAATATTATTTGAATTTTGAAGTCTTGACTCAATATATTTGTTTCTTAAAACTAATTAGTGAATCAATGAGACTTGAATCTGTGAAGCGATTCTATCTGTTTCTTATAGATGCTTTCTGCAGATTTTTTGTTTGTCAATCTCATATGAAAATTATAGCTACTTTCTATTTGTCAATCAGACTTGGTAGTGTTCAGATAAGATTTTGGTTAGTGTTGGAATAGTTTAGAAATCCATGTGATGTGTGTTCAATCATACTTGGTAGTCCATCTAAACTTTAGATTTTTGTAATTATTTTGCTTAGAAATACCAAGGGGCTTATAGCTCAATGGTGCTTCTAATCATATGGATTTTTGTGGTATCAATTATCAGTGCATGCATGCTACCAGCTAACTTGGCATCCATCTTCACTATCCTGCAACTATCATCACTATCTTGAATCTATCAACACATACTTCAAACTACATATTTTGATATCTTTTGTCGAAGCATTCTGTAGATTTTCATTACATTTGGCTCTCATTAAAGGTTTTTACTTATGTAGACATAGATAGAAAGAATAGAAGCAAAGACAACAAAGACAGAGGTAGCTTAGGTATGTGGTGAAAGTATTAATAAGAAAGATTGAAGAACAGAAACGGGACCTGTCATGTGTTCTGTTTGTAACATTGATTTTGTTCCTTTTACTACTATAATTCTATAGACAATTGGTGTATTTAAACTACATGGTTTGGTCATCTTTTTTTGTAGAATATCATTATTGTTGCTTTCACAATTATTCTTTAATTACTCATTTTCTTTTTATTTGTTGGTTTCGTTACCTTTTTTCAGGATGCTACCTCAGTCAAAGAAAAAGAATATGAAGTAGTAAGAAGAAGAGAATCGATGATTTTATTGAAAATGAGCTTCTACGGTTAAACTATACAAGATGCTTATATTTCTTTGTTCTGTTTTTCTTTTAAAAGAAAGACTATACTTTGCAAGCACTCAAGTAAATATAGTGTTGGAACATAAAAGCCAAAGTGCTTATATAGTGATGATTAAGCTTTCTATTGTTCTTTATTTGTTTGATTTGATTCTGCTACCAATCTCATTGATGTTATGTTGCTCTGTATTTTGCAGCTGCTGATGTTTTAATTTGTAAATGAGGATTTGGTAATGATATCAGTGGTTCTTAAATGGGTGAGTAAAGTGCTTGCATGAAATTTGATGGATTTGGATGTGAACACTTAGATAATGCCAATGAGCTTTTTAAATTATATTGGTATAATTCTTTGTTTATGACAGGGTTGAGAAAGATTGCTACCATTGTTTCATTCTCTTTGATGAAAGTAATTTTCTTGAATTTGCTTTGAAAATGTTTTCACAAATTAAAGGGCACTTAGATTACACTTCAAAGACATAGATATACTTCTTTTGATTTGTCGACAATATGGAGGATGTTATAAAATCCTTCTTGAGGAGTTATGCCTCCTCAAATTTGAAGATTGGTTTATATATTAGTCTTGAACGTGGAAATTGCTATGTTTTGATATGATTTGTATTTTTTTTTTGTAAATTTTTGTGGCCAAATTTGGGATATGATATTTTTATAATTATTATTTGTATATTAGAATTGGGAACAAGTTGGATCACAAATAATATCATATCAGGTATTATACTGTTTGCTATGAAAAACAAACGACTACTAAATATATTATAATGTCATCTAAACGAGGGAGAAAAACCAAGAAATATTAATTTATTAAATGAATTGATTTTATACTCTATTTACTAAATGAATTGATTCCAACATGGAGTTAAAATTCGTTAACTACATTAGATATTCTTGGCTAAAAGAATATATAAAATTTAAAACTGTTATAAATCGATGTAAACAAGAGCAATAATAGAGATGAACCAGAGAGAAAAGAGAGAAGCAATAGTCTATATTATTCATCACAAGAATTAGGGTTACAATATACTGATACATAGTCTCTATATATAGGTACACATAATGGGCCAAGTATATGGGCCAATGACTTATATGGACATCCACTAATAATATTCATAACACTCCCCCTTGGATGTCCATCGAGGATATGCCTCATTAAAACCTTTACTAGAAAAAAAAACCCAGTGGGAAAAAAATTCTAGTGAAGGAAAAAGAGTACAACATCCTTGTGTGATAATCTGCCTCGTCAAAAACCTTACCAGGAAAACCCAATGGGATAAAACCATGGCTAAGGGAAAAAGAGTGCAGAACACATTTATTTCTCCCCCTCATAAAGACAATTATATATGAGATGAAGAAAGCCACTTAATCTTCTATACTAGTTGATCGGAAGCTTTACTTGGCGATGACTTTGTAGAAAGATCTGTTTAATCTCTTTTGATATACTCTTCTTTGAATTAGCTGTTGATATCATCTTCAAGTTTCTTGTATGTGTAGAATCACAAACCTCAACAAAATCACATTGTGAACTTTCTGAATGTAGTGCTAAAATTTCCACATAATTAAATGATATTATTGTATCTCTAGGATATAAATTATATGCTCGACTTTGTTCCAATATCATTGAGTTTATTGATATTGATCATCACATACATAATTAGCAAAATGCAACGGTATTCTCAATTAAACTAAAACATGCTACTTCAAGACCAATTCAAGTAACTCATCATTTTCATGAGACGTGGAATAATCTTTGTTCAAATAAGTGACATCATACATGAATTATATCTTTCCATATCAAATTTGTTTAGTGCCTTTGATATATAAGTTTCTTGATGCACAAAACCTCATTGAAATACTAAGTTTGCAATTTCAAACAAACTTTGATCATCCAACATATTTTAGTTAAACATTTTCTTTAATGAATAGATTTCAGAAGCTCTTCAGGAGTTCTGATCAGATATATGTTATCATCATAAAAATCAACTATAACATATATTTCCAAAAGTGGACAAGTCTTGTCATTCTCATATTCCTCATTTGGAAATATTCACTAAAAATAGTATACAATATGCATCTATATTGTTGGAGTACACAATGAGACTTATTCATTTTATCAAGCCACCTCTTCAATTGTTTGAGTTGTGTGTCTGATGGAATCAAATCCTTCCGGAGGTTTAATGCAATCATCATTACAAGTAAACCGTACAAATATATTGCAACACATTTTTCAAATAAATCGAGTCTTTCATGTGTTACTAAACTTAATCAAAAGAAAGATTTTCATTTCACTTCAAGTGAATATTTCTCATCACAATCAATGGAGAAACTTTTACCAATATGCTTGAATAACAAGTCAAACTTTTAATATTCGTATTTCAACATTTTCTATATTCACACGAAAATTGATTTGTATCTCATCGTTTTTACATCTTCAGGTGTATGGACTGCTGGACCAAAAATCTTTCACTTTGCAAAGTGAGTTTAATTACATAGCAATTGCGTCTTTCATTTAGACAATCATTGTGTTGTCTCTTATTCTCAATAGACTTTGGTTCATGATCCTCATTAACTCTTATCACAAATAGCGCTATATTATATATAAAAATATCGTCAACGTTGACTTCCTTTCGGTTCCATCATATTCCATTCATGACATAATTCGTCGAGATCTCTTTATCATCATAAATTTCAGGTACCTGATAAGTTCTTCTGGAACTGAAAAATGAAGTATGTCAAATGTTCTTTTGAAATTTTCATATCCTCACTGGGTCATCTTTCTTTTTAGCTCCTTTCTTATTTGAGGATTTTTATCATTGGAACCGATTGGCCACGCTTCAAGGTGGTTAGACTCATTTGCAATATAAGATTGTCCAACGGGGACATCCATTTTGATTGGAGCATTAGCAGCTGATGGTTAATTTCATCAACTTTCCAAATGATTTATCTTTTGAACTTTTGGTTCAAACTGTTTTATATGAGGATCAAGATGAGATAATAATAATAACAATAACAATTTATTTCAAGTGATTCATATGAACTTCTGGTTCATATTTTTCAGCTGCTTATTTTCTCCCCCTAATATTGAGAAAATTAATTCATCACTTGATAATCAGCCTATCGGGCTGTAGATAAGTCTCCAATTTTTATTTCAAAAGGCTTTATAATAGTTGGAGATTCATATCAAATATATTTTCTCAATATTCTTTAATAATTCATCTTAGTGCAATATATTGGAGCAACTGGAACATACCAACACATCCAAAAATGCTTATATGAAAAATATTAGGTTATAAACCTAAACTTAATTGTAAATTAAGGGGAGAACTTTCATATAATAACTTATTGGCTTGATGCGAATCAAAAACTAAATATAAATAATTGCATGTTCCCAAAGTAGAATTTTGAAGTTATGATTTCATAAGTATCAATCACACTTTTAACTTTATACGTCTAAAGAATGGATCTTCAGGTCCATATATTTTAATTAGCATATACTGCAAGATATTCAATATCAATGTTGATTTACATATGATACTTATCAAATACTTTTTGAAAATGAGCTCTCTTTCAAATCAATTTCACAAACTTCTGGTTGTGAGTTGACTAACCATATAGTTGATGCATCAATTAAAGTCATAAAATATCTAAATAGTAATTGGTGAATTGATTTACAAATATCACCTTATATACATTCTCAAATTGCGAAAGACTCAAATTTTTAACTTCCTTTGGGGAACTAGTAACAAAAATTATTGAGTTGAAGAATCTTCTGGCTCTTCAATACATATCCAATAATATAATAATTATTTTGCGCATCATAATAGATTCGGGATAACCCAACCGATCTTGCCAACGATAAATTTAATATGATTTATAAACTTCTGGTTTACAATAATTTGTGCTTCAATTGCACTAGTATATATATAAGTGTAGTATAAATTTCTGGTTTATAACTTTTTCACTACTCTTAATATATCCAAAATATTTGTCGTAATATATAGAAATATTCAGCATCTATCTCCTTATTTCAATATGATCTTCATTTATAAATGATCGGAAGATTACACTTATGCAATCCATGGTTTTGCTGATCCACATCTCCCTTATTATTGGGTTGAATTGTTACTATTGTCATTTGTGTCCGTTTAAAAACATTTGATCGTATGAGTTTAGTACAATCGATCATTAGTGCATTTATATAAATGAGCTCCATGTAAACTTCAGGTTGCCACTAGATTTGAGACACGTCTATCTAGTTTGGACAAACATAATTTGAATTTTTTTTCCTTATAAATAGAAAATAAAATGATATTCTAACCTTTCGCTTAATCATGAATGAAGGACTCGCAACACAAAATTTCTTCAACAAATAACCATAAAACAACTTGCCTAAAATTTAGTATTTCATAAGGAGTAGATAATATTGAAAACAAACTACTCTTTATAAACACTTACATATTTAATCACGAGAGGTTGAAAATAAACAAATAAATTATGACTAACCTCGAATTCTTCCTTGCAAATGGAGCCAATAAAGTTTGATGACTTTACAATTATCACAAGTACTTTTACGGTATCATCTCAAACGTTTCATAAGCCACAAAGCAAACCATTATATCAAAATAAAAATAGTCTAGTAACAATTAACCCTTTTAATATAAATAGTAAGGTGCAAGAATGTTAATTTCCAATTGTCTTCAAAATTGCTCAAAACTTGATGTAGGAGATATTTTAGTATTTTATTATTTTAGGTATATTTGCTTTTAATATATTTTATTAGATTTGTACTTTTTATTTAGCTAGATTTATTATTTTCTTTTACTATCTTTTAGGTAGATTTGTTGTTTTTATTTAGCTAGGTGTATTATTCTCTTTTACAATCTTTTAGGAGATTTGTTATTTTTATTTTTCCCTATTATTTAAGCTAAACTATCGTAGCCTTGAAGGCAACTTTTTGATTGAATAAAAATATAGAGAGTTTTCTCAAATTTGGTGGATTCCAAGTTAATCTTTCAGGTGGATTCCGGAAATCTGGTGGATTCCAGAAACCCTTTTATCAGGTTTGTCGCTTGCAAACCTGTGTTTTATTATAGGATTAGCGCTTGCTATTCCTTCCCGCTTCCGTACTGCGTCAGTTGGCATCAGAGCAGGTTTTCCCTGTTCTTTCGTGAATTGAACAACCATGGGAGATCAACCAATAACCAGGGCAGACCTTAAGGGTACCGCGGCTTTTACCACGGCCCTAACTATTTTGAATGTACAAATAGTGGCGTTAGCAATTCAGTTGAACAACAACAACATCAACGCCAACAACAACAACAACAACAACAATCCGAACAACATGGGTGAAGAACCAATTCCGGTTATTAGGGTTCATAATAACAATCATATTATTGATACAATTACGTACAGAAAATCAGGACATACTCGTGAATCTGATTTGGAATACTATGAGCGTAGATATTACAAAAAGTTGAAGGATGATTACTACGAGTTTAAAATCTCTGATTCAATATATCGGTGTCAGTTTTGCAACAATAAAGATTACTCCTTGACCGGCCTTTTGAGACATGCTTCCAGAATGGCAGGTAACTTGCGTAAGACGATTAAAGATATTGCCAAACATTCTGTTTTGATAACATATATTACAAGGTATCTTAATGTTCAAGTCGATGAAACATTTAGCATCATCAATAATGACACAACTGAAATAAACGATGCATATGTAGTTGGAAAGAATCAAATTATTGAGGATTTGAGTTCTATAGAGGTGGTGAAGACTGATGAGTCTCTCCTTTTGAGATTTGTCGACGCTGCATTCAATAATAAACTAGAATTCTGTGACGTGTTGCTGCCACCAGATGCGGAAAAAAAGTCGAATATAAAATCAGAGGTCCAAATGGGGGTGAAGTCTAAAACGGTAAAAACTACAATCAATGAGGAAGGAGTGTTCAATCTAGAATTGGAAGGTAATTTCAACGTGAACAACAATGACAGGGATTGCGACATTCAAACAGATGTGACACTAAAAATTGGTGAAGAAACAAAGGAGATAGAAGCACGTGTAACAAATTTATCGTCATTAGTAACGCAATATGATGCGACTTCAAGGACAACACAAACGGAGGAACATACAAACATAATATGAGGAAAGCATCAAGGAAAAGAGACTCCAACTAGGATAAAAAATTTAGTCTTGTGCAAGTCTGGCGAACCACATCTAGATGTCGGCCTACATGCGACAGCTCTGTCAAAGCCATATGTATTTGTGCGAAATAAGACATCAATCTCACCTCTACCAGAACCTCCAGACAACAAGATGCGGGCAGCAGCTTCCATATCAACAAAACCGTCGCATCACAGCCATCACATTGAACTCGAGGAATTACATGTAGATTGGGTTCAGTTCAGGTTTTATCATAAATCTTATGATAAAATTCTAATTATGTGTGCCATCTTTGAGCAATGGGACCCCGATAGTTATTTGGATGTGTTGACACGAAAGAGGTCCTCTCACTTCACTCAATGGGATCTAGGAGGGTGATCTCTTATTCACCGGAGGAGTCAACATGCAAACGAAGCTCTTTTCAAGATGAGAACTCGGGGTCGAGTTCTTTTGAGGTGGAGGAGACTGATGTAGGAGATATTTTAGTATTTTATTATGTTAGGTATATTTGATTTTAATATATTTTATTAGATTTGTAATTTTTATTTAGCTAGATTTATTATTTTCTTTTACTATCTTTTAGGTAGATTTGTTGTTTTTATTTAGCTAGGTGTATTATTCTCTTTTACAATCTTTTAGGAGATTTGTTATTTTTATTTTTCCCTATTATTTAAGCTAAATTATTGTAGCCTTGAAGGCAACTTTTTGATTGAATAAAAATATAGAGAGTTTTCTCAAATTTGGTGGATTCCAAGTTAATCTTTCAGGTGGATTCCGGAAATCTGGTGGATTCCAGAAACCCTTTTATCAGATTTGTCGCTTGCAAACCTGTTTTATTATAGGATTAGCGCTTGCTATTCCTTCCCGCTTCCGTACTGCGTCAAAACTTTATCTATAATAAGATTCCACAACCGAGGACCAAAACAAGGCCAATAACAATAGGTAACTGACCACACATATAACAATATTGGATCTTTTCGGTTTATGGTTTCTATAATAATCAAACGTCTCCCACTAAAAAACGATATTAACGTTAGAGAAATCCTGAATAGGTTTAATCCAAAGAAGAAAACTTTTCTTTATATACCAGATCAATTTCATAAACATAAATGTAAAAAAAATCATAGAGTTAACAATTATTCCTGAATTTTAAATAAATAAAAATTCAAGATAGAAGGCCTGATTATGCCTTCGATAAAAAAACTTTCACACAAGTCAAACCACAATAACATACTATATGATCTAATAAATTTAAAATTCAAGGAACTCAAAATGATTTTATTATACTCATATAGGTGTACTACAAACATTACTTCATCTATAATAGCCCACTGTGATACGTTTGAAATTCATACGTTTAAAATATACTAATAATAATGAAGAGGAGGTAATAAAAATTTGATTGCAAACTAATTAGGAGATATATTTCTGTTATTGTTACCCTCATAGTTCTCGTTGCTTCATCAATCAAAACAAGACATAAGACATAAGAGATAATGACCATTGAAGAGGATGATAAGTTGCTGGTTTCAATTTAGTTAATGGCCATAAAAATAGAAAACTGATAATTAAAAGATTGAATGAAAATAATAGAAAATAAACGATTATATACCTTGAATATATACAATTAAAATTATTGAGAAATGATCATTAAATAAATGGAAAAATAGGAGTACCATTCATTTTGAAAATTAATGTCATAAAAACATTAATTTACAAAAGTTAGTGATTAATAAGACATGATCATTGCATATAACAACTATATCTTTTGCGATCCTTCGGCTATGCATAAAATTCCAAAATTTGCGACCCAGAATTACCGTTTAACGTTCACAAACAGCAAGATAACCCCTCAAGCAAAATAAAAGATTATAGTCTTGAACCATAATTTCCGGTTCAAATTTATATATGATATAAAGCACAAATTATATCAACTATCACTCAATTAGCAAGATGTTACAGTAATATATATATACATCAAAGCCATCATCCAACAATTAAAATAACATAAACTTTGTTGCAAAAAAATAGCACAAACTGTTGCCTGATCAAAATTAGGGTTCACGATAAAAATTTCACAAACATAGCTATGATTCACGATAAAAAAAAAAATTAGGGCTCTAAATCATATAATATTAATATTGGCTCTCACACCCACATGTATAAGTATAAGTTAAATTTAAAGATCGGTATATTATATGAAATTAGAGCAAAACTTACTTGAGTCTTTCTTTACCTAATCACATGCTCCGGATTTAGATTCTCAATCCTCCATCGATATAGTAGAGTCTCGTGCTCAATAATTTAGGGTTCATGAAATTTTAGGGTAAAAAACATAAAACCCAATCAGACATGTATAATTTAAGTAATCCAAAAAAAATCATTAGACTTACAGTTGTTAGAGCTTCGTGCTAATAACGTGTTATAAATCGATGTAAACAAGAGCAATAATAGAGATGAACCAGATAGAAAAGAGAGAAGCAATAGTCTATATTATTCATCACAAGAATTAGGGTTACAATATACTGATACATAGTCTATATATAGGTACACATAATAGACCAAGTATATGGACCAATGACTTATATGGATATCCACTAATAATATTCATAACAAAAACATATTTTTTATTTTAATTTTTTCATAATTGAGATACACAATTTAAAAGATCTTTTTATAAATTTGGTTTTACATCTAAAAGATAATACTACCTCCGTATTTTTTTTTACCACTGCACGTACGCCAATACACTATTTTGATCACTAATATCTTTAATTGTCTATTAGTAAAAAGTATAAAAACTTAATATTTTAAAAATACTCATCAAAACAAATTGAAGAGATACAAAGATTTGAGACAACTAAAAAGATAAAATGATCAAAATTTTGGGATGGAGGGATTATTAACATTTGCTATGCTTATCCCCCTAATAATATCATGACAACATTTCTATTATATTTGATGTATAATATCGCTATATCACGTCAATTATTTTTATTATTTTAGTTCACGCTTTATTAAAATATGAAATATAGAATGAAATTATATAAACAAATTGTTCCCCGTGTGTTGCACGGGTGTGAATCCTAGTATCAAACATGTACGAATAATAAGAAATGAGTAAACACGAGGTATTCTTGTGTGGTCATGTGACCATATACATTAATTTTAGACACGCTCACATATAATTAAAATATAAAATAAAATAATTAAAAGAATAAAATAAAAAATTAAAATTTTGTTAGTGTGACTAAAAAATTATATTTAGTCACGTGACTATATTAGAAAAATAAAATAAAAAAAGTTAACATTTTGTTAGCGTGACTAAAAAATTATATTTAGTCACATGACCATATAAGATAAATTCAACTGTAAGAGTTTGATCAAGTTGTAAAAAGAAAGTTTGAGTTCCCCGAGACCTCGGAGGTAGGTATGTAATTACCTTTCTAATCTTTGAGCTCAAAGAATATAAAAATAGAAATTTTATAAAATAGCATAAAACATAATTTATATTGCATAAGTTGTTTGCATAAGCTCAAAAATAAGCTAATATAAACCGGTCCATAGTAAATACTTATAAGTTACTGCTCATGTATGTTTCATGCAGTGTGAATTACACTCAACAAGATGTGAGTCAATTTTTTACTAATCTGTTAGCTTTTGATAATATGGGGATCTCTACCCCTAGGTTTATTTCGGTGTAATTTTCTTTCTTGGGCTCATTGCCCTCTATATTACCAAAAAAAATGAAATTTTACCTTTGATTTGAACACTATTCTCCATTTCCTAAAAAATGAGTTTTTTTCCTCTTTATCTAACCAAAAATGAGTAAGACGTAGAGTTAAATAAGGAGGAAAAAAACCAGAAGCGAAGTGCAAAATATTGAGGTAGCGCGGAATATGGTCATTCCAGTTTGATTTGCGGATGATTCTTCTTCCTCTTCCTCTTCATCGTCGTCTTTGTCACCTTTCTTCTTCTTTTTCTTTTTCTTCTTTTTCTTGTCTCCAAGATTTCTACCACGAAAAGAGAGGTCGTCATCATCCGACAATACCCTTTTCTTGTTCTCTATAAGTTGAAAGGGATGACTAAGGAGTGCTCCTTTATTTGTATTTTCTTCTAAGGCTAATTTCTTCTCATTTTCCCCATTAGTAGTTGGCAAATAAATGGACAATAACAAGAAAGTAACTAGGGAAGCACGTAACATGATGCAAATTGTAGTTTGTGTCATCACATTCGAAAACATTAATCCAATTATATATCTTAAATGTGCTATTCTTTTTTTTTTTTCTTCTTTTTTTTTGACAATTTTTGTTTTCTTTACTCCTTCAAAAAAGCTAGCTTTTCTTTATATTACACTTTGAAAGTTTGACACAACCAAAAGTCTTGGTTTCTCGTATGTTTCTCCTTTGACTTAGTATTCACCCATGATTCAAAATTAGGTCAACCGAGACTTATGGCCAAATTGTCATATAGATATTTGTTGCTTTCTTCTTTTTTTACTCAATTATTCTTTTCTAAATTTTTGTCAAATACATGCCCTACGTTGCATTGAGATATAGATTCGGGATAGAAATGTTTAGAGATGTCAAAATAGTTCGGATTTTACTCATTTTTTGATGCCTAGATCCTCTTAAACTATAAAAAAGAAGGAAAAAAATAGATTGAGTCTATGGTTGGGATTGTGTTAGAATATCAGAAGATTTTGTTAGATTAGTTTATATTCGTATTACGTATTATGATTTTATTTTTTTGACATAATATTATTATGATTTATTCTAGATTTAAGATTAAGTGTATATTTATCTAAAAGAAAAAATAGTCTGTATATGATCTATAATTAAATAGAAATTTGTATAAAGTTGTTATTTTATATATTGGGAAATACTTAATTTGGCCATGCACAAAAAGAAATATATATTATTTTATTTCTCTTTTTTCTACTATTTACTTTTTCTGTGAGAGTGTCTAAATATCATGTTCCTATCTTATGCTTGTATAAGACATTCTCTATTCTGTTAATACACTTACCTTCTTTATTATTTCTCTTTGCCCTTTCCTCTTTCAATCATCGAGCTTTATATGACTTTACGAAAATGGATTTGATGTAGTTACTGCGTTGACACAGAAACTGTATCTGACCGTCCAATCAGAAATGGATGGATGAGATTAAATCATATATAAAATTAATTATATAAATCGGAACCGTCCGATCTGTTTAGCGTGGCTGAGATTGTCTACTATGTGTGACAATTACAACAGACGATCCAAATGACTTGTACACGTCAGAATAGAACATATTTGAATATGAAAGGGACCAATATACTGAAACCAAATAAAATACAATTTCTCAAAATTTTGTTCATATTAATTGCTTCAATCCTCTAATATTGTTTTTGTTGGTTTTAGAAGTTTTACGGTTACATTCCCATAAACTTAACTTAGTTGATAGAGATATCGCACTCCACGTACAGGAGCTCGGGTTTGAACCCGAAACACTCTACGTATTCACCTTTAAGGTGATTCGATGAATTTCACAGTCACTAGGCAACTTGACAAAAAAAAAAAAAAATAACACTGTCCAAAAATCTCCAACTTTAACCAACAATAGTCCCTTGCTATTTTCTTATCAAATTTTCATATCATTATAAAGCCACCTAAAGTGTCTCTTTGCAAAAGCTCACAACAAGTTCCCTTATGAGATAACCTACCCTAAACGTGTTCCAAGAATAGGAGTTACCATTATCTGTTTTCATTAATAATAATAATAATAATAATTATAAAACATTTCCTCGTCTTGTTTTCAAAATTTTCACAAAATATATTTCACCATTTTTTAACACAAGAAACAATATAAAAAATCTCAAACTATACCTGTATATAATTTCCTACTATCATATAAATTGGATCCTAATTCTGCACATCAAGGGAAGTCTAGAAACCCTATACAAAAAGGTATTCTTCTGCAATTCTACCAAACAATAGAATTTCATCGCATTTCATTATATTCCATTATGCAAGTCTATCAAAACACAGACTAGAATAACAGGTTGGAAAAGAAGATCTTTCACCATTTCAAATAACTCAAAGCTTAAATATCAAGATGGAAAAAAAATTAAATATATAAGCCTATCCATCTCGCATATTTTGCATGCAGAAATGAGGCCCATGTCATGTCATAATCTCTGTTAAAAATATCATCACTTCAATCCTTCACCAAGCCCAGGTGGCATTCCTAAGCTCTGTGCAAGATCATTCATCCTTTCCTTCATGCCCTAATAACAAAAGAAGTATTGTGTTTGTTCAATTCAATATAACTATAAAAGCAAATTAAGTTTTATCATTTCATATTGAAAATAGAGATGTTTACCTGGACACTCTTCTCGTGTGCTTCCTTGTAAGCTTCAGTGATTAAAAGTGAAAGTTTCTGAAACACAAAGTTGATAATAACTACAAAGTTTATCCTGGCTGAGCACTCAAGACCATAGTTTGTTAATAGTTTATGCAACTTATAAGCTATCAATACATGAAACAAAATTTATAAGGGCCCGTTTGGATTAGCTTATTTTTTAGCTTATGCAAACAGCTTATGCAATTTTTATGTATTATTATAAGTTTGTCAAGGTAGTTTATGATAAAATAGCTTATAAAAATACAATTTTCACTAGTGTGAACTTATAAAATAGCATAAAACCTAATTTATATTGCATAAGCTCAAAAATAAGCTAATCCAAACGGGCTCTAACTTTGATAGGGCACATGGGGGAATAGAAATAAGGCAGTGGATGAAAGGAAAAGATCTTTGCAGAAAAAGTTAGACGACCATATCAGAATAGACTAACACAAGTAATGTTCCGGATCAACCCAGACGACTTTTGAGTATTGTCGACTGACCCAAGAAACCAACACAAGTCTTTTCAATGTGTTTGGTCCTCACTCGCACGCTTTTTGGAAACTTCCCAGAATGTCACTCGACACTCATCCAAAGAATGCTCCGGATCAACCCGCTATCGCCCCCGCTATCGCACCCGCTATCGCCCCCGCTATGCCTGAATAGCGCCCGCAACATCACATACAACCACAACGCCATGCCCTGACGAGGCTGGCTCAAATTTGTCGCGTCAGGCCGCTACAACCGCTATTGACAACATAGGCAGTCTCATATCTGCACGGTCTCAGGATCCCTATCATTCCAATGTGAATTTGGTTCATTCATGTACCCTCTTTCCCTGGAAGCTGTCAGGAGCTGCTTATTGTCTATACAAGTCTTATACACCGGTGATCACTCGTCACCCTTGTCAGTCTCAGGTGTCACAAATCACGTTATATATCAAATCCAATGATGTCATATTATCCTACCATAAATTGTGTCTAATGACAGACCATTTATATTTAGATGATTTTTAACACTTTCACAATTCTTCATGGCAGGGGGTCATTTGAGGCATAAGTCCTAGGCTTCCGTTTCTCACTGAAGTCTAGAGTATTTTCAATCTATTTTTTGAAATGCATATTTCTTGTGTAAAGCTGAACTCCCAGTGTATGGTAAATAATATTCATTGACTTCCAGATTTCTATGACATACGATGTTCATTCCCAAATCTTATTGACATAGGAGCAAGTTAACAATTAATTCAAAGGGCCAGTGAAAGTACATGGACGGAGAAATCCAACAAAATCACACTGTACCGGGGCAGTAGACCTTGTTTTTCTTAAAGGTTGTCTCTTACCCCCAACAGGTGAGTGGCCATAACCAATGGGTAAATGACAAAGTGGAAATCGTAGATATGCTTTCTAATTGGTCCCTCCTATAAAAATTCCAAATTTTGGTTTCTCAGCCTGAATATTTTAACTCTATTGTTTACCTTTGGTAGACAATTCCTAACCAAAATATTATTCTTGAGTGCAAGGAAGAAAAATAAATATAAGGAACTTGACATGGTCTTTATTCCATTCTCATCTTACCATAGAAGGGGAAAAAAATCAAGAATTTGTTTATTATTATTTAAACATGGAACCCCTTTAATCTAAGAGTTTCTACTATAGATATATAATCTGACATTCTGACAGGATAAAGTATATATAATCAGGATCACATGATAAGTTTAATTGTTTACTTACTTCTGATCCCAATTCCATAGCTGCCTCAGTAATTTCTGTTCGTAAGGGTTGCTGGTTTCCAGACAGAGTTACCTAAGAATCATACTCCATTAGAAGTTAACAAAACCACACTTACCAATTAATAGACTAATATTGATAAAGAAATTCACCATATCATGATAATAAATAGATATAGAAAATCCGAGGAGTCGAAGAACATTTTAACATTAAGTGCAACTAAACAATAACATGATTCTGTTAAAAATCCCATCTAATATACAAAACATTCATATGATTATACAAATAAAGTTCCCTCTTTAACTTTTAAAAGTAAAACTAAAGAAAAACCAAAGGCTAACCAATTATGCTGGGATAAACATAAAAAGGGCACAATCACATACATCACAAAACTCATACCTTTACTAACTCACCCTCACAATAACCATCAAATTCAGCCCTGCATTATAGAACCAGAACAATATGTCAGAATAACTTGTACGATATAGTTGTATTAGAAAGGAAATAGAAGAACTTGCAGAAACAATGAAGACGAGACTTTATTTTAAAAGCATCAAGCTAAAGGTGACATGATCAATGAATAATGTGCTGTGCTCTGGGGCTAATTCAAGGGTACCTCAACTCTCCCAAATAGAATTCACTTCTTCAACAACTCCTCAAATTCCTAATCATTTCTATGTATAACATGAAATTTCGGTCACTTCTGTTCGTTAGTTAGTTAGCTATGGCCGTGCCTACTTCCTCCCTATTCACTTTATTTATTCTCAAATATACTTTCTTAACAAGTCAAATCCTAACAATGTATACTCAGGAAAACAAATGGATAAACTGTAATTGTTTAATAAGACAATCATACGCTGCAAGTTCTTTCTGAACCCTCACTGCTTCAACTTGGACAACCATTTGTGCCTTCTTCACAGTCTCAAACAGGTTTTGCATGTTTCCAAGAATTCCTGCCTAAAACAATCCAATTATGAATATCAAACTAAGTCACTAAGTCCGCAAAACACACAAAACAAACCAACAATATACAAATGCATTAGTATATTCTATATTATGAGAATGAGTGAGTAAATCCTAACCATTGTCAAAGAGTAAAATACTCATTGAATTTGAAAGCTATAAATAGTCAAATGACTTGGTGTTTTGACACACAACATTAAAACACATGGGATTCATTTTATCACCATTTTTTATGATTGTTGAGACATGCCATAGATCCTTGGACTAAGTTTTATAGAAGGTGTCTCCTCCTACAGCTCCAAAGGTGCTAGATACTTATGTAACACCTCTAATGTTGGTTGTGCCAATTTGGCATCACTAATAAGCAATTCGTCGATCAATTTGGCACCACTTATCAGTCATGCAGAAAATAATATGTGAATACTATTATATTAATTCATCAGCTCAAGGCTGGTATTTATAATAAGAGTACAACCAGCTATAAAAGGAAATAATAGAAAACATATAAAAAACTAGAATCTCCTATAAATAATAAAATAGGAAACTATATATTTTCCAACACCCCCCCTCAAGTTGGTGCATAGATATCTATCATGCCCAACTTGCCTATCAAATGCTCAAGGTGGGTCTTGCTAAACTTTTGGTAAAGATATCCGCAGTTTACTGACTCGAAATTACAAAAGGTAGACATATGATTCCGGCATCTAACTTCTCTTTTATGAAATGTCGATCAATCTCAATATGCTTGGTTCTGTCATGTTGAACTGGGTTATGAGCTATGCTAATAGCAGCGTTACTGTTAGAGTATAATTTCAATGGAAGCTCAATTTTCATCTTAAGCTCTTCTAGGACTCTGTGGATCCATAATCCTTCACAAATACCTTGGGCCATAGCTCTAAACTCGGCTTCTGCACTACTTCTTGCTACAACTCCTTGTTTCTTACTCCTCCATGTCACAAGATTACCCCAAACATAGGTACAATATCCAGAGGTTGATCTTCTGTCAGTGATTGAACTTGCCCAATCAACATCAGTGAAGATAGACACATTCCTTTCATTAGCCTTCTTGAAAAATAATCCCTTTCCGGGATTTGCCTTTAAATATCTCAGTATCCTATAGACCGCCTCAAGATGTTCCTCAAAAGGAGAATGCATAAACTGGCTTACTACACTAACTGAGAAAGCAATGTCAGGTCTGGTGTGTGACAGATAAATCAATTTTCCAACCAATCTCTGGTATCTTCCAGTATCAACAGGAACACTACCTTCGTCCTATGTTGATGCCAAATCCTTAGTTACGGTTAATCAAATCGTTTGATTCGTTGAGGTAATGGCGTTTTGGCATCGAATTGAAAAATCTAAGCTCAAAACAGCATACGTTCAATTTCGTAGATGTTACACTCTTCTTCCTCATGCTTCTTTCTTGAATTCTACCCCTAAAACTCGTCCTATGTTGATGCCAAATCCTTATTCGCTTTTCCATGATAGACCCACAAATTTTCTTAATAGTGTCAGGTTTTATGCTGTTCCTGTTAAGTTTCAGGTAAAGCCCAAGAAGGAGGAGGATGATGGGCCAAGGTTGAATGATCAGGTCAAAGCTAAATATGTCAGGCTAGTAGGGGATGATGGACACTCAGTGGTGTCAAGGTTTGAAGCACTGGAACGTGCCAAGACTCTTAAACTTGATTTAGTTGAGGTTGATAAAAATGCTAATCCACCTGTTTGTAAAATCATGGACTACCACAAGGAAATGTACAAGAAGAAAGAAAGTGACAAGGAGCGTGCTAAAAGCAAGTCTGAGATGACAATGCGAAAGGAAACTAAGGAAGTACGAATTTCTGAAAAAACTGAATCAAAAGACCTTAAGATGAAATCAGACCATATTATAAAGTTAATGGAAAAGGGTTATCGGGTGAAGGCCAAGGCAACAGGCAAGGCAGATCAGTCCATGTTCGACGCAATATCTCGTCTTTCGGCTCTGATACCATGCAGAAAATAATATGTGAATACTGTTATATTAATTCATCAGCTCAAGGCTGGTATTTATAATAAGAGTACAACCAGCTATAAAAGGAAATAATAGAAAACATATAAAAAACTAGAATCTCCTATAAATAATAAAATAGGAAACTATATATTTTCCAACAAGTCACATTCTGTACTCTTGCGCTACACCAAGTGAGTTTGTTCCTACTTCAAGTTCCTCCCATGTACTGACTCCACCTGTCTCTATTTTCAACTAACTTCCCCCTACTCTTAGCCTAAATCCCATTTATAACTTCATTTATCTCCCGCGCATTGTGTTTTTGTCTTTGGTATTTTATCCAGTATCTTTCTTAAGAACAATTCAAGAGTATTATCCCATCTCGGATTATGAATGATTAGTTAAAATGGTGACTTTAAAAAAGGCCACATGTGTTTTTATGTAGTCTTCCTATGCATCATGCTCATGTGTTAATGACATTATTATATTAGGTGGCAATTTGGATGACAAAAAACTGGTAAAGGAAAAACTGGCAGATGAAATTGAAACGATAAAACTTGGAAGGTTGAATTACACCCTTGGGAATGAAATTGCTCACTCAAACCAAGGCTCTTCACATCTTAAAGAAAATATGATTTTGATCTTCTTTGAGGCGACAAGTTGAGTTAGTAAATATTATGATTAAATTGAAAGAGGGTCTTGTTAATAAATTCTACATATGTAGGTGAAATACATAAATATGAAATCTTTGGTAGAAGGTAGGCCTCCTGAGGAATTCGAATAATGGTTCACTCAAGTGCAAATTACTAATAAACCTTTGCAAATTGTCGATCCAGGCTCTGTTGTTTCCTCCTAGGGTTTCACTTTCATTAACCATGATTTGCACATAGCTATCAGTTTCATCGTATATAGTTAGTAGTCTTACTTTTTCCAATTCAGAATGGACTCTTGCTTACAGTCATTGACTTCATAGTCGAGACTAGGGGCTGGTTAACAGTGATTTCTGTGTAGCCATAGGCTGTGAGTCTAATCCAGTTTACACAACTAGTTGCATATCAAGAAGTCATTAGCAAAAAGGTGGAACATCGTACTACTTTGCAATTTTCAAGGACTTGTTTAGATAGTGAATGTTGCACTTAGCAATTATAAAATGAAAACCCAGAATAGAAAAACAGGTATCAAATGGAAGGAGTACTGGAAGTTTGGATGCCAGGTTCTTGGGAGACTCATACTATTTTAGAATGCAAAATAGATTCAGTACATGTGGCTTTCTAAGGAACTTAATTCACACCGTATGACAAGTTCTCACAAAGAATAAGAGATGAGTTAGCACTGAAACCTCGTGCTCTTTAGAAGAATATCTCTATTCTCGGGATATCAATTTACTAGTGATCTGCTAATAATTCTTATCTCAATGTTTCATTTCACTATAAATTTTTCAAAAGTTTCCGAAATTAAATTTTCACGGTGTCGCTAGTCTCGTACAAATAAACAAACAAAAATAATAATTTAAGTGTTACCTGGGTGAATGACACAAGAGACTATGCTGTGCAGGACACATACACACATAGAAAAAAAATGGTGTGCCCTTGTTTAGTAGACTAATGTTTTGTTCCAATGAAGATTTTAAGGCGCTCGATTTTTTTTTTTTCGGTATAATAAATTTATGGTGAGCACTTATAAAGGTATTTACATTTACTTCCCTCCAAGGGCACTAGCGGTTATTCAAAACATGTCTTTTTACCACTAAACCAACATTGGGAGTTTGGCGCTCCATTATTTTGATTAATATTTACCTTATATGTAAATGAAATAAGTAATCTGGATACAAAAGAAAACTTGTAAATTGTAATCCTGTCGACGAGTATATAACATAAAAATGGACTGAAGAGCTAGAAAAGGTAGTTAGTTAGCTAACCTTAGAAGGTGCATCATCATTTTTATCATTACTATTATCTTTTCTCCCTCCAAATAGGCCATATAGTCGAAAACATCTTTGGTAATGTCCAACTTTTTTACAACTGCGCCGCGATAGTATCTTCATGTCAACTATATTTGAACTGGAATTTAGATTACCTAAATAATACAATACCCAATTATGAGTAAATTCCAGATAACAAATCAAAAAATTTAATCAAAAGAAAACATGGATTTACTTTTGCCACTTAACATCATATTCAAATCCATAGATAAATTATAAAATTAAACATACTTGTAAATCATGTGGTTTTTCTGTGTTATGACAAAGTTGAAAATATAATTTCAAAATTAAAGAGAAAAGAGGAGTTCATAGGAAGAAAAAAAAAAAAAAAAGTGAAAGTTTATGAAAGAAAACTCATAACCCCAAAAATGTGAAGTACCTTCTTCTGAACAGAGAGAGAGAGACTTACAGATAGAAGTTGATAAAGGGGTATTGTACTTCATTTTGCTGTCACAGAATCCGATTGCGTTTGAGAGAGAGACCATTGACGCCATTGTCTTCCACACGAACGGAGCAGCAAAAACCGAGCTGAACTAACGGAACATCTTTCTCAATGGGATATTTTACGAGTACAGTACAAAATTGCTTTTTATTTTTAATATAACTAGTATTTAGGTCCGTGCCAAGCAAGCACGGCTAAAAATGCGTTTGTAGAATTATTGACTTATAAATAATATGTTTTATTAAGCAGGGGAAAAATAGCTTAAAATTTTAACTAAATAAAAATTTAGTTCAAGGTCAATTTATAAGAAATAAATAACGCACACATAATATTAGTATTAGTTTAAGTTTTTTAACATATAAGTCTGCATAAATTAACTTAACTTATTTTGTTTTTACTTATATTACTAATATTTGTGTTGAGTTCCATTGAAGATCCATAACAGTAATATCAAATCATCAAAATATATTTTGTGTGTCTCTCTTAGTCGCGTTAAACCAAATTGTAACTTCCTATAATTTTTCAGTTGTATTCCTCTCTATCAATCACAACTCCTTCTCGCATAATCTCTCTCAGTCACATTTTCTCTCTTTTCGGACTTCACTCTCACTCAGGTGTTCGATCACACTTGCCGGTTGTTATTAAATTGGGAAAGCTTATATTCTATGTTAAGTGAAAATTGGGATAAAATTGAGGGTATTTTTAGTGAAAAATAGTGTCAATAGTGCAGTAGATAAGTTTATCCTAATAATCAGTAAACTTGGTCTTTTAAACAACTTTGTTGTGCCCATAAAACCATGAGAGAAAATAGTTATCTCATTAGATAGTATGATGATTGGTTTCATTGGTAAAACTAGAGTTGAAATTACAAAAGAAATATATTTGTGTATTAATATATGAGTAGAAATATAGACTATAATATAAATTACTAAAAGATATATTCTTGTATTAATATATAAGTGAAAAAATATGTTCCCGTATAAATTTTTTTTAAAAATAGTCTTCGTATTTTTATGAGTAATAATATAAATTCCGTAAAAATTACACAAAAAATGTCTTCGTATTAATATGAATAAGAATATAGAACCCCATAAAAGTTATAAGTAAACACGTTAATATATGAATAGAAATAGTCCCCGTGAGCTTAGCTCAGTTGGTAGGGACATATCGTTATAAACGCATGAGCCGGAGTTCGATCCCCGGACACTCCACTTATCCACCTTTAATATATATATATATAGGCGGGGGCATATCTTATGAGAATGCCTTTGATATATGAGAATGGTGAGAATAAATTAGAACCATCAGATTACAACGAATGGGTAAGATTAAAACATAACTTTAAATGAGTCATGTGCAACAAAAGTTGATCTCACGTGATTTTTTTTTTTTTTCTTTTTCAACACGGGTTTCTTCTTCTTCTTCTTCTCACATGCCTTTTCATCTTCTCCTTCTAAACTGGTTCTCAGCATTTCACACCCATTGCAGCTCAACTCTACATCTCTCTTGTCTCATCATATCTCTCGTCGTCTTATATCTCCCTTCTCACATAACCAGTTTCGACATCTTTGGCGGCGAACAACTCCGGCGGCTTTGACGGCGAACAATTGTGTTATTATAGAAGTATGTTTATGAATATTTGTTTTGCTGCATTTTTATCTCTATTGTTTCATCCATTTTTTACATTCATTCATTGTTATTAGTTGTTTTTCAATTTGTATTTACATTCATTCATTAGTTATTAGTTGTTTTTCAATTTTTTTTTACATTCATTCATTAGTTATTAGTTGTTATTAGTTTTTTTTCTAAGTTTTTTTTTTAGGTTTCATTGTCTTTATACTGAGTTACATTTTTGAGTTTTTTTTACATATTAATTGATTATATGTGTAACACCCTACTTATATCTACCCGAAAATTTCGACCTTATAAATAAATAAAACGCAAGTAGACACAAGAAGAGCATTATGAAAATCATCAGTCAACCATAGCATAAAAGTCAAACATATATCATGCTCATCACATACATTGCAGCGGAAATAATAAGACCTCATCATACAAGTCATGATTCAAATATTGAAACTCATAAATAAGTCACCGACTAAATATCCATTAAATTCAACAATTATAATGAATCAACATCTACATAAATCACCTACACATGTCTCATCATCAAACAAATAGACAAAGAAGTATTTGGCATAAGCCTTACACCATCATACAAAAACAAGGTCTAACAACGACACTAGGTAGAACCCAACAATAAAGATAACCCCGACATGGTGTTACAAATCCTTCAGAGCAATGGACACGGGTACTACACTAATAGTAAAACACATCTCCTCACCCCGAATACTTGGCAACAATGTCGGGTACTCCTCCTAAGCAAGTAAAGCAAATCCTCACGCCTGAGAATCTGAATCGCCCAACGATCCATCACAAAAGAAATAGAGAGTTAGTACATATAATTGGCATTGAAATAAATGAAAGTAAATAACTAACATTAAATCCAATTCAACATATACAATGCATACATATACACAGTCATTCACTATCCGTATAACCAACACTCATACAATACCAATTCATCACCATTAACAAGGCACATACATATAATCAATCTATATGTAACAATCGACAAGATAAATGCACATTTAATGAGAACACCATTATTCAAATTTCACATCATTATCACATCAACACAAATAAGGTTCACCTTCCTAATGCATCTAATGTCACCTTCATGTATGTCCTAGACATGTCTACATGTGGTACCATATCACCATCTATATAGGATACAAGAATCCCTTCACCATCTATTATCACCATCAATTGACACAACTTATGCATGAATGATGTGTCACGACATTTCATCAATATAAACCAATTTATACATTCACCAACACTTCATGTATTAATACATGATATCACCAACTCACCATCAATATTTCATACACATAGCATATTCATGCACATACACCTTCAATATCATTATACATATTCAACAAGTATATGAAAAGCATCATCATCCATCTTATATATCATATACATTCCAACACATTTTACATACACATAATTGAGATTAATTCAATCCATCATCATCCGTCATATAACTCTCATATAGAAACATTATCATTATTCATGTATCTATATAAGACTAGCAACCTATACGCTAAACCATCATCATCATCAATTAATAATCAACTAATTCTGACTGCCTTCGCTAGCTCTCGCTAGGTGAGCTCTGGCGAAGCAAGTCAGAAGCTTACTCGCCATCTAGCGAGTCCTAGCGAGCAAGTCTGGCAACCTTCGCCATTCGCTCGCTAGCTCTCGCTGTAGCGAAGCAAGTCAGACAGAACAGGCATGGCTGGCGAACACTGGCGAGCCCAGCGAGTTCCCTCGCTAGCTCTCGCTCAGCGACGAAACCCAGAAATTGCTGCTCTGTTTTCGTGGCTGTTCGGATTCCACTACCAAATCACCCAAAACATGTTCCAGTTTTAAAAAGATGTTTCCTTTAGATTATAAACATGTTATCATACATAGAAGTACAAGTTTCATCTCTTACAAACACCAAAATCATCACTAATCAAAGATTATGCATATTTTTCATTCCAAACTCAAAAACTCATAATTTCATATGAACATACTTTAATTCTCAAAATTGAAACCATCAACAAGTACTTTTAGCATCGCATAACATAGATATCACGAAATCATTACAAAAGGAAGCATTTTGATTCAAATGAAAACATAAAAATGCTAACTTTAATCATAGCAAAGGGTGAGAGGGTTTGGGCAAAGAGAACATGGTTTTCCCTCTTTATCACCCACAAATTATATGAAACTACTCTCTTACCTCTAATTCTTCAAGAATTAGCTCCTCCAAATCTCTATCTTAGCTCCTCTTCTATGTTCTTCTCCTCTCCTTCTTCTCTAGACCTTCTCTCTCTAATTCTTCACAAAAGTGTGACAAATGACTTTCTCTCACTAAGTTTCCAAACTTATACCTAGGTTAATTCCTCTTCAAATTACTAAATTGCCCTTCCTCATAAGCCCATTCTAATTCTCTATTTACACCTCCTAAAAACACTACTATTCTAATCACACCACTACACTAAAAACCACATATTTAAATAAATCACACAATGTGAAAATTAAATAAATAAATCAAATCAAATAAATAATTAAATAAAAACGGGATGTGACAACTCTACCCCCTTAAAGAATTTTCGCCCTCGAAAATTTACCTGAGAACAAATCGGGATATGAACTCTTCATCTTGCTCTCCAACTCCCAAGTTGCATTCTCCCCCGCGGGATCTTCCCAAATAACTTTCACCGATGCAATCTCTTTATTCCTCAACTTCTTCACTTCTCTTCCTTCTTATCATGGTAACTTTTCTGCCGACTCTGAGATGCTTTCATCTTCTCTCGAATCATTCTAATCTTCTCCGTAGTCTCTTGTACAATATCGGGACCCAAAACTACAGTCTCACCGGATTCATACCAACAAAGGGGCGTACGACATCTTCTCCCATACAAAGCTTCAAAAGGAGCCATTCTGATACTTGAGTGAAAACTATTATTGTAGGTAAACTCGATCAAAGGTAAACATGAATCTCAACTTTCTCCTTGTTCCAAAACACACACTCTCAACAAATCTTCCAAAGATTGAATCGTCCTTTCGGATTGACCATCCGTCTGAGGGTGATAAGCAGAACTCAACCTCAACTTGGTTCCCAACGCTTCTTGCAAGCTTTCCCAAAATCTAGAAGTGAACTTCGGATCCCTGTCTGACATAATACTAGATGGAACACCATGTAATCTTATAATCTGCTCAACATAAATCTCTGCCAACTTAGGTACCGACGTTCTCACCTTAATAGCAATAAAATGAGCCGACTTCGTCAAACGATCTACTACAACCCAAATCACTTCATTCCCTTTCGCCGTCTTTGGTAATCCTCCAACAAAATCCATAGCAATACTATCCCATTTCCATTCCGGTATAAACAACGGTTGCAACAAACTAGACGGTTTCTGATGCTCAATCTTCGATTTCTGACACACCAAACAAGCATACACATATTCCGCAATTTCCTTCTTCATTCTAGGCCACCAAAATAAGTTCTTCAAGTCTTGATACATCTTAACCAATCCAGGGTGAATACTTAATCCACTTTTATGACCTTCATCAAAAATCATTTTCTTTAACTCGGGCACATCGGGTACACAAACTCTTCCTCGGAATTTCACCACTCCATTCTCATCAATCTTAAAGTCATTCTCTTGTCCTTCAATCACTAGTGCCACTCTCTTCATCAATTTCTCATCTTCTTTTTGACATTCTCTGATCTTCTCAAGAAAACGGTTAGTTAACTTCAACATTCCCAACTTCACACTATTGGAGGTGACTTCACATACCAAACTCAAGTCTCTAAATTCTTCAATCAACTCCAACTCCTTTGCCATAAGTGACGACATGTGCAATGACTTCCGACTCCGAGCATCTGCCACCACATTAGCTTTTCCAGGATGATAACTCAACTCAAAATCATAATCCTTCAAGAATTCTAACCATCTTTGTTGCCTCATATTCAATTCTTTCTGGTCAAACAAATACTTCAAACTCTTGTGATCACTAAACACTTCAAATCTTGACCCATACAAGTAGTGCCTCCATACCTTCAAAGCAAAAACCACGACCGCTAACTCCAAATCATGGGTGGGGTAGTTCCTCTCATGAACCTTCAACTGACGAGATGCATAAGCTACAACTTTACCTTTTTGCATGAGCACACCACCAAGTCCTAACTTTGATGCGTCACAGTACACCACAAATGATTCCTTGGCATCAGGCAAAATCAACACAGGCGCGGTAGTCAGTTTCTTCTTAAGCTCTTGAAAACTCTTCTCACACTTCTCGTCCCAAACAAACGCTTGATCCTTCCGAGTCAACAAAGTCAACGGTAACGCCATCTTCGAGAATCCCTCAATGAACCTTCTATAGTAACCAGCTAATCCAAGAAAACTTCTTATCTCTGAAACAGACTCAGGTGTTCCCCATTTCATCACAGCATCAACCTTTGCAGGATCCACCGCTATACCTCCACTAGAAATTACATGACCAAGAAAATTCACTTCTTTCAACCAAAATTCACATTTAGACAACTTGGCATACAACTTCTTTTCCTTCAAAACTTGCAATACAATTCTCAAATGTTCTTTGTGCTCTTCCTCCGACTTAGAATAAACCAAAATATCATCAATGAACACTACCACAAACTTATCCAAAAATGAATGAAAGATCCTATTCATGTACTCCATGAAAACACCAGGGGCATTCGTAACTCCAAAAGGCATCACTGTATACTCATGATGACCATACCTTGTTCTAAAAGCAGTCTTAGGAACATCCTCTGTCTTCACTCTTATCTAGTGGTATCCGAACCTCAAGTCAATCTTGCTAAACACACAAGCTCCAACTAGTTGATCCATCAAATCATTTATCCTCGGAAGTGGATACTTATTCTTAATCGTTGCCTTATTCAACTGACGATAATCAATGCACAACCTCATACTCCCTTCCTTCTTCTTAACCAACAACACTGGTGCACCCCAAGGTGACACACTTGGACGTATAAACTTCTTTTCCATAACTCTTCAAGTTGCTTTTTTAATTCATTCAATTCCGATGCCGACATACGATACGGTGCCATTGATATCGGGCTAGTACCAGGTACTAAATCGATACTGAACTCAACTTCTCTTTCAGGTGGTAAATCAGATATATCTTCCGGAAATACATTCGAAAATTCACTAACAACTGGTAACTCTTCCAACTTAACTCCACCTTCAAGCTTCAATGATCCAAACACCATGAACAACCCTCCGTGATCATTCAAAGATTCCTTCACCTCTTCCCCATTCATCAGGGACAAACTTCCTTCTGACCTTGGAAAAATCACAGTCTTCTCACAACAGTTAATATGAACTTGGTTAAAGACTAACCAGTTCATTCCAAAGATAACATCAATACCACTAAGTGGAATACACACCAAATCCATACCAAAATGTCTACCAAACACAGATACAGGACAATTACGACATACAAGACGAGTAATGACCGAACCACTAGCAGGAGTCTTAATATTCATACAACCAGACATTTCATAAACAGGAATATTCAAACGCTTCATACAATCCATAGAAATAAAAGAATGTGTTGCTCCGGTATCAATAATCGCAATTAAAGGAGTGTCATGAATGAAACACGTACCTCTAATGAGATTATCAACTTGATCAGCTCCCTCTCCATTCAAAGCAAACACTTTCCCGGTAACCTTCTTCGGCTTCTTACACTTCGGACTCTTGTGACCTTCTTCACCACAGTTAAAACAAGTAGGAGTAGTCGCCTTGCACTCTTTAGATCTATGTCCTTCCTTCCCACAATTATAACACACATCCTTATCCTTCTTACACTCAAAAGAACGGTGTCCAATCTTGTCACACCTATAGCACTTGTCATTATCCATTTTCTCCTTTCCCTTTCCACCTCTAGCACTCCCTTTTCCCTTAACCTCATAAGGCTTGGCACGGTCTTGACTCTTTCCTCTAACTGCCTTGAAGTAGTTACTCTTAGCTTTCCCATCTTCATCACAAATTCTAGCCTTAGCCACCAAAGTAGTAAAGTTTCTAATCTCCGCAAACCCAATGATATGCTTGATGTCGGGGCGTAGACCACTCTCAAACTTAACACATTTGTCGTTCTCCGCCTCCGGGGTATTGTAGTGAGGACTAAAAGCACACAAGGACTCGAACTTAGCCGCATACTCCACTACTGACATGTTCCCTTGTTCTAACTTCATGAACTCCACCACTTTCTTATTCTTCACATCCGACGGAAAATACTTGTTAAAGAATTTCCGTTTGAACATTTCCCAAGTGATGACAACACCTCTATCTCCAAGTCTCAACTTAGCATTCTTCCACCATTGGTTTGCCTCCTCCCTAAGCACATAGGTTCCCAATGCAAGCTTGTTCTCATTAGCAAACTCCATAGCATCAAAGATAATCTCAACTTCTTCAACCCACTTAACCGCTCCATCCGGGTTAAAACCTCCCACAAAGAAAGATGGCTTGTGCTTCAAGAACCTATCCAAACGCTTCTCTCCATCCCTAGTTGGATCATCACCTCTTGCCAAAAGATGAGTCAATGTAGCAAGTGACTCTGCGATCTGAGCATTAGTACGTGCCGACGTCATGGTCCTGAACAGTCAATTTCAATCAACAAACAAACGTTACAACAAAAGTACAAACAGTGCACCCTACACATGTTGTACAACAGGTTACTAAGCCTAATTGATTCCAATGGATCGACCTTGCTCTGATACCAATTGTAACACCCTACTTATATCTACCCGAAAATTTCGACCTTATAAATAAATAAAACGCAAGTAGACACAAGAAGAGCGTTACATGTGAAAATCATCAGTCAACCATAGCATAAAAGTCAAACATATATCATGCTCATCACATACATTGCAGCGGAAATAATAAGACCTCATCATACAAGTCATGATTCAAATATTGAAACTCATAAATAAGTCACCGACTAAATATCCATTAAATTCAACAATTATAATGAATCAACATCTACATAAATCACCTACACATGTCTCATCATCAAACAAATAGACAAAGAAGTATTTGGCATAAGCCTTACACCATCATACAAAAACAAGGTCTAACAACAAAGCTAGGTAGAACCCAACAATAAAGATAACCTCGACATGGTGTTACAAATCCTTCAGAGCAATGGACACGGGTACTACACTAATAATAAAACACATCTCCTCACCCCGAATACTTGGCAACAATGCCGGGTACTCCTCCTAAGCAAGTAAAGCAAATCCTCACGCCTGAGAATCTGAATCGCCCAACGATCCATCACAAAAGAAATAGAGAGTTAGTACATATAATTGGCATTGAAATAAATGAAAGTAAATAACTAACATTAAATCCAATTCAACATATACAATGCATACATATACCAACACTTCATGTATTAATACATGATATCATACATAGAAGTACAAGTTTCATCTCTTACAAACACCAAAATCATCACTAATCAAAGATTATGCATATTTTTCATTCCAAACTCAAAAACTCATAATTTCATATGAACATACTTTAATTCTCAAAATTGAAACCATCAACAAGTACTTTTAGCATCGCATAACATAGATATCACGAAATCATTACAAAAGGAAGCATTTTGATTCAAATGAAAACATAAAAATGCTAACTTTAATCATAGCAAAGGGTGAGAGGGTTTGGGCAAAGAGAACATGGTTTCTCCTCCCTCTTTATCACCCTCAAATTATATGTAACTACTATCTTACCTCTAATTCTTCAAGAATTAGCTCCTCCAAATCTCTATCTTAGCTCCTCTTCTATGTTCTTCTCCTCTCCTTCTTCTCTAGACCTTCTCTCTCTAATTCTTCACAAAAGTGTGACAAATGACTTTCTCTCACTAAGTTTCCAAACTTATACCTAGGTTAATTCCTCTTCAAATTACTAAATTGCCCTTCCTCATAAGCCCATTCTAATTCTCTATTTACACCTCCTAAAAACACTACTATTCTAATCACACCACTACACTAAAAACCACATATTTAAATAAATCACACAATGTGGAAATTAAATAAATAAATCAAATCAAATAAATAATTAAATAAAAACGGGATGTGACAATATGCATTGTTTATTTATTGATTATTCATCCTAGTTATTTTAAGGAAAGTTATTTATGCAGATGGATGATAATGAAGTCGCTTTATCCTCGCCGTCAAAAGAAAATACGTTGCAGGAGATGGATGATAATGAAGTCGATTTATCATCGCGTCAAAAGAAAATACATTGCAGGAGTGGATTCCTCCGTGTGATAATAAACTGAAACTAGTTATTGGCAAGGTATTTGATACTTTAATGGAATGAGGTAACTTTTATAAAAATTATGCACATGCCGTTGGTTTTAGTGTGCGTAAGTCAACTGAAATAAAGGATAAAAAAGGTGGTATTATCAAATGGAAGTATTTTCTTTGTACAAAAGAGGATTTTAAAGAGGAAAAAAAGATAGGTTCAGCTGAATTGTTGATTAGTGAAAATAGTTCCTGTAAAAGCAAAAAAAGAAAATTGACATGGGAGGGATGTAAAGCAAGAATTGTTTTTAAGAGAACTGTTGAGGGTAAATATGAAGTCTCAAAATTTTATGAAGATCATTCACATGGACTACTCACACCTCACTACAAGAAATAAAATATTTAGCAACGACTTTTTTGCAACGACATTTAAATTGTTGACAAAATGATGCATATAGCAACGACTAATGTAAGTTGTTGTAATAAGTTAATTTTTTTCCCAACAATTTTATTATTGTTGGGAAAAGTGACTTATCCCAACAACAATTATTGTCGCTGGAAATAATACAATTTTTAAGCCTGCATATAGCAACAACTAGTTTTAATCCTTGTCATAAGTTGTTTTTTTCTCAACAATCTCATTATCACTGGGAAAAATCACTTATCCCAACAATAATTATTGTCCCTAAAAAAACATAGTATAAAAAAAGAGCAATGCTAGATACTCCCGAAATTCTTTTCGCGAACATCACATGAACACCTTATACTATTTGTTTATTTACAATATCATGTTATACTGCTTACTTGTAGAATTTACTAACTACTAAGAGATTTCAAAATAAAATTCTTCTAAGTTCTGACAAAAACCTTTTAAAGTTTCTATTTTATATTAAAAAATAGAAAACTAATGAGTACGTAATATTTTGATTTGGAATTACTCCCTCCGGTCTCATATATAAAAAACAAAAAAAAGATTTACAAAGTCTTAAATATAAGAAAAAGTTACTACAATCATTACATTTATTTTGAATATTCCAATTTTATCCTTTGTTTTACTTTTTCCCATAATAAATAATAATTTAATTTAAACAAAAAGTAAGGGTAAAAGTGGAAATGACATGTTTTTCCTAATCATTTAGTCCACTTTCTTAAAGGGTGAGCCTTTTTTTCTTTCTTTCTTATATATGAGACCGGAGGGAGTACCAATTTGTATATTTTTTTTTACTGAATTACCAATTAAAATAAAAAACTAATGAGTACCTAGTAGCACTTCTCATAAAAAAAACCTGAATAGTAAACCAAAAAAAAATTAATCACTAATTAGGAACAACATTACGTACGCAAACTTTGCTTTCACGCTAAACTCAACTCTTCAGCCACCGCGCTACCCCCACCACCGCCCAACTCTTCAGCCACCGCCACCACCGTGCTGCCCAACTCGATTACTTGAAGGCGTTGTGAGGTAAGAACTTCCAATTCCAACCCACTATTTCCGTTACCGCAAACATGAATATTTTTTCCATCTAAATCTTGTTGTAACCCACGTTTGAATTAGTTATTCGAATAAAATGATGACAACCTATATGAGCCTAGAAGTGGGAGATATCATATTTGTTTGTTTGAATTCTCTGTTTCACTAATTTCAATTGTTTAATTGGTGAAGTCATAAGGTGTTTGTGAAAATGCCTCAATGAGGCTAAATCCTGAATTGGAAATTTTATTCTAAACTTTTGGTTCAATTTATAAAGATAGATAGATATAACTGTATCTATTTTTGTTAGAATTAGAATGATGGGACTTTTGTTAAATATATTTGCTATGGCTTTCATCTTTAAACCTTAATGTTGCAACTTTATGTTTTTAATTTCTTGCACCGTCTAAAACTAGAAGAATCTGATTTGTCTACTCTATTGGTATAGTGCATATTTGATTGATAATATTATTATTATTGATATACTTGCAGGTGTTGTAGAAGGTATTTTCTTGTTATTTATTAGCATATGACTATTTATATGTTACTTCTAAAGATGACTATTTTTATAACTCATTGATGTTATTTACAATTTAAAAGAGTATTATCGTTTTAAATTTTTTACATTTTTGTTATTACTGGGTCTGGTTTTAATATTCATAGTCGGGACTCCGAATTGTCGGGACTGGCCATGGTGATAACTTGTTGATTGGGTATGTCTTTGTCTTGGAAAGTATGTACATTTCTAGCTAGCCAAATGTGGTAAGTCATAGCTATCAGTAAATCCATGGTTTGGCTATCAGAGACTCTTAAGTTGTGCTTAAGCCAGTTTGCAAAGTTCGTCTCATTATTTGCTGCAAAATTGATATTTAGACATGAGCCAAACATTTTTCTGCATAATTTTGCAGGAAAATGCTGTCTTTTGAGCATTAGGCGCGTGGGCCTGCGCTTTAGGCGCAGAGTGAGCCTAACTTGCTGCAGTCTGCGCATCAGGCGCATTGGCTGCGCTTTAGGCGCAGGATGAGCCTAAGCTCCTGCAGCCTGCGCATTAGGCGCGCTTCAGGCACAGGGCGAGCCTAAGCCCTTGCGAGTTGCGCTTCAGGCGCAGCTTGAGCCTATCAGGCCTAGTGTCACCCCAACTTGTAATTTTGATCCCAAATCTTAATTTTAGTTTCTTCCAATTATTAGGTGAGTTTAGGAGAGACTAGATCACTATTTTTCATAATCAACTAAGTGATTAATTAGGAGAAGTTGTTTTGGAAAATAAAACAAAGTTAGTAACAAATAATTAAGTATTTTGGGAAGTATTAAGGAATGTGGTTGAGGGGAGTTTATGATTAGCTAAACTGGTTTACCTAATCTTAAAATGATGACTTACGAATGAATTGTAAATGGTATGTTTGATTGGTGTATCTTTCTTAAATGACGAAGTAGGATGATGGTGTATTAGTGAGTTAAATTGACGATGCCTAGCCACAAAAGAATCTGGATTACTTTGCAACCTCTAGTCCTTTTTTTGTCATTTTTCATTTATATTTAAAATAAAATCTAAGTGAAATATTGCCTTTTTATTGCAACTACCAATTTTTTTCATGAAAATTTCCAATTGGATTTAAATATAATTTTAATTATAATGCATTAATGTTTCATTTGTCACATATTTTTAATGTTGTGCATATTTTATTTAAGAATCGCAGGAACGTGTGATAATGACTAAACAAAATAAAAGATGGATTAAAGTCAGAGATAGAAGTTTACCTGACTAAACAAAGTTAATAAATCAAAACAAGTTATTAAGCATAGATGTGGAAGGAAATCATTTCAAGCCGTGAGCTACGATGCGGTAATCTATAAAACTATGAACTTTTTTTTTTTTATATATTGTTTGAATTGCCGACTAATAGATAATAATAATTGGTGACAATGTAAATTTATTTATAGAGAGATCCTGAAACTCAACAAGAGCCCAACTTTCAAGACTTGTGGCGAATGACTCACACAAATAGCAATGGAGAATGGGTAAATGATGCTTCTAAGGAAGTTCGTGTATGTCATGTTTAAGTGTCAAGTGATTTGTAGAACATATATAATTGTGATTAATTTGTTATTTCTAATTATAATTAATATTTTTAATAGACAAAAGTTGAAGAAGCTCGCTTAGAACTTGCAGCAGCCGAATATGTGGAAGGTGGTGATAAAGACATGCTTGCAAATATTGCTTTTAAATCAGTTGTAGGAGAGAGATCAGGTTATAGCCGTGGGTTAGGAGCTGGAATTAAACCACAAAAGGGAAAAGCTGTTACAGGTATACATGAAGAATTGAAAAAGGAGTGTGAAAAGAGGCATGATATAGAAATGAAACTAAAAGATGTAGAGACTCAACTCCAAGAAGAACGAAAAATGAGGGAAGAAATGACAACCAAGTTTGAAGAGAGTCAAAGACAAATCGGAGAGGAAATGGAGAAACGAGTTGAAGCAAAAATAGCAACTATGTTTCGCAAAATGTTGAATTTTCAAGTAAGTATATAAATAGTCCTTTTTGGTACAAAATATAATAAATTAGTAGTTCATATTATAGAATTCTATTAGTTTATTATATTGAATATGTTATGGATGCTATTTGGAATATTTATATAGGGTGGACAATCTTCTAGTGCACTGAATACAGAGTCTGAATCTAATCACAAAGTTAATAATATGACTAGAGACAAACTGTAAGTAATATTTCCAAACTTTTGGCATACTTTTGTGTCCTTAATATTTTACTTGGAGTTGAGATGTTTGATTATGACATAATACTATCATATTATACGTTAAATTTCCTTGATTTTTTTAATATGAAATGAGTGCGATGGAATTGAATAGTTTAAGCTAAATTTAGTACTACTAAAATGATCGTAGTTGAATTGCTACTTAATGTATCACATTTCACTAGACATTCTCTTGTTTTTAATATATTAGCCCTTTTTGTCTTTGCAAAAAAATCCAAATTAATAACTTTTGATTGTGGTGAAATTGCAGTTCAATTAAGGGTGTTTCAAATACTTCACAAAGAAAAGTTCGAAGGAAAGATATAAATAAGAATTGATATTGTTTCTATTTTGGCTCTTGTGCTGTTCGGTTCCCTTATGTAGTCTTACGATGGTTTGCTGTTTTGTTCTTTGAGGAAGACATGAAACTCTTATTTGTAGCGGTGTTGTTTGCTTCTTGTTTGTGTCTGCATTTTGCCTTTTGTTAGTAGGTTTTTAGATTTTGTCTAGTGTTCCATTGGTTTTAGTTTTTGGGGCCTTTGGTGTTTGTCTATTAGCACTGGTGTTTAAGTTTCGCTACCTGCGTGTGGCTTGTTTTGTTGTTAAGTTTCAGTTTTTCTTTTTATTAGAACAAGATAATATATATATATATATATATATATTTTCATTTTTGATGTTGACGAGGATAATTTATGATATTTCATATTTTAATATTATATTAATTTGTGGTTTTATTTCTTGATAAAAGAAATTACAATGTAAGAAAATTTATTTTTGTTTCATTATGACAATTTAAATTAAAAAATGTGATTGATGCTAATTTTTTAGCAAAAAATTATAATTATATTTATATATATGACATTTATTGTTGTAAAATGTAATTTATTGCAACTATTTTTGTTGTTGAGTTATAAAAGATATAACAACAATTTATATTGTTGACAAAAAATAACTTATTGCAACGACTTTATCTGTTGACAAAAATACCTTTTCGTAGCGACAATAGTCATTATTTATGTTATATAAGGCAACAATTATTGTTGTTGTAAAAACATTAGTTATGACAACGACATTTTTTGTCCTTGCAAAACTTTTCGCAACAGCACTTATACCAACGATATGCAACGACAATTTTTTCGCTGGGAAAAACACATTTTGCAACAACTTTGTATTTTTTTTAACAACATATGTCGCTGCTAAAAACCTTTTTTCTTGTAGTGCCTAGAAAGAAACAATTCTTAAGATCAGCAAGGAGTGTAAACAATGTTCATAAGGCTATGTTGTTTTCTGCCGCTAATGCTAATGTGGGGACTTCAAAAGTTTATCAAATTGTAAAGGAGCAGGTCGGAAGTTATGAAAATTATTCAATGAGATTTTCAAAATTATTCAAGAAATATGAAAGAATTGATTAAAGACTCAGATGCAGATATGTTCATTGATAATTTTAGAAGAAAACATGAGATGAACAATTCATTTTTCTATGATTATGAGGCTGATGATGCAGGGAAGCTAAAATGTGTATTTTAGGCCAATGGTATTTGTCAAAAAAATTACTCTTTGTTTGGAGATGTGATTTCATTTGACACAACATATAGTACAAATAAGCATTCTATGATTTTTGCACCATTCACTGGTATAAATCATCATCGGCAATGCATAACCTTTGGGGCTGCATTATTAAGAGACGAAAAAGAAGTGTCATTTGTGTGGTTGTTTGAGTCATTTTTGAAAGCAATGGGAGGAAATAAACTTGTTGTGATAATAACAGATCAAGACCAAGCTATGACGAATGCAGTGAAGGTGGTTTTTAAAGGGTCTTCTCATAGATTTTGCATGTGGCATATTCTAAAAAAACTTTCAGAAAAGGTGGGTTCCTTAAATGGAAATAAGGAATTTAATAATCGTCTCAAGTCATGTGTTTGGAATTCAGAGTCCTCAGAAGAATTTGAATTAAACTGGAACACTGTAATTAGTGATTACAATTTGGAAGGAAATGGTTGGCTTTCTAAAATGTATGATTTTAGAAGCATGTGGATACCAGCTTATTTTAAAGATATATTTATGGCTGGAATTTTGAGAACAACCTCAAGATTAGAGAGTGAAAATTCATTCTTTGGTAACTACTTGAATAAGAACCTTACTTTAGTGGAATTTTGGGTGCGATTTGATTCTACTTTAGAAGCACAGAGGCACAAAGAACTTCTTACAGATAATGATACACTTCATTCTTTTCCAGAATTGAAGATGCACATGGATTTAGAGAAGCATGGTAGAGAGGTTTATACTCATGACAATTTTTACATATTTCAGAAGGAGTTATGGAGTGCATGTGTGGATTGTGGAATTGAAGGAGCGAAAGAGGACGGTGAGAATTTATTATTTTCTATTCTTGATAATGATGTCGTCAATGGTACCAAAATGAGAAAACATAGAGAAGTTGTTTATTGTATTTCTAATAAAATTGCACATTGCTCATGCAAAATGTTTGACTCTGAAGGCATGCCATGTTGACATATTCATTTTATATTAAAGGGGATAGGTTTTAGTGAAATTCCAAGTCATTACATTGTAAATAGATGGACAAAATTGGCAACAAGTAGACCGGTTTTTGATTGTGATGAAAATGTTTTAGAGGCATGCTCTAAAGTTGAAAGTGACAGGACATTAGTTTCGAAAGCATGGACACAATTGTTTAAATGCATGCATATGGCTGGTACAAATAAAGAAAAGCTAACCCTCATTTACAATGAGGGTTTTAGTATTGAACAAGAAATTTCTAATATGAAAAGTGATGTTGCATCAAGACCCTTAGATGATATGGAGACATTTATAGGTTGCAATGTTCCTAAAAAAATTGAAGTTCTTCCACCTGAACCGTCACATACCAAAGGTTGTGGAAAACGCATGAAAGCGGGGAAAGAGAAGGCAATGGAACAACAACAAAAGGTGCCGAGATTTTGTCATGCTTGTAAGCAATATGCAACCCACGATAGTCGCAATTGTCCCACAAAAAAATCTTCTTAGCTTTTGGTAAGAAACCTTAATATTTGATTTGTACATTTGGAGATTTATGTTATTATGATAAGATACTTAACTTTACATTTTCCTTTTTTATACATAGGATTTTGTTGAAGAGTTGTATGGCATATGAAGACTTCTTTTGCTATCTGGAGACATTTTGTTGTTGTTGTTGGCCTGTGTTTTGGATGTTGCTACTGTTTCCATGTTGCCGCTGCTGGCCATTTTGGATGTTGTTACTGGTGTTTCCGTTGATGACATGCTGCTAAGTGTTTTGGATGTTGTTACCGTTTCTGTGTTGTCGCTGTTGGCCTGCTGCCATGCGATTTGGATGTTGTTATTATTTATGTGTTGCCGTTGTTGGCCTGCTGCCATGCGTTTTGGATGTTGTCTATGTTATAACATGTTTGTAATTTGAGCATTAAGACTTGCAATTTCAAAGATTTGAAAGTGGACTTGTAATATTTCAATTTAAGAGAAGACTTGCATTTTAATATTTCAATTAATGAATTTGAAAGTACAGTTTAAGTGATTAAGAGAAGGTTTTCTTTATTATTTATAATATCATATCGGTACCAAAAACATGGTTAAGCACAAATCAGTACATAAACCATTACACACACCAGTCATCTATTATGCTTACTTTATTATATCAAATATGGGATGCTTACTTTATTATTTCATTACAATTCAAGAAGAGTACAAGAAATCTTTATTTTACAATCTAGTATAAGTGCAATTCTTCACTATAAGAATAAATTGACTACAATTCTTCTGCTATAACATGTTTCTTCCTGCTTCTATTTCTTCTAGTATAACATATCACTATTTAAAAGTGAATTTGTGTGAGCATATCCAACCTATTTCAAAACAACATGTGTGAGCATCTCCTGCAAAGTATTTTCTTTTGACGGCGAGGATAAATCGACTTCATTATCATCCATCCCCATAAAAACTTTCCTTAAAATAAATAGGATGAATAATCAATAAATAAACAATGCATATAATCAATTAATATGTAAAAAATACTCAAAAATGTAACTCATATAAAGACAATGAAACCTCAAAAACAAAACTTAGAAAAAAAAAACTAATAACAACTAATAACTAATGAATGAATGTAAAAACAAATTGAAAAACAACTAATCACAATGAATGAATGTAAAAAATGGATGAAACGATAGAGATAAAAATGCAGCAAAACAAATATTCATAAACATACTTCTATAATAACACAGTTGTTCGCCGTCAAAGCCGCCGGAGTTGTTTGCCGCCAAAGATGTCGAAACCGGTTAGGTGAGAAGGGAGAGATAAGACGACGAGAGAGATATGATGAGACGAGAGAGATGTAGAATGAAGTTGCAATGGGTGTGAAATGCTGAGAACCAGTTCAGAAGGAGAAGATGAAAAGGCATGTGAGAAGAAGAAGAAGAAACGCGTGTTGAAAAAGAAAAGAAAAAAAATCATGCGAGATAAACTTTTATTGCACATTGTCGCGCCGCGAAAAACGCCCGGAGCGTAGGGTACGCGCGAGATGAAACACAGAGTCGCCACCGAACTTTATTCATTCCCGTAGGAAAAGGAAAATATCGATAAAACCTTTGGAACAAACGGAAGGATGGTCGTCACAACCATTTTCGGGTTCGGGAGTCGATTATGCGAGGGGAAGGTATTAGCACCCCTCACATCCGTTGTACTCAACGGGAACCTCCGTTTTAGCTTTAGGGTTTAAAAATGTTCTGTCAATTTGTTTGCGTGCTTTTTATTAATGTCCTGTTTTTATCCTTGTGTTGCTTTATTAAAGTATATACAAAAGGGGGGAAAATATTAGTTTTTTATTATTGAGCTCGACAAGATGTTGAATCTCGTGCCTACGTATCTCCAGGTGCAATGGAGAAATCAAAGCCCACGTAGTTCTCTAAAAAAAAACTTGTGTGTTGGTCTTTTTTAGAGAATAATGTTTTAGTCGCATTTTAGTGGTTAAACGTATGCTTGTGTGCTCGCGCGTGGGAGGCTTTAAGCGTTGTTTGTATCACGTGAAAATGGATAAAACATCCTTCGGTTCTTTGAAGTTGTTTTTGTTTTTATTTGATTTTTTGTTAGTGTGCAAAAAAAGTTTTATTATTTATTGTGAATAAGGTTTTTTATTTGTTGTGCATGGAGTTTTTTTTGTTGTATTTTTATATTTTTGAGTTTGAAAATATAAATATATAAACAAAGTAGTAAAAATAAATTAAATGGCTTAGTTTAAATAAATAATTAAAAAAAATCAAGATCACATGGCCAGGATTTGTTTGATCATGCTGCTGTGATGCTGCCACGTGTCAAGTGTTATAATAATATTAAAACTAAAAAAAATAATAAAATAAATATATATATATATATATATATATATATATATATATATATATATATATATAAAACAGGAAAGAAAAGAAGAACAAGTCTTCTTCTCCAACGTGTATGCATTCACGCTTATTTTGAGTGTTTGAAACTCTCTCGGCTCACCTTTCAATAACGGCGGCGGCGGCTCCGGCGCTTGCCACCTCCGTCGCCGGTCATCCGCTCTCTCTATCTCGGTCTCACTCTCTCACGAACTCTTTTTCTCTCTCGGTAGCGGTTTTTGGCGGTGGTGTTCGGTGAAATAACGGCAGTGGTTTATGTTTGTTTCTATGCTTTTTTCGTTTGGTTTTCTTTCTTTGCAGCTTGGTTGGTGACTGTTTTGGTTTTCTGTTTATGGATGAAGGTAATCTTGTGATGATGGTTTGGGTGGTTTTGGTGGTTGTTATTATTACAATGATGGAATTGTTGGTGGTGGTTTGATGAAGATGAAGCTTGATGGAGGAGGATGGAGTAATAATGGGTGTGGTTTGTGAGATAGCACAACACTATGTGTGTTGTTCTTTTTGTTTCTTTTCTTTTGATTTGGTTTGAGGATTTTTCTTGTAGAGATGAGGGTGTAAGAATGGTGGTTTGTGAGGATGGTTTAGTGAAGTTGTCCTTTTTTATGGTTTTGATGAAGAACACAACATGCTGTTATGATACTCTTTTCTTTGCTTTTTTTCTTTTTATTGGATTCTTTTTTATAAAGAACACAACAATGATGTTGTTGTTCTCTGTTTTCTCTCTTTTTCCTTTTTGTTTTGATTTTTCTTTTAATAATAATGCTAATAATAACAATAATAACAATAATAGTAGTAATAAGACTAATAACAAAGGAAAAACAAATACTGATAATAATAATGAAGATAAACAAAAACAATAAGACAAAGACTAATTTAGAGAACTTACCTTGAATGTGATGAAGTTGGCTTTGTGTTTGATGAACAACAAGTGGGTATGATGAACACTTTTTCCTTTTGGTTTTTTTTTTTGAAGAGCTTATGGTTTTGTTGGAATTTGTTTGAACAATTTGTGTGGAAATTTCTTTTGTTAAAACTCTTCCCTCCTTTCTTCTTCTCCCCATGGAGAGCTCCTTTTATAGGCATGAAAGACCTTTGGAGGGGCTTATGAAAGAGTTTGGAAAGAACAAAGAGAGAGACACATCCTTGCAACTTTCTATTTTGTTGTGACTAGTGCATTATCGTTGTTGAATAGTGCATTATCGTTGCTGATTTTGCACTACAAAGATGTTGCATGGTTTTGTATCCATTCACGTGGCTTTCCTTTTGTCCATAAGAAGGAATCTTTTTTTGTGATGTAGGTTGGATGTATTTGCAAGAGGGAACAAAGCCATGTGCTTTTGATAACTCATTGTCCTTTGTTGAACAGTGCATTATCGTTAGTTCACTTGTGCATTACCGTTAGTTGATTTTTTGCTAAAATGCTTTGCATGGCTTTGTAGTCTTCTACGTGGCTTCTTCTTTGTCCAAAAGAGAGGATCAAATTCAAATATTGGATGACAGCAAGGCTTCACAAGTTGCATGATCTTTTGTGAGTGATGAGCCTTTGTCTTGCATGAGGGAACCAAGCCATGTGCATTTGTTTCCTTGTTTGGTGACTCTCGTCCTTTGTCAAACAAGGAGATGTGCTTCATGCTTGTCCATTCATTTATTTCTCATGTGTTAGGCAAATATCTTCCATGATCAAGTGTGTACGTGGAGTGCTTCTTTGTTGCTTCAATGAGGCCTTTGACATCTTAAGTCCACTAAAGGCTTAGGCCCATGAAAATCTTTTATGTCATGTTTGACATGTGCATGAGTTTCTCACCAAGTACATTACCGTTGAATGACCATAATGTTATCGTTGAAACAAATCTCACAAAACCAACAAAAGAAAAGAAGTGTGGAATGAACAATAAAATATGGGGGTGGTCAAAATTTAGGGTATGACACACATGACTCACTTAAAGTTATGTTTTAATCTTAACCCTTCCTTTTAATCTGATGGATCTAATTTATTCTCACCATTCTCATATATCAAAGGCATTCTCATAAGATATGCCCACTATATATATATATATATATATATATATATATATATATATATATATATATATATATATATATATATATATATTGATAGAAGATTATATTTAGTTACTTAAATAATTATTAAGTAGTATTAATTAAATAAGTTAGGTATTAGTATGATATAATATTTATATTATTATGATGACTCTTATGTTATTGGGTTGTTTAATTGGGCTTTGTGCCTTAGGCCCATTAGGACTATTATATATATGTAATGTTTTAGGTATTTTAACCTAATCAATGAAATCAAATGTTTTATTTATCTTTATTTTATTGTCTTTGCGTTTACTTTCTTCATGCTTTCATTTACAATTCCAGCAATTAGTTTCTAGCTTTCTAACATTGGTGTTTTCATCCTTTGATCTCATTCCCGCTTGTTAAGATTAGAGATGAAAATTTCTAATTTTGATGGTAGTGAAGATGCCTATTGGTGGATTATTTGCTCCGAAAAATCCTTCAATAGTAGGAAATTACCAGATGCAGAGAAGATGTTGGAGAGTGGTTTAGCAATGAAAGGTTGTGCTCTCACATGGTGGTTCTCGTGGTATCATTAACACCCAAAGCCAAGTTGGAATTCATTCACCACTGCTTTGTGGTGGCATTTCAAGCCTGAATGGAGACCCATTTTACCCATTGAGGGTGAAGAAGAACCACCAGAAGATGAAGACGCACCACAAGAAGGTGAAATTGCGGTCATAGCTTCTGTTAAAGAAGAAAAAGTAACACCAGTAACAGAACCAATACAGTTGGTTGATGGCAGCAAATTTTTCTCCATAAACTATCCAAATATTCAAATTGTTGAAGATAAAAAGGAAAACAAGGAAGAATTCACAACTTCTCTGCGTCCAAAATCATCACCACCACAGTTTTCTTCAACTCTGTTGTCAATGCCACCGCCTCCAAAACCACCAGATATTAGCTACAAAGCTTCGAGGGACCTAGAAAACACCATGCCTCCTCCACCTCCGAAACCACCAAATTTACTGAAAGCTCAGTTTTTACCTCCTTTTCCAAAACCACCATATCTAAAGGCTAATCGCAAATCGGAACCACCTCCTCCACCACCGAAACCGCCTGACACCGTTTACTATCCACCGCTGCCGCTGCCACCACCCGAACCACCTCCACCGCTACTGTCATTAGAATTACACTTCACCACCACGCAGCCGCGTCCACCTCCGAAACCACCAGATCTCAAACCGCCTAATTTTTGTCTTAATTTAATTGCAATTTGTTTGTCATATGCGTTTTTGAGAGAGAAGGAAGTGGAGGTAATTAGTGGTACTATTACTACAGATGTGTTGTTATTAGAAGCATGTGATATAGTACAAGTAGTGGATAAACCTTTTTCTCACGCACCACCCATTGTTTCACTCCCACCATCTGATCCACTTTATTCTAGTCTTTTGATTGAATCACAACCATTGCATAAAAGCACCATCCTGGTGATGTTCATTGTTCAATCAACCATCGACACGTGGCACTACAATACTCCATTTTATCCTTCCACGCGCCACTGTTTTCTTCAGTCTGCAAACATGTCACATGGCCTTCACTTTCCAACTTTTGTTTGACTGAGAATGCATTGAAGTTGTAGCCTACTCTTATTTCCCATTCAAGTTACAAAGTGCTCCTTTCACCAAAGAAACCAATCATCTCCAAATTATTTCACATTTGGGCTTTTGGGCTTTAAAGGAAATGGGCCACTTGATGCGTCGGATGGGCAACCTTGATGATAATCTCTATCTTGACCATAATCTCTAATTTTAGAACCTTGAGGACAAGGTTCAAGTGAACCTGGCGGCAATGATAGAAGATTATATTTAGTTACTTAAATAATTATTAAGTAGTATTAATTAAATAAGTTAGGTATTAGTATGATATAATATTTATATTATTATGATGACTCTTATGTTATTGGGTTGTTTAATTGGGCGTTGTGCCTTAGGCCCATTAGGAGTACTATATATATGTAATGTTTTAGGTATTTTAACCTAATCAATGAAATCAAATGTTTTATTTATCTTTATTTTATTGTCTTTGCATTTACTTTCTTCAAGCTTTCATTTACAATTCCAGCAATTAGTTTCTAGCTTTCTAACATATATAGTCAGGATCCGTTGACACCAGGTGTCAAACTAAAGTTTGACACCAAATCTAAACCGCGTATTTTTATTGATCTAAAGGTTCATATTTTTTTACTTAAAATCTCACATGATCATTACCTTCCCAAATTATAACTAATTAGTTACTCTAGCATCTCCTTTCATGTTTCACTGGTTTTGGTTTTGGTTATCTCTATCGTTAAAGTTAGTATTGTTGCCCAGATCTTTTTTTCCTCCTCTCTACCATGCTTTTCTAACAATGAAAATTGTTTGAGATTTATATTATTTCTGCCCAGATATTTTCCCCCTCTATGTCATCCGTTCTCTAATATTTTTTTAGGACTTAAATTTGGGTATTGAAATACCAAGAAGAATTATAGTTTAACAACAAACTTGATAATTTCATAAACTCAATTGTCACACGTATAATCTCACATAAAATTAATTTCATCCAAAATATTCATAGATTCATTCCTTCCTCTGCAATTGGGATTGTTTTAATAAATTTTGCAAAATTTGTTCACGTGAACAGTGATCCATACTGTTCTGGTGAACACTTAAAGGGGTGTAAAATGTAATAACTTGGACCGTCCAATAAACAAAATAATCAAGTTGATTATCTCGAATCTTTATTAGTCCATCTTTTTTTCATCAATGTTACAAGTATTTATAGGGTATATAGGAAGAGAGTTCTTCCCGCCCTTTTCCTTCGTTAGCCTATTCCACGTTCCTCCTATACATTTGATCACATGCCTATTTACAAGGTGATCATGGGGAACGTGGTTTGAATACAATGGTTCTTCATAAAATCTGCTCCTAGCCATATGGAGGATGAAGATAAGTGGATAAAACCGTGGAGAAAAATGGCAGTTACAGTGAAGAATGGGGGATCATGGAATCGTGGGCATCTCGCCCACGTGGCCATGTCTCGCCATAGATGTGTGTACCGCCCTTCTGGTCTCGCCCTTATGGAAAAATTGGGCTTGACTCTTGCATATGTATTGGTCCTTCATATTGGGCCGTTGTACAAGTCCTTCATTAATGTTTGGGCTTTTGCTAAATACACCCTTTACATTTGCTCCCGGTCCACATACCATTGAGAGGCAAACAGATCTATATATTAGTGTCATACCCATTTTTTGACCGATCGCTTTTGTTCGTCTTTTAAAACTGGTTCTTTTTCTTTGTCGTTTATGACGAAATTTCGGCAGAGAGGTATTTTAAAATACCTCATTTATTGGGTTTTTTATTTCTTTATATGTATTTATTTATTTCTTTATTTTTTTTTATATATTATTTTTATTTAATTTGGTTTTCTTATTTTATTTTAAAGTTTTTTATATATTATGTGTTATTAGTATTATTTTTTATTTTTTTTTCGTTTTTTTTCTCTTTCTTTTTTGGTGTTTTTAAGTTTTTTTATTTTTGGGTCCAATTGTGTTTTTGTCCTCATCCAGGCCCAAAGGGGCAATTTTGTCCAAAAGGGGAAATTCTCATCTGCCAAACCCTAGGTCTGACACAGTATAAATAGTGCATTTATTGCACAGGTCCCAAGGTCACAAAATTCATCAGCCGCATCACAAAAAAATCCAGAATAATAAAAAAATCAAAAAAACAAATTAATCATCATCACCATGACCTGAACCCAAAACCATCGATAATCATCATCATCTCTGTTCTTCAAAAACAGAGCCCAGAAAAAACCAAAGCCAAACTTGCATCCATTCCCGTTCATTTTTTTTACAGAATCAAAATCCATCAGCACAAATCTAAAACCAAACCGAATCAAAAACCCTCAATTCCGAATCCAAATCCAAAACCATAAATCGTTTCAAACCAAATTCAATTCGAAACCATCGAATCAAAACAGAACCGAATCAAATCGTTCATTCTCAAATAAACCCCAAAACGAAAAATCAAAAACAAAGAGAAGGAGAAGAAGAGATTAGGAACCGAAATTACGATCCAAAAAGGTTGATCTTATTTTCCCTTTTTCGTTTCTGTGTTTGTCCGATCTAACTAAAGGGGAGGTTTTTCTGTTGTTTTTGAGTTTAGATTTGGGTTTAAAGTGTGTTTTTGTATAGGTTTAATGTTAGAAAATTTTTTAAAAAGGTTTTGGTTTATGGAAAAAGTGGCGTGAGGGAGGAAGAAGAAGGTGAGGCCGCGGCAGAGGAGAGAGAGAAGGTGAGAAAATGTGAAAATTTTAGGGTTTGGGGGTATTTATACCCCCAACCCGATCCGGTGTGCGCGTGTCTATCGCAGCACACCGTGAACCCTCTCATCTCAGCCTCTGATTTCTATCGGATGGCTTAAAACTCTCTGTTTTAAGTTTAGATCAGGGCCGTCTGATCCATCAGACGGCCAGAATTGATCCTGTTTGTTTGGTTCGTTTTTTTGCATATTGGGCCCTTTTTGGGACTGGGCCTTGCTGTTCTGTTGCTTTTTGCACCCCCTTTTATTTTCGTTTTAATATTTACACCCCTTCTGTTTTTTTTTTTTTTTTTGAACCTATGATAAAAGTGCTTATGGAATGTGTTTCAATGAGCTATTAAATCCAAAATAAGCACTAATTTGAGGTTCTTTTTATTTCTTATTATTTATTTATTTCATGATTATTTGTGTTTATTTTTGCTCTAATTCATGTTCTATATATATTTGCTCACTAATCTAACACTTTATTATTCATTATTCATGCTCCTTATTATTGCCACTAACTTATCATCTTTATTCATATATCTTGATCTTATTTGTTGTTAATAACTCATCTAATCTAATAATTTATTTATTGCCTTATTAATTAATTATTTGTTTATTGTAAGGACTTTAGTATGTATTTTAGGATTTAATGTAAATATAAATGAGAATTGCATAGCATCCATTATCTTGCATCATTTCATGTTTACTTTTCTCGCAAAAATGTTTAGAATGTAATTAGGAACAAATGTACACTATAAATGAAAACTTGCATCTCATGCATATTTATTTATCGCTTTCCGCAAAAAACGTTAGCATATTAAATTCCGAGGGAAAAGACATCGTTTTGATCAAAATATCATTACGAATTGTCTTCGCGCTTAATTATTCGTTTTGACGTTAGTATTATTTCTTTTCGCGCGCAACCATTATCCGATTCTTTTTTTATCAAAAAAAATGAGGTCAAAACCTCTTTCAAAAAATACGCAAACAATTTATTTTCAATCATCGTAAAACACAAAAATATTTTATCGTCAAACATTTTCAAAACCTTGGATTTCAAACCAAGTGTTCATTTTCCTTTCGCAAAAACCTTGGACTTCAAACCAAGTGCATTTTTAATCAAGCCAAAAACCTTGGACTTCAAACCAAGTGACTTTTATCATTCAAACCTTTTTCTTAATAAACCTTGGACTTCAAACCAAGTGATCGCGCCTCTTTTCTAAATCAAAACTCAATCAATCCTAATCATTTAGACTTTCTTTCACAAATAAAAAAATCAAATCTCACACTTTTCTTATTATCTTTATGTCGCGGTGATTTTTGGATATCGAGTTATTAATTAACTTCGAATCGCAATTTAATATTCCACCACCGATCTTTAATTTATCCGAGGGAAAGGGGAAAAGTTCGAAAAAACCCTATTTTTTAGAGAACAAGGTTCGGGGGTTAGTTATACGAAGGGAAGGTATTAGCACCCTATGTATCTATAGTACTCTATAGGAACCTCTTGTTTTTATTCTATCTATGCGCTTTATTTTAATTGCTTGTAAAAAATGTATAAGTGGGAAATTAAAGTGATGATAAAAAAATGCTCAAAATGATGAAAAAGAAGAAAAATGTTTTTGTTAATTTTATTGATTGGAGAGACAAGTCTCATGCCTACGTACCCGAGGGATCAAACCACCGTAGTTCGGGATAAAAGTTACGAGTAAATTTGTTTGTTTTGATTTTAAGGTTTTGAAAATGGTTTTAAAGACCAAAAGCCAAAAGTGGCAAAAATGTGAAGTTGATTGATGTTAATTTGTGAAGAAAGTCTAAATGGTTAAATTGATTGAAATTTGATTATGAAAGGAGGCGAGGACACTTTGGTTTAAAATCCAAGGTTTGTTGAGAAAATGTTTGAGTGATAAAAAGACACTTGGTTTAAAATCCAAGGTTTTCACATGATTAAAGATGTATGAATGAAGAAAATGCACTTGGTTTAAGATCCAAAGTTTTAGCGAGAAAAAGGAACACTTGGGTTAAAGTCCAAGGTTTTAGCGATAAAAGAAGCCGTTGGTTTAAAGTCCAAGGCACTTGGTTTAAAATCCAAGTTTGGTATAAAAATACTCTTGGGTTAAAGTCCAAGGTTTTCAAGATAAAAAGACGCCGTTGGTTTAAAGTCCACGGCACTTGGTTTAAAATCCAAGTTTGTGATAAAAAGGACTCTTGGGTTAAAATCCAAAGTTTTCACGATAAAAGAAGCGTTTGGTTTAAAGTCCAAAGCACTTGGTTTAAAATCCAAGCTTGCGGTAAAAAAAACTCTTGGGTTAAAATCCAAGGTTTTCGCGATAAAAGAAACGTTTGGTTTAAAGTCCAAAGTTTTTGAAAAGTGTATGATGACAAAAAGATTTGATGCTTGATGATGTTGAAAAGAAATTGTGTTGACTTTTTGAAAGAGGTTTTGACCTCATTTTTGAGAATATAGTGATTAATTATTTTTGAAATGGGATGTTGGGTTCCAAATAAAAAAGGTAGCACTAAAAGAATAACAACGTCGCAATAAGCAAATTAAGCGCGAAGACAATCCGTAATGATATTTTTGATCAAAACAGTGCCTTTTCCCTCGGAATTTAAAATTACGCATATGGACGGAATGCGATAAAAAAATAAATATGCATGAGATGCAATTTTTCATTTATGAGTACATTGGCCTAATCACACTCTAAAATCTTGGCAAGAAAATAAATATGAAATGATGCAAGAGAGAGGGTATGCTATGCACTTTTATTTAGAGTTTACATTTGGCCTATTTACATCCTAAATTCAAGAACAAAAATAAATGACAATTAATAAAGCGATAAACACTCAATATTGTGATGATAATGATGTTACAAAAAAAAGGTAAATATGATAAATAAATGGACGTAATGAAATAATATGAAATGCATGGATAAATAATATAAATAAATACGAAACTAAAAAAAATGAAAATAAGCCTCGACATCGTGCTTGATTGGCTAAAATAATAGCTAAAATAGCTTATGCCAAAAGCACTTATCTCATAAGCTAAAAATAAAATAAAATTAACAAAATAAACAAAGACATTAGATAATATTAACAAATCTAAATATCAAATAAATAGAAAAATAAATAAGCCTCAACATCATGCTCGATTGGCTGAAATAAAAGCTAAAATAGCTTATGCCAAAAGCACTTATCTCATAAGCTAAAAAAATAAAATAAAATAAAAACAGGGGGGGTGTGAACATTAAAACGAAATAAACAGGGGGTGCTGATAGCAGGAAAATAGTAAAACCCAGCCCAACAAGGGCCCAACTGTGTAGAGACAAACAAAAAAAAGTCAGGATCAAATCTGGCCGTCTGATGGATCAGACGGCCCTGATCTAAATAAAGAGAAAGTAGATTTGAGGCGATAGATTGAGATCAGGAAGCCATAGGCGCGCAGGTGCACGATAAGGCTGTGCACCTGCGCGCACAGGATCACTTTTTGGTATAAAAGGAACAAAACCCTAAAAAAATTTCATTTCTCCTTTCTTTTCTCTCACCCGCCGCCGGCGGTGCTTCTTCCTCCCTCTCTCTCGGTTCTCCCTCTCTCTGTTCTCTGTTCTTCAATTTTTTTCAAAAATTTCCCACATCAAACCTATGTAAATCTACTCCCTAAACTCAAATCTCAAATCAAAATAAACAAAAGATCAACCAAAAGGCCGGATCGAAAAAAGAATGAAAGGGAAAAAAGTGTCAACCTTTTTGTTGTTTTGATTCTGTTATTCTATTCTTCTCTTTTCTATTCTTCGTTTTTTTCGAGTGGAAATAATGGTTTTGATTCTCCTTTTTTTTGGTTTTTTTGGTTTGGGTTTGGATCTATTTATGGATGATTTTCGTTTTTTTTTATTTTGAATAATAGTGATGGATTTTCTGGGTTTTATGAGGATGATGATGATTGATGAAGTTTTTGATGAGTTGTTTCTGGAAATTTGGATTCTGTTTTTGGTGTTTATGGTGAGGATGCTGTTGATGTTATTTTTTTTATTTTTCTGTTTTTGATGGATGATTTGCGGCTGGCCCCAAAATTTTTCCTCTCCTGTTCTGATTTTCACCTTCGGCTATATACCCAAAAAAATTAGGGTTTATGTATCCAAAGGATTTTGCTTGATTCTGGACAACACAATGTTTGAGGGAACAATAAATTGAAATTGGACAAACAAGTACTGTACTTTCTGCAGAAAAGAAGAAGTTGACTTTGGACCTTATTTTGATTTTTTTTAATTAATAAAAAAAGGACAGAATTAAATAAATAATTAATAATAAACAAAAATAATAAAAAAAAAAAAAGAAGTGGGAATTGGAAGATGCAGCACGTGCTGCTTCTTTCCAATTTGTTTATTTTTTTTTTGTTTTTTTTATAATAATAATAATAATAATACTAATAATAAGATAAATACAAAAGAATAAAAATGAGGTATTTTAAAATACCTCTATGCTGAAAATTTTCTCGAATCTTCTGATAAACGAATCAATTTTTTAAAAATTCATATATCGAAAAATGTAGCGATTATTCCGGACAAAAAAAATATGACTCGATAAAAATGCAAAATTGATACGGTCAAAATAAACGGGTATGACAATAATAATAATAAAGGAAAGGAAATAATAATAGTAATAAAAAGATTTGACTCCTAATTTATCGCTTTTTTTATAGATTTTTTATCAAAATATAAAACAAAGATATCTTGAAAAATAAAATAGATTCTTAACATATTTTTTTGGATTTTTAACAAAGATACTAACAAAAAAACAAAATTAAATAAACTGACATATTTTTTGTATTTTTGTCATTGATGCATAAAATGCAAGGAAGAAAAAAAAAAAAAAAATATGAAGTGGAATCTTAGGTCAAAAAATGGGGTATGACACTTTAAAACCTTTTTTTCAAAACTTTAAAATTAAACAAACAAATTTACTCGGCTTTTTACCCCGAACTACGAGATTTTGATCCTTCGGGTACGTAGGCATGAGACTTGTCTTTGCAAATCAAATAAAATCAATAAAAACATTTTTCTTCTTTTCACTTTAAACTTTTTTTTATCATCACTTTAATTCCTACATTATACATTTTTTACAAGCAATTAAAATTAAGCGCAAAGTTAGAATAAAAACAAGAGGTTCCTATAGGATACTATAGATACTTAGGGTGCTAGTACCTTCCCTTCGTATAACTAACCCCCGAACCTTGATCTCCAAAAAATAGAGTTTTTTCGAACTTTTTCCCTTTCCCTCGGATAAATTAAAGATCGGTGGTGGAATATTAAATTGCGATTCGAAGTTAATTAATAACTCGACATCCAAAATTCACCGCGACAATTAGTAATTGAGTGTGTGGTAAAGAATAAACAAGCAATCATAATAAGAGAACAACGAGTATCACTAGTCACCGCACCTGACCATGTTTCTTTAGATTTGAGTTTTTCAATGGCTGAGAAATAAATAATAGTATGCGAGAATGCTCAAAAACTAGAACCATAGATTAATGGGATAAATATGTTTCTGGTCCCTATAAATATTCCGAGTTTTGTTTTTAGTCCCTCTAAAAATTTTCTTCAACTTTTAGTCCCTAAAAAATTTTCAATTAACACTTTTAGTCCCTACTTTCAAATCAACTCATGTGTAGACTTCATATTTTTTAATGAAATTTTAAAGAAAAGTGTAGAATATTTTAACAATGACTCACAAAAAAAATTAGATTTTTTTAACAAAACATGAATTAAATATGAATTTTTAAGCACCAAAAATATAAAAATTTATATTTAATATATGCTTTGTTAAAAAATTCAAAAAAAAAATTGGAGAGATTCTTATAATATTTTAAACATTCTTAAAAAAATTCAATCAAAAATATGAAGTTTATACATGAGTTGATTTAGAAGTAGGGACTAAAAGTATTAATTGAAAAATTTTGAGGGACTAAAAGTTGAAGAAATTTTTTAGAGGAACTAATAACAAAACTTGGAATATTCATAGGGACCAGAAAGATATTTATCCCTAGATTAATTATGAGCCTTTTGATCAAATAAAATAGACTGTTTAGATTTGGTGTCAAACTAACACCTGGTGTCAACGGATCCTAACTCATATATATATATATATATATATATATATATTTCCCGGTATAAGTTACCATAAAAAATAGAAAGAAATAAAAAAGGCAAAAATAACTTGTTTTGGTTGTGTTGCATTTCGGTCATGTTGCATGAGCGGAACAATAGAGTTAAGGCTAAGAAAACTACCATTTATCAAATGTTAGATAAAGTCAAATTTTATTCACTTTGGTGGTCGAAAGTCTACAATGTTAATCTTAGTTTAAACAGTCACATGTGGTGGTCGAACACTTTTAAGTTTAAAGTAATAAATTTCAAAAAAAAAATATTTATAAAAAATGGAAGTAATTTACAACTTCAACGTAATCATCAGACACATCACTGGAATGTGGAACCTTTTTCACAATTAGCAAAATTTCTTTGCCTTTTATTTATTAGCTCTTCTCGAGCAATACGATGATTTGGTATTTTGAAATCTTAATTAATTTGAAGTTATTATGGTGCAGGTGGTTTTTCTTGTGAAAGGACCAATTTACTTAGTCTGTATCAGCTGCACAGAAGAGCCTTACGAATCACTAAGAGGGCAGTTGGATCTCATTTATGCCCAGGTATAATTGAGTTGAATGCTTGTATACCCTAAAACAAAATTCGATTCATTTGCCTTTTATACATGTTGAAGTAAATTTACAATCAGTAAGAGTTCAAAGGCAGATGGATATTCCAAGTGACCATTATTGGAGTATGATGTTAGATGAATTAGTTGACTTAGATGAGGAAAGATTAAAAGTGTTGGAAATGTTAACTCGACAAAAAGAAAGAGTTGCCAAAGCTTATAATAAAAAGGTAAAATCAAAAACCTTTAGTGTTGGTGATTTGGTTTGGAAAGTTATTTTGCCCATGGACAGGAAAGATAGAATATTAGGCAAATGGTCTCCTAATTGGGAAGGACCATTTAAAGTTGTTCAAGTTTTTTCGAATGGTGCTTATGAAATCGAAGAATTAACAGAAGAACAACGAACTTTAGGCATAAATGGCAAGTATTTGAAAAAGTATAAGCCAACGTTGCAAGAAGTAAAAATAAGTGAAGAATAAATTTCTAAGACAATTAAAACAAGATGGCAATAATTAAAATTTGCCACAAAATGGGCATTGTCAAATTACAAATCAAAATAAAAATCTAGTACAATAGTTCGGATTGAAGGGAATTAAAAAAAACATAAGACATAAAAGGTGTGGAAAATGAAGAGAATTCATTTGGCATGCTTTGCTTGTAAGTTCTCATAGAGGCTTCGAATGAAAGCGAGTTCGACATCAAGTACTTGGTTCTCAGCAGCCAGAGCTCGAATTTCTTCTACTATTGCTTCAGAGGCGCTGTAAAGCTTAATCCCTTGCCTAGCTTTATCTTCAATAACATCCTTAGTCGAAGCTGCTATCTCATCTTGAAGTTTTGTGCGCTTGAGTTTCTCTGCAGCTACATTATCTTCATACTTTTGAATTTGTACGATAGTTTTTGCTTGTTCCTGGGCATCCAGTTTCAACGTATTGTCTTTCTTCTTTTGAATTGCTTTGGCGAATTGGTCAATAACAGAGTCAAGTTGAAAAACAATTCCTAACGTCTGACTGTCAGTGTTGGGATTACGCAGCTTGGTCAAGAAATTCTTGTGACTAAGTGCAACAAAAGGATTTTCTGAAATAGATTGAAGTATATCCTTATTTAAATATTCTGAGTATAGCTTCCGTTTCAGAGAACCTTGTCAAAACGATGAGTGAATCTCAAAATCAGATTGTGTCAGAGTATTGAGAATTTTTTCACTAGAACTGGATTGAGCTCTTTTCTTAGTCAACAAAAGACTAAGTGCAGTTGAGGGATCTGCCTTTTCCATGGCAACATACTCATTTTCTGAAATTTCGGCACTGGCAGATAATTTAGATGTCGAAGCAATAGGAAGAATGTCAGAACCTCCTTCCTTAGCCTCTTTTATAACCTCATCATCAACACTCATTTCTTCAGTCGAACTAGATTGCTCAGATGTTGACGAAGTGCTTTGTGACTGGCTTTCTTCAACATGGGGTGAGTTTTGCCCATTTATTTCTTCGCTACTTGATTCACCAGCCTTGAGACTTTGGTCATCTTGATCGTCATCCATGACTTGATCATTATTGAGTGGGTCAACAAGATCTTGAAGAGGAGATTGTTGTTGAATTTCTTCTTGAATATTTTCAACAATGGTTTGTCTTTGAATTGACCCAGGGAGTCCGACCTCAGTGGTATTATCCTTAGGAGGAGAATTTTCTTCATTCACCTCTGCTGTCGAAGGCATGTTCTGTCGAATTTGCATAAATAAAAAAAGGAGTCAAATGGGCATCTGATAAAGAGTTTTATAAAAGAGTTAGAAGTAAAAGAGCGGTTGTTACCAAAGGTGTTTGAATATTTTCAACTGATGGTGTTGTGGTTTGAGGAGTATCTTCTTTGGTCTAGCCGCCTTCATCGGATGTGAGTTTGGACTTTGACTTTTCTATCTTTTGACTCTCTTTATCTGCCCTTTTCTTTGTTCTTCTTTCCTTCTTTTGAGGTGAAAGTTGAGGATTGGAATTACTAGATTCGACAACCCCCTTGTCTTTGCCTTTATTGCCACTTTCACTTGCCAAAGTTCTAATGGGCATGGAAGACGTGTTGCTTTCAGTCTAAAAAACATTGAAATTAAAAATGTTTAGAAAAATATACATATGTGATGGGCTGTGAATCAAATGTTGGAAAATTGTTTAAACAAACAGTTCTGTTCGACACTTTGTTTAAACAAACAATTTGGTTCGACAGTTCCTTTCAGAATATGTTCGACAATTGTTTAAACAAACAATTTGTTCGACAGTTTCTTTAAACAATTTGTTTCGACAGTTTTGTTCGACAATTTGTTTAAACACTTTGTTTCGAGAATTTGTGTAAACAATACAGAAATATTTATTTCGACATAACTTACCAGGGTGTCACCAGAAGTGGAAATAAGTTGGTTTGCCTTAGTCTTCTTACTTTTTCTAGTGTCGTTGACAGGACTGTTTTCTCTTTTTCGACTCTGTCAAAAAGTAAATACTGATACTATGAGTCGAACGACATGAAAATAAAATAAAAAACTGTCGAAATTAAATTAAAAAAAAAATTAACGTAGTCTCAGTGACTTCTGGTATGTCTTTTGATGCTGGAATTTTTCTAACTCTTGTTGAGACGCCTGATGCAGTCGAAGTGTTGGAATTTTTTGGCTTGGCTTGCTTTGTTGTAGCAGTCGAAGTGGATGAAACTACTGAAAAGTTGAAAGAAACGATAAGTAAGAGGTGTTAAGTGAAATTTAAATGAGAGGATCAAAAAACAAAAATTATATATTATGATCATACCTTTGCTTTTGGGAACTTTGAGACCTAAGGCATCAATACCAGTATTCAGCCTATGAAGTACAACTTTCTCATCAATTGCTTTATTTTTATAGTAATCACTCCACCAATCGGCAAATTCCAAAGTACACAAAAGTGAATTACTATAGGCGAATGGATTGATGTCTCATACTTTATTTTTTCGACGTCTTTTAGATAACTGTCGAAATATTCTTCATGTATCCCAGAATTACCCAAAACAATGAGATTGTTGTTTTTAAATAAGCTCTTTGGAAGAAATTGGCTGAACCCAAATTGACGAGCCACTAAATTTGGTTGGTACCCAACCAAACCCAAATATTGTTTTCCTGCTCGGCTGCTCCTAGTCGAGACGAAAGAACAGTTGGACTCGAGAATGCCAACCATATTTCATTAATATCTTCTTCATCATCAAGATTTGTAGCAGGAAAATCTTGTTTGAACCAAGTTGGCCCAACCTGCATTTCTATGAAAGGAGTATTTATTTCTTTAATTTCATTGAAAGATAGGAAAAATTTAAAGTAAAGTGTGAAAAGTTCTCCAGTTGATAAACCTGTTTGCCTTTGTCTCAATAAGGCCAGTCGACTTCCTTCCATTTGACGATTTGATACTCTTGGTTCGTCCATCGGTGGAAGGAACAAATTCACATTCGACTCAAAAGTGGCATTAAGCCATAATTGCAAGAACCACATAGGACCAATTAGTTTAAGTTTGGTACCTTTCTCTGCTTTCTTTAGTGCGTCGCTGCCTTTTCCAAGGGAATCATACAGTGTTGCCAAAATTAATTTACTAAAGCCAAAGTCTTTCCCTTCATCGGATACTTCATCACTTTTAGTAATATGATGGTCTTGTATGAAGTTTGAAAATGTCATATTTTCACAGTCGAATGAGAATTCAGGGCTAACATACTTTGGGTTGAAAGTAGGTCCAATAGGCCTAAGGCCTATAATAGCGGCTATGTCAAATAGGGTAGGTGTCATCATGCCCATCTTAAAGTGAAAAGTACATGTCGAACGTTCCCAAAAATGGAGAGCAGCTATCATCATCTCAGTATGAAAATTTGGTCCTTCCCTAGAAAGTTGAATTAAGTCGAATAAGTTATGACGTCGCCAAAAACGATATTTTTTTTGGCTTGGACTTTGTCTAACCATCTTTATCACTATAAAAAGAGAATAAGGGTTTTGGATTTGCAACCACTTGACCCTAATCTTCTCCCTAATTCTCTCCATTTTCCCTCCTAATCCTTCTCTTAATGACACCCCAACTACTTCCATAATTGATGTTTATTTATTGAGCCACTAAATCAGCAATGCATTTGAAATTTAAATTATCCAACTTTTTTATTTACAGTATACCAATAAAATTGTCTCTATCTCTCCCAAACAGAACTCTCTCTCTCTCACCAACAACAACACGTTTTCTCTCGATTCATCTTCTTTCCAAACCACTACCACTTCTCCTTCCTCCCTAAACTTCCACTATCGTCCTCCACCTACCGCCCTCAACCCATACTTCCAGCCACCGTCATCTGAAATCGAGACTTCACTCTCGCATCCGTTCCGACCTTTCTTCCTATGATTCTTCTGCTTCATCGCCGGGAATTGCCCACTTCACCTCCGATGCTCTTCAAATTCACCCTGAATCTCTTCAGATTCCTCTCAATTTCGACATCTGACCTGCTCAGGTTTGTTTTTTACTTTCTTCTTCGTTTTTTAGCTTTTGCAATAAAAATTCAATCAATATTTTTAACCTGTAATTTAATTTATATTTTTCTTCAAATTCTAATGTTTAATTTTTATATTTCTGTTTACTGAATGGAATGGTTATTTTCATAAGGATATATTGAAGATTTTTCATTTGTGTTTTAACTTGACAGATATTGAAATTGGGCCCTGTTCGGGTGGTTTGTATTATGGAAGGTTCTGTTGACGGTAAATCGATAATGAGCAGAAATTTTATAAACAACTTTGTAAATTTTACTCCTAACTATGCATTTTCTTTTTGACCATGATGAGAAAAATGTTCTATAGATAAGTGAATGGTTGCCTTGAACGTTTTAAAAGACATTTAGCGAATGTTTTATTTCAAAGTGTTACTTCTAAATGATTTGTGGCATAAATTGATTGTTTTACAAGATCTCTTTGATAAATTTGTATTAGGCTTTGCTTTTGGATAATCTTCATTATTCAACCAAATTCCCTCCTCTGCAAATTATGTAAGTTGTGTCCTCCTTCCTCTTCATTTTTGTTGTAGGGTTGATTTAGAAAACAATTTGATAGCTTTTTGGGATGCACAGGTCAATACAAAGAAAAGTTGTTCTACAATGATTGAAGGAGGACAATACTACATGGCATTAGGCAGCGTGTCAGTGGGAGTAATCAGATGAATTTTTTAATTGCATTGCTATCTAATCAGATGAGTCTTATATTGAGTAATTCAAATTGAGTATTATTGGTTTTATACTATTTTTTTTTCGTTTGTTCTCACAATAATAGTTGCAAACAATGGTGATAAAGAATTCCACGTTTCTATCCAGATTTGGCTATTGACAATGCAAACTTATATTATGGAATTTGATACTTCACTGTAAATGAACTTATATTAAGAGTGTTTGTCTTAAATTTTATGGTGTTGTGATAATGGTGCTGTGATAGTTGAGTTTGCCTTGGTAGTCTGATTTGTATGTGCAATATATAAGCACTTTGATTGGGAGCATGACTTTTTAGTATTTCAATTTGTGTAAAAGCCCGATTGACAAAACTATTAAGGTAGGCGATAATCATTATCAAGGTTTATTGCAAAATAAAACTGGTCATATTATATATATTTTTGGCTAACTAATGATTCAAGATTAATGTGTTTTTTAGTTTGGTAAAATAGTTTCCCCTTAAAAATTACTTTAAGCCCATTATTGAAGGTAAAATAGTCACTTTTGTACCTAATCCTTTGCTGCACTTTTGTCGTAAATACTTTTTAGAGAAGATGAGAAAGTATTTATGATACTTTTATGGTGTAGTGTATTGTTTCTTATAGTTATGTGAGTTGCAATGCATGTCCTGACTCAAGTTGTACTTTTTTCCCCTTTCAGATTTTCATTCCCCGTTTTCTGTGGAGTGCAAAAATGGTGATTTCACTGCAAAATTTCCTCTCCAAATTTCAGCCAATTAACTGGGTTAAATAATAGATTTTGTTTTCCATCCAATTTTGATTAACAAATTTTCTCAGTTCTTTTTATTCGATTTCTATCTCAATTGATTTTCTGGAATATCTGGATTTCTTTTGTGGATGATTACTTATTTGAATTCTAATATATGAATTTTTTGGGACATTGTTGCTAGAGCTTTTTATCTGTGTTTTATATTTTGTTCATGGGAATGATTTGGTTCTAATTTGAGGATTTTATGTAGTCTGTCCACTTAAATATGTATATGTTGTTTTGTCTTAGGTTTGTGCAGAAGTTGATAGGAAGTAAGTTTTAAATTTTATCTAACTTTTCGTTTCTTTATTTTCATTTTATTTTAATTATATTTCTTGATATTTTTATAAGATTTCTGTTTGTTGATTAAATCAACATTTATACACTTTTGTTTCTTGCTATTGAAAACTTTTTCTTGCTATTATTGTCAGAACACTTATTACTATTTGTAGTGTGCTGGAAAGATTTAGTTGATTGTAATGTTAGCATTTGCTATAGTTTTTTAGTGTTATATGCACTTACTATAAGCTATATTTTTATTATAGACCAACACATTTTATTTTGGTTTTACAAATCTGAATATGACAACACCTAAAGTTGAAGATTCTTTGTGAAAGAGTAATGAGCTATGAATAAAAAATATAGTTTAGTGAATGATCTTGAAGTATTCAAAGAAAACTAATTTAACAAGACAATAGAGGTATAGTGTTAATGATTGTACAGAGACTACTTTGCTACTTTATCTTCCATTAACTGTTGTACTCATTGTCATGATTTAATATATGGCAACAAATATAAAGGAGGCATATATATGGTGGTCTTTGAATATATGGACCATGATTTAACAGGACTTGCCGACCGGCCTGGCATGAGATTTACCATCCCCGAGATTAAGGTATGACAGTTGAAGTGTAAGTAGTTTTAGTAGGCTTTCAATGTGCATTAGATTACTCCTTTTGCATCTGTATAAATACCTCACACCATTGTATGATGTATTCTTTAATGCTATCCTGATCTCCTATTTTCTTAAAAAGTTAACAGTTTCAACAATGTGGCAAAGTTGAGAGGTGGTTAGAAGAGATTTGGATGTGGATGCTTATGTTCAAGGAGGCTGTTTTTGAGATTACTAAGTTTCTAACTGATGTATTAGGTGAGGGGTGTTAGGTGTTGTATATCGGATTATGGAGTTTCAGTTCACTCAAATTTTGTAACTCAATATATAGGGTATCTCTTATGCCAAATTTTAGTGCAGTTCTTCGTGATGATTTAGAGATAGTGTATATATGCTCTTTTTTTTTTTTTTGTTATTCATGGATTTGTGAAATGTGGGTGTGGTAGCAACCCTGGTAGTGTGAGTTATTAGATTACAATTATTTGTTCAAATTTCTTTGCTTTTTCTACATATTTTAGTTATGTAGATGTGATTTGATTCTTTTGCATATTAATGTTATGTCAATTGTGACTCTTGATCATAATTTATTTATTATGTGATTACATTGAGTTGTTATTGATTTATCATAATCTATTTATTATTTAGCACTACTACATTCTCTTTCAAGCAAATTGGTCTGACATACATTTTTACATGTATATAGTTTACTATGCGTATTTCTTTATTTAGTAATTTTACTCTTATGTTCAACTATTTTGAATTCTCTAAGACATTGGATCATTTAGAAAATACTAGCATCTATTATATTGAAATTGAATGATTGCACTTTATTATTGTAATACATATGCTTATGGTTATAGATATTATGGAACTGACTAACTGTATTTGTAGTTAAGAATAAATGGTGATTATATTTTTGAGTTGAATCAATTCCTAGATAAATAATTCATGATTTTTTTTTTGCAGTCCAGGGAGAAGTAATTCTATTGTTGTACACATGAACATGATATGGCAAAGATGGTGAAGCAATTGAGGCAGATGGAAGCAATTTAATTTGTGATTTTTGGCTAAGAGCAATGGAAGATATTTATAAAGTGTATGTGTTCTGTTGAAAACAAGGATAATAAGATGGTTTAGTTGATTGTTTAACTTTAGATGTTCTTAAACTCAATTTTAATTAATCAAACATTGTATTCACCTTTTTATTTTGTCAAATGGATTATGAATCAATGATCCAGCTATAATTCTTGCGCAAAAAACAAGCGTATAGCTCTTATTGTTATTATCTCATATACCTATAACTATAAGGAGAGTGCACATGATCCACACATACAAAATGCATAATTACTATTTGTATTTGAAATTGGATGGACTATGAGACTTTATAATCATGAGTATTGGAAACTATAAAATGCATAATTAATTACCACGTTTTTCTGCTTATTATATAGAGATTAATTGGCCGTTTTTTTTATAGGGTTTGTCTAACATGTGTAACATTGCACATGTTAAAGTAGCCAAAAGTGGTCATTTTTTAATTGAAAAACAGTAATTATTTATTAAAAAGTTATATATTTAATACAAAATGTACAAGTTCCAATACAAGATTACTATTTTAAACTTCTTAACATGTGTTTGCACATGATAGAAAAACCCTTTTTTATATTAGTGGGTATATATAGAAAATGCAATTCAATTAATACTCTATAATCATTTATATCATTTGTTTTTGCATTTGATATAATTTTAATATTGATTTAATAATTTTAAATATATTTTGTATATTTTCATTTCATTTTATTTTTTTAATTGCATTTTTAATAATATCAATTTAAATTGTATATCTGACACTCCACAAAACCCGTGCAAAGCACGGGTTGGAGTCTAGTTTGATATAAGCCGCATTGGTTGAAGGGGCAGAATCTACAAAGGAGGATAACAAGGAAAGATATCTTTAACTTTTTTTTCTCCGTATTAGCAGCATAAGGACCAGCAAAAGCATGTGTGTTACCATTAAGGATGTGAGGAATCATTATCTGTTTTTCCCAAACTTGACGATTGACAGTATTGGACGTTGGTTCAGATATAAAATCTGATGATTCTTGAGTTATGGGGTTTTCATCAACCGCAGCAACTGGAACTTGAACTTTTGAGTGAGAACTTGAAGCCATTAATGGAGTTTGAAGCAAAACAGAGTTTATTTGGTTTTAGATCTAAAATTTGTTTTGAAAACAAATAGAGAAAAGATCAGAGCTTTATGGGTAAAAAGGAAGTGATGTTGTTGTTGGATCTTCACAAACCATCAAAAATCCATAGATGATTAAGAAAGTTTGAAGCTTTTATGGGTAGAAAGTTTGAAGCTTTTATGGGTAGAAAGGTTGAAGCTTTATGCAGTTTCTGAACTTTTGGTACGTTCAGAAGAAAACATGGTTAAAAGAATGAAAGTGGAAACTAAATCTCCTATTTATAGGGGCACAAGTTTTTTTTTTGTTTTTTTTTTAAAAAAAAAAACAATATTTTTTTTTTTGTTTTATTTGATATCTTTCACTAGATTTCGCCACGTGTCCTATTATAGCTAAAAAATTGGAGATCATGGTTAAGGTTGAGATGACGGTTGAAAAAAAACGTGGGAAATTTTTAACAAATTTTTTTTCACTATCTCCTTTAAATTCGATTTTCAGTCGAAGATGGCAATTTGTTAGCCTGTATTTTTCCTTTATGATTCTACAGACTAAACATAGAAAGAAATGATTACATTCATTCTTAATGAGGTAACATTAGCTTTGCAAATATGAAGAGTTTTCCTAAAAGATCTCAAATTCTAAAATTATGTCAAATAATATGAATTGTGTCGAGTTCGACACATATTTGCTTGGCGAATTAGAATTTAGATTTATATCCTCCCATATATGTCGAATCAGAGACTTGATGGCGAATGAGAGTTGTTTCCTGGCGAATGGGAATTGGTTTTCCGCCTTCACATAAGTGGCGAACCAGACACTTGTTTTTCAGGTTTGGTTGTTTCGCCTATATCTGTCAAATTAGACCATGTGTGTCGCATTCGACACCTTTTATTTGGCAACGAATTGGATTTGGTTCATTGTTTTGTGCAGGTATTATATATGATACATGGATACTCAACTTTGTGGACTTAGCATATTTTCAGAGGTTATTTCACTGCCTAGTTCGACTTCGCTAGTTCGACTTGGCCAGTTTTCAGATTCAAATATTTGAAGACATGCAGCCAAAGACACGTGTCGAAGTATTAGATATTAGGACGTTGTAGGCAGTTGTATTTCCTTTTGTCTATATATAGTAGTTTTTCATATGAAAAACGGGTCACAAAATTCACATACGAAATCCTGCAAACTCACAATGCTCATGCTATCGAGAAAGTTGAGTGTCGAACGGAGAAAGTATGATTCTGTGAACCATTCCTTGTAAAACTTTTACAAATTCAATGCAATTTACTATTCTTGTCAAGTCTTTTGATTTCCTTTAAATTCCTGCAATTTATCATATTTCATTCTGTCGAATGAAATTTTTGCTTTTCTTTTATTGATTTTTGCAAAGTTTACATTTTCTGCAAAACTTTCATTTTTACTTGTTTGACAAATTATTTTGCAATCAAACACTTTCAAAACTTGAAACTTCAAATAAAATCATGAATGTTCATACTTTCTGGAAATCCATGCACAAAATTATAGTCCCAGGATTTACTAGTTGATCCTTCAAGTAATTAATTTAAACTAGTGGTTGTTTACCAAAAATCACCGTAAACAGTAACCAAGGAAAGAAACAAGCTAAATGCATTAGGAAGAACTCATCTGAAAATTTTTCATGCTGCTATTTCTCCTACAAAGAAGGACTCAGAAACTCTTGCTTGGGAGCATCAACTGTTCATCCACTGTGCAATGAACAACAAACCCTTCAATGTTGCTGATTTTCTTTTTGATGATCTATGTAAGAATGTAACCAAAGGGCTGACAGAAAAGAAAACCATCATAAGGCATCCAAGACTCTTATCAGAGTTACTCTATCAATCTAGATTTGTTGATTGTCTTGATAAAACAGTTACTTCTTTAGTACAAGTAAGTCATCCTCCAGCAAAGCTAAGTCTGAGCTTTCTACAGAAAATTGGATTCATTGAATTTCTGAATAAGCCTGCACACTCCATCTTTCTAACTAAAGAGAATACAGAAAAACTTGAAGATTTTCCTCGCATACCTCAAGAAAAAGCTGAAACTATCTTTTTAAAGTATAAGAAAGCTCTGGATAAAGAAATGAAAGTTTCCCTCAGAACGTCCATTAAGAGAAATCTGGAGTTCACTGTTGATGACTCCAAAATTGTGAAGAAATCAAAGGTTGCTAGATCAGGAGAAGCAACTGTTCAAGAGGAAAAGAATTCAGAAGCTACTAAGAAGGACTCTGGGTCTGACAAAGGTAAAGCCTCTGCATCTGAGTCTAATGTAGTTCATTCTCAAAACTCTCCATCTCCCAAACCAACATCATCGAAATCCATCCCCATACCAAACTCTAGTACCCCATCTGCTGAGAACATGACTAATATAACGTTCTCAGATTCAGATGCCACTAGAAATATTAATTTCCTAGATGAGTCAGTCTCTCATACCCAGAACTGTGTACCTGACCATCAAGTTTCTCAACTATCCCAATCAGAACCTCCACTATCACACCAAGAAACCAATCAAAATACCCAAGACCTTTCAACTCAACCAGAAACAAACCAACCTTCAGACTCTCCCATCTAGAATCTTGTCAGTTCAGCCTCTCAACCAAATTCATCAGAAGCTGAGTTACCACTGATTGAGAATGGTGATTCAGATTCTGATGAAGTCTTAACATGCCCCTTCAACCTTCACCTTCCACTTCAAATCACCCTTGATCCTATTACTAATGATTACTTTGAGAACAAGTTTGAAACATCCTTTCAACAGTCATTAGAATTTTCAGAGGATCCAATCCAACTAGAAAAAGCTATCAACTCTCTGCCAACAATCAAACTGTATAACCTTCTTCAATAAATGCATACATACAAACAAAAGAGAGCCAAACAACCAATTACCTGCAAACACCCATACAATTTCTTTCTCAAACCTAACTCAAACCTTATCAAACTCGAGAATGACCTGCATCTTGATCTCAAGAACCTCTTCACAAGACATGAGGACTTCATGGTCATTCCCTATGATCTGGAAGCTTAAGCCAGGGAAATCAAGGCTAGATTTGGATATGCTTTGGACTGCTATGTCAAGCATATGGAGGAACAAGCTTCTTAGAAAGGAAGAGAGGTTTTCCACTATCTAATGGAACTGATCAAAAGAGTGGATCCTCCCAGGCTAACATATCCAACTCCAGAAATTGTGGAATAGTTTGTGGAAATGGAGCTGGTTGTTGGAGAAAGCAGTGGAGCTAAAGATATTCAGATGATAGCAGGAGAGCAAGAGCTGAAGAATTTGGAAGAAGTGCTTCATCAAGAGGAAGATGAAGTCACAAGGCTAAGAAGATATTTGGAAGCTGCAAAAAGCAAGGAACAAGGGCTACCTACAAGTGAAGGACATGAGGAAGTTCTACTTCAACTTGTCAAGAGGATAATTGTCCAAGAGGAGGAGTCAAAAATTATCAGAGAACAAGTTAACAATCTTCGGTCATCTCAGCAACAGATCATCTCGATGATTGAATCTTTGTCAAACAAAGTAGACTTCGTCCCTTAGGATCTCTTTAGGCACTTTTAACCTTTATTCGTATATTCGTCATAGAATTATTTTAATTATGACATCCTTTTGATTTAATATGCTCTTTTTGATTTATTTATTGGCATCACCTCTTTATTGTTTAATCAATGAGAAAACTTAAATGCAAGATGTGCAAAAAGCAACAAAAGAAATATGTTATTAAGCCACAATGACTTGTATACATAAAATTGAAGAAAACCTAAGTAGAACCAGATTCTGACTTTGGTGATCTAGCCATAGGCTCTGATGACTTAGTTCTCTCAAACTTGGACTCTACAGTCGTTTGAGACTCTTCCTCACCAGTAGTCAAACTCCTAGTGCTAGTTTCTTCAGTGTATGTCTCTAAGTATTGAGCATAATCTGAATCTGCCCCATCAGAATCAGATGAAATCTCTATGATTTCAGGCTTAGAACCATGCTTTGGATGTTTCTTCTTAACAGCTTCTGCCTGAACCTTCTTTAGAGACTCTGCAATCCTGCGTGATGATCTTCTCATTGTACCTCAAATGTCTTTCTCTCTAAAAACTTTGTTCTTTGGATTGTTTGGTGTGAATGAAATGACAAAGAATAATGTCCTTTTATAGTCTTCTAACCCTAGTTAAGTCATACTAGATATTTGTTCTCCTATTTATTGCTTCATGGTCGTCCACAACTGTTTCAACTTGACCACATTGATTTGCACGTTTACCATCTATGTTTGTCCCATCCTTTTTGACTGATGACAAAAGGGGGAGAAAAACTTAGGGGTAACTAATTGCTAATTGGAGTAATTAAGTGGCAAAGTAATAAGTTAAGTTTAAAGAAAATAGAAAATTGTTGTATAATTAATTGCCATTGTTGCAGAAAGCATAAATTCTTTTTTCTCTTTTGAGAAAGGGGGAGAATTGGTGAGCAAATATTTCTTAAAGGGTACGAAAATGTTTGATTTTCAAAGGGGGGAGAAAAACCTGCATTAACAATTACATTCATTCTCAAATAAAGAGAAAGTCTTTGTTTTTTGTTTAAATGAATTTCCAGTATCTGAAACGGCCTAACAAGAAATTGAATTCTCTTTTATTCAGTATTTTAAGTTTCAAGTATTGTTTAAATTCACTGTATGCCATTAAACTGAACTATAACTGAAGGAGATCTAATTATAATCTTATGACTGAAAAATCATATGTAGGATCTGAGACAACTTGCGAACTTGTCTTAATCTTACGTGACATAGGGGGAGAGCTTGCAAACCTAGCCTCTGAGTGTCAAATATGAGGATTTGATCTAAAGATATAATGATTAGTTCTTAAAACTGTTTTAATTAATCGTGGATAAACGTAGGGGGAACTTACAAACCTAACCCTATAGTGCATTTGAATCAGAGGGAGCTTGCAAAACTCACAAATCTGAGGAAAACATGATAAATTATTACAACAACAATTAACAAATAATACTTATGTTTGTCATCATCAAATAGGGGGAGATTGTTGGAACAAGAATGATCTTCCATACAAACCCTATGAACTTAAAGAAGTTTTGATGATAACAAAGTATTAATGCATAATTGGAGAACACTGATAATTTACTTGAGTGTGCAGATTATAAGAAGATAAAATCTGAAAAGTCAAAAATAGAATATAAGCATCCAAATGACTCAGAGGATCTGAGTGCACCAAGAAGTGCTTTACAACCTATCAAAGGACAAAGACTCTCAGAAGCCAGAAGAACTTATCAGAAGTAATACAATATGCACTCAGAAGCTGCATTGATCCTTAAAATAACAACTCTGATAAGGCCAAGTCTCAAGACATTCCCTTTAAGTTTAAAAGAACTACAAGATGACTACAACAAAGACAAATCCATGTCATCTAAATCAGTCAAAAAGGGATATGAAGACAACGATACATTATTACCTCTTCTGTGCAAATATCTACCTTCGAGGAACAAAGGAGCAGAAGTTGTTTACCCCTTTTTGGAAAAAAGACAAGGATAATTTTCCAGGCAAACTGCTATACTCACAACGGTCTCATTTCAAACGTCTCTATTCAATCTGTCTATAAATAGAAGACCTCTCTGAATTGACAATGTGTCGATGAACCTATGCAGAACAAGAGAAGAAAAACAGAGAAATCATTGAACACAAAAAGCTCCTATAAACTGCACAAATAAGTGTTCTCACAAAAAGCTAAATTGAAGATATATGCACAAGACTATAACTCCGAGCTGCATTAATTTCAAAATCGAGACTTGGAGTCAATAGGTGCAATTTGGAAGTCTCTTGCTTTTGTGCTTAAGCAATTTGGAAGGCCCTTGCTTGTGTGCTTGAGCATTGTGAAGTCTCTTGCTTGTGTGCTTGAGCAAATTGTGTAATCTTTGGTGATTATAGTGAACTCTCTTGTTAGTACAAGGGGATTGGAATACTCTCGCTTTGTGAGGGGAACCAGTATAAATTCTGTGTGTTCATCTCTTCCTAACTTTCTCCTCTTTACTGATTGTTGTTTTGATCTTTCCGCTGCAAAATAGACTCTGATAGATTCTTTAATCTAGAAGAATTTTAGATTATCAAAACATAATTCAACCCCCCCCCCCCCCCCCCCCTTCTTGTTTTTTTTCTCACCTTCAGATTGATGGTAAAAAAAATCCCAAATTATTAAGGATAAATTAGAAAAAACCAAAATTCTAAAATTAAAAAACGAGCGAAAGTAGAAGGCGAAGCTATAGAGCAATGATTGATGGGACAAGGATTGGGTGACTTTTGAGCGGGAAAGTCACCCTGCCTTTGGGACAACCAAATTCGTCCGATCAATCAAGCGATCCAGACCTTGCCGGGTGTCGCTTTATTTTAAATCTTTAAAAAATCATATAAAAAAATCAGAAAATGTATATTCTCCTTCATTTTGTGCCCGACCCATTCTAACGCTAACTTCTCAACCGTCAGGCCTCTCTAATATCTCGCTGGTGACCACAAACTTCCGCCATCGTCCGCTCTCCACTGCTATCTTGATCACCGCCGTCGGCGTCGGTGACAAAGTACTCCCACTTGTCAAAATCAAAACCAAAAACCACACACAATATTACAAAAACCAGGAACATGCAACAAAAACAATAAACCAGCTGGAACTTCCACCACAAAGATCTCCGCACCAATTATAGAAAGCCACCGCATCTGTTCATTTATGCCAAAATCCAAAATTCTGCAATATGGAACACATCAACACATAAAAATTGGAAGAAACAACCATCAATTCATAAGGTAAAGGAAATGATAACTCAAAAGGGATGCAAATCGACCAATTGTTTTAACGAGTGAAGGACTACAGTGGTGAGACATGGAGGCGCTGCTCTGAAACACCAATAACACTGCTCTGTACACGGTCAATGGTGAGGAGTACGACACGCGGTTGGTTAATCACCAGCAAATGGGTCGGGCAAGGAAATATAAAGAAACAGTTTCATTTGGGTGGGTTTGTATTGATTTAGTTTTATGATTTTTTAAAGAAATTAAAGAAGTATCAGGTGGCATTATCTAAAATGTCAGATTGATATAACAGGTGTTATAAGACCAAAGGCAGACTGCCTTTCCCACCAAAAAGTCATGTAATCCTTGTCCATGATCGATGAGATGAGAATTGAATCCGTGTCCTTGGATAATAATGCCTTGAAATTTGTAATAATGTGTTTCGGAAACTCCAAACCCAAACCCTAACTCTATAACCAACCCCACTCACAAATCACAATTCAATTCATCGCCATGGAATTCGCTTCACCAACAACTAAGATTCTCCTCTTTCACACTCGTTAGTGCCATCATTTTTCTCACTTCGCTTCACCATCAGCTGTTCTCTTTTGCGTCTCACCTCGCTCTGTTGCTCACAGTCCAGGTTCGATAAGGTTATTGGTTTTTGAATTGTTATTCAGGTTCATTCATTGTGAGGTTTGAATTTGATTTTATTTTACTATTCTGTTTGTTTTGGTAGCTGTGGTTCATAACTTTAGGAAACATTTCCACATTATGATTCTGGTAGTATTAAATTTGAACTATGGAAATTGGGGTTAGCTTATGAAGAACAACCATAGTGGTAGATTGATGTCAAAAAAAAAACAAACTAGGCTTCGATTGTGATAATGTTGTCATTACCTCTGACATAGTTCACTAATAATAATAATAATAATAATAATAATAATAATAATAATAATAATAATAAGGTGTATGATCATCTGTATATTGAGATTATCTTGACGAAATCATGTTTAATCTTTGGTTTTGCCACTCAATTTTGAATAGTAGATTTAGTGACCAAACAATCAATTTTAAATCATGCACTTTAACTTTTTTGATGGTCAAGTAGGTGCTTATTAAAACTTAAATTTTATGAAGCCACTAGGTTTGGTCTAGTGGTGAGAGATTTTGGTTGTATGCATGAGGTCTTGTGTTCGGTACTCTGCTCCATTGTATTTTTTTTTGTATCAAGGTATTCAATGGGGCCTAAGCCCAATTAAATATGTATTTTTATTTTTATGTGAATGTGTCAAAATCTTATGTCGAAACTCTTATGTCTATTCAAATATTTTTCTCATATAAAATTTCAAGTAAACTACCAAATCAGCCTACGACTGTGTAAGGTACTCTCAAATAGTTCATTGACTCTATAAATATTTCAAAAAGGTCTCTAACTATGTCAAGATTTACTCAGATCAGTCCTTCAAAGAATAAGTTAGAGATTAAATTGAGAATAAATAAATAAATTGATAGTAAGTTGTAATACATAAGGACCAAATTGATGACAAGTTGTAAACTTAGGACCAAATTGACAGAATGTTGTTAAATATAGGAACTTAATTGATAGTAAGTAGTTAAACACACGGACTAACTTGACGTTTTGATAGAGTCAAGAACCTCTTTGAAATATTATTAAAATTTGAGAGTGTATTCCAAAGTCAGAGATTCCGTGGTTTGCTCGAGATGGGATCTGCTCCAGTGGTACTATGCTCCAGTTTCGAGTTTATACAACAGATAAGTGACACGTGGAGCGAGAAAAAATCAACGGTTTAGAAGCAAAATTCAATTAAAAAAAAGAAGATGCGTCTTCTTCTCTCTTACGATTTAGCAAATTATCGCCTCTCCATCTCTCATCTCTCAGGCCTGCATCTCTCACCACTTGCCGCCGCCACTACGCGATTTCTCTCTTTTGAGTTTGAAGATTGTTTAATTGAAATTGAATATTGTTTTGTTCTAATCAATTTTAGATTTCATTTTTTAGGGATTGTATGATTCTGCAATTTGAAATCTATGTTCCCTGAGAAATTACAGTTATGGTGTTTATTTATTTATAAGAATAAAATGATAACCCGTAAAAAAGAGAAAGAGAATAGAAGATGGAGGAGCAGCGAGTTGTAACACGACAGCACGGCGGCGATGCGACGGTGTTAATAGAGAAGATGACTGAACAAGCTTTGAGTTTTTGTGTTGCTTATTGAAACTAAAAACCTTTCTTTAAATCTGAACCGTTGATTGTTTTTCCTTCCACATGTCACTCATCTGGTATAGAAACTGGAAAACTGGAGCAGATCCAGACTCGGTTTGCTCATAAGATATCCCATTGAAAAACAAGGTTTTCTGTTAGTTCAGCTTGGTTCTTGCTGCTGCGTGTCGAAGCCAATGGCATCAACGATCTCTCTCTCAAACGCAATCGGATTCTGTCACATAAAAAAGAAGCACAATGCCCTTTTACCAACTTCTCTATGTAAGTCTCTCTCTCTCTCTGTTCAGAAGATACTTCACTTATTTGGGGTTATGAGTTTTCTTCCATAAATTTTCCCTTTGTTTTTTGCTTCTTGCTTGCTATGAACTCCTCTTTTCTCTTCAATTTTGAAATTATATTTTCAACTTTGTCATAACACAGAAAAACCACATGATTTACAAGTATGTTTAATTTTATAATTTATCTGTGGATTTGAATATGATGAATTGGCAACATGTTATGTAAGCAAAGTAAATCCACGTTTTCTTTTGATTAAAAAGTTTTAATTGTAATCTTGAATTTACTCATCAGTGGTTATGTATTACTTAGGTAATCTAAACTCGAGTTCAAATATAGTTGACATGAAGATACTGTCGCGGCGCAGTTGTAAAAAAGTTGGACATGACCAAAGATGTTTTCAACTGTATGGCCTATTTGGAGGGAGAAAAGATATTAATGACAAAAGTTATGATGCAAATTCTAAGGTTTGCTAGCTAACTTTGTTTTCTAGCTCTTCAGTCCACTGTTATGTTATGTATATATTCATGGATAGGATTACAAGTTTTCTCCTTTCTCACACTCGTTAAGGAGATCATTTTTCTCTCAATCTTTATCCATTACATGTGTGTTTTGTTTCATTGAACTCCTCTGATTATTGCAGTTACTCTCTCATAGAGGAACACCTTGTAAACATCCAGTTTTCAGTAAGTTTGTGTTTGTGGTTTGTCAATTTTTTCAACTAAAAATTTTCTGTTTATTTACTTGTTAAGTGTTTGAATATGTGTAATTAATTTATTTTTTATTTAAGTTTTTTATTATATTGTAGTAGTAATAGTTACATCAAAATTAATCTCAACTCGATTTTATCTTCTTTTTCCTGTATAGCTTCTCAAAGTAGTTTGTTAAGCATCCCCAAGAAGCAAACAAATGCGTTGAGGGTGTCATTTTGTCCCACAGTCGAGATGTGTGGACCTCGTTTCTGTAACAAATTGAATCCTCAACATAAACTCCCTAGGGATGTGATTGCAAGATCTGAGATTACTGCAGGAGACGGCTATTCAATACCCGGTTTGTATTAAAATGTCTTGTTTGTTTAGGTTAAAATGGAACGCCTCTTCTTTATGTGATGTGACGGTTGATCTTCAATTTATTGCAGAACTGAATTTGGAAGCAAAAGTTAGGGGAGTTTGTTTTTATGCCGTTACTTCTTTTGCTGCTATATTTCTTTTTAATTTTATGCTGGTTGGACATCCATTTGTGCTCCTGTTTGATCGTTACCGGAGAAAGTTCCATTATTTTGTTGCCAAAGTCTGGGCTACGCTGACTGTGACCCCATTTTTCAAAATTGAATATGAAGGGTTGGAGAATCTGCCACCTCCAGATACTCCCGCCGTGTATGTTTCGAATCATCAGAGTTTTCTAGACATCTATACTCTTCTTACTCTGGGAAGAAGTTTTAAATTCATAAGCAAGACTGGGATATTCCTTTATCCGATAATTGGGTGGGCAATGTTTCTTTTGGGTGTTATTCCTTTGAAGCGCATGGACAGCCGAAGCCAGATGGTATTCTTTCACCATTGTTTTTTGCAGCTAATTTTAACCAGTTCTTGATTAAATCTCAGTGTTTTCTTTTAAATTATCTCTCCCTATGGATTTCAAGATACCAATATCTCTCAAATCATGGTTGTCTTTGCTTCTTCATGTATAGGACTGTCTTAAACGGTGCATAGATCTGATCAAGAAAGGAGCCTCTGTTTTTTTCTTCCCAGAGGGTACACGCACTAAAGATGGAAACTTAGGTGTATTCAAGGTTCGTTTTCATGCAATCATTTTCACCTTTGTAGATTAGATAATCATGATTTAGAAGCTGACATTCGTAGATAATTGAGTTATTTATATGTTCTTGAGAAAAAATAGCATATAACCTGGAACACGAGTGGTGGCACTTCTTAACAAATAAATAAGGTATCAAAATTATAGCAGAAACCTAACGAAGTAAAACTGAAATAATATACCGTATTTCATATGTAATGATAGGGTCCGTTTAGAATGGACCAATTCATGAATTGGTGCATAATGGACAAATGATAAGGAATGTTGGATTAAGTAGACACATGAATCTTATGATGTACTATCTATATTTTATAATATTCTCATCTCTTTTCTCTTTCCCGTTGCAGCAACATCAATGCATTTGTGTGTGGTCATTGAAACCCAAACACCATTCAAAAACAACATAAAGAATCCCAAAAAGAGTATCTAAGAGAAGAAAATTATCTTCCATCATGGTAACATGAGAAAAATGAAAGAAAAATCATTAAGAAAGAAACCAACTTAGGATCTAACATTTCATGGATATTGGAGATGACAAAAGAAAAACATCAAATACCCAGGAATAGTGAAGATAAAAAAAAATGCATTTTTGAGACTTATAATGAAAGGATTTTATAATTTGTGATGTGGGTCATGAACTCTACAAGAACAATTTTTTAACAGGTTATTACACATAAATTGAAGTCTTGGTATTTATTAAAAAAAAAAAAATTACAAATAAATTGAAGAAAAAATTATTTTAATGAGGTTTGAGGTGAAGTTGAAGCAACCCAGCAATGGAGGAGGGTTTAGGAAGATGTTTTATTTTTATTTACATGCAAAGGATTGAGGAAGATGATTGTTTGTGGGGGAAAAAAGTTACAGAGGAAGAAGATAAATAATAATCAAGTGTAGAGGGAGTATTGTGGTAGTGTGTAGATTAGACTAATCCAATGGTAAAATAAACTTGGTCCATGATGGACCAATTTTTATATGGGTCCACATTAAACGGAACCGTACTGATAATATTATGTCCTATAATACCTATCCTTCCTAAATACCGAAACCAAACCACCTACCTATCTATCTCATGTACTATTTTGTAGCATACCTAAACATTACATATTCAAATTGAGATCTATTCTTTTCATGTCTTTTATTTTGCTGCACCTATTATTTATTTTAAGTAGAGATTTCATTTGAATGAACTGACTGAACTTTTATTTTTTCCCTTCGGGATGTACAGAAGGGAGCTTTTAGCATTGCTGCAAAGACTAAGGTACCAGTTGTACCAATTACCCTTATTGGAACTGGCCATATCATGCCAGCAGGAAGGGAGGGTATAGTAAACTCAGGTTCCGTGAAAGTTGTTATACATATACCTATAGAGGGAAATGATCCTGACATGCTATGCAAAGAAGCTAGGAATAAAATCGAAAGTGCGCTGACTCATGCCTGAAAAATGTATTGCAATAGAGGGAAATGATCCTGACATGCTATGCAAAGAAGCTAGGAATAAAAACAAAAGTGCGCTGCCACTGACTCATGCCTGAAAAATGTATTGCAAAAGAGGTCTGTAAATTTCTATTACATGAATATCGAACCCCTTGTGCCTTGAAACAATTTGGAAAGGTAAAATGCCTGCCTCTTTCCCGATTAAGGACAATTAATACCTTTTAGCAAGGAAATTGTATTTTATGTCATCTGTGGTCAGATATGTTAATTATTTCGGTGTACTCCACATTTTATTACTGTTATAAGATCACAATTTTGTAGTTCAGTCTTGTGTGCAGATTGGGATTTTTTTCAATCAGAAGTGGAATGAGTTATCTTGTTCATACTAAACTTTTTGTTACTCCCTCCAATGCAGTCATAAGCTGTTTCAGCAAATTTTGTTTCATGTTGAAGCACCAGGTGTACTACCTATTGAGTTTGCAGCTCTTCATGTGTTGAAGTTATTTGTTCAATCTTTGTCGGTCAAATTGGTTCCTCCACATTTTTCTTTCGGTGTTATAGAGGATGGAGGCTGTGAGTTTATTCATTACATCTGCTGCCTCAATGGGTTGATTTGCTGTTTACATATTTATATATCATACAGAAGAATTAAATGAGAATGGAAATATGCAAAAACTAAAATGGCCATCCAAGTGTCAGAAATGGATGATATTGATATTTCAGTTTCATGCTTTTGTGAGGAAACATTACTTGTGAAGTCCTTTACCGTTGGCAAGAGAACACAAAAAATCGTTGCAACTAATTTTTATGTATAAACTGCTAGCAGGATTTTTGTAGTACAGTATATGATAAATTAGCCAGATGTTTTTTGTTGATGGCAATGGCATGTTGGTGCTTTTTTGGCCAAAAATGTTTTTTAGAAGCGTCATTATTTGTGGTAGAATGGGGTATCATGCCAAAGGGATTATAGGATTTTCTAGAAATTTAAATTACTCAGTATACCATAGCTCTTAGGTGATTAATATTATTGATTAACAAGTTTGTTAGATTAACATTTTAGAAGTATACATATTTGCTTATTGAATTCATTATATTAGAAGTTGATTTATGTTTTAGAAATGGTCTTTACTTTGGACCTTGAGATCTGAGTGGATTTGACTGTTTCGGGTCGCTGATGTCAGATTGTTGATTAGCGAGCTCCGTTGAGGGGGTTTACATGGACACATTTCGATGATCATGTGAATAAGTGCAAAATGCAAGAGGTTATACGTTTAGATATTGCATACTTAGACTTCAACCATGAGTTAGACTTTATACATTAAGATTCTTAAGACTTAGAACGTTCTTCTAGACACTTGTCCCAAGGGATATGTGTTGGCCGATCTATGCAAAGTATGATATAATGGTCTGCATGGACTTTTTGGACTTAATTCCATGTGTTTTTAGGATGAAAATTTCTCAACCGACCCTCCGCATTTCTTTTATACCCCTAAACTGACGGTTTTGTCCTTACAAGATTTTTCATTTTGTACGAACCGTAGGAATATCCAAGCTTTGAACTACTTCGGTTAGTAAAAACCGTTCGCATATTTTTTCGGTTAGTATTAACCGAAGTACGCTTATATAGAAACATAAGCTGTTCAATTACGAAATTTTATAAAAACAAACCCAACTTCCTCTCCAAAACGCGATTTTGAACCCTACATCAACATCTAACTTCAAATCATACTTTTTTTTTTTGACAAAAACTTCAAATCATACTTACTCAAGTAAGTTTCATACATTTTTTACCAATCTATACGTTCATCCTCAACATTTTCAATTCTATGCATTTTTTGTTCCTCCCTCTTTAAATTTCAAATTCCGAGTTTGTGTTCCTTTGTTGATTATGTTGTTTGCTTTGTTGATTATTGATTAATTGTTAGTTTGATTATATAGTAGCATAAATGCATGTTGCATATTAAGTTAAATGTGAATATGAGGTTAATTTTATTATATTGTACTCTAAGTGCTTGACAAAATGTCTGAGTGAAATGTAACATTTTTTTTCTACGTTTAGATATGGAAGAGGATATTGGTAGAAGTAGACATGGTAGGCCGAGCGAAGCACATTCTTCCGCTCGTAAAGAGCTTGCTACAAATGCTCCTGCTGCGAAAAGAGGCCGTCGTGGTAGGCAAGGACCTCTGGTGCGAGGACCACATGATGCTGAAGTAGGTGGTTCACGTTCAAGTGGACGGTCACGTTTAGGCCAAGCACCGGTGCCTGATGCGCATGATGATTTTAATGCGGATGCATTTATAAATGACAATGCGGATTATGCCGAACATGAAGCACCACAACAACCACAACAACATTAGGCACAAAATGTAGAAGAAGATGGTTATGGAGGAGGACTGCGTGATTTGTCCTTACTATATGGGATGCCATAAGCATCAGAAAATTTCGATATGGGATGCAGACTCTAATGATAACAAGGTAAAAAACAAAGAAATACGTCGATTATTTTATTAATGTATTACCTTTGTTCAATATTGTAATTACGTTAATTTCTTAATGTTTTGCGTTGTTGGAATTTTTTAGCTTTTAAAGAAGTATTTAAGTTGCATTGCCAGCAGGAAGAAGGTTATAGATATCCAAAAACCTCATCAAAATGTGGCGTGATTTCGGGGTCCGATTGTAGCATTGGGGTTGAAGCTGCTTATCCGGACCAAATATGGCGTACTTGACTATGGTCTTCGCTGGTCTTTTGGTGAAAGATGACATCCAGAAACGAGTACCTTCCACCTTCCATTAGGTGAGATGGGTATCACATTGGACGATGTTCAATGTCTTGCATATTCCAACCGAGTGAAAGTTTCTGAACCATAGGAAGATGACAAGAAAGGAAGGAGCGGAAATGGTTAGCTCATTTCTCGGAGTTGGCTATCAAGATGCGATGGATATGTTTGCCAAAACAAACGGGCCACATTTTAAGCATACCTTCGTGGAAGCGCTTTTTAGTGAGAACTGAAAAATGGTTGATAGAGCTGTTGAGGAAAATAGTCCGGTGCATGAGGTTAGGTTGTATAGAAAGAGGTGCATAAGGACTTTTTTGCTATATTTGGTTTGTTGAACCATATTCAACCACAAAACTTCGTACTACGTTGACGTTGTTTATCTGCAGTACTTTCAAGATTTGTCAACTGTCCATGAATGGAAGTGGGGTTCTGTTGCTCTTATTCATTTGCAAAGTTATATGGAATGCGAAGTTTCTTCCTGGACAATGACATAAGGATTCAAGTGGCTATAGGTTAAGTCTGGATAACATTCAAATGTCCGACTGCGAGTTCGGTCTGTATGCTGACCATCGACAAGTGCGCCCTTCGATAAATGCATGTTGGTTTTCTGGATGGTTAAGGTGTGGTAATTTGAAAGCCAAACATTTGCTCGAACGTCTGCTGAGAAAATTTAAATACGTAAAAGGTATTCCAAGAAACCCGAATACGTCTGTGACGTTGGGCATGAACTTATTTGAGATCGATCGAGTGTTTATGGAAGAGTTGGAATTGAGGACGATCGAGTTGTGGTTAATGCATAGGACCATGAACCTTTCTTGTATCTCTTTGATGCAAGTTTAGGACTATTTTTGTGTTGTAATTTGTGAACTTTGAAGGTGCGTGGAGAAAACACAAGAGGGGGGGGGGGGGGGGGGGGGGTTGAATTGTGTTTTGGATATTTAAAAACTTTCCAAGATATTTAAACCTTTTCAGAGTCTTTAAAGCACAACGGATTATTCACACAATTAACTTATGGCGTTATGAATGATGAAGGAGTAAATGAGAGAGTGAGAGAGAGAAGAACACACAACAATTTATACTGGTTCCCCTCACAAATTGAGAGTACTCCAGTCCCCTTGTTTCCAAGAAAGTTCACTATAATCATAAGGATTACAATAGATGCTCAAGCACACAAGCTCAAGACTTCCTGCTCTTAGTCACACAAGACAGAGAGACTTCCTTGCTCTGATCACACAAGATCAAAGACTTCCTTGCTCAAGTCACGCAAGACTTAAGACTTCCTGCTCTAAGTCACACAAGACATAGAGACTTCCTTGCTCTGATCACACAAGATCAGAGGCTGTTGGAACAAAATATGTGTTAATACACACCCTTAAGTTTTGATGATAACAAAGTATTAAATGGACAATTGATGGTACTAATGTTTAAATTAAGTGCAGGAGAATTCAACGTTTAATCAAGAGCACACTTAATTTAAACTCTGATGAAACCAATGGAAGTCTGAATATTTAAGACTCTGAAGGAGTTCAGATGCTACAACGTGGTTAGAAGCTATACAAAGTTCAGAAGCTCAAAGTAGATCAGAACATCTGAAAGCTGTTCTGGAACTCAGAGGAGTTTAAGAAGCTCAAGGATGTTCAGAGGCCTACAAGAGTTCAGAGGCTGTCTGCTAGTCATAAGTCATTCAGAGGATGAAGACGTTCAGAAGCTGAATTACGAAAGACTATCAGAGGCCAACCATTCAAAGACCAATCAGACTCCAAGTTATCAAAGGTTCATCAGAAGCAAAGGAATTCCCAGTCATCAGAAGGCTACATCAACTATAACTTATCATGCCTGATGACTTGTTCTAAGGTCAACTAAAATGCAACGGTCACAAAGGATGTGATCCCTCTCTCTAGGAGCTAGTTGTACCTTATAACTGTACCATTGGACAGACAGCAAAGGTGAAGCTTCTCTGCAAAGGAAGACGTGGCTTTACTCAACGGATCCTCAATGTCTACAGCTGTCCAAGTTGCAACGGGAATTTCACCAACGTCTCAATGTCTTTCTCAACTCATATAAATATGCCAAAGAAAGAATTGATGACTAGCGCTCACCATTAGATAAAATCTCTCAGAAGAAAGTGAGAATTTGAATTGTAATAGATAATATCTCTCAAATGAAGTGAGCATAGAAACTAACTTAGAGCCTCTGAAGTTATTATGTTTGTAATAAGTTTTAAGCTTTTAAGTTAGTAGTAAGTCTTCTGCTTAGTGTAGAAGCAAGTAAGTCTTCTTCTTAGTGTAGAAGCAAGAAAGTCTTCTGCTTAGTGTAGAAGCACGTAAGTCTCAGTCTTAGTGATTAGAGCAGTGAAGTCTTGAGCCTGAGTGCTTGAGCAAGGAAGCCTCAGATCTTGTGTGATCAGAGCAAGGAAGTCTCTTTGTCTTGTGTGACTTAGAGTAGGAAGTCTTGAGCTTGTGTGCTTGAGCAAGGAAGTCTTTGATCTTGTGTGATCAAAGCAAGGAAGTCTCTATGTCTTGTGTGACTAAGAGCAGGAAGTCTTGAGCTTGTGTGCTTGAGCAACTATTGTAATCCGTGTGATTATAGTGAAACTCTCTTGGAAACAAGGGGACTGGAGTACTCTCAATTTGTGAGGGGAACCAGTATAAATTGTTGTGTGTTCTTCTCTCTCTCACTCTCTCATTTACTCCTTCATCATTCATAACGTCATAAGTTAATTGTGTGAATAATCCGCTGTGCTTTAAAGACTCTGAAAAGATTATAAATATCTTGGAAAGTTTTTAAAATATCCAAAACACAATTCAACCCCCCTTCTTGTGTTTTTTCCACGCACCTTCAATTGGTATCAGAGCTCCGGTTCTGTTGGTAAATCACTTAACCGTGAGACAGTCAAGATCCAAAGGAGAAAACCTCCATGGCTCAAAACATGGATGAGTGGAAGCAGAAGCTACATCAACAAGTTACTGATCTTAGCAAGAAATTTGAAGATGAACTGAGGTTAAACGAAGATCTGAGCAACAATCAAAATCCTTCCACTTCAGGGGCTAATCAAACTTCTGATATTGATTCTACAGCTATTACTATGTGCCTCATTAGTGATGATAATGAAAGCATTCAGTGGGCAACAATAAATGGCTTGTTAGATCAATATGAGGAGTTTAGGATGGAGGAAAATGAGAGCATTGAGAAAATGAACATAAGGTTTCAAGCTATAACAAGCAAGCTTGAAGAGCACAACAACAAACTCAGCAACAAAGAGCTTGTAAGCAAGTTGCTGAGAAGTTTGCCTCTGGATTGGAATGAAATTCCACATTCTATAGAGGAAACTGAAGACATCAATTCAATGAGTCCTGAATCATTGATTGATTTACTCAGAGTCCATGAATTGGCTCTGAAGGATATGCAAGAGTTGAAATGTGAAGAAGCAGAAGCAGCAATGAAAGGAAAGCAAGCATTGGAGCATGAAGATCTTGTTGAAGAACCTGATGAAGAGTATCTTGAAAGATTTTCAAGAAAAATTCAAAGATGGTACATCTTCAAGAAGAATGGAGGAAGACTAGCTAAAGGAATGACAACATGGTATGTACTAGACAACTTCTCTGAAGATGAGTCTGAAAGAGCACCAAGAGCTGAAGGATCAAGTTCTGAAGATGGCTCAGACTCTGAAGACTCAGGCTCTGATGAAAAGTCAGAACCTGAGAGCAAAGAAAGCATCCAGAGAACAATAAATCAGGTATATTCTAGTCTTTCCAAAGCTAAATTGATCAAGCATCTTAATAAGACCTTACTTAAACTTTCTAATAGTCAGCAGAAGTATAAAAAGCTTAAAGCAGACTATGAGAATTTGAGTAAGCAAGCAAATCACACTGAAGGTCTTGAACAAAAAGATTTTATCAAAACCAAAGACCCTAAGAATGATTTTGCTATATGTTACAAACCCCTTGAGCACTCTCTAATTCTCAAAGAGTACTGTAACATAAATGCTGATCAAAATAAAATTGTTTCCATGCTTTGCAATCTTAAGACCAACAATACTAATGGGATTGGATACTCTAGTAGTAAAACACTAGAGGAACCAAGCTCATCAGTTATTGATGGAAGCTTCTCATTTCCAAATCTTTACACTACATTTGTATCTGATAGCACTCAGATGAAACAAATGGAGGATGAAGATTTGGCAACTAACAGTCTAGGACCCTCAAGCAAGTGGGTACCAAGAGACAAAATTGTTTACTTGATTGCAGGTGAAACTAAGACTCTAAACCTTCCAATCACATGGATGCATGTGACTGTAAATGGAAGAAGAGCAATTGTGCATAGAAGGCACATTCTTGAAGTGTCAGATGGAGAAGAAGATGAGATGGAGTACATAAGGAGCAGGAAGGAGTATGAAGACCTTGAAGCATGTATTGAAGATGACAACAACTTAGTGTGGTGGAGTGATTGCTCAGGCTATGACACTGACTACACCTAATCAAGAAAGCTTCAATACAAGGTAAGTATGCTTAACTCCTGAATGACATTTCAGAGGAATAACTCTCAAAGGTTTGAAAAATGTCTTCTTAGGATACACAATGTTCAGTTCTAAAAACCTTAAAAAATCCTGTCTGAACATATTTTCTTGTGTCCTGAAAGACTTGTTTTTCAGCCTCTGAAGTTCTTCAAGTTTTAGCATCTGAAGAATCTCAGACTCTGAGAAACGTTTCAACCTCTGACAGTTAAGCCTCTGAATACAAAATGAATTGGAAACGTTTAAGTATTTTTACTAAAACGTTTTGGCGCTAAATAGACAACACGTACACACATTCTGATTGGTTGAAACAGTTAATGATGGTTTGCCTTATCTTTGTTAACTTAAAAATGTTGTGATTTGATTTGTCTTACTGTTTTAATCAAAATCACTGAACACTTGCACACTTTGATCTTCCACAACCTACACTCTAGGTTTCTAAATCTTTGAAAAACCTTCTTTATCGTTGTTTTTAGAAAACCCAAAACCCTAACTTCTGTAATGGCAATCTCTACCTCGTCAGTATCAACTTCAAAATTATCCTTTCCAAATGACCTACCTATCAACTTCGTCAATTGTTCAGAACTTTTCAGCAAAGAAAAATCGCTGGAAATGAAGGGAAAATCATTCAACTTGGTTATGGAACAACCGGTTGATTTTGAAAGTCTTAGATTAAACCAGCACGACATTGAAAAATTCTTCAATGATCAAAATGAAGGATTTAGATACATGAGAGTACTAAATGGTCCAATCTATCCTACCCTGGTTAAAGACTTTTGGCTTCGGAGCAAGGTTTTTACTGTCAAAGACTACATTGAAGAACTGACCAGCTTGAGGAATGCCAAACCTGAAAACAAGAACAAAACTTATGTTGAATTAGGGTTAAGAGAAGTCAAGGAAGATGAGGTCAGATCAGTCGTTTGCGGTTTTGAAGTAGTCCTAACTCAGTCAAATCTGGCAAGGATGTTATACATTCCAAATGAGGGAAAATTTCTTGCCTACAACGCTACTGAGGCTAAAAGCACTGGCTGTCTAGAAGATATGACAAGGAGTTGTTATGAGGAAGGGAAGAGTTATGAGAGCAACAGGAGTGGTGATCTAAAGTTAACTCAGAAGCTCCTAGCCAGGATTTTATTAGGATCAATCTTCCCATGGAGTGGAAGCTCTGATCAACTCTCCTGGGATCATAGATACTTTATCTATTTTCTCACTAAAGGCTATCAACTCAACTGGGCTAGCTACATCTTCTGTCATATGTGCAAAGCTATAAATGCCATTCAAGGACAGACCAAGCCAAATGTTCACATCATCTACCCAAGGATTCTCAGTGAGATTTTCTATCAATGTGGTGTAATTGATGTGATCAAAGCGGCTGGTCAAGATCACCTGCTAAGAGAATTAAGAGCCTCTGCCATATCAGTAAGTACTTTGTCCAACATGCGTCTTCTGTCTGGGCAAACACTGTCACATTCTAAGCCTCTAGAACATCTGTCTAACCTAGGACCCTCATGGGTAACTACTTTCAACATTAACATACCTCCTACCGCAAAAGGTATTGTTAATCAGTACATTAAGTTATTGGAAAGTCTAGGTGAACCCCTTGAAATTGAACCAGAAGAGGTAAAAGGGAAAAGAAAAAGATTGGTAAGAACTAGGGTTAAGTCTGAGAAGAGTGAAGAGACAAGTGTGGCAGCTCTAGAAGATGAAGATAATGAGCCTCTGAAGATCAAGAAAAGAAAATTTTCTAAGCAGCTGAAGATAAAGAAGAATGTTGAAAGCTCTACCATTGCCCCTTCAGGTACTGTAACTGATCCTAAAGGTCCTGTTGCATTAACTCAAGATACTCAATAGTCCACAAATTCAAACCACCCATCAGAATCACCTTTAGAAGAACAACACTTAACTGGTGAACTTCCCCCATAAACAAATTCTCCATCAAACCAAATTATCTCTGAAGTCCCTCATCCAGAAATATCTAAGACAGTTCAACTAGAACATGTTCATCCACCACCTGAACCATACATCTCACCTGAACATGTTCCTTCACAGATCACACCTCAACCATTCCCTGAACAAACAGAATCTCAACTTGAGAATGAATCAAATCAGACCTCAATCTTACAAACCAACGATCAGGTTGATGAAATGATCAATGAATTAACTCATGTGCAGTTAATTTCATCTAATCAATCTGATCATGTCCAACATCTACAACAAACACAATCCTTTCCATCAAACCCTGAATCTCCTCAAACCAATTCCATAATTCCTAAGGTCCTGGGTGAATGCAACAGCCTGATTAGACGGTTACATGGCCTTCCTGAGCTAAGACATTCTGACATATCTTCATCTGAGCATATGGCTCAATGGGAAAGCTTAACTGAGGATTTGGTAAAGAAGCTGCACAGTCTCCAAGAGGCGTGTATTGAAGAACAGAGGAGAAGTGACAGGGGAAAGAACACAATGGCTGAAGAGGTCATTCAGTTTCCAAAGGACACAGAGAGGAATCAACCTGGATCCTCTTCTGTAAGAACAAGTGATAGGCAAAATCTAATGGAAGAGATAGCATCACTTGAGGAAATACTGAATGAGCCTATTGTGGATAATCTAGGAGCACATCAAGTGCACATTAGAAATCCACTGTATGAGGCTGAAATTGACAACCTTAGGGCAGAAATGAAAAGGCAAAGAGAGCTGATGGAGATAGTTAATGCTAAACAGAAGGAAATCACAAAAATTCTAGCTTCACTTAATAACCAACCACAATCAACCTCCTAGGATTCCCTTTTCTCTCTTAAAATAAGTATCTTGATTAATATTTTGTTAGGCACATAGTTAGATTAAGTTCATATATCTGTATGTTCTTTAATTTCCTTGTGCTACTCTGAAATATTTATTCATGTTTTGTTAATCCTAGTGTCTTTATCTTAAAAATAAGTATTGTTGCACAAATAATTGGTTAAACTTAAGGATTGGAACTGGAAAGTAAGAGAATGTACACAATAAAAACATCAATCTACAACAAGCAAAAGAAATAATTTTATTAAAATTGAGTATTTGTTACATAATCTTCTAAAGACAATCAACTGGTATCCTTAGATGGTGGAATTGGGTGACCCAGCTTGGATGGCACCTCTCTTGGGAAATATGAGTCAACTGACTCTTCCTTAGGAGAAGATTTTAGATCATCTAAGATTTGATCATCAGCTTGGTCTTCTTCAGGAAAATTTGTTCTCAAATACTCTAACCAGTCAGAATCCCATTCTTCAGACTCTGTATGAGAATCTGCTTGTTCAGACTCTGAAGTAGGCGGAATCTCAGACTTTGGCTTTGTTCTTCTTGATGTTTCTTCTTTGTGTCTTCTCCTATCTTGACTGACTCTCAGTGAAACTACTTTCTTCTTCTATGAGCGTTTCATTTTTTCTCTCAAGAGATCTATCAATAACCTAAGATCATTCCGTGTGAGTAAAATGCCTAGGTATCTCTCTCCTTTTATAAGCAAAATTCAATGGCCGAGTATTAAATGTTCAACCACTCCTGATTTGACGGCATTGAAAGTTGAATTTCTATTAATTGCTTATATTACCTTTTTGATAATGACAAAAGGGGGAGAAAGAATATTGGTAAATCAATTGTTGGAAGAAGCGAAATTACTTGGCTTTTTAGGGCCTTGTAGTGCTTCAGAGAGAGAACGTAGGAGAGTGGTCAAAATAGTAGCATGAGGAACATGCTTTGTTATGACAATCTGATCTTTGAGGATTTCAAAATATTGTACTAAAGAGCTCTGAACTGTTTTCAAATTTTTTGTTTAGACTCTGAGTTATTTTCTTTGAAAAGATTTTTTAAAGCTCTGAACTGTTTGAAAATATTTTGAACTCTGAAGCTGTTAATAATAACCATCAGAACCAAGTGTGTATGTAGAAGTCACAGAAGAACTCAGTTCAGAGTCTGAAGAGAAATCTTTGGACTCTGACTGTTTTAAGTTCTGAAGACATATCTTCCTGAAGAAAATCAAACTGATATCCAAGGCTCTAGAGGGGCTAGAGTCTTCTCCTGAGGAAAACCAAACAGATGCATCTGATTCGGTTTCTTCAAGGAGGACTACTAGTTGGTTAGATGGCTTTAGCCAAAATCTCAACTTTTCCCCTCTGCAAAGGTCATATTTTTAGGCGTGCAACCTTCAAATATGGCCTTTGAAGCAAGCAGAAGACAATCCTTGGGAAAACCTTATATGTAATCCAGAACTTATGTTCTTAATGAAACAAAGTTCATTACTTTGGCTTGTTTGTCTTTGATTTCTTATTAAGAGTTCTTCTCTTGTCATGTAATCTAATCTTTTAGGAATGCCTTATATTGTACTTATTGAAAATAAAATTTTATAAATAAGAGCTCAAGAGTTTGAAGTATTGATTGTTCAAGATTTGTTTGTTTTATCAGAAGAGAAATTTTAGTTTCATTAAGCAAATAAACCAATCAATCAGATATTGTTAATCCAAACATTCATATAAGCATAGTGAATAATCAGAATAGACTTAACACAGATTTGGAATTTATATGGTCATAAAAACTCTCTCCTATTAATGTGTTTTTTTTAAAAAAAAAACTTAGTCAGTTAATGAAATCATAGAAGAAATCAAGATAATCCTAATGTTGAAGTTGTCTAAAGATGGAAGTTAGGGTTATCATGATATTTTTCTGATTAGCATCTACTCTTTCAGCATTCTCATAGACTTGTCCACTTTGCCTTCAAACCTTCTAATAACTCTTCCATAGACAAAATTCTTCAAATGATGTTGATTGCCTTGATCACCTCTCAGACTGTCTTAAGAGGTACATTCAGATTATCCATTATTGAGGCTAACCTTTCCCTAAGGTTTTTGCCCAATATTTTATCTTGCAGCAGAGGATTCAGGATGATCCCTCTCTGTGTCCTTTTGAGTCTGAATGTCTTTCTTCACTTGCAGCTTCATATGTCCTTCTTCTCTTTTTCTTCACTACTTTCTCTTCGATTTCAAACCCTTCTCCTAAGATGTCTAGTAGTTGAATGTACTGATTGATGATATTACTAGAGGTAGTAGGTATATCAATGTTGCATTTCTTCACCAAGGAAGGTACTGAGTGAGACTGAGGTACCAAGGGATCTGAAGGTTATATCTCATGTCCTGACAGCAAGTTCATGTGAGAAAGAGTATGAACAGATACTGTGGAGGCTCTGATTTCCTTTAACAAGCAGTCCAGACCTGCAGCTTTGATTATGTCAATTACCCCACATTGATAGAAGATCTCACTAAGTATCCTAGGGTAGATGACATTTACAATAGGCTTGTCCTGATTCTGAGTGCTTAACACTGCTTTGCAGAGGTGTTTGAAGACATATTTAGCCCAATTCAAGTCATATTTCCTTGAGAGAAAATAAGCAAAATGCCTATGATCCCATGACAATTTGTCAGAGTCTTCACCTCTGGGAAAAATAGAACTCAACATTATCTTGGCTAATACTCTTTGAGTGGGCTTCAGATCATCTATCTTGTCGCTCTCACAGCTTTTTCCTTTGATGTAACTCAATCTTGTCATGATCTTTAGAAACATAGATTTTTGTGCTTCATTGTGGCTAAAGGTGTAGTAGATGCCTTCATTTGGGATGGATAGCACCTTATCCAAGTTTGAAGCAGTGAGAATTACTTCAAAACCGCACACAACAGAATGCACCTCATCTTCCTCAATGATTCTTAAACCTAACTCCTCAGGAGTTTTGTCTTCATTTTCAACCTTTTCTTTTCTTCTTGCAGCTAGCTCCTTATCATAATCTTCAACTGTCTTTACCTTGCTTCTTTTCCAGAAATCTTTTACCAGAGAAGGATAGATTGGACCATTTAAAAGATTCATGTATCTAAGGCTCCCTTTATGATTAGAGAAGAACTTTAGAACATCAAACTGATTCTTTTCCAAACTATCAAAGTCCACTGGTTGTTCCATAACCAGGTTCAGAGATTTTCCATCCATCTCAAGAGATAAATCTGTAGAAAATATTTCCTTGCAAGCGATGGTATTGATCGGAAAGTTATCAGGAAAAATAAACACGGAGTCTGAGGCTGATGCAGAAGTAGATGCCATTATAGAAGGTTAGGGTGAAGTGTTTGCTAAAAACTAGAGAGAGAGTTTTGTTCACGAGATGTTGAAGACTACAGATTGGAATGAGATAGTGTAAAGTATGCAAGTATTTAAATGATTTGTTCCAAAACAGTAAACAAATTAAGGCACACAATACATTAAATTAAAACGAGAAAATAAACCATCATTAGCTGTTTCAGACCAATCAGAACATGTGTACGTGTTGTCTTTTTAGCGCCAAAACGTTTTAGTAAAAATACATAAACGTTTCCAATTCATTTCCTATTCAGAGGCTTAACTGTCAGAGGTTGAAACGTTTCTCAGAGTCTGAGATTCTTCAGATGCTGAAACCTGAAGAACTTCAGAGGCTGAAAAGCAAGCCTTTCAGGACACATAAAAAATATGTTCAGACATGATTTTTCAAGGTTTTTAGTACTGAACATTGTGTATCCTCAGAGGACATTTTCAAACCTTTGAGAGTTATTCCTCTGAGATGTCATTCAGGAGTTAAGCATACTTACCTTGTATTGAAGCTTTCTTGATTAGGTGTAGTCAGTGTCATATCCTGAGCAATCACTCCACCATACTGAGTTGTTGTCGTCTTCAATACATGCTTCAAATTCTTCATGCTCCCTCCTGTTCCTTATGTACTCCATCTCATCTTCTTCTCCATCTGACTCTTCAAGAATGTGCCTTCTACGCACAATTGCTCTTCTTCCATTCACAGTCACATGCATCCATGTGATTGGAAGGTTCAGAGTCTTAGTTTCACCTGTAATCAAGTAAACAATTTTGTCTCTTGGTACCCACTTGTTTGAGGGTCCTAGACTGTTAGTTGCCAAATCTTCATCCTTCATTTGTTTCATCTGAGTGCTATCAGATACAAATGTAGTGTAAAGATTTGGAAGTGAGAAACTTCCATCAATAACTGATGAGCTTGGTTCCTCTAGTGTTTTACTACTAGAGTATCCAATCTCATTAGTATTGTTGGTCTTAAGGTTGCAAAGCATGGAAACAATTTTATTTTGATCAGCATTGATGTTACAGTACTCTTTGAGAACTAGAGAATGCTCAAGGGGTTTGTAACATATAGCAAAATCCTTCTCAAGGTCTTTGGTTTTGATAAAATCTTTTTGTTCAAGACCTTCAGAATGATTTGCTTGCTTACTTAAATTCTCATAGTCTGCTTTAAGCTTTTTATACTTCTGCTGACTGTTAGAGAGTTTAAGTAAGGTCTTATAAAGATGCTTGATCAATTTAGCTTTGGAAAGATGAGAATATACCTGATTTATTGTTCTCTGAATACTTTCTTTGCTCTCAGATTCTGACTTTTCATCAGAACCTGAGTCTTCAGAGTCTGAGCCATCTTCAGAACTTGATCCTTCAGCTCTTGGAGCTCTTTCAGACTCATCTTCAGAGAAGTTGTCTAGTACATCCCATGTTGTCATTCCTTTAGCCAGTCTTCCTCCATTCTCCTTGAAGTTGTACCATCTTTGAATTTTTCTTGAAAACTTTTCAAGATACTCTTCATCAGGTTCTTCAACAAGATGATCATGCTTCATTGCTTGCTTTCCTTTCCTTGTTGCTTCTGCTTCTTCAACGTTCAGCTCTTGCATTTCCTTCAGAGCCAATTCATGGACTCTGAGTAAATCAATCAATGATTCAGGACTCATTGAATTGATGTCTTCAGTTTCCTCTATAGAATTTGGAATTTCATTCCAGTTCAGAGGCAAACTTCTATGCAACTTGCTTACAAGCTCTTTGTTGCTGAGTTTGTTGTTGTGCTCTTCAAGCTTGCTTGTTATAGCTTGAAACCTTATGTTCATTTTCTCAATGCTCTCATTTTCCTCCATCCTAAACTCCTCAAATTGATCTAACAAGCCATTTACTGTTGCCCACTGAATGCTTTCATTATCATCACTAATGAGGCAAAGAGTAGTAGCTGTAGAATCAATACTAGAAGTTTGATTAGCCCCTGATGTGGAAGGATTTTGATTGTTGCTCAGATCTTTATTTAAGCTCAGTTCATCTTCAAATTTCTTGCTAAGATCAGCAACTTGTTGATATAGCTTCTGCTTCCACTCATCCATGTTTTGAGCCATGGAGGTTTTCTCCTTTGGATCTTGACTGTCTCACGGTTAAGTGATTTACCAACAGAACCGGAGCTCTGATACCAATTGAAGGTGCGTGGAGAAAACACAAGAAGGGGGGGTTGAATTGTGTTTTGGATATTTAAAAACTTTCCAAGATATTTAAACCTTTTCAGAGTCTTTTAAGCACAACGGATTATTCACACAATTAACTTAAGGCATTATGAATGATGAAGGAGTAAATGAGAGAGTGAGAGAGAGAGAAGAACACACAACAATTTATACTGGTTCCCCTCACAAATTGAGAGTACTCCAGTCCCCTTGTTTCCAAGAGAGTTTCACTATAATCACAAGGATTACAATAGTTGCTCAAGCACACAAGCTCAAGACTTCCTGCTCTTAGTCACACAAGACATAGAGACTTCCTTGCTCTGATCACACAAGATCAAAGACTTCCTTGCTCAAGCACACAAGCTTGAGACTTCCTGCTCTAAGTCACACAAGACAGAGAAACTTCCTTGCTCTGATCACACAAGATCAGAGGCTTCCTTGCTCAAGCACTCAGGCTCAAGACTTCATTGCTCTAATCACTAAGATTGAGACTTACGTGCTTCTACACTAAGCAGAAGACTTTCTTGCTCCTACACTAAGCAGAAGACTTACTACTAACTTATGAGCTTAAAACTTATTACAAACATAATAACTTCAGAGGCTCTAAGCTAGTTTCTATGCTCACTTCATTTGAGAGATATTATCTATTACAATGCAAATTCTCACTTTCTTCTGAGAGATTTTATCTAATGAAGAGCGCTAGTCATCAATTCTTTCTTTGACATATTTATATGAGTTGAGAAAGACATTGAGACGTTGGAGAAATTCCCGTTGTAACTTGGACAGCTGTAGACTTTGAAGATCCGTTGAGTAAAGCCACGTCTTCCTTTGCAGAGAAGCTTCACCTTTGCTGTTTGTCCAATATTACAGTTATAAGGTACAACTAGCTCCTAGAGAGAGGGATCACATCCTTTGTGATCGTTGTATTTTAGTTGACCTTAGAACAAGTCATCAGGCTTGATAAGTTGTAGTTGATGTAGCCCTCTGATGACTGGGAATTCCTTTGCTTCTGATGAACCTTTGATAACTTGGAGTCTGATTGGTCTTTGAATGGTTGGCCTCTGATAGTCCTTCGCAATTCAGCTTCTGAACGTCTTCATCCTCTGAATGACTTGTGACTAGCAGACAGCCTCTGAACTCTTGTAGGCCTCTGAACATCCTTGAGCTTCTAAACTCCTCTGAGTTCCTGAACAGCTTCAGACGTTCTGATCTACTTTGAGCTTCTGAACTTTGTATAGCTTCTGACCACGTTGTAGCATCTGAACTCTTTCAGAGTCTAAATATTCAGACTTCCATTGGTTTCATCAGAGTTTAAATTAAGTGTGCTCTTGATTAAACGTTGAATTCTCCTGCACTTAATTTAAACATTAGTACCATCAATTGTCCATTTAATACTTTGTTATCATCAAAACCTAAGGGTGTGTATTAACACATATTTTGTTCCAACAGGAGGAACCAGTATAAAATTCCTTGTGTTTATTTCTCCTTGACTATCCTTGATATTGTGTTTTATTCCGCTGCAACTTACTCTTCTTAGAAAAAGTTTTAAAAACCTCAAAACACAATTCAACCTCCTCTTCTTGTGTTTTTCACACCTTCATGTTCCAATCTTGATTTCAAGCCTTCAATGCGTGTGAAAATCGATTTGATTGGGAATGAAATTTTGATTGTGTTTTGATGAAGTATAAGAAGTGACTGGCGTTTGATGTATATAAAGGAATGGTTCGGTTATTTAAAACCGAATTTTTTAGCGAGCGGTTACTAAAAACCGAAGTTTATATTCTGCGGTTCGTAAGAACCCAAAATTTTCAAATTCTGAATGGCAAAATGGGATTTTAGGGGGGTATAAAAGAATGATGAGGGGTCGGAAGAGAATTTTTCTTTTAGGATGTGTCCATATGATGGTCCGCTTTGCTCCATTACACTTGGGTGACACGGTCCAACTCATGGATGGGTTGTAGCCTATTTTATAACAAGTTCTTTATGACTTAACTTTCATTTTGCATTATGTTTTAACAAAAGTAAAATCTTTTGATAAAGAACTAAACTTGTTTTTTATTATGAAAAGCTTTTGACGAAAAGATTTTCTAATTGAAGTTATTCTGAAAAACAATTCAAATATTCCTTATTTCTTGTGTTTTTTGCGCACATTCAATTTCTTTTCTTTTATCTTTCAAAGTAATCAAAATATTAATTGGTTGCACCATATTTCTCGTCATCTTAACTACAAGCTCCTTCTCTCCCACATTTAAACGGTCAATAAGAATGTGACCTTCCAATAATACTTCATTCTTGGAATGTGAAAAAGTAACCATGCAATCTCAATGAACATCATATTCCTTAATCCTGTGTTTCTCATTCCAAGTTCTTCTGGTTAGAAAAAAATGTGTTTGTACAATATCTCTTTTAAGTGATTTGATAATAACAAACATTTAACAGAATAAAATGAAAATTTTATCTAACTATGTGTTCAAGTGTGTAGATATGAGAAACAATTATAAAAATATACATCAAGTACATTCTCATAATTCACTACTTGACAGGATTAAGAAAAGAAAAAAATTAATCCTTTGGACCACAGAACAAGATTAAAAATTGACTATCACACCAATTGTGTGCTCTCAGATCACCAATATCACATAACGGTCTATTGTGTGTTCCTCCAAGAAGTGTCTCCATCTTCTGCACCAAGAAATTAAAAAGCACCTAGAAGATGTGTGAAATCATAACTACTCAACAAGTGAGTATCATAATCTTCTGTGCAAATGAAAACACACCAAAGTACTTATATGCCTTGAGCTTTTCTGGTGTGAAGTATACACCATGCATCTGATGATGAATGCATAGCAAAAACCATTTGATAAATATCAAATGTATTCGAATGAATGTATTAATGTTAATCTTAATCATTCAACCTCTAGATATGTAAAGAAAACATTACTAATTCTCTAGGAGAATCTATAAAAGCCAAGAACGTATGATCGATCAACTTTAGTCTCATCCTCTTTAATAAGAGTCACTTAAATAAGGAATATAAAATCAAGTAAGCTTGTCTTCGATACAAGTTAGATTTATTATAGGTTTATTATTGTATATCCTTTTTATGAGAGTTAGAATCTTAGACCACGACTTTGTATCACACTGATACAAACTCACAAATTTTGTAACCAGCCCAATAGTAGCAACACTGATACTCAAAGACTTTTTTATTATTCTCAAAGCCTTTATGTATCACACTGATACTCAAAGCCTTTTTCTAAGATAGGAAGTCCCTATTTGGCTAGAAGGCTAGGAAAACTCTTCTAGTTATTGGGCAGGAAATCCTAGTGGTTGACTTGAAGCCTTTTTGTATGGAAGCAAGGAAATCTTGAGGTGATAATCTTAAGTTTTGTAATAATTGATTATAGTGAATTTAAGTCCTTCTAAGTATAGAGGGAAAAATGACTCTGTCAAGGGTGGACTGGAGTAATGGACCATTTGGTGGTAAATCAGTATAAAATTACCGTGTCGATTTTCTTCCTTGTACCTTCTCTTTTTCACTTTAATCACCTATATGATTGTAATTTATGTTCCATGCTATAAAAAATTCTTAAAAAAAACGTTAATTGAAAAAATATTTGGTTCAAAAGATGCATTACTTTTTCTTTGATACCAAATGAGTATAGAAAGTCTTTAGGAATGAAAGAATGGTGATATGAGAACCAAAGTTTGCGAAGAAATATAAATGAACTTTGTAAGTTGTCATATATTGGAAGCATTTCAAACATATCTTTCAAATCCATGGAATGGGATATAACTACCGAACTAATTGAAACATATCTTCTAATCAATATATAGAGGACAATTTTAGAAATTTGGAGCATATTTTAGTATTATATCATCATTTTTTTTTATTTCAACAAGCAGCATAGTCTATGTAACTTGCATAAATAACAAATCGTAATAATTTGGCCTAAATCATGAATTAATGAGAATTTTTTTCGCGCCCAAATATCTTCTCACGTGTCCTATAAAATTATCAAAATATCTTGCTCGCACCTTAACTTGCAAACACAATTTGCACCCTAACTAGCGAATGACAAAATTATTTTCATATGCCCAACATTTGATCTCATCACACTCCCAAATAACAGTGTTTTTACATAATACACATTCACTACATAAAATGCAAATCTTTTATAGACAATTCATATTTTAAAATACAAACCATTATCTTATATATGAGCCCCACCACCTTCCTCCTCGTTCCACCGGTTTCTAAAAAATCAAACTTCTCCAAAACCCCAAAACATAAAACCCTCACCAAATCTACCGTCCTTAACTAGTGAACCATGTGAAAAGCATGAGTTAAAGGAATATGAGACTCAACCTGAGCTTGATAAATTTCCATTAGGCCCGTCCGATAAGTCTGTACTGTCGCTGTACTGGGGCCGTATTGCCCGACTTCTCTACAAGGGATATGTACATTATAAAGATACATTTATTTTTTAAAATGTAATTTAATTTTTATTATACCCGCTGGCAGACCTTGCCACCACCAATTTCCCATTTATTGATTTGTCCTTATTGGATGAGTTTGTAGAGAGGTGGCATAAGATGACCAACAACGTTCCATCTTCCTATATCTGGGAGTTGACAATGACATTAGACAACATGCCATGTCTGCTGCATTTCCCCATAGAGGGATGTCTTATGGACCACGCCAACATCATGACCAAAGTTGATATCATTGACCTGATTGTGGAGCTCATTAAAGCGGAGCCCATAGACGTTGATTAGGAAGTCATAACTACCAAAGGGGCTTATGCGCAGTTGACATACCTTGAGCCCCCTATTTCGAACAAACCTTGCATCTGCATGTCAAGCTGATGCAGATGGAGATGAGATCAACATGCATATGTACCTAGAGTACACTATCAGAATGTACTTGCTAGTCCATGTTGACACCACCATCTTTTCCGACAAGCGCAATAGGTATGTCGATACCTGCAGTAGTTTAGGACCTTGAGATAGTTGACAACTACACTTGGATCACTGCTGGTTTGGCATACCTCTACATGGAGCTAAACATTGCTATCACCCTAAGACAAAGTACTCGGCATGTTATATGACATTACTTCAGGTAATTGTATATAATTCTAATTTTGTTTACATAATTGTTCACGTATGTAAACACGAAGTTAATACAAAGGGTGAGCTGCCCTAGCTGGTTCTAAAGCACTCAAGAGAAAATGACTATTACCATACACTGTTTAAATCTAAAAATTCTCCTCCTTTATGATTCCTAACTGTCTCCTTTTATAGCTCATTCCTTCTTGACCTAATGGGCTTTTACATATGTCAAAGCCCAATAAATTAAACTTGTGCGTCCAACTAGTCCGTACATAACACGTGGAGCAGAAAACACGTGCAGCTTACGTCACCTACTCGTGCAAGACACGTGCAACTGAAGCATGTGCTGATCACATCATTATGCCCGTATAGGGAATGTTGGCAGGTCACGGGACACTTCACTGTAGGACCACCAGGAGAGCTTGCCTAGTCGTACCAAAGAGGAATGAGTGGACTTCAAGGTTGAGTTGAGCTGAGAATGGTGAAGGTAGAGCCCATGGTTGAGCTGAGCCAGACCAGAAGATGGAGTTCACAGTGAAGATGAGTTAGATCAAGAAGAAAATGGTAGCTCATGACATGGTTTAACTAAGCCTGTAGAGGTGTAGTTCATGATGACCTAGATGGTCAAACTATAACATAATTCATACGATATGATCTCCATCCCAGTCCACAGTCCCCCAAGCGTTGAGCCTATTAAGGCGTAGACGTTTGTTTATTTATCAGGTCGACCAATATCAGTCCACAGTCCCCCAAAGGTTGAGTCTATTAAGGCGTAGACGTTTGTTTATTTATCAGGTCGACCAATATCAGTCCACAACTTAATCGTTCAATTCCAACCAGTTTTCAAACTTCAATTTCCTTCTCTTTTAAATATTTTAAAAAGCTAAACTGTCTTGTCTAGTCATGTCAATTGTACTTTCATCCCTCTTTTCTCTACTATCATCGTTTTATTTTTACAGTGACCCTTTATTCTAAATAAAATCTATATATACTAACTTTTCCCCCTTACTCATTTTACCACTTCACTTATTACTATCTTTTTTCTGTTTATTTCACTTTCTTTAACTTGCTTTTTGGATGCTCTACTTTCTACCTCCAATCTTCAACAAAGCATAGCTTGTCCATCACAGGTACTTGTCCCTTATCTTTGTGCCTCTCTCCTTCTCTACTAATATGAGCTTGACTTGTGTAGTATAGCTAGCCATGTCCATTCTTAAAATAATTTAGTAGTAATGGTAGTCTCTACTATAGTAGTATACCTCATCTCATGTCTAACTTGTTCCCTTCACATGTTGGTTGTAATTTACCCCCATTACTGAACACTTTGTTTGTAAAAATGGATGATGACACATGATTCAACAATATATTAATAACGTAGTTCTAATTTGAAAAAAGATTCAAGCTGAGTGCTTCATTAAGAGCTCTTCTAAAATTTCCAAGTAACAAATTAACATGAGCTCTATTTGAAAAAAGAATAGAAGTCTCACAATCAGTCAAAACTTTCTGATTAATTGCTCTTGTGTAGCAATCAGTGGCATCAAAGTAATGCTTCTTACCCATCTTCACATTCCTCTTTTCTCTACTATCATCAATTTTTTTTTTTTTTTAAGCAAGGGAATTAAACTCACTAGCTCGCCCAACGTCTACTCGCCCTTCTCCTTTCTATCACTCAACTCATACTAGCTCGCCCAACGTCTACTCGCCCTCCTCCTTTCTATTACTCAACTCATATTTCCATTGTTTGCCGCTTCGATTGTCGTCGACATATACTCGTAAAGAAAGTTGAAAACAAACCTTGTAATATTGTTAATATTTGGTTTGCTAATTTTCACATTGTGAATCAAGACCAGATCTTAGTTGTTACACTGTATTAGGAATGTGAACACAAGGGATCCCAATCTCAAGACCTTCCCTTACATTAGTTTCCACTCACCCACTCATTTTTAACATAGTTTGGACAGGCGAGTTGGAGGACGAGTTGGAGGGACGAGTAGGACAACGTAGTGTTGGTCCGAGTCGGGGGGCGAGTTGGATGGACGAGTTGAGTAATGAAAAAGTGGAGAAGGACGAGTGATGAAAGAATGAAAGGAGGACATTGAGTATGGATTAGACTAGGCAATATTATTATACTTAAAAATGGGTGTTTTCTTTCAACTGTCAGCTCGCCCTGCTGTAGCTAGCAACATTGTATTGTAAAAATAATAGTTTGTACATAATTAATAAAGTGTTGAAAAGGTACTACCACTTATCTATAATAAAATTTTGAAAAGATATACTAGCCTGAACACTATATGTCATGTAATGGTCCTAGAGCTTTGTTGTCCAAGTACTCACTCACGTGTCTTCTTGCAAAACCATCCTACCACTCAATGTATTTTATTTTAAGTAAAAAAAAAAAAAAAAAAAAAAAAAGGTAATAAATAGTAGTAGTTCTGTACCAGTGTGCTTCTACTGCTATCTTCTGCCATACTGCTAGTTGCATATATATATACACATGAAGATATCAACTTGGTCAATTGTCCAATAAATTAGTACTATTGCATACTATTATTTTTATTGTTAATAATATATACTCTCTCTTCCTCAATCTCATCCCTTGTTTGGAGCCTTTTAATTTGTCTTCTCTCATTTCAGTAGCCACTGTTTACTAAAACCTGTGCACGCGTGGATCCATTTTTCTCCCAACATATCAATATAATATATTGTATATTATTAAATGTTTAGTTACATTTTGTGACCAGGTGTTTGTCTTTGTATCAGGAGCAAGCAACAATTATACCATCATGCCTCGTTCGCATAAACCAATAACCGACTCACCAGTTACCTCTGCATCTAATTCCTCTATTGTCCATGCTTCTACCTCTTCAACGACCTCTGATCAAGAAGAGTCAAGTTGGGTAGCCGAAGAAGTTCGTCTATCTTCCTCCATCTATACCGACTACCACCATATTTTTGAATGTTACCCCTATTTGACCCATCCCTCACATCCGCGCTCCTTCGATATCCTTCCTTGTCAAGAGGGAGATGTTGTTTGCGACTCACCGTCTGATTCGTCGACACTTTATTATACTTATGTGTATTATTGTATCTTTAAGAAACTTGGAGTTCGTTTACCATTCAATCCTTTTCAATGCGAAATTTTGCGAGTTCTCAATGTAGCTCCTTCTCAACTTCATCCAAACTCTTGGGCTTTCATTCGCTCCTTTGAGATCCTCTGTGGGGCGCTAGGTTATCCTCCATCTGCTTATGCATTCTTCTCCTTCTTCTTAGCTAAAAAGAGTGATCCAGTATCTTGGCTTTACATGAGTAATTATGCCCGCCATTCTCTCATTAAACCTCTAACCTCATCTTGGAAAGATCCTTTCAAAGTTAAGTTTTTCCGCGTCCGTCCTAGCCCGAACTCACCGCAGTTTTTTCACGATGAATCTGGGAACACTCTATTTCCTCTTTATTGGACAAAATATCCTTCTACCAAGATTAAACTTCGCCAATTACATTGCACACCCACAGCTGAGAAATTGGTTTCGTTACTTAACGGGATGTCGTCTTTCAAAGCGATTGACTTACTTCGATGTGAGGGCGACCAGGATGCCTTAGCTTCCTTGCTACGTAATGTTTCATTGCTTTGTCTGTATTTATATCTCATTATGTTTGAATCGTAATTCTACTAATGCTACCTCTTTTTTTGTTTGTTACAGAATCAAAAGACATGCCACCCCTTACGGCTGAAGAGCGTCGAGCTGTTAGGGAAAAAAATAAAGCTAAACCCCTCGCAGTATCTCGCGACATCGTTACGACCTCCTCCTCTCAACAAAGAACAGCAAAGACAAAAAAGCCGCGTTTAGACACAACTAGTGCATCCGCTCTTGTTAATCGTTCAGTCAACCATGAGTCTGAGTTCGAGCCTGTTGTGCCCGCCCCTACTTTTTTTACTCCTGTTCAGTTCGCTCGCAATGACTGGCGCTCTAATCTGCTTGTTGGAGAATATGACGTGAAAGAGGGCACCTCGTTATGGGATAGTCGATTTCCCCTTGAAGATGTCATGGATCAACTCACCGTAGCTGAGGACAAGAAAGCGATTGAAGATCTTGGTGTTGAGCAATCTCTAGAGGCCATTCAGTCTTACTCGTTGTGGGCAGCATCTCTTGCTGCTGAATCGAAAAAGCTTGTTACTAGCTTTGGTGAACAACGTCGTCGTTACCAATCTCAAAATTTGGAGTTAAAAGGTAGAATTCATGAGCTTGAGCGCCAATGTGCAGTGTTAAAAGATACACTCACTAAGACCGAGGGGTTGCTGAAAGAGGCTGAAAAGAAGCTAAAGACTTCAACACAAGAGTACAACAGTTTAGAAAAAGTCAAGGAAGAACTGGAATCCTCCCTAACAATTGTTCAAGATGAGTGTGAGAGTTTGAAGCTTTCTGCTGTTAGTGAATATGATAATGGCTTCATGAGTGCACTTGGAAAGGTTAGGGAGAAGTTCCCTGGTATGGACCTCAAGGGAATTAACCCTGACTAGGGATGTTTGATGATCTGATTGCTTTTGTATGACCACTTTTGGGTCTTATTTATATTTCTTTGTACTCTTTATGCTTTATTACTCTTACTCGTATGATGCTTCAACAATGGTATCCGTAGTATCGTTTTGTACTATGTTATTTTGTACTTGAACTTTATGTATTCGAGCTGAGCTCAATTGTGCGTCATTTATGCTATTATGATATTTATGATTTTTGCTTGTTTTGTTCCATCCTTATTGAGACGTCAAAGGAAAGTCTCTCACTAATCTTTCCTTGTAACGTAAATTCGCCTAAGGGTCGGGTCTGTACCGAAACTCGCTTAGGTCTTTGAAGGCATGGCTCTACTCGGCCATCCTTATTGAGACGTCAAGGAAAGTCTCTAACGGATCTTTCCCTATAACGTAAATTTGCCTAAGGGTCGGGTCTATACCAAAACTCGCTTAGGTCTTTGAAGGCATGACTCTACTCGGCCATCCTTATTGAGACGTCAAGGAAAGTCTCTAACGAATCTTTCCCTATAACATAAATTTGCCTAAGGTTCGGGTCTATACCGAAACTCGCTTAGGTCTTTGAAGGCATGGCTCTACTCGGCCATCCTTATTGAGACGTCAAGGAAAGTCTCTAACGAATCTTTCCCTATAACATAAATTTGCCTAAGGGTCGGGTCTATACCGAAACTCGCTTAGGTCTTTGAAGGCATGGCTCTACTCGGCCATCCTTATTGAGACGTCAAGGAAAGTCTCTAACGAATCTTTCCCTATAACGTGAATTTGCCTAAGGGTCGGGTCTATACCGAAACTCGCTTAGGTCTTTGAAGACATCGCTCTACTCGGCCATCCTTATTCAGACATCAATGAAAAATTTCTAACATAAATCTGCAAAAGTACTATCGAAAGCAGCTTTGATTTTCATATCATAAATATAAAGCATAACATTACATGGGCATAAAAGGTCTTGGCATAATAACCTTCGTTACTACTACATAATATAACTTCAAAATAAATTAGACATAAAAAATATAAATAGATACTTGCTCGCTTTCTTTCATCTAAATCTTCTTCCCCCTTTAACTAAAGTAGTAGCGGAGGTTTGCCGCATTCCAAGTTCGTGGTACTTTCTTACCACCTAAATGCTCCAAGCGATAAGCTCCTTTTCCCACCTCCTCTTTTACTCTAAATGGTCCTTCCCAGCGTGGAAAAAGCTTTCCTGGCGTCTGCACTCCTGGTTTCTTTCTCAGTACTAAGTCACCCTGTTTGATGATCCTCTTCTTGACTTTTGAATCATATCTTCTAGCTGCTCTTCTTTTACAAGCTTCCTCCTTCAAATGAGCTCGAGCTCGCACTTCTTCCTGGAGGTCCAAATTGGCCAACAAGTTGATAGAATTCTCCTCCATGCGAGCAAAAAGGACTCTCGCACTAGGTTCGTTGATTTCAATTGGAATCATAGCATCTGATCCATACACCATCTTAAATGGGGTTTCTTGTGTGGAAGAGTGTGGAGTAGTATGATAAGACCACATAACCATTGGTAATTCTTCTACCCATAATCGTTTAGCTGCCTCTAACCTTTTCTTCAAACCTTGCAAAATTACTTTGTTAGCCGACTCAGCTTGGCCATTTGCTTGAGGGTGCTCCACTGATGTGAAGCTAAGTTGTATTCCCCATTCCTTGCAGAAATCAGCTACACTCGAGCTGGCAAATTGTGTTCCATTATCAGTCACCAGCACCTTTGGGAGACCAAACCTGCATATAATCTTCTTCCAATAAAACCTTCTAATCCTTTCAGCCGTGATGGTAGCCACTGGTTCCACTTCTATCCACTTAGTGAAGTAGTCCACAGCAACTATTAAAAACTTCACCTGACCCGCTGCTTCTAGAAATGGACCCAAAATATCCACTCCCCATTTGAAAAAAGGCCATGGGGAAACAACTGAGCTTAGATGTTCTGGAGGAGCTTGGTGGAGATTTGAGTACCTTTGACACTTATCACATTTCTTTACATAAATAGCACAATCCTCTTTCATCGTCGGCCAATAGTAACCTGCCCGAAGCACTTTTGACGCAAGAGCTCGACCTCCGATATGACTACCACATGCCCCCTCATGTACCTCGGCTGTCACATACTCCGCCTGCTTTGGAGCTAAACATTTCAGAAGTGGGCTGGAGAAACCTCTCTTGAAAAGTTGATCCGCAATGATAACAAATTTGGCCGCTTTCTTCTTGATCTTTAAAGCTTCATCGTCCTGTACTGGAAGTTGATTTTCTTTCAGATACCGTATAATCTCTCCCATCCACGACTCCAACTCTTCTGTTACAAACAAGAGCTCTTCCTGGTCTATACTTGGATGTGCCAAAGTCTCTTGAATCACAGATCTATTATTCCCTGGTCGTTTGGTACTGGCCAACCTAGCCAACAAATCTGCTCTTCCGTTCTGATCTCTCGGCACATGCAACAATTTGAAACTTTCAAATTTCTGAATTAACTTAGCCACTTTTTCAAGGTACTTCAAAAGTTGAGGGTCCTTTGTTTGAAAACTTCCTGTCACCTGTCCAGTAACTAGTTGTGAATCACTTCTTGCTTCGAGCTCTTTAACCCCGACTTCCACTGCCAAGCGCATCCCTGCTACTAAAGCTTCGTACTCAGCCTGATTGTTACTCGCTTTAAATTCAAACCTCAAGGATTGTTCAATCAGAACACCATCAGGTCCTTCCAATGTCACTCCTGCTCCACTTCCCTTTAGGTTGGATGAGCCATCTACCGATAAAATCCAACTAGCAGCTACAGGACTTCCTTTTTCTGTTAAGGTTGGATGAGTCATCTCTACTACGAAGTCGGCTAAGGTCTGCGCCTTTATCGCTCCTCGTGGCTCAAAAATGATGTCAAACTCAGACAGTTCTACTGACCACGTAACCATCCTCCCCGCCAAGTCTGGTTTTTGCAATACTTGTCTGATTGGTTGGTCTGATCGAACTATTATAGTGTGACTCTGGAAATAAGGTCTGAGCTTTCTAGCAGAGGATAACAAAGCTAGGGCAACTTTCTCAATTTTTTGGTAACGTAGCTCAGCCCCATGTAATACTTTACTGGTGAAGTATATTGGTTTCTGCTCCTTACCCTCCTCTTGAACAAGCACTGAACTGCAAGCCTTCTCAGATACAGCCAAATATAATATCAGTGGAGTGCCCAACCGGGGCTTGACAAGGATGGGTGGTGTTGTAAAAAATTCCTTCAACTTCTGGAAAGCTCCTTCACATTCTTCTGTCCAACAAAACTTTTCATTTTTTCTGAGCAACTGAAAGAAAGGCAGGTTTTTGTCTGCAGAACATGATAAGAATCTTGTGAGTGAAGCAATTCGTCCTGTCAACTTTTGAACGTCCTTGGCATTAGCTGGGCTCTTCATCTCCATGATGGCCTTGCATTTTTCTGGATTCACCTCTATCCCTCTCCTAGTTAGCATGAAACCTAGAAACTTTCCAGCCTGAACTCCAAATGAACACTTTTCAGGGTTTAATTTGATGTCATGCTTACGCAATAAGCGAAACACCTTACTAAGGCTACTTTGATGATCCTCTTCTCGGGCTGATTTTACTACCATATCATCCACGTACACCTCTATGGTCTTGCCGATCTCGTACTTGAAAACTTTATCCATCAATCGCTGATAGGTAGCTCCAGCATTTTTTAAACCAAAAGGCATAACCTTGTAGCAGAAATTAGCCTTATCGGTCATGAAAGCAGTCTTCTCCTCATCCTCTGGATGCATTTGTATTTGGTTGTACCCTGAATATGCATCCATAAAGCTGAGTAACCCATACCCCGAAGCATTGTCCACCAACTGGTCGATGCTAGGAAGCGGGTAAGCATCTTTAGGACACGCCTTGTTCAAATCAGTATAGTCAGTGCACATTCTCCATTTTCCCGAAGCCTTTTTTACCATCACCACGTTTGCTAGCCAGGTCGGGTATTTTACCTCACGGATGAACTTTGCATTCACTAGCTTCTGAGTCTCTTCTTCTATCGCCTTCTGCTTTTCTAAGCTCATCTTCCTTTTTCTCTGCTGCATAACTTTAGCATTTGAGTTAACGGCTAAGCGGTGACATATGAAGTTCGGATCTATTCCTGGCATGTCCTTAGCAGACCATGCAAATAGATCTATATTTTTTCTAAGTGTAGTCTTCAGTTCCTCCTCCATTGTTCTTGACAGAGAGGTTCCCACCTTGGTTTTTTGTCCTGGCTCTGCCCCAATCTGAATTTCTTTCACCTCTTCAGCTGGTCTTGGGCGCCACTCCTCCTCATCCCTGTTGAAGTCTCTTGGATCAAGATCCAAAAAGTTACAACGTTGATCGTTAACTATCTTCCTCCTTTCAGCCCTTCTATTTCGCAGACTGTCCTCGTAGCATTTTCTTGCAGTGGATTGATCTGCTTTGATAATCCCAACCTCATCTCCTTCCAGTGGGTACTTGATGCACAAGTGTGAGGTGGAAACTATTGCTCCCAAACCATTTAGTGCAGGTCTTCCTAAGATAAGGTTATAGGATGATTGTCCATCCACTATAATGTATTTTACCATTATAGTTTTTGCATTTTCACCTTCTCCAAATGTGGTACGTAAGTCCACATACCCTATAATTTCCACTGACTCTCCAGAGAACCCTAGTAGAGCTCCTCGGTGTTCCCTCATGACCTCTTTAGGTAAACCCAATTTTTCAAAGACCTCCCAAAATAACACATTCGCTGAGCTTCCTGTGTCCACCATTGCCCGCTTGATTTGAAAACCAGCTGTGACCACCGATATAACTAAAGGATCATCATCATGAGGATATATTCCTTCAAAATCCCTAAAAGTAAAGGAAATCTGAGGATGTCGTTTGAAGGCATAGGCTCCCACTATATTACAAGATAAAGATGAACGCAAGTATCTTTTCCTGGCTGAGTTGGTAGCTCCACCTCCCGAGAATCCTCCAGCTATGGTATTCACTACACCACGCTCATTCCTTTCATGTCTACCTCCTGACTCTTTGTCTCGTGATTCATCTCTTCCACGTCCACGTTTCGGAGATCGACTTGAGTGTTTGTTAGGAGCTGACCTCTTGTCGGACCTCTTGTCATGATGACCTCCACCTCTTCCTTGCACGTACCTTCCTAGATGACCCTCTTGTACCAGCTTCTCAATATGCATACGGAGAGTTCGACAATTATCTGTGTTATGTCCATATGCTCGGTGGTATTCACACCACTGACCCGCTTCATCTCCCATCGGACGAGGGTTTGGGGGTGGCCGCTTGATGATCTGAGTATTCATCACCTCCTTAAGTATTTGAGATCTCCTCTTAGTTAGAGGAGTGAAATTTTCGTCCCTAGGATTTACTCTTGGCGGTGCCTCACGTTCTGGTCTATCTCTCTGCTCATGAAGAGAATTCCTCGGCACCCCATCTCTGCCCAACCTCTTCATCATCCTGTCTCTTCGGTCCTCAGTTGTTTGGTCCTTTCCCCTTATCTCCCTGGACCCCTTCTCACGAGCAATTTCTTCAGCTTCAATGTGCTTTTCAGCTCTCATTCGAATCTCATTCATGGAATTCGCCTTACGCAAAGTTAAAGCTTCACTGAAAGTCCCCGAGCTTAGCCCTTTCTCAAAAGCCATGACAAAGATATCCTCATTTGGTTCTGTCACTTTGAGTGTGGCACTGTTGAAACGAGCCAGATAATTCTTCAACGGTTCAGTTGGGTGCTGCCGAACATCAAACAAATCAGCTACCAAGAAAGGCTTCTCACTATTCGCTGCGAATTGGGCCACGAAACGAGTAGCAAGGTCTTCAAAACTTGTAACTGATCTAGCAGGAAGACCTGCAATCCACTTATGCGCCACATCTTTTAAAGTACCAGCAAAGATCTTACAGCTCAGGGCGTCGTCAGCTCCGCTTATGAACATCTGCGTCTGAAAGGTTGAGACATGACTTTGAGGATCACCTGATCCGTCATAGGAATCGATTGTTGGCTCACGAAAATGACGAGGAACAACTACTGCTTGGATTTCCTCCGAAAAGGGCTGGAAAACTTTTGGCATCATCCTAGTTGTTTCCGCACCAGCAACATTGTTTCGTAGGAGATCGATTTGTTGCCTCAGCTCCCTCTCCCTAGCCTCCATCTGTTGTCTGAGCTCACGCTCACGTTCCTCCAGTTGCAATCTCAGCTCGGTCTCTCGAATCCGAGCTTCCTCTTGAAGGCGTTGATGTTCCTCGTTCCGTTGTTGCTGCACCAAATTTTGTTCTTGGAGCACCCGCACTGATGCCAGCAGGTCAACCAGTTGTGGATTAGGGTCAATGTCTCCTAACATGGAATCTGACGAAGTCGCTCCACGACGTGTCACCATGGTTATGAGTAAAATGAACAATTGAATATTGGAGCTAGGTCGTTGGAAAGCTTTACCGTAGCCCCACGGTGGGCGCCAATGTTCACGTATGTAAACACGAAGTTAATACAAAGGGTGAGCTGCCCTAGCTGGTTCTAAAGCACTCAAGAGAAAATGACTATTACCATACACTGTTTAAATCTAAAAATTCTCCTCCTTTATGATTCCTAACTGTCTCCTTTTATAGCTCATTCCTTCTTGACCTAATGGGCTTTTACATATGTCAAAGCCCAATAAATTAAACTTGTGCGTCCAACTAGTCCGTACATAACACGTGGAGCAGAAAACACGTGCAGCTTACGTCACCTACTCGTGCAAGACACGTGCAACTGAAGCATGTGCTGATCACATCATTATGCCCGTATAGGGAATGTTGGCAGGTCACGGGACACTTCACTGTAGGACCACCAGGAGAGCTTGCCTAGTCGTACCAAAGAGGAATGAGTGGACTTCAAGGTTGAGTTGAGCTGAGAATGGTGAAGGTAGAGCCCATGGTTGAGCTGAGCCAGACCAGAAGATGGAGTTCACAGTGAAGATGAGTTAGATCAAGAAGAAAATGGTAGCTCATGACATGGTTTAACTAAGCCTGTAGAGGTGTAGTTCATGATGACCTAGATGGTCAAACTATAACATAATTCATACGATATGATCTCCATCCCAGTCCAATAATTGTTCGAAATATTGTATATAATTAAAAAAGTTATTTACTTAATAGTTTAAAATATCTTATATGACACTAATGTTATTATTTACTTATACCTTTATGCAGTCATGGATCTACCATCGCTTCCTGAGCATTGACAGACAATATGATTCAAATGATTACAAGCAACACATGCCTTATGCAAATAAATGAGCCAACCAAAGGTCATTTTTATAGGGGTCACTTGACAAAGGCTTGTCGTCTACTACCCCATGATGTATTTTGGTTTGCCTTTGACGACCATCGCCACATACACAAACTTGAAGAGCCATGCGCAGTTCGGTTATGTGCATATCATTTCTCGACATCAAACAATCTCTTCTCCACCCATAATCACTCGACAACAGGTTGACCAACACTATGCCCAATACACAGTTTGAGTCCTGACTCCCGCCTAGTGAGGCAATCATGCTCTTTATTTGTGACTCACTACAACTAGTTATATAAGGTGGTATATGAAGATATCACATCCTTATATTATGCTGATGCCACCGGGAGATTCGCCGAGGGCAATTGAGCATGAAGCTTTTATAGAGGATAAGGCTTAAATTGAGGGCGACAAAGCAGCTATCCTAGTCCCTTCAGTCAGATCTAACACCTTGCAGTTGCACTGTTGGTTTGTGGGGAGTTAGAGGAGGGCCTTCATGCCTATAATATATTGGCACATATTGAAAGGACGACTATGATTTCCTTATTGTATTAGAGGAGGAGGGGTGGTAGAGGAGAGTTGACTACTCAGTTTACTACAATAAGGGAAAACTCAAATTGTTTAGGATCAACACTGATGTTTCACTATGCGATCCGAAGCACCAACTGGACCAATTTAACGATCGTCTCAACTATGACGATATGAAAAGGTGACCAATGTTGAGTATCGGTGTCCTTTGATCGACTCAGACAAACATGTTTTGTTCACCTAAATGGAACTTCTAAACGACAACGATGTGATAGCCATGTTCTCTATTTTCTCTCAATAGAGTATCAAGGGACCAATCGAGTTAGACACAACATTGGTGATAGCCATGTGCATGGTTATACAATTCTTTAGTAGGCAAGACCCCAAATACAAATTATTTGAGCACACATAAATGAAAAAATTTAAATATAAAATAATTTTATCACATCATTTAACATCACTTTATCTTCTTTTCAATTCATTTTTAAAAATTTCTGTGTATGCCTGAATAAAAACTACTCCTGAAAAAAAGGGCAAAATAACATCAGGTAAACGCTTTTCTCTCTCTCTCTTTGCTCGAGCGACCAACACCAACACGCACGCACAATCCACACCACTACTCGCCGGCGGAAAAGATCGACGGCGACGACAGCACCACTCTCTCGTTGCTTCTTTGCTCGAGTTCGTCTCTCTTCTCTGCTCGACCATTGACATTCAATTTCAGGTGATTGTTTTCAATTGCAAATTTCTATAATTTTTCTAGGTTTTAGGTTTTTGGAAAAGATTGAATTGTCTTTGTTGAGTTAGTCTTATTCTGTAATGCTTATGAATTTCTTTGATATGAATTTGGGAAAGTTTATTCGATAATTGTCTTTTGGAAAGTTTCTTTAATATGAATCTGAGCTTGATTTTGTTACAAGTAGTACACTCAAATTTCCCTCTCTTAGTGTAATTCTTGATGAGTTCATCTTCATGATCAGGCATGTTCACAGCTGATTCTGTTCCATTGACTCTGCTTTTCCTATTTTCAACTTCTGAATCTTCCAATGTTCAAAGCTCAGATTTAGAAACCCTTTAATGGAAAGTTTGATTGATTGAATTTGAGATAAATTTTGATTTGTCTTTGTTTATGGGTCTGGTTATACATAAAAGAATTATACATAATTTGAGATAAAGTTTGGAAAGTTTGAATGATACTAACTGATTATACATATAATGTCTTTGTTTATGAGAATATTAGCCTTAAAAAATTTGGATTTTGGATCATTTAATTTCAGATAGATGAGGAGGTTTTTGGTTGCTAGATCATGTATTATGTCACATGTGTTGATTAAGGTTTTCTGCATATGTGAACTGATGTAGTGTGATTAATTTTGGTCTAATAAGCTCATTGAACTGGTGTTTTGTTGTGTAGCTTTTTGTTTGTTGTTTTTGAATTGGTTTTTTTATCATATACTGAGTACTCTTTTAGACTTTGTGGTACTCCTTTGTACACAGGTCTGTTTTATTTTTAATGCTAATTTGCCTTTTCAAAAAAAAAAAAAACAGAAAAAGAAAGTCACATGTGAGAATTTACGATTAAAATTTTGCCCAGGCTCACTAAAAATCCTGGGTCCGCCACTGATGACAATGGAGAATGGAGATGAGTTTGCTGTTGGTTGTTTTCTGTCAATTAGGACAACATTGGGTGATGAATTTGAAGGTCAAGTTATGACCTTTGATCGTGAAACCAACTACCTCGTACTCCAAGAATCTTCCAAACATGGTCCTCGTCGAAACATTAGACTTTTGAAAGCTGATTATATCAAAGATTTCACTTTTTTAGGTCAAGGTCAAGACCCACTTCATTCGCATGATTGTTCCCTTGATCTTAATGCTCTTCAATCAAGGGAAGAACTTGCAATTAGGTATTTTTAATTTCAAAATTTTGATTTTTTTTTTGTTTGTTTTAAATTTTTAAAAGTTTTTGTTTTTAAGTGATTTTTGTTTTTGGGTTGTAGACAAGCTGAAGCAGATGCTGAGAGGATTGGGGTTGGTGTTACCTCCGAAGCACAGAACATCTTTGATGCTTTGTCTAAAACGTAAGTGCTGTGTTTGTTAGATTTGTTTCAATTTTTTTTGAAATTAATTCAACTAGTGTGTTTGTAATGTGGATCATATCATACTCATTATTATATGTCTAATTTTTATTTTATGGTGACAACTCCCATGCCCTAGAGTTAGTTATTGTGATATAACCCTATATTAGATTAGTTTGTAACATACATAATAGGAGGGGTTTTTCTTTTATCCTATGAAGCATTGACACTGGACACGCCAAAACCGATAATAATTTAAGAAAATGATATAATTCAATGTAAGTGTAGCTGTTGTGTTGGTGTCGGACACCGAATGGTGTCTGACACTGGGACACACCTAATCCGAGGAGTGTCCGTGCTTCATAGTTTTATCTAAAACAAACTATCTCTCATGCTCCTCGTAGTGACTTTCATTATCCTCATGGTTGTATTCACTCTTTGAATAATGAAATACGTTAAGTTGGTTTGAGTCAAAATAAAATCTAAAACTATTTTTTTAGTTTCTAATAACTCAGAAATACCTTTAAAATTTTATGGGGATTTATGGAGAAGTTAAATGTGCGTGTTTCTGAAAGAAAAAACGTTATGGTACATAAATGAGAGAAGTTATTAAATAGAAATATTTTGGTTATCTAACTATTGTTTCATCTTCTAATTTCTATAAGAGTAGTACTGTCAAGTAGCGCGGAACTAATATGTTCCGTTTGATTATATTATTATGGTACAAAGTATTGTCAAATAGTGGCGCTATTGCATTTTGGAATTTGAGCCAATCACTATTGTTCCATGATATTCAATTTTGGTATAAAGTGTTGTCAAATTGTAGTTATAGTGGTTGTAGCATAGCGGAATTTGAACAAATTGCTATTTTCCACAATCTTTGATTGGCAACACTGAATAAGAGTTTGTAGAAAAGTTTATGCAAACTTGTACTTGTTTATAAGCTTCTTGTTCCCGTTGCAAAATTCTAATGTGTTGCTAGCTTTCTATATAGATTTTCCCTCATTCCTAATTTACTCCCTGGTATGCATTATTTACGGTAACTGTGCAACTTCCTTTTTAGGGGAAGATAATTCCCCTTCTTTGTAAACGGAACATATGTTATTGTTTTTTTAATCACAGACTTGGTAAATGCTTTTGTTATAGTTTTGTTAGATGTTCTAAGTGTTCCCAAGTTCCAACACCGTATCAACTATCAACTGAATAATGTGAAGGGATGTCCAAAAAAATTTGAGGGGGCAGGGGAATTTTTTTTTGTTTCGTCTAAAACAGTGTTGTCAATTGTGGCTATAGCAGCACCTGGGGTGGCCCACCCAGGTGGGCCACGACTCACCCCCATTTTTTTTCCATTGGTAGAGTATTAGTTTAAGTATATTATTTATGATTTCTAGTCATTTGGTACACATATTAGTTCAAGTATTAGATTAGAGTCTATAATTAATGATTTAAAGTATTAGATTACTTTAAGGTATGCAGTTTAATTTTCTGATGATCAACTGTGTGCTTTTTACGACTTATATTTTTGTATTTAATTTATATATTATAGATTTTTTAATGGCCCACCCAAGTATTTTTTTCTTGTTCCGCCACTGAGCAGCACTATGACGCTATTGAATAGTAGAATTTAAACAACACTGGTCTAAAACAAAATATACATGATGATTTGTCTTGCATATGCTTAGTGTTAATTATCATTGTTAGAAATAATATAAAACCATTGATGTAGCCTTTCCTAACAGCTTAAGCTTTTGGGATAAACGGTTATTTGACATGGTATCAGAGTCTCTATGACTAAGTGGTCTAGAGTTCGATCCCCGCTCCTCTCACTTTCTAATTAAAAAAGTGGAATTTAAACATATGGTAAGGTGGGCTATGCATTATCCACGCTTCAAGCCCAAGTGGGCTCTTACATGAGGGGGCGTGTTAGAAATAATATAAAACCATTGATGTAGCATTTCCTAACAGCTTAAGCTTTTGGGATAAACGGTTATTTGACAATCATAAAACTTACTAGAAAATTTGTGTACCTTTGTTTTCTATCAGGTTTTCTTTTCCTTTTCTTCGAAAGTTTTAAGTTGTGATGTTAAGTTGCAATCATTATCTGTAATTTGGGGAAGTCAATTAATGGAGTACTTGAACTTTTAGTGTGTGAACTTTCACTGTATTATGCAGTTCAAATTTTTTTTTCACTGTATTATATATCATGGTAGAATATTCTTGACAGGAATTAGTCATTTCATGGAGTTGTATCGGAATTTTATTTAGTTGTCCTGTGATTGTGCTTGTTAATATCCTCTCCGGACCTCCGCTCATATAAAGTGTATGATTTATGGATACTTGGATAACAATTGAAATTACCTGGATAGTAGCAATCTAACCTTTTGCAATTTGTAGTCAGAGCTTTAAGTTGGTTAAATGTACTAATCAACGCCATAATATCCTGTCGTGAATCGTATTTATAGATAGACCATTTTAGTCATCTACCATCTGATTTACCTTCCTTACCTGTAACCCCTCTGATCTACCTTCCTTACCAAGGCTTCTATGGGAAACTTTTTGGTGCTTTTTTATCTTTGAATCGTCAGCTTTCTAACTGTTTTATATTTGTCTCGGTCGGTCAATATAAATTTGATTCATGAACTAGCAATCTTGTACTACATATTATTTTTCCTTTTAACTGATGAGATTATCATGTAACCAGGCTTCCAGTTCGGTGGGACAAGACTGTCATAGTTGTTATGAATGAGGTGCGTGTCAGCAGTCCTTATCACTCTGAATGTGTGATTGGCGGTACTCCTGCTGCAAATGACCGGGTGAAGAAAGTGGTAAATATTTTTCTCCTATAATTTGTTTAGTCTTAAATATATGTACTGTGTATAAAAATGTTTTGTATTAGTATCACAATAGATTTGTGTAAACACCATATGCTTAGGTTTGCTTCGTCCTTGTGGCCTTACGATTCATTATTACTTCAAAAGAGAACAAAAGAATGAAAACTTAGGCACGGAAACTGTGTTTTCCTTCTATATTAATGCATTTTATTTTTTAATAGAATATCGTTTAGTAATAATACATCCATTTGGAACTGCTTGGATTGACTTATTTGAGTTTATTTATTCGCAAAAACACTTGCAAAACTGTTTGAGAGAGCTTATGGAAACAACTTATGACATGTCCATATATTGTTTTCAACTTATTTCCATAACCTCTATAGAAAAACTTATGAAAATTGAAAACAATTTGTAGCTTAATTAAAAACGGTTTGACTTTATTTTACCTATTATTGTAGAAATAGCTTATACATAAGCACTTAAATGATAAATGCATAATTAAGTTGTTTATCCAAACAAGACCTTATTTGAACTGAGCTAGTGGTTAGGAATTTAAGTAATTTGTGGGTTACAGGTTCAAACCTCGGTCCCTTCAATGTACAAAGAGAGACCAATTACTTTTGGGGACTCTGTTATGCTAAGACATTGTTTCGGTTATTTCTTATTACAGTTGATAAAATATTTTACAACTTTTTTTTGGTATATCGTTCACACTTCATGCTCAGCTATAGTTCTTGTCAGCTAGCGATGTTAATTTTTCTTTTACCTTATTTGTAGCTTGAGTTCGAGAGGAAGAGGTTGCAACTTCGCAGTTAGGAAACAACATCCAAGGAAGAAACACGATGGATATATTGTATTCGTTCTTATGTTATCATTGTTTTAAATTATACTTGTTTTGGGATTTTGGATTTATGTAGAATTCAATCGCATTTTGGGAGAAGGGGAAAAACATTGGAAGGCAAATGGGTGTATGCTTTGCTTGTCAAATTCTCAAGGGAGGAATGTTTGCCATATGTTATGTTTTCAATTTTCTATGGATAATTTTTATCCCACAATGATTTTGATGTTTCATTTTGAAGAAAAATTTGTACTAGGAATGATATACGTCTTGGATTTGTTTGGACCTTTGTTGATAAATTTTCCAAAGATCTCAAATCCTTATTCATTGTCTTTCTCAAATTCTCCATGATTTGTTCTTTAGGTTTTAGTGTAATTTGTAGGTTTTGGTCCGTTTTTATTTTGCATCTAGTCTTCTTTATCACATACTTCCCTTTGTCTGCGATTCAGCATCGTTTCCTCTAGATCAGACTGGGATTCATTTGAGTTGTCTTGAAATGCTTGTTTTAGTGTCGTGAAGAAAGCAAACGAACTCTAAAATTGCTAGCATGATCTTTTAGGTTGTGTTTGGGAGTTAGGAGAGGGAGGACAAGAGAGAATGGCTTTCGGGGAGGCGAAGAGATAGAAAGGGGAGGGAAATTTTTCACTGTATTTGGAAGAATATTTAGGAGAGGAAAGTGAATACTTACAATTAATTTTATTTTTAGTTCCCTCTTGTCATACCCCATTTTTTGATCGATTACTTTTTGTTTGGCGTAAAAACCGGCTTTTCTTTCCTTTGTTGTTTCATACCTCATTTAGTGGTTTTTCTTATTATTATTATTTTTATTTCTTATATATTAATTTATTTTTATTATTATTATTTAATCTGTTTTTATTTTATTTCATTTTTTTTAAGTCTTTCTTTTTTTATGTATTATTATTTATTATTTTATATTTTTCTTTTTTTTTCTTTTTTTTGTGTGTTTAGTTTTTTTTGTATTATTTGGGTCCAGGTGTTTTGTCCTCATCAGGCCCAAAGGGGGGCAATTTTGTCCAAATTGAAAAACTTTTTCATCTGCAAAACCCTAGGTCTGACACAGTATTTATACTGTGCACAGTTTCCAAGTCAGAGGCACACAGATTCATCAGCCGCAACTTCTTCTTCCAATCCAAAATCAAAAATCATAAACAAAACAAAAATCAAAAACAGATCAAAGATCAAAAACCACAAAACAAACTCAGAACAAAAATCATCATCATCTTCATCACTGTTCATCTTCTTCAAACCTTCAAGAACCGAAAATCAAAACAAAACTCAAAAACCACGAACCTTCGTTCATCAATTCGTTTAAACCAAAACCCGAATCCATCATCATCGAACCGAAACCCACAAATCATCACCAAAAATCAAATCGTCAGACTCCAGATCAAAGAAAAACCAAAGAATCAAATCAATTCCTTTTCCAAATCGAAAGCAAACAAAACGAAATCGAATCAGAGAAGGGGAGAGAAAACGAAATCACAGAAAGGTTGTTTTGCTGTTCTTTCTTTTTTTTTAAATTTGTCACTAACATACTTCATTATTATTGCTCGTTAGTCTAACATTTAATTTATTACCTAAATTAATTAATCATTTATTTTATTGCAAGGACATTAGATTGTATTTTAGGGTTTAATGTAAATTTAAATGAAAATTGCATCGCATCATCTTGCATTCATTTCATATTTATTTTTCTTGTAAATACCTTAGAATGTAATTAGGAACAAATGTACACTATAAATAAAAAAATTGCATCTCATGCATATTTATTTATTGCTTTCCGCCAAAACGTTAGCATATTTAATTCCGATGGAAAAGACACCGTTTTGATCAAAATATCATTACGGATTGTCTTCGCGCTTAATTTGCCTATTGCAACGTTATTATTCTTTTAGTGCTACCTTTTTTTATTTGGAACCCAACATTCCAGTTGAAATAATTAGTCATTTTATTCTCAAAAATGAGGTTAACACCTCTTCAAAAAATAGTTAGTCACTTTATTCTCAAAAATGAGGTCAAAACCTCTTTCAAAAAATATCAACACAATTTCTCTTCAACATCATCAAGCATCAAAATACTTTGTCATCAAGCATTTTTCAAAACTTTGGACTTTAAACCAAATGTTTCCTTTTATCGCGAAAACCTTGGATTTTAACCCAAGAGTCTTTTTTACCGCAAACTTAGATTTTAAACCAAGTATCTTGGACTTCAAACCAACGGCGTTTTTTATCGTGAAAACCTTGGATTTTAACCCAAGTGCTCTTTTTATCGCGAACTTGAATTTTAAACCAAGTGCCTTGGACTTTAAACCAATGGCTTCTTTTTTCGCTAAAACCTTGGATTTTAACCCAAGTGTTCCTTTTTCCCGCAAAACCTTGGATTTTAAACCAAGTGCATTTTCTTCATTCATACATTTTTAATCATGCAAAAACCTTGGATTTTAAACCAAGTGTCTTTTATCACTCAAAACATTTTCTCAATAAACCTTGGATTTTAAACCAAGTGTCCGCGTCTTATTTCATAATCAAATCTCAATAAATTTAACCATATAGACTTTCTTCACAAATTAACATCAATCAAACTCACATTTTGCCACTTTTGCCTTTTTGTCTTAAAAACCATTTTCAAAACTTTAAAATCAAACAAACAAATTTACTCGTAATTTTTACCCCGAACTACGGTGGTTTGATCCCTCGGGTACGTAGGCATGAGACTTGTCTCTCCAATCAATAAAATCAACAAAAACATTTTTCTTTCTTTTTCGTCACTTTAAACTTTTCTCGATCACTACTTTAGTCCCATACTTATAAATTTTTACAAGTAATTAAAATTAAGCGCAAAGTTAGAATAAAAACAAGAGATTCCTATAGAGTACTATAGATACTTAGGGTGCTAATACCTTCCGTTCGTATAACCAACCCCCGTACCTTGATCTCTAAAAAATAGGGTTTTTTCGAATTTTTTCCCTTTCCCTCGGATAAATTAAAGATCGGTGGTGGAATATTAAATTGTGATTCGAAGTTAATTAATAACTCGATATCCAAAAATCACCGCGACAGAAATGGCGACTTCACTGGGGACAACCAAACGGGTTGAACCTAACTTGTTTTTAATCTTTATTTTTGCGCTTTTTGCTTGAATATATGTTTGTATATACATGCTTGGGGGTGATTTTGAGTGGTGAGATAAGTCCTAACCCGGGCTTGAGAGACACAATAAGATAGGATGGGATGAAATCATAGTGACATGTCTTTAGATTATGAAGCACATGTGATATGATCCCGCTCGTTGGAGGCCTCACGACGGTAGTACTCGTCGTCATGATAAGTCATGATGGTGTTATTACTTTCAATGTGAGTGTCCGGAGAAGCCGAGAACCTTTAGATTTACCTTTAACCCCTCTTGGCCTTTTTAGGGCGTAGTGCGGTGGCTAATCAAGAGTAAGTCTTGAATTTAGTTGTCACGCGAGACTACACTCAAACGAGATCATCTTGTGAATATTATTGGAACGAGAGTAGTCACATAATCCAGTGATGTTCATAAGGCGGTTAATGACTTTGGGAACTTTGTAGAACCCGTCATGCAGGTACAAATGAACCCTAGTACATACCATATGGGAGGGTTTCACCTTTGACTCCAACATTATACCTTAACCCCACCATGTTTTCCGCATCGTGCATGCATGCACTCATTAATAAATTCTTTTTTTCCTCATCCGATATCGAAGAACTTAAACAAATTTTTTGTAAACATTTATTTTAAATGACACATAATAAATTTTTCTCTTTTTTCTCCTTACAAAATCCATATCTAAATGTTTACAACCAATTTGGGATAAATCCTTCGATAACAAAAAATAAACATTGCATATTTTAGCATAAACACATCATACATCATACCACATTCATAAGTTTCCAAAACTCGAGTCTCATATTTTCCTGTTCTCTCTACCTCAGTCAAACAAAGTGGCCCGGCGTATTCGGTACAAAACAACCCGTGTCTACAATACTCGGTCTAAGCTGAAGAGCAAAATGAATAGTTTTGAGGAAGAAAACCATATGCTCCGTGAACAGATGACAACTATGCAAACAGAATCAGGTGTCAGCGCCAGTTCCTCGGCCTAGTAATGATCTTGTACCTCCTCCTATTTCGTCTGCGCTTCTTAGCACTCCTCAGTTTGTTATGCCCGAAGGTTACCCGTGGGGCATGCCTGTTGGATTTCTCGGGGAGGGGTCACGTCCTGTGGTATCTGAAATTCCCCATGTACAGTCAACAGTTCCTATTCCTCAGCTTGTTAATACACTTCCCCAGGTTACAACAACTGTTTCCGCACCGTTGGTTCATACTATCCAGCAAAACCAGATGCCCATCTTTCATGCTGAAAGTGTAGGAGGTTATGATAGGGTTGATGACTTACAGATCAAATATGATGAGATACAGAGGGAAATGAGGGCTCTTAGGGGGAAAGACTTGTTCGGCCAGGATGCTCATGAACTATGCTTGGTCCCTGATGTTGTGGTCCCTCATAAGTTTAAATTTCCGGATTTTGAGAAGTATAAGGGGAGTACTTGCCCCAAGGCTCACCTGATAATGTATGCCAGGAAAATGTCAACTCAAACCAGTAATGATAAGTTGTTGATCCATTACTTTCAGGACAGTCTGACAGGCGCAACTTTGAGGTGGTACATGGACCTTGATAGGGCTAATGTCAGTTCCTTTAATGATTTGGCTAGTGCTTTCATTCGGCAGTACAATTAAATTCATACCTGGCCCCTGATAGGGATGAGTTACGAGCATTGGCACCAAAGGAGAGGGAATCTTTTAAAGAATATGCTCAAAGATGGAGGGAGCTTGCTGCTCAGATTCGTCCTCCAGTGGAAGAGAAAGAATTGTGTAAGTTATTTTTGCATACTCTGAGTCCGTTCTTCTATGAGAAAATGGTTGGAGTTGTATCAAGAAGCTTCACCAAAATGGTGGAAATGGGAATGTGCTTAGAAGAAGGAGTCCGTCAGGGACGGTTGACAAGAGAGAAAGCTCCGACTAATACTACCAAGAGATATGGCAACAACTTTTCAGAGAAGAAATAATTTGAAGTTGGCATGGTGGCCCAAGGAGGACATCATTTGAGCAACCCAGCTTATCCACATATTGCAGCCATAACACAACCACCACAATACCCATAATCTCATCAACCACAAAGTCACCTACCATCTCCCCAACAATCATTCAATCATAACCGCACTCAGAAAAATCAACCATTTGACCCCATACCCATGAAATATGCCGACCTACTCCCCGCCTTACTCGCTAAAAATTTTGTCCAGACAAGGCCACCTCCCCCTGTGCCAGCAGTACTACCTCCCTGGTACCGCAGTGATTTAATTCGTGCCTTCCATCAAGGGGCCCGTGGCCATGATGTAGAACGTTGCTATCCTCTCAAGAAAGCTGTTCAGGATTTAGTCCGCAACAAGGTGCTATCTTTCAAGGATGTGAACCCTAATGTTCAAGGTTCATCCTCAGCCTAATCATGGGTCCTCTGTCATTTTCAAGAGAATCAAGAAGGTTGTCCCTAGGATCACTAGGCCTTTTATGTTCAATTGCAATTTCTTTCTTGCCAAGCATTTATTTGCATTTTAAAGTTGTATCTTTTAATTAAAATTTCTAAACAATGAGCATGCATATTTTGGAATCAATTCATTCGTATTCACTCTTTTCTTGTGCCATCATAAACGGCGATGTTTCTTCTATTTCACTTTTCAAACTTGAGGGGAGAATGATGTAAATTAAATGTTTAAAATTGCTGATATGTGCTGATATATGCTTTCATTAGTAAGACCCGGTTGATGATGTAAGGCATTGTTTCACTTCCCAAACACCGGAGAAATAAGGAGATAATTCGTAGTCAACCCCTTTGAGCCAGAAGTTGGTGTTCTTTCTGTATATAAAAAAAAACCCTTAATCTTAACCCGAGGCAGGGTAGTCTTTCAATAATTCAATGACACATCCCAATACAAGAGGATAAATCTGTTGAGATAGCGGAAGTCTTGAAATGACAAAACTCACAATAGCATGTGGCAGTCACAATTGTCCTACACCAAAACAAAAAAACACAAACAACAACAACAACAACAAAAAGCCCGCTAGGTAAAAAGACTTAGGCAAAATTTAGGGCATCCCGATGGACCGCAAAATCCAAAAGAATTGGTTCATGCAAAAATAAGGGATTAAGAGCAAAAATGTTGAAGATAAGCTTGTGAAAAAGTGGCTGTCACTTCAAGAATCTCATCAAAGCTTCGACCAAAGTGTCAACCTCAAACATCATTGTCAAAAGAAATCCTCTTGTCAACCAAAGCGTGTCTGATGAATTAATTGAATGTAGGAATGAAGGACATCAAAGAAGAGTGGGTGGGTTAAAACAGAATTTTGAGCCTAATAATCTTTTTTTCAAAACCATGAACCAGGCCACGTTATAACCCTCAAAAGACCTAATTGAAGCTAGGTTTACTTTGAAAGCATAATCAGCAAAATTATTGTTAAAACTGACTCCACCTGTTTGTTGAGTAACAATCTTTTACACACACCACATATGTTTTATATAAAGTTTTGCGATTCCAAAACTTGCATGTACATTACATCAGAAACATTTTTCAAAAGAAACAATTTTGTTTACAAATTTATATTTGGCATCAAAGAAATTCAATCAAATGGTCTAATCAAGGACGAATCAATTCAAAGCGCTCCTAACTTGGGGCAAATTACCTCAGGAACCTGCCAATCAGGGGCAAGTCTTTACATCCAGGGGCATACCCTTCAAAGATTCAAAGTCAATGTTTCACTCATTTGGGGCACCTGAAGTGGTTTCCAAGGGCAATCCAGATCTGCCAAAGTAGTCGTTATGTTTCTTCCTCCTTGAGCCAATAATCATCGAGTTGGTATTTTGGGTTCTTATGAACATGTGTGTTACTACAGTATGCTGAGCATGCGATCCAACATTCCTCAATCGAATACCGAACTTGACTGTTCTCTGGTAATCTCCAGCAAGTGGTTATCATTAAGAAGCTTGTATGGTTTTCTTTTCCCCAGTGAAAGAAGAAGTCGAGGCCCGTTTGGAAGGCCCATTCAACAGCAAATGGCATCTCTTTGAGAAGTTTGCATATCAACAACAAATGGCATCTCTTAGAGAAGTTTGCATATCATATCAGTCTTGTTTCTTTCTATCAAAAAAAAAAAAAAATAGCAAAAAAACAGCTCGCTAAGTTGAAAACCCGAAAGGGCGGCTTAGGCAAAAATGAGCGTCCTGGTGGATTGAAAACCCGAAAGGGCGGTCCAGGCAAAAATTAGGGGCAAAACAAAAAAAGATATCTATTCCCGGTGGATTGAAAATCCGAAAAGGCGGTCCAGAAAAAATTAGGGGCAAAACAAAAAAAGATATATATTCCCGGTGGATTGAAAACCCGAAAGGGCGATCCAGGCAAAAGTTAGGGATTTCAAAAAAAAAAAAGACAAAAAAACAAAAAGCATGACTGTTGAAACAAGACCATGAGAAAATATTCGGTTTCAGTGTACAAAATGGCGACTTCTGCCAAACCTCTGTCCAACGGGTTTTACCCCAAGAAGCAATCATTCTTACCACGGATTGACATACCATACCGGGTTTTACCCCGAGGATCTGATTTATCTCACCTTTAAAAGTGCTACCCCAGCGGAAAAATATTGAGTGGTTGTACGGATACGTCGGCCCAATGCTCATCTTACCTGTTTAAACCTTTTGTCTCATCCAGTCATGTACAAATACCATTCAATCACACATACATACAATCATTCATACTTACATACATACATACATACATACATACAATCATTGACATGTCCATACATATATTCATATTAATATGTAACATGTAAACAAAATCATTCATACATACTGCATTGACCATCATGTGTCTTGCTTTATTTTTCATAAAAAGAGTCATCCCCAGTGTATTTGGTCCAGAGATGTCTCCATCAATTATACATTACAAAAAAGAGTCATCCCCAGTGAGTCTGGTCCATAGATGTCTCCATCATTCATATTCCAAGTGGCAGGTTTTGCAAACAATCAACTGCCAACTTGTAATTAATTTCCCCAAAAGAAGTCATCTCCAGTGTGCCTGGTCCAAACAAATACATATTCTTGTCATGTCTCGCTCTCCCACAATGTCAGCAGACAATTTATTTCCTCGTTGTGTCCTTACCATCCCACAATGTTGGTAGACACTGCCTTTACTTGTCCTTACCATCCCACAATGTTGGTGGACACTGTCTTTACTTCTGTCCGCACACAGGACTTTACTGCTTTCTGTCTTTACTTCTATCCGCACACAGGACTTTATCTGCTTATGTCCGCACACAGGACTTTACTGCTTTCTGTCTTTATTTCTGTCCGCACACAGGACTTTATCTGCTTATGTCCGCACAACAGGACTTTATTGCTTTCTGTCTTTACTTCTGTCGGCACACAAGACTTTACTGCTTTCTGTTCGCATACAGGACTTTATCGCTTTCTGTCTTCATTACTTCTGTCAAATAATCTTCATTACATTCAAACACTTGTAAACATAATACTCATAAGCATAACACTCATAACATCATAGCATTTTGTAGTTTAGTCCGGTCAAAAAAATGGTGTACTCTGTATTTAAGTCTCTTCCACCGTCGAACCAAAACAAAAACAAAATCAAAAATCATCTTTTTCTTTTTATCTCCGATGGAAGAAACTTAAATAGGGGCATCTGTCATACCCCATTTTTTGAACGATTACTTTTTGTTCGGCGTAAAAACCGGCTTTTCTTTCCTTTGTCGTTTCTGACAAAATTTCGGCAGAGAGGTATTTTAAAATACCTCATTTAGTGGTTTTTTTTTTCATTATTATTTTTATTTCTTTATATATATTAATTTATTTTTATTATTATTATTTAATCTGTTTTTATTTTATTTCATTTTTTTAAGTCTTTTTTTTATGTATTATTATTTATTATTTTATATTTTTCGTTTTTTTTTCTTTTTTTGTGTGTTTAGTTTTTTTTGTATTATTTGGTTCCAGGTGTTTTGTCCTCATCAGGCTCAAAGGGGCAATTTTGTCCAAATGGGAAAACTTTTTCATCTGCAAAACCCTAGGTCTGACACAGTATTTATACTGTGCACAGTTTCCAAGTCAGAGGCACACAGATTCATCAGCCGCAGCTTCTTCTTCCAATCCAAAATCAAAAATCATAAACAAAACAAAAATCAAAAACAGATCAAAGATCAAAAACCACAAAACAAACTCAGAACAAAAATCATCATCATCTTCATCACTGTTCAACTTCTTCAAACCTTCAAGAACCGAAAATCAAAACAAAACTCAAAAACCACGAACCTTCGTTCATCAATTCGTTTAAACCAAAACCCGAATCCATCATCATCGAACCGAAACCCACAAATCATCACCAAAAATCAAATCGTCAGACTCCAGATCAAAGAAAAACCAAAGAATCAAATCAATTCCTTTTCCAAATCGAAAGCAAACAAAACGAAATCGAATCAGAGAAGGGGAGAGAAAACGAAATCACAGAAAGGTTGTTTTGCTGTTCTTTCTTTTTTTTGAAATTTGTTTTAGGAATAGACTGAGAGAGATGAGAGATCGAGAGTGATTGAGAAGACAAGAAACAGAATCGGCCGAGAGAAGGTGAGGGAGAGTTGAGAATCGGCCGCCGCTGGTTTGAGAAGGAAGAGAAAGTTTTGTTTGTGAATTCTGTTGAATTTTTAGGGTTTTTGTATATATACACCCTATTTATGATCCTGTGCGCGCAGGTGCACAACCTTATCGTGCACCTGCGCGTTATTGTCCTTCTGTTTGTAATCTAACGTTCCTGATCCTGTTTTCATTTTGATTAAATTAGAACCGTCTGATCAATCAGACGGCTCTGATTCTGTTTGACAATTTTACTTCACACACCCCCTTTGGGCCACGCCCCCCAGCTGGGCTTGGGCCCAGAGTTGCTTTTTGCACCCCCTTTCTGTTTTATTGATATTTGCACCCCATTATGTTTTTTTATTTTATTTTTGCCTATGATAAAAGTGCTTATGGAATGTGCTTCAATAAGCTATTAAATCCAAAATAAGTACTTATTTGAGGTTCTTTTATTTTTTACTATTTAGTTGTGCTTAATCTTGCTCACTAACTTAACTTTGTTTATTCATGCTTTATTCTTTATTATTACTAACTTACTAACTTATCATCATTATTGTCACTAACATACTTCATTATTATTGCTTGTTAGTCTAACATTTAATTTATTGCCTAATTAATTAATCATTTATTTTATTGCAAGGACATTAGATTGTATTTTAGGGTTTAATGTAAATTTAAATGAAAATTGGATAGCATCATCTTGCATTCATTTCATATTTATTTTTCTTGCAAATACCTTAGAATGTAATTAGGAACAAATGTACACTATAAATAAAAAAATTGCATCTCATGCATATTTATTTATTTCTTTCCGCCAAAACGTTAGCATATTTAATTCCGAGGGAAAAGAAACCATTTTGATCAAAATATCATTACGGATTGTCTTCGCGCTTAATTTGCCTATTGCGACGTTATTATTCTTTTAGTGCTACCTTTTTTTATTTGGAACCCAACATTCCAGTTGAAATAATTAGTCATTTTATTCTCAAAAATGAGGTCAACACCTCTTCAAAAAATAGTTAGTCACTTTATTCTCAAAAATGAGGTCAAAACCTCTTTCAAAAAATATGAACACAATTTCTCTTCAACATCATCAAGCATCAAAATACTTTGTCATCAAGCATTTTTCAAAACTTTGGACTTTAAACCAAATGTTTCCTTTTATCGCGAAAACCTTGGATTTTAACCCAAGAGTCTTTTTTACCGCAAACTTAGATTTTAAACCAAGTGTCTTGGACTTTAAACCAACGGCGTTGTTTATCGTGAAAACCTTAGATTTTAACCCAAGTGCTCTTTTTATCGCGAACTTGGATTTTAAACCAAGTGCCTTGGACTTTAAACCAATGACTTCTTTTTCGCTAAAACCTTGGATTTTAACCCAAGTGTTCCTTTTTGCCGCAAAACCTTGTATTTTAAACCAAGTGCATTTTCTTCATTCATACATTTTTAATCATGCAAAAACCTTAGATTTTAAACCAAGTGTCTTTTATCACTCAAAACATTTTCTCAATAAATCTTGGATTTTAAACATATAGACTTTCTTCACAAATTAACATCAATCAAACTCACATTTTGCCACTTTTGCCTTTTTGTCTTAAAAACCATTTTCAAAACTTTAAAATCAAACAAACAAATTTACTCGTAATTTTTACCCCGAACTACGGTGGTTTGATCCCTCGGGTACATAGGCATGAGACTTGTCTCTTCAATCAATAAAATCAACAAAAACATTTTTCTTTCTTTTTCGTCACTTTAAACTTTTCTCGATCACTACTTTAGTTCCCATACTTATACATTTTTACAAGCAATTAAAATTAAGCGCAAAGTTAGAATAAAAACAAGAGGTTCCTATAGAGTACTATAGATACTTAGGGTGCTAATACCTTCCCTTCGTATAACCAACCCCCGTACCTTGATCTCTAAAAAATAGGGTTTTTTCGAATTTTTTCCCTTTCCCTCGGATAAATTAAAGATCGGTGGTGGAATATTAAATTGTGATTCGAAGTTAATTAATAACTCGATATCCAAAAATCACCGCGACACCTCTTATTAGAGTTTTAGTTTAAAAGGGTCCCTGCTAGTAGATGATGAAATTTGTATCACTCGAATTAGTCGGTCTTTATTGTCGGAGTTTTAGTTTATGATGAAGAAAGCTCACATGCAAGTTGGCAGACTATCCTATCTTGGATTTGTCTTTTTCTTTTACCTTTCTCTCAAAGCTATCTTTTTTGAGTGTTTTAAATCTTTGAAATCGAGTTTGATTTATAGTAAACATGATTTATTATTCATTTATTGTTTTGACACTGGTGCAAAGACCATTAAATCTCATTCCTCCTAGCGAACAAAACAATGAATATATTTTTTTTTGTTGGTAGATAGACGAAATGATAAACAATTGGAAATTTATACACATAAAGTGGAGGAATTAGAGTTTGAACCTCGGTCATGACATCTAATCTAGCAATTTCGATATTTTTATCAGATGAGCTATGATTTTTGGATACCATGAATATCTCTCTACATGTATGTGTTTGGTAAAAAAATGTGGTTTATTAATATACTAGATTAAACATAACTATGGTGTAACTGCAGAGATTATTTTTTATGGGTTTAGATCATCTCTATTTCCTAGAAGATCTTAGAAGAAACAAAGAGCTTCATTATTATAGTTTTATGTAGCATGTGGCATAAAGATATATTAATCACTCTTCCTTGTATTGCATTCTTTTGCTACATATCTGTTGTGTAGCATGTGAGATTATGAAGTTAAAGGAAGAAGGTTGTTCTTGTGTAAGCCTTTATTTTAGCATTTTTCTGACATCATGTCATATGGGGATGTGTTATGGCTTAATTTGGTCCACAACCAAATTTTCTTCTATGTAGTAGTATTATATTTTACCACTATGAATTCTTCACTTTGACAAAATAGAGTAATGAATAGGTCAAATAGAAATGGCTTTTTTCAAAACAATGTGTTGCCGAAAGGGAACCTAAAGCACCTTTGGTAAAAGTTGCAAAATATATGCACAAATTAACTTTGTACATGTTTCATTTTTAATGATGATAAGCACATCATGTATTGTCCAATTGAAATGTTTCAACTGTGTGGTTTAAGTCGAAATACACAATTGAAATGTGAATCGTCTGATTTTAAAATGAATGATTCACAAATTTTGATTATGGAAAATTGCAATTGTAGATGTTTTCAATTCGTTCCCTACTTTCACTCATTGTTGTTAAGGTAGCCATTTCTAAACAAAGGTACAATGACTCTTACGTTATTATGGTCTAAACATATTTAGAAATAAAAATATGACTATTTTTTTTTAATTAAACTAAAAGTTATTAAGATTTAAGAAGAATCAACACCAAGTGGTATAAGTACCACGAACAAAAATGTGATTTGTTGGTAACACTGTTTTGAGTACAATGTATTACGACAGAATATGCATGGATGCACAAAGGAATACAATCTTAATCATTCTCATTGGATACTCCTTCTTAGCTGTTTGGATATGTTTTTGCTCCCTATAAAATGGGATCTTTTAATTCTAATCCTTACTTTATTTTTACTAGCGGGCCAGGCAGGCGCGGAACAACTTATGTCCAAAAATAATAATAAAGACATGCCCCTATGGTAAGTTTGTTAATAAAAGTTTTTTGTTGCTAAAAGAAATTCAAGGGTATTATTGGTATTATAAAAAGTCCCCTATGGTAAGTTTGTTAATAAAAGTTTTTTGTTGCTAAAAGAAATTCAAGAGTATTATTTGTATTATGAAAAGTCCACACCAATTTTTTTTGTATCCTTTTTATATATAGTATAGATTATATTTTTAGTCCTTATAATTTTTTTCTTGCACATAGTTTTAATCCCTACTAAAACTAAATTTGGTTAATTATTTTTAAACTCTTAAATTTTTGAATTTTTTTTTTGTAGACATATTTAAAACATTTAGAATTATTTAACATGAGATAAATTGAATATGAATTTTTTAAACAGCAAAAGTTCAAGATAAAACTAACGAAAATCATAACCAAAGAAATCTAATTTTGAGCTATTTTTTTTATGAACTGTTTATAATGTTCTAAACATACTTGAAATCTGGCAACGCCCAGGAACTAATGTTGAATACAATGTTCCAACACTTCTGTGACCACAGTGTTGTAACCAATGTTCCAACCTTATACGAAGCAGCAGTAAGTATAATCTAAATGACAGAAAACAATAAAAACACAAATGATTTGTTAACCCAGTTCGGCATAAACGAACCTACTCTGGGGGATACCAATCCAGGAAGGAAATCCACTAATGTAGTGCTAGATCTAAGCCCTCAGTAAACGCCCCGTTTACAACTTATATCCTAGACACCTACTTGTGCAATTTCTACTTAAGAACTCCTAAGTATGAGATCCCATCTCACCTCCAACTTATCACGCACAGTGATTACAGTAACACAATGATGATTTCGAAGACACACTTCGGTAAACAAGTTACCTCCGTACTTAGAAGCTTTGGAGTAACTAACACACACACAAAATCAGTCCTTAACTTGTGTTATAGAATCCACAAGAAAGGCTCACAAAATAATACAAAACTCAAAACCCTAGAATGCTATTCTTCAGTGACGGCTTTGATAACCCTACTGGGTTTTTCGTTCTTCATATATATACTCCAAGCAACACGGGCTGAAGTTCACTTTGGGCTTAGAACACACATTAATCAAGAATCAGAACTACACATAAAGTTTCCTAAAAGGTCAGAACATCTTTTGGAAAAATCTCATCGCTGATTCTGTATAAAAATATACTCCTTGGCACACAAGAGTAAAAACGTGGTTTCCTTTAAAAACGCGCTTTCCTTATATAAAACACGCGCGCAAATCATTTCGACACTGGTTGTCCCAATGTTCAAACATTTGGTCCAACATCTTGCTTGTATATTTGTTTTAGCAAAATGCGGCCAATTCAAATATCCAACAATCTCCCCCTTTGGCAAATTTTTGGCTAAAACAATCTGAGATTACTTCAACCATTTCAGAGAGATACACAGAGATGTAATTTCCACAGATCAACATGAAAACACAACATATGAAACAGAACATCATTTCTTCAAAGCAAATTAGTCATTTGAGCTCCTCAAGATAAATTGCAGATCAGAAAAAAATAGTATCACTCAGAAATATCAGAGGCATACAACAGCGGAATAGTGAACACAACTAGCCTCACAGGATAAGCCAACAGAGAGAAATGGTCTCTCACACAAACTCAGCCACTTAGGAAAAATAAATTCCCAGTAACTGGATGTTTCAACGGTTATCAGAACATAAGCACATGCATAAATCACAGCAAACTTGCTCCCCCTCAAACATGCATCACATATATAGCTACTCATACATGCATAATGAACTACTACTACACATATTAGCAGAATGCTTCAACATCAGATTCCACATCACACAACAGGGAACATGCATCATACTATCATTTTTCTCCCCCTTTTTAGCCACAAAAGTTGACAAAATATCTTCAAGTAGGATAACTAACAGTACCATAAGCACATAAGTGTAGATTATTACAGACCAGCATAGCACACGGGTGCTCAATTATTCAGGGCAGCGCCCATGATAAGAAAGTCATAAGAGAAACATAACAACATAAAACAAAAAACAAGAGCTAAGAACAAAGCAGTAGAATCAGTCTTCAGAACTGCTAGCAGTAGCCTCTCCCTCATCTGTATCACCACCAGATGTTCCAGCACTGGTCTCAACATCATCACCATCTTTGTCAGTACCTGCACCAGTTCCTTCCTCAGCAGCAACTCCAACATTACCTTGCAAAGTATCAGCATCTACAGCCACAGAATCTTCCTCACGTTCCAGAGCAGCAATCATATCCTCAAACATCTTCTTCTTAGCGTCAAACATCCTGTCCAGCTCCTCTTTCTTTTCATCAAATTCCTTACAAACATCCTTCAACCCAGCTATAACATCCTTCCTGGTCATTTGCACAGGAGCAGCTTGGGAGGATGTTCCAACAATGTCTGGAACATGTTGTTTACTGAACAACTTGTAATGAAACAGTAGTGGAGATTCCCTCTTCCTTGCCACATCATCAGATGATACAATACCAGGGTGTTGAGTGATTATAATACCACAGATTAAAGAAGGAAAAGCAATGGGCAAACTCATGGCATCAGACTTGCCATGTCTCATGGTCTGATCAAAAATATATTTACCAAAATCATAGGGAATCCTATTAGCAACAATGTAAATAAATTTTGCCAAACCTGTTGAGATGTCAGATGTATGCAGAGTAGGAACCCAATTAACAAAACCCACACGATTCAACAGAGCATACCTCACAGTCAGCTTCCCAGCAGGTACTTTTGCCCTTGTAGGCCATTCTTTTAATTGTCCACCAGTAAGTGCTTTGCACAATGCATTATCAGTCACTTCCACCTCAGCCTGGGGTCTTGCATCTCTACCCAAATACTTGTTAATCACCTGAGGAGAGAAAATCACAACCTTTCCTCTCACATGCACCTTCTGAAAATTCTTGCTCAGAGGATCATCACATCCTTCAGGGATGTTCACCAGAAATTCTTTGACCAATTTTTCAAAACAATCACCAAACTCAGTGACTGTTCTCTTCAATCTAGCAGCTTCAACAAGTTCCATAACTTCATTACAGTTAAGAGCTTTCTTTCCCAGCTCTCGTTCCAAAGCCAACCTCCTATGATAGACAGAATTCCACCTTTGAGCATTAACAATAGAGTGAAAAGAGACATTATCCATAGGAGCATCATCAACCTCATGAGGAGTTTTCTTCACACTGGATTTTGATTTCTTGGCAGGAGGAGGACTGTCTTCAACATCCTTCTCAACATCGAACTCAGAGTCATCAGAGTAAGCTAGCCTTCTCTTCTGGGGCTTGTTCTTACTTGATTTAACAGGGGTGCCTTTGCTCCACCCACGACTTGGTCCATACAGCACAGGTTTACTGGATGCATCTTTTCCTTTCTTCTTAGCAGCAGGGACATTCTTTGTGACAGTAGCTGTCTTCTTTGTACTCCCTCTCAACCTAGTCTTGATAGTGTTCTTCATGACTTGGGCAAGGGGCTCAGTAGGATAGGTTACAACATCCACATCAATAAACACATGATCATTATTAACAGTATCCTCAGAAGAATCCTTGGGATTGACTTCAACAGTCTTCTCAATGCTTTCAGATTGTTCTTTGTCAGCTGTCACAGTTTTCACAGTAGTGGCATGAGAAGCAGAATTTGTACCAGGTTGAGCCAAGGATGTTTCAACATTCGGCGCAACATCGTTAGGTGGAGGAACACTGGATGTTCCAACATCCTTCACCACATCAGTAACATCACCAGTTGGTTTTTGTGACTCCAACTCAGCATCAACAACACCAGCAGTTTCATCATCAACAGTCGTAGGTTTCTCAACAGTATTCTCATCAACAGTAGGAACAACAGTATTCTCAACAAACTTCCCTAAAAGATCATCAGATTTGGGATCATCAGATCCTAGGGTTTTGGGATCTAGGGTTACAGATTCATGAATAGTCCTAGATGTTTCAACATTTGTTTTTCCAGAGTCAACAGCAACATCAACATGGTCGGATGCAAAATGATTTGGGTTCAAGTACAAGTCTGTCATGGTAAACGAACGTTTTGGTACAGTTTTGGACCTAGTTTTCTTTTTACTTCCGATTTTGCTAGAGACAGAAGTTGGAGAAGTACTTACTTTCTTTGGTTTCTCCTTCTTTGCAACAGATTTGCTTCGAGTAGATCGGTTCGCTACTTCGCTTGCATGCACCGATGTTAACGGGTCAGCGAGAACGATCAAAGGTGATGCTTCAACCTTTGATTTGGAGTGGTCCGAGGAACTTGGTGTGGGCGACACAGCGGTTTGATTGTTGACAGGGGAAGATTTTGGTGAAGTAGACATGGCGGAATGAGGGTTTTGGTGAAGAAGAATTTTTGTGATTTTACGGTTTGCAGAGAGAAGAAGGTTTGAGAAGTTGGAGAGGTTGTATGTGGAGACAGAAAAGGAAAATATGAAAAGGTTTAGGAAAGTGTATATTTGATTTCCTTGATTTTCGTGCAGCGCTAAAGTAAGGGAGTTGGTTATAACTGCTGCACCCCCACATAACTGTAATTGCTACAGCTCTTCACATAGGCAAATTCCTAACTTGCCCCTTAATTTCTCAAACTGATTTGCATCCAATGCCTTAGTAAAAATGTCTGCCAACTGTTCCTCTGTAGACACATGTTCTAGAGTAACCACTTTGTCTTCAACTAAATCTCTGATGAAGTGATGACGAATATCAATGTGTTTGGTTCTACTGTGTTGAACTGGATTTTTTGAAATATTTATGGCGCTCAAATTATCACAGTACAATGTTAGAACATCCTGCTCAACATTGTATTCTTTCAGCATTTGCTTCATCCACAACAATTGAGAGCAGCTACTTCCAGCTGCGATGTATTCAGCTTCAGCAGTTGATAGAGAGACACTGTTTTGCTTTTTACTGAACCATGAGATCAAATTACTTCCAAGAAAAAAACAAGCACCTGATGTACTTTTCCTATCATCAGCACTTCCAGCCCAATCAGCATCACAATAGCCAATTAGTCTAGAATCATTACCATGTGAGAACAGAATACCATAGTCACTTGTTCCATTCACATATTTCAGAATCCTCTTGACTTGAGTAATATGACTAATCTTGGGCTCTGCTTGGTATCTTGCACAAACTCCTACAGCAAACGTGATGTCAGGCCTGCTTGCAGTAAGATACAACAAACTGCCAATCATACTCCTATAGAGACTTTGATCAACACTTGTACCACTTTCATCCTTAGTAAACTTTAGATGTGTAGGTGCAGGTGTCCTTTTGTGTGGAGCATTTTCCAATCCAAATTTCTTCACAATGTTCTTGGCATACTTGCTTTGAGAGATGAAGATGGTTTCTTCCATTTGCTTCACTTGAAGACCCAGAAAGTAAGTTAGTTCACCTACAAGACTCATCTCAAATTCAGATTGCATCTGCATAATGAAATGTTGAACCATCTGATCCGACATTCCACCAAAAACAATGTCATCCACATATATTTGTGCTATCATCAATTTACCCCTTTCTTCCTTAACAAACAGAGTTTTGTCATTCCCTCCTTTTCTGTATCCTTGACTAATAAGAAAATCAGTGAGTCGTTCATACCAAGCCCTTGGAGCTTGCTTTAATCCATATAGAGCTTTCTTCAATTTGTAAACATGATCTGGATGAGTTGGATCAATAAACCCCTTGGGCTGTTCAACATAGACTTCTTCATGTAAGTACCCATTGAGGAAGGCACTTTTCACATCCATTTGGAATAGCTTAAACTTGAGGATGCAAGCTACTCCCAAGAGTAACCTTATAGATTCTAACCTAGCCACAGGAGCAAAGGTTTCATCAAAGTCAAGACCTTCCACTTGAGTGTATCCTTGTGCAACTAACCTGGCTTTGTTTCTAGTCACAACTCCATTCTCATCAGATTTATTCTTGTACACCCACTTTGTACCAATCACATTCAAACCACTAGGTCTTGGCACAAGATCCCATACCTCACTACGCTTGAACTGATTCAACTCATCTTGCATAGCACATATCCAGAATTCATCAGTAAGAGCTTCCTTTATGTTCTTAGGTTCAAATTTTGAAACAAAACATGAATTAGAGACCACATCAATCGTTCTTCTTGTGGCAATTCCCTGTTCAGGATTACCTATGATGAGCTCCTTTGGATGATTTTTCTGAACCCTTACAGATGGTCCCTTGTTAGTTGGATCATTCTGAGACCCACCTATAAATTCATCAGCCTGCTCATTTGATTGTTTATCGCTGCTGTCAGCTTCTTCTGATGGTTCAAATGTTGCAGCATCCTTTGATGACTCACCATCCTTTGCCTTTTCTGATGGTGAGTCATCCACTACTACGTTGATTGATTCCATCATGACTTTGGTTCTTGAATTAAAAACCCTGTAGGCCCTGCTGTTGGTTGAGTAACCAAGGAATATTCCTTCATCACTTTTAGGATCAAGCTTTCTTCTCTGTTCTCTATCAGCCAGAATATAACACTTGCTTCCAAACACATGAAAATGTTTTACTGTGGGCTTTCTTCCTTTCCACAACTCATAAAGGGTCATGATGGTTCCTGTTTTTAGAGTGACTCTATTATGAATATAGCAACCAGTGTTTATTGCCTCAGCCCAGAAATTCAAAGGCAAATTCTTTGCATGTATCATCACTCTAGCAGATTCTTGCAATGTTCTATTCTTTCTCTCAACAACACCATTCTGTTGAGGTGTGATGGGAGAGGAAAATTCATGCTTAATGCCTTCTGATGAACAAAATTCAAGGAACTTAGCATTCTCAAACTCTCTTCCATGATCACTCCTAATTCTTATAATTCCACTACTCTTCTCCCTTTGTAATTGTTTACACAATTCTTGGAATACTTCAAACGTGTCAGACTTTTCTCTAATAAAGCTCACCCATGTAAACCTTGAATAATCATCAACCATTACAAAGACGTACCTTTTTCCACCAAGACTTTCTACTTGCATAGGTCCCATTAAATCCATGTGCAATAATTCAAGTACACAGGAAGTAACAGAATGTTGGAGCCTTGGATGCGACATCTTGATTTGCTTACCAATCTGACATTCACCACAAATGTGTTTCTCTTCAATATGTAACTTAGGTAATCCCCTGATAGCTTCTTCAGAGATGGCTTTCTTCATTCCTCTGAGATGGAGATGACCAAGTTTCTGGTGCCACAACTTCACTTCTTCTTCCTTGCTTAATAAACATGTGAAAGAGTTAGCTTCCTTTTGAGATGTCCATAAGTAACAGTTGTCTTTGGACCTTTCCCCCTTCATTATCACCACTCCCTCTTCATTTGTGACAATACATTCAGCTTGTGTGAAATTTACTTTGTATCCTTGATCGCAGAGTTGACTAATACTGATCAGATTAGCTGTAAGACCTTTGACCAATAGAACATTATCAAGCTTTGGTAAGCCATGATTAATTAGCTTCCCTGTACCCGTGATTTCACCTTTAGCTCCATCTCCAAACGTAACAAAGCTGGTGGCATAAGGTTCAATATTTTCAAGGAACCTGCTAATTCCTGTCATGTGACGTGAGCAACCACTATCAAAATACCAGTCTTCCCTAGATGAAGCTCTAAATGAAGTATGAGCAATGAGAGCAACACTTTCTCCTTTAGGTTTCCATTCACTTTTAGTTTTCAAAATAGGAGGTTCAGGAGGAAACTCCCTGAAGTGTTTGGGATACCCATAGAGTTTGTAACAGTAAGGTCTAATATGTCCCTTCTTACCACAGTGATGACATATCCACGAATGTGATCTGTTCATATGAGTCTTCTGATGTCTCTTAGGATGTTGGAACATCTGCCTGGGCACTGTGAAGTGATGATTACCTTCAGCAGTCATAAACTTCGTATCTGGATCATACATCTGCTTTTTGTTGAGAGCTTCATAGTCAAGCCCAATGGGTTGTGGCTTAACAACCTGTTTTTCCAGAATCTCATCTAAAGCATGTGTACTATGATGCATCATAACAACTTGCTTCTTTAAGTGTTCAAGTTGAGAGTTTAATTGAGTCACCTCATCATTCAGAGTTTCTATTTTGGCAAGATGATTCTTCCTTTCAGTCTTTAGTTGAGTAACCAATTTCCTTTCAGCTTCAAGTTGAACACATACTTCCTCACTTCTGATGCACAGAGACTTAAAAGATACAGCTAACTCATCATATGACACTTCCTCATCAATTGAATCAGTATCAGATTCAACCACTCCAGTTAAGGCAGTTACATGTCTGGCTGCTTCATTCTCAGCTTCTTCTTCAGATTCATCCTCTTCAGACCATGTAGCAGTCATGCTCTTTTTCTGTCTTTTGAGAAACGTGCCACACTCAGCTCTAATGTGCCCAAACCCTTCACATTCATGACACTTTACACCCTTGGATTGTCCCACTTTGTCATCAGTTTTTGTCCTTCTGAAATTGTTTCCAGGTTTGCTGATGTCGAATCTGATGTTTGGAACATTTCCTTTTGTCTTTCTATCCATGCGTCTCATAACCTTGTTGAACTGTCTTCCTAGCAGTACCATGGCATCTGAGATACTCTCATCAGTGTCAATGTCATCTTGATGGTCTTCATTATCAGTACTTGACACTAGTGCTATGCTCTTATTCTTGCTACCACTACTTCCAGACCGCTCATTAACTGATTTCAAATGTTTGAAGCGAACCTACCAAGTCATCAAGCTTAATAGTGTCAAGTTCTCTAAATTCTTCAATGCAAGTGACTTTCATATCAAACTTCTTTGGTAAAGATCTCAGCATTTTCCTCACCATTTTCTCTTCTGAAAGCTTCTCACCTAGAGCATCAAAAGTGTTGGCATAATCTAGAATAGTCATATGAAATTCATGCACACTTTCATCCTCCTTCATCCTGAGTTCTTCAAACTTTGTAGTGAGCATCTGTAGTCTAGAATTCTTTACTTTGGATGTTCCCTCTTGAGTAGTTATCAGAATTTCCCAAGCTTCTTTAGCAACTTTGCAACGTTTAATTAGTCTAAACATATTTTTATCAACTCCATTAAACAATGCATTCAACGCTTTTGAGTTGCCAAGAGCCAATTCATCTTCCTCTTTAGACCACTCACTTTCAGGCTTCAGCTCCTCCAGTTTCTTTCCATCTTTGTCCTGCAATACTGGTGGTTCCCATCCAATTAAAACTGCCTTCCATGTTTTGCTGTCAATAGACTTTAGAAAGGCTTCCATGCGAGACTTCCAGTAGTCATAATTAGTTCCATCCAACAGAGGAGGTCTATTCACGAACCCTCCTTCTTTCTCCATTTCTACCAGATGTATACGCCCTGAATCTCACCCAATCCAGAACAGGGTGCCTGCTCTGATACCAATTGAAATCTGGCAACGCCCAGGAACTAATGTTGAATACAATGTTCCAACACTTCTGTGACCACAGTGTTGTAACCAATGTTCCAACCTTATACGAAGCAGCAGTAAGTATAATCTAAATGACAGAAAACAATAAAAACACAAATGATTTGTTAACCCAGTTCGGCATAAACGAACCTACTCTGGGGGATACCAATCCAGGAAGGAAATCCACTAATGTAGTGCTAGATCTAAGCCCTCAGTAAACGCCCCGTTTACAACTTATATCCTAGACACCTACTTGTGCAATTTCTACTTAAGAACTCCTAAGTATGAGATCCCATCTCACCTCCAACTTATCACGCACAGTGATTACAGTAACACAGTGATGATTTCGAAGACACACTTCGGTAAACAAGTTACCTCCGTACTTAGAAGCTTTGGAGTAACTAACACACACACAAAATCAGTCCTTAACTTGTGTTATAGAATCCACAAGAAAGACTCACAAAATAATACAAAACTCAAAACCCTAGAATGCTATTCTTCAGTGACGGCTTTGATAACCCTACTGGGTTTTTCGTTCTTCATATATATACTCCAAGCAACACGGGCTGAAGTTCACTTTGGGCTTAGAACACACATTAATCAAGAATCAGAACTACACATAAAGTTTCCTAAAAGGTCAGAACATCTTTTGGAAAAATCTCATCGCTGATTCTGTATAAAAATATACTCCTTGGCACACAAGAGTAAAAACGTGGTTTCCTTTAAAAACGCGCTTTCCTTATATAAAACACGCGCGCAAATCATTTCGACACTGGTTGTCCCAATGTTGAAACATTTGGTCCAACATCTTGCTTGTATATTTGTTTTAGCAAAATGCGGCCAATTCAAATATCCAACAATACTTGCGAAAAAATCATTCAAAAATACACGTTGAATTAACGGTAGGGACTAAAACTAAGTGCATAATATTTTTCAGGGACCAAAAATATAATAAAAATAAAGTAAGGTCTAAATTTAGAAGATTGTCATTCTAAACATATTTAACCCAATATTCTATGTTGACAAACAATAAAAATAATTAATAATTTGGTGTTGACTGAAAATATTAAATTAAAAAATAGAGTGATAGACGGTCAAAGATTTAATTTCCACTTTTAATAATTAAAAACTAACCATACTAACTAACACGAGATTTCTAAATTATAACTCCAAGAGTTTGACCAAGTGATAAAAAGACATATATTAGATTTAGAAGGTTCTAAGTTTGAGTCTCGCTAATACTACGTAATTATTTATGTAAGTCTTTCCTATCTTGGACTGTAGCGTCATCCTCTCGCTAACAATTATTCATTATAAAAAACAAAATAGATATATAGAATAAACCAAAAACAATAACTACTCAATCCATACATATAAAACCTCTTTTTTTTTTGATAAGCAAAATATTATTATTATAAGGGAGTACAAGGGGTACTCAATCCCTTACAACACAAAGCAAATTATAATGTGCTTTAAATACAAATTAGAGGTTCCAAACACCAAGCCGTAAAAGATACATTAGACTGATGCCCGTACCTACTACTATACCAAACCCAAGAGCTAAATTTAATCTCATCCACAAGAGAAGAAACATTTGGTATAGCACCGTTGAAAATAACACTATTTTGATGTTTCCAAATATTCCACGTAGTGGCCAGCCAAATCTTGTCGGACACGCCCACCTTTTTTCGTTTTAACCATATCACCAAACATCGAAAAGTGAATAATCCCTGCTGAACCTGTAGGTAAACTCATCCCTATCCACTTATACACCTCTTCCCATACTCTCTTGATAAATATGCAAAGAAAAAAGAGATGGTTACTATCCTCAAAATGCTGTAAACAAAAGTTACACGACAAATCGTGTAAATTGAGCAAAATACCTCTATCATTGAGTGCCTCTTTCGTCGGTAATCTGTCTAGCAAGAACCGCCATCCAAATACCAAAACTTTAGACGGAACGTCATTCTTCCAAAGTTGTTTAATAGCAGACAGAACATTAAAATTCAGCTCCTCCTGTTGCTTATGATCTATTAACCAATCATAACAAGACTTAACAGAAAAAAGACCAGTTTTTCCTAAAACCCATCGCCAACTATCAGGGTTGTTCGGGGATAAAGAAAAACTCACTAACAGCTCATTTAACTCTCCCAACTGCTGTTCTTCATCCGCGGGTAGTTGTTCAACCCATTCCCAGGACCACACAAAATTACTACCATTTCCTTGCATCCTCCCTGTTATGAAAACTTCGTGGTTTGTCTGTTTAGCAAAAAGAGTAGGAAATAAGTCTTTAAAAGCATGACTCCCAAACCATTTGAACTTCCAAAAACCAATGTCTCGGCCATTACCAACTCGACATCCGATATGTTGCTTAAACCAGTTAGTCTCAAAACCTCTACCCAAACTTACTACGTCCTTCTACCAGATCGAGTGCTTAGCTCCGGTTATATGAGTATCCCTGCCTAACATTTGAGTAGGTAAATGACCATACCTGAAACGTAACAAATCGGCCCATATTGCATCTCCATCCGATAATAACCGCCATTTCCATTTGCTTAGTAACGCCAGATTAAATAATTCTAGATTCTTTACCCCTAGACCACCACTCTCCTTAGGTAAACAAATTTGGTCCCATTTAACCCAGCACAATTTCTTATCATCTATACCACCTCCCTATAAAAAATTCCTTTGGATCCTCACCAACTGTTTTATAACACAACAAGGAGCCTTAAAAAACGAAAAAAAATAAAGAGGGAGGCTAGCCAATACCGAATTTATGAGAGTGATCCGCCCACCATAGGATAATTGTCAAATGCTCCAAGAATTTAACCTTTTAATCATAGCATCCACCACTGGTTTCCATGTCTCTTGCCTTCTAGGATTGACCCCAACAGGAAAACTTGATCCCATTCTACAACTTGCCTTTTATATTTTCTTTCAACTACATTAATTTTTCTATATTTTACACATTAGTCCCTATTTATTTTATGAATATTGCAAGTTGATCGCTATGTTTTTCAAATTTTGCCAATTGATCCATATTAATTTCTAGATAATCAAAAAATTAAAAATAGGTCCCTATAATTTTTTCAGAAACAATAATTTAATTACTCTATTCAGACAAAATAAATAGAAATTAATGGAATTCAATTAAACAGTTTCAATTGCCTAGAATTATATTTTTTCTTGAATTTTATTTCATCCAAACATATTCTTAAGTTACTCTATGTACATTCGTAGGAAAATATATTTTAGAATGGGCGTCAATATATCAACCAAAAAAGAAGATTTTGAATTTTGTCGCATAAGTAAATGCACCATTCTTTCTTTTTCTTTTTTTTTTTTTTGTAAATCAACTATTTTTCTTGCGCAACTATAAAAAATTAATATCTCAAAAAAAGACAAAAAAAAAAAAAAACAGTAAGCCATCTATAAAAAATTTAACGTGCTGCATGCACGAACTCGTGTTTCGAACCATCATGTTATATTGTTTTATTTTTTTAATATAGGAATTGTCTTGTAGGTAGGATGAAGTGTATAACTGAAAGAACCGTTTCGTTTCTTCATCCCAAAGTAAAGTATAACAAAATACAACTTCAATTTTAAAATTCAAGTGGTTTGAGTTATGAGGGAAATTTTAAGCATTCTTTATTAATAATATGGAAAAGATTATCATTGTGAAATTCCTCAACCGAAGGAAGAAAGGCACATGATGTGAAAAAAATTAAAGAAATAAAAAAATGAAAAAGTAATAGAAACAACAAAATCATTGTCATAGATTGCGTTTTGCCAAAGAAAAATAAGAGAGAGCATAGCTTGCGAAGATTATAAATTAGGAGAAAAAATAAATACTATGTTGAAAAAATATAGGTGTTAATTTGAGGTGAAAATCTCACTACAATTTTTTTTTTTTCAAGTAGCCGTAGTTAGAAATTTCACCTTAAAGACAGATACGTAGAGTGTTCGGAGTTGCGAAGATCCATGATTCTTGTGCACAGAGTAAATTGGTTGGGACGAGGAACATATCTTGTGTGTCTAACAGATTCTTCGACTGAGATTAATCATTCCTATACGACGGTAGAAACTTCATAACAAACGAGTATATGAAATTTCACCCATATATATGTGAAAGTTTGAGCAGCAAGTAACAAACAATGTACTAAATAATCACTCAGAACCTACCTGCAGCTACATACAAAAACCACATTTGATTAAATTTTTAAAACTAGAAAAAATAAAGTAACCATTTACAACCAATGTGCTACTTCCAACTAATTTTCAAATTCTGGGTCAAGATAAAAATAAAACTTTTGATCATTTGCAGTCAATAAGAGGTAAAAAAGTAAAGAAAATGGTAAACTTTTTCTGTATTTAAAAACTCCAAATATTTTAGTGATTTTTTTTATTGTTTAAAAAATATTGGTATTAGTTAAATAGTAGTAAATCTGAGGTTAATAAAGGTAAAGGTCAAAATGCTTTTATACATTACTTTATCTTTACGTGTTGAATAAAAAGAAAAGTACTATGGTTATTGGTTAACACTATTAAATAGTGGATTACATTACAATATATTGTACTAATAAAATCTAAAGCAATGTAACATATCAGAGATTCTATTGGATTTTTGGTTTTCTTTGTTGCTTTAGTAAGAGCTGGCTCTCTCCTTTTCCTTTTTTTTACACATCTTCACACTCACTTTTTATGTTTTCATACACTCCATGTGGGTCATATACGGACCAGGATTGTCTGCTGTAATAACACTAAAACAGTTTTAAATCATAGCCATTGATCAAAATTCGTACGGTTTAAATTAAACATTACAAAATAAACTATAATCAATCTCAGCCATCAATTTTATATCAGACGGTCAATATCAATAACGCAGTTACTGTGTCAAATCCGGCTCCGGGGTCGTATAGTTCAACATTTGTTGCACTGCATTATGATGCTGACAAGTTGTCTCCCTTAAACTTGAATTTTTGTGTTAACTTCCCAAGAGTGACTTGAGCTTCTTTTCTTTCTATTACTACTTCTTTGATCATTCCACATTTCATCAACTAAAGTAATCGTCTGAGTTCGTGTTTGTGTCTGTGTGAGTGCTGCATAATATCCACTCATTTTTAGGCTGAAAAGTTGATGTGTAGGTAAACATTATTCTAGTGTAGCTTGAGAAGAATGGCAGGAGGTGGAGCTGCACCACAACCAAAGCAAGATGAACTTCTTCCACATCCAGTTAAAGATCAATTACCAAATGTTTCTTATTGCATTACAAGTCCTCCTCCATGGCGTAAGTTACTTAACTTCTTCATTCAAACAACTTTTTTGCTAGTACTTGAGCTTCTTTCTTCCTCACATCAAACTTTTTTCTACATTACATGGTTTCATCAAAATTAAACCTACAATTTCATCCTGAAATCTATGAAGCACAGACACACCTATACCACACTAACACGTAAACATCAATTTAAGAAAATGAAAGTAATTAAATGTAACCACATGTGTCGGAATTATGTCAGTGTCAGATACATGATATAACATTGTACCATCTTCAATCCGAGGTGTCAGTGCTACATAATCCTAAACTATAGGCTCTCGTATTTGGTCCCTAAAACTATAGAAATATAATAAATAGTCTCTAAACTAATCTCATTTTTTATGTTAATGAAGCCGAGGCAATCCTACTTGGTTTTCAACATTACCTTGTGATGCTTGGTACAACTGTTCTAATTCCAAGTTCTCTAGTTCCTCAGATGGGAGGAGGAAATGTAAGTCTTTCGATTAGGTTAAAATTAAGAAGAAAGTGGTTATTAATATTTTGTTAGGTTCATAAATCTAATGAAGGATTTCAATATAGGAAGAGAAAGCAAAAGTGATTCAGACTCTACTGTTTGTAGCTGGAATTAACACATTTTTTCAAACAACATTCGGGACTCGTCTACCTGCTGTTATCGGAGGATCCTACACTTTTGTGCCAACAACCATTTCAATTATTCTGGCTGGTCGTTATAGCGACATTGTGAATCCTCATGAGGTTTGTTTGTCACAAATCTATTGATTTGATCTTCATTTTTTGTTATGTAATCATTATTGTTTACTTGACAAATATGCAGAAATTCGAGAAGATAATGAGGGGAACACAAGGTGCACTTATAGTTGCTTCAACACTTCAAATTGTTCTTGGTTTTAGTGGCCTTTGGCGCAACGTAGTGAGGTTTTTGAATCTGTCCTTTCTAAACTACTTGATCATTTTGCTCTTTCTTACTTTTTCTGCCACATTATTTTTTTAACAAAAAAGAGTGCGAAAGCATCACATGATAGACTAAGATATCCCAATTAGGTTGGCACCCCTTGGCCGCCACCTATCATTTGCAGCACATAATTACCAATTTCTTATATAATCATATTCATGAATAATTTGTTGTATTTTTGTTTAGGTTCTTAAGTCCTCTCTCTGCTGTTCCCTTGGTTGCTCTCTCAGGCTTTGGAATGTATGAATTTGGATTTCCTGTGGTATGCATATTTGCAACAAGAACTAGTCCTTGACTTGTTTTCTTATCATAATATTTTATAATTATAATGTATGATTTTCTCACTCTCTTGATTGTTTGTGGTTGTTGAATTCTAGCTTGCAAAATGTGTGGAGATTGGATTACCAGAAATCATCATCCTAGTAGTATTTTCACAGGTAATATAAAATTATATAGTTTCATAACCAACACATTTCAGCTATATATATAGTTTTGTTAATTATTTTGTTTTCATTTTGCAGTACATTCCTCACATGATTAAAGGAGATAAGCCACTCTTCGATCGGTTTGCAGTTTTATTCTCAGTAGCAATTGTGTGGCTTTATGCTTATCTTCTAACTGTTGGTGGAGCTTATAAAAATTCAGCACCTAAAACCCAAATTACATGTAGAACAGATCGTGCCGGAATCATAGGTGGTGCTTCTTGGTAAGATCTTGTGCTGGTTTTTCCAATGATATATAGAAATGTTGTATCTTCTATAAGTGCTTATTTATTGACTATTTCGGTCACAAAAGATCTTATAAGTTGTTTTAATAAACTATCCTAGAGAGCTTATAGAAATAAGCAGCAAATAGCTCATGGACATGTCGCCATAAGTTGTTTCCATAAGCTCTCCAAAAAAAGTCTCATAACTAATTATGTTAGTAAATAAGCTCAAATAAGTCAATCTGCACAAACCAAAAGTTGCTACTAGTCGTTAGTTGGTCCAGTGGTGATTGACGCCCATTTATGCTAGAAAGGACCCCCGAACCAGATTAGGCGGTCCAGTGGACTGGATACTGATGGTGAAAACAAAAATAAAAAATAAAAAATAGTTGCTTACAAAATACATTTTGCAGGATAAGCGTTCCATATCCCTTTCAATGGGGAGCTCCAACATTTGATGCTGGTGAAACTTTTGCTATGATGGCTGCTTCACTTGTTGCTCTAGTAGAGGTATATATGTATATGTTTACTGTTATTTGGTAATAGTTAAGGAAGAGCTTTGGTTTCTTAACATGTAGCTGTGATTGCTAATAGCATATGGACCTAATTATTTTGGCTAAAATATATTTTACCTAATACCAATGCTTTAAAAACTGAATCAGACATCGAACCGATGAGACCTTTGTTTAAATCAAGATTCAATTGCATTAAACGGCTCAAATCACGATGAAACCACAATTAAACCACCGTAGTAAAAGCTGGTTCAATCGGTTGAACTGTCTTGTTCGGTGTTTAAAACCTTTGGAAGATATAGAAATAACCGAACCATAAAATTTACTTGTTCCACAGTCAACAGGTGCTTTCATTGCTGTGTCAAGGTATGCAAGTGCAACACCAATTCCACCTTCAGTTCTTAGCAGAGGTGTAGGTTGGCAGGTAAACAAAGATAATATTTTTTCATATATTTACTAATCTTTCATATCATATGTTTAATTCTTTTACCATAATGTAAAACTGTTATTTCTTAATTCTTATGTATCAGGGAGTTGGAATAATGTTATCTGGAATATTTGGGACAGGGAATGGATCATCAGTTTCTGTGTAAGACTTCAATCCTTTATAATTTCATGTATGCACCCTAATCTGCAACTGCAACGGACCTATGTAACACTTTTGGTTTTTCTCTAGGGAGAATGCAGGACTGTTAGCTTTGACACGTGTAGGTAGCCGAAGGGTAGTTCAAATATCAGCTGGATTCATGATCTTTTTCTCAATTCTAGGTGAAATTTTAATGTCAGCAATCTACAAAACACAAATATTGACACAAACACCAAATACAATAATGACACTTATGCATAAACAAACCAGTAATCATTTTAGAAAATTAAATGAAGTGATATTTTTTTGGATGGCACCAAATGTGATTAAATGTAACTAAATGTGTCAGGGTGTCACACACCGACACCTTTCAGACATTAAACACGCCTTCAATATGAAGTGTCGGTACTACATAGCTGACAATTCTGGTGTGCTTGTAACAGCTCGGGCCCCTTTTCTACGTATTTAGTAGGAAATCCCGGCTGCCACCTCACGATCTTCTCCACCCCTCTCTAGTGGAGTTTTGCCTTCAGTGGCAATCGAACCACGTACCCTGGGGTTCGATTCTCACGGAAGACAAAAACTCCACTAAAGAGGGGGTGGAGAAGATCGTGAGGTGGCAGCCGGAATTGCCTACTAAATACGTAGAAAAGGGGTTCGGACTGTTACGGTGCTTTTGTTTGATGTTTTGTTGTTAAACTTGAACCTACACATTTGTTATGAATCATTATATGCAGGAAAATTTGGAGCAGTTTTTGCTTCTATTCCAGCACCAATAATTGCAGCTTTGTATTGCCTTTTCTTTGCCTATGTGGGTATGTATTATTATCAATTTAAAGATGTTGAGCTATTATTATTGAAATTTCATTCAAGCATTATTTGATTACATTTTTTTTATTAACCCTATGATTTTCACGAGAATATTTGGTTACATTTTTATTTATGTTGATACAATACAATTACAGGCTCTGCAGGTCTTAGCTTCCTTCAATTTTGCAATTTAAACAGCTTTAGAACAAAATTCATCTTAGGGTTCTCTATTTTCATGGGATTCTCAATACCACAATATTTCAATGAGTACACAGCATTTAAAGGCTATGGTCCTGTACATACGCGCGCAAGATGGGTATTTTTCTTTCTATTTTAATTTTGATTGATATAATATATTGTGGAGTCTCACATTAGATAAAATAAAAGACTAAAGAAAATCAAAACGTACTAGTAAATAATGTGAGGCTGTATTCTCCAACAACTATAATATATCATCAATCAACCAGTAAATTTAAAAAGTGATTTTTTAGTTATATTCTACGCATTGAGTTTGTAGAAAAATGAATCATTGACAAATGTATTAATTTTTCCCTTTTAACAGTTCAATGACATGATCAATGTCCCATTTGCATCGGAACCATTTGTTGCTAGTTTTTTGGCAATTTTCTTGGACGTAACATTGCACAAAAAAGACAATCAAACACGTAAAGATAGAGGAATGCATTGGTGGGACAAATTTCGTTCATTCAAAACAGATACTAGAAGTGAAGAATTTTATTCTCTTCCTTTCAATCTAAACAAGTTTTTCCCTTCTGTGTAATTATATATTAGACTATGATGTTTTTAGAATTCTTGCAATAATGCTTGTGATTTTCAATTTTAGAAAACATGATTTTCTTTATTCTTAATGTAGCAATATGAAGTTGGGCTTTTCTGTAATTTAAATTACTTCATATAAATATAATAATATATATATATATATATATATATATATATATATATATATATATATATATATATACATTGGACCGGGAGTAAATATAAAGGGTGTATTTAGCAAAAGCCCAAACATTATTTGATGATCCATATAACGGCCCAATACATATGCAAATAATCAAGCCCAACTTCGCATAAAGGCGAGACATAGGGGGCGAGACATTTACTCCTTATGGCGAGACACGATCGAAAGGGCGAGATATCCAAGATCCGATGATCCCATGATCCTTCACTATAACTGTTATTTTCTCCACAATTTATCCCATTTACCTCCATCTTTCGTATGACTAGGAGCATGATTTAGAAGAAACCATTATATTCAAACCATGTTCCCATGATCACCTTGCAAAATGGCATGTGATCAAATGTATAGAAGGAACGTGGGATTGGCCAACGAAGAAAAAGGGCGGGAAGAACTCTCTACCTGTGTACCCTATAAATACTTGTAACATTGATGAAAAAGGGACGAACAACGAAGGAATTTTGATAATAGATTGATTATCTTGTTTTATCGACGGTTCAATTTACTTACTGTTCATACCCCCTTATTTGTTCACCAGAACATTTTGGCGCCCACCGTGGGGCTGCGGTAAAACAATTCCCAGCCTACCAACTAGAGAAGGCAAAGAGCTGCAAGTTGTATCTCTTTCACCGTTATTACTGATTATGCACACCGGAAGAGATATCAATCATTCTTGGTCATTTTCCAACAACTTAGATCCTTCGATGCGGTTTCTAATCAGGTGTTATCCTTCCTTTAATATATTGTTATCACACTGTTGTGTTTTTCACTCTTGGTAATCTTTACACTATTGCTGGTAGAAAGATTCAATTTATATACTCATAGTATTTATAAGAGTGGTGCTATACGATAAAACTCTGTTGATATATAGTATTGTAACACTGTTGATTGTTCGTAGATTCCAATCCTTTGTTGCAGTTCAATTAAAATTAGTTACTAATTATTCACTTGTTTGCGTGAGAGTTTGTCATTATTTCCAAAAACAAAAGTATTGGTCTTATATTGATTTTTAACTGAGCCATGAGGAACATATATTAGTTTGTTGTTCCTTTGTATGTTCAATATAGTTACAGTATGACCTTTACTCGATATCAATTGTTAAAGAAAGGAGATTAATAAAGAAGATGCAGTTCAAAGGAATACACTTTCAAGACCGGGTTCTTCCGCTTCGGTAATGATCGGATGCTTATGACCAGTACATCGCTGCAACTGAGCACCAACTGTAAAGCCAATGATTCATCGCCCCAACTTTGCTGTGAATTTAAATTCTCCGACTCACCCAACTATTGCCGTTGATTTACTGTTCAACATCGTCGTCTCACCATCAATCATTTTTGTTACTAGGCAGGTCCCGATCAAGGTGTTAATGTTCTTTTCCTTCATTTTACAATTTAGTCATATATGGTTACTTTGATAACATGTTATGGAAATTCTATAAAATTGATCAAGGATAGTAGTTTCTTGTTTTACTTTGTTCTATAAGATTGGTTGATTCAAAGTCGCTAATCTTTGACTTAATTAGTTATGAATCGTGTTTAGTCTATAATTAAAGGAGACTTAGGTACAATATCAATAGTAGGATTTGGAACAAATATCATGTTGAATTTTAATTGGTGTTTATCACTAGTGATTTGATACTATAGAACCATGTTTTCTAGCCTTGTCTGATTTTCTTGGCACCTTTATTATTTTAGCAGTGTTTTTATGTCTAAGATACATAGGTGCTCTTTGCCTTTGATTTTTGGTGCTATTTCTTTGTCTCAATTGGTCCGTAACTTTTGCAACTAGTTAGTTGTTAAATGTGCTACCCTTTTATCAGCACCATTACTCCTTATAATTCTCCATCATGTATTATTATTTTATTCTTATTATTAATCATGAATGTTAAGTGAGATTGTGAACTAAGTTAAGTTGAGAAACTGCCATAAAATGCAGCAAAGTGCATATACATAATGCTTACTGTTTTAGAAGTTGAAAATAATAATACAAAATGCTAAGGAAAATCGATAATAGGACTTGATCAAAATTTTGTTAGCAGTGATGTGCTGTTAAGGTCCTATTTATTGGGAGCACCAGTTTATTAAGAAATAGTAATTATTATTTTTAAGTATCTTAACTAGTAAAATATATATTTTTTTGAATCAAACAAACTTACTGCATTTCATTAAAAACTAAACGTTCAATACAAAAGGGAATATTCTCAAATCTATGGAAGCTAGCCCAAGAATTGGCCGCCCTAGCAAGAGTATGAGCAACCAAATTTGCTTGCCTCCTAACAAACTTAACCTCAAAGTTTATAAAAGATGACATAAGACTAAGGATATCATGAACAATTGACAAAAACTCAGAGTTGCCTCTACGCTTCATATGAATGGCCTCTATCAAAACTTTTGAATCACTTTCGAGTTGAACTCGATCCAGTCCTCTATATCTTGCTTCTTCCATTGCTAAAAGTAAAGCCCATGCTTCTCCTTCTACAGATGAGATCACAGTTTGCTGCCATTGTGTCATACTAGCCATGAAGTGACCATTATTATCGCGAAAACACAATCCCATCGAGGTCCTTCCAGATCCAGACACAAAGGCAACATCAACGTTACATTTTACCCAATCTAGAGCTGGTTTCTCCCATCTTACCAAGTCTGCTTCTGTATTCTCGCTCACATTATTACTCTGTAACTTATGTACTGAGTACCAATCATTCCAAGCATCAAAAGCATGTCTTCCGATTTGACGTGGCATTTGGACATTATCATTCCAAAGCTTATCATTATGATTGTGCCAAATGCACCAGAGTAACATAGCCACTCTACCAATAGTATCACTACTTTCATTGCTGCAAATAGTGAAAATATGATCCATAGCATTAGTTTGTTGGTACATAGCATTATGTAAAACAGACGACAGACCAGCTGCAATCCAACTATCCCGGGCTACTGCACACCTAAAGAATACGTGAAGCTCATCTTCAATCTCCTCATCACACACAGGACAATTGAGAGTACATTCCACTCGCCTTTCCAACAATCGAGAACGAGTCGGAAGACATCCTCTACATAAGCGCCAAAGTAAATGACGTGCCTTGTGCGGAGCTTGAGCTTTCCAAATACCATTCCAATTGCCCATAACATGATATTTGTCGCTACCTATTATGTAAAGCATAGCTAACTTATACCCGGATTTCACTGAATAACACCCATTTCTTTGCTCCTCCCAGACCACTTTATCCTCACGGACCGAGCTAACAAGTGGTGTTTCCAGAATCTTCTCCGCTACATCCTTTGAAAACAAGTTTCGAACCTTAACTATATTCCACGCTTTATAATTTTCGTGTAACAAATCTCTGACATATAACTGATATACACCGGCTGGTTGAGGCGAGGGCACCCATCTATTAGCACTCCCACGCAACCAAGGATCATGCATAACACGAATATTAACCCCACTCCCAATCCACCGCCTACATCCAAGAGAAAGAATTTGTCTAGCTTGCCACATACTACGCCATGCAAAGCTGGGGTTGTATCCCAATGGAGCCTCAAATAAAGAGGAACGTGGAAAATATCTCGCTTTAAGTAATTTTGCTACCAATGAGTTCGGATTCTGGACGATATTCCAAACTTGTTTTGCAACCATAGCCTTATTAAAGGCTTCAAAATTACGAAAGCCTAAACCCCCATGAGCCTTCGGGCAAGCAAGTCTCTCCCAAGCTAACCAATGAATACCTTTAGTGTTATTATTAATAGTACTACCACTCCTCCACCAAAAAACATTTATCATTTTTTCAATATCATGAATAAGTGAAGCAGGAAGAATAAACATACTCATTACATAGGAGGGTATTGCCTGCAGAACCGACTTTATCATGATTTCCTTGCCTGCCTTAGATAGCGCACGCCCTCTCCAGGAATTAATTCTTTTCCAAATACGATCTTTGATATAGGAAAATATTGCTTTTTTACTTCTGCCAACCATGGACGGTAATCCAAGATATATACCCGTACGCAATACAAGTTTGACACCAAGGATACGAGAGAGATCTTCTTTAGCTGCCTGAGACATATTCCGACTAATAAAAACTTCTGATTTAACTAGGTTAACTTCCTGACCTGAAGCTGCTTCATAAGTATGTAAAATCCTCATGAGTTCATTCACCTCAGCTACATTAGCTCTACAGAATAAGAAACAATCATCTGCAAACAAAAGATGAGAGACCTCTGGAGCTCCACGACAAATCCTCACACCATGAAGGTCACCCATACCAACAGCCTGGTGAATGAGAGCAGTTAAACATTCTGTTACCAAAATAAATAAATAAGGAGATAATGGATCACCCTGTCGCAATCCTCGACCTGGCAAAATAGGGCCAACTCGGTCAGAATTCATCAACACCGAGTAATTGACTGAACTAACACACATCATAACCCACCGAATCCAGACATCAGTGAACCCCATCTTAGACATAACTCCGCGGAGGAAACCCCAATCCACCTTATCATAGGCCTTGCTAATATCAATCTTTAGTGCCAACTCACCTCTTCTACCCTTTTTCTTCCGCTTCAAAGCATGGATAACATCTGTGGCAATAAGAGCATTATCAAGGATCGATCTACCTTCCACAAAAGCTGACTGCTCTTAAGAAACACATTTATCTAGACAAAACTTCAGCCTGTTGGCTAGCACTTTAGAGATCATTTTATACAAGACATTACAAAGTGAAATAGGACGCAAATCCTTCATTGACGTAGGATTGTCACATTTAGGAATAAGACAAATATTTGTTTCATTGAGGCTGGTAGGGAAACTAGTAAAATATATTTATAACTAAAGGTATTAATAATTTATCACTAGTATGGACTAGTATTTCGTTATTATTAATTAAAAGCATTCTGGCAATTTTCTATTTTTACTATTCTTACATATTTGATTACAAACTTTCTACCTTTTTTCTTATAATGTTATTTGTATCTTTTTACATGTACAAAACACTTTGAATGCAACACTCTTCCAAGAGGTGATTGATCATTTATACCGCTCAGCGCGACAAAGGTCCACTAACTCTCTCTGTGAAAAATACAAGAGTCTGTGTTGAAATTTGATTTTCTGTTGATGGCGTGGGTTGAGTTGTCCGTCTCGCCAAATTGTTGTCGGCGTCCAATGTCGCAGTCTCGCCACCAACTTCCGGTGAAGGATTTCTCATTAAGTGTGATAGACAAACTCTGACTCTACTATAGCTAGGCGATATGGTCTGTGAGTGATCTCGCCAAGGCGGGGTCACGTTTATTTTCATCATTGCTCTTTGCAATTTTGTGGTATTTTTATTAAGGCACGCTGTTTTCAGAAAGATTACAGTGTGTTATTTAGTCATTTCATTTATGAGCTTTGCAGGAAATCGCAAAAATAAATGATCAACGTTGTGTAAGTCTAAGGCCTCAGCCTCAAAGAAATTAACACCATCATGTAAGTCTACGGCTTTGATGTGTGGATTATCATGGCCGCCATATAAGTCTAAGGCATTGGCGAGCCACAAAAAAAATCTGGTAGAAAAGAATTATATAATACAACGCCATCATGTAAGTCTGCGACTTTGATGTGCGAATGGCCGCCATGTAAGTCTACGGCTTTGGCGAGCTAAAAATCCTGTAGAAAAGAAATATATAATACTGGCACCATCATGTGAGACTAAGGCTTTGATGTGTGGATTTCATGGCCGCCATGTAAGTCTAAGGCTTTGGCGAGCTAATTATCCGGTAGTAAGATTCATATGTTGCCAGCACCGTCATGTAAGACTGAGGCTTTGACGAGTGAATTTGTCTGGCGAATTGAATTACCCAGCAAAACCGTGTAAGTCTAAGGCTTCGGTGAATTATATTACCTGGCGAATTGAAGTACCCAGTTTTCAGGAAAAAGTGAAGTAGCTAGTTTGTTAAGTCATTTGGTGAATTAAAGTGCAACAGCCTAAATCATCAGGCGAGTCAAAGCGAAACGCCCAAATTGTCTCGCCAAAGAAGCGAAGAAAAGCACGTCAACGTACCAAGATATGTGAGCAAAAAGAAAAAAAAGGTATTTTACTTGGCCACCGCAAAAGTAAGAGAGGTAATATTGATACTTCTTATTTAAGTTATTTTAGACGTTGACATCTCTTATGCAAATTATGAAACAAAAAGGAAGGCGTTAAATGCTATGACGCCACTCAAATACTTACAAAGCCAAGTTTGCCTCAACAACAATGTCTGTCATGATGAATTCGTGACCACATCGCCAATAATGGCTACCACATTAAAAACAAGGTTATGTCGCCATCGCTTATTACTTTGTGCAAATTTAGCACGAACTTCTAACTCTTAATATTAAGATTCGGTTTATTCAAATTAAGGTTGTCTCGCCTAGACTTATTGTCATAGTGAAAATGGTGGTATTCGGCAAAACTTAACTTTATATTAAAAACGCCGTCTCGCCAATAAAAGTGAATTGTCTCACCGCAAAAGGACGATGTGGCCAGACTCCAAACATTGTTTAGCAAAGGGAAGAAGAAACGTTTAATATCTCTCCTATGGCGTGATATCTGAATGCCTTAGCGTATTACAAAATATTCTCGCCCTATGGCGTGACATCTTATTCGCCCTTAAGAGGCAAGGTCTTCTATATCTCGTTATTTTTATTACTTGTTATTTGCTAATACATATGCAAGCAGGAGTTTAAGAAAGGAAATTCATGTCATTACTTCAAATGCAAAGTACAAAAGGGAAATACATGAAAAGGAAAATTACTGAAAGGGAAACAACAATTGAAACTACATCAAAGCAACAAAAACATCTAAACATCAGGAGCAACATCCAAAGTCATGGTTTGCATATCTTCCAGGGCACGTTTGTACTTCTTGGACGTCGCCAAATCATCATTGATCTTCTTGAGACTTTCTCCCAGGGTCTTCGTCTTGACCTCTAGGCGAGCAAGTTCACGACGCTTGAACAACAAAGCAGAAATTTCATCTTTGTTACTCACACAAAGTTCCTCTTTCTTCTTGGCCAGAACCTTCAGTTCATCTTCCAGGACCTTCATACGATGCATCACTGCCTCTTCTTCAGTAAACGCTAAATTCACGAGTTCCTCATGAACTCTCATGCTCTCTTTCACACGCCAAGTCTTATCAAACAAGTCATAAACCAGCTCATGATGAAGATGGTGAGCATCTTCAACAGATACAATGAAAGCTCCATCATCCGCCATACTATCCTTGAGAAACATCAACCTCCAGGAAGCTGACGTAAGTTCTTTAGGAAAATCATAGAAGTCATCAGCCTGCTCAATTAAATCCTCTATGTCATGGCGGAGCAGACCTTTCAGAGCCTTAATGACTCTAACCACAGGAGATTCAAGCACAGAAGTGGGGGAATTCATGGTCATTTTTGTGTAGATACTATGAGAAGTTTGATGTGATGAAAACAATTCAATGATCTCTTATTTATAACATCCGAGGATAGCAGAAGAAAGGGCATCATGGGATATATGCAAGTCCGAAAAGTTCGTCACGAACAATAGAAGTTACCCACGAAAATTTCGCCCATTATCACCATTTCACCTCCACTGAGCCTCGTGCTTCCGGGAGTAAATGTAAAGGGTGTATTTGAAGTGGAAGAAATCGTCACAAGAAAGGGAGAGTTTGAATTGTGACCCTTTTAAAATTTAATCCTGCACTTACAAAATTGATCTCAAGTGTATACTTGGACAAATGTTAGTGAAAAATAAAACTGCTTGTTCGGAGAATTTTCTTTGCTGCGTGAGAATTCAAAGTGAATGTAAATTAAGTGGTTTGTTTGATTTGTGTTTACAGAAAATAAATAGTTAAAGGTAAGAGAGATTCACACACAAAAAGTATACTGGTTCACCCGAATCCTGGGCTAGTCCAGTCCCCACGCCTGTGAGTTTTCCACTATAATCTAGACCAAGATTACAATGATTTCTTTGATCTAAACCAAGACCAAAAGGTCCTCTATGATCTAAACCAAGATCAATATTCTTCCAGCTAGCACAAGCTGATCTACCTTACCAAGGTACACTCAAACAAATTATACCCAATTGACTTGAGTGAATCTTTACAAAGATTAACAAATTTTTTTGGATCTAAGCCTTAACACACATAACCGGTTGTGAAGCTTACAAATGGAATACACTCAAAATACTCAATGAAATATAGATCCTATTTTTTAGAGAGCTTGGAGTATGAGTGATAAAAAGAAGAGACAAAGATAACCACTTAAAAATGATTTGTGTTGACAAGTGGTCTCTTAAAATATTTGCTTGTTGAAACTCAAAGGTTAGTTTTAGAAGCAAATAAAAACACTCAATATACCAGAAGTATAGATAAGAATGAAGATCTTTGAGTGTGAGTGATTAAAGAAGAGTTTTATGACTTGTAGACAAAAACAAGTGATTAATGATTGTAACTTGAACTCTTGCTTTTCTTGTGCAACCAAGCATGCTATTTATAGTTGTAGATGACCCTCTGTAGTTTGGACATCAATTATAACAGTTGAGAGTAGAGAAATAGCCGCTGTGCATCAAATATAACAGCCCATAAAAATCTGTCACTTAAGTGTTGTTGTGAGAACGTTCTTTGGTTGTTCTCTGACATTGGGACCACAAATATGGCAGAGATATTCATTGTGCCAACTGTAATGGAGTGTTTCTGATCATAGACATTGTAAAGCTTTTATCCATGTGTGGAAATAAGTTTAGGACAGCTCATGATGAATTTGCAACTTATGTGCAAAAATCTGGGAGATCATTCTCTGAACTCTGCAGAATGTTCTCCAAACAGGTGTGGATAATATCCATGTGCTCAATGAGCTGTTGCAAGTTGTCATGCAACTGTAAATACTCAGAATAGATTAGTAGAGCAACTATTCATGTTGTCCTTGCAAGTACAAATAAATTTATCTTAATATGCACCTTTATGGGTGACAAAACTCAACATCTTGCTTTTGATGCAGGTTTTTCCATCTTGATTCTTCGACTACGATCCTCATAATCTTCCTTTAATATTTAATTCCCATTGTAAAGCTTGTGGTGAATATGAAGACTATTAGCCATGAAACTCATTTCCTTTCTAGAACCTTCAATGAATCCTTGTATGATTCAAACAACAATCTTTAAAAATCTTCATGAAGCTTGTGATACTACTGTTGTAATTATCTGATGATACTCCAATTCTTTCATGGTTTGAGTATATAAAATGCACTTGTTGATGTGAGTGGTCTCTAGCTCGTCCACTTTTGTCATTATCTATCTTTCAACAAAAAACTCAAGTGCAAACATCAATAGATCACCATTCATAAAACTTAACATTTATTCCATAAGGTTTGTTGTCATTAAAACATATATCAAAAATGGGTTTTGCCTCAACAGTATTTAGCAAAAGCCCAAACATTATTTGATGATCCATATAACGGCCCAATAGTAACGGCCCAATACATATGCAAATAGTCAAGCCCAACTTCGCATAAAGGCGAGACATAGCGGGCGAGACATCTACCCTTATGGTGAGACACGATCGAAAGGGCGAGATATCCACGATCCCATGATCCCATGATCCTTCACTATAACTGTTATTTTCTCCACTATTTATCCCATTTACCTCCATCTTCCGTACGACTAGGAGCATGATTTAGAAGAAACCATTATATTCAAACCACGTTCCCCATGATCACCTTGCAAATAGGCATATGATCAAATGTATAGAAGGAACCTGGGATTGGCCAACGAAGAAAAAGGGCGGGAAGAACTCTCTCCCTGTGTACCATATAAATACTTGTAACATTGATGAAAAAGGGACGAACAACGAAGAAATTTTGATAATAGATTGATTATCTAGTTTTATCGACGATCCAATTTACTTACTGTTCATACCCCCTTATTTGTTCACCAGAACATATATATATATATATATATATATATATATATATATATATATATATATATATATATATATATATCTAATAAAGCAAGATACCTATGAATAAATCTAATAAAGCAAGATACCTATGAAATGTCAAGCGCTGGCCCATTAGTGGGTTCAATTCGTGCTTGCCTTTCATTTTCAATTGTTAGAGTAGTCTCGACTTTGACTTATACTTAGAGTCGGGGGTGTTTCCTATACCCAGCCCTAATTCTACCCCTCCTCTCACCATATTAAGCCACCTCATTAACCACTAAGTTTACTATTTTAACTAAATATAAATAAATATACTAAATGTCTCATATCAATTAATTTTTAGTCCTAGTAAATATCTCAAATTTTATTTTGTCCTTATCAAAAACTTTAGTAAGTTTCAATCCACCAAATATTTTTCATCACGTTTTTTCAGCTTTTGCTAAAAAAATCTACATTTTGTGGGAGAGATTCTTATAATATTATGAATATGAATACAAAAAATCATTCAACAATGTGAAAAATATAAATAAGTTGCTTAAAAGTAGTGACTCGAAGTTGAAACGTCACATATTTTGGAGCACTAAAACTTATTGAAATTGTTTATAACTAAAAATAAAATTTGAGATATTATCGAAACCAAAAACTTATTAAACTCATATACTATAACCATAAATTTGAGTTGCAAGAGAAAATACAGCATAAAAAAATTGTTTAAATTAATAATTTCTTTCAAAAAAATAATTGTACAACGATTTTATATTCTTATAATATTAAGAATATGAATACAAAAAATCATTCAACAATGTGAAAAATATACATAAGTTGCTTAAAAGTAGTGACTCGAAGTTGAAACGCACATATTTTGGAGCACCAAAACTTATTGAAATTTTTTATAACTAAAAATAAAATTTGAGATATTATCGAAACCAAAAACTTATTAAACTCATATACTATAACCATAAATTTGAGTTGCAAGAGAAAATACAGCATAAAGAAATTGTTTAAATTAATAATTTCTTTCAAAAAAATAATAGTACAATGATTGTATACAAACAAATACAACACTAATAGAATATGTTCCTCAATGATATATAAAGATAATACGGTACACATGTTTGTCATTGAAAATTACAAACAAACATATTTTTTTAATAAATGGTTAAGATAGATATTTGACATTGATACATAGAAAATAAAAATATAAAAAATATATTCATATTAGATAATTATAAATTAAATTAAATTCATTAGAAATACAACATAAATATTTGTCATTGATACATAAAATAAAACACTAATCAAGTCCCATAGTAGCTCAAATGATTACTACCAGTGACATTATTGGCAGGGCCGACCCATAGTAATTTGAGGCCTAAAACAAACTTTAAAACGAGGCCTAATATAAACTTAAGAATTTTTTGGTAAGAGTATTAAAAGTGTATCGATTATAATTATATTATATTATATTATATATATATATATATATATATATATATATATATATATATATATATATATAATTTGTAGAAAGTAAAATATATGAACATAAAACACTCCTATAATATGAAAAAATGAAAAGACAAATATGATTTTTATCGTATGATATTTGTTTTTTTCATTTTAACTTAATTTTCTTGATTTACTTTTATAATTTCTATTCATTTAAATTTATGTAAATCTCAATTTCAATAGTCATGTTTATGTTATTAAATTTAAATAAAATATGTGAAAAAATTATTGAGAACAAACTTATACCAAAAATTCAAATAAATTTGCTAATTATGTTTTATATTCCCTTTATATTACGGTACGCTGATAATTTTGTTTGATGGAAATAATTTTTGACAGGAGTTTGAAGTTAATACTTTTTTTTATATAATAAAAGGCTTAAATTAATAGTTTGAAGTTAATACTACTTAGTTATTCCCTAAACAATTAGAATAGTTTTGTTCAATCATATCATAAAAAATAAAAACAAAAAAGAATAGTTTTGTTCAATCAAAAATAAAAAGGAGCCTATAAAAATAAGAAAAAGAAAGTAATGGGCCTACAAATTTCACTAAATCAATGAAAGGAAAAAAAAATGTAGAATATGTGCACCATAATCAGGATTGATCATGCTGCTGCAAATTTTGTTCAAATATGATAAAGAATAAAATTATTAAAAAGAGCACATTAGGAGAATCGATCGCGTAACCTCTCAGTAAAAACAAATGCATACAACCAACCCAGCTATGAGGTCTAACTTAATATTATTCGGAGGCCTAATTATATATACTATTATTAGGTAATTAATTTTTTCTGGGCCTACACTACTTTAAAAAAAAAATCTTGGGGCCTAAAGCTAGTGCTTGGGCCGCTTTATGCTTGGGCAGGCCCTGATTATTGGAGTCGCCGGGGTTCGAACCTGGATTTCATAATTCTCCACATTTAAATGTGTGAGTCTAACCACTAGACTAGCTACTTGACAAAAAAAACGCTAATCAAATATTTTTTATTTCCTGATGGAGAAAAAAGGAGGACAATCATTTGTTGTTAACACATAAATAAATATGGAAAATATATTTACAATGTAGTAGAAACTCAATACTACTCTCAACGATCCAAAATGATAAAAAAAAATTGTTTTCAAGCTGTTGGGTTTTTTGTTATTGGCATCAGTTTGTTAAAACAATGGTATAGCAAGATGTTGGACTAGATGTGGTAATATTGTGTACAACATCACAGTGTACGTCCTTTTCGCGTTTCTTGGAAGATTTATTTTCGTGTGAGATCCCATAAAGATTTGGTTGAAGAATTAATCCACGCAAACTTGTGTGCCAAGACGCATGTGTTTTCCAGAATATTCAGAAGGTGGTTTACTTGATTACTTGTTCCTCAAGATAAAATATTAAGGATTTAAGAAGATTTGATTTTAAAATATATCTTGTGAAGATTGTTGCAGAGAATATAAAAGATTTATTTTAAATAAATCTTTGTGCTTCAAGAAGATTTGATTTTAAAATATATCTTGTGAAGATTGTTGTAGAGAATATAAAAGATTCATTTCAAATAAATCTTTGTGCTTCAAGAAGATTAGAAGATTTAATTTTAAAATATATTTTCAACAAATATATTTATGGGAGGAATATTTTGATACAAAGAAGATTTAGTAAAAATATATATTTTTCCTCTAGAAGATTTCTTGGAGCTGAAGCATTGTGAAGCCTATATAAAGAAAGTTTCTAAAGCTATTTTATTTACCAAAACCGAAGCTTAAACAAATATATCAAAGATGTAGTCTTTTACGGTTTTGTGTCTTTGTAAGCCTTGTGCTTTAGGGTTTCATGTACACCTCTCTGTTGCCGTCATTGAATATCTACGTACAGAGTTGGTTAGTTTAGTTGAGTTGTAAATTGTAAATGTCTCCTAAGCCTTTAGGTATGGAGGTGTTGATTGTGTTACTTCTCCAAAGCTTTTAAGCAAGGAGTTGTTGTGTCTTGAAGTGTGTCTCCACCATTTGATTGTGTTGTTTGTAAACAACGCTGTTTGTGTTGTTTGAAGGAAGTGAGACGGGGCGTCTCATATCTAGGAGTTCCTAGGTAGAATTGCATGAGGTAGTGTCTAGGCGATAAGATAGAAACGAGGCGTTTTGGAGTCTTTGAACTAGAACTATATTAGTGGATTCATTCCTGGATTGGTATCCCCAAGAGTAGGTGATTTGCGCCGAACTGGGTTAACAACATACTGTGTTATTTACTTTCCTGCCCTTTATTGTTTATTTTTCATATTCTGTTAGTCTGATGCGGTAGAAGATGCTACAACATGATATAGAGCATCTTACCACTGCACGCCAGAATTTCACAAGCATATCATTACAAGTAATCTTACCGCACTATAGGTAGATATAATGAGTGTCGGTCTATTACTTATAATCTACAAATTATATCCCAACTCAAATCTTTTTTATTGTATTTAAAAATTTAGAATGAGCTTTAATTATTTTTATTTTTTACTTTTATATTTTGTAGAACACATATGATAAATTGTTACTATTAAATTGATATATATGACACTAATAAGTTCAATATTATCCATATATGAACAATTTACTAACAAGTGTACTAAATTCCGTCAAGTAGTAATATAAAGATCGTTTTTCCACAGGGATTGCATTAAATCTACAACGGTGATTTCAAAACATTCTTATGTAAAATAACATGAATATAAAAAGGGAGGATTTTTCTAGGTTTTGGTTTACTAAAATAAACTTTGAAAATAGGATTTGACTTAAGAAGGAGGATCGATTGATTAAAAAAGATAATTAACTATGTTCAATATCTTGATAACATAACCCACTCCCTTGATTATAAATCCCTAATCTCTTAGGATGATTTATGATCCGGGAGGAATTTGTGAAGGTTTGAAAAACACAAGAAGGGGAGGTTGAATTGTGTTTTAACAAGTTAAAAACTTTTTCTCTAACAAGAGGATATACAGCGGAATATAGAGCTAAACACAATAACAATAAAGACCATAAATAAGGAGAGAATAACACAGGCAATTTTATACTGGTTCCTCTCACAAACGAGAGTAGTCCAGTCCTCTTGTCACTACAAGAGATTGTTGGAACAAAATATGTGTTAATACACACCCTTAAGTTTTGATGATAACAAAGTATTAAATGGACAATTGATGGTACTAATGTTTAAATTAAGTGCAGGAGAATTCAACGTTTAATCAAGAGCACACTTAATTTAAACTCTGATGAAACCAATGGAAGTCTGAATATTTAGACTCTGAAAGAGTTCAGATGCTACAACGTGGTTAGAAGCTATACAAAGTTCAGAAGCTCAAAGTAGATTAGAATGTCTGAAAGCTGTTCAGGAACTCAGAGGAGTTTAAGAAGCTCAAGGATGTTCAGAGGCCTACAAGAGTTCAGAGGCTGTCTGCTAGTCATAAGTCATTCAGAGGATGAAGACGTTCAGAAGTTTAAGAAGCTGATGACTTGTTCTAAGGTCAACTAAAATGCAACGGTCACAAAGGATGTGATCCCTCTCTCTAGGAGATAGTTGTACCTTATAACTGTACCATTGGACAGACAGCAAAGGTGAAGCTTCTCTGCAAAGGAAGACGTGGCTTTACTCAACGGATCTTCAATGTCTACAGCTGTCCAAGTTGCAACGGGAATTTCTCCAACGTCTCAATGTCTTTCTCAACTCATATAAATATGCCAAAGAAAGAATTGATGACTAGCGCTCACCATTAGATAAAATCTCTCAGAAGAAAGTGAGAATTTGAATTGTAATAGATAATATCTCTCAAATGAAGTGAGCATAGAAACTAGCTTAGAGCCTCTGAAGTTATTATGTTTGTAATAAGTTTTAAGCTCATAAGTTAGTAGTAAGTCTTCTGCTTAGTGTAGAAGCAAGTAAGTCTTCTGCTTAGTGTAGAAGCAAGAAAGTCTTCTGCTTAGTGTAGAAGCACGTAAGTCTCAATCTTAGTGATTAGAGCAGTGAAGTCTTGAGCCTGAGTGCTTGAGCAAGGAAGCCTCTGATCTTGTGTGATCAGAGCAAGGAAGTATCTTTGTCTTGTGTGACTTAGAGCAGGAAGTCTCAAGCTTGTGTGCTTGAGCAAGGAAGTCTTTGATCTTGTGTGATCAAAGCAAGGAAGTCTCTATGTCTTGTGTGACTAAGAGCAGGAAGTCTTGAGCTTGTGTGCTTGAGCAACTATTGTAATCCGTGTGATTATAGTGAAACTCTCTTGGAAACAAGGGGACTGGAGTACTCTCAATTTGTGAGGGGAACCAGTATAAATTGTTGTGTGTTCTTCTCTCTCTCACTCTCTTATTTACTCCTTCATCATTCATAATGCCATAAGTTAATTGTGTGAATAATCCGCTGTGCTTTAAAAACTCTGAAAAGATTTTAAATATCTTGGAAAGTTTTTAAAATATCCAAAACACAATTCAACCCCCCTTCTTGTGTTTTCTCCACGCACCTTCAATTGGTATCAGAGCCTGGTTCTATTGGTAAATCACTTAACCGTGAGACAGTCAAGATCCAAAGGAGAAAACCTCGATGGCTCAAAACATGGATGAGTGGAAGCAGAAGCTACATCAACAAGTTGCTGATCTTAGCAAGAAATTTGAAGATGAACTGAGCTTAAATGAAGATCTGAGCAACAATCAAAATCCTTCCACTTCAGGGGCTAATCAAACTTCTGGTATTGGTTCTACAGCTACTACTCTGTGCCTCATTAGTGATAATAATGAAAGCATTCAGTGGGCAACAGTAAATGGCTTGTTAGATCAATATGAGGAGTTTAGGATGGAGGAAAATGAGAGCATTGAGAAAATGAACATAAGGTTTCAAGCTATCACAATCAAGCTTGAAGAGTGAAATTCTGGCGCAGTGCTGACAGATGCCGTATACAAAGCTGTAGCACTTGTCTTATAATAACGTGATGCTAAGACAGATGTTTCAGCATCTCGTACCAGTACAGAACAAAACATACAAGGTAAAAATAAATTGCAGAAATTAAAGAACACAATATGTTGTTAACCCAGTTCGGCGTAAACAACGACCTACTCTGGGGGATACCAATCCAGGAAGGAAATCCACTTCAGTAGTTCCAATTCAAAGTTAAACTCCTCGCTTACACTTATCACTTAGACACTACCCATGTAACTTCTACCTAGGAACTCCTAGATATGAGATCCCATCTCACTTCCCTACCACCTTACTAACCTGCAAGGATTTTAATAACACTGTAACAAATTGGAAGACACACTTCCATGACAAATACGTAGCCAATACTCTTGACTATGCACACAACTTGGAGTTGCTTACAAGCTTCCTCCAATAACAATACTCACTCATTACCTACAGGTTTCTGAGTGATTACATAGTGATCATCTCACAATCTAAGTGGTTCACTTTACACCAACTCTCCTAGAGAGTGGCTACACGACTAGCCCTAATAATATTACATTGTTGGCTTGTTACGAAACTAGGTTACAAAGATTCTATTTATAACCTATACCCAACTGGATTTGGGCCTTCAAACACAGCTGGTATATTGAGAAGTCCAGCACAAATATTCTTGAATCAAATCTCTTGTTTCCATAGATGGCGTAGCATATTATGAAAATATAACTTGGTGTAGCCGCCTTATAAAACCTCAATGAAAACGTGTGTCTTGGTATATAAGGAAAGACGAAAATATTGCTTAGGCGAATCTTCAAAGATATGGCGCACAAATAAGGCGAGGATTACCGCCAAGACAGATGTTGTACCCACATGCTACGGCATCTGGTCCAACATCTTGCTAGAACTTGTTTTTGCAAAATGAGGCCAACATACAAAACACCAACAAAGAGCACAACAATAAACTCAGCAACAAAGAGCTTGTAAGCAAGTTGCTGAGAAGTTTTCCTCTGGATTGGAATGAAATTCCACATTCTATAGAGGAAACTGAAGACATCAATTCAATGAGTCCTAAATCATTGATTGATTTACTCAGAGTCCATGAATTGGCTCTGAAGGAAATGCAAGAGTTGAACCGTGAAGAAGCAGAAGCAGCAAGAAAAGGAAAGCAAGCGTTGGAGCATGAAGATCTTGTTGAAGAACCTGATGAAGAATATCTTGAAAGGTTTTCAAGAAAAATTCAAAGATGGTACATCTTCAAGAAGAATGGAGGAAGACTAGCTAAAGGAATGACAACATGGGATGTACTAGACAACTTCTCTGAAGATGAGTCTGAAAGAGCATCAAGAGCTGAAGGATCAAGTTCTGAAGATGGCTCAAACTCTGAAGACTCAGGCTCTGATGAAAAATCAGAACCTGAGAGCAAAGAAAGCATCCAGAGAACAATAAATCAGGTATATTCTAGTCTTTCCAAAGCTAAATTGATCAAGCATCTTAATAAGACCTTACTTAAACTCTCTAAGAGTCAGCAGAAGTATAAAAAGCTTAAAGCAGATTATGAGAATTTAAGTAAGCAAGCAAATCACTCTGAAGGTCTTGAATAAAAAGATTTTATCAAAACCAAAGATCTTGAGAATGATTTTGCTATATGTTACAAACCCCTTGAGCACTCTCTAGTTCTCAAAGAGTACTGTAACATCAATGCTGATCAAAATAAAATTGTTTCCATGCTTTGCAACCTTAAGACCAACAATACTAATGGGATTGGATACTCCAGTAGTAAAATACTAGAGAAACCAAGCTCATCAATTATTGATGGAAGCTTCTCACTTCCAAATCTTTACACTACATTTGTATCTGATAGCTCTCAGATGAAACAAATGAAGGATGAAGATTTGGCAACTAACAGTCTAGGACCCTCAAGCAAGTGGGTACCAAGAGACAAAATTGTTTACTTGATTGTAGGTGAAACTAAGACTCTGAACCTTCCAATCACATGAATGCATGTGACTGTGAATGGAAGAAGAGCAATTGTGCATAGAAGGCACATTCTTGAAGAGTCAGATGAAGAAGAAGATGAAGAGGAGTACATAAGGAGCAGGAAGGAGTATGAAGACCTTGAAGCATGTATTGAAGATGACAACAACTCAGTATGGTGGAGTAATTGCTCATGCTATGACTCTGACTACACCTAATTAGGAAAGCTTCAATACAAGGTAAGTATGCTTAACTCCTGAATGACATTTCAGAGGAATAACTCTCAAAGGTTGAAAATGTCTTCTTAGGATACACAGTGTTCAGTACTAAAAACCTTGAAAAAATCCTGTCTGAACATATTTTCTTGTGTCCTGAAAGACTTGTTCTTCAGCCTCTGAAGTTCTTCAGGTTTCAGCATCTGAAGAATCTCAGACTCTGAGAAACGTTTCAACCTCTGACGGTTAAGCCTCTGAATACAAAATGAATTGGAAACGTTTTAGTATTTTTACTAAAACGTTTTGGCGCTAAATAGACAACACGTACACACGTTCTGATTGGTTTAAAACAGTTAATGATGAGTTTGTTTTAATTTTTTTTATTTTGTTGCTTTAATCAAAATCAATAAACACTCGCACAGTTTACACTATCACATTACTCTCTGTCAAATAAAAAACAACTATCTTCTCTCTGCAATTAGAAATTTCAAAAACCCTAACTTCTGAGATGGAAACCTCTACCTCATCAACCTCTTCTGCTTCGTTTTTGTTCCCAAGGGATTTAACAGTAAATATTATCAACTGCTCTGAGGTTTTTAGCAAAGAAAGATCGTTTGACATGAAAGGAAAATCACTCAACTTGGTTATGGAACAACCAGTTGATTTTGAATGTCTTAAGATAAATCAACACAATGTTGAGAAGTTCTTCTCGGACCAAAATGGCGGTGGTAGATACATAAAGATTCTAAATGGTCCAATCTACCCTACGCTTGTTAAAGATTTCTGGGTGAGAAGCAAGGTAGTGACCTTGGAAGACTACAATAGAGAAGTTGGTGTCTTAAGGAATTCAAAACCTGAGAACAAGGACAAGACACCAGCCGAATTAGGTCTAAGAGAAATAACAGAAGAAGAAATTAGGTCAGTAGTGTGTGGCTTTGAAGTAGTTTTGACTCAATCAAACTTGGCTGGTATTCTTCAAATTCCCAATGAAGGAAAATTCAATACCTTCAGTGCTGTTGAAGCAAAGAACACAGGATGTTTAAGTGATATGACGAATATGTGTTATGAAGAAGGGAAAACTTGTGAGAGCAACAGAAGTGGTGACTTGAAGAAAACTCAGAAACTCTTAGCCAGAATCCTGCTAGGATCAATCTTTCTAAGAAGTGGAAGTTCTGATCAACTTTCGTGGGATCATAGATACTTCATCTACTATCTCACAAAAGGATATCAACTAAATTGGGCTAAGTATATCTTCAATCACCTATGTAAAGCTGTCAATGCTGCTCAAAAACAATCCAAGCCAAATATTCATGTCATCTATCCAAGAATCCTTAGTGAAATCTTCTATCAATGTGGTGTGATAGATGTAATTAAAGCTACTGGACATGACAATCTGATTAGGGAAATCAGAGCCTCTACAATCTCAGCTCACACCCTATCCAACATGAACTTACTAGCTGGAAAAGAGATGATACCCTCTGATCCTTTTGAACTTCTCTCTCACTCAGAGGACTCAATAATAAAAAGACATAAGATTGATATACCTGTTCTCTCAAATGGTATTGTAAATCAATATGTTCTATTGCTAGAAAGTCAAGGTGAAGGGTTTGAGATTGAAGAGGAAGGATTGAAGAAGAAAAGGAAGAGACTGGTGAAGATTAAGAATGAGAAGAATGAAGATGCAAGGACAGATAAGAAGGGAAGGTTTCAAATCAAGTCTGATGAATCATCTAGGGAAATGATTCAAGAAGAAGAGAGTGACTTTGATGATGAACCTATAAGTGTTAGACTAAAGAGACTCACTAAGAAGCCAGAGAAGAAAGCTGCTGAGGGATCAATCTTGAAAGATTCAGGTAAAGGGTTAGTGTCTGACTCTGCTATTGTAAACACTCAAGACTCTCAACCAAACAAATCTCCAATCCAACACTATAATTCACCTCTACTATTCCTTGAAGAACACCTAGGAGGTGAACTACCTCATCAACAAGTCACTACGACTAGTGTTCAGAACTCTCTGTCAAATTCTGAACAAACTCAGAACCCCACTCCAAACATTGCTCAAACAAGTCCTAAAGACAGTTTTTCTCTAAGAAAATCTGCACCAGGACCTGTTCATCCAGAACCTTTCATACAAACAACCATACAAACTGAGCCACATACTGCACCTCAACACACCATCACACCCTCAAACTCTGACCCTCCTCAAACCAATTTCATAAACCCTGATGTCTTGAGTGAATGCAATGGTTTGATAAGACAAATACATGTTCTTTCTCAGATAAGACAAGTTGATATATCTTCATCTGACCATATTGAACAATGGGTAAGCTTAACTAAAGAACTGCTAAAGAAACTACACAGTCTCCAAGAGGTCAGTAGTGAAGAACAAAGGAGGAATGACAAGGGAAAGAACGCAATGGTGGAAGAGGACATTCAGATTCACAAGGACACAGAGAGGAGTCAACCTGGATTCTCTTTTGTAAGAATAAGTGAGGAGCAAAATCTAATGAAAGAGATAGCATCACTTGAGGAAAGACTGAATGAGCCTATTGTGGATAATCTAGGAGCAAGTCAAGTGCACATCAGAAACCCACTGTATGAGGCTGAAATTGAAGACCTTAAGGCAGAAATGAAAGAGCATGGAGAGCTGGTGGAGGTAGTAAATGCCAAGCAGAAGGAAATCTTGAGAATCCTAGCTCATCTTTGTAACCAACCCCATTCAACAACCTAGGATCTCTTTGTTTGCTTAAAATAAATATCTTGATTAATATTTTGTTAGGCACATTGATAGAAGTAAGATCATATCTCTGTATGTTTCTGTAATTTCTTTGTGCTAATCTGAAATATTTATTCATGATATGATAATCCAAGTATTGCTATCTTAAACCGCTAAAAACTGTTTATATTTAATTAAAGTTAATTTTCTTACAAACAGTTATTTTGTTTATTGGTTATTCTTAAAGTATCAAATTAAATAACCAGAGAAAGCATAAAAGTAAGAAATCAAATTAAACAAGCCAAAGTAATGAATCTTATTTCATTAAGAACAAAAGTTCTGGTTTACATATCAAAATTTCTAAGAACTATCTTCTGAATGCTCCAAAGGTTATTTTTGAGGTTGCAAGCCTAACTATAATCTTTGTAGAGGGGGAAGGTTGAGCTTTTGGCTGAAGCCATTCAACCCACAGTCCTTCTTGAAGAAAACATTTCTGATGCATCAGTTTGGTTTTCCTCAGGAAGAGACACATACCCCTCTAGAGCCTCGAACTTCAGTTTGATTTTCTTCATGAAGATATGTCTTCAAAACTTAAAACAGTCAGAGTCCAAAGATTTCTCTTCAGACTCTGAACTGAGTTCTTCTGTAAAGGACACTGGCTTTGTTTCCATTGGTTTCTTCTTATGTTTTCTCCTATCTTGATTGACTCTCACTGAAACTACTTTCTTCTTCTCTGAGTGTTTCATTTTTTCTCTCAAGAGATCTATCAATAACCTAAGATTATTCTGTGTGAGTAAAATGACTAGGTATCTCTCTCCTTTTATAAGCAAAATTCAATGGCCGAGTATTAAATGTGTTCAACCACTTCTGATTTGACGGCATTGAAAGTTGAATTTCTATTAATTGCTTATATTAATGACAAAAGGGGGAGAAAGAATATTGGTAAATCAATTGTTGGAAGAAGCGAAATTACTTGGCTTTTTAGGGCCTTGTAGTGCTTCAGAGAGAGAACGTAGGAGAGTGGTCAAAATAGTAGCATGAGGTACATGCTGTGTTATGATAATCTGATCTTTGAGAGGATTTCAAAATATTGTACTAAAAGAGCTCTGAACTGTTTTCAAATTTTTGTTCAGACTCTGAGCTATTTTCTTTGAAAAGACTTTTTAAAAGCTCTGAACTGTTTGAAAATATTTTGAACTCTGAAGCTGTTAATGATAACCATCAGAACCAAGTGTGTATGTAGAAGTCTTTAAGCGCCTCCGATCCTATTTTGTCATTCAATTTAAATATTGCTTCATCTTGCATCTGCATTAAGGGCTTAATTTTCAAGGAGAATGCATTTATTAATTGAAGTTTATTATTCATAGTTAGTTCTTGAGTAAGGGTGCAACTTTACTCAAAGATTATCATACGATGGAAAGAAGAAGCTTGCAAACCTTGTTCTTTACATAGTGAAATATGAATAATTTAAGTCATATAATAAAGTATTTCTGAAACTGATTAAAATTAACTATGGATACAAAATAGGGGGAGCATACGAACCTAACCCTATGGGTTATCAGACTTAGGGGGAGCTTGCAAAACTCAGAAGCCTAATGTCAACATAGATGATTTTTATCAACAACAATTGTATTTAATACTTGTGTTTGTCATCATCAAAAAGGGGGAGATTGTTGGAATAAAATATGTGTTAATACACACCCTTAAGTTTTGATGATAACAAAGTATTAAATGGACAATTGATGGTACTAATGTTTAAATTAAGTGCAGGAGAATTCAACGTTTAATCAAGAGCACACTTAATTTAAACTCTGATGAAACCAATGGAAGTCTGAATATTTAGACTCTGAAAGAGTTCAGATGCTACAACATGGTCAGAAGCTATACAAAGTTCAGAAGCTCAAAGTAGATCAGAACGTCTGAAAGCTATTCAGGAACTCAGAGGAGTTTAAGAAGCTCAAGGATGTTCAGAGGCCTACAAGAGTTCAGAGGCTGTCTTCTAGTCATAAGTCATTCAGAGTATGAAGACGTTCAGAAGCTGAATTACGAAAGTCTATCAGAGGCCAACCATTCAAAGACCAATCAGACTCCAAGTTATCAAAGGTTCATCAGAAGCAAAGGGAATTCCCAGTCATCAGAGGGCTACATCAACTACAACTTATTAAGCCCGATGACTTGTTCTAAGGTCAACTAAAATGCAACGGTCACAAAGGATGTAATCCCTCTTTCTAGGAGCTAGTTGTACCTTATAACTGAACCATTGGATATACAGCAAAGGTGAAGCTTCTCTGCAAATGAAGACGTGGCTTTACTCAACGGATCTTCAATGTCTACAGCTGTCCAAGTTGCAACGGGAATTTCTCCAACGTCTCAATGTCTTTCTCAACTCATATAAATATGCCAAAGAAAGAATTGATGACTAGCGCTCACCATTAGATAAAATCTCTCAGAAGAAAGTGAGAATTTGAATTGTAATAGATAATATCTCTCAAATGAAGTGAGCATAGAAACTAGCTTAGAGCCTCTGAAGTTATTATGTTTGTAATAAGTTTTCAGCTCATAAGTTAGTAGTAAGTCTTCTGCTTAGTGTAGAAGCAAGTAAGTCTTCTGCTTAGTGTAGAAGCAAGAAAGTCTTCTGCTTAGTGTAGAAGCACGTAAGTCTCAATCTTAGTGATTAGAGCAGTGAAGTCTTGAGCCTGAGTGCTTGAGCAAGGAAGCCTCTGATCTTGTGTGATCAGAGCAAGGAAGTCTCTTTGTCTTGTGTGACTTAGAGCAGGAAGTCTCAAGCTTGTGTGCTTGAGGAAGGAAGTCTTTGATCTTGTGTGATCAAAGCAAGGAAGTCTCTATGTCTTGTGTGACTAAGAGCAGGAAGTCTTGAGCTTGTGTGCTTGAGCAACTATTGTAATCCGTGTCATTATAGTGAAACTCTCTTGGAAACAAGGGGACTGGAGTACTCTCAATTTGTGAGGGGAACCAGTATAAATTGTTGTGTGTTCTTCTCTCTCTCACTATCTTATTTACTCCTTCATCATTCATAATGCCATAAGTTAATTGTGTGAATAATCCGCTGTGCTTTAAAGACTCTGAAAAGATTTTAAATATCTTGGAAAGTTTTTAAAATATCCAAAACACAATTCAACCCCCCTTCTTGTGTTTTCTCCATGCACCTTTAGAGATTTCACTATAATCACACAAGATTACACAATTGCTCAAGCACACAAGCAAGAGACTTCACAATGCTCAAGCACACAAGCAAGAGACTTCCAAATGCTCAAGCACACAAGCAAGAGACTTCACAATGCTCAAGCACACAAGCAAGAGACTTCACAATCTTAAATAAAATAAGATAAGCTAGTTTGAACTAAGTACCTAAGACTTCTACTCTTTTACACTTTGAATAACAGATTGAGTATTACAACTTCTTGAAGAAAGTAGTCAGAGTTTGAGTCTTGTGCAAATGTCTGCTTTGATAGCTTTGAAGGTTGTGTTCAATTGTGTTGATTATCAGTAATTCTTCCGGTCCACAAAGTCTTCTATATATAGGCAGTAGAAATCTGGACGTTGGAGGTGACCGTTGAAGATTGAAGATGTCAGCGTAATCTTTGGTGCATAGATACTAGAGTTTTTGACCTTATTCCCAAAGAGGTAAAAATTGTAGCTACCATCTTCTTTGAACACTTCAATGTTTGCACAGAAGAGGTAAACTTTCCCAAATGTCTAGGTATTCTTCCTTCTGAGGTGTTGACTCTATTCAAATCAAAATATCCATTTGGTACGCAGAGGAGAGTCCTTCTTTTAATAGTTAAGCTTTGGAAAGGTGTTTCGGAGTACTGTTGAAACTGCTTCTGAGTGCAAACTCTTGATGGCTTCTGATAGCACTAGTTTGATCTTCTGAGAGTCTTCAAGTCCTTCAGAGCCCCTGACTCAAGTCAAATTCTGTTCCTTGTATATTTCCTGCATTCTTACAAGGTAGATTTTTAGTATTCCAACTGTGAATTAATACTTTGTTATCATAAAAACTTCATTACGTTCATAGGGTTTGTATGGAAAACCATTCTTGTTCCAACAATCTCCCCCTTTTTGATGATGACAAACATAAGTATTAATTGCTAGTTGTTGTTGAATTAATTCATCATGTTCTTATGAGGTTTATGAGTTTTGCAAGCTCCCCCTGAGTCAGATATCCTATAGGGTTAGGTTTGTAAGCTCCCCCTAAGTTTATCCATGATTAATTAAAACAGTTTAAGAACTAATCATTTTGTCTTTAGATCAAATCCTCATATTTTGACACTCAGAGGCTTGGTTTGCAAGTTCTCCCAGATCCTACATATGATTTTCCAGTCATATAAGATTATAATTAGATCTCCTTTTTCAATATAAGCGTAAAAGAATAACAAATTTTCAATTTGATTCACAAGAGTTTCAGAGAATTAGGCATATATTGTACGCAATTAATAGTGTTCTTACTCCCCCTTTTGGCATCAATCAAAAAGATAAACAAGGTAATTATGTAGAAACATAGCAGCATAACAAATAAAAGTATACATCAAGAAAATAGATAACAGCATAATAGATTAACTAAGAGTGCACAATCATAACAGGTAACAAGCAATTAAGTGTTAGGTGGTTGTTGTCTTAGCAGGGATCAAAACAAGCAAGCTTTTGATTTCTGATTGAGAGTCCACTCAACTGCTGGCCTCTTTGACATCTACCACTCAGATTTTGATAACGCTTCCTGAGCAATCTTACCATTCATGATTAAACTCATCATCCCACCATAATGTGTCTTCAGTGACTTCTAGATGAGGATAGGGAATGTAATCATCTTCTTCGAAGTTTCTCTCGTCTGAGATCTTGTTAAAAAATCTTTCATCAGGTTCTGACTCAGTATCTGTGTCTTCATCAAAAATATATTTTCTAGAAACAGCAGCATCAAGACCATTGCAAGTCACATTCACCCAAGAGATTGGAGTGTCAAGATCTTTTCTCATTGTTCCTGTAATAAATAATATTTTGTTTCGTGGTACCCATTTTTGGATGAGTTTGGATTTGTTACCATGAAAACTCTCATATGCTTCTTTCACTGTTTGGGTTGCCTCTCGATATGAATCCTTGTCAAATTCTTGATAAGGCTTACTGACTTGAATAACATTCTCAACCTTTGCTTTCTCTTGAGGTAAGACTCGTTTCAACGTCTTGGAGAATGACTCAGCAGTTTTCAAGCCCCGTGAAGAGAGAAGAAGATGAGGATAGCGAGCATTGATATTCTTAACTCGAGTAACATAAATGGTTAAGATACTTAGACTTCGTAGATTGAGGAGACTTATGACCATCACCAGAAACTTCAAGGTTGTTTTCAACGATAGTGCTGAGAGAGAGAGAGAGAGAGAGAGTAGTTGCCATTGTAGATGGTTGAGATGGGAAGCCATTGATCTTGAATGAAAAAAGATTAGATATCCTGAAGGTTGAGGGTATAGTGTAGGAAGTGAGTGAAAGGTGTGTGATATTGTATACGTGATATATTTGTAGACTAAATGCCAGAGAAGGAGATTGACTATTTTCGTAAAAATGCACTAAAGATCACATCATTAACTTCCACTTTACCCAATTAGCACTTGACACAGATTTCAGAGAAGTAATTAGAGTATCTGACACGTTAGTGGAGAACTGTGAGTCTTAAAAGCGCGTAGCTTCCAGTTCCTTGTCAGAGCCATATTTTGAAAGTTGAAAGGTCTCAGAGACTGAATGACTCAGAGGCACACTGTAATAAGAGGTTCTGAGTTTGTGGCTTTTTAGTGCATTCAGGCTCTGTTTTCCAATTTGCTATTCCAAGTTCACTTGTCATCACATATGAGAGTCATATTCAAATTTTTCTTTATAAAATCATATCTTTCAATAGCCAGAGGCTTGGTAAAGATATCTTCCCATTGACTTTCAGTTTCATTGAACTTCAAATCAATGGTTCCTTTTTGAACATGATCTCGAGAATGCATAATTGGATTTTTAGAAAGATGAATGGCTGCAGTATTGTCACAATAGAGAGGGACATTTGAACTGCTTACTTTATAATCCTCTAATTGGTACTTCATCCCGAGTAGTTGTGAGCAACACTTTGCAGCTGAGATGTATTCTGCCTCAGCTGTAGATAATGCTATAGTGGTTTGTCTTTTACTAGCCCAAGAAATGAGATTCTCGCCAATGAATTGACAATTCCCACTAGTGGATTTTCTTTCTAATTTATCTCCAGCAAAATCAGCATCACAAAATCCAACTAGCTTAAAATCATTGGATTTCTTGTAAAAGAGTCCAAGATTAGTAGTTCCTTATAGATATCTAAAGATTCTCTTCACAACAGTGATATGAGATTCTCTAGGATCTAATTGGAATCTTGCACACAGACATACACTGAACAAAATATCTGGTCTAGATGTTGTAAGGTAAAGTAGTGAACCAATCATACCTCGATATAGCTTCTGATCAACCTTTCCTTCTGATTCATTTTTATTTAGACTGCTTGTTGGATGCATTGGCGTTGACATAGGTTTGCAGTCTTCAAGGTTGAACTTTTTCAGAAGCTCCTTGGTGTACTTTGTTTGATGGATGAACGTTCCTTCACTTCTTTGATTGATTTGAATTCCAAGAAAGAACTTCAATTCTCCCATCATGCTCATTTCGAACTCATCCTGCATTAGCTTAGAAAATTCTTTACACAGAGATGCATTAGTAGAACCAAAGATAATATCATCAACATATATTTGGATAATTAAGATATCTTTCTTTAATGTTTTTCTAAAGAGAGTATTGTCAACAATTCCCTTTTCAAAACCCTTTTCATTAAGGTAAGTACTTAATCTCTCATTACCAGGCTCTAGGAGCTTGTTTAAGACCATATAGTGACGTTTTCAATTTAAAAACATAATCAGGGTTTGATATATCTTCACAACCAGGACGTTGTTTAACATATACTTCTTCAGAAATGACACCATTTAAGAAGTACTTTTAACATCCATTTAATAGCATATGAGAGAAGAAGTCTGATAGCCTCTAATCTGGCTATTGGTGCAAAGGTTTCAGTGTAATTAATTCCTTCTTGTTGACTGTATACTTGTGCCACTAGTCTTGCTTTGTTTCTGACAACTTCTCCTTACTCATTCAACTTGTTTCTGAATACCCATTTTGTTCCAATAATGTTCTTGTGAGAAGGCTTGGGTACCAGAGTCCGCACATCATTTCTTTCAAATTGGTTCAGTTCTTCTTGCATAGCCACAATCCAGGCATCATCTAAGAGCGCTTCATCGATCTTGGTTGGTTGTGACATTGAGATGAGTCCAAGTAATGAATCTTCATTTCTGAAGCTTGATCTAGTTTTCCTAGGACTGTGTTTGTTTCCATGTATCAGCTCCTCTGGATGTGAAGACTTGTATTTGAAGGTGTTCCTTGTCTGAAGATAGTCTTCATTGTTTGAATTATTGGCTTCTGAAGTGTGTAGATGATTTGTTGATGTCTCAACTTTTGTATCTTCATGGTGTGCTATGGGTTCTGGTAGGATTTATTCTTCTGAGTCTCCATCTTTTGATAGATGTGTATTTGCAAGTTTCTCAACTAGCTCTGACATATTGTCAGGCTGATTGTCATCAAATTTGACATGCATACTCGCTTCAACTGTATTAGTTTCTGAGTTATACAGTGTGTATGCTTTTGAGCGTTCAGAATATCCTATAAAGATGCCCTTAGAAGCTTTTGCATCAAATTTCTTTAGATGGATTTTTGTGTTTAGAACATAACAAGTACATCCAAACTGATGAAAATTAGATACATCAGGTTTTCTTCCTTTTAACAGTTCATATGCTGTTTTTTTTAAAATAGGTCGAATATAGATTCTATTTTGAACATAACATGCTGTGTTTACTGCCTCTGCCCAAAAATATTTTGCCATGTTAGTTTCATGCATCATGGTTCTGGCCATTTCTTGTAGAGTTCTGTTCTTTCTTTCAACAACTCCATTTTGTTGTGGAGTTCTTGGAGAAGAGAACTCATGAAAAATGCCATACTTTTCACAGAAAGTTTCAAAAGGTTCATTTTCAAATTCGCCACCGTGATCACTTTTAACCTTTAAAATTCTCAAGTTCTTTTCATTTTTAATTTGAGTGCAGAAAACAGTAAACTCATCATATGCATCATTCTTTGCTCTTAGGAATTTTACCCAAGTCCATCTACTGTAATCATCAACAATGACAAAGTCCATACTTCTTTCCATTGATAGAGGTAGTGCTAACTGGTCCAAAAAGATCAATGTGTAGAAGTTCTAAGGGTCGAGAAGTGGACACAATGTTTTTAGCTTTAAAAGAAGTTTTTACAATCTTCCCTCTTTGACAAGAACAATAGAGAGCATCTGAGTGATAGTTAATCTTTGATAGCCCTCTGACTAGATCATGTTTGCTGATTTTTGAAATTAATCTCCAATTAGCATGACCTAATCTTTTATGCCAGATCCATTTCTCTTCACTCAGAGTCAGAAGACATACTACTCTTTGGCATGCCAAATCAGAAAGATTGACTTTGTACACGTTTCCTTTTCTTTTTCCCTTAAAAACAATGGACTTATCAGAATTTCTGATTACAGTACATGCATCTTTATTAAATGTAACCACAAACCCACTGTCACAAAATTGACTAATGTTAAGTAGGTTGCGTGTTAATCCATGTACAAATCAAACATTTTCAATTGACAGAGAAGAATTACCTACAATACCTATACCAATAATTTTTCCTTTTCGGTTACCTCCAAAACCAACCGTACCTCCTTCTTTTAGAGAGAGAGATTTAAACATGTGCTTGTTCCCAGTCATGTGTCTTGAACATCCACTATCCAAATACCAGGAGTGACTATGGAATTGTCTTTGTCTGGATAGCTGTACAATAAATAACATCAATCATCGCAGTAATAATCACCACACTCATTGATGTATTCATTGTAATATTCATAGTTTTCTTTTAGTGTTTGTGATTCATTTGCAAAGTAGTGTTTTGACACATAGGCTTTCTTTCCATTGCAGATGACAGTCTTCCACTGATCAAGTAGTATGTTACCTTTTCTGAACTGAAAATCTGTATCAAAGGAGTGTTTGAAATTTTGTTTTTAATTTGAAGGTTCTGAGTGAGCTCCTTTGTTGTAGTTAGAGGCTTTGAGACGGTTGCCTCTGAGTTCTCTTCAGACTGTGAAACAATCATAGCTTTACTTGTTTCTTCTTTAGGTACAAACACAGTGTAAAGATGAAGATAGCATTTTCTTAGACATAATGAGGTGCTAGGAGTTCTATTGCAGCATCCTAGTCCTTCATTATTTCTTTGAGATTTATGAAAAAGCATTGAAACAATTTTACTTTGATCCAGTTTGTTCTGAGTGAATTCATGAAATTTAATTTCATATTCATCATAACATTTGTTACATGTGGCACATCGTTTTTCAAGATTCTTTATTCTGATTGAAGAACCAATATAGAGATTTTGATAGTGATGTGCCTTTCTTGACATTTCATCGTACTTGTTTTTGAAATTACTTAGTTCAGATGAAATGTAAATGAATTTTGACATGGATCTTTCAAGATAAATTAATAATTGTTCTTTAGTAAGTTTAGAAAATACCTCTTCTTCATCCTCGTTGTCTTCAGAGTCATGCTCGAATTCTGAGTCATCAAATACGTCAGCATCTGAGTCAGCATCTGCCATGAGTTCCAGATTTGCTTCTTCATCTTCTTCATCTGACGATAGACCCAGACTTTCAAGTGTTGCCATAAGACTTTTCTGAAACTTTCTTCTAAAACTTTCCTTTTTGTCGAAAGGTTTCTTGTTCACTTCTTTAGATCTTTCTGGACAATCTACAATGAAATGTCCCGTCTTCTTACAGTTGAAGCATGTCTTGTCTTCCTTGTTGAATGAGTTTCTTGAGCTACTTCCTTTGTTCCTGCTAAAGCTCTTCTTGGCCCACTTCTGAAAGTTCTTCGTAAAGTATGCAAAGTCGTCATCTTCTTGGTCCTCCTCCTGATCATCTATGGAAGATTCTTCTTCAATCGTCATAGCTTTAGCTTTAAGTCCTTTGGAAGAATTTCTGGTTGATGACAGAGCCACTGACCTGTTCTTTTCAACATCAGCGTTCAATACCAACTCATGGCTCTTGAGATTACTGATGAGTGACTCAAGGCTAATGTTATCGAGATCTTTAGCTTCTTCAATGGATGTGACCTTAGGTCTCCATTTATCAGTTAAGCTGTTTAAAATCTTCCACACAAGATCAGAGGTTGTATAACTCTTCTTGAGAACTCTGAGATTTGATACCAGAACTTGAAATCTAGAGAACATGGTTTCAATGTCTTCATCTGGTTTCATTGCGAAGAGCTCATACTGTTGCACCAAGAGTCTTGCCTTTGCATTTTGAACTTGCTTATTTCCATCATAAGTTGCACACAGTGAATCATACATAGCTTTGGCAGTTGACCTATCAACGATCTTTGTATACTCATCATGAGATATAGCAGACATCATGATTTGTTTGACTTTATTGTGCTTCGCAAAGATCTTCTTACTGGCGGTAGATAGAGCTCTCTTCTGAGCAAGAGATATTTTTCCATCACTTCCAATACCATCAATATCAACTCCTTCTTCAATAAGATCCCATAGATCATCATCTATCCCATTAATGTAGTGATAGATGCTATCATTCCACCACTCAAAACGGGTAGTATCTCCACAGAAAACAGGAATACTTTTGTTGTTGGAGTCATATTTCGATGATGAGTTCATTGTATCGTTGTCAAGTTGAACTCTTGTATTGTCAGTGCTTGTGTTGGTAGTAGCAAAAGAATCTCCAGACATAGAGTGTTTTTCAGATCTTTTACTGTCTCACTGTAAGGTGATAGTAACAGAACCGGGCTCTAGATACCAATTGAAGGTGTGACAAACACAAGAAGGGGGGGTTTAATTGTGTTTTAACAAGTTAAAAACTTTTTCTCTAACAAGAGGATATGCAGCAGAATATAGAGCTAAACACATTAACAATAATGACCATAGATAAGGAGAGAATGACACAGGCAATTTTATACTGGTTCCTCTCACAAACGAGAGTAGTCCAGTCCCCTTGTCACTACAAGAGATTTCACTATAATCACACAAGATTACACAATTGCTCAAGCACACAAGCAAGAGACTTCACAATGCTCAAGCACACAAGCAAGAGACTTCCAAATGCTCAAGCACACAAGCAAGAGACTTCACAATGCTCAAGCACACAAGCAAGAGACTTCCAAATGCTCAAGCACACAGCAAGACACTTTCACAATCTTATATTAAATAATATAAGCTAGTTTGAACTAAGCACCTAAGACTTCTACTCTTTTACACTTTGAATAACAGATTGAGTATTACAACTTCTTGAAGAAAGTAGTCAGAGTTTGAGTCTTGTGCAAATGTCTGCTTTGATAGCTTTGAAGGTTGTGTTCAATTGTGTTGATTATCAGTAATTCTTCCGGTCCACAAAGTCTTCTATATATAGGCAATAGAAATGTAGACGTTGGAGGTGACCGTTGAAGATTGAAGATGTCAGCGCAATCTTTGCTGCATGGATACTACAGTTTTTGACCTTATTCTCAAAGAGGTAAATGTTGGGTTTTTGTACGTTGGCTACAATTTTGCAAAAACTAACTCTAGCCAAGATGCTGGACAAGATGCTGTAGCATATGAAGTACATCATTACTGCTACTGTGTTGCGCAGAATTTTTATACAAAAATTCTGAAAGATCTGTTTCAGAATAAAATATTGAGCACGTTTTAATAGACCAAGCTGTGCCTTGTTCCTTAAGTTTCTGAAGGAGGTTTATATTATTTATCTCAATAAAATAATTAAATCTTTGAAGAAAATCTTTTAAAGTCAATCTTTAAAGAATATTTGAAGTAAATCTTTTATGCTGATAATCTCAATGGTTCAGATTAATTCTGAAGCCTTTTCTTGTGCAACAAGGACCTGCGATCTCAAGGCTATATATATGAAGACCTAAACCTTGTTTCAATTGATCAAAAACCGTGTTTACTAAAGTGTGTGTGTTTTAGGGTTTTTGAGTTTTGCTTGTTTATTGTGAGCCTTCCTTGTGTCATCTTGATGCAAGTTTAGGACTGGGTTTATCGAGTTGTATTGTTTAATTCTCTTAAGCTTTTAAGCACGGAGAATAGGTTGTGTGAACTTGCTACAAAGCTTTTAAGCACGGAGGTAGGTTTGTTTGAGTGATTCAAAGTTTCTGTTACAGTGAGTAACATACTGAATATTGTTCTGATAGGAAGTGAGACGGGGCGTCTCTTATCTAGGAGTTCCTAGGTAGAATTGCATGAGGTAGTGTCTAGGCGATAAGATAGAAACAGAGCGTTTTGGAGTCTTTGAACTAGAACTATATTAGTGGATTCATTCCTGGATTGGTATCCCCCAGAGTAGGTGAGTTGCGCCGAACTGGGTTAACAACATACTGTGTTTTTACTGTTCTGCTTTTTTACTGCTGCATTATTTTCTGTGATTTATTGCTACGAACATTGCTGTAGCATCTTGCGTAGCATCTGTCTACAGGGTGTCAGATTTTCAATTGGTATCAGAGCAGGCACCCTAACTTGCGTGGGTGAGCTCCAGGGTAGATATCTGACGTCATGGACAGAGAAGGAGGATACGTAACCAGGCCACCTCTTCTAGATGACTCCAACTACGACATTTGGAAAGCTCGAATGATAGCATTCATGAAGTCTATGGACAGCAGGACTTGGAAAGCCGTTCTTAAAGGTTGGGAACATCCTAAAGTGAAGGATGTTAATGGAGCTGATACAGATGTACTGAAACCAGAGGAGGAGTGGACTACTGCAGAAGACTCATTAGCTCTTGGCAACTCTAAAGCCTTAAACGCCTTGTTTAATGGTGTGGACAAAAATATGTTTAGGCTAATCAAAAAGTGTGAGGTTTCCAAAGATGCTTGGGAGATACTAAAGACCACTCAAGAAGGTACTGCCAAGGTAAAAATCTCAAGACTTCAAAATCTAACCAGGAAATTTGAAAATCTTAGGATGAAAGAGGATGAAAGTGTTCACAACTTCTACATGAATGTTATGGATTTTGCTAATTCTTTTGATGATCTAGGAGAAAAATTAAGTGATGAAAAAATTGTGAGAAAAATTCTTAGGTCTCTTACTAAGAAATTTGACATGAAAGTGATTGCAATGGAAGAAGCTCAAGACATATCAACCATGAAAGTTGATGAATTAATAGGATCCCTACAAACCTATGAATCATCTGTTAATGAAAGAATAGAAAAGAAAAACAGAAGCATTGCTTTTGTATCAAATGCTGAAGATGAAGATCTTGAGAGCGATATAGAGTCAACTGACAGTGTTTCTGAAGCTATTGTCTTGCTTGGACGACAATTTAATAAAGTTCTAAAAGGGATGGACAGAAGACCCAGGCAGAATGCTAGGCATCTTGCTACTGACATAAGTCGCAGCATTGGTAACTCAAGAAAAACAAAGATTGATGAAAAACCTGCTCAAAGTAAGGGGCTTCAATGTCATGAGTGTGAAGGGTATGGTCACATCAGAACAGAATGTGGTACTTATCTAAAGAAACAAAAGAAAAGTCTGAATGTCACCTGGTCTGATGAGGATGGATTAGAAGAAGAAGGAGAATCTAAGGTTGTGAAACATGTCACAGTCCTAACTGGAATTGTAACATCTGATACAGAATCATGTGATGAAGAAGTCTCTTATGATGAACTAGCAGAAACATACAGAGACCTATGTTTTGTTGCTGAAGAAAAATGCAGAGAACTTGAAAAGCAAAAGAAGCTCAACTCACAACTTCAGGGTGAAAAATTTAGCGTTCTGTCAAAGATTGATAATCTCCAGAAAAAGGTAAACAGCCTAACCTCTGACCTTGATGCTGCTAATGAGGAGATAGATAAATTGGAAGTTGATATTGGAAGGCCGAGAAAATATTCTGAAATGTTGAACAAAACCGGTGCTGACAAATTAGATGAAATTCTAGAAAAGAATGAAAGAAGACCTAAGTTTATTGGTATTAGTTATGAGAATGTCAATAAACACAGGACTTATAATCCTGATCTTATGTATACTTATCCCAAAGAAGTCCCAGGTGCTAACATGCCACGAAAGGTGCCCCAGCATCCTACGCAGCATCATGACAATTCTTACTATAAGCGTCCTATGAAGCATCATGACAATTCTCACTATAAGAAACACCATCCTTGGAGATGTCATTATTGTGGTAGAAAGGGACACATAAGGCCATTTTTCTATAAGCTGTATGGGTACCCTCAGGAGAAGCAACAAACTAAGCCAATACCAATGATTCAACAAGAATGGAAAGTCAAAAGTGAGAACATCACTATAAAAACCAAAGTTGATGAAGAACAAACTGAAAATCAGGTTACAGGTTTGATTGCTCACACTTCTTTTAGAGCCTCTTCAAAAGAAGACTGGTATTTTGACAGTGGGTGCTCGAGGCATATGACTGGAGATGATAGATTTCTTGTTGATATCAAATCTTACTCAACTAGCTATGTGACTTTTGGAGATGGAGCCAAAGGGGAGATCATTGGCGTAGGAAAGCTGATCAATAAAAGCTTACCTAAACTGGATAATGTGCTACTTGTAAAAGGATTAACTGCTAATTTGATTAGCATTAGTCAATTGTGTGACCAAGGTCTGAAGGTAAATTTCACCAACGCTGAGTGTCTTGTCACAAGTGATAAGGATGAGCTTCTAATGAAGGGTGTAAGATCTAAAGACAATTGCTATCTATGGGTTCCTCAAGAGGATGAAGTAAAACTTTGGCACCAAAGGTTAGGTCATCTGAACCTGAAAAGTATGAAGAAAGCAATATCTGAAGAAGCCATTCGAGGTTTGCCAAAACTCAAAATTGAAGAAGGACATATCTGTGGTGAGTGTCAAATTGGAAAACAAACCAAAACGCCACACCAGAAACTACAACATCTGACAACAACAAGAGTCCTTGAACTTCTTCACATAGATTTAATGGGACCTATGCAAGTTCTCAGCTTGGGAGGAAAAAGGTATGCCTATGCTATTGTTGATGATTTCTCTAGATACACGTGGATAAATTTTATCAAAGAAAAATCAGATACATTTGATGTTTTTAAAGACTTAAGTGTTCAACTTCAAAGAGAGAAGAATGAAGTGATCTTAAGGATAAGAAGCGATCATGGAAAAGAATTTCAAAATTCTAGGTTCTTGGAATTCTGTGCGTCAGAAGGGATCAAGCATGAACCAAAGAAAAGTCATCTCACTCAAGTCAAAAGAATTCTCAAGTATGTGAATGGTACATGTGATTATGGAATTCTGTATACTCATGGTGAAAGTACTACTTTGATAGGATATTGTGATGCTGATTGGGCTGTTAGTGCTGATGATAGAAAAAGTACTTCAGGGGCATGTTTCGTTCTCGGTAACAATCTTATATCATGGTTCAGCAAGAAACAAAATTGTGTCTCATTGTCCACTGCTGAAGCTGAGTACATAGCTGCTGGAAGTAGTTGTTCTCAATTATTATGGATGAAGCTGATGTTGAAAGAATATAATGTGGAACAAGATGTCATGACACTATATTGTGACAATTTGAGTGCTATCAATATTTCAAAAAATCCTATACAACATAGTAGGACAAAACATATTGATATTAGGCACCAGTTTATTAGAGATCTTGATGAAGAAAAGGTGATTACTCTTGAGCATGTTATTACTGATGGACAACTTGCAGATATTTTTACAAAAGCTCTTGATGGAAGTCAGTTTGAAAAATTACGAAGCAAACTCGGTGTTTGCTTATTTGAAGAGATGTAGCAATTACTGTACGTAATACGTGCAACCACTTTTCCCTCCCTCCACTACATGGTGCACGTAATTCAAGGGAAAACTTCCCATCTTCCTCATCCATCATCACTCTCTCACGGTTATTCCTCTCTCTCACACACACTCTCACACCTTTCCCACAAAACCTCTCAACTTCAACACTTCATCAACCATCACCATTCTCTCTCTCGTACACCTACCCATTTGCTGCCTTCACAAATCTCTCAAACAAAACTTTTCTTCCAAACTCTAACATCCACCATGACTGATTCTTCATCACACACACCAACAAAGAACAAACCCATTCCACGATCTCCTCCGATAGAGGTTTTATCTTCCAGAATCCTGGAAATCTCACCACTCAACATACTTTTTCCTGAGAACTCATCTAAGGAAACGGAATCTAGGGTAAGTGATTCCACTTCTACTGCATTAATCAAGTATACTGGTTTTCCGTTTCGCCCTCCAAAGAAAATTCATACGATGTCTGAACTGTATGAAGAGAAACTTGATAAAGATGCCGCTGATGTTTCTCCAACCAAGTCTGTGAATCCTTGTGAAGAAACTATTTATGATTCTGCAAACCCATGTATGAAGGATTCTGGGGTCACAATTGATTTAGGGAAAAATGACCTAGGAAGCTCTGACGATGTTGGGGTTGTTTCTGATGCCACTCATCAATCCATTGGTGTTAATGCATCTGAAGTTGCGAATGACAACTTGAATAAAACTGCTTCCAAGGATGCAGAATGTGCTGAGAAGAATCAAACACCTCACTCCCCTGTTACAACGGATACGGTGATTCCGCAATCCTTTGTTGATGTTGAAACACATGTGCCTAGGGATGTCTCTGTTAGTCCACGTCCTGGTGCTAGTGTGGCTAGAAGAACACGAAGCAGTGCTAGTCAGAATTTGACTGTGAATGTCACTCCATCAACTCAGCCTCCTAAGAGCATTGCCAAAAGGAAACCAATGTATGGTCCTCCCAGAACCAAGAGTCAAGACGTCAAGAAGAAACCATTGAAGAGAAAAGATACGTCTTCTAGTGACTCTGATTTTGATGTGATTACTGAGGTTAGAAAGAAGAAAAACTTGAAGAGAAAAGAGCCTTCCTCTAGTGAGACTGATTCTGATGATGATACAAATGCTACAGCATCTCTTGCAGCATCTGGTAGTAAGAGTAAAAGAAGGAAGAAGATTCCACCACATGTTCCTCATATTCCCACTGATAACATTTCTTTTCATAGTGCTGAAGGTGCTAACAGGTGGAGATTTATTTTTCATAGGAGATTGGCTACTGAGAGAAATCTGAGTACACACTTGTTAGAATGTCAAGAGCTGGTTAGCTTAATCAATGATGCTGGTTTGATGAAAACTGTGACAGGACTTGGTAATTGCTATGAAATGCTGACAAAGGAATTTCTGGTTAACATAGGTGATGATTGTGATGATCCCATGAGTCCTGAGTTTAGGAAAGTTTTTGTGCGTGGTAAATGTGTAGAATTCTCTCCTGATGTGATCAACCAATATCTTGGAAGAAGCACAGCTGGTGTAGTTGATCTGGGTGTTACTCAAAATGAAATCTGCAAGACCCTCACAGGGAACCTAGTAAAAGTTTGGCCTCAACATAATCTTCCTGCAAACAAGCTGACTGCAAAATATGCTCTTTTGAATAAAATTGCAGCTGCAAATTGGGCTCCTACTACACATTCTAATAGTGTAGCCTCAGGTTTGGAAAAACTTATCTATGCTATAGGAACTAGATCTTCATTTGACTATAGTAATTATATTTTTCATGAAACTGTTATGCATGGCAAAACACATGCTGTGAAGATGCCTATTGCCTTTCCTACTCTGCTTTGTGATATTATTTTACATCAACATCCTGGTATCTGTACTAAGGCTGATGTGCCTAAGAAACGAGACTCTGATCTGTCATTAGATTATAGACTATTTGAAGGGGCACATGCTGCAGATATTGCTGTACCCATTGCTAGGCAGCCTACAGGTATTTTGACTAGGCAGCAGATGATTGCTGATCTCAAGGAGGTTAGTAAATCCCTTGGGGACAAGAAGAATGTGGTGGATCGTGTTATCCGTGCTTTGGAAATTGAAGAAGCAGCAGTTGCAGGAGGTGGAGAAGGTCCTCCCAACACTACTGATGATCCTGATGTTCCTGGTGTTCATGCTGGAATTGATACTAAGGGGCAATCTGATAATAGTCCTGCTCTCTGATGTGCTCTTGATCCTTTTTACTTAGTACTTTTTGGATTATGTTCCTATTATTAGTTGCACCTGCGTGTGCTCTGTTGATTTGTTCTTTGAACTCTGTGGTTGTTCTTTGTTCTGGTACTGCTTGTTGCTCCTATACTCTTTGACAAATTTATGCCTAAAAAGGGGGAGTAATATCTGTCTGATTTTCTGAAGGTGTTCTGTTCTTTGTGCATGATGTGACTGCAAATGCTATAGCATCTGGTATAGCATTTTCTGTCTGATAATGATATACAGGTTTGAGGGGGAGTAATCTCATCCCCATGCATGTAATAAGGGGGAGTAGAATTTATTTTTCTACTGTTGATGAATGTTCAGATTCCATGCATGCTGTATGACTCTATGTCTCTATAGGAATTTATTTTTCCTAATATGTGTGGAATTTATTTTTCCACAGCATGAAATGAAGGAGTCTTATCTTTGAATCCACTATTATGAGAATTTATTTCTCTCTAGTTGTGATTCATGAGGCTAGATGTGTATGATCCGCTGTTGCATGCCTCTGATGTTATTGTCTGCTTTCTTTCCTAGTTGTGTGTTTATGTTGACTCGAAGGAAAATATGATCTGCATCTCTCCACAAACTGGTCTAAAGTTGTTTTAGCCAAAATTTTCCAAAGGGGGAGATTGTTGGGTTTTTGTATGTTGGCTACAATTTTGCAAAAACTAACTCTAGCCAAGATGCTGGACAAGATGCTGTAGCATATGAAGTACAGCATTACTGCTACTGTGTTGCGCAGAATTTTTATACAAAAATTCTGAAAGATCTGTTTCAGAATAAAAGATTGAGCACGTTTTAATAGACCAAGCTGCGCCTTGTTCCTTAAGTTTCTGAAGCAGGTTTATATTATTTATCTCAATAAAATAATTAAATCTTTGAAGAAAATATATTTGAAGAAAATCTTTTAAAGTCAATCTTTAAAGAATATTTGAAGTAAATCTTTTATGCTGATCATCTCAATGGTTCAGATTAATTCTGAAGCCTTTTCTTGTGCAACAAAGACCTACGATCTCAAGGCTATATATATGAAGACCTAAACCTTGTTTCAATTGATCAAAAACCGTGTTTACTAAAGTGTGTGTGTTTTAGGGTTTTTGAGTTTTGCTTGTTTATTGTGAGCCTTCCTTGTGTCATCTTGATGCAAGTTTAGGACTGGCTTTATCGAGTTGTATTGTTTAATTCTCTTAAGCTTTTAAGCACGGAGAATAGGTTGTGTGAACTTGCTCCAAAGATTTTAAGCACGGAGGTAGGTTTGTTTGAGTGATTCAAAGTTTCTGTTACAGTGAGTAACATACTGAATATTGTTCTGATAGGAAGTGAGACGGGGCGTCTCATATCTAGGAGTTCCTAGGTAGAATTGCATGAGGTAGTGTCTAGGCGATAAGATAGAAACGGGGCGTTTTGGAGTCTTTGAACTAGAACTATATTAGTGGATTCATTCCTGGATTGGTATCCCCCAGAGTAGGTGAGTTGCGTCGAACTGGGTTAACAACATACTGTGTTTTTACTGTTCTGCTTTTTTACTGCTGCATTATTTTCTGTGATTTATTGCTACGAACATTGCTGTAGCATCTTGCGTAGCATCTGTCTACAGGGTGTCAGATTTTCAGTAAAAATTGTAGCTACCATCTTCTTTGAACACTTCAATGTTTGCACAAAAGAGGTAAACTTTCCCAAATGTCTAGGTACTCTTCCTTCTGAGGTGTTGACTTGATTCAAATCAAAATATCCATTTGGTACGCAGAGGAGAGTCCTTCTTTTAATAGTTAAGCTTTGGAAAGGTGTTTCGGAGTACTGTTGAAACTGCTTCTGAGTGCAAACTCTTGATGGCTTCTGATAGCACTAGTTTGATCTTCTGAGAGTCTTCAAGTCCTTCAGAGCCTCTGACTCAAGTCAGATTCTATTCCTTGTATATTTCCTGCATTCTTACAAGGTAGATTTTTAGTATTCCAACTGTTAATTAATACTTTGTTATCATCAAAACTTCATTACGTTCATAGGGTTTGTATGGAAAACCATTCTTGTTCCAACAATTTGCGCTTTAATCTTTAAATTCTCAATTAACAATACAAAATCTCTTTAGTAAAAGTTATTTGAATAATTATTCATAGGTCGATGATTCATTCCTATTCTCATAGTAAAACAAATTATTTAAATCATCACACAATTGATCGGACTATGCAAAGCATTAGGTACAAGGAATAATTAACTGAAACTAACTTTGTAATTCATTAAAATAACATATGAAACTACATGGTTCGAGAATAATAGCAATTAGAATCCCCTAAGATCCAATCATGGAAGTTTATCTAGACATAATTAAACAAGAAATTACATCAATAAGGATGAAAGAAAGCATTACAAGAATCTTTGAGATCGCCTCCAAAAGTTTGTCGTTTTTCCATAAAGATTGTACCCTAATTCTGTTTCAGAAATTCCAATATATAGACCAAAATGGTGCGCCTGCGCCGCACGCAGGAAAATAGAATGCAAAGGTCAATTTGGCCAACAATTGCGCCGTGAGCAGGACTTCCTGCGCCGTGCGCAGGACTTCCTGAGGGTTATAACGGGGCTAAGGTTTTAGCGTGGATGTTTTTGGAAGGTAAGCAGAAAAACATGGAGTTTCAAATTGTTGGAACAAAATGAGTTTTAGTTAACAAAACACCCTAAGTTTTGATGATAACGAGGTATTAAATGAACAATTGGTATTACTAATTAATGATCTAGTGTACAGGAACAAAGTGAAAAAACGTATTCACTCAGATCATCAATTGAGCCTCTGAAGGACACAGTCTGAAGAGTTTAGACTCTGAAAAGCAAGAAGCTTCAGAGCCTCTGAAGAAGTCCTCAGATGCCAAAGAGAGAAACATGTCCTGAAGCTTGCGTACACCATTCAGAAGATCAATGAAATGTTAT